>CP142459.1:8021666-9288333 GCA_038049695.1 Cinnamomum chago | reverse complement strand
AGCGCATGGCCACCTCAGCTCATATAGCTCAACCAAAGACTGAGACCTATTCAGTCGCGTTCTCAGCTAATCAAGCTTCTCAACCTCCGCTACGAGACTTGAGCAAAACCCAATGCTACAGTTGTCAGAAATTTGGGCATCTTGCATCTCAATGCAAACAGAAAGTCTGCAGTTACTGTAAAAAGTCGGGACATATCATCTCTGAATGTCGCCGCCGTCCACCTCGTCCGTCGGCACAGTATCAGACCCCACAGTCTCAAACTCCGCATGCTTATATGGCTTCCTCGGTTATGCCTGTTCCTACATCAGCACCTCCACAGCCTGGGCCCTCATCATCTCTCACTCCTGAATTGGTTCAACAAATGATTATCAATGCCCTCTCTGCCTTTGGTCTCTCAGGTAAGTCCCCTTCATCTTCTACTTGGTTCCTTGATTCTGGGGCGTCAAATCATATGACGTATTCCCACACCCCTCTCTCCAATATGACCAGTTACAATGGCCATCTTCAAATCCAAACTGCTGACGGCGGACATGTTCCTATTACTGCTATCGGAGATATCCCTGGTCCCCTCCCATTGAGAAATGTTTACCTTTGTCCTAATTTAACTTCCAATCTATTGTCCGTCGGGCAACTTGTTGAAAATAATTGTAATATCTCATTTTCTTCTTCTGGTTGTGTTGTGCAGGACCAGACGTCCGGGAAGGAGATCGCGAGGGGACCTAAGTGTGGACGCTTATTTCCGTTGGATTTTTCTAAATTTTCTAGGAATCAATTCGACAATAATGTGTTTTGTTTTTCTCTTAGAGATAATTGCCGGTTGTGGCATAATAGACTCGGACATCCTAATTCCAAGGCTTTGTCCCTTATGTTAAATTCTGGTTTATTAAATAAATCTATTGGTCTATCTTCTTGTATGCCTTTTGATTGTGCTACTTGTAAAATGGGAAAGAGTAAAATTCTTCCGTTTCCTCATTCCACTTCACACACCTCTCAGTGTTTTGATTTAGTTCATAGTGATGTATGGGGAATTGCTCCAGCTCTTTCCCACGCTCATTACAAATACTTTGTGACTTTTATTGATGATTTCAGTCGGTTCACATGGGTCTACTTTCTGCATTCAAAATCTGATGTTTTTAATGTTTTTAAAATATTTTTAGCTTATGTTGAGAATCAATTTTCCACCTGCATTAAAATCTTGCGATCTGATTCAGGCGGAGAATATGTTTCCTCAGATTTTCAACGTTTTTTGCAAAACAAAGGTATTATTTCTCAAAGATCTTGTCCTTATACTCCCCAGCAGAATGGAATCGCTGAAAGGAAAAATAGACATCTCCTTGATGTCACGCGTTCCCTTCTTCTTGAATCATCGGTTCCTACCCGTTTTTGGGTTGAGGCACTGGCTACGGCAGCTTATCTTATCAATCGTATGCCATCAACCTCCATTGAGAATCAAAGCCCATATTACCGATTGTACAAGACCTCTCCATCCTATGATGATCTTCATGTTTTTGGCTCCATTTGTTTCGTGCACTTGCCTCCTTCTGAGAGGACTAAACTAACGGCACAATCAGCTCAGTGTGTGTTTTTAGGTTATGCACCCTTCCAGAAGGGGTTTCTTTGTTATGATCCTCACATTCGTCGTTTCCGTACCTCTAGGAATGTCGTTTTCTTTGAACAACAGTATTTTTTTCAAAAACACATTGATCCTCCTGACTCCTCTTCGGTGTCTTTACCTGGTTTTTCTGACAATCCCTCAGTTGTTCGTTTTAATCCTAACTTTGTGTATCACAGACGGAACAGAGAAGCGCCTCCCAGGGATCCCCCTCCTGATCTTCCTCCGGCATCCGGTCCACTTCAGGCACTTGGTCCATCTGGCCCTCCTCCGTTGCGTCGCTCCACTCGCATTTCGGTCCCACCCGACCGCTATGGGTTCTCCCATACTTCCTTAATGGCCACTTTGTCTTCTTCTTCCATTCCCCACTCCTATTCTCAGGCTGTGCAGGATCCATGTTGGAACAAGGCTATGCAAGATGAATTGGCTGCGTTGGAGAAAAATCATACGTGGGACATTGTCCCCTCTCCTGTGGGTGTCAAACCTATTGGCTGCAAGTGGATTTTTTCTCTCAAGTTAAAATCAGATGGCACTCTAGATCGGTATAAGGCGCGCCTTGTTGCTCTTGGAAATCGGCAAGAATATGGCATTGATTATGATGAAACCTTTGCTCCCGTCGCCAAGATGACCACCGTACGCATCATCCTTGCTGTTGCTGCCTCTCAGTCCTGGCCTCTCTATCAAATGGATGTAAAAAATGCGTTTCTTCATGGTGATCTCAAAGAAGATGTTTATATGCGTCTGCCTCCGGGGTCCTCCTCTGAGAAGGGTCTGGTTGCTAAGCTCCGTCGCTCCCTCTATGGTCTGAAGCAAGCTCCTCGTGCATGGTTTGAGAAATTTCAAGATGCCCTTCTCCATTTGGACTTTCATCCGAGCCAGTATGATCCTTCCATGTTCTTACATCATGCTCCATCCGGGATTACTGTGCTACTCGTATACGTGGATGACATTGTCATTACTGGTCCTAATGCACAAATGATACAGGCACTCCAAGCTTCTCTTCATCAGACATTTCAAATGAAGGATCTAGGCCCCTTACACTATTTCCTTGGTCTTGAAGTTCATCAGTCGCCTAAAGGTATAGTTCTCAATCAGCACAAATATACGGTTGATCTTATTGAATTGGCTGGGCTTACTTCTTCAGCTCCAGTCGATACGCCGATAGAACTGAATGTTAAACTCAGTAAAGAGGAGGGTGATCTTCTTCCAGATCCTACCGCATATCGCCAGTTAGTGGGTAGCTTGATCTACCTCACGATCACGCGTCCTGATATCTCATTTGCGGTCAATCTCATGAGTCAGTTCATGACTACTCCTCGTCATCTTCATCTGGCTGCTGTTCGTCGCATCATTCGGTACCTTATTCGCACACCATCTCGCGGGTTGTTTTTTCCATCAGAAAATCCTCTTTCTCTCAGAGCTTATTCAGATGCTGATTGGGCTGGTTGTCCGGATACTCGCAGATCAACCACAGGATGGTGCATGTTCTTGGGTGATAGTCTGATTTCCTGGAAATGCAAGAAACATGACAAAGTGTCCAAATCCTCTACCGAGGCTGAGTACCGAGCTATGTCTGCTGCCTGCTCCGAAATTCTTTGGCTCCGTGGTCTGCTCTCTGACATTGGATTTCCTGCAGCAGGCGCTACCCCCCTCTATGCAGATAATACAAGTGCAATTCGGATTACTGAAAATCCGATTTTTCATGAACGTACTAAACACATCGAGGTTGATTGTCACTTCATACGAGATGAGTTTAAACGTGATGTCATCAGTCTTCCGCATGTCTCCACTGAGCTTCAGATTGCTGATATCCTTACAAAAGGTCTTCCACGACCTCGCCATCAATTCTTGGTTGGCAAATTGATGCTCGTTGATTCTCCCGCATCAATTTGAGGGGGGGTGTTAAGATGGCCCAAGGCCCAAGGCCCATGAACATATCCTGTCCAGAATATCACATCTCACGTGGATATTGATTGGGTCAACTTGCAACAGCTGTACTGATTCTCTTAATTAGATTTTCTCTTGCAATTAGTTAGTTTCCTAAAGTTAGAATAGCAAATTGATTTGATTAGCTAGTTTCCTAACTTAGCAGCCTTGATTAAGGCTTGTAATACTATATATATTGAAGGTTGATCTCCAAAGGAGACACACAAATTAATACATTCTGAAGAGTGTTTGAAATCTCTTTTCTGTGATCGTGAGTTTGTCACTTGCAACAAGCCAGACCACCCAACCTCAGGTTCATGTCCCAAATCCAATGCCAACCACAGCCCCTGTGTCCAATGGCGGTGCTGAGCCAGGCTGCACCAACCAGAACCAGCAGCACTCTTCAACGCCAATGTCTCAAGAGCTGGTGGAGTATTCAAGTAATGGGATAAAATCTGAGCCACCAAAGACCATCCAAATGTACCCAGCATCATCACCGGAGCCAGTTGACTGTAGACTTAAAGAGATAAGCCCTTATCTTGGGAGGGCTTATCTTGGGAGAGGACAGGTTGTTGGGTCTCATTTCATGAGGCTTCCTGACATGCCTGCTAGTACCATTGACCTTGTTGAGAAGAAGCAGTACCTTTTCGTACGTGTTGTGAAGGCACGTGAGCTCCCTGCAATGGAAGAAATTCCAGGGAGTCTCGATCCTTTTGTTGAAGTGAGTGTAGGAAACTTGAAATGGACGACAGATCCCTTTAAGAAGCAGCGGCAAGATCCTGTCTGGGATGAGGTGTTTCACTTCTCAAGGGACCAGATGCGAGGTAAAGTCATTGAAGTTGTGGTCAAAGACAAGGTTCATCCTAATGATGATGAACCTGTGGGCATCATTAGGTTTGACCTCAATGGAATTCCGACACGCATTCCACCAGAGGATCCCCTAGCACCGGAGTGGCATCGACTTGAGGACAAGAAGACGGGGGAGAAGACGAAAGGTGAATTGATGCTTGCTGTCTGGATGGGAACGCGGGCCGATGAGGCGTCTGATGATGCATGGGACTCGGATGCTGCTGCACTTGTGGATGGCTCTGTGGCTGCATCCATAAGACCACAGGTCTACTTTTCTCCGAGATTGTGGTATGCGCGTGTGGAAATCATACAGGCAGAGGACTTGGTTTTAGCTGAAAAGAGCCGAATCCCGAAAGTCTCTGTGAAGGCACAGATAGGCCACCAGGTGATGAAAACAAAGGTTGTTCATGCCCCGGAATTTAATCCACTTTGGAATGAAGATCTGTTATTCGTTGCTGCTGAGCCTTTTGAAGATCATCTGATTCTTTCAATTGAGGATTTTGAGGGACCCAACATGGTCGAGGTGATTGGACGGGTTGTCATACCACTCAGTTCCATTGAAAAGCGTGTTGACAACAGGGTGATTGCAAAAGGGCGGTACCTGCTTGAGAAGCCTGTTACTGCTGTGGATGTTGATCAGTTGAAAGAAGAAGAAGAGTTGCCTGGCTCCCTTCTTCTCAGACTATGCCTAGAGGGTGGCTACCATGTACTTGATGAGTCCCCACACTACAGCAGTGACCTACGTCCCACTGCAAAGGAGCTCTGGAACCCGCCAATTGGTGTCTTGGAGCTTGGCATCCTGAGAGCCGAGGGGCTTCACCCGACGAAGACAAGGCGTGGGAAAGGTACATTGGATGCTTTCTGTGTGGCAAGATATGGGCATGAATGGGTGCGAACGCGTACCATTGTCAACAGCGTCACCCCCGAGTTCAATGAACAGCACACATGGGATGTGTACGATCCAGCCACAGTCCTCACAGTAGGTTTATTTGACAATAGCCAACTTGGCAGTTCAAATTCGACCAGCAACAACCACAATATGAAGATTGGCAAGGTCAGGATACGTCTCTCTACGCTTAAACCTGGCCGAGTGTACACACATTCATATCCGTTGTTGGTCCTACACCCTTCTGGTGTCAAGAAGATGGGTGAGCTGCATCTGGCAATAAGATTTTCATGCACATCATTGGTCAACATGATGTATGTATATTCACGCCCGCTGCTACCAAAGATGCATTACATAAGGCCCCTGACAGTGGTACAGCAAGATGCACTGCGCTACCAAGCCGTCAACATTGTGGCTGCTCAGCTGAGTCGAGCAGAGCCACCTCTGCGGAAGGAGGTGATTGAATACATGTCTGATGTCGACTCGCACCTGTGGAGTATGCGTAGGAGCAAGGCAAATTTCTTCCGTTTGATGTCGGTGTTTTCAGGGTTGATCGCTGTGGGTAAATGGTTTGGAGATGTGTGTACATGGAAGAACCCTGTGACAACAGTGCTTGTTCATGTGCTCTTTGTCATGCTCATGTACTTCAATCAACTCATACTGCCGTTGTTGCTTTTATTCACGTCTTTGCTAGGGATATGGAATTACAGGCACCGTCCACTTCATCCTCCACACTTGGACACGAGAATCTCTCATGCAGCAGCTCATCCTGATGAGCTTGATGAAGAGTTCGACACATTCCCGACAAGTAAAAGCCCGGAGCTTGTGCGCATGAGGTATGATCGCCTGCGTAGTCTGGCTGGAAGGATACAGACAGTGGTGGGTGATGTGGCGACACAAGGGGAGCGAGTCCTAGCATTCTTCAGTTGGAGAGATCCAGTTGCTACATCAATAGTTGTGATATTCTGCATTGTATCTGCATTGGTGCTATTTGTGATGCCCTACCAGGTCATTATTGTTGTGGTAGGCTTTTATAAGATGCGGCACCCATGGTTCCGACAGAGGCTACCATCTGTGCCGCTTAATTTCTTCCGGCGTCTGCCTACAAAGACTGACATTATGTTGTAAATAGCACCGGTGACTTACCAGAGGTGTCACACCACGGGCCTGTTGGTTTCAGATTTCCATTATCCGTAGAGAATTTGATGTTCCCTTCTCTTCCGTGCAAAGTTTAGTATTTGCTTCGTTTGAAGTTAATACACTGGGGATGTATGTTGAGAACTAGAAAAATTTCTCTTGTACTTCTTTGGCAACCGGTAGATCTGGTAAAAGATGGTGATACTATTTAGAGGTTTTGACATATTAGTCCCCCTTAAACTCAGATGTTCTAATTTCATTATTATAATTCAAGTAATGTCTTCAGAGTCGTTTGACTTTTGTTAACATTTTTTTTAAACTTTTTTGTTCTAGATCCCATGATATCATGGCTTTTATGCAGCATCTTAAGAACACTTTTTTCTTTCTCCAAATGATAAAACTTGAGAAATGGTAATCAGATGTATATTTACTTTTTACAAAATGTCAGTTTTGTTTTTTTATAAAAAATGAATTGGTTCAATTGAGAAATGGTAAAAAATATATGATACATGTATGATAAATCCCATGATATCATGTGATATGGTGCAAAAAAGTTTAAAAAATAGTGTTGACCGGAGCCAAACAACTCTGAGGACATTATCTAAATTTGAGTCATGAAATTGAAAAAATAAGATTTAAATTGAACCAATATGTCAAAACCCCTACTACTTAATTAGTGCTTTTTTGGATATTCATAAACCAAATGCAGATAACTTTGTTTACAGGGAAATGTGGGTTCGTTTGTTTGGATGACCTGAGCTGTAAGTGCCACCGTTGTAATAATCTGAAGGATAGAATTAAGATACAAGATGTAGAGACAGTGTGTTCAAATTCTTCTTCGTGATTTCCAGGCTACATCTCTATATCCTTGAATAGGATTTTTAACATGTATCAACATAAATAATTTTTTCGCTAATTGGTAAATTTGAATTAAGAGCGAAAAACAGGGCAGGGCCCCAAGGACAAGGAGGAAAAAGAATACAGCCAAAATGGAAAAATACAGCCTGAAGATACCAACCCAGAACAGGAAGGGAAAATAATAAACCAAAACAGAAACAGAGGACCAAAGAAAGGGAGGCTAAGAACTCCACAGCACCTCAGAGCCCCAGAGCTGAAAAAGAAAGAACTAACCAGCAGCAAAGAGAGGACAGCACCAAAGAAGAACTCCCCTGCAAAACAGCTGGGAGGCAACGAGAAAGCCAGCTCCCTGGAACCAGACCCAACTGACAGCAGCCCAAAAGAAACCCAGCCAGCCCACAAGGCGCCAGCCAAACCAAAGCAGAACTCCTCACCCAGCTGCCAAAAAGAACGAGGAAAACACCTGATGGAAACGCCCCGGATAGCACAGACCACAACCAGCCACACCGCCGACAACTCTGCACTCTCAAAAACAAGCAGGAGCTAATCCAGAGACACTGCAGGAATCAGATCAGACCCAAGCCTCTAAGGACTGGATGGGAAGGGGAAATAGCTGAACCTGGCATGGAGCTAGGGAGACCTCTCAATCGATCCAAGCAGAAGAACTTAGCTCTGGCCAGAGAGGGCTTCAGGTTGCGGTGCTTAGAGTCATTCCGGAGAGACCAGAGAGAAGAGATTACTTGGAAGAAGATGACAGCACCTACTTTCCTACCAACATAAATAAGAGACACACAAATCTATATGATCATGTGCAATGTATACACAAGATAGAGAAGACTCACAAAACTCTAGGTATGAGAACCTAGACCAAATATAGTCAATTAATTCAATTACCACTTGGGCATGGGTATTCTTCTAGCATGTCCATTTTAACCGTAACTGTAGCCAATTAATGGGAATGAATCACCCATGAAGTCCAGCTCAGCTGATCCCAAACAAGTACTTGCAGTGGTAGGGGAAAGGAGATGTGGGGACCATTTTGTTACAAGAGAATTCTTGTGCATGTAAATCAATATATGAAAATTTTCAGAGATAGGAATCAGATTAAATACATTCTTGCCATTTGACTCTTAACATGTAACCAATCCAACCCAACTAGACTAATTATGAAGGGCCTATTGTTTGCATAGAACATAGTTGCTGAGTTCATGGCCAAATGAGTTCTATAAAGATAATTAAAAAGGTGAGAGGTGAAAGAAATGTTGTAATTACCTATGTGTAACTCTCACTTTTCTAAGATTTGAATTATTAGAGTGGTGGCAGAGGAATTCACTTCCCACTTCCCATTTCCACTAGAGGGGCGGTAACTTCAAGGTCATTTTTGCAATTAATAATTGTTTCTTCAATTTTGTCCATTCGTAAAAATAGACTTCTTACAATTCATGTATATTCAATTACATGAAACAAAAAGGCCCTTAGAGCATAGACCACATTTTCAACATTATAAATGAATGGATCAAGTTAGAACATGGGTTATACTCTCCAAGGATGGATACATTGCAGCCCCAATAAGATAAAGTTCCACTCTACATTCCTGTTGCTTGCACATGGATTAGGAGTTCTAGAACTACTTCAGCTTCCCTGGCCTTGGTTTTTTGAAGAAGTAACCCATCGTGTATTTTCCAACATGTAAAAGGTATTTATTGATAGCCCGAGAATTAATCTATTCTTCCATTTATTAGAGTCTGAATCCTCCTCAACAAAATCTATACGATTTTGTAAATGAGGATGTGATATAAATTGTGGGCTTTATTATGCTGCAACTCTAGCTTAATCACTCATAGGGCCTTTTCTTTCTCTTTTTTTAATTCAATTCTTAGGATTGCATTTGTGTAAGGGTTTAAAAATGAAGAGTTAAAGGTGAGAGCCCAAAAATGATATAAAATAACCTCACTTTTTATGAAAATAGTCAAGCGGAAATGAGAAATAAATATGCCAAACCATCATCCTAATAATTTAAATCCTTCCATTTATGTAAATAGAGTCAAGTGAAAGCATGAATGAATGTACCCAAACAAGACCCTAATTCAAATCATATAACAATAAAGGTTCCAACTATCCTTCACCTAGCTTTCAAGTCTTTGGAGTCTATTTCTTTATTGGAATTCAAAGAATTCATGTACGGAGAATTTCGAAATATTCAGATATAGTGGAATTTTTGGATCCTCCTTTTCACTTGAGCATTTTGAAATTTTACTAAAAAAATAAAGGGGCTAGAATCCTAGAAATTTTAAATGTCATTTGAGACATTTTAGGTTGCTCGAATGTTAGACTTTCGGTTAAGAAACATGGCATCTGTAAGTGCGAGGATGACCATTACATCATGTCATGCGTTCCTCAACACACCAAATTTTTACCAAAAATTCTAATAAAGAAATAGGCCCTTAATGATGTTTTGCAGAGCACCTTAAGCTATAACGTCTTTCATGCTCCTTTGATGGAGCTAATTTGACCATGAATTCTTATGTATTTTATGGGAATCCACAAGCTATTTATCTCTTCTTTTAAAATTTTTTTTATTAGAACTCTAAAAGAGTTCAGGCTGTTAGTATTTTATCTCAGTTTAAGTTTTTTTAAGAAAGTTAAACAAGGATTCATGATGAGTCTTGCACAAGTCATTAGTCACGCTGGAAAAAGTGTGACTGTCCTTTTTTGGGTTGATGAAAGCCGAAAACAAATCCATTGCTTACCTCATTTTTTTGCAATTTGGATTTGACATTGTCATTAGTTTAGTTTATATCCATAAATACAACTTTCTCCTGCGCAACCAATGCATTTGTTGAATGAAGGAATTGCCCATTGGTGTCATTGGTCTTGTGGGACCCAGTTGCATTGCATAAGCATTCCTCTGTTGTTTTTAATTTCCATGCTTTGTAATTGTTCTTCTGCAAGATTTCTCAGCTGTAGAAAGTTGAGCAAAATCTCTTCAATCTCATCTGTTGTTGTTGATTCCCTTCATCCATCTTCAATTTCCAAGAAAACCCATTTCTCTTCTCTTAGAATTTCTTCTTCTTCTTCTCCACTGTTTTGCATCTTTCCCTGTCTCTACTTCTCCAAAATCTCTGCTTTACATTTGCAGACCAAATTCTACCATGGCCAGTCAGTCGGCACAGTCGATCCATGACTTCACTGTCAAGGTTTGTGAATTTTATTAATTTTGGAGACCTGCTGCTCTCTTGAGCTTTCTATGTTTTGTTGGTCGTTTGCCTTCTCTCTCTCTCTCTCTCTCTCTCTGGGTTTTGACTTTTGGGGATGGAGTGCTTTGGGTTTATGATGGGTTCTTCTCACTCGTCTTAGATGCTTGATGTTGGTGTGTTTATTGGTTTCATTTCTAAGTTTGCCTTTTGGATATGGGTTTTTTTGGTTTTTTCATGGGTTTGTTCTTGTACTGTGTTATGCTATTGGTATTCCTCAGAAGACCAGAGAGATATGTCTCTGCGAGGAGTTTTCTTTTTTACCCCAAGCTATGGTATCAGAGGTAGACACTGCTCAAGAGGAGAAGTTCAGAAAATCAAAGGAAGATTGCACCTGAGAGACTAAGATTTTTTGATGAGATAATTCCTGCTGCTCTTTCAATCAATGTTTCATTTGAAGACAGTACTCTAACAGTTAACATAACTACCCGTACACCTCATCTTACAGTCAAAGACTTCACAGATTCACAATACTACCCATGATCACAAGATCATACAATTTATCGAAAGCATATAAAACTACTAAAACAACTGCAGCTGGGCCCCTTGCTAGCCAAAGACTACCCTGTGACTCTGTGTCCCACCTAAGCATGATTCATGCAATGGAATTTCAGCTAAGTTACTTATCATATTGTTTATGATGATGGGATGGGATTTGAAGGAATTTTTCCCAATATGATGACTATGTATATCTGAGATTTTGTATTGCCCCTTTTCATATATGATTTTTCATTTTTTTTTTTTTTTACTGTGAGTTTTTTTTTTCTTTGTTTTTTTATAGATCTGTTATCAACATTCTCATGGTGGCAAGAATTTTGAAATGGATCCATGAGATTTAGGTGTGTATCGTGGGGATTTTGATATGGTTACTTCTAATGGTATCTGTTTTCTGATTTGTCTTGAAACAGGAGCTTTTGTAGTTAAAGAGATTCCTCTTTGAAAATTTTCATATAACAACGATGGTAGTTGTGATGGGTTTGTGTGATTCCATTTTCACAAGAAATTTTAATGGTGCTTTGAGACTTTTATAGTTAGAAAGACTTCATTTTGAACAAAAAAAAAAAAAAACCCTTTGCATACAATCATTGGTGTTTGTGATGGGACTGCAGTATTTTGGCGGATTGGAACTTATTGGGAGAATGGGAATGCATAACTGCAGTATATTTACCATGTAACAAGTGGTAAATATAGTACAGTTTCCTATATTGTTTTGGGGGCTGTAAAGGCAAGAGACAGTAATGTATTTTATGTGATTTCTGAATTTCATGTAACCTTAAATGCAATGGGAATGAATAACTGGCATCCAAATTGGATTAGCAATGATTGATATAAAGTCCCTTTATTTATAGAGCAGTCTATTGCCTCAACAGACTGCAATGAATGATATAAAGTCCCTTTTTTTTTCCTTAAGTAATATCCATTATAGTGATTATATTTTTCGTAACTGGAGAAGTATTACATGCACCTGTTGTTTGCGAGTCCATAACACAGTACATGGTTATTTTGGAATGGATTTGACGTGACTCCATTTTTTTATAAAGTTATATTTTCTTTAATGGAAGAATTTCAGAGTTAATGTTGAAAATGCTACATAAGCTGAGGTTTAATGTTTGGAGACACTTTTTGCAGGATGCAAGGGGCAATGATGTGGATTTCAGCACGTACAAGGGAAAGGTTCTTTTGATTGTGAATGTTGCATCAAAATGGTAAATATATAGAACAAAGTTCCTTGTTAGGGGATTGTAACTTATTTTTCCCTTCACACTCCAACTAAAATCAAGCTTAATATTTGGTATATGAAATCACTGGTACATTCTTTGGTTGTCCTCTTGTTTTCTCCTGAAAGCCAATTTCTTTTGTTTGTTACTTTTCTCTGATTCTGATTAAGTTCTTTGTTTCTTTATCTCCTCTAACTTGTTGTTGCAGTGGATTGACCAACTCAAATTACACAGAGCTAGCTCAGCTATATGGGAAATACAAAAATCAAGGTTTGTTGTTGTCGTCGTTGATGGTGGTGGTACAAGTGTTGAGATCATCTATTCTACACACCACTTTGGGAGCCAGTGCTCTACCCCAGCCATCTAGTGTATGTGGAGCACCGTGCTTGTTACATGGCATTGGCATTCAGTAATAGGTTTGTTTATTCTTGCCTGATTCAGGTTTTGAGATACTGGCTTTCCCCTGCAACCAGTTTGGTGAAGAGGAGCCTGGAACCAATGAGGAAATCTTAGAGACTGCCTGCACTCGCTTTAAGGCTGAGTACCCCATCTTTGACAAGGTAATTGAACTACCCATTTCCCAATGCTCGTTTCCTTTGCTCTTAACCATGCTATAAGGTGACAATGTAAAAATCCAAGGTCCTATAAAAACTAACAGATGCCATTCATGCATAGAGGCATACCCACACAGCATTTAAGAAAAGAAAGGAGAGTAATTCATATGGTTTAAGTTCATTGAAAAAGTATGTAGTGTGTCTGTTTCTTTATGCTTCATAGTCATATGACTCATCTAGCGATTAATTGCTCATACCAAATGTATATGGTGTGTCACCCTATTGCGAATATTGAAAACCATGTATGTAGACTTTTAGAATTCAATTCATCTAATACCCTTATTAAATCTAGCCTCAGCCCTTCAATATAAACATCTTACAGCAAACAATTCCTTCATTGTCTATTGAATTTCTGAAACAGCTTCGTTATTTAGATCGACAGTGATATATGTAAGCCACTTCAGTCACACACTCACACGTGCATTTCATAATGATGACACATTGCAATGTGCTTGTGCTTGGTAAAGTTGCTTCCATCCCATGATTTTGGTGATCAACTTGGTCTCTACGAAGTGTGTTACAACTTGGCAGAGTTGCACCTAGACTCAAGCAATATGCAAAAGGCTTATCTGAGTCCAACGGAGTCAGTGAGGACCAACTCCAATCTGACTTGTTGGAGTCCAGCTGAGACTTGAAACTTGAAACCCTGTTTAGCACTCTCCATCTCAGCATGATGGATCCCACGGCCTCATCATGGCTGTACAAGTTCTATCAGCATCACTTAACAAATGTACTTGAATGAGTTATTTACTCGGTCATAAGAAATGCCACTTCTGTGAGGTGTGTAGCTTGAATTCAAGTAAACTCTATATGCTTCAAAAAGGTACAGCTTTTGCAATTAAGTGACCTGAGATATCTAGTTTATACTTCTTTGCAACATCTAATGTAACCAGTAAGCTAAGTTTTGGGGAAGTGGGTTCCAAGTTCCAAGGACCAATGTGGCTTACATTTTTTCTTCAAGAAGCCATTTCATTCCTTAAAGAATTAATTTTTTTTTTCTTTTGAAGATATAAAACAACTGGATCTTTTATAAATGATCATGGTCATGGTCATGTGTGCTCACTGATGGTGTGTGTGACAGACCATTAGGATAATTTCTGGTTGCTTCTACTCAATTCTTCTCTCTTTTTATTCCAAGTGAATTGGAATACTCTTGGAAGGAGAATGTGGATCGCTCGTGTTGAAAGCAGTATCTAAACACACTGATAAACTAGTAGCTCTCAACTTGCAAAGCAATTAGTGGTTGGTGCCTATCCATTGGTGGTTCAATGATGAGGCACCTCCCCTCCACAGAAACAACCAGCCATCAATCCCTGATTGTAGCGCCGATGTTGAAGGACTTGGATAGGGTGTGTGAATATTTACAAGAGCCACCAAAAAAAAGAAGGAAGGATGCCCAAAGGTGTGTAACAAAATTGCTTCATTCAGATGTCTTGCCCATATCATATTTTATGAAATGATAAGATAGCTCTCTCAAAGAAGGTTATGAACGCACTCATCCTGGCACTGATATCATGGTTGCAGTCACTACCATCGAAATAGACAAATGCTCCTTGGTCATAATGAAACCCTATAAGGCTATAACTCAGTTTACTGTTAAGATTGCATATATGGAATATTAGTATGAAATGCCCATTTTCAGCGGAAATTATGCAGCTGGAAAACAGAGTGATCATTCTAAGAATCAGGCATATTATATTGTTTTAGAGTCACTCTTGTGCTTTTGTGTTAGATTGATGTCAACGGGGACAATGCAGCCCCTGTGTACAAGTTCTTGAAATCCAGCAAAGGTGGCCTTTTTGGTGATAGCATCACGTGGAATTTCGCCAAGTTCTTGGTCAACAAGGATGGCCATGTGGTTGACTGTTACGCTCCAACAACTTCTCCTCTCAGCATTGAGGTAAAGTGATATTATATAATTTGGTATTGATTTCTTTCATGTGAACCTCTGTTGAAATGAGTACTAGTGGTCGATTAAGACAGCAGGTGTGCTAAGTGTTTGACTGGCAATGATGCCTGCTGGGAAGGGTTGGAAATGAGCTGTGTTTAAGGGGTAATTACCCCTTACCCATCCCACCGGGGAGGATTTGGAAGAAGTCTTGTTGAGTTTGAATTTTAATTGATGAAAAATCATTAGATAATACAAAATTTTGTCGCTCAAATTGCCAAAATGTTATTCATAACTTCATAGAAATTAATGTTCTTCGTAACTTAATAGAAATTAATGCGAAGCAAACCAAAAAGACTTGACCTACATCTATCTTACCTTGGGTTTGGTTGGTGGGTGTAGTATGGGTTGAGATAGTGGGTGTGGTAGGCATGAGACCTCCCAGTTGCCGTCATGCATCCTAATAGTATCTTGCAAAATAGATGGTTGCGCATGGTCAATTGGGTGGTTATAACTTGCGGGTGAAATTTTTTGCTATCTTATCCCATTGTCTGGAGGCCACCATATTAAAAATACTGGTAGTATAAAAGGTTAGCCCATTGCTAAGACGTGCGTTGTGATGTGCTGTGGGGAGCTTGTGGTAAAACTGGATAAAAAGGTAATATGATGGTTAACTTTATGATGTGTAAAAGTTCATTGTTTTGTCATCTTTGCAGAAGGATATTAAGAAGCTGCTGGGAGTGAATTGACTGCCATATGATGATTAATTATTATGGACAATCAGCTATTAAGAGTTTTTGATGCCTCTCTGTAGGTTGTCTTTTGTAAGTACAGTAGGAGTGAATCTAAACTAGTTTTGCTTGCCGATATGCATTTTCAATGTATGATTTATAGAAATGTTTCAGTTTGCTGGCCAATGATTTGCATTTTCAATGTATGGTTTATAGAACTGTTTCAGTTATGTACTGAGTTTACATAGTGATGTGATAAATTGTACAGTGGTCAAAGAAGCATGCTTGATTGGTGGATATTTTTGTTATTCCTTTTGAAGTGAAAATTTGTGGTCTTACAATCATCGTCTAGTGAATGGTAGAGTGGTAGAGAAGCAAGGTCAAGATCAAATTTGTGTTATTCTGGTTTTCTGGCTACCAGGAAGTCAATCAGAACCAGATGAGGAGATTGCTGTTCAGGTCAGACACAAGTAGAAGATTAAGCTCCAAATAAGCTTATTGATTAAATTAAATCACTGGAAGCAGTTTTTCTTATGGGCAGTACATAAAATATGCATTGTGCACAACCATCTTTATCGGTCGCCAGAACACATTTAGTCTTCAACTGGGGAAGCTTATTATTCTATAACCACATTTAGTCTTCAACTGGGGAAGCTTGACAAATCCCTAATTTTAAATGTGAGGTGTGTGTGCACGAATGCAGTATGCCCAGATTGACAAATCCCTAATTTTTCATTTGAGGATTTGGGATCCGCCAATGGCTCCATTAAATTCATTGACGAATTCGCATATAAAATCCAGACCACTCAAAAATCACACTCCTTTGAAAAAATGCCAAGCTCATACCAACCTTTCTTAGTTTTCAACGCCTCTTACCAAAACATGAATTCTTCCTTTCGCTGATATCAAAAGATTTTGAACAAATGATGACAACAGAAGAAAACCAAGGGATCAAACATAATACAAATCCAATCACTACCAAAATAAAACAAATAATAATTAAAAGCATAATGATAATGATAAGTGATGGCCACCATATATGCTTGATCTAATCATTCAATATTTTGGACTTGAACAAATAATGACCCACTGCTTGTCAAATTACCATTATGTACGCATAAACTATATGTTATCAATTACAACAGCACAGTAGATTCTTTTATTTTGTGAGCTTCCATTTGGGTCTGACAGGATCATCATAGACATTATAAATGTGGTAAAAACTACTTCTCATCTTAAATTCATTATATTAACCATGCTGCAAGTGCCAATTTGGTGCAAGCTCCACATATGGGCCAATTAGGACAAGCTTCACATAATCAAACATATTATATGTTCTTGTGACTAGGCAAGCATGAACAGGTCTTAGTTGTACTACCAGTTAGATTCAGAGTGCACATTCCAGGATCTGTACCAGATCTGCTCTTCATTTTCATCCTGTTGTAAATAAAACTCCCTGCTATATTATTACCTGCAGCAGCCAGCAGGTGATCTGTAATGGTGAAATTTTCAGGCATGCCAATGGTTAGGATCTTGACTGTTGATTTGATGGGCCCCACCACAGTACATCATGCCTCACAGTTCAAAAGAAAGAAAAATTGGATGGTTCAATGAATCTGAACTTTTTTACCCATCAAATATGGTATGACATAACCCTCTGTCAACAACCATTTATCTGAAGACCACAGACAGCAGGGTCTCAACAATGTCTCTTCAAGAAGTGCTCAGGAGGCATGGCTTAACCACAGTGGAGCACATCAGATCTATGGACTGGTCAATTGGCCCCACACTCTCTGGACCTATAGACAGTATGCATATCATCTTGCATTGTGTTGGAATTTAGAAGCAAACAAGTATATCCAAGATTCAAGTACAACATTGCTACAAATAAAGAAACCAATTCTTTTAATTAAAACAAACTTGTGCCTGGTCTTATTTGTGCAAATGGGTGGTACAAATTGCTATATCGCGAGATGTCAAAATAATCTCATCATATGTAACATGAACTTTTATTTATCTCCATTTTATAACATCACGATGCCCCTCTTATTAAAGAGATGGTCATGTTCTACGGAGAGTATTAAGATTTTTTATGCTAGCCATTTCTTTAAAATCCTTGAGGCTAAATACTATTCAATACTTCCCCTTTGGTAAATCCGAATTTTTCCAATGCGTCCTCTCGGGAACCAGGCGTGCCTTTAATCTTCTCTTCTTCAATCGTCATTTTCCCCCAATAATTTTCTTTCCTTTCTAAGGCAGAAGAATCAATATCTTGCATTTTTTATTGGGACTGATCTGAGGATCAAGGGCAGAAAAAAACTTCACTTTGCCTTCTCCATCAATTTTTTTTTCTTACAGTCATTTTTTCCCTTTTCTTTTCCCGGAAAAGAGCCAATATTGCTTGACCAATACTAATAAAACCATACGTATATGTGTAATATATCTGTTTATTATACATTAATTGACTAAACATACCCCAAAACAATAGGCAATGGCTCAAGCCTCAAATCCCACTCCTTACCAAAAATAATATTTATGGTAAATTATGATATAATTCACACTTTTTTTAACGGTTATGAAAATTCATGGGCATGCAAATTTGTGAAAATCTTAGGGATTGGATTGTAATCAAGTTTAATCTTGCCATTTGAGTCTCCAATATTATAGCAGTTCAACTCAACCTAACTAATTATCATGGGCCGCTATTTGCATACAATGCATGAGAATCTATATATAGTCAAACGGGCTCCACCAAAAGGAAGATAAGAAATGAATATCTAACCATCACTCTGATAGTTTAAATCATTAGGATGGGGTAGAAATTGTGGGCCTTTTTTATTGTGTTGGAACTGTAGCTTAATATGTCAAAGGGCTAGTTTGTTTGCGTCATGTAATTAGAATCTTAGAATTATATTTTTTTTAAGTGATTAAAAATGAAGAATTAAAGATGAATACTAAAAAATGACATCAAATAACCTCTCCTATTACGGAAATAGAGTCAAGCCAAATGAGAAATAAATATATCCAGCTATCACTCTGTTGGTTCAGATCCCTCCAACTAAAGAGAGAGAAATGAGTACAACTAGGATCACTATGATAATTCAAATCTTAGAAAAGTCAATATCGCATCTATACTTTATGTGTCATGTTTTTAATAATCTTTCGATAGAGCTAATTTGACAACAGGTTCCTTATTACTTTTTTTTTTTTTGGGCTGCATTGAGTACAAGGTCAAGAGTGATGCTTCGAACTTTAAGACCCATGGATTGATTCCTTGGCATGTAAGGAAGCTGAGAGAGGAGAGAGTTGTGAAAATGCCATGATTTTTTATGGTTTCCATTTTATGAATACTTGATTCATTATTTTATCATATTAATAAATGTTGAAATGTTTATACTAAACTCTGCAAGAAAATTAGTTCCTACAATAAAGGGGTCAGACTTTTCCCACCACCATGTCCTAAAAACGTTGAGTTAGGACATTAGGATTTTCAGTAAACTATCAATATGATGCTGGGATCCCAATGGAGTCAATTGAGCATTGTTATAGGAAAAGATTCCGTATGTGCCTCAATTCATTATTAGCTATTTGCTAAATTGTACAGTGGGATCTACTCTTGAACAGTTGGGTTGTCATTATGTGAGCCCCCAGTGGAACCTTGGAGTTGGAGACTTGTTAGCTCCCACTAAGGCTCTCAATCGTATCGTATTAACGAATTCAGATTACGGGTTAACGAATTCCTGTTAAAATTACCTTAATCTATACACAGCCCGTTAACTTAACGGGTCAAAAAATCCAACCAGAACACGACCTGTTAATTTAATGGGTTACACGACCCAACCCGTTAACCTGTTAAGTAATAAAGTCATTTCGAAAATTAAATGAAAATCCATACAAAAATATGTCAGGAGAAAAATATATAAGCCACATGAAACTGTTAGTGAGGATCTTGAGTGGATCCCACCTAAAACCCTATTATAAAACAATGAATTTCAATTTATTCTTTTAGAATATAAATTAATTCTAGCTACACTTAAGGACTAAAATTTTTTTAATGGGTTAAGTGGATTGTTAACGGGTTATTGGTTTAATTCGTATATATGACCCATTAACTTAATGTGTTAACGTCGTTAACAACTCGAATACATTAAGAGTCCATCCGAACCCGTTAATATCGTGTGGATTCATATCGTGTTAATGGGTCGTATGGCATTGGGATATCCCTAGCTACGACCGGATCAGGAATATGGACAAAGGGGAGGGGGATGGGGGAATTGCACTCATTCCCTACTGTCCGAAAGGGTCAAAAACTCTACTGAGAGTGAGACTATGCATGATAAAATCGTCCTATGATCACTATCAGTCTGGAAATCCCGTGTCATATTTCATATGCCATTGCTATTGATTTTTTCCTTTTTAGATTTTTTTTCTTCTGATAACACAGGGTTATCAGCCCTTTAGACCAGAATAATATCTACGGGCCCAGGAGAAAAAGACGGGTAAAATTCCTAATACAGTTTCAAACTCACAACCTCCGCGTGCAAACCGTAGTCGTAAGCCAATTGAGCTACCCCTCGGAGTTAAAAAGATATGTTAGGAAACTTTACATGTAGAGTGAAGTGAAGTAAACTAAAGCTTTTCAAATTCGGGTATACATATTTGGAAACTTTACATGCAGAGTGGAGTGAAGTAAAGCTTCAAATAGTGAAAGAATAAAATATAAGTATGTCATGATTATATTTTGTCTTTATTTATTAGGTAGAAAATCTTTTTTACTTTTTATTTAAAAAGTGAATGTTTTTTCTTTTATTAGAGAAATGAGTTTGTTTTTTTGACTTTTTTTAAAGGAATTTAAAAAATATGTACATTTAATGTGACCCTTTGTCTGAAAATTGAATCCCGGAGATATATTACAGACAGCAGTTGTGTGGGGATAATTTCACAATACCAAAACTGTGCTAAGCATCGGTAACAGTGCCAGCCAGGCGGCTCACCTCGGCCAAACAGCTCACCTCGGCCAAGTGCTCCATCTAGGCAGCAGTGCCAGATGACAAGACAGCCACGCTGCAGTATGAACTGACAGATATGATGGGTGCCGAACGGTCACGTCCACCAGAGATCGAGATATGGGTAGATGGGACATCCCCTTTTCACCTACCTCCACTAAGAAAGCATCTGTTGCGACTTCCCAACCTCTATATTATGCGAAAGGTAAACACCAGAAGGAGGAGGGGGGAGGTTCAGGTACATAAGGACCCTCCTTACTCTAAGATTTCTCTCTTTTTCTCCACCTCACTTCACCCTTTGTTTAGTGACTGCACTAACTCAGGCGTCGGAGGGCCTAACGCTGACAGCAGTTAGGGTCCTTAACCGTTGCTTCTCCTCTCTTTTCCTGGTTTTAGGCGTCTGATTCTTCTCCCAAAAGCTTCTAACAGCTCCACAAACCTCATACATTCATCTGAGTAAGTCCGCGAGAATTTTTGAACTTACAGTAGTGATATAATAATAAAAAAAAAAAGTCGGGGGAATGTAGCGAGAAAACTATTATTCTCTGTCGTGAGTCGTTAGGAAGACTCACTAAAAAATAGACAGGGAACTGGGTAGTCTGCATTTTCACGGATTAATAACAACGTTGAAACTCCGCGTGCGTTTACCCAATCCACTGTGATAATTCATTTCTCTCTCTAAACCCACGCAAAAGCAGCATTTGTAGGCGTTAGTATGTTTTATGATAGAAGACGAGTTGTCAGAGCGGGGAGGAAGTTAGTGATTTTGAGCCGAACATGGTAAGTACAGATTTTGTTTCTGTGTAACTCTACGGACCTTTTTTTTTTGTGTTGATTTATAGGTGAGATTGGTCAGCTGAAGCAGAAGCTGCTGCTCTCTCTCTCCCTCTCTCTCCCTCCTTGAAAGATGGAAAAAAAAAAAAATTTGGTGCATTTATGAGCTGTTTCTGTGATAACAAGGATTTGATTTTCTGAACCTCTTTGTATTTTGAGAAAAAAAAAAGTTTGGTAAAAGATTTTTTTTATTCTTACTTCTCTATTTTTTCCCCTTTTTGATCTGGAATCGTCAGGAGTTTGAGCTTAAGCTATGAGCAATTGGAAAATTTTCTCACTGCATGTCACTCACCTCGAAATTTCACACACAAAAGATAGGATTAAAGGGAGATGAAAATAAAGTGAAAGGTATTAGAGAGACTGACGCAGCATGAGATTGTTGGGCCTCACACATGAACTGAGCACTCATGCAAGATCATAGCATAGCAGTTTTTCTATTAGAAGGAAAGGTCTGAAAAATAGAGAAGAGGTTTATTTATTAGGGACATTAGTCAATTTCAAATATTGCTAATAACCAGGGTCAAAATAACAGCTAGCAGCAGAGTTATCAGCTGTACCCGCTATGCTATTTTGAAAATAGAAATGCAATAGTGGCCCATAGTGGCCGCTACATAGCATATTTTGAAAAAAACATCTTTCACAAACCACTTGAGAAATGCTTACAACTTTTAGATTGATGTTCCCATAGATCAATGCCAAATGGTCTGAGTTTTTTTTTTTCTATTTTTTTTTTGAATTTTTGGATATTTTCAGAAGAAATATATTTTTCCTCAAATTGGGCAAATGGAATCACATCCCAATGCATTCTAACTTATAAATTATTGTTTTATGCCTTGTTCGATTTGCTCTAGGAGCTAATTGTTGCCAATCTCCCTGTTTCTATCTTTCTCTCATGTTTTTTGCTTTTGTGTTTTGGGGTCTGCTGTTTATGCCTTGTTCAATGCATAGCCATTGTTTTGGGGGCCAAGTTTCTTTAGCGTTATATTCATTCCTCTTCTTTCAATACATTTTGGATTTTAGCGTAAAAAAAAAAAAAAAAAACCTTGTAGATCTATATTTCCCATAGATAAATCCCAAATGGTTTGGGCTTTTATTTTATTCTCATTTTTGTGTCATCGGATTTTGAGGATTTTTCAAAAAAAAAAAAATCATCAAAGGGGGCCACCCAAATCATATCCTAGCGCATTCTAATTTGTAGATCTATATTTTGCTTAGATCAATACCAAAAGTTTTAACTTTTTTAATTTTTTTCCTTATTTTGTCATTTTGCTCTAGGTTCTTGGAGATTTTTTTTCAATATCATGTATCATTCTTATAATTATACCAGACTTCTATGCAATTAATGACGATCCGCTACACCCCCTTCCTCAGTTGCAACATATATAAATAGAATAATTTACTTAAAATATATATGTTGTTCACTTTACGAAACACATGTTAGATTGTATGGTCTTAATCCATCAGTTGATGTAATAAATTGATTAATTTATTTATTTATTAATAAAATCATGCTTTCCCTTCATGAGATGAATGATATTTTATTACTTAATGCACATGACCAATACATATGACATGGTGGTTCATGAGATGTACCAGGTCCCATTAGTATATTAGATGTGATATATGTATATGGATGAGATCCACATATGGGAGACATGTATCACAAATCTTATACTTAAAAATATCTTCACAACCAGTGATGAGACTGTGCATCTCATCTGATAAGGTTGCAGCACATTGATCACCATGAGATAGTGTGATTTGTCTCGATCATCAGAATGTAAGATTCTGGATCATAGTGCTGGTACATTAGATGTATTGAAGGACCATAATAAGCACCTTATGAATACTGTCTCGATTTTAAGGTATGCTCTCATAATTCCCTACCAATAGGTTCTCAATCCTGAAACATTGATGAACTCAAGTTTCTGTCTATTCATCTGCTTTGAGTCACCAATGAGTGAGGCCAACTGTAGGTCAATACCTCGATGTCTTGGGTACGTGGTAGTAGGATTGTGGGAACATCTAATGGTTAAGATGGAATCTATCTATATTATCTCCTTGCCAATTAATGGATTTATCATTAGTAAGTGCGCACCCATCTCGATTAAGAGTTAATTGGATGATATTGATGATCACTGTGATTAATTGACGCTCAAGGCTAATAAGATGTAGATTTAAGATTTGATATGACATATTTATTTCAATTGATCCATGGATATTGATAGAGGAGCCTACTTATGGTAATTGAGAAGTTTAGGGTCTTCATTGTAATTTATTCCTAAGACTGGAGTGCAATTGCATTTATATAGTAGTGTTATTTACAATTAATTGTGGGCTCAAATTACACATGAGATGTGGGGTTGCGGTGTCCCAGTTGGAGCCAGCTTTCTTTGGAATCCCTAGTGGTCCCCACCCTAGCCCAAGATTGGATCATTACTAATTCTACTTGAACTAAAAAGGAAAGGAATTAGAAACTTACTATTTCTATTTGAAGTGAGACTTCTAATAGTGGTAATAGTAATATGAGAAGTTTACTAATTTTATGGAAGTAGAACTTCTAAATTAATTAGTAAGGAGAGATGCTTCAAGCTATATATATATATATATATATATATATAGGAGTAAGGCTGGACGTCCAGGGCATCTTCATATTGGGATTCACGCCTAAGCTCTTCCAAGTGCAAGAGTTGCACACGTCCAACTCCTCTTCTCTCTTATTTTCTACTTCTTCTTTCGGGTTTTTGCTTGAAGTTTCTAGTAGGGCTTTCTCTTGGAGATCTCACCCATCTTCTTGAGAAAAGAGATTTGATAAGCGCGTTATAGTGTGGAAGATCAAAAGGTCTTGCAGATTCTTATTTGATACGTGAAAGAGTTTCATCATAAAAAAAAGATGCAACTTCTCCATTAGAGCACAACCGGGCTCCAAAAGTATAATCTACTTCCTTACATGTTGTAGATTTTGTAGATGCTTGTTAGTTGCTGTTCCATCTTCTTGATAGGATTACTTACTGATCATGATGGCTGAGATTGAGGACATGAATCCTGGATTGGGTTTTATGGCCTTATGAGTACTTGATCTCTGAGTCAAGTGGGTCAAAAGTTTTGAAAACATATCCACGAGGCCCTCCTACTTCCAACAACAAATACATTAATTAAAAAGGTCTATTTCATTGTGAGTACATTGATAGAGGTTGCCCCTTTTCACTGAAGGTTGTCAAAGATTGAAAAAAGGGATTAAATGATTCTGGCCTAGAGTTTCTTTTCCCATCTGAGCTCTTTGGCATGGGATTCATGTACATTATGTAGATATCTGGATGTAATTAATTAAGGAGTGAGTGAGTTAAATTATAGGAAGTTCATTTTACCATATAATATTTGTAATTCGAAAGGATTAATTCAACATGAGTGTAATTGTTTCATGTTACCCTTTAAGGTTGTTTAGAGTATAGAAAGGATTATATGAATCTGCTCTATAGCTGGTTATGGATTGTCTCTTCAGAGCTGTTTGTTTGTGTGCCTAAGCTGGAAAGCTAGTTTCTGTTTATTCCGTTGATACATTGCTGAATTTTGTGAGAACATGACCTGCTATCTTTAACCATGCTTCTTCCATCAGTACTACTCCTATACTTTTGTGAGTTCATTGCTGAATTTTGTGTGAACACGGCATTCTATCTTTACCTATGCTTCCATCAGAACAACTCCTATATATTCTTTTGTGAGAATATTGCCGAATTTTGTGAGAACTTGGCCTTCCATCTTTACCTATGCTGCCCTAATGGAGGCTCTACATATGGTGGAGTTTCAAACTTGGTCTCTGTCAGTTGGAAAGAATTCATTGATGGTTGATGATCACAACAACCTGTACTGAATGAGATTATGAAACATTTATTTATGAGGACAGTATGTTCGTCAGACATGTACATGAGGTGCCATTCCAGCCAAGCCTAGAAGACAGACATACAAGTTTGTAAAGAAACTATTATTTTTGAAATATGTATTATATAGAGAGGATAAATTTTTTTTTTTTCTAAAATAAAAATGAAAACCTTTAAATGTGGATGATAGTTCATTGCACAAACTCTTCATCCAATGGACCCTGGACGAACTTTCAAAAAATCTTCACAATAGGAGGAACATAGTGATACATTTGGCAATCTGCAGTAGATAGTTAAGAAAGAAATCCAGCCATGTACCTCAAAACAAAGGAAAGAATGGCTAATGCTAGATAACTTGAATCTTCTAGTCTTGTTTGCAGGGCATGGTATATCAAATGATGGGGCTTATCAGTTCAATTCTCTGGATTACCTCTGTGTCACCACCTCTACAAACTCAAGATCAAATGATGTCTCATATAAATCCTGTAGGAAAATAAATAAATAAGAACACATGAAGACATTATAATAGTAAAAAAGTATATAAAAAGACACATAAATACCTTTAGATGAACAGAAATAAAAGAACACATTTAGACACTATCATAGTTAAAAAATGTATCAAAAGATAAAATAAAAAGATTAATAACTCAAGTAACTGTGCCGTCACAGCTCTTAACGAAACTGTTTGCCATGCGCGCGTTTGCTTTTGTTTTATTGATTATTATAGTTTTTGGTGTTGCTATTACCATTATGGAATTATAATTAATATCTTTTTTGTTTCTTATTGCATGGCGTAAGAAGGCACACACATAGTTGGCAAGTTGCTTTGCCTGTTGACACTGTTTCGTTAAGGGTTGCTAATCTATTCCTCTAGATTTTTGCCAGGCAATGTGTGAACTATTCTACTTGCAGGAGTGCGTACCCATCTTCTACTTGCAGGGATCTTACACTTGAATAATTTCTTTGTTTTTTTTAATTTATTTTGATTTTTCTATGGTTTGCAATTGTTAACTGCTTTCCAGAGGTTTTTTTTCTCATTTCTTTTTGAAAGTTCTTCCAAAGGAATTTTATAATCCTCATTCCATGGTATGGGATATATCTGTTGGAAGTCGGTGGGCCTTCTAGATGGGATTTCAAAAACTTTGATCCTCTTAACGCAGGGATCAGATACCCAAAAGGCCAAGAACCCATCCCAAGATCTCAAACCCTAATCTTAAGTGTATTAAGATCCTAGATCTTTGTCTGGAAGACTAATCTAAACATACAAAGCAACTATCTAGATCTACAACCTCAAGCCCAAAGATGGCCAAGGCTCTTTCAACCATTTCATTCAACTCCACTTCGATGGACAATGCATTCTGTGCAAAATCTTCAATAAATTGAAAGAATTCCCAAATGCTCCGCTTGGCTGGAGCATCCAAGAATGCTTAAGGGGGTTGGAATTGGAGAATTCCAAAGGATAAAAGTGACATTTCATGGGATATGTCAAATTGGAAACCTCATACTGATATTGGATTACACACATACCATAAACTCGTGCAACTTAGAATATAAACAAAGTTCCTTGGAAATAGAACAATTCTGATATGTTGAACTGTTTACATATGTATTTATTTTCAATTTTAACATTATGCTTGCTGATTAATAAGGTGAATGTGTTCTGCATTTTATTAATTTACTGTCTTTTTTGCAGTAACTAAATATTCATGGCTAACACCAACCTGTGATAGAAAGGAAAACCTTTAATCATGAGCAGCCTCAAACTAGGTGTGGAAGTTGTCAGTGCTCACAACCTCATTCCCAAAGATGATCAAGGCTCTTCCAACCATTTTGTTGAAATCCGCTTTGATCGACAAGTGTTTCATACCACCATCAAAGAGAAAGATCTCAACCCTGTCTGGAATGAGCACTTCTACTTCAACATATCTGACCCAAGCTCTCTCTCTGACCTCCATCTTGATGCCTGTGTCTACAGTGAAACCAAAGGCACCCGATCCAGATCCCAACTTGGAAAGGCCCGCCTAACTGAAAAATCATTTGCAGTCCCATATGCCGACGCAGTTGTCTCTCGCTACCCTTTGGAGAAGAAGCATGTCATGTCCTCAAGTGTGAAAGGAGAACTGGCCCTCATTGTCTATTTGATTGACGGCCAAACTCTGAAGTCCTCCTCAAACCTGCTTCCAGTAATTGATCCCTCTGCAAGACCTGACCTACTTGCAAGCCAGACCACCCAAGTGTCCAATAACAGAGCTGAGTCAATCTGCACCAACCAGAACCAGCAGCACTCTTTAACGACAATGTCTCAAGTGCTGGTGAAGTATTCACCTCATGGGATAAAATCTGAGCCACCAAAGACCATCCAAATGTACCCATCATCATCACAGGAGCCAGTTGACTCTGCACTTAAAGAGATAAGCCCTCATCTTGGGAGAGGGCAGGTTGTTGGGTCTCATGTCGTGAGACTTGCTGATAAGCCTGCTAGTGACCTTGTTGAGCAGATGCAGTGCCTTTTCGTACGTGTTGTGAAGGCACGCAAGCTCCCTGCAATGGAAGAAATTTCAGGGAGTCTCAATCCTTTTGTTGAAGTGAGGATAGGAAAATTCAGAGCAAGGACAGAGTCCTTTGAGAAGCAGCGGCAAGATCCTGTCTGGGATGAGGTGTTTCCCTTCTCAAGGGACCAGATGCGAGGTAAAGTCATTGAAGTTGTGGTCAAAGACAAGGTTCATCCTAATGATGATGAACCTGTGGGCATCATTAGGTTTGACCTCAATGGCGTTCCAACACGCATTCCACCAGAGGATCCCCTAGCACCGGAGTGGCATCGACTTGAGGACAAGCAGACCGGGGAGAAGACGAAAGGTGAATTGATGCTTGCTGTCTGGATGGGAACGCGGGCCAATGAGGCGTTCGATGATGCATGGGACTCGGATGCTGCTGCTGCACTTGTGGATGGCTCTATACCTGCATACATAAGACCACAGGTCTACTCTTCTCCGAACTTGTGGTATGTGCGTGTGGAAATCATACAGGCAGAGGACTTGGTTGTAGCTGAAGAGAGCCGAATCCCGAAATTTAGTGTGAAGGCACAGATAGGTAGCCAGGTGTTCAGAACAAAGACTGTTCATGCCCCAGAATTTAATCCACTATGGAATGAAGATCTCTTATTCGTTGCTGCTGAGCCTTTCGAAGATCATCTGATTCTTTCAGTTGAGGATTTTGAGGGACCCAACAGGGTTGAGGTTATTGGACGGGTTGTCATACCACTCAGTTCCATTGAAAAGCGTGTTGACAACAGGGTGATTGCAAAGGGGCAGTACCAGCTTGAGAAGCCTGTTGCTGCTGTCGATGTCGATCAGCTGAAAGAAGAAGAAGAGTTGCCTGGCTCCCTTGTTCTCAGACTCTGCCTAGAGGGTGGCTACCATGTGCTGGATGAGTCCTCACACTACAGCAGTGACCTACGTCCCACTGCAAAGGAGCTCTGGAACCCGCCAATTGGTGTCTTGGAGCTTGGCATCCTGAGAGCCAAGGGGCTTCACCCGATGAAGACAAGGGATGGGAGAGGTACAACGGATGCTTTCTGTGTGGCCAGATATGGGCATGAATGGGTGCGAACGCGTACCATTGTCAACAGCCCCACCCCCAAGTTCGATGAGCATCACACATGGGATGTGTACGATCCGGCCACAGTCCTCACAGTAGGTTTATTTGACAATAGCCAACTTGGCAGTTCAAATACCACCAGCAACAACGATATGAAGATTGGCAAGGTCAGGATACGTCTCTCTACACTTGAACCTGGCCGAGTGTACACACATTCATATCCGTTGTTGGTCCTACACCGTTCTGGTGTGAAGAAGATGGGTGAGCTGCTTTTGGAAATAAAATTTTCATGCACGTCATTGGTCAGCATGATGTATGTATATTCACGCCCGCTGCTACCAAAGATGCATTACATAAGGCCCTTGACAGTGGTACAGCAAGATGCACTGCGCTACCAAGCCGTCAACATTGTGGTCGCTCGGCTGAGTCGAGCAGAGCCACCTCTGCGGAAGGAGGTGATCGAATACATGTCTGATGTCGATTCACACCTGTGGAGTATGCGTAGGAGCAGAGCAATTGTCCTCCGTTTGATGTCGGTGTTTTCAGGGTTTTTCGCTGTGGGTAAATGGTTTGGAGATGTGTGTACATGGAAGAACCCTTTGACAACAGCGCTCGTTCATGTGCTCTTTGTCATGCTCATGTACCTCAATCAACTCATACTGCCGTTGTTGCTTTTATTTATGTCTTTGCTAGGGATATGGAATTACAGGTATCGGCCACGTTATCCTCCACTCGTGGGCACAAAAATCTCTTATGCACAGGCAGCTCATCCTGATGAGCTTGATGAAGAGTTCGACACAGTCCCGACGAATGCAAGCATTGAGGTTTTGCGCATTAGGTTTGATCGCCTGCGAAGTGTGGCTGGAAGGATACAGACAGTGGTGGGTGATGTGGCGACACAAGGGGAGCGAGTCCTAGCATTCCTCAGTTGGAGAGATCCAGTTGCTACAGCAATAGTTGTGATATTCTGCATTGTATCTGCATTGGTGCTATTTGTGATGCCCTACCAGGTCATTATTGTTGTGGTAGGCTTTTATAAGATGCGGCACCCATGGTTCCGGCAGAGGCTACCATTTGTGCCGCTTAATTTCTTCCGGCGTCTGCCTTCAAAGATTGACAATATGCTGTAAATAGCACCTGTGATTTACCAGAGGTGTTGAAAAAAACCTTTGAGGGCTACCAGAATAGATTACTAGTTCTAATTTAACCAATCAATGCAGCGGAAATAAACCAATCAGACAATATAGAACTACCTATCTACCAATCATACACCACAAGAAGGCAGACATAATATTTAGTGTGGAAACCCTATCTAGGGAGAAACACCCTATAAATAGCTCCAAATTCGTGCCTTAGACTTAGTGCACAAGTAGGACTCAAACTGGGAAACATTGTCTCAAAAGGAAACAAATTCGTATAGAAACTGGAGACTTTCCCAAACTCTGCGCACCTATCCGGTCGAGCGGATGAGGTTCTGTCTTGGCATAAAAATCTTCTGTCAGTGCTTTTGGGCTATCTGTTTCCTTCGCTCGAACGGATGAGATGTTCGCTCGAGCGGACCCCACTCTGGATGATCCGGAAATTCAACTCTGTTTCTCCAACTTTCTTCTTCTCAGTCCTTCCAATCTTCTATTTTATAGAGTCCTTTTCTAAACAACATTACAACTTAAAAAACCTAGAGTTTTGTCCAACTCATGAATTTTGCCAATACTAAAATACCTAACAATCTCACCCTTTGGCAATTCATGGACAAAACTCCCTAAGAACAATACAAATGATCTACCCAAGATAAAAACCCAAAATACATTGAGTTTTCAACAAAAAAAAAATCAGCATCTGTAGATCTTTGCTTGTTTCTACCCCTGACTTTAGTATTCTCCCCCTTTTTGTCCACAATTGACAAACAAGATTCTTCAAGTAGCTTCTGTCAATCTGAATTCTATAGCTCCCCCTAAATAGACTCCCCCTCAAGATGATCTTCGTATCAGCACTGGGGTGAGGGCTTGATCTTGTTGATCAGGAGTGAAGCTTTGGTACACACACTTGCAGTTTCAGATAGTTCAGTATAGTGTGTACCAAGACAGATGGAAGGTTTTCTTTCTTGACCCAGACAGCTTTGGTTTTTATAGGTGACTCTTCCTTCTGCTTTTTCCATTGCTTGTGGTTTGGAGACTTCCGCAGCTTATTACAATGGGGTCGAATGTGTCCTTTAATTCCACAGTGATGGCAAGTGGGAATTCGTTCAGGACGTGACACATTCTTCTTCTTGGCAGCTGTATTTGTAACATGAACAACAGAATTAGTAACTGAAGTTTGAACAAAACAATTATTACCTTTGGCTTTTGATGTAGATGCTCCGTCAGTATAGCCAATGCCATGCATGTTGGTCTTTGCCTTTTGACTGCACAGGACCTCATCAAGTTTTTGAGACCCAGTATTCAACCTATTTAGGGAAGCCTTGCTTGTATCCAACTCAGAAAGAACCATCTTGAGTCTTCCTTGCAAGTCAGTATTTTCAGCTTTCAAGATCTTCATATCAGGATTAATTAAAACACACTTCTATGCTTCGGCAATCAACTTACCACAAATTTTCCATTCCCATGATCATTTTCAGAATCTTTTTCATCTTCCTTTTCTTCTTCAGAAGAATCTTCATCCCAAGTGGTGTTGAGAGCCTGCTTTCTTGGCTTTTTGTTAGCACAGTTACTAGCAATGTGTCCATAACCATGACACTCAAAGCATGAGTCCCTTTAGGAGATTTTTTCTTCACAAAATTTTTAGGGACTTTTAGATTGCTTTTCTTTCCCTTCATAAAAAACTGAAATTACTTCATAAATTGAACAGCAACTTGGGGATCAATCTCCTCAGAATCAGAATCACTATCAATTTTCTTGTATGATTCTTTGTAGGCTTTCAAAGCAATACCTTTGGATTTTGATTTTCCATTGGTCCTTAGGTTTGCTTCAAAAGTCTGAAGGTTGCCAACTAATTCCTCAACTTTGAGAATATTCAGATTTTTATTTTCTTCTATGGCCACAACCTTTGCATCAAACCGTTTTGGAAGAGACCGCAGAATCTTTTTTACAACTCTATTTTCAGGAATTGGCTCTCCCAAAGTGAATGTATCATTCACAATTGTATTCATCTTTGAATTAAACTCATCAAAAGTTTCATCATCTTCCATCTTTATGGTTTCAAAGGCTGTGTACAATTTCTGAAGTTTCGACTGTTTGACAGTGTCAGTCCCTTTTTGCATAGTCTGCAGAATATCCCAAGCTTCTTTTGTAGTAGTGCATGTAGAAATTCTACGAAACTCATATATGCTAACTCCATTATAGATAGCATTCAAAGCCCTAGAGTTGCAAGTGGCTGCCAATTCTTCATCCTTTGTCCACTTTTCTTCAGGTTTGGGTCCAATTACCCCATCAGCAATAATAGTGGGCAAGGAATAGCCATTCACAACAGATTTCGAAACTTTCAGATCTACGGCTTTAAAAAAGGCAACCATCTTGGCTTTCCAATAAGCATAATTGTTATCATCCAACAAAGGAGGCTTATTGGTTGAAGTGCCTTCGCGGTAGACATCCATTCTATCAATATTTGGATCAACACAATCAAATAGTGCACCCTCTCTGATACCAATTGAAAAAAACCCTTGAGGGCTACCAGAATGGATTACTAGTTCTCATTTAACCAATCAATGTAGCGGAAATAAACCAATCAGACAATATAGAACTAGCTATCTACCAATCACACACCACAAGAAGGCAGACACAATATTTAGCGTGGAAACCCTATCCAGAGAGAAAAACCACGAACCAGAAATTAAGAGTTCACGAACGATTACAAGATATACTCACAAGCTCCTTTACCTCAGTATGTACCTCGACCTAAGGACTGTAGTGGTTCTTACAAAGAATCCACTGACACGACATCCACCGTGCCCCGTTCTCCTTACTTAATCTCCTCGCACCTTGTTAATCAAGATGATCAATCTTCTACAAGAAAAGTAGAAGCAGCAACAACCTTCTAGAGCAGCCCTTCAGAATAGTCTCTCAATGGCTCTAGAGAATAAACTCTCTCTAAGATATCTCTGACTCAGATCAATGAGAGTTGTGTGTAGTGGTCCTGTCTAGGGTTGAGAGAAACACCCTATAAATAGCCCCAAATTCGTGCCTTAGACTTAGTGCACAAGTAGGACTCAAACTGGGAAACATTGTCTCAAAAGGAAACAAATTCGTATAGAAACTGGAGACTTTCCCAAACTCTGTGCACCTGTCTGCTCGAGTGGACCCACCATCCGCTCAAGCGGATGAGGTTCTGTCTTGGCATAAAAATCTTCTGTCAATGCTTTTGGGCTATCTGTTTCCTTCGCTTGAACGAATGAGATGTTTGCTCGAGCGGACCCTACTCTGGATGATCCGGAAATTCAGCTCTGTTTCTCCAACTTTCTTCTTCTAAATCCTTCCAATCTTCTATTTTACAGAGTCCTTTTCTAAACAACATTACAACTCAAAAGACTTAGAGTTTTATCCAACTCATGAATTTTGCCAATAATAAAATACCTAACAGGTGTCACACCACGGGCCTATTGGTTTCAGATTTCCATTATCCGTCGAGAAGTTGATGTTCCCTTCACTTCTGTGCAAAGTTAGTACTTGCTTTGTTTGAAGCTAATACACTGGGATGTTGAGAACTAGAAAAATTTCTCTTGTACTTCTTTGGCAACCAGTAGATCTGGTAAAAGATGGTGATACTATTTAGAGGTTTTGACATATTAGTCCCCCTTAAACTGAGATGTTCCAACTTCATTAGTATAATTCAAGTAATGTCATCAGAGTCGTTTGACCCTTGTCAAATTTTTTTTAAAGCTTTTTTGGTCCGGATCCAATGATATGATGGCTTTTATGCAGCATATTTGGAACACTTTTTTTTTTTCCAAATGATAAAACTTGAGAAATGGTAATCAGATGTGTATTTACTTTTCACAAAATGTAAGTTTCTTTTTATAAAAAATGAATCGGTTCACTAGTTGTAAAAAATATAATATACATAAATTGATATGGCGCGAAAAAGTTTAAAAAATAGGTTGACCAAAGTCAAAAAACTCTGATGACATTATCTAAATTTGAGTCATGAAATTGAAAAAATAAAATTTAAGTTGAACCAATATGTCAAAACCCCTACTACTCAATCAGTGCATGTTTGGATATTCATAAACCAAATGCAGGTAGCTTTGTTTACAGGGAAATGTGGGTTCGTTTGTTTGGATGACTTGAGTTGTAAGTGCTACCATTGTCACAATCTGAAGGGTAATAATCTGAAGGATAGAAAGATACAAGATGTCAAGACACTGTTCAAATTCTTCTTTGTGATTTCCAGGCTACATCTCTACATCCTTACATAGGATTTTTAACATGTAGCAACATAAATAAGAGACACACAAATCTATATGATCATGTGCTATGCATACACAAGATAGAGAAGACTCACAAAACTCTAGGTATAAGAACCTAGATCAAATATAGTGCATTAATTCAATAACCACTTGGGCATGGGTAGTCTTCTAGCATGTCCAATTCCTCCGTCACTGTAGCCAATTAATGGAAATGAATCACCCATGAAGTCCAGCTCAGCTAGCTGATCCCAAACAAGTACTTGCAGTGGTAGGGGAAAGGAGATGTGGGGACCATTTCACTACAAGAGAATTCTTGTGCATGTAAATCAATATAAGAAAATTTTCAGAGAATATTGGATTCAGATTGAATACATTCTTTCCATTTGACTCTTAACATGTAACCAATCCAACCCAACTAAACTAGTTATGAAGGGCCTATTGTTTGCATAGAACATAGTTGCTGAGTTCTTGGCCAAATGAGTTCCATAAAGATAATTAAAAAGGTAAGAGGTGAAAGATACGTTATAACTACCTATGTGTAACTCTCACTTTCCTAACATTTGAATTACTAGAGTGGTGGCAAAGGAATTCACTTCCCACTTACCATTTCCACTAGAGGGGCGGTAACTTCAAGGTCATTTTTGCAAATTAATATTTGTTTCTTCAATTTTGTCCATTCTTAAAAATTGACTTCTTACAATTCGTGTATATTCAATTACATGAAACAAAAAGGCCCTCAGAGCGTAGACCACATTTTCAACGTTATAAATAAATGGATCAAGTTAGAACATGGGTTATACTCTCCAAGGATGGATACATTGCAGCCCCAATAAGATAATGTTCCACTCTACATTCCTGTTGCTTGCACATGGATTAGGAGTTCTAGAACTCCTTCAACTTCCCTGGCCTTGGTTTTTTGAAGAAGTAACCACAAGAACTTGGGCAAGCCTGAACCTCACTTGGACTCGACCTGACTAAGCCCAGTGATCGAATGTTATCATGAATTAATATAGTAGGCCTGATGACCCCATTTCCTGTCGTGTGTTTGTAAGGTCTGCGACCTTACTAGGTCAGTTGGGCCCAATAACCTGCCCGTTGACTCATTTATTTTGGTATTATTATAATTATTTTTTTATTAGATATTTAAGTAGGTTTAGATGGTCAGCGAGTTTCTTTTAGTGTTAGAATAGTGCCTGCGGAGTTTCGTGCGATTCTGAGTTCGTTTAAACCTAGTAGGGGGTAGTTTGCAAATTAGGAAAAAATTGAGTGTTTTTCCGAAAAATTCCTATCGTCGTGATTTTGGTTTTCTTGGAAAGGTCTCGTCGCGTTGATCAATTTTGTCTTCTGACTCGTTGCGCTCCGACGACCAGAAATCCTTTTAATAATTAATTCTTTCACCGGACCCACTTAAGGGGTAACTTAGTCCTTTCCCCCTCCCTTTCTTCTTACACAAGAGATTAACCCTAATCTCTTTCTTTCTCTGCAACGAACGATAACCTACGGCAGCAACCTTTCTTCTTCCTTATTCTTCCAAGGCTCCAGAACTCCTTCCCTGAAGGATTACTTCCGCGATCCGAGCCACTCACCTTCTTCCTCGCGATCTCCTCTTTCCATTGACGTCAGTTTGGTAAGATTTCACTCTCTTTCATCTTTTCAATCAATTCTCTTTGGTTTAGATTTAGGTTAGATCTTGATCTTTTCCTCTCTTTTCTTCTCCTTTGCGTGTTAGACTGCGTTTGGTCGGGTAGATTGAGGTTTCTGCAGTGGTAGGGCTTCTCCTCAGATTTCCCCAATTCCAATCTTCTTCTTGGTTGAGGCAAGTAGATCTGCATTTTATAATTAAGCATGTGTGTATGTCTTCCATTGATTTGTTGTGTTTTCTTGTTAGGTTTCCCTAATTACAAGCCTATTCTATTATTAATTTGGGTTTATTTAATTTAATTATTAATTTTAGTGTTAATTGATGTAAGTGGAAATGATGATGGATGGAATTGATTATTGGGGGAGCACGGTGGCTCAGTTTTGTGTAGGTGAATTTTTGGAATGGATTGGATGAAAGACTATAAAATAAAATGGGGTTCTATATTTGACAGTAAAAAAAGAAAAAAAAAGGGTAATCTAACTTACGTTTAGAGCGTCAGCCAGCAAGAATTTTCTGCCCTTTAGAAAATAATAAAAAAAAACAAACGTTGTTTGATGGTTCAACGTTCAGAACGTTGTGAGCCAGCTGAGCATGTGAATTAAAAAAAAAACAAAAAAAAAAAGACAAAGAAACGTTGACTGACATGGATGATGCAACTGTTGGATCACTCATCCGATGAATCGGACTCATGTTGGTCCGTCGTGTTTATATATATATATATTTATATATGGGAACTGATCCCATAGGCTGCAGCTAAGCTTAATGCAAGCTGGAGGTGTGTGTGAGCATGTGAAGCCCAACGCTGAGGCCCAACGGTGATTTTATTCCATTTCCCGCTCTCATGAAACCTTTTCCCCCCAACTCATTCCAAAACTCCTCTCCTCTGTTTTCCAAAACTCCTCTCCTCTGTCTCTCGTCTCTCGTCTGTCCTCTGAAACTCGCCTCTCCCTCTCGGACGACGACGACCAGCCCTCCCTTATTTCTCTTTTCTCCCTTCTCACTCTACATTTCTCAGACCTAATCGTTGCTCTGCCTCTGTCTCTCGTCTCTCTCTGACTCGACTCTCTTTCGCCTCTCTCTATCTCGGACGACGAAGATTGGACGGCGACGCCCAAAAAAACACATCTCTCTCTCTCTCGCCTGCTCTCTCTCGCACGACGACGACTCCCCAGATCTCTCTCTCTCTGAAAGAGACGAAGACCTCTCTCAGAGCCTCATCTCTCCCAGCGAAGCTCTCTCCCTCCCTCTCCGGTCTGAACTCAGGTCTTTCATCTCAGGTCTGAACTCCTTTTAATATCTTACATGATATGCATGTTATTAAAATTCCTGTGACTCAAATATGGTTGAAATGAAAGGGGCTAAAAATAAAAAAACCCTTGATCAGGTTCTCCATTTTGGAAGAGTGCAAAAGAGCCCAATACCTTATCTTTTATTTGATTCAATGGATTTTTATTCTTTTATATAGGAGGTTGAGTTTTCGGCAATTTTCCTACCGAGCCCTCCAACTCACCATTTTGTCCACCAGAGCCCAAGATCTCACCATTTTCATCAGCATAATACTCTAACTCACCATTTTGATAATTTCTACTTCACCAATCAGTTTCTTACTCTAACTCACCATTTTGATAAGAAGAGTTTGCTGATGAGGTTGTGGATTTCCTTGTTCTCCTGGACATGCTAAGGTCATAATGGCGGTTATTTGGATTGCATTCACTTCCCATTGAGGCTCAAAATCTCTGAGTAGAGATAGTATTGATGATCTTTTATTTATTCCTTTTTTTTCCCCCCTGACTTGAGGAAGGAAGCTGAGAGTTTTTGGGCTGTTAAGAAAGGAATTTAGCTATCAGAACTTTGCTTATTGCATAATTTTGTGGTACTATGAAATAATAAAACAGGGTAGAATGACCGTATCAGTGGCTTAAATAATTGAAAGATCAACAGCCAAATGGCCTGTTGATTGAACATGAGTTGATACCAACCACCATTTTCAGAAACAGAATAAATGGTCTTGTGCCTTAAGTATGTAACTGCATAGGAATAGAAGTATTACATGTTCATACTGAAACTTGGGGTGTGTTTGGTTGCAACCTTAATTTGGGAATTGGGATTTGTCAAGTGCAAACAGTGATGCTGATGAGTAGTGCCGTGTTTTTGAAACAAAGAAAATAGAAACCGCAATACAAAGGGTGATCTTTTCCTGCTTTCTCTACCGAAAAACGATTGAGAGAAGATACAAATAAAGGCAAGCAGGAATAGGCAAGCATGAATAACAAAGTCTATTATTTGATTCAACCATAACCACAAGTTTCTTTCTGTGTGTAATAATGGCAGTTTTATAGGTGACTCGGGTCATCCAAATGAATGAACCTTGATTTTTTGCATAAACTAGTGTTGGGTGGTAGATTTTGAGTTAGAACTAACATATCCAAAATTCCTTGTTGAAATAATAGGCAAATGCTTTTTAATCTTTTCTTTCCCGTTGCATTTCATATGGTTGATTGATAGGTTTTCTTAAATATTTGATACTATTGTCATTTTAGAGACACGATAATTTTTCGAGGTAGCAAAATTGTTCAAAAAAAAAATAACATGCCTATTTCTTTATTTGGGTCCGTTATTCATGTCCAATTTTAATTATTTGTCATCCAGATTGCAAATGGATATGACCTCATGCTCCTCATCACCAATTTGCCACTGTCCGGTTGTAGATGAAAACATGACACCAAGATTGGGCATGCATTTTGATGATTTAGAGGAGGCATATAGCTTTTACAATGCTTATGGTAAACTTGCTGGATTTAGTGTAAGAAAAGAATCTAGTAATAGAGGTTAAGATGGGGAGGTTGTATGGAAAAGATTTGTCTGTTCAAAGCAGGATAAAACAGATGAGAGACACTGGATTAGTAAGGAAGTGGTTCAAAGACGTCGAATGGAAACAAGATTCGATTGTATGGCTAAGTTGCAAGTGAAATTAGATAAATCAGGTGGTTATGTGGTGTCCCAGTTTGTTCCTCAACACTCTCATGCCCCCGCTACTCCAAGTAAGAGATTTATGTTGAGGTCGCATCGTGAAGTGCCAGAATTAAAGAGAAGACTTATAAATGCATATGATGCTGCAAATGTGCGAAGCAAACAGCAAATGCAAGTGTTTGCATCGCAGTCTGGGGGATTGGACAAAATTGGATTTACAGATACGGATGCCAGGAATCACCGTAGGGATGAAAAGGAAAAGAAAAAGGGGCTAGATGGACAGTTGTTATTTCAACTTTTTGAAAACCGGAAAGAAATGGGAAATGGTTTCACATATACCATTAAGCGAAGAGACTCAAGTCGTCCAAGGAAAAGGCAACAAAAGGGCGTCTATGTAAGGGTTGCAACAAGCGCGGTGTATCACATGACAAGCGTAATTGTCCAGTGTTGTTGAACAGGTACACAATTTAATTTGAGTTATGTTGTTATCCCCCATGTTTCATATAAGTCTAATATTTAAAAAAAATTATTTCAGGTTAGTTGATGCTAATCCAAGCCAGTCATTGGCCTCTATCGATGGAAGTAGAGAAAGCTCTGATGAAGATATCCAATGACTAATCATGGTAATTTATTTGTTACTTTAAGATTGTTTATGATAAAAAAAAATCCTTTCACAAGCCTTTTCCATGCATAACTCACCTCATTAAATTGTTTCAGTTCGTTGTATGAAATGGATGGAATGGATGGAATTTGTGAAAATGATTGGAATGGAATGACATTCTTTAAATTTCACTGTCTTTCATATTAGATCTCATCACTGTAGTCTTTAAATTTCACTGTCTTCAAATTTAGTCATGCATAAAGGCCAAATCTGAGTACAATCTGTGTGGTTAGTGGCTTTAAGGATTGTTGATACATAAGATAACAAAAATGGAGTGGGATATCATTTAATGATTGTGATATCAGCTACTCATTTAAGGTAAAAACTTGGATAGGTAGGCTGATGTGATTTTGAAGTGGACATGCTCTAATAATGGATTGGAATCTCCAGTCCAAGGCCCACTTCCAAGTACATCATGCCAGCCCATAGTGGATGATTTTCTTGATAAAACTCCGGATTTTATGCCATGGGAGCCAATGAGGTGCTAGTCTCTCTCTCATCTCCATAATTGTGGGCCCTCTTCAGTAACAACTACAACTAACCCAAAATGCAATAGAGAGATGCATTCTATCCATAGTATGTACATCAAAGTATATCTTCTTGCAACCCAAGGTTATCTATACTGTTGGTGATGGCTACACTTTGATTCCTTTCACTAAAACAAACATCCAAGGCATTTCACAGCCAACCATGATAGTCTACATAAATAACCATGTGCTCTAGATTCTGGGTGAGGAAAATTAATTGTCAAACATGAAGTAGTTCACTCCAACTACTATGAATTAAAATGATAACTTGGTGTGGGTTTGGAAACTTCTGCTTTTATGAACTTCTTCATAGTAATGGTTCTGACTTCTGAAGTCCTATTGTGTAACTCATTACGACAACTTGTGTAAAGCTATATATATATTTCTAAAAGACAGATTGTAGCACCATCAGAGGCTTTAATTCATGTTGTAGCACCTGGTTCTTTTTGTGGGAGAGGCCCTTGTTGGAAAAGAGGTTTTATGGATCAGTTGTCGATGATCAATATTGTTAATATTGACTTCTCTTATGCTGTGCAGAAATTAAGGCATCTCTCAACTGTACCTAATGAGAGATTGATTGACGGCATCTTGCTCACAAAATTTGATACCATTGATGACAAGGTATGCTGACTTTTGGGTAGAGGTGCAAGCAAATCATGATGGATGTGAGATTTTTGGGAGCCATCTAACATAACATGAACTCTCATGCAGGTTGGAGCTGCTTTGACCATGGTTTATATTTCTGGAGCCCCTGTGATGTTTGTTGGCTGCGGACAGTCTTACACAGACCTAAAACAGCTTAATGTCAAGTCCATTGTCAAGATCCCCCTGAAATGAAAATTCTCAGCACATGCTGCGCTCAGTTTTATTATATTGAACTGCTAATTCACTGTCCCCCATGACCTCGTTTTTTCGATGTAGGATGTGAATCAACTTATTTAGGGTGTAACATTTAAGTTCAATTTATTGTATGTGTGTTTTTTTTCCCCTTGGTATACATGCCATCAGTAGTATATATGCCAAACCCTGCTGATTGATTTCTTTCTTAACAGTAACCAACAAGTAGTACTATTTAAAAGATTTTTCAAACCTATGTAAAATTTTCTAGGAGATTGGATTTCAGATTAGTTTCTATTCTCCATGTTGAACATTCCACCTTAGGTTAATGTATCTGTTTGTCAAGTAGACTGAATCTTTAAATGCCCAGCACCTTGTTTGACCATGTTGTAGGCCATTCTTTATATTAAATTTTCAGAACTAGTATGAATATGTTCCATTGGTAATCGCAGGGTTAAAATTTATTTTTTTAATTGTGATTTTATCATGTTCTCCTTAGATTTTCAAATTTTGGTTAAAAAAAATCGCGTTTGCCTAGCGTTCCAATCATGCACTTTTGGAACTCAGTCAGTCAAATCTGCCAAAAACCAATCTGAGTAGCCCTGTTTAGGTCACTGTTTGATCCACTTCCGGAGGGATTTTTTCCATGAAAATTGGGGAACTCGAAGTCCATATAATGAAGTTAAAATCTGCATTTTTTCGTTAAAAAAAATTCACGTTAATTTGCCACGCGTTCCAGTCGCGCACTTTTGGAACCCAGTCAGTCAAATCTGCCAAAAACCGATCTAAGTAGCCCTGTTTAGGTCACTCTTTGACCCACTTCCGGAAGGAATTTTTTCATGAAAATTGGGGAACTCGAAGTCCCTATAATGAACTTAAAATCTGCAATTTTTGGTTTAAAAAAAATTGCGTTTGCCTAGCGTTCCAGTCGCGCACTTTTGGAACCCAGTCAGTCAAGTCTGCCAAAAACCAATCTGAGTAGCCCTGTTTAGGTCACTGTTTGACCCACTTCCGGAGGGATTTTTTTCATGAAAATTGGGGAACTCGAAGTCAATATAATGAAGTTAAAGTATGCATTTTTCATTAAAAAAAATTCACGTTTGCCACGCGTTCCAGTCGCGCACTTTTGGAACCCAGTCAGTCAAATCTGCCAAAAACCGATCTGAGTAGCCCTGTTTAGGTCACTCTTTGACCCACTTCCGGAAGGAATTTTTTCATGAAAATTGGGGAACTCGAAGTCCCTATAATGAACTTAAAATCTGAAATTTTTGGTTTAAAAAAAATCGCGTTTGCCTAGCGTTCCAGTCGCGCACTTTTGGAACCCAGTCAGTCAAGTCTGCCAAAAACCAATCTGAGTAGCCCTGTTTAGGTCACTGTTTGACCCACTTCCGGAGGGATTTTTTTCATGAAAATTGGGGAACTCGAAGTCAATATAATGAAGTTAAAATCTGCATTTTTTCGTTAAAAAAAATTCACGTTTGCCACGCGTTCCAGTCGCGCACTTTTGGAATCCAGTCAGTCAAATCTGCCAAAAACCAATCTGAGTATCCCTGTTTAGGTCACTGTTTGACCCACTTCCGGATGGATTTTTTTCATGAAAATTGGGAAACTCGAAGTCCCTATAATGAACTTAAAATTTGAATTTTTTGGTTAAAAAGAAATCGCGTTTGCCTAGCATTCCAGTCGCGCACATTTGGAACCCAGTCAGTCAAATCTGCCAAAAACCAATCTGGCAGATTTGACTGACTGGGTTGGAAAAGTGCGTGACCGGAATGCTAGGCAAACGCGATTATTTTTTAACCAAAAAATGTAGATTTTAAGTTCATTATATGGACTTCGAGTTCCCCAATTTTCATGAAAAAAATCCCTCCGGAAGTGGGTCAAACAGTGACCTAAACAGGGCTACTCAAATTGGTTTTTGGCAGACTTGATTGACTGGGTTCCAAAAGTGCGCGACTGGAACGCGTGGCAAACGTGAATTTTTTTTAACAAAAAAATTCAGATTTTAACTTCATTATATTGACTTCGAGTTCCCCAATTTTCATGAAAGAAATCCCTCTGGAAGTGGGTCAAACAGTGACCTAAACAGGGCTACTCAGATTGGTTTTTGGCAGACTTGACTGACTGGGTTCCAAAAGTGCGCGACTGGAACGCTAGGCAAACGCGATTTTTTTTAACCAAAAATTGTAGATTTCAAGTTTATTATATGGACTTCGAGTTCCCCAATTTTCATGAAAAAAGACCCTCCGGAAGTGGGTCAAAGAGTGACCTAAACAGGGCTACTCAGATCGGTTTTTGGCAAATTTGACTGACTGAGTTCCAAAAGTGCGCGATTGGAACGCTAGGCAAACGCGATTTTTTTTAACTTGAAATTGCAGATTTCAAGTTCAGTGTATAGACTTTGAAACCCCCAAATATCGTCCAAAAATTCAAACTCAACCTGTTTTTGCCCATCACTTAAATAATCAACATTTTCCATTCTTACTCAACATCAAACCAACCATTCATTCACCTATAACTTCCACATTCAAACTCAACCTGTTTTTGTCCATCATCTATAACATTCAACATCAACACAAACTATTTCCATTGAATATCAAGGAATATCAACATTATCATTCATATCAACACAACCATTCAAATTCAGCACCAACATCACCTTTCTTACTCAACATCAAAGTTAAGGAAAGACAAAAAAACAAAAAACATTTGGAGTCTATCATTTCACCTATCAACCAAACCCTTACATAATAGTAGCTTCCAATCTAGAAGAGTAAAGCTTGGATGCTACATTCGACACAATAATATCACAAGCAGGACAGCATAAACAATCATAACAACCGTGAAGACTCAACAAATTTGTTCAAGCTTCTCCAATCTTGTAACAACATTTGCCATACGGCTCTCAGCTTTAGGGGGGGCATAGTGCGGAGTACTCTGGCAAGGGTATGGGTGATTGACCGTTGATCTCACATATTCTTCACACCAGCCAATGAAGTTATTGCAAGCCTGTTATTTTCTCGCAAAGAATGGCAAATATATGTCGTTAGTTGGTATATATTTGTCTATGTGCGAAAATAAATAAGAATTGAAAATAAGGAAATGGCCAAAGTTTATTTCGTTCTTACCAATGGTCGTAGATATGAATAATAATGTCTACCATAATTATTTGATGATCGCGAAACCTTGACTATACAGTTGCCAACACCACATCGACATAAACGTTCAGGCCAGTTCGAATTTCCAGAAAAGGCATACGAAGCCATTTACTTCCAGATCTTCACGAACAAAAGAAAGGATTGGCAGATGGAGACTTTAGAACACGTATATTCAGAAATATATTGACTTAACAAGCAAAAATAATGATAATTTCATTGAATCAAAGGAGATCTAAAGAAAAAATTAGACCAACCGTATTCGTACGACATTTTTTTTTTCATTTCCAACAACATAAGCAAACATGATAATGTGGAAAAGAAAAGAAATTGTCAGCTTGTATCCAACATGAGATCAATCAACGAAAGGGTAAAAAAATCAGAGCATCCATGTCATGAGTCGCTCATAAGACCTGATATGTAAAGTAAAACAACCATGTCAGGAGTCATGACTCGAATAGAATGACAGCCACCGAGCCACGGTTGAAATCTTCATCATCAGCAAAAGAGATGTCTTGTCATTAGTTCAAAATACAAAAACAAAGTACATCAATCAGCCATTGAATTTGACTATATTCACCATTTCTCATCCTCATGGTTGGTTGAGGTTGAGACTTCCATCAAGTTCTGTGTTTGACATATAACACTCATAAAGAAAAACTACTAGTCCTGAAGGAAAGTTGATGACCCAATTTCCGTATTCTTGCTTTGTGTTGTAAACCACATTTTCAGATAGAGAGAGAGTACATGGTAATAGAAAGGAAAGAAAAATGCCATGAATCCATATAGGATTTGGTAGTTAGATGACTTTTATGGAGTAGAAGTCAGACAAAAAGCTACAGCTATTGACAAGTCCAACAGGTGGAGAAATGGTGAAATGAGGTCCTGGCAAAAGAACCTCATACTAGTCCTGAAGAGTTCTCTTATTATTGCAGTCCCAAGTTTACTATTTCTTACCATATAATCACCACATAAGAAACTGATTGGTGAAGTAGAAATTATCAAAATGGTGAGTTAGAGTATAATGCTGATGAAAATGGTGAGATCTTGGGCTCTGGTGATCAAAATGGTGAGTTGGAGGGCTCGACATAAAAATTGCCGAAAACTCAACCTCTTATATAAAAGAATAAAAATCCATTGAATCAAATAAAAGATAAGGTATTGGGCTTTTTTGCACTCTTCCAAAATGGAGAACCTGATCGAGGGTTTTTTTATTTTTAGCCCCTTTCATTTCAACCATATTTGAGTCACAGGAATTTTAATAACATGCATATCATGTAAGATATTAAAAGGAGTTCAGACCTGAGATGAAAGACCTGAGTTCAGACCGGAGAGAGAGGGAGAGAGCTTCGCTGGGAGAGATGAGGCTCTGAGAGAGGTCTTCGTCGCTTTCAGAGAGAGAGAGATCTGGGGAGTCGTCGTCGTGCGAGAGAGAGCAGGCGAGAGAGAGCAGGCGAGAGAGAGAGAGAGAGAGATGTGTTTTTTTGGGCGTCGCCGTCCGATCTTCGTCGTCCGAGATAGAGAGAGGCGAAAGAGAGTCGAGAGTCAGAGAGAGACGAGAGACAGAGGCAGAGCAGCGATTAGGTCTGAGAAATGTAGAGTGAGAATGAAGAAAAGAGAAATAAGGGAGGGCTGGTCGTCGTCGTCCGAGAGGCAGCGATTAGGTCGTCGATGCTGGTCGTCGTCGTCCGAGAGGGAGAGGCGAGTTTCAGAGGACAGACGAGAGACGAGAGACGAGAGACAGAGGAGAGGAGTTTTGGAATGAGTTAGGGGGAAAAGGTTTCATGAGAGCGGGAAATGGAATAAAATCACCGTTGGGCATCAGCGTTGGGCCTCACATGCTCACACACGCCTCCAGCTTGCATTAAGCTTAGATGCAGCCTGTGGGATCAGTTCCCTTTATATATATATATATATATATATATATATATAAAGAGGCAAACTTCTATGGGCCATAACTTCTGAACTATTCGTCGGAATTTCGCAAGCCATATACCTTTGGAAAGCTTTTTGAGCGTAGAATCCAATGATACATGTCTCGCGATGATTGAGGGATCAGGTAGGAAGGTAGCTAAGGAGATTAATTATTTAGACCACTTTCTTGTTAGTAACGAAATTGCTAGCCTAGGTTTGGGCCTTAGACATTGGAAATCATGAAACCACTCTCACGTGACCATTAATGGGGTTTTGAAATCGTAGCACGTGGCTTGGTGTGCTTCGATGGGGTTGTCTAGGTATTCGTGTATTGTGTAGGGTTTAACCGAATGCGTATGGAATTGAATCAATCAATGCTCAACATGATTGTACACCATGGAAATTCTTTATAAGCATTGATGATTCGAATTCCCCACGCACTCCGTTACACCACATATGGTACATGGATGACAACACTTGCCCAGGATTGGATTGTAATCTCTCCTTGATTTGTTAATCGTATCCGTTGATTTTGTATCCTTGTACACTCTCTTGGCATAAAACACTCTCTTGGCATAAAACACCTAATTAATTATGAAACATAAACTCTTGTAGAATTAGAACAAGGACCTGATTTAGAGTGTACCTTAGGAACCATGTACCATGTATTGATAAACATGACTGGCTAGAATGTAAGGGATTATCGTGTAGATGGTCTAACTTGTATTGTTTGAATGATATAATCCCTAAGAACACGCCTTGTGTGCTGAGCTAGCCAGACTTGCTTGTCTTGGTTTTTCCCGCATGTCAACACCACTTTATTATTATTATTATTATTTACATATCATGGCCAGCTGCAGTTTGGGGTTTATTGATGGGCCGGTTACTCGGACATCGGGGTGGGTAGTCGGCTTTGGACGGCGTCCATGGCGTTGAATAGTTGGGAGCGGGCTTCGACCGTGCTACTATTCCCAGGACTGGGAGCTTGGATCCCCCTGGAGCCGGACTTTGGTATCAGTAGTCCGGATAGGATTGTTACTGGTACCCCGTGAGGTGGCTTGGACATCCACGGAGTCTCCCTCTTGTGCATTGCATTACATTGGTAGTGGTGATTGTTAGTATTGTTAGGATTTCTATTTATGATTCTGATGGTTATTTACTCATGCTACATACCTAGTATTGTCCCTTGTATTCCTACGATCTTGTACTTGTCATTACTCTTATATTTGATGCATGTTATGTTTTAATTATATCTTGCTTATCTATTGCTCAACATGTTGTTGACTATGTTCCTTGGTGTGCAGACTCCTCAGGTGAGTACTACTACGGGGAGCAGGCCGGTGAGGAGATCCCAGAGGATCTCCAACCAGCAGAGGAGGCACGGGAGTGGAGTGCCGATGACGTAGAGTAGCGTCATTATTACCAGGCACATGAGAGACTCATTTTGGGACAAATATTAGATTTTAATTAATTCATTGTTATTTCTTCGTTGAACTTTCTTTCATTGACTATATGTTGTTTTATGGCCTTAGTTTATGGGATGACCATAGTAATTAAATTAACTTCCACTTTAGCTTTAATTGTTGCTTGCAACTTTAAATTTAATTGAGATTTATTATCCATTGTTGATATCATTGTATGAATTCCGCTATTGTTTTATGTTTTGAGGTTGAAATACATCATCCTCACAGCGGACTTACGATCCTTGGGCCAAAAAGGGCAAAAAAATTTTAATTGGCCCAAAATTTCACTCCCCGGATCCGGTTTATTTTATAATCGGGTTCGGGGGACGTGACAGTGTTTTCCAACATGTAAAAGGTATTTATTGATAGCCCGAGAACTAATCTATTCTGCCATTTATTAGAGTCTAAATCCTCCTCAACAAAATCTATACGATTTTGTAATTGAGGATGTGATATAAATTGTGGGCTTATTATGTTGCAACTCTAGGTTAATCAATAGGGCTTTTTCTTTTTTCTTTTTCATTAAATTCTTAGGATTGCATTTGTGTAAGGGGTTAAAAATGAAGAGTTAAAGGTGAGCCCAAAAATGATATAAAATAACCTCACTTTTTATGGAAATAGTCAAGCGGAAATAAGAAATGAATATGCCCAACCATCACCCTGGTAATTCAAATCCCTCCATTTATGTAAATAGAATCAAGTGAAGGCAGGAATGAATGTACCCAAACACAACCCTAATTCAAATCATAGAATAATAAAGGTTCCAACTATCCTTCACCTAGCTCTCAAGTCTTTGGAGTCTATTTGTTTTTAGGAATTCAAAAAATTCCTGTATGGAGAATTTCGAAATATTCAGATATAGTGGAATTTTTGGATCCTCCTTTTCACTTGAGCATTTTGAAATTTTACTAAAAAATAAAGGGGCTAGAATCATAGAAATTTCAAATGTCATTTGAGACCTTTTAGGTTGCTCGAATATAAGACTTTCGGTTAAGAAACATGGCATCTGCAAGTGCGAGGATGACCATTACATCATGTCATGTGTTCCTCAACACACTAAATTTTTGCCAAAAATTCCAATAAAGAAAAAGGCCCTTAACGATGTTTTGCAGAGTACCTTCAACTATAACATCTTTCATGCTCCTTTGATGGAGCTAATTTGACCATGAATTCTTATGTATTTTACGGGAACCCACAGGCTATTTATCTCTTCTTCTTTTTAAATTTTTTTTTATTAGAACTCTAAAAGAGTTCAGGCTGTTAGTATTTTATCTCAGTTTAAGTTTTTTTAAGAAAGTTAAACAAGGATTCTTGATGAGTCTCGCACAAGTCATTAGTCACACTGGAAAAAGTGTGACTGTCCTTTTTTTGGTTGATGAAAGCTGAAAACATATCCATTGCTTACCTCATATTGTTGCAATTTGGATTTGACATTGTCATTAGTTTAGATTATATCCATAAATACAATTTTCTCCTGCGCAAGACAACCAATGCATTGTGAATTGCCCATTGGGATCATTGGTCATGTGGGACCCAGTTGCATTGCATAAGCATTCCTCTGTTGTTTTTAATTTCCATGCTTTGTAATTGTTCTTCTGCAAGATTTCTCAGCAGCTGTAGAAAGTTGAGCAAAATCTCTTCAATCTCATCTGTTGTTGTTGATTCCCTTCTTCCATCTTCAATTTCCAAGAAAACTCATTTCTCTAAGGTTAGAATTTCTTCTTCTTCTTCTTATTCTCCCCTGTTTTGCATCTTTCCCTCTCTCTACTTCTCCAAAATCTCTGCTTTACATTTGCAGACCAAATTCTACCATGGCCAGTCAGTCGGCACAGTCGATCCAAGACTTCACTGTCAATGTTTGTGAATTTTATTAATTTTGGAGATCTGCTGCTGTCTTGAGCTTTCTATATTTTGTTGGTCTCTCTCTCTCTCTCTCTCTCTCTCTGGGTTTTGACTTTTGGGGATGGAGTGCTTGGGGTTTATGATGGGTTCTTCTCACTCGTCTTAGATGCTCGATGTTGGTGTGTTTCTTGGTTTCATTTCTAAGTTTGCCTTTTGGATTAGGCTTTTGGATATGGGTTTTATTGGGTTTTTTCATGGATTTGTTCTTGTATTGTGTTATGCTATTGGTATTCCTCAGAAGATCAGAGAGATATGTCTCTGCGAGGAGTTTCCTTTTTTACCCCAAGCTATGGTATCAGAGGTAGAGACTGCGCAAGAGGAGAAGTTCAGAAAATCAAAGGAAGATTGCACCTGAGAGACTAAGATTTTTTGATAAGATAATTCCAGCTGCTCTTTCATTCAATGTTTCATCTGAAGACAGTACTTTAACAGTTAACATAACTACCTATACACCTCATCTTACACTCAAAGACTTCACAGATTCACAATACTACCCATGATCACAAGATCATACAATTTATTGAAAGCATGTAAAGCTACTAAAACAACTGCAGCTGGGCCCCTTGCTAGCCAAAGGCTGCCCTGTAACTCAGTGTCCCACCTAAGCATGATTCATGCAATGGAATTTCAGCTAAGTTACTTATCATATTGTTTATGATGATGGGATGGGATTTGAAGGAATTTTTCCCAATATGATGAATATGTATATCTGAGATTTTGTATTGCCCCTTTTCATATATGATTTTTTTTTTACTGTGAGTTTTTTTTTTTTTTTTGTAAGTTCTGTTATCAACATTCTCATGGTGGCAAGAATTTTGAAATGGATCATTTAGGTGTGTATCGTGGGGATTTTGATATGGTTACTTCTAATGGTATCTGTTTTCTCATTTGTCTTGAAACAGGAGCTTTTGCAGGCAAAGAGATTCCTCTTTGAAATTTTTCATATAACAACGATGTTAGTTGTGATGGGTTTGTGTGATTCCATTTTCACTAGAAATTTTGATGGTGCTTTGAGACTTTTTTAGTTAGAAAGACTTCATTTTGAAAAAAAAAAAACCCTCTCCATACAATCATTGGTGTTTGTGATGGGACTGCAGTATTTTGGGGGATTGGAACTTATTGGGAGAATGGGAATGAATAACTGCGGTATATTTACCATGTAACAAGTGGTAAATATAATACAGTTTCCTGTATTGTTTTTGGGGCTGTAAAGGCAAGAGACAGTAATGTATTTTATGTGATTTCTGAATTTCATGTAACTTTAAAATGCAATGGGAATGAATAACTGGCATCTAAATTGGATTAGCAATGATTGATATAAAGTCCCTTTTTTTATAGAGCAGTCTATTGCCTCAACAGACTGCAATGAATGATATAAAGTCCCTTTTTTTTTTCTTAAGTAATATCCATTATAGTGATTATATTTTTCGTAACTGGGGAAGTATTCAAATGCACCTGTTGTTTGCGAGTCCATAACACAGTACATGGTTATTTTGGAATGGATTTGACGGACTCCATTTTTTTACTAAGTTATATTTTCTTTAATGGAAGAATTTCAGAGTTAATGTTGAAAGTGCTACATAAGTTGAGGTTTACTGTTTGGAGACACTTTTTGCAGGATGCAAGGGGCAATGATGTGGATTTCAGCACGTACAAGGGAAAGGTTCTTTTGATTGTGAATGTTGCATCAAAATGGTAAATATATAGGACAAAGTTCCTTGTTAGGGGATTGCAACTTATTTTTCCCTTCACACTCCAACAACAATCAAGCTTAATATTTGGTATATGAAATCACTGATACATTCTTTGGTTGTCCTCTTGTTTTCTTCTGAATGCCAATTTCTTCTGTTTGTTACTTTTCTCTGATTCTGATTAAGTTCTTTGTTTCTTTATCTTCTCTAACTTGTTGTTGCAGTGGATTGACCAACTCAAATTACACAGAGCTAGCTCAGCTATATGGGAAATACAAAAATCAAGGTTTGTTGTTGTTGTGGCTGTTGTTGTAATTGATGGTGGTGGTACAAGTGTTGAGATCATCTATTCTACACACCACTTTGGGGAGCCAATGCTCTACCCCAGCCATCTTGTGTGTGTGGAGCACCGTGCTTGTTACATGGCGTTGGCATTCAGTAATAGGCTTTTTTATTCTTGCCTTATTCAGGTTTTGAGATATTGGCTTTCCCCTGCAACCAGTTTGGTGAAGAGGAGCCTGGAACCAATGAGGAAATCTTAGAGACTGCCTGCACTCGCTTCAAGGCTGAGTACCCCATCTTTGACAAGGTAATTGAACTACCCATTGCCCAATGCTCGTTTCCTTTGCTCTTAACCATGCTATCAAGTGACAACGTAAAAATCCAAGAAGGTCCTATAAAAATTAACAGATGCCATTCATGCATAGAGGCATACCGACACAGCATTTAAGAAAAGAAAGGAGAGAGTAATTCATATGGTTTAAGTTTATTGAAAAAGTTTTTTTTTTTTTTTTTGATAGGCAACGAAGAAAATATATTAAGAAAGGAAAGGGTGTTACAAAGAGGCCCGACCAAAGGGCACTATGGTATAAAAGCATTATACCACAAAACAAGTTACATAGTGAAAGCTAAAAAATTAGAAGACCTATCAACCCCTTGCTTAGCTAAAAAGTCCACAAAGCCATTTGCTGTCCTCCCAACATGAATAAAGCTCACTTGAATAGAAGACAATAGAGCTCTAATCTCATTCAAATAGAACTGAAATTTCCAAGAAAACATAGCCGAAGAGGACACCCATGATATAGCATTAAGAGAATCACTTTTAACCACAACTCTAGAATGAAAAGAGGTTGATTTGAAAATCCGAATAGCTTCTAAAATAGCAACAACCTCAGCCTCATTAGACTCCATACAACCCACATACTTTGATAACAAAGCCAACACAATGCCTTCACTATTGTGAAGCACCCCACCAATACCAGCCGACCCAGGTTTTCCCTTAGCTGCCCCATCCACATTGAACTTAAGCACACCTTCTGAAGGAGGAGCCCAGGAAAACACCTTTTCTCGTTTTCTTAATCGCACAAAATAGAGAGGCTTCCCAATTGTGCAACACACCATCATCTCTTAGACTATCAAACTCATACTTGAAGGCGGCCCATTTGGCAATTCAAGTCACCACCAATGACGTTAAGTCTTCCACTGATGACGAGGATCTTTTGAAAACTCTGTCATTCCTCTCTTTTCACACAGACCACAATATAGCGAAAGGTATAAGTCTCCAAAGAACTAACCCACACCTGTTAAAACTAGAGCACTTCCAAGCTTCAATCATCCATGCCAAAGTCCCTGGGCTACACCAAAGGACACCGCACCGCCGGAGGAGCCTACACCATAAGGTATGAGAAAACTCGTAATGGATAAACAAATGGTCTAGTGTCTCCATCCCCTTCCTGCATAGCACACATAAGTCTGAAATAGCTTCAGAAGCCAAACCTCTCCTCCTAAGGTTATCCGTTGTAGAAACCTTCCCCAAAATAGCAATCCAAACAAAAGCCTCCACCCTAGGTGGAGCCAGACCTTGCCAAGCCAGAGAAGAACCTCTCAAAGGTGTTGAATCTTCCAACTCCCTTGAAAAGGACTTACAAGAGAATTTTCCAGAAGTGGTAGGTTTCCAAATACGAGAATATGGTACATCCCTACAAAGAAAAACCTTAGAAAGAAGACTGACTAAAGACTCATACTCAGACTCCTCAGAAATACGCAAAGCTCTCCTGAAGGAAACATTCCAAGACCCTACTCCACCCCTACCTACACAATAGTCTTGAACTGAAGCCCACTTATTGACCACAGCCCTAAACAACCTAGGAAAGGACAAGGACAAGGGACCCACCCCCACCCAATTGTCAACCCAGAACCAGACCCCCCTTCCTTCCCCCACTTTGATACCCACCCCCCTCCTAAACACTTCCCCCCCACCAGAATATAAATCCCCAACCCTTAGAATATTGCCCCACACACCCGACAAATGAGACTTATGGACTCTACTAGGCTCCCAACCCCACTCGTCCTCACCATATTTAGCAACAACAATCCTTCTCCACAAAGCTTCCCTCTCCTCCCCAAATCTCCACCACCACTTAGCTAAAAGGGCCCAATTCTTGAACTCCAAGTTGCCCAAGCCTAAACCCCCCACCGCCTTAGGCTTAATAACTTCCTCTCACTTCACAAGATGCAGTTTTCTTTTGGTGCTCCTCCCACCCCAAAGAAACTCCCTTATTAAACAATCCAGTTGCTTCCTAACAGACATTGGCATCCTAAAAAGGGACATATAATTAACAGGTAAATTGGACAGAGAAGCCTTGATAAGGGTAATTCTTCCGCCTAAAGAGAGATAGTTACGTTTCCACATGGACTACTTCCTTTTAAAATTGGTCACCACAGGATTCCACGACTTTTTAGATCTCACTTTACCCCCAACAGGCAAACCTAAGTAGGAAAATGGCAGACTCCCAACCTTGCAAAGAAGCTTTGAAGCTAGCATTTGAACTTCATCGTTAGAGGATCCAATCCCCACCAACATTCACTTGGACAGATTTATCCTAAGCCCGGAGGAAAGCTCGAAACACCTAAGAATCATTTTTAAGACAACAATCTCCTCCCACCTCGAAGAGCTAAAAATAATGGTATCATCTGCAAACTGAAGATGGGTGATAATTTCTGCTCCTCTACCAACCTTAAATCCTTCCGTGAGACCACAATCTTTAGCTTTACAGAATAGCACACTGAGAGCCTTTACCACAATGGTAAACAAGAAAGGAGAGAGAGGATCCCCTTGTCTAAGCCCCCTAGATGCTTTGAACAAACGGGAAGGAGAACCGTTCACCAAAACTGAATAAGACGTCGACGAGATGCTTTCTCGAATCCAAGAACACCACCTTTCCCCAAAGCCAAATCTCCTTAACATATAATCCACAAAAGTCCACTTAACATGGTCATAAGCCTTTTCCAGATCTATTTTAAAAATAGCTCCTTGTTTCTTTGACCGTTTTCTGGCATCAATGAGTTCATTAGCAATAAGAATTCCATCGAGAATTTGTCTATTGTGCACAAAAGCTCCCTGATAAGGACCAATGATAGATGGGAGGACCTTCTTCAACCTGTTGGCAAGGATTTTTTGACAGCAACTTATAAATACAACCCATTAAACTAATAGGTCTAAACTCTTTGAGATCCACAGCATTAGGAATTTTGGGAATGAGAGTCAAGAAAGTAGTATTAATTTCCTTACTCAGTCTACCCCTCCTGTGAAATTCTGTCAGCATGTTGCAAAAATCTCTTTTCACTATGTCCCAAGCTGCCTTGATGAAAGAGAAATTGAACCCATCCGGCCCTAGTGCCTTATCTCCCCCACATTCAGACAAAGCCACTCTAATCTCCTCATCCTCAAACTCTCTTTCCAGCCACACTCTATCACCATTGGAGATGGAAGGGAAAGACAAGCCCTCTAAGGTAGGCCTTGGAAAAACATCACTTGTATACAGCTTCTCAAAATAACAAACAATGTCTTCTTTAACCTTCTCAGGATCACTAGTAAAACCATTATTCCTGCGTATCTTGCCAATATAGTTAAGCCTTTTTCTAGCATTCGCCATATGGTGGAAAAACTTCGTATTCCTATCCCCTTCTTTCAACCATAGAGCTCTAAACTTCTGCCTCCACAAGACTTCCTCCATACGATCAAGGTCCCATAATTTGCTAGCAACCATATACCCTTAGCCTTCTTCTCTTCTTGATTCAAACCTCTATCTTCCTAAATCAAATCCCACTCCTCAAGCTCCTTGGAGATAGTAAATCTAGAAGCCTCGATCCTCCCAAAAACCTCCTTATTCCACTCCTTAATTTTAGCTTTAAGAAATTGAAGTTTTTTCACTAGCCTAAAACCTGCAAGCCCTTGAAACTCTGAATGGAGCCACCACCCTTTTACCAGAGACAAGAAATTTTTATCTAAAAGCCAACAATTTAGAAATTTGAAAGGTCGTGGTCCCCAGCTTACCTCATTAGTGTTTAGCTTTATAGGCCTGTGATCAGAAATGCCTCTAGGGAGAGCTAATTGAATTACCCCAGAGAAGTGATCTTCCCACTCTTTAGAAATAAGAAATCGATCAATCTTGCTCAAAGCCGCAGAGATTTGGTTATTCGGCCACGTGAATTTAGATTCTGATAGAGGCAAGTCGATGAACTCGTTGTCCTCAATAAAATCAGAGAACCTTTCCATGCTCCGAGAAAAATACATAGCCCCCCTTTTCTCGTGAGGATAGCGAACCACATTGAAATCTCGGCCAACACACCAAGGAACTGACCAGAGCGATCAAATGGTGGAGATATTGACCCAAAAAAGACCACTTGCAGAATCCTCATTCGGCCCATAAACATTGGCAGCTGCCCATATGAAGCCATCCCCCACTAAAGTGAATTTAGTTGCAAGCACCCTATCAGAGAAATAGACATCCTCTTTCCTCAAAGAGTCCCCATTCCAATTAGAAATGAGGCCTCCTGAGGCTCCCTCTGACGGCACCCACTCCCAGCCACACCTCCTAGAACCCCAAACACTGAAAACAATGTTCTCCACATTTTTATGAATTTTGGTTTCTTGAAGAAGAAGTAAATCAACCTTGTGGATCCTCACCAATCTTCTAATCGCCGCCCTCTTAGCTGGCTTTCCCAACCCTCTAACATCCCAACTGACGATAATCATTAAAAGAATAAACATACACCCCATGAACATCCTTAATGCCCTCAGGCAGAAAGCCCTTGCCTACCCTGAAAATTCTAACAGAAACCATCCAATCCTTTGCCTCTGTCATTTTCCAACTTGGATTCCAAGACTGCAATTTGGTGTAGAATCTCCGCTTCATGAGGACCAAAGAAAACCCCAATATGCTTACCCACATGATCAACCTCCAAAGCTTCTGTCTGACCATCTGCTTGGATGCACCTGTCAGCTCCAGATTCAGATCCGTCAACATCCTGCTCCACAACCACTTCCCTCGAGAGATGACTGTCATTCGAAACCTTTTTGGAACCATACCTTTGCGGATTGGCGAGAACAACAGCCACCTTCCTTCTGAATGAAGCATTACTGTGAACCCCTTTAGAAGAACTATTCCATCTTTTCAACTTAGCTTTGAGGAGAGGAAAAGTTGCCACTCTTCTCACTATAGCATCCCCTTTTGTACCCTTCATAGCTGCCGACGAAGTGGAAGCAGCATCTACATTATCATAACAGAAGGCAGCAGGTTGAGTAGTTTTCTTTGCACTAGAGTAATGTGCTTGAAAAATTGAGCAATTATCCCCTAACTGATGCCTAGACCCAGCCACAACTTGTTCACACACCTGGGTAAAGACCTCAAATGGGTTTTGGATTATTAGCAGAAAGCGCAACACAGGAGGCCCGCCCACTGATAAAGGAGCTGTTTGACCTATTAGAATTGGGGCCCAAAGAGAAATAATTCACATACTGCCGTGTAAGGGAAAGAGCACACTTTGCGAAACATTTTGCCATGTCATCAGGCTAGCTATCTGCTTCCATAGAAATAGAGATATTAATCCTCTCCATCTTATCTAACATCTGAATGTCCACATCCTCTATTTTACTTCCACGCAAACCTATTGCAGGATGATTCGTACAATGAGTTGACTCTGAAGAGGTTCCCTTGCCCTTATCTAGAACTACTCCATCTACTTTAAAGGAGGGGATAAGACATGAGGTGGACAATTGCTCACCAGAAGGCAAAAACCCACCTTTCGTACCAATGCAAGTGAGGCCGCCTTTGGGAGTCGAGCCCTTCCTCCTTCCCTTCCTGTGAAAAACTGTCTCCAACACAATCAGAACCCACTCCACCTCTCTTAGAAAGGAAATTGCTTGACGGACTCGCCCCCATGCACCTGCAGCAAGCTATCCTTGACTGTCGAGCAGCGTAGCTTGACAGAGAGGTCTGGAGAACTAGGCCTGGCGGCCACATCATCCGCCGGAGCTAAGGAAGACGATTTCTCCCCCTCACCGATCCTACCAGCACAAAGAGCCTCTCGGCCAAAAGTTTTCCGAGCAACAATGGCAGTTTTTCCTGACGGAGAAGAAGAAGAGAAAGATTGGGCCATCTCCTCTGATAAAACCCCGTCGTCTGCACCCTTAAAACTGGAGACATGATTTAAGGGGCACAAAACGTCTAAATCCTCCCGAACAGAAATAGGGAAAACTATGCCAAAGACGTCTAGATTAACCACTTGATTAAGAAACTGATGATGTCTTATTTGGACACAAACCCTCCCATATTCCAGCACCAGCCTTTCTTCAGTCTCCTTAGCCACCCCTACAACCTCACCGAACTGCTCACCTATGGCCTTAAACACCTTCGGGGTTCCAGGCATGCAGAGGTACTCCAAAGCATCTTAACCACACCGTCCCAATTGATATATTGGGTCCGGGTAACCATCTCTCCAAGGAACAAAACACCTCTGAGAATTGAAAATTATACTCCTTGATGATTTGAAGTGCCTTAGCTGCGTCCACAAACGTCATGAGAACCTGAGATCCACCAAGCTTGGCCATTTTCACCCCTTCTATTCCATAAGATTCCCAAAAGGCTATAACAGAGGGAATTGAACCAATCCATTTCACCTTCCCAACTAGGCTGTTAGAGAGCCAGTTGAATTGTCTACCACGGTCACCTTAGCAACCACCACTGTTGCTACAGAGGGATTCGTACGACCTTTGACGGCATCTGAATAGGACAACCCCAACACAGTAGACAAAGGAGCATCACTCGAAGGATCCCCTTTTCCTTCGGTTTGCCTCTTCAGGCCCTCTAGAGGCTTCAGAGGAAGATGTGCAGGCATCTCTGCAACTGATAGCTTCTTGGACCCCGATCTCTGCAACCACCCAATAGCCACCTTCATGAGCATCCTTCTTCCTCCAACAAGCTTCCTGTTCATACACTCAACTGCCCTGTTAGCTGAGATTCTATCACCGAACCTCACAAAACAGAAACAGAAACCCTTTCCCCTTCTACTAGAATGAGGAATAAAAGCATCGAAAATCTTCCCAAACTGCGAGAAAGTGACCTGTAACCAATCCACCCCCATGTTTTCTGGCAGGTTACTCACAAAGACTGAGATTAGATCCTCCCACTTAACTTTTCTAATCTTCCTATTCTTCGTGCTTTCAACAAGAACCCACTTCCCCTCAATCTTCTCCTCCATTCTCTCCTTCCCCTCTGTAGTGTGTCTGTTTCTTTATGCTTCATAGTTCATATGACTCATCTAGTGATTAATTGCTCATACCAAATGTATATGGTGTGTTACCCTATTGTGAATATTGAAAACCATGTATGCAGACTTTTAGAATTCAATTTAACTAATACCCTTATTAAATCTAGCCTCAGCCCTTCAATATAAACATCTTACAGCAAACAATTGCTTCATTGTCTATTGAATTTCTGAAACAGCTTTGTTATTTAGATCGACAGTGATATATGTAGGCCACTTCAGTCACACACTCACACGTTCATGTCATAATGATGACACAGTGCAATGTGCTTGTGCTTGGTAAAGTTGCTTCAATCCCATGATTTTGGTGATCAACTTGGTCTCTATGAAATGTGTTACAACTTAGCTGAGCTGCGCGTAGACTCAAGCAGTATGCAAAAGACTCATCTGAGTCCAAGTGAGTCAGTGAGGACCAACTCCAATCTGACTTGTTGGAATCCAGCTGAGACTTGAAACCCTGTTTAGCACTCTCCATATCAGCATGATGGATCCCACGGCCTCATCATGGCTGTACAAGTTCTATCAGCATCACTTAACAAATGTACTTGAATGAGTTATTTACTTGGTCATAAGAAATGCCACTTCTGTGAGGTGTGTAGCTTGAATTCAAGTAAACTCTATTGGCTCCAAAAATGTACAGCTTTTGCAATTAAGTGACCTGAGATATCTAGTTTATACTTTTTTGCAACATCTAATCATGGGTAAATATTTGCAGTAACCAGTAAGCTAGGTTTTGGGGAAGTAAGTTTCGAGGACCAATGTGGCTTACATTTTTTCTTCAAGAAGTCATTTCATTCCTTAAAAGAGTTTTATTTATTTATTTATTTATTTATTTTTTTTTTAAGATATAAAACAACTGGATCTTTTATAAATGATCATGGTCATGGTCATGTGTGCTCACTGATGGTGTGTGTGACAGACCATTAGGATCATTTCTGGTTCCTTCTACTCAATTCTTCTCTCTTTTTATACCCAGTGGATTGGAATACTCTTGGAAGGAGAACGTGGATCGCTCGTGTTGAAAGCAGTATCTAAACTGTTAGTATTTTTGTTGGCTAATTCATGGGTTGGACAAAACTCTGGGTCCATTGAGTTGTATTTTCTAATTTATTTTAGAATGGACTGTGGATGTGTTGCCGGAAGATCTGAAGTGAAGAATAGAAGAAAAAAGAAGATCGGGCGAAATTCCCCAGGCCCGATCGATCGGAGCCTCAGACCGATCGATCGGTCAGCGTGCAGAGTTCGGGAAAGTCTACTTTTCTAATCAGATTTAGTTTCCTTTTGAGACTATCTTTCCCAGTTTGAGTCCTACTTGTGCACTAAGTCTTAGGCACGAATATTGGGCTATTTATAGGGTGTTTCTCTCAACCCTAGACTACAACCACCACAACTCTCATTGATCTGAGTCAGAGATATTTTAGAGAGAGTTAATCTCTAGAGCCATTGAGAGATTATTCTGAAGGGCTGCTCTAGAAGGTTGTTGCTGCTTCTACTTCTCTTGTAGAAGATTGATCATCTTGGTTGACAAGGTGTGAGGAGATCAAGTAAGGAGAACGGGGCGCGGTGGATGTCGTGTCAGTGGATTCTTTGCAAGAAGAACTACAGTCCTTGGGTCGAGGTACAGACTTAGGTAAAGGAGCTTGTGAGTATATCTTGTAATTGTTCGTTATCTCTTGATTTCTGGTTCGTGGTTTTTCTCCCTGGATAGGGTTTCCACGTTAAATATTGTGTCTGCCTTCTTGTGGTGTGTGATTGGTAGATAGCTAGTTCTATATTGTCTGATTGGTTTATTTCCGCTGCATTGATTGGTTAATAAGAACTAGTAATCCATTCTAGTAGCCCTAAGGGGATTTTTCAATTGGTATCAGAGCGGGTTGCACTATTTTATTGTGTTGATCCAAATATTGCTAGAATGGATACCTATCGTGAAGGCACTTCAACCAATAAGCCTCCTCTGCTGGATGGTTCTAATTATGCTTATTGGAAAGCTAGAATGGTTGCCTTTTTGAAAGCCATAGATCTGAAAGTTTGGAAATCTGTTGTGAATGGCTATTCTTTGCCCATTATTACTGCTGATGGGATAACTGAACCCAAACCTGAAGATAAGTGGACAAAGGATGAAGAATTGGCTGCCACTTGCAACTCTAGGGCTTTAAATGCTATTTATAATGGAGTTAGCATATCTGAGTTTCGTAGAATTTCTACATGCACTACTGCAAAAGAAGCTTGGGATATTCTGCAGACTGTGCATGAAGGGACTGAAACTGTCAAACAGTCGAAACTTCAGAAATTGTATACAGCCTTTGAAACCATAAAAATGAAGGATGATGAAACTTTTGATGAGTTTAATGCAAAGCTGAATACAATTGTGAATGATACCTTTACTTTGGGAGAGCCAATTCCTGAAAATAGAGTTGTAAAAAAGATTCTGCGGTCTCTTCCAGAAAGGTTTGATGCAAAGGTTGTGGCCATAGAAGAGAATAAAAATCTGAATATTCTCAAAGCTGAAGAATTAGTTGGCAACCTTCAGACTTTTGAAGCAAACCTAAGGAACAATGAAAAATCAAAATCCAAAGGTGTTGCTTTGAGAGCCTCCAAAGAATCATACAAGAAAATTTCTAGTGATTCTGAGTCTGATTCTGAGGAGATTGATCCCCAAGTTGCTGTTGAGTTTATAAAGCAATTTCAAGCGTTCATGAAGGGGAAGAAAAGTAATTTGAAGATCCCTAAAAATTTTGTAAAGAAGAAAACTACTAAAGGGACTAAATGTTTTGAGTGTCATGGTTATGGACACATTGCTAGTGACTGTGCTAACAAGAAACCAAAGAAGAAGGCTTTCAATCTGACTTGGGATGATGATACTTCTGAGGAAGATGATAAAAAATCTGAGTCTGAGAAGCCTGATGCTAGCAAAGAAAAATTCATGGCATTCATGGCAACATCAGTTTCTGCTACTCCACTTGTTTCTGATGAAGAGACTGATCCAGATGTTAGTGAGTCAGAGACAGAACATGATTGGCAAACTGAATATCATATATTGTTTGCAAAGACCATGAAGATGCTCAAGATGAATGAAAAAGTGACTACAAGTTGGAAAGAATCTGAAGAGCAGAATACTTCTTTAAAAGCTGAATTGTCTGAAACTCTTACAAAAGTAAGTCACTTAGAGGCTGAAAATAACAAATTGGCAGATATGTTGACTGCTGAAGCACAGAAGTGTGTCTTGCTTAAACATGATATGGAGACACTGAAAGCTGAAAATACCGACTTGCAAGGAAGACTCAAGATGGTTCTTTCTGAGTTGGATACAAGCAAGGCTTCCCTAAACAGGATGAATGCTGGGTCTAAAAAACTTGATGACATCCTGTGCAGTCAAAAGGCAAAAAATAACATGCATGGCATTGGCTACACTGACGGGGCATCTACATCAAAAGCCAAAGGTATTAATTGTGTTGTTCAAAATTCAGTTGTTACTAATCCTGTTGTTCATGTTACAGCTGCCAAGAAGAAGAATGTGCCACGTCCTGAACGTATACCCACTTGTCATCATTGTGGAATTAAAGGACACATTCGACCCCATTGCAATAAGCTGCAAAAGTCTCCAAAACAAAAGCAATGGAAAAAGCAGAAGGAAGTGTCACATATGAAAACCAAAGCTGTTTGGGTCAAGAAAGAAGACCTTCCATCTGTCTTGGTACACACTATGCTGAACTATCTGAAAATGCAAGTGTGTGTGCCAAAATTTCATCACCCCTGATCTACAAGATCAAGCCCCCACCCCAGTGCTGATACGAAGCTCATCTTGAGGGGGAGTCTATTTTAGGGGGAGCTGCAAAATCCAGATTGACAGAAGCTGCTTGAAGAAAATTGTTTGTCAATTGTGGACAAAAAGGGGGAGAATACTGAAGCCAGGGGGAGAAACAAGCAAAGATCTACAGATGCTGATTTTTTTAAATTCAATGTATTTTGGGTTTTTCTTTTGGGTAGATCATTTGTATTGTTCTAGGGAGTTTTGTCCATGAATTGCCAAAGGGGGAGATTGTTAGTATTTTTGTTGGCTAATTCATGGGTTGGACAAAACTCTGGGTCCATTGAGTTGTATTTTCTAATTTATTTTAGAATGGACTGTGGATGTGTTGCCGGAAGATCTGAAGTGAAGAATAGAAGAAAAAAGAAGACCGGGCGAAATTCCCCAGGCCCGATCGATCGGAGCCTCAGACCGATCGATCGGTCAGCGTGCAGAGTTCGGGAAAGTCTACTTTTCTAATCAGATTTAGTTTCCTTTTGAGACTATCTTTCCCAGTTTGAGTCCTACTTGTGCACTAAGTCTTAGGCACGAATATTGGGCTATTTATAGGGTGTTTCTCTCAACCCTAGACTACAACCACCACAACTCTCATTGATCTGAGTCAGAGATATTTTAGAGAAAGTTAATCTCTAGAGCCATTGAGAGATTATTCTGAAGGGCTGCTCTAGAAGGTTGTTGCTGCTTCTACTTCTCTTGTAGAAGATTGATCATCTTGGTTGACAAGGTGTGAGGAGATCAAGTAAGGAGAACGGGGCGCGGTGGATGTCGTGTCAGTGGATTCTTTGCAAGAAGAACTACAGTCCTTGGGTCGAGGTACAGACTTAGGTAAAGGAGCTTGTGAGTATATCTTGTAACTGTTCGTTATCTCTTGATTTCTGATTCGTGGTTTTTCTCCCTGGATAGGGTTTCCACGTTAAATATTGTGTCTGCCTTCTTGTGGTGTGTGATTGGTAGATAGCTAGTTCTATATTGTCTGATTGGTTTATTTCCGCTGCATTGATTGGTTAATAAGAACTAGTAATCCATTCTAGTAGCCCTAAGGATGGCAATGTGGTTGACCGTTACGCTCCGACAACTTCTCCTCTCAGCATTGAGGTAAAGTGATATTATATAATTTGGTATTGATATCTTTCGTGTGAACCTCTGTTGAAATGAGTACTAGTGGTTGATGAAGACAGAAGGTGTGCTAAGTGTTTGACTGGCAATGATGCCTGCTGGGAAGGGATGGAAATGAGCTGTGTTTAACGGGTAATTACCCCTTTCCCATCCCACTGGGGAGGATTTGGAAGACGTCTTAATGGGTTTGAATTTTAATTGATGACAAATCATTAGATAATACAAAATTTTGTCGCTCAAATTGCCAAAAATGTTATTCATAACTTCATAGAAATTAATGTTCTTCGTAACTTAATAGAAATTAATGCGAAGCAAACCAAAATGATTTGTCCTACATCTATCTTACCATGGGTTTGGTTGGTGGGTGTAGTATGCGTTGAGATAGTGGGTGTGGTAGGCATGAGACCTCCCGGTTGCCGTCATGCATCTCAATAGTATCTTGCAAAATAGATGGTTGCTCGTGGTCCATTGGGTGGTTATAACTTGCGGGTGAAATTATTTGCTTTCTTATCCTGTTGTCCGGAGGCCACCATAGTAAAAATACTGGTAGTCTAAAAGGTTAGCCCATTTCTAAGATGTGCGTTGTGATGTGCTGTGGGGAGCTTGTGGTATAACTGGATAAAAGGGTAATATGATGGTTAACTTTATGATGTGGATATTGATACTTTGGCCTAGCACAAGCTTATTTAAAAGTTCATTGTTTTGTCATCTTTGCAGAAGGATATTAAGAAGCTGCTGGGAGTGAATTGACTGCCATATGATGATTAATTATTATGGACAATCAGCTATTAAGAGTATTTGATGCCTCTCTGTAGGTTGTCTTTTGTAAGTACAGTAGGAGTGAATCTAAACTAGTTTTGCTTGCCGATTTGCATTTTCAATGTATGATTTATAGAAATGTTTCAGTTTGCTAGCCAATGATTTGCATTTTCAATGTATGGTTTATAGAACTGTTTCAGTTATGTACAGAGTTTACATTTATCTGAGATATTATCTTTATATACGAGTGGTATGATAAATTGTACAGTGGTCAAAGAAGCATGCTTGATTGGTGGATATTTTTGTTATTCCTTTTGAAGTGAAAATTTGTGGTCTTACAATCATCGTCTAGTGAATGGTAGAGAAGCAAGGTCAAGATCAAATTTGTGTTAATCTGGTTTTCTTGCTAACAGGAAGTCAATCAGAACCAGATGAGGAGATTGCTGTTCAGGTCAGACACAAGTGGAAGATTAAGCTCCAAATAAGCTTATTGATTAAATTAAATCGCTGGAAGCAGTTTTTCTCATGGGCAGTACATAAACTATGCATTGTGCACAACCGTCTTTATCGGTCGCCAGAACACATTTAGTCCTCAACTGGGGAAGCTTATTATTCTATAACCACATTTAGTCTTCAACTGGGGAAGCTTGACAAATCCCTAATTTTAAATGTGAGGTGTGTGTGCACGAATGCAGTATGCCCAGATTGACCGATCCCTAATTTTTCATTTGAGGATTTGGGATCCGCCAATGGCTCCATTAAATTCATTGACGAATTCGCATATAAAATCCAGACCACTCAAAAATCACACCCCTTTGAAAAAATGCCAAGCTCATACCAACCTTTCTTAGTTTTCAACGCCTCTTACTAAAACATGAATTCTTCCTTTCGCTGATATCAAAAGATTTAGAACAAATGATGACAACAGAAGAAAACCAAGGGATCAAACAAAATACAAATCCAATCACTACCAAAATAAAACAAATAATAATTAAAAACATAATGATAATGATAAGTGATGGCCACCATATATACTTGATCTAATCATTCAATATTTTGGACTTGAACAAATAATGACCCACTGCTTGTCAAATTACCATTATGTACACATAAACTATATGTTATCAATTACAACAGCACAGTAGATTCTTTAATTTTGTGAGCTTCCGTTTGGGTCTGACAGGATCATCATAGACATTATAAATGTGGTAAAAACTACTTCTCATCTTAAATTCATTATATTAACCATGCTGCAAATGCCAATTTGGTGCAAGCTCCACATATGGGCCAATTAGGACAAGCTTCACATAATCAAACATATTATATGTTCTTGTGACTAGGCAAGCATGAACAGGTCTTAGTTGTACTACCAGTTAGATTCAGAGTGCACATTCCATCTCCATTGGGGCAGCAATACTCTACACAAGATTTAGGATCTGTACCAGATCTGCTCTTCATTTTCATCCTGTTGTAAATAAAACTCCCTGCTATATTATTATCTGCAGCAGGTGATCTATAATGGTGAAATTTTCAGGCATGCCAATGGTTAGGATCTTGACTGTTGATTTGATGGGCCCCACCACAGTACATCATGCCTCACAGTTCAAAAGAAAGAAAAATTGGATGGTTCAATCAATCTGAACTTTTTTACCCATCAAATGTGGTATGACATAACCCTCTGTCAACAACCATTTATTTGAAGACCACAGACAGCAGGGTCTCAACAATGTCTCTTCAAGAAGTGCTCATGAGGCATGGCTTAACCACAGTGGAGCACATCAGATCTATGGACTGGTCAATTGGCCCCACACTCTCAGGACCTATAGACAGTATGCATATCATCTTGCATTGTGTTGGAATTTAGAAGCAACCAAGTATATCCAAGATTCAAGTACAACATTGCTACAAATAAAGAAACCAATTCTTTTAATTAAAACAAACTTGTGCCTGGTCTTATTTGTGCAAATGGGTGGTACAAATTGCTATATCGCGAGATGTCAAAATAATCTCATCTTATGTAACATGAACTTTTATTTATCTCCATATTATAACATCACGATGCCCCTCTTATTAAAGAGATGGTCATGTTCTACGGAGAGTATTAATATTTTTTATGCTAACCATTTCTACAAAATCCTCGAGGCGTTACTAGAAACACATAAATACTATTCAATACTTCCCCTTCGGTAAATCCGAATTTTTCCAATGCGTCCTCTCGGGAACTAGGCGTGCCTTTAATCTTCTCTTCTTCAATCGTCATTTTCCCCCAATAATTTTCTTTCCTTTCTAAGGCAGAAGAATCAATATCTTGCATTTTTTTATTGGGACTGATCTGAGGATCAAGGGCAGAAAAAAACTTCACTTTGCCTTCTCCATCAATTTTTTTTTCTTACAGTCATTTTTTCCCTTTTCTTTTCCCGGAAAAGAGCCAATATTGCTTGACCAATACTAATAAAACCATACGTATATGTGTAATATATGTTTATTATACATTAATTGACTAGCCATGAACATACCCCAAAACAATAGGCAATGGCTCAAGCCTCAAATCCCACTCCTTCCCAAAAATAATATTTGATGGGTCAGGTCCAAGTGACCCAATCCAATTGACTTGGGACCAAAACTCATAACCCGATAAGGTCCAGGCCCAACCCATGAGCCTGGTCACGTCATCACAAAATACCCAGAAGCCTCATCATCGCTTTAGAATTAGTAAACCCTTATCCCCACCTATGCTACCCAGACTAGCGGAGAATATCTCAATTGCTCTATCGCACAAAGGTAATTCAGAAGCTCCATCAAAGTAGTAAGGTAGTTGCTGTAAAGTCGTCCCCATCTGTTAGGGAAAGACTATAAATGGAAAGCCCCACCAACACTGTGGGGGAGGGAGAAAAAAGACTCTGATCTTTCTTTGTAATCTCTGTACTATCGGAATATAGAAGGACACGGCGACCCAGCCATTCATAGGAGGACGTAGGTCAAGCTGACCCAACCACTATAATTCTTGTCTCCTCATTCATTCCTCTTTAATTACTGCATTTATTTCCTGTCACTCGACTGTTGGTGTGCAAGGCTGATTTACGCATCATCAGTTTAGCGCCGTCTGTGGGAATCGACTAAAGTTCTCACTTGGAAGGAATTTCCCAACTAGACCTATGGTGATCAATACTAGATCAAAGAATAGACCGGGAGATAATCCAGAGCGAGAGGGGGAGGATGTTCCTCCACATAACAACACTGCCCCGAACACTCCTGTTCCCACTCCTCAGCAAATGTTGGAGACCATGCAGCAGCTAGTTACCCAAAAACAGCAGATCCTGCAACTCATGCTTGCTGGGCAAGGGGGAGCACCAGCCGGAGGACTACAAAAAGCGCCACGCCAAGGGCGCCGAGGTGCTCCTCATCTGGGCACCCATGCCAACCGGGGTGTCCCTATTGGAGTTTCTCAAGGCCTCCCTCCTGGTGAGCCCTTCATGAAGCACCTCCACCTCCACCTCCACCTCCACCTTCTGCCTCTCATAGGGAAGATCTTTCTTTCCGAGAAGGTGGGAGTGAAAACCAAAGCATGGAAGATGAGAGTCATTTCCAAGGCCAGTCCAGAGAAGCCCCCAGTCGTTGGGACGAGAAGATCAAGGAAATGCAGAATCAGCTTGGTGATGTCTTCAATGCCATGAAGGCGCAGGGACCAGAAACAATAGACTATCTAGTACAACGAACGGACACACTGTTTAAGCCCGGCATGACGAACTACCCACTTCCTCAAAAGTTCAAAATGACAACCATGGAGACCTTCGATGGAACAAATGATCCACTGGACCACCTGGAAACTTATAAAACTTTAATGCAACTACATAACATCTCCGACGAGATTATGTGTAGGGCATTCCCAACCACATTGAAGGGTTCCGCAAGGCAATGGTTCTCCAATCTAACCCCAGCCTCCATCTCCACCTTTGCTGAGCTAAGTAAGTCCTTCGTATCACACTTCATTGGAGGACGCTACCACCAAATGCCTGTCATACACCTGCTCAGCATAAAGCAGGATAAAAATGAGAGTCTCAGGAGCTACGTCACTCGTTTTAACAAGGAGGTACTCCAAGTTGAAGAACCCGATGATAAGGTAACCATGATGGCCTTCTTGGGAGGCCTCCGCTCGTCAAGTTTCTTGTTCTCGGTGATGAAGCGCCCACCAAAAAGTATGTCAGAGCTGCTGGCAAAGGCCCAAAAGTATATGAATGCCGAGGACATCACAAGGGCCAGACGAGGTGAGTCCTCCAAAGCAAGAGAAAAGGAGAGGGAAAGGGACAGAGACGAGAGGAAGGAGAATAGCAATAAGTGAAGCAGGACGGAGAGGATACCTGTCAAAGACAGACTCGGACCAGCTCCTCAGAGAGACAGACAAGCCTTCACATCTTATTTCAGATCCAAGATGATCTCGCTGTAAGATGGCCAGGAAAGATGAAGTCTCCCCCAAGCCGCAGAAATCCGAACAAGTACTGTCGCTTTCATCGCGGCCATGGCTATGACACTGACTACTACTATGAACTCAAAAGGCAAATTGAGGACCTCATTCAGCGTGGACACCTGCGCCAGTATGTCGCTGGTAGGGTCCAAGCGCCGTCACCACCCCATAACCGAGAAAATCAACAACCCTTTGGGGAAATTCACACCATTTCCGGAGAATCAGCAGAGTCACTCTCAGCCATGAAGGCCCACGTTAGAAAGGCCAGGCACACTGATGAAGCGCGCCCAGGCATGGTGACAGCGAGGTCATATCCTTCTCGGATAGGGACTTGGAAGGAATACAGCTCCCCCATGATGACCCACTGGTGCTCACCCTGACAGTCGCCAATTTCCAGGTGCGTAGGATCCCAGTGATAACTGCAGTTCCGCGGATATCCTGTTTACAGATGCTTATGACAAGTTGAGCCTAGGCAGGGAAAGGCTACGGCCTGTCAAGTCACCCCTCATTGGATTCTCAGGGGAGAAGGCGTATCCCCTAGGAGCAATTATGCTGCCAGTCATAGCCGGAGTGGCACCCCGAAGCTCCACGGTTATGGTCAATTTCTTAGTAATAAACTGCCCATTAGCTTACAATATCATATTGGGGCGACCTGCTTTCAACGCGTTAAAAGCTGTCCCCTCCACCTATCACCTCATCCTCCGCTTTCCAACCTCTAATGGAGTCGGAGAGGTCATAGGGAACTAGGTAGCAGCAAGGGAGTGCTATGTCTCCTCAATGAAGGCCAAAAAGCCATAGGAAGCATTGCAAATTGAGACCTTTGACCCAAGGGATGACGCCACCACTGAGAGAGGAGAGCCAGTGGAGAAACTCACCCCTGTGGTCTTAGACGAAGAACATCCAGACAGGAGAGTATACCTTGGCTCTTCTCTTCCAGAAGATCTTGGTCACCAGCTAGTAGAATTTCTGAAGCATAGCATGGACGTCTTCGCATGGTCGCATGCGGACTTAGAAGGAATCGACCCTAGCGTCGCCACCCCCACCTCAATATCGATACTCGCTACAAACCTATTCGACAGAAGCTAAGGAGCGCTTCCACTGAAATGGCTCAAGCAATAGGCGAGGAGGTGAGGAAGCTAGTTGAAAATGAGGCAATCATGGAAGTGGCATATCCTGAGTGGCTCTCAAATGTTGTGATGGTAGCAAAAGCCAATGGAAAGTGGCGCCTTTGCGTTGACTTCACTGACCTCAACAAGGTGTGCCCAAAAGATAACTACCCGTTACCACGAATTAGCCTTCTCATTGATGCCATGGCAGGACATGAACTGCTCACTTTCCTGGACGCATATTCTGGATACAACCAGATCAGCATGCACCTCCCAGACCAAGAAAAAACATCGTTCATCACTCCAAGGGGAACCTACTGTTACAAAGGGTCATGTCCTTCGGGCTAAAAAATGCAGGTGCAACCTACCAGCAATTAGTGAACAAAATGTTTCAGTCCCAAATAGGGCAAACAATGGAGGTTTATGTTGACGACATGTTGGTGAAGAGCCTCGCTGCAGCAGATCACATTGACCATCTTCGAGAAACTGTCAATGTTCTCAAGTCATATCGCATGAAGTTGAACCCTGAGAAGTGCGCCTTTGGCGTAGGATCAGGGAAATTCCTAGGCTTCATGGTCAACCAGAGGGGAATTGAAGCGAACCCCGATAAGATTAAGGCTATCATTGACATGAAGTCGCCCTCCTCCACCAAAGAGCTCCAACGACTTAATGGAAGAATTGCAACACTAACATATTCGTCTCCAAATCTGTAGACAGATGCTTACCTTTCTTCAAAACCCTCCGAAAAGCCTTTGAATGGGGACCAGAGGCAGAGGAGGCATTCCAAGGACTCAAGGCTTACTTGGCCACACCTCCCCTCCTTTCGCATGCTGCGCCAGGTGAAATCCTGTACTTGTACCTCTCTGCCTCCTCATCAGCAGTCAACTCCATCCTCATCAGAAATCATGATGGAATGCAAAAGCCCATTTATTATGTGACCAGGGCATACTGGGGAGCAGAAATTAGGTACTCGAAGTTAAAAAAACGGGCGCTCGCCCTCATCTCGACGGCAAGACGCCTACAGTATTATTTCCAGAGTCATACAGTTGTTGTGATTACGGATCAACCTTTGAAGGGAGTCTTGGGGAAGCCGGATGTGTCTGGGAGACTCCTTAAATGGGCAGTTGAATTAGGCGAATTCGATGTCCAGTACCAACCAAGGGTGGCCATCAAAGCGCAAGCTTTGACAGATTTTGTAGCTGAGTTTACACAAGCAGAAGAGGAGACGGATGGACTCGTCACGCCCCTACAAGGCGATTCGCCACCCTGCGAGGACAACCAGGGGGTCGCCCACACAACTCCATGTCTCCAGGCCCAACCCCTGGGAGACCAGACATCTTGGGTGCCCCGCCACTTCCTGATAAGGGCACTCAGTCACTTCTTGATAAGTGCGCCCGAGTAACTTCTACCTTGGGTGCCCAGTTGATTCCTGGTTCTCAGCTTAGCGCTCAAAGTCACTCCAGGATGTCCGATTCTTTCTCGTTATGACTATGGAAGCTCTATGTTGATGGCTCTGGACCAGTAATGGAGGTGGAGCAAGCCTCGCTTTGATCAGCCCCGACTGTACACCCCTTAAGTATGCAGTGAAGTTCCATTTACAGCCTCTAACAATGAAACAGAATATGAGGCTCTCCTCTCTGGTCTGAAATTGGCGGTCGAAATGGATGCCCGGTACCTCACCGCTTACAGTGATTCTCAATTGATAGTTAATCAGGTAAAAGGTGAGTTCGAAGAAAAAGGAACAAGAATGCAGGATTATCTCAACATGGTGAAAAAACTGATCCCGCAGTTCCAATATTTCCAAATCTGTCATATCCCTCGGGAGAATAACATTGCCGCGGATGCGCTCGCCAGGCTCGCCTCATCCCTGGAGACCCCATCAGGCAAACCAGCATTCTTTGGGCACCAGTTCGAGCCAAGTCAGTTGGATGAAAGCACTGCAAGCATCAACTATACTATAGCTGAAACGAACTGGATGACCTCGATAAGGGCATACCTTTAAAAAGGCACACTGCCAGAGGACCCCCTTGAGGCAAAAAAGCTGAGGATGAGATCTTCCAAATTCACCCTCTTACAAGATATCCTCTACAAGAAAGGCTACTCCTTACCGTTGTTGCGGTGCCTCTCACTTGAAGAAGCTGACTACGCCCTGCTGGAAATCCACGAAGGAATTTGTGGGAATCACCTTGGAGGACGCTCCCTTGCCCAAGAAACACTTAGGCAAGGTTTCTATTGGCCCAGCATGCTAGCGGACACCAAAGAATTTACAAAAAAATGTGACAAATGTCAACGCTTCGCCACTGTACTAAGGCAGCCACCAGAAGAACTCACAACCATTATGAGTCCATGGCCTTTCTCCAAATGGGGAATTGATATCCTAGGCCCCCTTCCTTTGGGTAAAGGACAATGCAAGTTTGTAGTGGTCGCCGTCGACTACTTTACAAAATGGGAGGAGGCGGAACCCTTGGCGAGAATAACAGACCCCAAAGTGAAAGACTTTGTCTGGAAAAACATACTCTGCCGCTTTGGGATCCCTCATACCATTGTCAGTAATAATGCAAAACAATTCGATAATAAACTCTTCAATTCATTCTGTTCCGACCTTCAGATAAAGCAGCCCCATTCTAGCCCGGCACATCCACAGGCAAACGGGCAGGCAGAAGTCATGGTAAAAATAGTCTTGCATAACCTAAATACAAGGCTCGAAGGAGCGAAGGGTCTTTGGTCATCCCTGTCGAGATTGGGATACATTCTCTTAGGGTCCATCACCACAACCCCGACACCAACGAGGAAGGACTTTGCATCAACCTCGACTTAATGGAGGAAGCAAGGGAAATGGCTGACGTCCGCAATGTAGAGTACAAGCGATGCATGGCAAGATACTACAACTCGAGAGTAAAACCTCGTTCCTTCCAACCAGGAGATCTGGTCCTTAAAAAGGTGATCCTCGCTACAAAGAATTCTCGTAAAAAGAAACTTGGACCAAATTGGGAAGGGTCGTACCTCATAACAGAAGTGGTAAGACCAAGCACTTATAAGATCCAGGACTCTGAGGGAAATGCCTTACCTCATCCATGGAATGCGGAACACCTGAGAGGTACTACTAGTGGCACAAAAAGAGCGAGGAAGCAGTGAGAATTGGGGGTGTGATCAACAAGTCTCCTGTACACTAATCACTCTCACAGTTGCCCTCCTCATACTCCTCGCCATCCTCGGTGTCATCAGAGCCTCCATTACCTTCATCAGGCGCCTCGGTTGGCACAAAGCCTGAAAGGTCGATGTCAGGGAAAGCAGTAGAGATCTTCCCTCGAAGCTCTTCATAACCATCAATAAAGGCATCAGCAAGACCATTTGCTAACTCCTGTTCAGCTATGGTAACCCTCTCCTCAGCCTGCGAGGCTCTCATATGCCGCTTTCATCTCTGCCTCCATAGCAGCCTCTCTGAGCATCGCCCTCTCACGGGCCTTTGCAAGCTCAGCCTCACCGAGCGAAGCCCTCTCACGGGTCTTCTCAAGCTCAGCTCCTACCCTGGCTACCCTCTCGTGGGACTTCGAAAGCTCAATCTCCAGTCTTGTCGCCCTCTCGAGGGCCACCACAAGATCAGCCTCAGAAGCCCTGCAACAGCCTCAAGAGAGGCAATCTTTCCTTGAGCAGCAGAGAGTTCCTTGTGCATAGCCTCATTATCCTGTTTCAGCTGACCGTGAGATCGGGCTCTCGAAAGTAAGCAGATAGATGCAGTAGAGGCCTGAAGGGATAAGAAACAAAGGAAATGACAAAATGAATAAAAGAAAATGATGAAAGTCTGGAGAAAGGGGAACAGAAGACCCTTACCTAAGCCAGACCTTCCAAAAAGGTGTTGATAATACCCTCGGTGCCCAAAGTATTAATCTGAGTAACTTCGGGCGGAAACACAAACCTCCCGAGTTTCTCCCTGATAACTAGTGGGTTGCCTAGCATAGGACCATCCCAAGACGTTACCCCTGTAGAAGTTCCCGAATGAGGAGGATGTAAACGAGGAGCAGAAGGTGTAGCTGGAGAGGGAGACTCTGGGGTAACAGTAGTGGCTGAGGGAGTCGCCTGATGAGAACACACACGAGTTTCCACAGGAGGGGTTGCTGTTGGGGGATTCACATCAAGCAACACTGACGGAGAGGTCCCATGGAAGATACCATCCTTCCTTGCCACCTTCAAAGGAGGAGTGCTCCTACTGGATAGGCGGACCCCAATCACTTGTCTATCTATTCCTGCGAAAGTAAAAGCATAACTTAGATGATGATTACTAGGTAAACAAAAAGAAAGCAGAAGTCAAGTACCTTTTCTTTTCAGAGGAGATTTCGAAGAGGGGCCACTAGCTTCACTACTCTCTTTGGGTAAGAGAACTCCCAAGTCTTTTTCAAGACAGGCCCTCACGTCCTGCAGCTTCCATTCCTGACTCATGGAGAGCACCGGCGGATCTACGAAAGGATAATGGGTAAGCACATAAAAAAAAAAAAAAGAGAAAGAGTAGCAAGTGAATGACTTACCAAGTTTTTTGGCGTCACCCCATCATGTTGGTACCAAAGCCTGATCTGACTCTGATACCCATTCTCCGCCAACAAATAAGAAGCGAGATTTCCAGCTATGACAGTTAGAGCGCAATCCTGTAAGCAGCTTGCCATCCCTAGGGGTAAAATAGTACCATCCCCCTGTTGGGGGCTGGAGACTCGCTCAAGTTGTAAGCCGCATGAAACTCCACAGGTGAAGCGTCCTCATGATGCACTCTCCTCCACAATGCAAGGAAGCCTAGCAAGACTCTCCAACCATTTGGCGCTAACCGCCCCGGGGTCAATGAAAAGTAATGGAGAACGTGACAAACCGAGGAAGGCATAGGAAACCTCAATCCAGCTTTAAGCATCTCCTCATAAATTACGATATCGCCAGATGAGTCGTCGCAAGCGGGCTCATCCACTTCAGCTCAACGACATAGCACAGTGGGGGGATTACGATAAGCAGAAGCGATCTCAAAATATCACTATTAGCAGTGAGCAAGCTAAAAAGAGTACTCACTTTGGACCCGTCGTCGTCAATAACAACTTTGCCTCGGTACTTTTTTCGGCGAGGACGCAAAACTCTGCTTAGTATGTTGGCGGAAGAATTATTTCTCCTTTCATCTTGCTCGCCTTGGTCACACCTGCCCCTCTCGCCGCTGCCACCAACAGTAGAGGCGCCCAGCACGTAGCCCCTGCCTCTTCTGTCACCAGCGCCAGCAGGGGCGTCCAGGACGGCGCCCTTTCCCCTTCCATCACCAGCACCTGGGCGCCCCTGCCTCTTCCGTCCCTAGCGACAGCAGGGGCGCCCAGGACGACGCCCCTTCCCTTTCGGTCATCAGCGCCACCTTCTGCCGTCCCCCGCTGTGGCCCACTGCACCGAGCCCTTCACTGCCGCAGCAGGGGCGCCCAGGGCGGCGTCCCTCCGTCGCCCACCGCAGCACACGACGATCGTCCCCCTTGCAGCAAGCGATCGTCACCAGCAGCAGCAGGGGTGCCCACTGCACGCTGCAGAGCGGCACCCCTACCGCCATCTTCCACGACAGCAGCAGGGCTGGCCACCTTCGTCATCAACGCAGATGCCATCTTCTACATCTTGTTGGTCTGGCTGCTCCATAGTGATTGCTTTCTTTCTCTTTTGAACAGGAAGAGAATGAACCTTCAAAGCCTCAAAGAAGGATATCCAATCTCAAAGGAGAAAGGGGGAAAGTAGTTCCTATTTATAACCTAAGGTTTTCAAATAGGAAAAGAACCCTGAGCCAAAAGGACTCTCCTAAGAAACCCAAAAAGAAAGCGCAAAGACTGGCAATGTGCGGGAAGGTTACAGATGCTCGGAATGAAGAAAGCCTGGATATTCAAAATGCCCCACTTTCAAAGTTTCCTTTGGCGCGAGGCATTGGGGGGCAAATGATGGGTTAGGTCCAAGTGACCCAATCCATATTGACCTGGGACCAAAACTCATAACCCGATAAGGTCCGGGCCCAACCCATGAGCCTGGTCGCGTCATCACAAAATACCCAGAAGCCACATCATCGCTTTAGAAATAGTAAACCCTTATCCCCACCTATGCTACCCAGACTAGTGGAGAATATCTCAACTGCTCTATCGCACGAAGGTAATTCGGAAGCTCCATCAAAGTAGTAAGGTAGTTGCTGTAAAGTCGTCCCCATCTATTAGGGAAAGACTATAAATGGAAAGCCCCACCAACACTGTGGGGGGAGGGAGAAAAAAGACTCTAATCTTTCTTTGTAACCTCTGTACTATAGGAATATAGAAGGACACAGCGACCCAGCCATTCATAGGTGACCCAACCACTATAATTCTTGTCTCCTCATTCATTCCTCTTTAATTACTGCATTTATTTCCTATCACTCGACTATTAGTGTGCAAGGCTGATTTGCGCATCATCAATATTTATTTTTTGAATTGCTCATGTGTGAATAGCATGTTTAAATTATGATATAATTCACACTTTTTCTAACGGTTATGAAAATTCATGGGCATGCAAATATGTGAAAATCTTAGGGATTGGATTGTAATCAAGTTTACTCTTGCCATTTGAGTCTCCAATATTATAGCAGTTCAACTCAACCTAACTAATTATCATGGGCCGCTATTTGCATACAATGCATGAGAATCTATATATAGTCAAACGAGCTCCGCCAAAAGGAAGATAAGAAATGAATATCTAACCATCACTCTAATAGTTTAAATCATTAGGATGGGGTAGAAATTGTGGGCCTTTTTTGTTGTGTTGGAACTGTAGCTTAATATGTCAAAGGGCTAGCTTGTTTGCGTCATGTAATTAGAATCTTAGAATTATATTTTTTTTAAGTGATTAAAAATGAAGAATTAAAGGTGAATACTAAAAAATGACATCAAATAACCTCTCCTATTACGGAAATAGAGTCAAGCCAAATGAGAAATGAATATATCCAGCTATCACTCTACTGGTTCAGATCCCTCCAACTAAAGAGAGAGAAATGAGTACAATTAGGATCACTCTGATAATTCAAATCTTAGAAAAGTCAATATCGCATCTAAACTTTATGTGTCATGTCTTTAATAATCTTTCGATAGAGCTAATTTGACAACAGGTTCCTTTTTTTTTTTTTATGGCTACATTGGGTACAAGGTCAAGAGTGATGCTCTGAACTTTAAGACCCATGGATTGATCCCTTGGCATGTAAGTAAGTTGAGAGGGGAGAGAGATGTGAAAATGCCATGATTTTTTATGGTTTCCATTTTATGAATACTTGATTCATTATTTTATTATATTAATAAATGTTGAAATGTTTATACTAAACTCTGCAAGAAAATTAGTTCCTACAATAAAGGGGTCTGACTTTTCCCACCACCATGTCCTAAAAACGTTGAGTTAGGACATTAGGATTTTCAGTAAACTATCAATATGATGCTGGGATCCCAATGGAGCCAATTGAGCATTGTTATAGGAAAAGATTTCGTATGTGCCTCAATTCCATTATTAGCTATTTGCTAAATTGTACAGTGGGATCTACTCTTGAACAGTTGGGTTGTCATTATGTGAGCCCCCAGTGGAACCTTGGAGTTGGAGACTTGTTAGCTGCGACTAGGGCTCTCAATCGTATCGTATTAACGAATTCGGATTACGGGTTAACGAATTCATGTTAAAATCACCTTAATCCGTACACAGCCCATTAACTTAACGGGTCAAAAAATCCAACCCGAACACGACCTGTTAATTTAATGGGCTACACGACCCAACCCGTTAATCTGTTAAGTAATAAAGTCATTTCGAGAATTAAATGAAAATCCATACAAAAATGTCAGGAGAAAAATATATAAGCCACATGAAACTGTTAGTGAGGATCTTGAGTGGATCCCACCTAAAACCCCACTATAAAACAATGAATTTCAATTTATTCTTTTAGAACATAAATTAATTCTAACTACACTTAGGGACTAAAAAAATTTTAACGGGTTAAGTGGATTGTTAACGGGTTACTAGTTTAATTCGTATACGACCCATTAACTTAACGTGTTAACATCGTTAACAACTCGAATACATTAAGAGTCCATCCGAACCTGTTAATATCGTGTAGATTCATATTGTGTTAACGGGTCGTATGACATTGGGACATCCCTAGCTACGACCGGATCAGGAATATGGACACAAGGGGAGGGGGAGGGGGGATGCACTCATTCCCTACTGTCCAAAAGGGTCAAAAACTCTACTGAGATTGAGACTATGCATGATAAAATCGTCCTATGATCACTATCAGTCTGGAAATCCCGTGTCATATTTCATATGCCATTGCTATTGATTTTTTCCTTTTTAGATTTTTTTTCTTCTGATAACACAGGGTTACCAACCCTTTGGACCAGAATAATACCTACAGGCCCAAGAGAAAAGGCCGGGTAAAATTCCTAATACAGTTTTAAACTCACAACCTTCGCTTGCAAACTGTAGTCCTAAGCCAACTGAACTACCCCTCGGGGTTAAAAAATGTATTAGGAAACTTTACATGTAGAGTGAAGTGAAGTAAACTAAAGCTTTTCAAATTCGGGTATGCATATTTGGAAACTTTACATGCCGAGTGGAGTGAAATAAAGCTTCAAATAGTGAAAGAATAAAATATAAGTATGTCATGATTATATTTTGTCTTTATTTATTAGGTAGGAAATCTTTTTACTTTTTGTTTAAAAAGTGAATGTTTTTTCTTTTATTGGAGAAATGAGTTTGTTTTTTTTATTTTTTTAAAGGAATTTAAAAAACGTGTGACCCTTTGTCTGAAAATTGAACCCCGGAGATATATTAGACAGCAGTGATATAATAAAAAATAAAAAAAAAAGAAGTCGGGGGAATGTAGCGAGAAAACTATTATTCTCTGTCGTGAGTCGTTAGGAAGACTCACTAAAAAATAGACAGGGAACTGGGAAGTCTGCATTTTCACGGATTAATAACAACGTTGAAACTCCGCGTGCGTTTACCCAATCCACTGTGATAATTCATTTCTCTCTCTAAACCCACGCAAAAGCAGCATTTGTAGGCGTTAGTATGTTTTATGATAGAAGACGAGTTGTCAGAGCGGGGAGGAAGTTAGTGATTTTGAGCCGAACATGGTAAGTACAGATTTTGTTTCTGTGTAACTCTACGGACCTTTTTTTTTTGTGTTGATTTATAGGTGAGATTGGTCAGCTGAAGCAGAAGCTGCTGCTCTCTCTCTCCCTCTCTCTCCCTCCTGGAAAGATGGAAAAAAAAAAAAATTTGGTGCATTTATGAGCTGTTTCTGTGATAACAAGGATTTGATTTTCTGAACCTCTTTGTATTTTGAGAAAAAAAAAAGTTTGGTAAAAGATTTTTTTTATTCATACTTCTCTATTTTTTCCCCTTTTTGATCTGGAATCGTCAGGAGTTTGAGCTTAAGCTATGAGCAATTGGAAAATTTTCTCACTGCATGTCACTCACCTCGAAATTTCACACACAAAAGATAGGATTAAAGGGAGATGAAAATAAAGTGAAAGGTAATAGAGAGACTGACGCAGCATGAGATTGTTGGGCCTCACACATGAACTGTGCACTCATGCAAGATCATAGCATAGCAGTTTTTCTATTAGAAGGAAAGGTCTGAAAAAATAGAGAAGAGGTTTATTTATTAGGGACACTAGTCAATTTCAAATATTGCTAATAACCAGGGTCAAAATAACAGCTAGCAACAGAGTTATCAGCTGTAGCCGCTATAGCATATTTTGAAAAAGGGAAAAAAATAGTGGCCGCTACATGGCATATTTTGAAAAAAACATTTTTCATGATCCACTTGAGAAATGCTTACAACTTTTAGATCGATGTTCCCATAGATCAATGCCAAATGGTCCGAGTTTTTTTTTCTATTTCTTTTTTGAATTTTTGGATATTTTCAGAAGAAATATATTTTTCCTCAAATTGGGCAAATGGAATCACATCCCAATGCATTCTAACTTATAAATTATTGTTTTATGCCTTGTTCGATTTGCTCTAGTAGCTAATTGTTGCCAAGCTCCTCTGTTTCTATCTTTCTCTCATGTTTTTTGCTTTTGTGTTTTGGGGTCTGCTGTTTATGCCTTGTTCAATGCATAGCCATTGTTTTGGGGGCCAAGTTTCTTTAGCATTATATTCATTCCTCTTCTTTCAATACATTTTGGATTTTAGCGTAAAAAATAAAAAAAAACCCTTGTAGATCTATATTTCCCATAGATAAATCCCAAATGGTTTGGGCTTTTTATTTTATTCTTATTTTTGTGTCATCGGATTTTGAGGATTTTTCAAAAAAAAAAAAAAATCATCAAAGGGGGCCACCCAAATCATATCCTAGCGCATTCTAATTTGTAGATCTATATTTTGCATAGATCAATACCAAAAGTTTTAACTTTTTAAAAAAAAATTTCCTTATTTTGTCATTTTGCTCTAGGTTCTGGGAGATTTTTTTTTCAATATCATGTATCATTCTTATAATGATATCGGACTTCTATGCAAATAATGATGGTTCGCTACACCCCCTTCCTTAGTTGCAACATATGGAAATAGAATAATTTACTTAAAATATATATGTTGTTCACTTTACGAAGCACATGTTAGATTGTATGGTCTCAATCCATCAATTGATGTAATAAATTGATTAATTTCTTTATTTATCAATAAAATCATCTTCCCTTTCATGAGATGAATGATGTTTTATTACTTAATGCACATGACCAATACATATGATATGGTGGTTTATGAGATGTACCAGGTCCCATTAGTATATTAAATGTGATATATGTATATGGATGAGATCCACATATTGGAGACATGTGTCACAAATCTTATACTTAAAAATATCTTCACAACCAATGATGAGACTGGGCAACTCATCTAATAAGGTTGCAGCACATTAATTACTATGAGATAGTGTGATTTGTCTCGATCATCAGAATGTAAGATTCTGGATCATAATGCTAGTACATTAGATGTATTGAATGACCATGAGAAGCACCTTATGAATACTGTCTCAATTTTAAGGTTTAAGGTCTGCTCTCATAATTCCCTACCAATAGGCTCTCAATCCTGAAACATTGATGAACTCAAGTTTCTGTCTATTCATTTGCTTTGAGTCACCAATGAATGATGCCAACTGTAGGTCAATACATCGGTGTCTTTGGTACGCGGTAGTAGGACTGTGGGAACATCTAATGGTCAAGATGGAATCTATCTATATTATCCCCTTGTGCCAATTAATGGATTTATCATTAGTAAGTGCGCACCCATCTCGATTAAGAGGTAATTAGATGGTACCGATGATCACTGTGATTAATTGAGGCTCAAGGATAATAAGATGTAACTCTAAGATTGGATGAGACAGATTTATTTCAATTGATCCATGGATATTGATAGAGGGGCCTACTTATGGTAATTGGGAAGGTTAGGGTTTTCATTATAATTTATTCCTAAGACTGGAATGCAATTGCATTTATATAATGGTGTTATTTGCAATTAATTGTGGGCCCAGATTACACATTAGATGTAGGGTCGCAGTGTCCCGGTTGGAGCTACTTTTCTTTAGAATCCTTAGTGGTCCCCACCCTAACCCAAAATTGGATCATTACCAATTCCACTTGAACTAAAAAGGAAAGGAATTAAAAACTTACAATTTCTATTTGAAGTGAGAATTCTAATAGTGGTAATAGTAATATGAGAAGTTTACTAATTTTATGGAAGTAGGACTTCTAAGTTAATTAGTAAGGAGAGATGCTTCAAGCTATATATATAGGAGTAAGGCTGGACGTCCAGGGCATCTTCATATTGGGATTCACGCCTAAGCTCTTCCAAGTGCAAGAGTTGCACACGTCCAACTCCTCCTCTCTTCTCTTTTCTACTTCTTCTTTCGTGTTTTTGCTTGAAGTTTCTAGTAGGGTTTTCTCTTGGAGATCTCACCCATCTTCTTGAGAAAAAAGATGTGATAAGCGGGTTATAGTGTGGAATATCAAAAGGTCTTGGAGATTCTTATTTGATATGTGAAAGAGTTTCATCATCAAAAAAAGATGCAACTTCTCCATTAGAGCACAGCCGAGCTCCAAAAGTATAATCTACTTCCTTACATGTTGTAGGTTTTATAGATACTTGTTGGTTGCTGTTTCATCTTCTTGATAGGATTACTTACTGATCATGATGGCTAAGATTGAGAATATGGATCCTGAATTAGATTTTATGGCCTTATGGGTAATTGATCCCTGAGTCAAGTGGGTCAAAAGTTTTGAAAGCATATCCACGAGGCCCTCCTACTTCCAACAAATACATTAATAAAAAAGGTCTATTTCATTGTGAGTACATTGATAGAGGTTGCCCCTTTTCACTGAAGGTTGTCAAAGATTGAAAAAAGGGATTAAATGATTCTGGCCTAGAGTTTCTTTTCCCATCTGAGCTCTTTGGCATGGGATTCATGTACAATATGTAGACATCTAGATGTAATTAAGGAGTGAGTTAAATTATAGACCGTTCATTTTACCATATAATATTTGTAATTCAAAAGGATTAATTCAACATGAGTGTAATCGTTTCAGGTTACCCTTTAAGGTTGTTTAGAGTGTAGAAAGGTTTATATGATTCTGCTCTATAGCTGGTTATGGATTGTCTCTTCAGCGCTGTTTGTTTGTGTGCCTAAGCTGGTAAGCTAGTTTCTGTTTATTCCGTTGAACATTGCTGAATTTTGTGAGAACATGGCCTGCTATCTTTAACCAGGCTTCTTCCATCAGTACTACTCCTATACTTTTGTGAGTTCATTGCTGAATTTTGTGTGAACATGGCAATCTATCTTTACCTATGTTTCCATCAGAACAACTCCTATATATTCTATTGTGAGAATATTGCTGAATTTTGTGAGAACTTGGCCTTCCATCTTTACCTATGCTGCCCTAATGGAGGCTCTACATATGGTGGAGTATCAAACTCGGTCTCTGTCAGTTGGAAAGAATTCATTGATGGTTGATGATCACAACAACCTGTACTGAATGAGATTATGAAACATTTATTTATGAGGACAGTATGTTCGTCAGACATGTACATGAGGTGCCATTCCAGCCAAGCCTAGAAGACAGACATACAAGTTTGTAAAGAAACTATTATTTTTGAAATATGTATTATATAGAGAGGATAAATTTTTTTTTTTCTAAAATAAAAATGAAAACCTTTAAATGTGGATGATAGTTCATTGCACAAACTCTTCATCCAATGGACCCTGGACGAACTTTCAAAAAATCTTCACAATAGGAGGAACATAGTGATACATTTGGCAATCTGCAGTAGATAGTTAAGAAAGAAATCCAGCCATGTACCTCAAAACAAAGGAAAGAATGGCTAATGCTAGATAACTTGAATCTTCTAGTCTTGTTTGCAGGGCATGGTATATCAAATGATGGGGCTTATCAGTTCAATTCTCTGGATTACCTCTGTGTCACCACCTCTACAAACTCAAGATCAAATGATGTCTCATATAAATCCTGTAGGAAAATAAATAAATAAGAACACATGAAGACATTATAATAGTAAAAAAGTATATAAAAAGACACATAAATACCTTTAGATGAACAGAAATAAAAGAACACATTTAGACACTATCATAGTTAAAAAATGTATCAAAAGATAAAATAAAAAGATTAATAACTCAAGTAACTGTGCCGTCACAGCTCTTAACGAAACTGTTTGCCATGCGCGCGTTTGCTTTTGTTTTATTGATTATTATAGTTTTTGGTGTTGCTATTACCATTATGGAATTATAATTAATATCTTTTTTGTTTCTTATTGCATGGCGTAAGAAGGCACACACATAGTTGGCAAGTTGCTTTGCCTGTTGACACTGTTTCGTTAAGGGTTGCTAATCTATTCCTCTAGATTTTTGCCAGGCAATGTGTGAACTATTCTACTTGCAGGAGTGCGTACCCATCTTCTACTTGCAGGGATCTTACACTTGAATAATTTCTTTGTTTTTTTTAATTTATTTTGATTTTTCTATGGTTTGCAATTGTTAACTGCTTTCCAGAGGTTTTTTTTCTCATTTCTTTTTGAAAGTTCTTCCAAAGGAATTTTATAATCCTCATTCCATGGTATGGGATATATCTGTTGGAAGTCGGTGGGCCTTCTAGATGGGATTTCAAAAACTTTGATCCTCTTAACGCAGGGATCAGATACCCAAAAGGCCAAGAACCCATCCCAAGATCTCAAACCCTAATCTTAAGTGTATTAAGATCCTAGATCTTTGTCTGGAAGACTAATCTAAACATACAAAGCAACTATCTAGATCTACAACCTCAAGCCCAAAGATGGCCAAGGCTCTTTCAACCATTTCATTCAACTCCACTTCGATGGACAATGCATTCTGTGCAAAATCTTCAATAAATTGAAAGAATTCCCAAATGCTCCGCTTGGCTGGAGCATCCAAGAATGCTTAAGGGGGTTGGAATTGGAGAATTCCAAAGGATAAAAGTGACATTTCATGGGATATGTCAAATTGGAAACCTCATACTGATATTGGATTACACACATACCATAAACTCGTGCAACTTAGAATATAAACAAAGTTCCTTGGAAATAGAACAATTCTGATATGTTGAACTGTTTACATATGTATTTATTTTCAATTTTAACATTATGCTTGCTGATTAATAAGGTGAATGTGTTCTGCATTTTATTAATTTACTGTCTTTTTTGCAGTAACTAAATATTCATGGCTAACACCAACCTGTGATAGAAAGGAAAACCTTTAATCATGAGCAGCCTCAAACTAGGTGTGGAAGTTGTCAGTGCTCACAACCTCATTCCCAAAGATGATCAAGGCTCTTCCAACCATTTTGTTGAAATCCGCTTTGATCGACAAGTGTTTCATACCACCATCAAAGAGAAAGATCTCAACCCTGTCTGGAATGAGCACTTCTACTTCAACATATCTGACCCAAGCTCTCTCTCTGACCTCCATCTTGATGCCTGTGTCTACAGTGAAACCAAAGGCACCCGATCCAGATCCCAACTTGGAAAGGCCCGCCTAACTGAAAAATCATTTGCAGTCCCATATGCCGACGCAGTTGTCTCTCGCTACCCTTTGGAGAAGAAGCATGTCATGTCCTCAAGTGTGAAAGGAGAACTGGCCCTCATTGTCTATTTGATTGACGGCCAAACTCTGAAGTCCTCCTCAAACCTGCTTCCAGTAATTGATCCCTCTGCAAGACCTGACCTACTTGCAAGCCAGACCACCCAAGTGTCCAATAACAGAGCTGAGTCAATCTGCACCAACCAGAACCAGCAGCACTCTTTAACGACAATGTCTCAAGTGCTGGTGAAGTATTCACCTCATGGGATAAAATCTGAGCCACCAAAGACCATCCAAATGTACCCATCATCATCACAGGAGCCAGTTGACTCTGCACTTAAAGAGATAAGCCCTCATCTTGGGAGAGGGCAGGTTGTTGGGTCTCATGTCGTGAGACTTGCTGATAAGCCTGCTAGTGACCTTGTTGAGCAGATGCAGTGCCTTTTCGTACGTGTTGTGAAGGCACGCAAGCTCCCTGCAATGGAAGAAATTTCAGGGAGTCTCAATCCTTTTGTTGAAGTGAGGATAGGAAAATTCAGAGCAAGGACAGAGTCCTTTGAGAAGCAGCGGCAAGATCCTGTCTGGGATGAGGTGTTTCCCTTCTCAAGGGACCAGATGCGAGGTAAAGTCATTGAAGTTGTGGTCAAAGACAAGGTTCATCCTAATGATGATGAACCTGTGGGCATCATTAGGTTTGACCTCAATGGCGTTCCAACACGCATTCCACCAGAGAATCCCCTAGCACCGGAGTGGCATCGCCTTGAGGACAAGCAGACGGGGGAGCAGACGAAAGGTGAATTGATGCTTGCTGTCTGGATGGGAACGCGGGCCAATGAGGCGTTCGATGATGCATGGGACTCGGATGCTGCTGCTGCACTTGTGGATGGCTCTATGCCTGCATACATAAGACCACAGGTCTACTCTTCTCCGAGCTTGTGGTATGTGCGTGTGGAAATCATACAGGCAGAGGACTTGGTTGTAGCTGAAAAGAGCCGAATCCCGAAATTTTGTGTGAAGGCACAGATAGGTAACCAGGTGTTCAGAACAAAGACTGTTCATGCCCCAGAATTTAATCCACTATGGAATGAAGATCTATTATTCGTTGCTGCTGAGCCTTTCGAAGATCATCTGATTCTTTCAGTTCAGGATTTTGAGGGACCCAACAGGGTCGAGGTGATTGGACGGACTGTCATACCACTCAGTTCCATTGAAATGCGTGTTGCCAACAGGATGATTGCAATGAGGCGGTACCAGCTTGAGAAGCGTGTTGCTGCTGTCGATGTCAATCAGTTGAAAGAAGAAGAAGAGTTGCCTGGCTCCCTTGTTCTCAGACTCTGCCTAGAGGGTGGCTACCAGGTGCTGGATGAGTCCTCACGCTACAGCAGTGACCTACGTCCCACTGCAAAGGAGCTTTGGAACCCGCCAATTGGTGTCTTGGAGCTTGGCATCCTGAGAGCCGAGGGGCTTCACCCGATGAAGATAAGGGATGGGAGACGTACGTCGGATGCTTTCTGTGTGGCAAGATATGGGCATGAATGGGTGCGAACACGTACCATTGTCAACAGCCTCACCCCCCAGTTTGATGAGCATCACACATGGGATGTGTACGATCCGGCTACAGTCCTCACAGTAGGTTTATTTGACAATAGCCAACTTGGCAGTTCAAATACCACGAGCAACAACAACGATATGTGGATTGGCAAGGTCAGGATACGTCTCTCTACACTTGAACCTGGCCGATTGTACGCACATTCATATCCATTGTTGGTCCTACACCCTTCTGGTGTCAAGAAGATGGGTGAGCTGCTTTTGGAAATAAAATTTTCATGCACGTCATTGGTCAACATGATGTATGTATATTCACGCCCGCTGCTGCCAAAGATGCATTACATAAGGCCCCTGACAGTGGTACAGCAAGATGCACTGCGCTACCAAGCCGTCAACATTGTGGCCGCTCGGCTGAGTCGAGCAGAGCCACCTCTGCGGAAGGAGGTGATCAAATACATGTCTGATGTCGATTCGCACCTGTGGAGTTGGCGTAGGAGCAAGGCAAATTTCTTCCATTTGATGTTGGTGTTTTCAGGGTTGTTCGCTGTGGGTAAATGGTTTGGAGATGTGTGTACATGGAAGAACCCTGTGACAACAGTGCTTGTTCATGTGCTCTTTCTCATGCTCATGTACTTCAATCAACTCATACTGCCGTTGTTGCTTTTATACATGTCTTTGCTAGGGATATGGAATTACAGGTACCGTCCACTTTATCCTCCACACATGGACACGAGAATCTCTCACGCAGAGGCAGCTCTTCCTGATGAGCTTGATGAAGAGTTCGACACATTCCCGACGAATGCAAGCATTGAGGTTTTGCGCATGAGGTATGATCGCCTGCGTTGTGTAGCTGGAAGGATACAGACAGTGGTGGGTGATGTGGTGACACACGGGGAGCGGGTCCTAGTATTCCTCAGTTGGAGAGATCCAGTTGCTACAGCAATAGTTGTGATATTCTGCATTGTATCTGCATTGGTGCTATTTGTGATGCCCTACCAGGTCATTATTGTTGTCGTAGGCTTTTATAAGATGCGGCACCCATGGTTCCAACAGAGGCTACCATCTGTGCCGCTTAGTTTCTTCCGGCGTCTGCCTTCAAAGATTGACAATATGCTGTAAATAGCACCAGTGATTTACCAGAGGTGTCACACCACAGGCCTGTTGGTTTCAGACTTCCATTATCCGTAGAGAATTTGATGTTCCCTTCTCTTCTGTGCAAAGTTAGTATTTGCTTCGTTTGAAGCTAATACACTGGGGATGTTGAGAACTAGAAAAATTTCTCTTCTACTTCTTTGGCAACCAGTAGATCTGGTAAAAGATGGTGATACTATTTAATTAGTGCTTGTTTGGATATTAATCAACCAAATGCAAGTAACTTTGTTTACAGGGAAATGTGGGTTCATTTGTTTGGATGACCTGAGTTGTAAGTGCTACCATTGTAATAATCAAGACACTCTGTTCAAATTCTTCTTTGTGATTTCCAGGCAACATCTCTACATCCTTACATAGGATTTTTAACATGTATCAACATAAATAAGAGACACAAATCCATATGATCATGTGCAATGTATACACAAGATGGAGAAGACTTACAAAACTCTAGGTATAAGAACCTAAATCAAATATAGTGCATTAATTCAATAACCATTTGGGCATGGGTAGTCGTCTAGCATATCCACATCCTCCTTCACTGTAGCCAATTAGTGGAAATGAATCATCCATGAAGTCCAGCTGATCCCAAACAAGATGTGGGGGAAGGAGATGTGGGGACCATTTCACTACAAGAAAATCCTTGTGCATGTAAATCATTATATGAAAATTTTCAGAGATTGGATTCAGATTGAATACATTCTTGCCATTTGATTCTAACATGTAACCAATCCAACCCAACTAAACTAATTATGAACGGCGTAGAACATAGTTGCTGAATTCATGGATAAATGAGTTCCATAAAATGTTTAGGAAGGGGGTGGGTTTCAAAGTGGGGGAAGGAAGGCGAGTCTGGTTCTGGGTTGACGACTGGGTGGGGGTGGGTCCTTTGTTCTTGTCCTTTCCTAGGTTGTTAAGGGTTGTGGTCAACAGGTGGGCTTCGGTTCAAGACTATTGCGTGGGTAGTGGGGGAGTTGGGTCATAGAATGTTTCTTTCGGAGAGCTTTGCATCTTTCTGAGGAGTCTGAGTATAAGTCTTTGGCCAGTCTTCTTTCTAATGTTTTTATTTGCAGGGATATAATGGATTCTCATATTTGGAAACCTACTACTTTTGACAAATTCTCCTGTAAGTCTTTTCCAAGGGAGTTGGAAGATCCAACACATCAATTTGAAAGCCTCTTCTTCTCTGCCTTGGCAAGGTAGCTTTTGCTTGGCTTGCTATTTTGGGGAAGGTTTCTACAGCGGATAACCTTAGGAGAGGCTTAGATTCTGAAACTATTTCAGTCTTATATGTGTTGTGCAGGAAGGGGATGGAGACAATATCCATTGCAAGACAATATCCATTGCGAGTTTCTCATATCATATGGTATAAGCTCCTTTTGTGGTGTGATGTCCTTTGCTGTAGCCCAAGGACTTTGGCGGGGATGATCGAAGCGTGGAGGTGCTCTAGTTTTTACGGGTGTGGGTTATTTCTTTGGAGACTCATACCTTTTGCTATCTTATGATTTGTTTGGAAAGAGAGGAATGACAGAGTGTTTAAAAGGTCTTCGTCATAAGTGGAAGACTTGATGTTATTGGTGGTGACATGAATTGCCAAATGGGCCGCTTTCAAGTGTGAGTTTGATAGTCTAAGAGTTGATGCCATGTTGCACATTTTGGGAAGCCTCTCTACTTTGTGGGGTTAAGAAAATGAGAAAGGTGTTTTCCTAGGCTCCTCCTTCTAAAGGTGTGCTTAAGTTCAATGTGGATGTGGCAGCTAGGGAAAAACCTGGGCTGGTGAGTATTGGTGAGGTGCTTCGCAATAGTGAAGGCATTGTGTTGGCTTTGTTCTCAAAGCATGTGGGTTGTATGGAGTCTAATGAGGCTGAGGTTACTGCTATTTTAGAAGCTATCCAGATTTTCATTTCAACCTATTTTCGTTCTAGACTAGTGGTTGAAAGTGATTCTTTTAATGCTATATCTTGGGTGTCTTCTTCAGCTATGTTTCCATGGAATTTCAGTTCTATTTGAATGAGATTAGAGCTCTATCGTCTTCATTCAAGTGAGCTTTATTCATGTTGGGAGGGTAGCAAGTGGTTTTGCTGACTCTTTAGCTAAGCAAGTGGTTGATAGGTCTTCTAATTTCTTATCTGTCACTATGTAACTTGTTTTGTGCTATAATGCTTTTATACCATAGTGCCCTTTGGCTGGGGCTTCTTTGTAATTCTCTTTCCTTTCTTAATTTATTTTCTTCTTTGCCTATCAAAAAAAATTAATTAATTAATTAATTAAAACATTCACTACTAGAAAATTGACTTTTAGCGACCGCCAAAAGCTATCGCTAAAAGTGGTCTGGCGTTAGCGACCGCCCAGCGAGAGACGTGAAAACTTCGTTACAAAAAGTATTAGTGGCGGTCGCTAATGTTTTTTGTGACCGCAAGGTGGCGGTCGCAAATAATTAAAAAAAAAATTTAGACTATTAGCGACCGCCATAGCAGTCGCTAATACTCATAGCGGTCGCTAATACATTGTTTTTTGAATTTTATTTATTTTTTTTTTATTTTTAAAGTGTTAGCGGCTGCCACTGGCGGTCGCTAATAATAGCACTTTTAGCGACCGCCAAAGTTAATAATTTTTTTTTAAAAAATATTCTGTATTTTCTCAAATTTTTTCCTTCTTTTTGTACTTGTACCTGTACCTGAGTATATACAACTACTACCATCAATTAAAATTACAAATAACAAAAGAAAGTCTTATATTAATTACATTCAAAACATTACAAAAGTTTCAATAAATTATATCCATTACAATTACAGGAAAAAAAATTTGTCCGTGCAAGGTGCCGTGGTAGATCCGATGCTCTCAAACCTGAATAGAAAAAGAAAAATAAATATTAATAGATAACTATAAAAATTTGCAATTTATACTAAATATAAAAAAAAATTAGAATTAAAATTAAAATTTTAACCAACGTTTCAACTGTACGAGCAATCCGAGAGTCGGAATCTCGTTCCGTCAGTTCCTGCAAGTCATGAATGACTACGGGCCCGTGCCCGTCAAGTTTCACAGGCAACGGAGCCCGTTTGTTTGTTTTGGGATCCCGGATGCTCGTTTTTCAAGTTTTAAGTTAACGTTCAAATTTAAACTTACGTTTCAATTGTGCGAGCAATCCGGGATTCAGAATCTCGTTCCGTCAGTTCCTGCAGGTCATTAATGACTACGGGCCCGCGCCCGTCAAGTTTCACGGGCAACGGAGCCTGTTTGCTCATTTTGAGCGCCCAAAGGCCCGTTTTCTAAGTTTTAAATTATAGTTCTAACTTAAACATACATTTCAACTATACGAGCAATCCGGAAGTCGGAATCTCGTTCCGTCAGTTCCTGCAAGTCATGAATGACTAGGGGCCCGGGCCCGTCAAGTTTCACGGGCAACGAAGCCCGTTTCCTCATTTTGGGCGCTTGGAGGCTCGATTTCTAAGTTTTAAGTTAACGTTCTAACTTAAACCTACGTTTCAACTGTACGAGGCTACGAGCAATCCGGGATTCGGAATCTCGTTCCGTCAGTTCCTGCAAGTCATAATGACTAGGGGCACGTGCCCGTCAAGTTTCACGAGCAACTGAGCCCGTTTGCTCGTTTTGGACACCCGGAGGCTCGTTTTTTAAGTTTTAAATTATAGCTCTAACTTAAACATACGTTTTAACTGTACGAGCAATCCGGGAGTCGGAATCTCGTTCCGTCAGTTCCTGCAAGTCATGAATGACTAGGGGCCCATCCCCGTCAAGTTTCACGAGCAACGGAACCCGTTTCCTCATTTTGGGCACCTGTTCAAATTAGAGATAATTTAATTAAATTAAAATAAAATAATTTTCAAGAATTAATATGTTTTAATTAAATAAACTTATACCGGTCTGTGTATCGGCCGATGCAAGCCGAGACGGTGGAGCTGAAGAAGTCGACGCCGAAGCGTCCACTGGGGTGGATGGACTCGGATGAGACGTCGATGGCCTATTCGGTGGGGCCATCGAACTAGACTGGGCGGCATCCGGTGTCAGTCTAGGCTCCCCAGATGGCATGCTGGCCTGGGCCTGGCGCAGCAGCTCGTCCATCGTTTGCGGATGATCTCTCCTCTTTCGTCCTGACATATCTGTTCAAATGTTTTTAATTTAATTGCTTTAAATTCAAAATATGTGGGTCAATTCAAAATCAGCGACACATGATCTTGGGAGGAATTAACAGGTGGGAGTTGGGCCATCTCATTTTGTTTTGCATGATGCAAACCATCTTTTTCCACCAGTCCTCATCATCCATCCAACCCAACCCACCTTCCTTTCTCTTCCGACCTCCCCCTCCTCTTTGTTACATTACACCTTTTTGCTCACACCAGTCCTTAAACAAAACCCCACGACCACCAATTTCATATTCACACCAACATGGCCCATGAGGAGACAGTTCAACTAAGTGGCAACCAACAACATTTTAAATCAAGTTAGGAGGTGCCCACTGGCCACTGCCTTTGTGCAAATCAGATTTCATGGTGGCTATACTCATTACACTGCCCCTCCCCCATCCACACGGCACACGTTAGTGGGTTGCACTGATAAATCACAAAATATTCTCTCCCAGAAAGTCAAAAAATGAAAGAAAACATGATAACTAAGCTGCAATTATAATAACTTAAATATAATCTCCCCACATCATTTCAAGCTCAACAGGTTAATGAAAGGAAAGCAAGCTCCAACAAAAGAAGACACCAAAAAATATATTGTCGCTTTGAAAAATATCTTAGCTTACAATCTAACTATTGATTCTATTCAACCCCAAGAAACTCTCATCATTTTCTCATACCGCACTACAAAATTACACAACATACTCAGATTCAAGGAAGAAGTTAAAAATACAAGAAGAATAATTCAATTAAAGGAAGAAGTTACAAATACAAGAAGGAGACAAGTAAAAGAGAGAAAAAAAAAGTAAAAAAATCAAGTTTTTCACTTTACCAGGTACCACCCCATCAAGGCATCAACTTAACCAAGAAAATTAGGAGAGAAAAAAAACACACACACAAAAAAAAAAAAAAGAAAAAAAAAAAAAATATATATATATATATATAAGAAGAAGAATAAAGAGCTGCAACTTACAATCTATCTAATGCTTTGAAAATAAGATACCAAAATATAGTGTTGCTTTGAAAAATATCTGCAGCTTACAAATCTATCATTGATTCTATTCAACCCCAGAAACTCCCATTCAAGTACTGATCTCACACTATTGAATTACACAACATACATTAATTCAAGGAAAAAAGTGAAAAGAAATAAAAGAAATGAGTTTTCTACCTCACCAGTTACCACCCCCCCATCAAGGCATCAACTCCCCAAGAAAATTAGGAAAAAAAAAGGGTCAGTTAACCATGAAATTTGATAATAAAAAAAATAAAAAATAAAAAATAAAGGAAAGGAAAAGAAAGAAGAAGAAGAAGAAATGCCTAGTGAGCCATGGCAACAGCCCCAGGAGGTGAGAAACAAATGCTCCTTTGGGTGGGAAGAGCAAGCATGGCTGTATGATCCAAAAAGTCCTTAACTTCCACCACAGATTGCAATATCATCCTAAGATCATCTGCCCTAGAGAACCCAATGACCCCAACGTGCCTCACAGCATATAAATAAAAGGTGATGCACCCTTTCTTGAACTTGAACCGCGCCATCTCGCACCCAGGTAGCCCTCTAATGAGCTTCTTGTTCACTTCTCCCTGCTTCTGTGTCTTTTGGTTTTTAATCTCTTTCCTCAGGCCCCAAAACATATTTCTCTAAAAATATTCCATAGAAAGATCCATTCTCTAAAAATTGGTTTCATCACTGGCACGATCATCCTTTTACTCCTTACTCCCTGTTAGTTCTTTTGGGGTTGGGTTACATGCACCCAGCCCCAATCCTCTCTTTGCCAGTCCAAGATCTTCAGAACAAAGCATTCATTACTTACGAGCGGCTTAACAACTCAGAATTGAGAGGGAGAACTGCATGAATTAACATTCTCAACTGCAGAATGCATCCAAAAATACGGTTTAACTCATACATAACATGGATTTACCAAAGAAAAAAAAAAAAAAAAACTCATATATAACATGAGAGCTAACATGCTCTTGCAATTATCATCCAAACTAAATTGCAACTATCTTCATTCCTAACATCTGCAATCAATCTATTTATAAATAAGGAAAGAAAAAAGAAAAAGAAAAGGAAACAAGAAAGAGTACTCTCACATCTCAAATAATGCAGTTACATTTAAGCAACATTGTATTCTTATTATTTTTCTCTTCTTGATTTAATGAAATGGGCCTGAAGTGTTTATTATTAAGGGGGTTTAGCAAAAGAAATTGACAATAATGCATTCACATCTCAGACTTCATCTTTATAAAGGGGTGTGTAAAGAAGAATCTTTTCAAAGGAGAAACTAAATGTTCTGTATCAAGACCAAATAAGAAGATACAGGCAGATTGTGTACCAAGTAAAGAACTGTACTGTTTATAGTCAAATAAGAAATCTTACAAGAAAAAACTTCTCCCAAAGCTTCTCAAAAGGCAAAGAACCTGGAGTGAGAAACATGAATGCAATTTTAGGATTCTTTGATTGTATGGAAGGCATAGTCAGAATGTCCCTTACGACGACACGAGCTGCAATCTCATCATCAGTAAAAACCTTAACGAAAGAAGGTGGAAGCCATTTCCTAAAAGAACTACAAGTACTTGAAGAGAAGAAGTAACAAGCTTCAAGTTGTCCAGGTGGATAAATGTAAGCCCCAATCAGCAACACACACACACCAAAGAAACCAATAAAATAAAATACTGCTTTTGAAAATGAAATGAGCAGTGAAGTCCAGTTTCGTGCTTTTTGCCCCACTCCTTTTTGGGTAGTTGTGGTGTGATGGTTTTGGACAAAAACTTGTAATAGTCTCCAACGAACCAGTCAATAAGAATCAACTTTCTACAGAATATTTTGTAAATATTTTGTATGGAACAGCTGATAGGATTGAGATTGCATGTTTGCATGGAAAAATATGCATCAAAGACAGGTTTTTCATGGGGCTGAGATTAATATATTGTTATTAGTGAGAATGTATTGTTCATAATCGCAATCCTTTTAATAAAACATTGTTCTTAATTTTCATGTTCATGTTCATGACACTGAATAATTTGGCAAACAAGCCCTTGCATTGGCCGCATGCGTGGTATCAACAAGCTGGGTCATTTTAATCACATGGATTCACTGCCTCGATAGTCTGTGATCTGCCTCGATGGTATGAACCTGCTTTCATTGTCATTAGGTGATGATGGTGTGTACTCGGTGGCGCCCTTGTGAATGAAGAACTAGATCCTTGTTAGGATCCTTGACACACACCCTTGGGCTAGAAAATTCCTCTTTGGTTAAACCAGATTCAATGGCCTATTTTCATGCACTTAATTCGCCATGAATTGTGAATATATGCATAGCAGAGGTTCAATCTGGTATATCTAGCACAATGAATCAATGCTCAAGAGTCCTACCCATTTCGTGTAAATAGGAGTCCTGTAAGGCTCCTTTGCATGCATAGAATCCTGCTGTGCAATCAATCCATGACAATGAAGAATCCATGGCTTTCATGGGTTTTGGTTGGGCTATGAAAATGAATGCCAAAAAGAAAGTCATTGAATCCCAAAATCCAAATTCCCCCAAAATCAACCACAGAAACCCAAAACAACACCCAAATCAACCGGAAAACGAATCCGCACATGGAGAAAGATCTGACCTTTCCGCCGAGAGAGATCTTCTCAATGGAGAGGATTTTGGAGAAGGGGAGCTGTTCCAGCACCTCGTCAGCAACGGCTCCGGCGCGCGGGAGCGAGGGCACAGTGCAGAGCGAGAGGGAGAGGGAGGGAGGGAGGGAGGGAGAGAGAAATAGAGAGAGAGTGAGAACCGGTGGCAGCTCCGGCGGTGGCGTCGCAGGTGCGGCGGGAGAGCAGAGCGAGGGCACAGTGCAGAGCAGGGCAGAGCTCGAGAGCAGGGCCGGAGAAAGGAATAAAGAAGTGGGAAGGAAGGAAGGAAAAAAGCGCTAGGTTATGTGGAGCAGGGCGGGAGAAAGGCAAAAAGGAAGTGGGAAGGAAGGAAAGCGAAAGGGATGGGTTATGTGGAGAACTTGCTAATGAGTTCTTTTCCACCCCAGCGGCCGCCCGCGTTTTAACGAGCCAAAACTCGATTTTCTAGTAGTAATTGCAACCCCAATAAGGTAAAGTTCCACTCTACATTCCTCTTGCTTGCACATGGATTAGGTTCTAGAAATCCACCCAGAGAGAGAGAGAGAGAGTCTCACAAGAAGTATTTCAACTTCCCTGGCCTTGTTTCTAGGAGAAGTAACCAAGACCTTGGGCAAGCCAGGCCTGGACCTCACTTGGACTCGACCCAACTAGTTTGATTGGCTGGACTCAGACTCAGTGGTTCTTTTCGTTATTACTATTTTTTAAGATGATAGGAGTTGCCCACTAATCAAATTTTTATCATGAATTAATTTAGTAGGTCTGATGACCCCATTTCCCATCGTGTGTTTTCTAACATGAAAAGGTATTTATTGATACCCCGATAACTAATCTATTCTGCCATTTATTAGAGTCTGAATCCTCCTCAACAAAATCTATACGATTTTGTAAATGAGGATGTGATATAAATCGTGGGCTTATTATGTTGCAACTCTAGAAATCAGTCATAGGGCTGGCTGTTTTTTTTTTTTTTTTGTTATTAGATTCTTAGGATTGCATTTGTGTAAGGGGTCAAAAATGAATAGGTAAAGGTGAGAGCCCAAAAATGATATAAAATAACCCCACTTTTTATGGAAATAGTCAAGTGGAATTGAGAAATGAATATGCCCAACCATCACCTTGGTAATTCAAATCCCTCCATTTATGTAATTAGAGTCAAGTGAAGACTGGAATGAATGTACCCAAACACAACCCTAAATCAAATCATAGAACAATAAAGGTTGCATCTATCCTTCACTTGTCAAGTCTTTGGGGCCTATTTCTTTATCGGAATTCAAAGATTTCTTATTTGGAGAATTTCGAAATATTCAGATATAGTGGAATTCCTAGATCCTCCTTTTTACTTGAGCATTTCAAATTTTCACTAAAAAACAAAGGGGTCAAAATCCTAAAAATTCCAAATGTCATTTGAGACCTTTTAGATTGCTCGAATCTTAGATTTTTTGTTAAGAAACATGGTAGTTACAAATGCGGGAATAAGCCATTACATCATGTCATGCGTTCCCCAACACACCAAATTATTGCCAAAGACTCTAATAAAGAAATAGGCCCTTAATGATGTTTTGCTGAGCGCCTTAATAATGTTTTACTAAGCACCTTCACCTTATCGTCTTTCATACTCCTTTGATGGAGCTAATTTGACCCTGAATTCTTATGCATTTTATAGGAACAAACAGGCTATTTATTTCTTCTTTTTTTAATTTTGATTAAAACTCTCAAAGAGTTCAGGCTGTTAGTATTTTATCTCAGTTTAAGCTTTTTAGCTTTTTTGAGAAAGTTTAACACGGATTCATGATGAGCCTTGCACAAGTCATTAGTCACACTGGAAAAAGTATAACTGTTTTTTTTTTTTTTTTTTGGTTGATGAAACCTGAAAACATATCCATTGCTTACCTCATATTGTTGCAATTTGGATTTGACATTGTCATTAGTTTAGTTTATATCCATAAATACAATTTTCTCCTGCGCAACCAATGCATTTGTTGAATGAAGGAATTGCCCATTGGTGTCATTGGTCTTGTGGGACCCAGTTGCATTGCATAAGCATTCCTCTGTTGTTTTTAATTTCCATCCTTTGTAATTGTTATTCTGCAAGATTTCTCAGCTGTAGAAAGTTGAGCAAAATCTCTTCTATCTCATCTGTTGTTGTTGATTCCCTTCATCCATCTTCAATTTCCAAGAAAACCCATTTCTCTTCTGTTAGAATTTCTTCTTCTTCTTCTTCTTCTTCTCCCCTGTTTTGCATCTTTCTCTGTCTCTACTTCTCCAAAATCTCTGCTTTACATTTGCAGACAAAATTCTACCATGGCCGGTCAGTCGGCACAGTCGATCCATGACTTCACTGTCAAGGTTTGTGAATTTTATTAATTTTGGAGACCTGCTGCTCTCTTGAGCTTTCTATGATTTGTTTGTCTTTTGCCTTCTCTCTCTCTCTCTCTCTCTCTCTCTCTCTCTCTCTCTGGGTTTTGACTTTTGGGCATGGAGTGCTTTGGGCTTTTGATGGGTTTTTCTCACTCGTCTTAGATGCTTGATGTTGGTGTGTTTCTTGGTTTCATTTTACCTCTTTATTTTTTTTGGGTAAAGACTATTTTATTTTATTTTATTTTATTTTTTGTGAAGATTAGTTTTTCCTTTTGGATTTTTTGAGATTTTTCATGGGTTTTGTTATTGTATTGGTATTCCTCAGAAGATCATAGAGATATGTCTCTGCAAGGAGTTTTCTTTTTTACCCCAAGCAATGATATCAGAGGTAGACACTGCTTAAGAGGAGAAGTTCAGAAAATCAAAGGAAGATTGCACCTGAGAGACTAAGATTTTTTGATGAGATAATTCCTGCTGCTCTTTCAATCAATGTTTCATTTGAAGACAGTACTCTAACAGTTAACATAACTACCTGTACACCTCATCTTACAGTCAAAGACTTCACAGATTCACAATACTACCCATGATCACAAGATCATACAATATATCAAAAGCAAATAAAACTACTAAAACAACTTCAGCTGGGCCCCTTGCTAGCCAAAGACTACCCTGTGACTCTGTGTCCCACCTAAGCATGATTCATGCAATGGAATTTCAGCTAAGTTACTTATCATATTGTTTATGATGATGGGATGGGATTTGAAGGAATTTTTCCCAATATGATGAATATGTATATCTGAGATTTTGTATTGCCCCTTTTCATATCTGATTTTTTTTTTAATTTTTACTGTGAGTTTTTTTTTTTCTTTGTTTTTTTATAGATCTGTTATCAACATTCTCATGGTGGCAAGAATTTTGAAATCATGGTGGCAAGAATTTTGAAATGGATCCATGAGATTTAGGTGTGTATCGTGGGGATTTTGATATGGTTACTTCTAATGGTATCTGTTTTCTCATTTGTCTTGAAACAGGAGCTTTTGTAGTCAAAGAGATTCCTCTTTGAAAATTTTCATATAACAACGATGGTAGTTGTGATGGGTTTGTGTGATTCCATTTTCACTAGAAATTTTAATGGTGCTTCGAGACTTTTATAGTTAGAAAGACTTCATTTTGAACAAAAAAAAAAAAACCCTTTGCATACAATCATTGGTGTTTGTGATGGGACTGCAGTATTTTGGCGGATTGGAACTTATTGGGAGAATGGGAATGAATAACTGCAGTATATTTACCATGTAACAAGTGGTAAAATAGTACGGTTTCCTATATTGTTTTGGGGGTTGTAAAGGCGAGGGACAGTAACGTATTTGATGTGATTTCTGAATTTCATGTAACCTTAAAATGTAATGGGAATGAATAACTGGCATCTAAATTGGATTAGCAATGATTGATATAAAGTCCCTTTTTTTATAGAGCAGTCTATTGCCTCGACAGAATGCAATGAATGATATAAAGTCCCTTTTTTTTGCTTAAGTAATATCCATTATAGTGATTATATTTTTCGTAACTGGGGGAGTATTCAAATGCATCTGTTGTTTGTGAGTCCGTAACACAGTACATTGTAAAAAAATGGAGTCTGTCAAATCCATTCAAAAATAACCAAGTTATATTTTCTTTAATGGAAGAATTTCAGAGTTAATGTTGAAAATGCTACATAAGCTGAGGTTTAATGTTTGGAGACACTTTTTGCAGGATGCAAGGGGCAATGATGTGGATTTCAGCACGTACAAGGGAAAGGTTCTTTTGATTGTGAATGTTGCATCAAAATGGTAAATATATAGAACAAAGTTCCTTGTTAGGGGATTCTAACTTATTTTTCCCTTCACACTCCAACTAAAATCAAGCTTAATATTTGGTATATGAAATCACTGGTACATTCTTTGGTTGTCCTCTTGTTTTCTCCTGAAAGCCAATTTCTTTTGTTTGTTACTTTTCTCTGATTCTGATTAAGTTCTTTGTTTCTTTATCTCCTCTAACTTCTTGTTGCAGTGGATTGACCAACTCAAATTACACAGAGCTAGCTCAGCTATATGGGAAATACAAAAATCAAGGTTTGTTGTTGTCGTCGTTGATGGTGGTGGTACAAGTGTTGAGATCATCTATTCTACACACCACTTTGGGAGCACAATGCTCTACCCCAGCCATCTAGTGTATGTGGAGCACCGTGCTTGTTACATGGCATTGGCATTCAGTAATAGGTTTGTTTATTCTTGCCTGATTCAGGTTTTGAGATACTGGCTTTCCCCTGCAACCAGTTTGGTGAAGAGGAGCCTGGAACCAATGAGGAAATCTTAGAGACTGCCTGCACTCGCTTTAAGGCTGAGTACCCCATCTTTGACAAGGTAATTGAACTACCCATTTCCCAATGCTGGTTTCCTTTGCTCTTAACCATGCTATAAAGTGACAACGTAAAAATCCAAGGTCCTATAAAAACTAACAGATGCCATTGATGCATAGAGGCATACCCACACAGCATTTAAGAAAAGAAAGGAGAGAGTAATTCATATGGTTTATGTTCATTGAAAACCATGTATGTAGACTTTTAGAATTCAATTCATCTAATACCCTTATTAAATCTAGCCTCAGCTTCAATATAAACATCTTACAGCAAACAATTGCTTCATTGTCTATTGAATTTCTGAAACAGCTTTGTTATTTAGATCGACAGTGATATATGTAAGCCACTTCAGTCACACACTCACACGTGCATGTCATAATGATGACACATTGCAATGTGCTTGTGCTTGGTAAAGTTTCTTCCATCCCATAATTTTGGTGATCAACTTGGTCTCTTCGAAGTGTGTTACAACTTGGCAGAGTTGCACCTTGACTCAAGCAATATGCAAAAGGCTCATCTGAGTCCAACTGAGTCAGTGAGGGCCAACTCCAATCTGACTTGTTGGAGTCCAGCTGAGACTTGAAACTTGAAACCCTGTTTAGCACTCTCCATCTCAGCATGATGGATCCCACGGCCTCATCATGGCTGTACAAGTTCTATCAGCATCACTTAACAAATGTACTTGAATTAGTTATTTACTCGGTCATAAGAAATGCCACTTCTGTGAGGTGTGCAGCTTGAATTCAAGTAAACTCTATATGCTCCAAAAATGTACAGCTTTTGCAATTAAGTGACCTGAGATATCTAGTTTATACTTCTTTGCAACATCTAATCTAACCAGTAAGCTAAGTTTTGGGGAAGTGGGTTCCAAGTTCCAAGGACCAATGTGGCTTACATTTTTTCTTCAAGAAGCCATTTCATTCCTTAAAGAATTTTTTATTTTTATTTTTTGAAGATATAAAACAACTGGATCTTTTATAAATGATCATGGTCATGGTCATGTGTGCTCACTGATGGTGTGTGTGACAGACCATTAGGATCATTTCTGGTTCCTTCTACTCAATTCTTCTCTCTTTTTATTCCAAGTGAATTGGAATACTCTTGGAAGGAGAACGTGGATCGCTCGTGTTGAAAGCAGTATCTAAACACACTGATAAACTAATAGCTGTCAACTTGCAAAGCAATTAGTGGTTGGTGCCTATCCATTGGTGGTTCAATGATGAGGCACCTCCCCTCCACAGAAACAACCAGCCATCAATCCCTGATTGTAGCGCCGATGTTGAAGGACTTGGTAGGGTGTGAATATTTACAAGAGCCACCAAAAAAAAAGAAGGATGCCCAAAGGTGTGTAACAAAATTGCTTCATTCAGATGTCTTGCCCGTATCATATTTTATGAAAAGATAAGATAGCTCTCTCAAAGAAGGTTATGAACGCACTCATCCTGGCACTGATTTAATGGTTGCAGTCACTACCATCGAAATAGACAAATGCTCCTTGGTCATAATGAAACCCTATAAGGCTATAACTCAGTTTACTGTTAAGATTGCATATATGGAATATTAGTATGAAATGCCCATTTTCAGCGGAAATTATGCAGCTGGAAAACAGAGTGATCATTCTAAGAATCAGGCATATTATATTGTTTTAGAGTCACTCTTGTGCTTTCGTGTTAGATTGATGTCAACGGGGACAATGCTGCCCCTGTGTACAAGTTCTTGAAGTCCAGCAAAGGTGGCCTTTTTGGTGATAGCATCACTTGGAATTTCGCCAAGTTCTTGGTCGACAAGGATGGCCATGTGGTTGACCGTTACGCTCCAACAACTTCTCCTCTCAGCATTGAGGTAAAGTGATATTATATAATTTGGTATTGATTTCTTTCATGTGAACCTCTGTTGAAATGAGTACTCGTGGTTGATTAAGACAGAAGGTGTGCTAAGTGTTTGACTGGCAATGTTGCCTGCTGGGAAGGGTTGGAAATGAGCTGTGTTTAAGGGGTAATTACCCCTTACCCATCCCACCGGGGAGGATTTGGAAGAAGTCTTGATGGGTTTGAATTTTAATTGATGACAAATCATTAGATAATACAAAATTTTGTCGCTCAAATTGCCAAAATGTTATTCATAACTTCATAGAAATTAATGTTCTTCGTAACTCAATAGAAATTAATGCGAAGCAAACCAAAAGGACTTGACCTACATCTATCTTACCATGGGTTTGGTTGGTGGGTGTAGTATGGGTTGAGATAGTGGGTGTGGTAGGCATGTGACCTCCGTTATGCATCCTAATAGTATCTTGCAAAATAGATGGTTGCGCGTGGTCAATTGGGTGGTTATAACTTGCAGGTGAAATTTTTTGCTATCTTATCCCATTGTCTGGAGGCCATCATATTAAAAATACTGGTAGTATAAAAGGTTAGCCCATTGCTAAGACGTGCGTTGTGATGTGCTGTGGGGAGCTTGTGGTAAAACTGGATAAAAAGGTAATATGATGGTTAACTTTATGATGTGTAAAAGTTCATTGTTTTGTCATCTTTGCAGAAGGATATTAAGAAGCTGCTGGGAGTGAATTGACTGCCATATGATGATTAATTATTATGGACAATCAGCTATTAAGAGTATTTGATGCCTCTCTGTAGGTTGTCTTTTGTAAGTACAGTAGGAGTGAATCTAAACTAGTTTTGCTTGCCGATATGCATTTTCAATGTATGATTTATAGAAATGTTTCAGTTTGCTGGCCAATGATTTGCATTTTCAATGTATGGTTTATAGAACTGTTTCAGTTATGTACTGAGTTTACATAGTGATGTGATAAATTGTACAGTGGTCAAGGAAGCATGCTTGATTGGTGGATATTTTTGTTATTCCTTTTGAAGTGAAAATTTGTGGTCTTACAATCATCGTCTAGTGAATGGTAAAGAAGCAAGGTCAAGATCAAATTTGTGTTAATCTGGTTTTCTGGCTACCAGGAAGTCAATCAGAACCAGATGAGGAGATTGCTGTTCAGGTCAGACACAAGTAGAAGATTAAGCTCCAAATAAGCTTATTGATTAAATTAAATCACTGGATGCAGTTTTTCTCATTGGCAGTACATATAATATGCCTTGTGCACAACGGTCTTTATCGGACACCAGAACACATTAGTCTTCAACTGGGGAGGCTTGACAAATCCCTAATTTTATATGTGGTGTGTGTGCACAAATGCAGTATGCCCAGATTGACAAATCCCTAATTTTTCATTTGAGGATTAGGGATCCTCCAATGGCTCCATTAAATTCATTGACGAATTCGCATATAAAATCCAGACCACTCAAAAATTACAACCCCTTAAAAAAATGCCAAGCTCATACCAACCTTTCTTAGTTTTCACTGCCTTTTACTGAAACATGAATTCTTCCTTTCATTGATATCAAAAGATTTTGAACTAATGATGACAACAGAAGAAAACCAAGGGATCAAACAAAATACAAGTCCAATCACTACCAAAATAAAATAAATAATAATTAAAAACATAATGATATTCATAAGTGATGGCCACCATTTATACTTGATCTAATCATTCAATATTTTGGACTTAAAATAATGACCCACCGCTAGTCAAATTACCATTATGTACACATAAACTATATGTTATCAATTACAACAGCACAGTAGATTTTTTTATTTTGTGAGCTTCCATTTGGGTCTGACAAGATCATCATGGACATTATAAATGTGGTAAAAACTACTTCTCGTCTTAAATTCATTATATTAACCATGCTGCAAATGCCCAATCGTTACAATACCAATTTGGTGCAAGCTCCACATATGGGCCAATTTGGACTGGCTTCACATAATCAAACACATGATACGTTCTTGTGACTAGGCAAGCATGAACAGGTCTTTGTTGCACTACCATGTTTTATACAGTTAGATTCAGAGTGCACATTCCATCTCCATGGAGGCAGCAATACTCTACACAAGATTCAGGATCAGTAGCAGATCTGCTCTTCATTTTCATCCTGTTGTAAATAAAACTCCCTGCTATATTATTACCTGCAGCAGGTGATCTATCATGGTGAAATTTTCAGGTATGCCAAAGGTTAGGATCTTGACTGTTGATTTGATGGGCCCCACCACAGTATATCATGCCTTACAGTTCAAAAGAAAGAAAAATTGGATGGTTCAATCAATCTGAACTTTTTTACCCATCAAATGTGGTATGACATAACCCTCTCTCAACAACCATTCATTTGAAGACCACAGACAGCAGTCCACAGTCAACAATGTCTCTTCAAGAAGTGCTCATGAGGCATGGCTTAACCACAGTGAAGCACATCAGATCTATGGACTGGTCAATTGGCCCCACACTCTCAGGACCTATTGACAGTATGCATATCATCTTGAATTGTGTTGGAATTTAGAAGCAACCAAGCATATCCAAGATTCAAGTACAGCATTGCTACAAATAAAGAAACCAATTCTTTTAATTAAAACAAACTTGTGCCTGGTCTTATTTGTGCAAATGGGTGGTACAAATTGCTATATCGCGAGATGTCAAAATAATCTCATCATATGTAACATGAACTTTTATTTATCTCCATTTTATAACACCACGACGACCCTCTTATTAGAGAGATGGTCATGTGGTACGGAGAGTATTAAAATTCTCTTCTAACCATTCCTACAAAAACCTCGAGGCGTTGGTAGAGACACGCACAGAAGTACTATTCAATACTCCTCCTTTGGTAGAATCCGGATTTTTCCAATGCTTCCTCTCAGGCGGAACCCCAGCGTGCCTTTAACCTTTTCTTCTTCAATCATCATTTTCCCCCAATAATTTTCTTTCCTTTCTAATGCAGAGGAATCAATATCTAGCATTTTTTTATTGTGACTGATCTGTGGACCAGGGGCAGAGTATTTTGCCTTCTCCATCAATGTTTTTTTTTTTTTTGGCAGTCATTTTTTCCCTTTTCTTTTACTGGAAAAGAGCCAATATTGCTTGACCAATACTAATAAAACCATACGTATATGTGTAATATATGTTTATTGGGAGATGCTCCTGTGAGAGCGTCTCTCACTTTACTATGAAAGATAAGGTGAGGGCCCCTACCTTATCTCTCATAAGAGCATCTCCCATGTTCATTATACATTAATTGACTAGCCATGAACATACCCCAAAACAATAGGCAATGGCTCAAGCCTCATATCCCACTCCTTACCAAAAATAATATTTATTTTTTGAATTGTTTATGTGTGAATAGCATGTTTAAATTATGATATAATTCACACTTTTTTTAAAGGTTATGAAAATTCAAGGGCATGCAAACATGTGAAAATCTTTTAGGGATTGGATTGTAATCAAGTTCACTCTTGCCATTTGAGTCTCCAATATGATAGCAGTTCAACTCAACCTAACTAATTGCTATGGTCCTATATGCATAGGATGCATGAGAATCTATATATAGTCAAACGAGCTCCACCTAAAGGAAGATAAGAAATTAATATCTCTCTAATAGTTTAAATTATTAGGATGGGGTAGAAATTGTGGGCCTTTTATGGTGTGTTGGAACTGTAGCTTAATATGTCAGAGGGCTTGTTTGTGTCATGTAATTGGAATCTTAGGATTATAATTTTTTTTAAGTGATTAAAAATGAAGAATTAAAGGTGAATACTAAAAAATGACATCAAATAACCTCTCCCATAACGGAAATAGAGTCAAGACAAAATGCGAAATGAATATATCCAGCTATCACTCTGCTGGTTTAGATCCCTCCAACTAAAGAGAGAGAAATGAGTACAATTAGGATCACTTTGATAATTCAATTCTTAGAAAAGTCAATATTGCATCTATACTATGTGTCATGTCTTTAATACTCTTTAGATGGAACTAATTTGACAACAGGTTCCTTTTTCTTTTCTTTTTTTGCTACATTGGGTACAAGGTCAAGAGTGATGCTTTGATCTTTAAGACCTATGGATTGATGCCTTGGCATTTAAGGAATCTGACAGGGGATCAGAGAGATGTGAAAATGCCATGATTTTTTATGGTTTCCATTTTATGAATACTTGATTCAATATTTTATCATATTAAAAAAATTTGAAATGTTTATACTAAACTCTGCAAGAAAATTAGTTCCTACAATAAAGGGGTCATACTTTCCCCACCACCATGTCCTAAAAACGTTGAATTAGGACATTAGGATTTTCAGTAAAGTATCAATATGATGCTGGGATCCCAATGGAGTCATTAATTGAGCATTGTTATAGGAAAAGATTTCTTATGTGCCTCAATTCCATTATTTGCTATTTGCTAAATTGTACAGTGGGATCTACTCTTGAGCAGTCGGGTTGTCATTATGTGAGCCCAGAGTGGAGCCTTGGAGTTGGAGACCTGTTAGCTGCGACCGGATCAGGAGAATATGGACTCAAGAGGATGGGAATGGGGGAAGCACTCATTTCCTATTGTCCGAAAGGGTCAAAAACTCTACTGAGATCGATGAGATTGAGACTTTGCATGATAAAATCGTCCTATGATCGCTTTCAGTCTGGATATCCAGGGATTTGAACTGTTTGAGGGACACCAATTCCATGGTGTAACCCACCTTGCAAGCTTTGTAACTTTAGCTACCCGTGCCATATGTCACATACCATTGCTATTGATTTCGTACTTTCCATATTCGGAGGTATATATATATGGAAAGTTTCAAGTGCATTCATCCCTCACCATAGGGTGAGGGATGCTTCCATAAATGAAAATTTTCAAGTAAAAAAATGAATTTTCAAGTACATAGAGTGAGTACATAGGGTGATGTACACTTTCTTGTCTTCATATGCAAAAAGGAAAGGAAAAGTGCCATCACCCTATGGTGAGGGATAGATGCACTTGAAACTTCCATATATATATATATATATATGAGAGGTGTTCTTGTGAGAGACACTTTCACTTTACTATGAGAGATAAGGTAGGGCCCTCACATCCATATCCAATATTAACAACTTAAATGTGAGGGCCCCCACCTTTATATTGATATCACATGAGCACCTCCCTATATATATATATTTATGTTTGGAAATTTTATATGCAGAGTGGAGTGAAGTAAAGTTTCAAATAGTGATAGAATAAAATATAAGTGTGTCATGATTATATTTTGTCGTTATTTATTTGGCAGGAAATCTTTCTGACTTTTTATTTAAAAAGTAGTTTTTTAAGGGCTTCTATTGACACCACGGTTTTATCTCTCCACACTGAAAAAAAAAATCCTAAATCCTCCCCCCCCCCTCCCTCTTTCTTCTGCCCCCCTCTCTATTTTCTCTCTCCCTCCTAGTCGCCGGCGGGGAGGGGGATCGGGCTGCAGCAAGCGGAGAGGGGGGAGGGAGGAAGAAAGAGGAAAATGGGGGGAGGCCGCTGGCCGCTGCCGCCAGTTCTCCCTTCCTGCCGGAGACTGGGGGGTGGGGGGAGGGAGATGAGGGAGGAGGGAGGAGGGGTAATTTAGGAATCTTGATTATTTTTGTTAGGAATTTCAGTGTTGGCTAAATTCATGGGTTGGATAAAACTCTGGGTCTTTTGAGTTGTAATTTTTATTTAGAAAATGACTCTGAAGATAGAAGGTTGGAAGGACTCAGAAGAAGAAAGTAAGAAGAAAGCTGGAGAAAAGAGTGTTAAATTTCCGGATCAACCAGAGAGGGGTCCGCTCGAGCAACTATCATATCCGCTCGAGCGAACAAGCCGGTTTGCCGAAACAGAGGCTTGTCCGTTCGAGCGCACCCAATGACTGCTCGAGCGAACCAAGCGCAGTATACTACGAATTTTGAAAACTGTTATTCTAATTGTGCTCAAACTGCTGATTTTAGTCCTAATCATGTTAGGCATCTTTAGGCACGAATTTTGGGCTATTTATAGGGTGTTACTCTCAACCCTAGTTAGGGAGATCACCAGACACAACTCTCATTAATCTGAGTCAGAGACATCTTAGAGAGAGTTTATTCTCTAGAGCCATTTAGAGACTATTTTGAAAGGCTGCTGTAGGAGGTTGTTGCTGCTTCTACTTTTCTTGTAGAAGATTGATCATCTTGGTTGACAAGGTGCAAGGAGATCAAGTAAGGAGAACGGGGCGCGGTGGATGTCGTGTCAGTGGATTCTTTACAAGAATAACTACGGTCCTTGGGTCGAGGTACAGACTGAGGTAAAGGAGCTTGTGAGTATATTTTGTAACTGTTCGTGAACTCTTGATTTTTGGTTCGTGGTTTTTCTCCCTGGATAGGGTTTCCACGTTAAATATTGTGTCTGCCTTCTTGTAGTGTGTGATTGGTAGATCGCTAGTTCTATATTGTCTGATTGTTTATTTCCGCTGCAGTGATTGGTTAAATTAGAACTAGTAATCCATTCTGGTAGCCCTCAAGGGTTTTTTCAATTGGTATCAGAGCGGGTTACACTATTTTATTGTGTTGATCTAAATTTTGCTAGAATGGATGTCTACTGAGAAAGCACTTCAACCAATATGCCTCCTCTGTTGGATGGTAACAATTATGCTTATTGGAAAGCCAGAATGATTGTCTTTTTGAAAGCCATAGATCTGAAAGTTTGGAAATCTATTGTGAATGATTATTCCTTGTTCACTATTACTGCTGATTGGGTAACTAGACCCAAGCCTGAAGATAAGTGGACAAATGATGAAGAATTAGCAGCCACTTGCAACTCTAGTGCTTTGAATACTATTTATAATGGAGTTAGCATATATGAGTTTAGTAGAATTTCTACATGCACTACTGCGAAAGAAGCTTGGGATATTCCGCAGATTGTGCATGAAGGGACTGACACTGTCAAACAGTCAAAACTTCAGAAATTGTATACAGCCTTTGAAACCATAAAGATGGAAGATGATGAAACTTTTGATGAGTTTAATTCAAAACTAAATACAATTGTGAATGATACATTTACTTTGGGAGAGCCAATTCCTGAAAATAGAGTTGTAAAAAAGATTTTGCGGTCTCTTCCGGAACGGTTTGATGCAAAGGTTGTGTCCATAGAAGAGAATAAAAATTTGAATATTCTCAAAGTTGAGGAATTAGTGGGCAACCTTCAGACATTTGAAGCAAACTTAAGGACTAATGCAAAACCAAAATAAAAAAGTATTGCTTTGAGAGCCTCCAAAGAATCTTTCAAGAAAATTGCTAGTGATACTGATTCCGATTCTGAGGAGATTGATCCCCAAGTTACTGTCCAATTTATGAAACAATTTCAATTGTTTACGAAATGGAAGAAAAGTAATGTAAAAGTCCCTAAAAATTTTGTCAAGAAAAAATCTCATAAAAGGACTCAATGCTTTGAGTGTCATGGTTATAAACACATTGCTAGTAACTGTGCTAACAAAAAGCCAAGAAAGCAGGCTCTCAACACAACTTGGGATGAAGATTCTTCTGAAGAAGAAAAGGAAGATGAAAAAGATCCTGAAGATGATCATGTGAATGGAAAATTTGTGGCATTCATGGCAACTTCAATTTCTACTACTCCATCAGTTTATGATGAGGAGACTGATCATGATGTTAGTGAGTCAGAAACAAAACATGATTGGGAAGCTGAATATAATATATTGTTTACAAAGACCATAAAGATGCTCAAGATGAATGAAAAAGTGGCTACACGCTCGAAAGAATCTGAAGAGCAAAATACTTCTTTAAAAGTTGAATTGTCTGAAGCTCTTACAAAAGTGAGTCACTTAGAGGCTGGAAATAACAAATTGGCAGATGAATTGACTGCTGAAGCACAGAAGTGTGAGTTGATTAATCATGATATGAAGACCTTGAAAGCTGAAATACCGACTTGCAAGGAAGACTCAAGATGGTTCTTTCTGAGTTGGATACAAGCAAGGCTTCCCTAAACAGGATGAATACTGGGTCTAAAAAACTTGATGAGATCCTGTGCAGTCAAAAGGCAAAGACTAACATGCATGGCATTGGCTACGCTAACGGAGCATCTACATCAAAAGCCAAAGGTAATAATTGTTTTGTTCAAAATTAAGTTGTTACTAATTCTGGTGTTCATGTTACAAATACAGCTGCCAAGAAGAAAAATGTGTCACGTCCTGAACGTATACCCACTTGTCATCACTATGGAATTAAAGGACACATTCGACCCCATTGCAATAAGTTGCGAAAGTCGCCAGATATAAAAGCAATGGAAACGACAGAAGGAAGCGTCACCTATTAAAACCAAAGCTGTCTGGGTCAAGAAAGAAGACCTTCCATCTGTCCTCGTACACACTTTGCTGAATTATCTGAATATGCAAGTGTGCGTACCAAAGCTTCATCACCCCTGATCTACAAGATCAAACCCCCACCCCAGTGCTGATACGAAGATCATCTTGAGGGGGAGCTACAGAATCCAAATTGATAGACGCTGCTTGAAGAATCTTGTTTGTCAATTGTGGACAAAAGGGGGGAGAATATTGAAGCTAGGGGGAGCTAGAGACAATAAGAAGTTCAGTCTGAGTCAAAGACAATGCAGATCTACATTTGCGGATTTTTTATGCTGATATTTTTTATGTATTTTGGATTTCTTTTTGGTAGATCAATTTGTATTGTCTTAGGGAGTTTTGTCCATGAATTGCCAAATGGGGAGGTTATTAGGAATTTCAGTGTTGGCTAAATTCATGGGTTTGACAAAACTCTGGGTCTTTTGAGTTGTAATTTTTATTTAGAAAAGGACTCTGAAGATAGAAGGTTGGAAGGACTCAGAAGAAGAAAGTAAGAAGAAAGCTGGAGAAAAGAGTGCTGAATTTCCGGATCAACCAGAGAGGGGTCCGCTCGAGCAACCATCATATCCACTCGAGCGAACAGGTCGGTTTGCCCCAGTGTTGAAACAAAGGCTTGTCCGCTCGAGCGCACCCAATGATCGCTCGAGCGAACCAAGCGCAGTATACTACGAATTTTGGAAACTGCTATTCTAATTGTGCTCAAACTGCTGGTTTTAGTCCTAATCATCTTAGGCATCTTTAGGCACGAATTTGAGGCTATTTATAGAGTGTTACTCTCAACCCTAGTTAGGGAAATCACCAGACACAACTCTCATTAATCTGAGTCAGAGATATCTTAGAGAGAGTTTATTCTCTAGAGCCATTGAGAGACTATTCTGAATGGCTGCTCTAGGAGGTTGTTGTTGCTTCTACTTTTCTTGTAGAAGATTGATCATCTTGGTTGACAAAGTGCAAGGAGATCAAGTAAGGAGAACGGGGCGCGGTGGATGTCGTGTCAGTGGATTCTTTGCAAGAATAACTACAGTCCTTGGGTCGAGGTACAGACTGAGGTAAAGGAGCTTGTGAGTATATCTTGTAACTGTTCGTGAACTCTTGATTTTTGGTTCGTGGTTTTTCTCCCTGAATAGGGTTTCCACGTTAAATATTGTGTCTGCCTTCTTGTGGTGTGTGATTGATAGATCGCTAATTCTATATTGTCTGATTGTTTATTTCCGCTGCATTGATTGGTTAAATTAGAACTAGTAATCCATTCTGGTAGCCCTCAAGAGTTTTTTCAATTTTTGCGGTGTGGAGAGACAAAACCGCTGTGCCAATATAATTTCTCCTTTTTTTTTTCCTTTTAGTGGAGAAAGGAGTTTGTTTTTTGAACTTTTTTTTTTTTGTTAAAAATGAAATTTAAAAAAAGTGTACATTTTTTAATGTCACCATTTGTCTGAAAATTGAAGACGCGAGATATAGGTACACAGAGCAGTGATATAATTAAAAAAAAATCGGTGGAAAGTAGAGAGAAAACTATTATTCTCTTTGTCGTTAGTCGTTAGGAAGACTGGAAACAAGTTAGACTCTCTAAAAAAAAAGACGGGGAATCGGGAAGTCTGCATTTTCATGGATTAATAACAACGTTCAAACTCCGCGTGCGTTTACCCAATCCAATGTGATAAACCATTTCTCTCTCTAAACCCACGCATAAGCAGCATTTGTAGGCGTTAGTATGTTTTATGATAGAAGACGAGTTGTCAGAGAGGGGAGAGGAAGTTTGTGATTTTGAGCTGAACAAGGTAAGTACAGATTTTGTTTCTTTGTCACTCTTTACAGACTTTTTTTTTTTTTTTTTGTGTTGATTTATAGGTGAGATTGGTCAGCTGAAGCAGAAGCTTCTGCTCTCTCTCTCTCTCTCTCTCTCTCTCTCTCCGTCCCTCCCTCCCTCTCCTGGAAAGATGGAAAAAAATTTGGTGCATTTATGAGCTGTTTCTGTGATTAGAGGGTTTTTGCATGTCACTCATGACCTTTAAATTTCACACACAAAAGATAGGTTTAAGGGGAGATGAAAATAAAGTGAAAGGTAATAGAGAGACAGACGCAGCATGAGATTGTTGGGCCTCACACATGAACTGTGCACTCATGCAAGATCAAAGCATAGCAGTTTTTCTATTAGAAGGAAGGGTCTGAAAAAATAGAGAAGAGGTTTATTTATTAGAAACATTAGTCAATTTCAAATATTGCTTATAACCAGGCTCAAAATAACAGCTATCAGCTGAGTTATCAGCCGTATCCGCTATGCTATTTTGAAAATAGAAGTGCAGTAGTGGCCCATAGTGGTGGCCACTACATAGCCTATTTTGGAAAAACATTTTTCATCTACCACTTGAGAAATGCTTACAACTTTTAGATCTATGTTCCCATAGATAAATGCAAAATGGTCTGAGTTTTTTTTTTTTTCTTTTCTTCTTCTATTTCTATTTTGGATTTTTGGAATTTTTAGAAGAAATATATTTTTCCTCAAATTGGGTAAATGGAATCACATCCCAATGCATTCTAACTTATAAATTATTGTTTTATGCCTTGTTCAATTTGCTCTAGTAGCTAATTGTTGCCAATCTCCTCTGTTTCTATCTTTCTCTCCTGTTTTTTGCTTTGGTGTTTTTGGGGCTGCTGTTTATGCCTTGTTCAATGCATAGCCATTGTTTTGGGGGCCAAGTTTCTTTAGCATTATATCCATTCCTCTTCTTTCAATACATGTTGGATTCTGGTGTAAACAAATAAAAAAAAAAACACTTGTAGATCTATATTTCCCATAGATTAATGCCAAATGGTTTGAGCTTTTTATTTTATTTTCATTCTTGTGCCATCGAATTTTGAGGATTTTTCAAAAAAAAATCCTCAAAGGGGGCCACCCAAATCACATCCTAGTGCATTCTAATTTTTAGATCTATATTTTGCATAGATCAATACCAAAAGTTTAAACTTTTTTAATTTTTTCCCCTTATTTGGTCATTTTTGTCACATCCCGGTCCCGAAATCATCCTGGCCTAGGATAATCCCCGAGGTGTGTCACACGTACTCCCGTATATTGTACCTGTCTCGAGTCAAATACAACATACGAAGGAGAAAAATTGCGACTATCCAACATGTGAGGACACATAATATTTCATATAGCGGAAGTCATAATGCATTTATATAAGGTATCAAATTCCATCAAGTGCTATTAAACATTTAAATTTGATACAAAAGGAATAAACATTATATATATACATTGAGTTACAAAAGATGTATCAAAGAAAGGATCCTATACAACCACTACCAAAAGTATATCCAAAAGAATTTCGTATGACTATATGAAAAGGATAATCATACGAACTATGGTATCTACAGTGTAGTCCGCACTCCGAAGAGATAACTTTCAAGCTGGCCCTGGTTCTGGCCATTCTTCTAGTCCTGACGGTATCTCCTGGGTGCTCTCCTCTCTCTCCTGGACCTTTTCAGGACCGGGAGTTGCATCTGTGTCTGTGACACCAAGGGTAGTATCTCAATACGACTATTAAGCAAGTATAAGCAAATTAAGATTTTACATAATGTATCAATTTGAATTTAAGACAAGTAAATTCATAGAGGTCAAGATAAGTATTACTACGCAATTGTGCAACCTCGAATTAATCATGCTGGTGAGTCAATTAATAAGAAAACATGCTAATTTGACTACTACTTTAGCTCATCCTCTCAAAGAGAGCAATTCTAGTTGGGATGTCACCAGCTGCCCGGCCAAAGGCTAACTGGCTACCCGGTTCTGGAGTTCCGGTGCTCCAGGTGACTTACTGCAGTAGTCTCTCATAACTAAACCAATGTGCTGGCCCCGTCGGGCGTCACAAGGTCGAAGCTAGGTAGTGCCGACTCAATCGAATCAAACTAATCAAATAATAAATGGATTCAAGTGAGTTGTAGCCCAAACTGTCTCAAATCAACTCATTTTAACTCATATATTATTATATACTCACTAAATCCACATTGTAAATAAAGGTTGGATCAATATACCATATTGGAAGAATAATGAAGGATTTAGAGAAATTAAACCTCAATGGATTTTCAATGAAGAAAGAAACTTAGATGTTTAAATGAGTGATCGATAAATAAAGATGTAATTCAATATGAAATGCAAGAATTAAGGAATCAAGACATTTTACTAACCAATTCTAACTAATTCTTTTAGTCTTTCATCATCCATTTCAAGGTAGGTTTTGAAGATCAATGTATTACTATCCTTTATTTGGTGCCACAGTTTATGAGAAAATACACTAAATTCCTAAACCTACCCTCATGGAATAATTTAAGACCTTCACGATTTAAGGTAATTCGCTTCAAGGTATACATCTAATACTACCATGCTTCAATGGGTTTAAATGGGCTTCAAATAGTGGGGGAAGTGGGGGAAAATGAGCTGGAAAAAGGGCTGAAATGGGCTGGGAAACAGCCCATAACTTAGCTGAATTGGGCTGGAAAACAGCCCTGAAATGGGCTGAAAATAGGCCTGATATTGGACCTGAAAACAGTCCAGAATTGGGCTTGAAAACTACCCAGAATTGGGCCTGAGATTGGCCTGGAATCTGCCCATAAATTGGGCCTGAAATGGACCAAAACCAGCCCAGAGATGGGCCTGTAAACAGCCCTGAAACAACCCATAATTTGGCCTGGAATCTGCCCAGGCCCAGGCCCAGGCCCACCCTGCTGCCAGGCAAGGCCTAGTCTGGTTCAGTGCAAATTCTGCACTCTTCTTCCTTGTTTGTTCCAACCCATTTTCCTCCTCCTTCAATCTTATAACCTGCAGAAAAATAGAGCCTCCATGCTCCCCTTTACACATTAAATCTCTCCAACCCATTCATCAAATTTGAATCATAAGACCATTCATTTTATTTAGAACTAAGAGCATGGAGTAAGAATAGTATAGAAAGAATCAATGAAATTAACAAACAAAATGTAAATTCATGTCATGCATATACTTGCCTCAATTTGTAGGCTTTCCACACTCTTTTACTCTCTTAATGATCAAATCCTAAAATTCCCAATTGATTCAACCCTAGACACAATTTTCACCAAAACACAAATCAAGCCTATTCATGCTTAGAAGAAGTTCCTTTGACTCTAAAGCAACTCAAAGATTCAAAAGAAAGGAGTCTTAGCTCATACCTCTCCAAGGAAATTCGAATTAAAGAGAAGATGGGTAATCCCTTGCCAACAAAGAGGAGAGTAAGGTGAAGAAGATGAAGTAGAGGATGGAGAAGATGGCCTCCACTCTCGTTTTCACTTGCACTTACCCAACAAGACTTGAAGCAAGGAAACAAAAAGATGGAAAGAAATAAGGGAGGAGAAGGTTTTCTCCACTCTTCCACTGTTACTGCACGAATGAAGTGGCTGAAATTTGGGTTGGGGTTGTTACAAGTGATAAAGATGGAAATTTGCAACAAAGCCCATATGTTTATATATTTTCCAATTGAAGTCAAATTAGGGCCCACTTCTTTAATGAGAGGTCAAATGAAGTAAACCTAAATACAAAAATTGACGAGCTTAACGAAATACACGCGATGACGCCAAAATGACGAAAAACCGATGTAAAACGAGAAAATCTAAATTTATGGAAAAGTCCTTGACTCAATCCCAAATGAGTCAATTCTATTCTACTCGCCTATTCAAGACTCATGACTCAATTAACTCGGTCTAAAGAACTAATGAGTACGAGTTTCGATGATTTACAACTAAACCAAATTAATTAAGCTAAATCCTCATCAATTAGCACTAATGGAGATTAAATGGGATTGGGGTGTGACATTTCTCCCCCACTAGGACTCATTCGGTCCTCCGAATGATTTTACCTGGGCGAAGAGTTCGGGATAGTGTCTTGCAACTTGCTCCTCGAGTTCCCACGTGGCTTCTTCAGGTCCATGGTGATCCCAGAGTAGTTTTACCCATCGAATAGTCCTCGTCCGCAACACTTGTTCTTTTTCATCGATGATTCGAAGTGGACGTTCGACGTAAGTGGAATCAGGTTTAATCTGAACTTCTTCATATTGGATGACATGAGACGGATCCCGAATGTACTTGCGAAGCATAGACACGTGGAACACGTCATGTACTCCTGCAAATTCAGGAGGAAGCTTCAATCTATAAGCCACATCACCTATCCGGCTTTTGATCTCGAACGGTCCCACATATCTTGGGGAGAGTTTTCCCTTTTGTCCGAACCGAATAGTGCCTTTCATCGGAGATGTCTTCAAAAATACCCAATCTCCAACTTGGAATTCAAGTTTTCTTCTTCTATTGTCCGCATAGCTTTTCTGTCTCGATTGTGCAGTCTTCAACCTTTCTCTGACTTGAAGGACCTTCTCGGCTGTATCTGCAATAATAGTAGGTCCATGAAAACTCCTAGTGCCGACTTCTTCCCAACAAATTGGAGTTCTGCACCTACGACCATAAAGAGCTTCAAAAGGAGGCATTCCAATGGTCGAATGAAAGCTGTTGTTGTATGCGAACTCACAAAGTGCCAAATGGTCATCCCACTCACCACCGAAATCAAGAACGCTAGCCCGAAGCATGTCTTCTAGGGTTTGTATAGTGCGTTCAGATTGTCCATCAGTCTGCGGATGGTAAGCAGTGCTGAAGCTGAGTTTTGTGCCCATGGATTGCTGAAAAGATTGCCAGAAGGAAGAAACAAATCTCGTATCTCTATCGGAGACTATTGAAACAGGAGTGCCGTGTAGTCGGACTATCTCCTTCACAAACAGGTTGGCCATTTCATTAAATTTCATACCCTTCTTGAAAGGAAGGAAATGAGCTGATTTAGTCAGCCTGTCAACTATCACCCAGATTACGTTGTTCTTCCGGCTAGTCAGCGGTAATCCTGAAACAAAATCCATGGATATGTGTTCCCATTTCCACTGAGGGATAGATAAGGGATATAATAAACCTGGAGGTTTCCTGTGCTCAAACTTTACACGCTGACAGGTGTAACACTTAGATACAAATTCTGCGATCTCCCTCTTCATATTATTCCACCAGAATCGCCTTTTAAGATCCTTATACATCTTTGTGCTTCCAGGGTGCATTGCATATCTGGCATTGTGTGCTTCTGTTAAAATTGGAACTATCAGTTGATTTGTTTTCGGCACACATAAGCGATTTCTAAAATATAAAATTCCATCTATCAACTGAAAATCAGGCTTCTCAGCAATGTGGTCTCTTATCTTGGCCAAGTTAGGATCTTCGAACTGTTCATTCTTAATTCGATCCATCAACTCTGGTTCATACACTGACATGGCTGCCATCATCACTGAATCATTTAGTAGTCGGACTTCTACATCTAATTCTTCAAAAGCATCAAATTTGAACCATCGTGTTCCCATGGCTGCAACTAGAGAAGATTTTCTACTCAAAGCATCAGCCACTACGTTTCCTTTTCCTGGAATGTATTTGATTGGGAAATCATAGTCCTTTATGAATTCTAGCCACCGTCGCTGTCTCATATTGAGATCCTGTTGAGAGAATAGAAATTGTAGGCTGCGATGATCTGAATGCACTTCAAATTGTTCTCCATATAAATAATGTCTCCAAAGCTTTAGTGCGAACACAATAGCTGCTAATTCCAGATCATGGGTGGCATAATTTCTTTCATGGTTCTTCAATTGCCTTGATCCATAAGCTATAACTTTACCATTCTGCATGAGAACACATCCCAAGCCGACTCTAGAGGCATCTGAATAAATCACAAATCCACCCGTACCTTCCGGTAAAGATAGGACTGGAGCGGTGGTCAACTTCTCCTTTAATGTCTGGAAACTGGCTTCACATTCCTTAGTCCACACAAAAGGCACATCTTTCCTTGTCAACTTAGTCAGCGGGGCTGAGATCTTGGAAAAGTCTTGAACAAACCTACGGTAATACCCTGCAAGGCCTAGAAAACTTCGAATCTCTGCCACTGTCTTTGGACTTTGCCAGTTTATCACTGCTTCTACCTTCGCTGGATCAACTCTTAGGCCATCTCGAGTGATGATGTGTCCCAAAAAGGCAACTTGTTCAAGCCAAAAATCACACTTCACGAGTTTAGCATACAACTGATGCATCCTCAAAAGCTGAAGTGCTGATCTCAGATGATCTGTATGCTCGTCTTTAGACTTGGAGTACACCAGAATATCATCGATGAAGACCACGATAAATTGATCGAGGTAAGGAGCGAAAATTCGGTTCATCAAAGCCATAAAAACCGCCGGAGCATTGGTCAAGCCGAAGGGCATCACGAGAAATTCGTAATGACCATATCTGGTTCTGAAGGCTGTCTTCTCAATGTCTTGCTCTCGGACTCTTAGCTGATGATAGCCGGATCTGAGATCAATCTTTGAGAAATAAGCTGCTCCTTGAAGCTGGTCAAACAGTTCATCGATTCGAGGCAGTGGATATTTGTTCTTTATCGTTACTTGATTAATCTGCCTGTAATCTATGCACATTCGGAGAGTCCCGTCTTTCTTCCTCACAAATAACACTGGAGCTCCCCATGGTGATACGCTAGGGCGTATAAGTCCTTTATCCAGCAAGTCTTGCAACTGTTCCTTTAATTCTCGAAGTTCTGCTGGAGCCATTCTGTATGGTGCCCTTGAAATGGGTGCGGTGCCTGGCATTAATTCAATAGAGAAATCTACTTCTCTTGGAGGAGGTAATCCTGGAACTTCGTCAGGAAACACATCTGGAAATTCACACGCCACTGGAATCTCTTCCAAGTTCACAGATGGCTTCTTCTCACATATAAAAGCAAAGTAGCCCTCACAGCCACCCTCTAAAAGCTTGACGGCATCCAAAGCTGACACAAGCCCGGATTTAGACCTTTCTCTTCGCACACCCTCGAATATCACATTCGACTTGGATTCCCCCACCTTAAAGGTGATCGTCTTGTGGAAGCAATCCACACAAGCACGATATTTCGTAAGCCAATCCATTCCGAGGATGACATCAAAGTCTTGCATCATTAAGATGATCAAATCGACTGGCATTAGTAAATCTCCAATTTGAATACTACACTTGGGGTAGTAGGTATCACAAGCGACTCGTGTACCCACCGGAGTAGCCACCATCAACACAAAAGGAAGCAACTCAGGCGGTTGCTGTAGACTGCTAGCAAAAAGAGGTGCCACAAACGAGTGTGTGGACCCCGAATCAAATAGAGTCCTTGCTTCTTTGGAATAAATCAAAACGGTACCTTCTACAACATTGCCGGATGCTTCTGCTTGTTCAAGAGTTGCTGCAAACAGTTGCCCAGCTTGTTGTGGTAACGGTCTAGCTTGCTGACGCTGTGGTACTGGCCTTCCTGGCTGTGGTCGTTGCTGCTGCTGAGGTCTCGGAGGAGGTGCAGGTAATGCCAACCGCTGAGGAGGGGCTGGAAGTGCTGGCCTAGCTGGTTGTTGAGGATATGGTTGCTGTGGTACTCCATAACCACCCCTGTTTCTGGGACAAGCTGCTGCTCGATGTTCCGTGGATCCACAAAGAAAGCATGCACCAGTGTTTCTCCAACACCTCTCGGTAGGGTGTCCTTTTCCACAAGTTTGACACTTAGGTGCATTCGAGCCACTGGCTATTCCCTTCTGCTTCTTATACTGAAAATTCCTCCCGGAATGAGACATACTCCTCTTAGGATCGGCATTCCTTTTCTTAATTGCCATCTCTTCTGCGGTGTAGGCTCGATCCACAGCATCTTGGAAAGTCTCGGGCCTCTTGTACATTATCACGTGCTCCTCATACGTAGGGTGAAGCCCTCCAACAAACCTCTTCACTTTCTTTTCTTCTGTGTCCACTAAGTCTTTAGCAAACTTGGACAATTGTGTAAAAGTGTGCACATATGTTGCTACTGTCATCTGATTCTGCTTGAGGGAGATAAATTCTTCTTCTTTCTTCCTATACATGTGATCCGGTATGAACTTGCGACGAAACCGTTCTTGGAAAGTCTCCCATATAGTGGCATTTGGCATATCTATGTACGCATCCTTGACAGATTTCCACCAGTCCTTGGCGACTCCCCTGAACATTGAGGTAGTGAGAACTACCCTCCGCTTGTTATCACATACTACTGTCTCGAAGACATCGTTCATATGATCCAACCATTCATCTGCTTGAATGGCATCTTCTTTCCCGTGAAACTCCGTAGCTCCTCGTTTCCTGATTTTGTCGAACAATGCAGTCGGGTCATTTTCTTTAGATTGAATGACCACTTGAGTGCTCGGGTTTGTTTGCGTTTGACCTTGTTTGGCCATCACTGCTGCTAGATATTCATTTGTCTTGGCCATTTGTTCCATCAAAGCCATCATCCGTGCTTCCATTGGAGGAGGGTCATTGTCTACTTCAACAAAGGGTCCTTCATTGCGTGACTCATTATTTCCACCACCATTAGTTCCATGGCCGGAACCGGATGCCATTGTCCTGCAAAACAATTGTAAGGGTAAGAACAATAGTCTATCTCTACTCACACTGTACTCACACTAGGCACTAAAATACTAACAAGTAACACACAACTATTAATAAACGAGCCTGACACTCTAAGATCACAATCGATTCTAACGTATCTAACGTCTCCTCACAACGTTTCTAATTGTTTCTAAGTCTTTTAAGAAGACTTTCAGGGCTCTGATACCATACTTACGTATGTCACATCCCGGTCCCGAAATCATCCTGGCCTAGGATAATCCCCGAGGTGTGTCACACGTACTCCCGTATATTGTACCTGTCTCGAGTCAAATACAACATACGAAGGAGAAAAATTGCGACTATCCAACATGTGAGGACACATAATATTTCATATAGCGGAAGTCATAATGCATTTATATAAGGTATCAAATTCCATCAAGTGCTATTAAACATTTAAATTTGATACAAAAGGAATAAACATTATATATATACATTGAGTTACAAAAGATGTATCAAAGAAAGGATCCTATACAACCACTACCAAAAGTATATCCAAAAGAATTTCGTATGACTATATGAAAAGGATAATCATACGAACTATGGTATCTACAGTGTAGTCCGCACTCCGAAGAGATAACTTTCAAGCTGGCCCTGGTTCTGGCCATTCTTCTAGTCCTGACGGTATCTCCTGGGTGCTCTCCTCTCTCTCCTGGACCTTTTCAGGACCGGGAGTTGCATCTGTGTCTGTGACACCAAGGGTAGTATCTCAATACGACTATTAAGCAAGTATAAGCAAATTAAGATTTTACATAATGTATCAATTTGAATTTAAGACAAGTAAATTCATAGAGGTCAAGATAAGTATTACTACGCAATTGTGCAACCTCGAATTAATCATGCTGGTGAGTCAATTAATAAGAAAACATGCTAATTTGGCTACTACTTTAGCTCATCCTCTCAAAGAGAGCAATTCTAGTTGGGATGTCACCAGCTGCCCGGCCAAAGGCTAACTGGCTACCCGGTTCTGGAGTTCCGGTGCTCCAGGTGACTTACTGCAGTAGTCTCTCATAACTAAACCAATGTGCTGGCCCCGTCGGGCGTCACAAGGTCGAAGCTAGGTAGTGCCGACTCAATCGAATCAAACTAATCAAATAATAAATGGATTCAAGTGAGTTGTAGCCCAAACTGTCTCAAATCAACTCATTTTAACTCATATATTATTATATACTCACTAAATCCACATTGTAAATAAAGGTTGGATCAATATACCATATTGGAAGAATAATGAAGGATTTAGAGAAATTAAACCTCAATGGATTTTCAATGAAGAAAGAAACTTAGATGTTTAAATGAGTGATCGATAAATAAAGATGTAATTCAATATGAAATGCAAGAATTAAGGAATCAAGACATTTTACTAACCAATTCTAACTAATTCTTTTAGTCTTTCATCATCCATTTCAAGGTAGGTTTTGAAGATCAATGTATTACTATCCTTTATTTGGTGCCACAGTTTATGAGAAAATACACTAAATTCCTAAACCTACCCTCATGGAATAATTTAAGACCTTCACGATTTAAGGTAATTCGCTTCAAGGTATACATCTAATACTACCATGCTTCAATGGGTTTAAATGGGCTTCAAATAGTGGGGGAAGTGGGGGAAAATGAGCTGGAAAAAGGGCTGAAATGGGCTGGGAAACAGCCCATAACTTAGCTGAATTGGGCTGGAAAACAGCCCTGAAATGGGCTGAAAATAGGCCTGATATTGGACCTGAAAACAGTCCAGAATTGGGCTTGAAAACTGCCCAGAATTGGGCCTGAGATTGGCCTGGAATCTGCCCATAAATTGGGCCTGAAATGGACCAAAACCAGCCCAGAGATGGGCCTGTAAACAGCCCTGAAACAACCCATAATTTGGCCTGGAATCTGCCCAGGCCCAGGCCCAGGCCCACCCTGCTGCCAGGCAAGGCCTAGTCTGGTTCAGTGCAAATTCTGCACTCTTCTTCCTTGTTTGTTCCAACCCATTTTCCTCCTCCTTCAATCTTATAACCTGCAGAAAAATAGAGCCTCCATGCTCCCCTTTACACATTAAATCTCTCCAACCCATTCATCAAATTTGAATCATAAGACCATTCATTTTATTTAGAACTAAGAGCATGGAGTAAGAATAGTATAGAAAGAATCAATGAAATTAACAAACAAAATGTAAATTCATGTCATGCATATACTTGCCTCAATTTGTAGGCTTTCCACACTCTTTTACTCTCTTAATGATCAAATCCTAAAATTCCCAATTGATTCAACCCTAGACACAATTTTCACCAAAACACAAATCAAGCCTATTCATGCTTAGAAGAAGTTCCTTTGACTCTAAAGCAACTCAAAGATTCAAAAGAAAGGAGTCTTAGCTCATACCTCTCCAAGGAAATTCGAATTAAAGAGAAGATGGGTAATCCCTTGCCAACAAAGAGGAGAGTAAGGTGAAGAAGATGAAGTAGAGGATGGAGAAGATGGCCTCCACTCTCGTTTTCACTTGCACTTACCCAACAAGACTTGAAGCAAGGAAACAAAAAGATGGAAAGAAATAAGGGAGGAGAAGGTTTTCTCCACTCTTCCACTGTTACTGCACGAATGAAGTGGCTGAAATTTGGGTTGGGGTTGTTACAAGTGATAAAGATGGAAATTTGCAACAAAGCCCATATGTTTATATATTTTCCAATTGAAGTCAAATTAGGGCCCACTTCTTTAATGAGAGGTCAAATGAAGTAAACCTAAATACAAAAATTGACGAGCTTAACGAAATACACGCGATGACGCCAAAATGACGAAAAACCGATGTAAAACGAGAAAATCTAAATTTATGGAAAAGTCCTTGACTCAATCCCAAATGAGTCAATTCTATTCTACTCGCCTATTCAAGACTCATGACTCAATTAACTCGGTCTAAAGAACTAATGAGTACGAGTTTCGATGATTTACAACTAAACCAAATTAATTAAGCTAAATCCTCATCAATTAGCACTAATGGAGATTAAATGGGATTGGGGTGTGACAATTTTGTTCTGGGTTCCTGGAGATTTTTTTCAATATCATGGCTCGGTCTTATAATGATACCGGACTTCTGTGCAATGACGGTCCGCTGCACCCCCTATCTTAGTTGCTACATATAGAAATAGAATAATTTACTTAAAATATATAGGTTGTTCACCTTACAATGCACATACAGTAATTAAAATGGTCTATTTCATTGTGAGTACATTAATAGAGGTTGCCCCTTTTCACTGAAGGTTGTTAAAGATTGAAAAAAGGGATTAAATGATTCTGGACAAGAGCTGGTTCTGGATTGTCTCTCAATAGTAAGCCCATTTTCTGTTTACTTAAATTACTTAAATTTTCTGTGGCGGATCATGTATATGGAAGAAAATCAGCACCCACCTCTCTTCTCTCCAAAAGGACAGCAAATGGCAAATTGGCAATAGCAACTCCATTAGTCTCTGGTACGACTCCTGGATTGACTGTAAACCCATTGCCTCTCTATTCCCTTCTTTTCTCTTCTCTGATAAAGACAAGGTAGCAGACATTATAGAGGACAATGAGTGGAACATTCCTCCCCAGCTGCCTCCCCAGCTCAAGGAGTTCCTTATTCAATCTACTAGTCTCATCTCCATCCCCCCTGAGGCAAGTAATGTTTCAGACTCCCTCTTATGGCCTGAGAGTTCCACAGGAGCTTTCTCCATTAAGGCAGCCTGGAACTCCATAAGGACTGCTGCAGCTGTAGTTCCTTGGCATAAACTGGTCTGGAATAGTCTCATCCAGCCCAGAATTGCTTGTTTCAGCTGGCGCCTTCTCCATAGAAGAACTCCAACGGATAGTTGGGCCAAATCCAAAGGGTGCAGCTTGGCCTCAAGATGCTTCAATTGCTTCAAAGATGAAGAGAACGAGCTTCACCTGTTCTTCACGTGTGACATGGCATCTGCCTTTTGGCATTGGCTGCTTACAAGTAGTGGGGTCTCTCCCTCTTCTTCTCTCTCTGCTTCATCCATTTGGCTGGCTATATACTCAGCTGGAGATTCTCAAGGAAGGAACTGTGCTGCTGCCATTTTCTTCAACGCAATCTCTATTTTGTGGTCTCTCCGGAACAACTCAAAGCACCACTCCATAACTCCCTCCCTGGAGAGAGCCAAAGTGATCTTCAAGGCTTGGTCTACACTGCCAAAGTGCCGTTTCCCCACCCCGTCCTGGCTGCTATGGGAATTCTCATTTAGCTTTTCTCTTTCTTGCTTTTTGGAGCTGATCTAGGCTTCTCCTTTCTCTTTTCTGTTTTTGTGGTCTTCCTTTTTTCTCTGCTTTTCCCTGTAGCAGCTTGGCTGCCTCTGTTCTGTTTTGGGGGCTTTGCCCTTTCTTCTTAATTCCAATTTGCCATTTAGCAAAAAAAAAAAATTATATAGTGAATTTTTTGACAACACGGCCTGTAATCTATTCGTTACTGCCAAAACTATTCCTATCTGAGCTCTTTGGCATGGTATTCATGTACATTATGTAGATATCTGGATGTAAGGAGTGAGTGAGTTAAATTATAGGCAGTTCATTTTACCATATAATATTTGTAATTTGAAAGGATTAATTCAACATGAGTGTAATTGTTTCAGGTTGTTTAGAGTGTAGAAAGGATTATATGATTCTGCTCTATAGCTGGTTATGGATTGTCTCTTCAGAGCTGTTTGTTTGTGTGCCTAAGCTGGTAAGCTAGCTTCTGTTTATTCCGTTGAACATCGCTGAATTTTGTGAGAACATGGCCTGCTATCTTTAACCATGCTTCTTCCATCAGAACTACTCCTATACTTTTGTGAGTTCATTGCTGAATTTTGTGTGAACATGGCATTCTATCTTTACCTATGCCTCCATCAGAACTCCTATTCTTTTGTGAGAATATTGCTGAATTTTGTGAGAACTTGGCTTCCAGCTTTACCTATGCTGCCCTAATGGAGGTTCTACATATGGTGGACTATCAGACTTGGTCTCTGCCAGTCGAAAAGAATTCATTGATGGTTGATGATCATGACAACCTTTACTGAATGAGATTATGAAACATTTATGAGGACAGTATGTTCATCAGACATGTACATGAGGTGCCATTCCTGCCAAGCCTAGAAGACAGACATACAAGTTTGTAGAGAAACTATTATTTTTGAAATATGTATTATATAGAGAGAGGATAAAGCTGTTTTTTTTTTCTTAAATAAAAATGAAAATCTTTAAATGTGGATGATGGTTCATTGCACAAACTCTTCATCCGATGGACCCTTGGCGAACTTTCAAAAAATCTTCCCAATAGGAGGAACCTAGTCATACATATGGCAATCTGCAGTAGATAGTTAAGAAAGAAAGCCAGCCATGTACCTCAAAACAAAGGAAAGAATGGCTAATACTAGATAACTTGGATCTTCTAGTCTTGTTTGCAGGGCATGGTATATCTATGATGGGGCTTATCAGTTCCATTCTGTGGATTACCTCTGTGTCACCACCTTTACAAACTCTAAGATCAAATGATGGCTCATATAAATCCTTTCGGAAAAAAATAAATAAGAACACATGAAGACATTACAATAGTCAAAAAGTACATAAAAAGACAAATAAATAGCTTTAGATGAACAGAAATAAAAAAACACATTTAAACACTATCATAGTTAAACAAGGTATAAAATAAAAAGATCAATAACTCAAGTAACTGTGCCCTCACAGCTCTTAACGAAACTGTTTGATATGGCTTTTGTTTTATTGATTATTATAGTTTTTGGTGTTGCTATTACCATTATAGAATTATAATAGATATCTTTTTTGTTTCTTACTGCACAGCATAAGAAGGAACACATATAGTTGGCAAGTTGCTTTGCCTGTTGACACTGTTTCGTTAAGGGTTGCTAATCTATTCCTCTAGATTTTTGCAAGGCAATGTGTGACCAATTCTACTTGCAAGAGTGAGTACACATCTTCTACTTGAAGGGATCTTACACTTGAATAATTTCTATGTTTTTTTTAATTTATTTTGATTTTTCTACGGTTAGCAATTGTTAACTGCTTTCCAAAGGTTTTTTTTTTTTTTTCTCTCTCCTTTTTGAAAGTTCTTCCAAAGGAGTTTTATGATCCTCATTCCATGGTATGGGATATATCTGTTGGAAGTCGGTGGGCCTTCCAGATGGGATTTCAAAAACTTTGATCCTCTTAACGCAGGGATCAGATAGCCAAAAGGCCAAGAACCCATCCCAAGATCTCAAACCCTAATCTTAAGTGTATTAAGATCCAAGATCTTTGTCTGGAAGACTAATCTAAACATACAAAGCAACTAGCTAGATCTACAAACATGGCCAGAAGATCTATACCTGAGGAGCTTTGGTATGCTCAAATCAAGACTTTGATGTTTGTTTCTGCAAAACCCTTTAACAAACACTGTAGGAGATCGAACCCGCGACCGCCAGGCGCGTGGTACAGCAGGACCCTGTGGTGGGGTGACCTCTACAGGGGATAGGCGGGGCCCAGGGCCCCGGGCTTATTGTATACACTTCAGGAGACGTGGCTCCGTAATCATGCATTTGTCCCAGGGTGGATTCCGAAAGTTAGCTCAAGTGGTACCAGGGTACACCAAAGAATCCTCTTAAAGAGAGGTCTTGGGTTCAAGTTCCTGGGGAGGCCCCTGGGGTGCCTGATTTCAGGAATCCACCCTGGGACAAATGCATGATTACGGAGCCACGTCTCTCGAAGTGTATACAATAGGCCCGAGGCCCTGGGCCCCGCCTATCCCCTGTAGAGGTTGGTACACCAAAGAATCCTCTTAAAGAGAGGTCTTGGGTTCAAGTCCTTGGGGAGGCCCCTGGGGTGCCTGATTTCCGGAATCCACCCTGGGACAAATGCATGATTACGGAGCCACGTCTCCCGAAGTGTATGGGCCCTGGGCCCCGCCTATCCCCTATAGAGGTCACCCCACCATAGGGTCCTGCTGTACCACGTGCCTGGCGGTCGCGGGTTCGATCTCCTACAAAAAGGCCGGCACTGAAGTTTTCTTAGCTTGTTCTGGCCGGAGTGCGCAGGAGCGCACTGGAGTTTTCGGAGCTGCTTGTTGCTTCAAAAGGCGAAACTCTCGTCTTTAGCGACCTAATAACTGACGGGGCGGACACATACTGTTATTGGATTACACACATACCATAAACTCATGCTACTTAGAATATAACAAAGTTCCTTTGAAATACAGCAGTTATGATCTGTTGAATTGTTTACGTGTTTGTTTATTTTTAATTTTAACATTATGCATGCTGATTAATAAGATGAATTTTAACATTTACTTTCCTTTTTCAGGTAGGTAAATTTTCATATCTAACACCAAACAACCAATAGAAAGGAAAACCATCAATCATGAGCAGCCCCAAACTAGGTGTGGAGGTTGTTAGTGCTCACAACCTCAAGCCCAAAGATGGCCAAGGCTCTTTCAACCATTTCGTTTAACTCCACTTCAATGGACAATGCATTCTGTGCAAAATCTTCAATAAATTGAAAGAATTCCTTAAAGCTCCTCTTGGCTGGAGCATTCAAGAATGCTTAAGGGGGTTGGAATTTGAGAATTCCAAAGGATAAAAGTGACTTTTCATGGGATATGTCAAATTGGAAACCTCATACTGTTATTGGATTACGCACATACCATAAACTCATGCAACTTAGAATATAAACAAAGTTCCTTGGAAATAGAACAATTCTGATATGTTGAACGGTTTACGTATTTATTTATTTTCAATTTTAACATTATGCTTGCTGATTAATAAGGTGAATGTGTTCTGCATTTTATTAATTTACTGTCTTTTTTTCAGGTAATTAAATATTCATTGCTAACACCAACCTGCGATAGAAAGGAAAACCTTTAATCATGAGCAGCCTCAAACTAGGTGTGGAAGTTGTCAGTGCTCACAACCTCATTCCCAGAGATGATCAAGGTTCTTCCAACCATTTTGTTGAAATCCGCTTTGATCGACAAATGCTTCATACCACCATCAAAGAGAAAGATCTCAACCCTGTCTGGAATGAGCACTTTTACTTCAACATATCTGACCCAAGCTCTCTCTCTGACCTCCATCTTGATGCCTATGTCTACAGTGAAACCAAAGGCACCCGATCCAGATCCCAACTTGGAAAGGCCCGCCTAACTGCAAAATCATTTGTCGTCCCATATGCCGATGCAGTCGTCTCTCGCTACCCTTTGGAGAAGAAGCATGTCATGTCCTCAAGTGTGAAAGGAGAACTGGCCCTCAATGTCTATTTGATTGACGACCAAACTCTGAAGTCCTCCTCAAACCTGCTTCCAGTAATTGATCCCTCTGCGAGACCTGACCTACTTGCAAGCCATACCACCCAAGTGTCCAATAACAGAGCTGAGTCAATCTGCACCAGCCAGAACCAGCAGCACTCTTCAACGACAATGTCTCAAGTGCTGGTGAAGCATTCACCTCATGGGATAAAATCTGAGCCACCAAAGATCATCCAAATGTACCCATCATCATCACAGGAGCCAGTTGACTGTACACTTAAAGAGATAAGCCCTTATCTTGGGAGAGGGCAGGTTGTTGGGTCGCATGTCGTGAGACTTGCTGATAAGCCGGCTAGTGACCTTGTTGAGCAGATGCAGTACCTTTTCGTACATGTTGTGAAGGCACGTGAGCTCCCTGCAATGCAAGAAATTTCAGGGAGTCTCGATCCTTTTGTTGAAGTGAGGGCAGGAAAATACAGAGCAAGGACAGGGCCCTTTGAGAAGCAGCGGCAAGATGCTGTCTGGAATGAGGTGCTTACCTTCTCAAGGGACCAGATGCAAAGTAAAGTCATTGAAGTAGTGGTCAAGGACAAGGTTCATGATAATGATGATGAACCTGTGGGTATCATTAGGTTTGACCTCAATGGAGTTCCGACACGCATTCTACCAGAGCATCCCCTAGCACCGGAGTGGCATCGACTTGAGGACAAGCAGACGGGGGAGAAGACGAAAGGTGAATTGATGCTTGCTGTCTGGATGGGAACGCGGGCCGATGAGGCGTCTGATGATGCATGGGACTCGGATGCTGCTGCTGCACTTATGGATGGCTCTATGGCTGCATACATAAGACCACAGGTCTACTTTTCTCCGAGACTGTGGTACGTGCGTGTGGCAATTATACAGGCAGAGGACTTGGTTGTAGCTGAAAAGAGCCGAATCCCAAAAGTCTCTGTGAAGGCACAGATAGGCCACCAAGGGTTGAAAACAAAGGTTGTTCATGCCCCAAAATTTAATCCACTATGGAATGAAGATCTGTTATTCGTTGCTGCTGAGCCTTTCGAAGATCATCTGATTCTTTCAGTTGAGGATTTTGAGGGACCCAACAGGGTCGAGGTGATTGGATGGGTTGTCATACCACTCAGTTCCATTGAAAAGCGTGTTGACAACAGGGTGATTGCAAAGGCTGCTGTGGATGTCGATCAGTTGAAAGAAGAAGAAGAGTCGCCTGGCTCCCTTCTTCTCAGTCTCTGCCTAGAGGGTGGCTACCATGTACTGGATGAGTCCCCACACTACAGCAGTGACCTACGTCCCACTGCAAAGGAGCTCTGGAACCCGCCAATTGGTGTCTTGGAGCTAGGCATCCTGAGAGCCAAGGGGCTCCGCCCGACGAAGACAAGGGATGGGAGAGGTACATCGGATGCTTTCTGTGTGGCAAGATACGGGCATGAATGGGTGCGAACGCGTACCATTGTCAACAGCCTCACCCCCAAGTTTGATGAGCATCACACATGGGATGTGTACGATCCGGCCACAGTCCTCACAATAGGTTTATTTGACAATAGCCAACTTGACCGTTCAAAAACCGGCAACAAGGATATGAAGATTGGCAAGGTCAGGATACGTCTCTCTACACTTGCACCAGGCCGATTGTACACACATTCATATCCGTTGTTGGTCCTACACCCTTCTGGTGTCAAGAAGATGGGTGAGCTGCTTTTGGCAATAAAATTTTCATGCACGTCATTGGTCAACATGATGTGTTTATATTCGAGCCCGCGGCTACCAAAGATGCATTACATAAGGCCCCTGACAGTGCAACAGCAAGAACCACTGCGCATCCAAGCCATCATAATTGTGGCGGCTCGGCTGAGTCGAGCAGAGCCACCTCTGCGGAAGGAGGTGATCGAATACATGTCTGATGTCAACTCCCACTCGCACCTGTGGAGTATGCGTACGAGCAAGGCAAATTTCTTCCGTTTGATGTCGGTGTTTTCAGGGTTGTTCGCAGTCGGTAAATGGTTTGGAGATGTGTGTACATGGAAGAACCCTGTGACAACAGCGCTTGTTCATGTGCTCTTTGTCATGCTCATGTACTTCAATCAACTCATACTGCCATTGTTGCTTTTATATATGTCTTTGCTAGGGATATGGAATTACAGGTATCGGCCACGTTATCCTCCACACATGGACACTAGAATCTCTTTTGCAGAGGCAGCTCTTCCTGATGAGCTTGATGAAGAGTTCGACACATTCCCGACAACTACAAGCACAGAGCTTGTGCGCATGAGGTATGATCGCATGCGTTTTGTGGCTGGAAGGATACAGACAGTGGTGGGTGATGTGGCGACACAAGGGGAGCGAGTCCTAGCATTCCTCAGTTGGAGAGATCCAGTTGCTACAGCAATATTTGTGATATTCTGCATTGTATCTGCATTGGTGCTATTTTTGATGCCCTACCAGGTCATTATTGTTGTGGTAGGCTTTTATAAGATGCGGCACCCATGGTTCCGACAGAGGCTACCATCTGTGCCGCTTAGTTTCTTCCAGCGTCTGCCTTCAAAGATTGACAATATGCTGTAAATAGCACCAGTGATTTACCAGAGGTGTCACACCACAGGCCTGTTGGTTTCAGATTTCCATTATCCGTAGAGAATTTGATGTTCCCTTCTCTTCTGTGCAAAGTTAGTATTTGCTTCATTTGAAGTTAATACACTGGGGATGTTGAGAACTAGAAAATTTTCTCGTGTACTTCTTTGGCTACCAGTAGATCTGGTAAAAGATGGTGATACTATTTAATTAGTGCTTGTTTGGATATTAATAAACCAAATGCAGGTAATTTTGTTTACAGTGAAATGTGGGTTCGTTTGTTTGGATGACCTGAGTTGTAAGTGCTACCATTGTAATAATCTAAAGGATAGAAATATACAAGATGTCAAGACACTGTGTTCAAATTCTTCTTTGTGATTTCCAGGCTACATCTCTACATCCTTACATAGGATGTTTAACATGTATCAACATAAATAAGAGACACAAATCCATAAGATCATGTGCAATGTATACACAAGATGGAGAAGACTCACAAAACTCTAGGTATAAGAACCTAGATCAAATATAGTGCATTAATTCAATAACCATTTGGGCATGGGTAGTCGTCCAGCATATCCACATCCTCCTTCACTGCAGCCAATTAATGGAAATGAATCATTCATGAAGTCCAGCTCAGCTGATCCCAAACAAGTAATTGCAGTGGTAGGGGAAGGAGATGTGGGAACCATTTCACTACAAAAAAATCCTTGTGCATGTAAATCATTATATGAAAATTTTCAGAGATTGGATTCAGATTGAATACATTCTTGCCATTTGACTCTAAGATGTAACCAATCCAACCCAACTAAACTAATTATGAACGGCGTAGAACATAGTTGCTGAATTCTTCGCCAAATGAGTTCCATAAAAGATAATTAAAGAGGTGAGAGGTGAAAGTGTTGGGTTTTGGGTTTTGGCTCGTTTTTAGACCCAATTCATTTGTATTAGGGTTGAGGGATAATTTAGTCTTTGTTAATACTATTTATTATCTCTTTTGGCTTGTAACCCTAAGGGTGGGAAAAACTCTGATTAGTGAAAGAAGAAGAAGACGAGCTTTGTCCGTGGACGTAGGTGTGAAATCACCGAACCACGTAAATCTGTGTTTTGTGTGGCTTGATTGTTTTGTTTGCTTGTTGATCGCACGCTTCCGCACACACGATCACAACAAATTGGTATCAGAGCCTTGTTGTGGTACGCGAGCAACGGCGCAGATCGGTTAGGATCTCGGAGAAGGCTCGATCTCACACCGAGGACGACGAAGTTGATCTCGGTATTGGAACAGGGAACAGCAGCCACGCATTTTGGGAGGTGCAGGAGGTTGGATCTTGCATATTAAGAGAAGACAAGGTTCTTCTAATCACAGCAGTGGGCCACGTCCTTTATTGATCGGAGTAAATCAAAAAGGCTGTTTACAGGGAAACATTGCAGGAACCAAAGAAAAAAAAAACAAGTTCTTCTTTGACTACTGTGGGTACAAAAGACACCTCGTTTTGTCTTTAGTGCCATTAGAGGAGGAGGAAAAGATCAGAGTATCAGACTCTGAAAGAAGACTTGAGTTGCAGATCGAGTTGTTCCCAGTCACTGCACGTCGGATCTAATTGTTTTGTGATTTGAAATATCTGCCGCCCGTCGCCAACTTTGCCGGAACTTGACCGGAGAAGGAGGACTACCGGCCACTGCCAATCGCTGCCATCGCTGGCGGTGCATCATTGTCATCGAGGAAGAGAGACGACATAGTCTCCATCAGGTTCTGCTACAGAATCAAATTGAAGAAGACAGAACCCACTTTGGGTTGTTCTTCAGGCCAGGTCAAGTCTGGGTCAGGTCTGACCCATCCAGCCCAGAAGCCCAGCAAAAGATCACTGCAGCAGTTGACATCTGCAAACAGTAGGGTCAAGGCAGAACTTGACCAATCGACGGCCAGAATTGATTTGTGATTTCCGGAGCCATCCGGACTCAGAATTGAGCTCCATTTTTTTTTGTTGGATTCGTATCGACGAGATCTACGATCTGAACAGAGTGGATTGATAGTTTGGAAAACACAAAAAAAAAGGGCAAGCTCATCATCGACGAAGACAACTATCTCGAATGCAAAATTTGAAGTCGAGAAATTTGATGGTACAAATAACTTTGGTATGTGGCAATGTGAAGTTAGAGATGTTCTAAGCCAACAAGAGTTGGAAATTGCTCTGGAGGATAAACCCTCAGAGATGGAAGATAAGGAATGGCAGAAGATCAATCGTCAGGCATGTAGCACCATCAGATTATGTCTCGCGAAGGATCAGAAATACTCGGTGATGAGAGAAACCTCTGCAAAAGAGTTGTGGCAGAAATTAGAGGAAAAGTATATGACCAAGAGCTTGGAGAATCGGATCTATTTGAAGAAGAAACTTTTCCGCTTCGAGTATCGCCAAGGTATTTCTATGACCGAACATCTCGATGATTTTAATAAGATTATTGCTGATTTGATAAACATTGATGTGAAAGTTGATGATGAGGATAAGGCATTACTTCTTCTGAATTCGCTTCTCGATAGTTATGATCATTTTACCCACACTTTGATCAACGGGAAGACTGAGGTTAAATATGATGTTGTGTCTGCTGCTTTGATGAATAATGAATATCGGAAGAAGGACAAACAGGCCCATAGGGATTCATCGTCTGATGCATTGACAGTAAGAGGCAGATCGGATGATAGAACATCTGGTAGTAACTCTCGTTCTAAATCGAGAGGGAAATCAAAGCCACCTGCAAAAGATGAATGTGCTTTTTGTCATAAAAAGGGGCATTGGAAGAAGGATTGTCCAAAGTTGAAAAACAAGGACAAAGATAAATCTGATGCAAACATTGGACACAATGGGGATGATGATTCTGAATTTAATTTGACTGTTTCTTCATTGGTATGCCATTCTGATGAGTGGATTTTAGACTCGGGTTGTACCTATCATATGTGCCCCAACAAGGAATGGTTTTCCAGCTTTCAAGAGTTGGATGGTGGAACAGTTTTGATGGGCAATGATAGTGCCTGCAAAACAAAAGGGATAGGAAAAATCCGTTTGAAGATGCATGATGGAGCAGTTAGAGTTTTGACAGATGTTCGGTATGTACCGGACTTGAAAAAGAATCTCATCTCATTAGGTGCTTTAGACTCCAAAGACTTCAAGATTAATGTAGAAGGTGGAGTTCTAAAAGTTGTTTATGGTGCACTTGTGTTGATGAAGGGTGTCCGAAGAGGTAATTTGTATTTCTTGCAAGGGAGTACAATTGTTGGTGGAGCAGCGACAGTATCTGATAGTTCGAATGAGACTGTTACAGACACTACCAGATTATGGCACATGCGTCTAGGGCATGCTGGGGAGAGAGCATTGCAGGGTTTGGTTAAGCAAGGCTTGTTGAAAGGTGCAAAGACCTGCAAGTTGGGATTTTGTGAACATTGTGTTTTTGGCAAGCAGACAAAAGTGAAGTTTGGTACTGCGATCCATCGCACTCAAGGCACACTAGACTATGTTCATTCGGATGTATGGGGTCCTACCAAAGTGGCATCTTTGGGAGGTATGCATTACTTTGTTACATTCGTTGATGACTTCTCCAGAAGAGTATGGGTGTACACCATGAAGCAGAAGGATGAAGTCTTGAATGTGTTCTTGAAGTGGAAGAAAATGATTGAAACACAGACTGGCAGAAAGATCAAAAGGCTCAGGTCAGATAACGGTGGAGAGTACAAGTCTGATCCGTTCTTGCAAGTATGTCAGGATGAGGGGATCGTGAGGCATTTTACAGTTAGTGGGACTCCGCAACAGAATGGGGTGGCAGAACGCATGAACCGCACTATATTGGAGAAAGTTCGGTGTATGTTGTCTAATTCCGGATTAGGCAAAGCGTTTTGGGGTGAGGCAGTTGCTTATGCATGTCATCTCATCAACAGGTTACCTTCTGCTGCGATTGATGGAAAAACACCCATTGAGGTATGGTCTGGAAAACCCGCTACTGATTATGATAAATTGCATATATTTGGTTGTCCTGCTTATTTCCATGTCACGGATAATAAGTTGGATCCAAGGGCCAAGAAAGCTATATTCTTGGGTTTCAGCAGTGGTGTGAAAGGATACCGGCTATGGTGTTCCGATTCAAAGAAACTTGTTCTGAGCAGGGATGTGACTTTTGATGAAGCTGCTATGTGTAAACAGAACAAGCAAAATGCCTCTCAGGAGGAAAGCAAAGCCAACGGTAAATCGAAACAGGTGGAGCTTGATGTCATCCAAGTTAAGTCAGAGGATGATGGTACAGATGAGGAGGAGACTCCAGCCCAAGAGCTTCCACATGAGCAAGCAGATTCTATTGCAGTCAGTAGACCAAAAAGAAATATTTGAAAACCTAAACGGTTAACTGACATGGTGGCATATGCACTTCCAATGGTTGAAGAATCTGTTCCTACCACCAACAAAGAAGAAAAGAGGTATTCGGAAAACGCAAATATGCTGACTAAGGTTGGGGCTAGGGTCAAGTTTAAGGACTTGATCACCATTCTGCGAATTTGAGCACTTTCGGGTGTATGGCGCCTACGGGCGCATTTGGAGGCGTGTGATTGCATGCCAAGGTGGAAAATGTTGGTGACCTGCAAATCTCGCCAAGGTGGAGATTTGTTGGGTTTTGGGTTTTGGCTCGTTTTTAGACCCAATTCATTTGTATTAGGGTTGAGGGATAATTTAGTCTTTGTTAATACTATTTATTATCTCTTTTGGCTTGTAACCCTAAGGGTGGGAAAAACTCTGATTAGTGAAAGAAGAAGAAGACGAGCTTTGTCCGTGGACGTAGGTGTGAAATCACCGAACCACGTAAATCTGTGTTTTGTGTGGCTTGATTGTTTTGTTTGCTTGTTGATCGCACGCTTCCGCACACACGATCACAACAGAAAGATACGTCATAACTACCTATGTGTAACTCTCACTTTCCTAAGATCTTTTTCTTTCGTTATATGTTGCATTTTAAAGGGTCTGAAAAAATAGAAAAGAGTTTCTTAGGGAAATTAGTCAATTTCAAATATTGCTTATAACCAGGTTTAAAATAACAGCTAGCAGCTGAGTTATCATTTAGATCTATGTTCCCATAGATAAATGCAAAATGGTCTGAGGTTTTTTTTTTCTATTTCTTTTTTGGATTTTTGGAGATTTTCAGAAGAAATATATTTTTCCTCAAATTGGGTAAATGAAATCACATCCCAATGCACTCTAACTTAAAAATTATTGTTTTATGCCTTGTTCAATTTGCTCTGGTAGCTAATTGTAGCCAATCTCCTCTGTTTCTATCTTTCTCTCCTGTTTTTTGCTTTGGTTTTTGGTGGCTGCTGTTTATGCCTTGTTCAATGCATAGCCATTCTTTTGGGGGCTAAGTTTCTTTAGCGTTGTATTCATTCCTCTTTGGCTAAGTTTCTTTAGCGTTATATTCATTCCTCTTCTTTCAATACATTTTGGATTCTAGTGTAAAAAATAAAAAACTTGTAGATCTATATTTCCCATAGATTAATCCCAAATGGTTTGAGCTTTTTATTTTATTTACATTTTTGTGCCATCGAATTTTGAGGATTTTTCAAAAACAAAAATCATCAAAGGGGGCCACCCAAATCACATCCTAGCGCATTCTAATTTGTAGATCTATATTTTGCATAGATCAATACCAAAAAGTTTAAACTTTTTTAATCTTTTTCCCTTATTTGGTCATTTTGTTCTGGGTTCTTGGAGATTTTTTTCAATATCATGGCTCAGTCTCATAATGATACCGGACTTCTGTGCAATGACGGTCCGCTGCACCCCCTATCTTAGTTGATACATATAGAAATAGAATAATTTACTTAAAATATATAGGTTGTTCACCTTACAATGCACATACAGTAATTAAAATGGTCTATTTCATTGTGAGTACATTAATAGAGGTTGGCCCTTTTCACTGAAGGTTGTTAAAGATTGAAAAAAGGGATTAAATGATTCTGGACAAGAGCTGGTTCTGGATTGTCTCTCAATAGATGTTTGTTCTTGTGCCAAAGAGAACTAGTAAGCCCATTTTCTGTTTACTTAAATTATATAGTTATTTTTTTGACAACACGGCCTGTAATCTATTCCTTACTGCCAAAACTATTCCTCTTTTCTTTTCCTATCTGAGCTCTTTGGCATGGTATTCATGGACATTATGTAGATTTCTGGATGGAAGGAGTGAGTGAGTTAAAATATAGGCAGTTCATTTTACCATGTAATATCTTTAATTTGAAAGGATAAATTCAACATGAGCGTAATTGTTTCAGGTTACCCTTTGTCCTTAAAGGCTGTTTAGAGTGTACAAAGGATTATATGATTCCGCTCTAGAGTTGGTTATGGATTGTCTCGTCAGAGTTGTTTGTTTGCGTGCCTAATTAAGCTGGTAAGTTTAGTTTCTGTTAGTTCTGTTGAACATTGCTTAATCTGGTGAGAACATGGCTTCTATCTTTACCTATGGTGCCATCAGTACTACTACTCTTCTTTTGTGAGAACATTGCTGAATTTTGTGAGAACATTGCCTTGCATCTTCACCTATGCTGCCATCAGTACTACTATTCTTTTGTGACAACACTGCTGAATTTTGTGTGAACGTGGCCTGCTATCTTTACCTATGCTGCCATCAGCACTACTATTCTTTTGCGAGAACATTACTGAATTTTTTGAGAACATTGCCTTCCATCTTTACCTATGCTGCCATAATGGAGGCTCTACATATGATGGAGTATCAGACTTGGTCTCTTCTAGTTGGAAATAATTCATTCATGGTTGATGATCATCACAACCTGTACTGAATAAGATTATGAAACCTTTATGAGGACAGTATGTTAATGTCAGACATGTACATGAGGTGCCATTCCTGCCAAGCCTAGAAGACAGAGCTACGAGTTTGTAGATTGAGAAACTATTTCTCTTGGAATAGTATCTTTCTTGGGTTTATTCATTGTATCTTTCCTTTTAGAATGGACTGCAAGACTTCTCAGTTGTGATTTTTCTCTGAACGCTCGAACGTCCTCTATCTCCATTCGAACGTTCCTTCAACAGAATTGTCAAGCCATTTTCTCGAGACCTCAAGAGTTCAAACTCTTAGCACAAGAGTTCAAACATTGGTCAAGCAAAATTGTCAAGTCATTTTCCCGAGAGCTCAAGAGTTTGAACTCTGGGCGCAAGAGTCCAAACATTGGTCAAGCAGAACTGTCAAGCCATTTTCCGGAGAGCTCAAGAGTTCGAAAGTTGGTCAAGCAGTATTGTCAAGCCTTTTTCCTGAGAGCTCAAGAGTTCAAACGTTTCTTCCGCAGAGCTTTCAAGCCAAGTACCCGAAAGCACAAGAGTTCAAACTCTTGTCACATGAGTTCGAATGTTGGTTCCCCAGAAGCTTTGAGCCAATTTTCCCGAGAGCACAAGTGTTCGAACTCTTGGCACATGAGTTCGAATGTTGGGTCGTGATTTCTGAAGCCTCTTTTCCAGAAAGCTGAAGAGTTCAAACTCTTCACTTAAGAGTTCGAACGTTCGAAACTGTTTTCTATTTCGGGAAAACCCTAGTGGTTCCTCTATTTAAGGGCAGTTGTCTTTTGCCCTAATTGCCTCTTCTGAAGTCATATAACACATTAGAGAGTCATCCTTTTACACTCTAGAGACATCTTCCATTCATGGATTGTGAATTCCATCTCTAGAGTCCTTCACCATCATTCTTGCCTTATTGCAATCTGGAAGCAGCTTCGAGATTTGAAGACGAAGAGTCAATCACAGGAGAAGATGAACGGCGAGGCACCGGCATGAGGTTCTTCAATCCTTAGGTTGTTGGTCAACTGGGGAAGGGTTGTAAGTTCTCTTGTAATCTTCATATTACTAGAGATTGATCTCTTTACTAGACCGAGTTCCAGGACCCGTGGTTTTTTCCCTTCTTGGGTTTTCCCATGTATATTGTTGTCTCGTGTGGTGATCGTTTGTTGTTTTAGTTTTGGTTGTTTTGTGGTGTTTGAATTGTATCTTATAGATCTGATTGAGGACCTTAAACCCTTTGGTTTTAGGAATTTTAAACTTTCAAAATCCAACTCCAACCACAGCCCGTGTCCAATGATAGAGCTGAGTCAAGCCGCACCAACCAGAACCAGCAGCACTCTTCAACAACAATGTCTCGAGAGCTGGTGAACTATTTAGCTCATGGGATAATATTTGAGCCACCATCATCGCAGGAGCCAGTTGACTGTACCCTTAAAGAGATGACCGCTTGTCTTGGGAGAGGACAGGTTGTTATGGGTCATTTCATGAAACTTGTGCAGTACCTTTTCGTACATGTTGTGAAGGCACGTTTGCTCTCTGCAATGGAAGAAATATGCCTGGGAGTCTTGATCCTTTTGTTGAAGTGAGGATAGGAAAATATAGAGGGTTCACAAAGCACTTTGAGAAGCAGCGGCAAGATCCTGTCTGGAATGAGGTGTTTGCCTTCTCAAGGTACCAGATGCGAAGTTCGGTCCTTGAAGTTGTGGTGAAGGACAAGGCCCATAATAAAGATGATGAACCTGTGGGCATCATTAGGTTTGATCTCAATTGAGTCCCGACACACATTCCACCGGAGAGTCCCCTAGCACCGGAGTGGCATCAACTCGAGGACAAGAAGGTGCAGGGAAGGATGAATAGTGAATGGAAGGTTGCTATCTGGATGGGCAATGCCGCTGATGAGGCGTTCCCTGATCATGGCACTCAGATGCTGCTTCTGCACATGCGGAAGTCTCTATGGCCTCATACATAAGATCAAAGGTCTACTTTTCTCCACGCTTGTGGTACGTGCGTGTGGAAATTATGGAGGCAGAGGACTTGGTTGTAGCTGAAAACAGCCAAATCCCAGAAGTCTATGTGAAGGCACAGATAGGCCACCAGATGTTGAAAACAAAGGTTGTTCATGCCCCTACATTTAACTCTCTATGAATGAAGATATGTTATTTGTCCCTGCTGAGCCTTTTAAGATTATTTGGTTCTTTCAGTTGAGGATCAGGGAGAACCCAACAGGGTCGAGGTGATCGGATGGGTTGTCATACCACTCAGTTCCATTGAGAAGCGTGCTGACGACTGGATGATCAAGACATGGTGGTTCCAGCTTGAGAAGCCAGTTGCTATTGTCCATGACAAAAAGTTAAAAGAAGATGAGTTGTCTGGCTTGCTTCTTCTTCGACTCTGCCTAGGGGGCAGCTACCATGTGATGGATGAGTCCTCACATTACAGCAGTGACCTATGTCCCACTGCAGAGGAGCTCTAGAGCTTGGCATCCTGAGAGCTGAGGGACTTCACCCAATGAAGATAAGGGATGGAAGAGGTACAGCGGATGCATTCTGTGTAGCAAGATATGGGCATAAATGGGTTCAAACACGCACCATTGTCAACACCCTCAGCCCCAACTGAAAATTCTATATGGGCTACCAGAATGGATTACTAGTTCCTTTTAACCAATCAATGCAGCGGAAATAAATCAATCAAACAATTTAGAACTAGTTATCTACCAATCACACACCACAAGAAGGCAGACACAATATTTAACGTGGAAACCCTATCCAGGGAGAAAAACCACGAACCAGAAATCAAGATATAACGAACAGTTACAAGATATACTCACAAGCTCCTTTACCTAAGTCTGTACCTCGACCCAAGGACTGTAGTTATTCTTGTAAAGAATCCACTGACACGACATCCACCGCGCCCCGTTCTCCTTACTTGATCTCCTCACACTTTGTCAACCAAGATGATCAATCTCCTACAAGAAAGTAGAAGCAGCAACAACTTTCTAGAGCAGCCCTTCAGAATAATCTCTCAATGGCTCTAGAGATTAACTCTCTCTAAAATATCTCTAACTCAGATCAATGAGAGTTGTGGTAGATTTCTAGGGTTGAGAGAAACACCCTATAAATAGCCCAAAATTCGTGCCTAAGACTTAGTGCACAAGTAGGACTCAAACTGGGAAACAGAGTCTCAAAAGGAAACAACTTCGTGTGAAAATAGGAGACTTTCCCGGAATCTGCACACTGTCCGATCGATCGGTGCAGGTCCGATCGATCGGCCTGACATTTAACTAAGACCTTTTTCTGACCGATCGATCGGTCTGAGGCTCCGATCGATCGGGCCTGGGAAAATTCGCCCGGTCTTCTTTTTCCCTTCAGCTCTTCCGGCGACGTAACCATAGTCCATTCTAAAATAAATTAGAAAATACAACTCAATGGACCCAGAGTTTTGTCCAACCCATGAATTAGCCAACAAAAATACTAACAATCTCCCCCTTTGGCAATTCATGGACAAAACTCCCTACAACAATACAAATGATCTACCCAAAAGAAAAACCCAAAATACATTGAATTAAAAAAAATCAGCATCTGTAGATCTTTGCTCATCTGTAGATCTTTGCTTGTTTCTCCTCCTGGCTTCAGTATTCTCCCCCTTTTTGTCCACAATTGACAAACAATTTTCTTCAAGCAGCTTCTGTCAATCTGGATTTTGTAACTCCCCCTAAATAGACTCCCCCTCAATATGATCTTCGTATCAGCACTGGGGTGGGGGCTTGATCTTGTAGATCATGGGTGATGAAGTTTTGGCACACACACTTGCATTTTCAGATAGTTCAGCATAGTGTGTACCAAGACAGATGGAAGGTCTTCTTTCTTGACCCAGACAGCTTTGGTTTTCATAGGTGACGCTTCCTTCTGCTTTTTCCATTGCTTTTGGTTTGGAGACTTTCGCAACTTATTGCAATGGGGTCCAATGTGTCCTTTAATTCCACAGTGATGACAAGTGGGTATACGTTCAGGACGTGGCACATTCTTCTTCTTGGCAGCTGTATTTGTACCATGAACAGCAGGATTAGTAACAACTGAAATTGGATCAAAACAATTATTACCTTTGGCTTTTGATGTAGATGCCCCGTCAGCGTAACCAATGCCATGCATGTTATTCTTTGCCTTTTGACTGCACAGGAAGTCATCAAGTTTTTTAGACCCAGCATTCATCCTGTTTAGGGAAGCCTTGCTTGTATCCAACTCAGAAAGAACCATCTTGAGTCTTCCTTGCAAGTCGGTATTTTCAGCTTTCAAGATCTTCATATCATGATTAATCAAAACACACTTCTGTGCTTCCGCAGTCAATTCATCTGCCAATTTGTTATTTTCAGCCTCTAAGTGACTCACTTTTGTAAGAGCTTCAGACAATTCAGCTTTTAAAGAAGTATTCTGCTCTTCAGATTCTTTCCAGCTTGTAGCCACTTTTTCATTCATCTTGAGCATCTTCATGGTCTTTGCAAACAATATATGATATTCAGCTTGCCAATCATGTTCTGTCTCTGACTCACTAACATCTTGATCAGTCCCTTCATCAGAAACTAATGGAGTAGCAGAAACAGAAGTTGCCATGAATGCCATAAATTTTTCTTTGCTAGCATCAGGCTTTTCAGACTCAGATTTTTTATCATCTTCCTCAGAAGTATCATCATCCCAAGTCAGATTGAAAGCCTTCTTCTTTGGCTTCTTGTTAGCACAGTCACTAGCAATGTGTCCATAACCATGACACTCAAAACATTTAGTCCCTTTAACAGATTTCTTCTTTACAAAATTTTTTGGGACTTTCAGATCACTTTTCTTCCCCTTCATCAAAGCTTGAAATTGCTTCATAAACTCAACAGCAACTTGGGGATCAATCTCCTCAGAATCAGAATCAGAATCACTAGCAATTTTCTTGTATGATTCTTTGGAGGCTCTCAAAGCAATACCTTTGGATTTTGATTTTCCATTGGTCCTTAGGTTTGCTTCAAAAGTCTGAAGGTTGCCAACCAATTCCTCAGCTTTGAGAATATTCAGATTTTTATTCTCTTCTATGGCCACAACCTTTGCATCAAACCTTTCTAGAAGAGACCGCAGAATCTTTTTCACAATTCTATTTTCAGGAATTGGCTCTCCCAAAGTAAAGGTGTCATTCACAATTGTATTCAGCTTTGAATTAAATTCATCAAAAGTTTCATCATCTGCCATCTTTATGGTTTCAAAGGCTGTATACAATTTCTGAAGTTTCGACTGTTTGACCGTGTCAGTCCCTTCATGCACAGTCTGCAGAATATCCCAAGCTTCTTTTGCAGTAGTGCATGTAGAAATTCTACGAAACTCAGATATGCTAACTCCATTATAAATAGCATTCAAAGCCCTAGAGTTGCAAGTGGCTGCCAATTCTTCATCCTTTGTCCACTGTTCTTCAGATTTAAAACTGGTTATCCCATCAGTAGTGACAGTGGGCAAGGAATAGCCTTTCTCAATAGATTTCCATACATTTAGATCTATGGCTTTTACAAAGGCAACCATTCTGGCTTTCCAATAAGCATAATTAGAACCATCCAGCAGAGGAGGCTTATTGGTTGAAGTGCCTTCACGATAGGTATCCATTCTAGCAATATTTGGATCAACACAATAAAATAGTGTAACCCTCTCTGATACCAATTGAAAATTCTATATGGGCTACCAGAATGGATTACTAGTTCCTTTTAACCAATCAATGCAGCGGAAATAAATCAATCAAACAATTTAGAACTAGTTATCTACCAATCACACACCACAAGAAGGCAGACACAATATTTAACGTGGAAACCCTATCCAGGGAGAAAAACCACGAACCAGAAATCAAGATATAACGAACAGTTACAAGATATACTCACAAGCTCCTTTACCTAAGTCTGTACCTCGACCCAAGGACTGTAGTTATTCTTGCAAAGAATCCACTGACACGACATCCACCGCGCCCCGTTCTCCTTACTTGATCTCCTCACACTTTGTCAACCAAGATGATCAATCTTCTACAAGAAAGTAGAAGCAGCAACAACTTTCTAGAGCAGCCCTTCAGAATAATCTCTCAATGGCTCTAGAGATTAACTCTCTCTAAAACATCTCTAACTCAGATCAATGAGAGTTGTGGTAGATTTCTAGGGTTGAGAGAAACACCCTATAAATAGCCCAAAATTCGTGCCTAAGACTTAGTGCACAAGTAGGACTCAAACTGGGAAACAGAGTCTCAAAAGGAAACAACTTCGTGTGAAAATAGGAGACTTTCCCGGAATCTGCACACTGTCCAATCGATCGGTCATGCAGGTCCGATCGATCGGCCTGACATTTAACTGAGACCTTTTTCTGACCGATCGATCGGTCTGAGGCTCTGATCGATCGGGCCTGGGAAAATTCGCCCGGTCTTCTTTTTCCCTTCAGCTCTTCCGGCGACGTAACCATAGTCCATTCTAAAATAAATTAGAAAATACAACTCAATGGACCCAGAGTTTTGTCCAACCCATGAATTAGCCAACAAAAATACTAACAATCTCCCCCTTTGGCAATTCATGGACAAAACTCCCTACAACAATACAAATGATCTACCCAAAAGAAAAACCCAAAATACATTGAATTAAAAAAAATCAGCATCTGTAGATCTTTGCTCATCTGTAGATCTTTGCTTGTTTCTCCTCCTGGCTTCAGTATTCTCCCCCTTTTTGTCCACAATTGACAAACAATTTTCTTCAAGCAGCTTCTGTCAATCTGGATTTTGTAACTCCCCCTAAATAGACTCCCCCTCAATATGATCTTCGTATCAGCACTGGGGTGGGGGCTTGATCTTGTAGATCATGGGTGATGAAGTTTTGGCACACACACTTGCATTTTCAGATAGTTCAGCATAGTGTGTACCAAGACAGATGGAAGGTCTTCTTTCTTGACCCAGACAGCTTTGGTTTTCATAGGTGACGCTTCCTTCTGCTTTTTCCATTGCTTTTGGTTTGGAGACTTTCGCAACTTATTGCAATGGGGTCCAATGTGTCCTTTAATTCCACAGTGATGACAAGTGGGTATACGTTCAGGACGTGGCACATTCTTCTTCTTGGCAGCTGTATTTGTACCATGAACAGCAGGATTAGTAACAACTGAAATTGGATCAAAACAATTATTACCTTTGGCTTTTGATGTAGATGCCCCGTCAGCGTAACCAATGCCATGCATGTTATTCTTTGCCTTTTGACTGCACAGGAAGTCATCAAGTTTTTTAGACCCAGCATTCATCCTGTTTAGGGAAGCCTTGCTTGTATCCAACTCAGAAAGAACCATCTTGAGTCTTCCTTGCAAGTCGGTATTTTCAGCTTTCAAGATCTTCATATCATGATTAATCAAAACACACTTCTGTGCTTCCGCAGTCAATTCATCTGCCAATTTGTTATTTTCAGCCTCTAAGTGACTCACTTTTGTAAGAGCTTCAGACAATTCAGCTTTTAAAGAAGTATTCTGCTCTTCAGATTCTTTCCAGCTTGTAGCCACTTTTTCATTCATCTTGAGCATCTTCATGGTCTTTGCAAACAATATATGATATTCAGCTTGCCAATCATGTTCTGTCTCTGACTCACTAACATCTTGATCAGTCCCTTCATCAGAAACTAATGGAGTAGCAGAAACAGAAGTTGCCATGAATGCCATAAATTTTTCTTTGCTAGCATCAGGCTTTTCAGACTCAGATTTTTTATCATCTTCCTCAGAAGTATCATCATCCCAAGTCAGATTGAAAGCCTTCTTCTTTGGCTTCTTGTTAGCACAGTCACTAGCAATGTGTCCATAACCATGACACTCAAAACATTTAGTCCCTTTAACAGATTTCTTCTTTACAAAATTTTTTGGGACTTTCAGATCACTTTTCTTCCCCTTCATCAAAGCTTGAAATTGCTTCATAAACTCAACAGCAACTTGGGGATCAATCTCCTCAGAATCAGAATCAGAATCACTAGCAATTTTCTTGTATGATTCTTTGGAGGCTCTCAAAGCAATACCTTTGGATTTTGATTTTCCATTGGTCCTTAGGTTTGCTTCAAAAGTCTGAAGGTTGCCAACCAATTCCTCAGCTTTGAGAATATTCAGATTTTTATTCTCTTCTATGGCCACAACCTTTGCATCAAACCTTTCTAGAAGAGACCGCAGAATCTTTTTCACAATTCTATTTTCAGGAATTGGCTCTCCCAAAGTAAAGGTGTCATTCACAATTGTATTCAGCTTTGAATTAAATTCATCAAAAGTTTCATCATCTGCCATCTTTATGGTTTCAAAGGCTGTATACAATTTCTGAAGTTTCGACTGTTTGACCGTGTCAGTCCCTTCATGCACAGTCTGCAGAATATCCCAAGCTTCTTTTGCAGTAGTGCATGTAGAAATTCTACGAAACTCAGATATGCTAACTCCATTATAAATAGCATTCAAAGCCCTAGAGTTGCAAGTGGCTGCCAATTCTTCATCCTTTGTCCACTGTTCTTCAGATTTAAAACTGGTTATCCCATCAGTAGTGACAGTGGGCAAGGAATAGCCTTTCTCAATAGATTTCCATACATTTAGATCTATGGCTTTTACAAAGGCAACCATTCTGGCTTTCCAATAAGCATAATTAGAACCATCCAGCAGAGGAGGCTTATTGGTTGAAGTGCCTTCACGATAGGTATCCATTCTAGCAATATTTGGATCAACACAATAAAATAGTGTAACCCTCTCTGATACCAATTGAAAATTCTATATGGGCTACCAGAATGGATTACTAGTTCCTTTTAACCAATCAATGCAGCGGAAATAAATCAATCAAACAATTTAGAACTAGTTATCTACCAATCACACACCACAAGAAGGCAGACACAATATTTAACGTGGAAACCCTATCCAGGGAGAAAAACCACGAACCAGAAATCAAGATATAACGAACAGTTACAAGATATACTCACAAGCTCCTTTACCTAAGTCTGTACCTCGACCCAAGGACTGTAGTTATTCTTGCAAAGAATCCACTGACACGACATCCACCGCGCCCCGTTCTCCTTACTTGATCTCCTCACACTTTGTCAACCAAGATGATCAATCTTCTACAAGAAAGTAGAAGCAGCAACAACTTTCTAGAGCAGCCCTTCAGAATAATCTCTCAATGGCTCTAGAGATTAACTCTCTCTAAAACATCTCTAACTCAGATCAATGAGAGTTGTGGTAGATTTCTAGGGTTGAGAGAAACACCCTATAAATAGCCCAAAATTCGTGCCTAAGACTTAGTGCACAAGTAGGACTCAAACTGGGAAACAGAGTCTCAAAAGGAAACAACTTCGTGTGAAAATAGGAGACTTTCCCGGAATCTGCACACTGTCCAATCGATCGGTCATGCAGGTCCGATCGATCGGCCTGACATTTAACTGAGACCTTTTTCTGACCGATCGATCGGTCTGAGGCTCTGATCGATCGGGCCTGGGAAAATTCGCCCGGTCTTCTTTTTCCCTTCAGCTCTTCCGGCGACGTAACCATAGTCCATTCTAAAATAAATTAGAAAATACAACTCAATGGACCCAGAGTTTTGTCCAACCCATGAATTAGCCAACAAAAATACTAACAATCTCCCCCTTTGGCAATTCATGGACAAAACTCCCTACAACAATACAAATGATCTACCCAAAAGAAAAACCCAAAATACATTGAATTAAAAAAAATCAGCATCTGTAGATCTTTGCTCATCTGTAGATCTTTGCTTGTTTCTCCTCCTGGCTTCAGTATTCTCCCCCTTTTTGTCCACAATTGACAAACAATTTTCTTCAAGCAGCTTCTGTCAATCTGGATTTTGTAACTCCCCCTAAATAGACTCCCCCTCAATATGATCTTCGTATCAGCACTGGGGTGGGGGCTTGATCTTGTAGATCATGGGTGATGAAGTTTTGGCACACACACTTGCATTTTCAGATAGTTCAGCATAGTGTGTACCAAGACAGATGGAAGGTCTTCTTTCTTGACCCAGACAGCTTTGGTTTTCATAGGTGACGCTTCCTTCTGCTTTTTCCATTGCTTTTGGTTTGGAGACTTTCGCAACTTATTGCAATGGGGTCCAATGTGTCCTTTAATTCCACAGTGATGACAAGTGGGTATACGTTCAGGACGTGGCACATTCTTCTTCTTGGCAGCTGTATTTGTACCATGAACAGCAGGATTAGTAACAACTGAAATTGGATCAAAACAATTATTACCTTTGGCTTTTGATGTAGATGCCCCGTCAGCGTAACCAATGCCATGCATGTTATTCTTTGCCTTTTGACTGCACAGGAAGTCATCAAGTTTTTTAGACCCAGCATTCATCCTGTTTAGGGAAGCCTTGCTTGTATCCAACTCAGAAAGAACCATCTTGAGTCTTCCTTGCAAGTCGGTATTTTCAGCTTTCAAGATCTTCATATCATGATTAATCAAAACACACTTCTGTGCTTCCGCAGTCAATTCATCTGCCAATTTGTTATTTTCAGCCTCTAAGTGACTCACTTTTGTAAGAGCTTCAGACAATTCAGCTTTTAAAGAAGTATTCTGCTCTTCAGATTCTTTCCAGCTTGTAGCCACTTTTTCATTCATCTTGAGCATCTTCATGGTCTTTGCAAACAATATATGATATTCAGCTTGCCAATCATGTTCTGTCTCTGACTCACTAACATCTTGATCAGTCCCTTCATCAGAAACTAATGGAGTAGCAGAAACAGAAGTTGCCATGAATGCCATAAATTTTTCTTTGCTAGCATCAGGCTTTTCAGACTCAGATTTTTTATCATCTTCCTCAGAAGTATCATCATCCCAAGTCAGATTGAAAGCCTTCTTCTTTGGCTTCTTGTTAGCACAGTCACTAGCAATGTGTCCATAACCATGACACTCAAAACATTTAGTCCCTTTAACAGATTTCTTCTTTACAAAATTTTTTGGGACTTTCAGATCACTTTTCTTCCCCTTCATCAAAGCTTGAAATTGCTTCATAAACTCAACAGCAACTTGGGGATCAATCTCCTCAGAATCAGAATCAGAATCACTAGCAATTTTCTTGTATGATTCTTTGGAGGCTCTCAAAGCAATACCTTTGGATTTTGATTTTCCATTGGTCCTTAGGTTTGCTTCAAAAGTCTGAAGGTTGCCAACCAATTCCTCAGCTTTGAGAATATTCAGATTTTTATTCTCTTCTATGGCCACAACCTTTGCATCAAACCTTTCTAGAAGAGACCGCAGAATCTTTTTCACAATTCTATTTTCAGGAATTGGCTCTCCCAAAGTAAAGGTGTCATTCACAATTGTATTCAGCTTTGAATTAAATTCATCAAAAGTTTCATCATCTGCCATCTTTATGGTTTCAAAGGCTGTATACAATTTCTGAAGTTTCGACTGTTTGACCGTGTCAGTCCCTTCATGCACAGTCTGCAGAATATCCCAAGCTTCTTTTGCAGTAGTGCATGTAGAAATTCTACGAAACTCAGATATGCTAACTCCATTATAAATAGCATTCAAAGCCCTAGAGTTGCAAGTGGCTGCCAATTCTTCATCCTTTGTCCACTGTTCTTCAGATTTAAAACTGGTTATCCCATCAGTAGTGACAGTGGGCAAGGAATAGCCTTTCTCAATAGATTTCCATACATTTAGATCTATGGCTTTTACAAAGGCAACCATTCTGGCTTTCCAATAAGCATAATTAGAACCATCCAGCAGAGGAGGCTTATTGGTTGAAGTGCCTTCACGATAGGTATCCATTCTAGCAATATTTGGATCAACACAATAAAATAGTGTAACCCTCTCTGATACCAATTGAAAATTCTATATGGGCTACCAGAATGGATTACTAGTTCCTTTTAACCAATCAATGCAGCGGAAATAAATCAATCAAACAATTTAGAACTAGCTATCTACCAATCACACACCACAAGAAGGCAGACACAATATTTAACGTGGAAACCCTATCCAGGGAGAAAAACCACGAACCAGAAATCAAGATATAACGAACAGTTACAAGATATACTCACAAGCTCCTTTACCTAAGTCTGTACCTCGACCCAAGGACTGTAGTTATTCTTGCAAAGAATCCACTGACACGACATCCACCGCGCCCCGTTCTCCTTACTTGATCTCCTCACACTTTGTCAACCAAGATGATCAATCTTCTACAAGAAAGTAGAAGCAGCAACAACTTTCTAGAGCAGCCCTTCAGAATAATCTCTCAATGGCTCTAGAGATTAACTCTCTCTAAAACATCTCTAACTCAGATCAATGAGAGTTGTGGTAGATTTCTAGGGTTGAGAGAAACACCCTATAAATAGCCCAAAATTCGTGCCTAAGACTTAGTGCACAAGTAGGACTCAAACTGGGAAACAGAGTCTCAAAAGGAAACAACTTCGTGTGAAAATAGGAGACTTTCCCGGAATCTGCACACTGTCCAATCGATCGGTCATGCAGGTCCGATCGATCGGCCTGACATTTAACTGAGACCTTTTTCTGACCGATCGATCGGTCTGAGGCTCCGATCGATCGGGCCTGGGAAAATTCGCCCGGTCTTCTTTTTCCCTTCAGCTCTTCCGGCGACGTAACCATAGTCCATTCTAAAATAAATTAGAAAATACAACTCAATGGACCCAGAGTTTTGTCCAACCCATGAATTAGCCAACAAAAATACTAACAATGGGCAATGCCGCTGATGAGGCGTTCCCTGATCATGGCACTCAGATGCTGCTTCTGCACATGCGGAAGTCTCTATGGCCTCATACATAAGATCAAAGGTCTACTTTCTCACGCTTGTGGTACGTGCGTGTGGAAATTATGGAGGCAGAGGACTTGGTTGTAGCTGAAAACAGCCAAATCCCGGAAGTCTATGTGAAGGCACGGATAGGCCACCAGATGTTGAAAACAAAGGTTGTTCATGCCCCTACATTTAACTCTCTATGAATGAAGCTATGTTATTTGTCCCTTCTGAGCCTTTTAAGATTATTTGGTTCTTTCAGTTGAGGATCAGGGAGAACCCAACAGGGTCGAGGTGATCGGACAGGTTGCCATACCACTCAGTTCCTGAAAATTCTATATGAGGCTACTAGAATGGATTACTAGTTCTTATTAACCAATTAATGCAGCGGAAATAAACCAATCAGATAATATAGAACTAGCTATCTACCAATTACACACCACAAGAAGGCAGACACAATATTTAACGTGGAAACCCTATCCAGGGAGAAAAACCACGAACCAGAAATCAAGAGATAACGAACAGTTACAAGATATGCTCACAAGCTCCTTTACCTAAGTCTGTACCTCGACCCAAGGACTGTAGTTATTCTTGCAAAGAATCCACTGACACAGAATCCTCCGCGCCCCGTTCTCCTTACTTGATCTCCTCACACCTTGTCAACCAAGATGATCAATCTTCTACAAGAAAAGTAGAAGCAGCAACAACCTTCTAGAGCAACCCTTCAGAATAATCTCTCAATGGCTCTAGAGATTAACTCTCTCTAAAATATCTCTGACTCAGATCAATGAGAGTTGTGGTGGTCTCTTAGGGTTGAGAGAAACACCCTATAAATAGCCCAAAATTCGTGCCTTAGACTTAGTGCACAAGTAGGACTCAAACTGGGAAACATAGTCTCAAAAGGAAACAAAATCGTATCAAAATAGGAGACTTCCCGTTTCTGCGCACCTTGTCCGATCGATCGGACTGTGCAGCCGATCGATCGGACTAACAAAATAACTGTAAGCCTTTTCTGACCGATCGATCGGTCTGAGGCTCCGATCGATCGGGCCTTAGGGATTTTGCCCGGTCTTCTTTTTTCTTCTATTCTTCACTTCAGATCTTCCGGCGACACATCCACAGTCCATTCTAAAATAAATTAGAAAATACAACTCAATGGACCCAGAGTTTTGTCCAACCCATGAATTAGCCAAAAAAAACTAACAATCTCCCCCTTTGGCAATTCATGGACAAAACTCCCTAGAACAATACAAATGATCTACCCAAAAGAAAAACCCAAAATACATTGAATTAAAAAAATCAGCATCTGTAGATCTTTGCTTGTTTCTCCCCCTGGCTTCAGGATTATCCCCCTTTTTGTCCACAATTGACAAACAATTTTCTTCAAGCAGCTTCTGTCAATTTGGATTTTGTAACTCCCCCTAAATAGACTCCCCCTCAATATGATCTTCGTATCAGCACTGGGGTGGGGGCTTGATCGTGTAGATCAGGGGTGATGAAGTTTTGGCACACACACTTGCATTTTCAGATAGTTCAGCATAGTGTGTACCAAGACAGATGGAAGGTCTTCTTTCTTGACCCAGACAGCTTTGGTTTTCATAGGTGACGCTTCCTTCTGCTTTTTCCATTGCTTTTGGTTTAGAGACTTTCGCAGCTTATTGCAATGGGGTCGAATGTGTCCTTTAATTCCACAGTGATGACAAGTGGGTATACGTTCAGGACGTGGCACATTCTTCTTCTTGGCATCTGTATTTGTAACATGACCAACAGAATTAGTAACAACTGAATTTTGAACAAAACAATTATTACCTTTGGCTTTTGATGTAGATGCTCCGTCAGCGTAGCCAATTCCATGCATGTTATTCTTTGCCTTTTGACTGCACAGGATGTCATCAAGTTTTTTAGACCCAGCATTCATCCTGTTTAGGGAAGCCTTGCTTGTATCCAACTCAGAAAGAACCATCTTGAGTCTTCCTTGCAAGTCGGTATTTTCAGCTTTCAAGATCTTCATATCATGATTAATCAAAACACACTTCTGTGCTTCCGCAGTCAATTCATCTGCCAATTTGTTATTTTCAGCCTCTAAGTGACTCACTTTTGTAAGAGCTTCAGACAATTCAGCTTTTAAAGAAGTATTCTGCTCTTCAGATTCTTTCCAGCTTGTAGCCACTTTTTCATTCATCTTGAGCATCTTCATGGTCTTTGCAAACAATATATGATATTCAGCTTGCCAATCATGTTCTGTCTCTGACTCACTAACATCTTGATCAGTCCCTTCATCAGAAACTAATGGAGTAGCAGAAACAGAAGTTGCCATGAATGCCATAAATTTTTCTTTGCTAGCATCAGGCTTTTCAGACTCAGATTTTTTATCATCTTCCTCAGAAGTATCATCATCCCAAGTCAGATTGAAAGCCTTCTTCTTTGGCTTCTTGTTAGCACAGTCACTAGCAATGTGTCCATAACCATGACACTCAAAACATTTAGTCCCTTTAACAGATTTCTTCTTTACAAAATTTTTGGGGATCTTCAAATTACTTTTCTTCCCCTTCATGAAAGCTTGAAATTGTTTCATAAACTCAACAGCAACTTGGGGATCAATCTCCTCAGAGTCAGAATCAGAATCACTATCAATTTTCTTGTATGATTCTTTGGAGGCTCTCAAGGCCATACCTTTGGATTTTGATTTTCCATTGGACCTTAGGTTTGCTTCAAAAGTCTGAAGGTTGCCAACTAATTCCTCAGCTTTGAGAATATTCAGATTTTTATTCTCTTCTATGGCCACAACCTTTGCATCAAACCTTTCTGGAAGAGACCGCAGAATCTTTTTCACAATTCTATTTTCAGGAATTGGCTCTCCCAAAGTAAAGGTGTCATTCACAATTGTATTCAGCTTTGAATTAAACTCATCAAAAGTTTCATCATCCTCCATTTTTATGGTTTCAAAGGCTGTATACAATTTCTGAAGTTTCGACTGTTTGACAGTGTCAGTCCCTTCATGCACAGTCTACAGAATATCCCAAGCTTCTTTTGCAGTAGTGCATGTAGAAATTCTACGAAACTCAGATATGCTAACTCCATTATAAATAGCATTTAAAGCCCTAGAGTTGCAAGTGGCTGCCAATTCTTCATCCTTTGTCCACTGTTCTTCAGATTTAAAACTGGTTTTCCCATCAGTAGTGACAGTGGGCAAGGAATAGCCTTTCTCAATAGATTTCCAGACTTTCAAATCTATGGCTTTTACAAAGGCAACCATTCTGGCTTTCCAATAAGCATAATTAGAACCATCTAGCAGAGGAGGCTTATTGGTTGAAGTACCTTCACGATAGACATCCATTCTAGCAATATTTGGATCAACACAATAACTTAGTGTAACCCGCTCTGATACCAATTGAAAATTCTATATGAGGCTACTAGAATGGATTACTAGTTCTTATTAACCAATTAATGCAGCGGAAATAAACCAATCAGATAATATAGAACTAGCTATCTACCAATCACACACCACAAGAAGGCAGACACAATATTTAACGTGGAAACTCTATCCAGGGAGAAAAACCACGAACCAGAAATCAAGAGATAACGAACAGTTACAAGATATACTCACAAGCTCCTTTACCTAAGTCTGTACCTCGACCCAAGGACTGTAGTTATTCTTGCAAAGAATCCACTGACACAGAATCCTCCACGCCCCGTTCTCCTTACTTGATCTCCTCACACCTTGTCAACCAAGATGATCAATCTTCTACAAGAAAAGTAGAAGCAGCAACAACCTTCTAGAGCAGCCCTTCAGAATAATCTCTCAATGGCTTTAGAGATTAACTCTCTCTAAAATATCTCTGACTCAGATCAATGAGAGTTGTGGTGGTCTCTTAGGGTTGAGAGAAACACCCTATAAATAGCCCAAAATTCGTGCCTTAGACTTAGTGCACAAGTAGGACTCAAACTGGGAAACATAGTCTCAAAAGGAAACAAAATCGTATCAAAATAGGAGACTTCCCGTTTCTGCGCACCTTGTCCGATCGATCGGACTGTGCAGCCGATCGATCGGACTGACAAAATAACTGTAAGCCTTTTCTGACCGATCGATCGGTCTGAGGCTCCGATCGATCGGGCCTTAGGGATTTCGCCCGGTCTTCTTTTTTCTTTTATTCTTCACTTCAGATCTTCCGGCGACACATCCACAGTCCATTCTAAAATAAATTAGAAAATACAACTCAATGGACCCAGAGTTTTGTCCAACCCATGAATTAGCCAAAAAAAACTAACAGTTCCATTGAGAAGCGTGCTGACGACTGGATGATCAAGACATGGTGGTTCCAGCTTGAGAAGCCAGTTGCCACTGTCCATGTCAAAAAGTTAAAAGAAGATGGGTTGTCTGGCTTGCTTCTTCTTCGACTCTGCCTAAAGGGTGGCTACCATGTGATGGATGAGTCCTCACATTACAGCAGTGACCTATGTCCCACTGCAGAGGAGCTCTAGAACCCGCCAATTGGTGTCTTGGAGCTTGGCATCCTGAGAGCTGAGGGAATTCACCCAATGAAGATAAGGGATGGAAGAGGTACAGCGGATGCATTCTGTGTAGCAAGATATGGGCATAAATGGGTTCAAACACGTACCATTGTCAACACCCTCAGCCCCAACTCAATGAGCATCACACATGGGATGTGTACGATCCGGCCACAGGCCTCACAGTAGGTTTATTTGGCAATAGCCAACTTGACCGTTCAAATACTGGCAACAAGGATATGAATATTGGCAAGGTCAGGATACGTCTCTCTACACTTGCACCAGACCGATTGTACACACATTCATATCCTTTGTTGGTCCTTCACCCTTCTGGTGTCAAGAAGATGGGTGAGCTGCATTTGGCAGTAAAATTCTCATGCACATCATTATTGGTCAAAATGATGTTTCTATATTCACGCCCACTGCTCCCAAAGATGCATTTCATAAGGCCCCTGACAGTGCTACAGCCAAGACTTACTCCGTTGCCATGCCCTCAACATCGTGGCAGCTTGGCTGAGTCGAGCAGAGCCACCTCTGCGGAAGGAGGTGATCGAATACATGTCTGATGTCGAATGGCACAAGCGGACTATGAGTATGGCCAAGGCAAACTTCTTTCGTTTAGCGGCAGTGTTTTCAGTGTTGTTCACTCTGGCTAAATGGTTTGGAGATGTGTGTACGTGGAAGAACCTTGCAACAACAGTTCTCATTCATGTGCTTCTCGTCATGCTCGTGTACTTCCATCAACTCATACTGCCAGCAATATTGCTTTTATTTATATCATTGATGGGGATAAGGAATTACTGGTACCGGCCATGTTATCCTCCATTCGTGAACATGAGGCTCTCTCGTGCAGAGGCAATGGATCCTGATTAGCTTTCTGAAGAGTTTGACACATACCCAACGAGTGCAAGCTTGGAGTTTGTGCTCTTGAGGTATGATCGCCTGCTTAGTGTGGCTGGGAAGATACAGACAACTGTGGGTGATGTGGCGACATGCGAGTCTCAGTGCTGCTTAGCTGGAGAAATCCAGTTGCTACAGCAATTTTTGTGATATTCCACACTGTATCAGCATTGGTGCTATTTGTGATGCCCTACCAGGTTGTTATTGTTGTGATAGGCTTTTATAAGATGCGACACCCATGGTCACGAGTCACGACAACACAGGCTACCATCTGTGCTGGCTAGCTTCTTCTGGCGTCTGCCTTCAAGGACTGATAGTATGCTGTAAATAGCACTGGTAAGTTACCACTTACCAGAGGCTGCATAGAATTCGCCATTTCATTATTTTCTGTGCCAAGTTAGTTCTTGCTTGGTTTGAATTTAGTTCTTGCTTGATTTGTTTTGTAGTCGTACAGTTTTGGCCATTGATTTAATCAGATGATCTTGTCGCTTGATTTAAGGGCTTTAAATTTTTAATGACTTCGGAAGTGCAAATTTTATTGCTATTCAATGCAGTGGTGGTTCCCAGTAAATTTTGTTTCAGAATATTGATGAGTGTCAATTCCCTGGAGTGTAGTAGCTCTTTCGCATCAATCTTTGGGCCTAAATATACAATTAGTATGCGATTTTACGTTTCTAAGAGCAAAATTCTAGCAGTCTTCCGGTAAATGCATAATAGAATATCTATAGATTTGCATATAAAGGAGTAATCCTTGTTGAAAAGTATTTATGCTACAGCCTACTGATGTCTAGGCAAAGGTATTGGAAGCAATGCTCAAGGCGAGGGTAAAAAATGACCTGGTGAGCACAAAGATTTGGCATTCAAGGCACCCTCTATGCAATCAGAGTTAGCATTCCATCAACAGTACAATGTGGCCCACAGAATCAACTGGCAACAACAACAAAGCTGATCTCTTCTGATTTTCTAAAAAAAAAAAAAAAATACAGCATATCAAAAATATGTAGAAATCATAGCTTCCAACCAAGCATCAGTTAGAGATTGTTGGATTTGGAGATTAGTGATTGCTGGATTGGGTTTTGAGATGTAGGGATTGTGGATTATGGAAAGGGTATAACTTTTAGTTTTTATCATAAATTAGTAGTCTGTTTGGTTGTCCTGATATGTATCAACCAACTGGGTTTTTTTGTTTTATTCTTCTTCTTCTTGTTTTTTTCCCTGCTTGAATTGGTTGTTGAATTGTTTCATGTTGTCTGCTCGAAAACCATCAGAAAAGATTAAAAAAAACAGAACCAGGGACACCTGAATCACAAGTTCTAGAAATCCATCCAGAGAGAAAAAGAGAGAGTCTTACAACTTACAACAAGTTTCAATTTCATCGTCCAGTTATACCATGGCGGCGGGACCATAGCAGAAAGAGGGACGACTTCTCTCTTGCAGACGTGTTCAAACGTATTTCGACTGCCTTGGCCCTGGTTCTGGAAGAAAGTAATTAACCAGCAACTTGGACAAGTCTGGACCTCACTAGGATTCTTGGCTCGCTAGACTCAGGCTCAGTGGTACATTTAAGATGATGATAGTTGCCTACTAATTAGTTTTTTATCATCAAGATCATTCTCATCCTCCTTTACAGGAAAAAAAAAAAAAAAAACATTATCAATGTGATGTTGGGATTAGGGTTACAAAAGGATATCTGATTTTCCGATTACTCGAAAGTTCTTACCGATAAAAAAACTGAGGTTTGAAACCTATTTTAGGTTCTAATTCATAAACGGGTTTGGGTCTAGAACCCAATTTAGGTTTCGATTAATAAACGGGTCTAGTTCTAAGGGGATCCAAATATCTCTAATATTGTAAATTGTACTATAAAAAATGACATTTTTATATATAATATTGGAGGTAGTAGCTTAATTCACTATTATAAACTGAATGATATGCTTATTTTAATAATACATTATTATAAGCTGAATAATATATTTATTTTAAGAAAATAATAAAAAATGAAGAGAAATTGAACTGATTTGGAACTAGATTCTAGTCTTGTAAGTAGCTTGGTTCTGGAACCGGATCCAGATCCAGATTTTCCTATAGAAACCAGATCTTGAACCAACAAAATATGTTCTTAGTCAAAATTTACCCAAAACTAAAACCGTTATTAAGAAACAGGTCCGGGTCTAGTATAGTTCTGAAACCATTCCGTTTGCAATCCTAGTTTGGATCCCAATGGAGTGAATGGAGCATTGTTAATAGGAAAAGGTATTGAGCCCGAACCGCAGCATTGTTATATGAAAAACTTTCTTATATGTCGTAACCCCATTATCAGTTATGTGTGAAATCTGACGGTGGGACTTATGAAATTTGAGGAAATATCACTGAAGTGAATGCCATTCATCTTCAATGGTCAAGATTTTTTTTACTTCAGAAAGGTGTAGTTACAGACAGCAGTGAGATTTCAATGAAAGTTCAGTCGGGCGAAACTTTTTAAACGGCCCATCATAGTTGGGCCCACCACATGAACAGTCACGTGATAGGCTGGTTTTTCTTAGGCTATAAGAATAATATATATATATATATAGAGAGAGAGAGAGATATATATATATATAACTTTTTGTGCCTCTGGCTTTAGCTACTCCACATGACATTCATACGTAACCTTAGAATCTTATCATACACCATCCAATTAGGTGGGCTCCCTCTTAGTGGACCACTAACTAAAGTGCAAATGATCCTAGCCTTCTATCAGGCCTACTCCACTAAGATGAACTTCCATGGCATTTTTTCTTTTTGTTTTTTTTTTCTATCGGATGGTTCTCAACCCTTTAGGCTGGACTAATCCCTTCGGGCCCAGAGGAAAGCCGATTAAACTCTCATGTAGCCCTAGTGTGGTAGTGCAGTTTTAAACCTAAAACCTCCGGGTGCAAACCGTGGTACTAAGTCAACTGAGCTACCCCTCGAGATTGCTGATATGTGGGTCCATTAATCCAGGAAAATTTTAAACCATACGCTGTTCTCTCTACACGTGCTGCTTAATGCTCATCCAACCAAATCCCAAGGGGTAGTTCAATTGGCCTAGGACTACGGTTTGCATGCAGAGGTTGTAGGTTCGAAACTGCACTACCACATTGAGGCTACAAGGGAGTTTATCCGGCTTCTTTCTTGGTCCGGAGGGATTAGTCCAGCCGAAAGGGTTAGGAGCCCTCCAATAAAAAATAAAAAAAAAGAAGAAAAGAAAATGCTCATCCCACCACATCCTAATCTTTCAAAGGGTCGTCAATAACAAATATTTTTGGCCCATGGGCCAACACGGCCACGAGCAGTGCTGGGCCAGGCCCTGCCACCCACCGGCACGGCTTGGCCCGTGGAAGGGCTAGGCCATGCCCGTTAAAGTTTAAACACCCCAGGGTAGGCCTGTCAATGGGACGGGCTGAAACGGGTAGAAAGCCCGACCCGGCCCGTCCCAAGCCTGAAAATACAGGGCTTTATAAAAAAATTTGAACCTAGTGGGTTGGGCTTGGTCAATAATTTTAAAGCCCGGCCAAAATGGGACTGGGACTGGGCAGAGGATGCCCAGCCCGTTCAGGCCCGGCCCGGCCCGCTCCAAGTTAATTTTGATAAAAGTTTTATATTACCTAAACTATCCCTCACTAACAATAAAAAAACGGCTAGTTAGGAGGAGCATTCTTGTAAATGCGCCCTCCATCAGTCCATCTCTTTTATAAGACGATGCAAGCCCTAAAAACTGATGCTACTTTAAAAAAAAAAAGTTTTTAACTGATGCTACATTACTTTAACTTGACTCATATAAGATACTCATTCTCATTCATTTCTATTGATTTTCTGATTTTGTACTTTTACCGAAAAAAAAAAGGTTTTAATCAATTCCATATTACTTGACCCATATAGCCTATAGTATACTCATTCATTTCTATTGATTTTCTGATTTTCTACTGTCACTAGCAAAAAAAAAAAGTTTTTAACTCCGCCATGTTGCTTGTTGCATTGCATTGCCGATCTTAAGTCAGGAAAAAGGAGGAGGGTTTAAAGTCCGGTTCACACCGGGTATCTGGTGACAGTAGGAATAATTAGAGAATGTTTTGCTTATCTCCAGAATTAGGCTAAGCCCAGGCCTGGCCCTGTCCCAGCCCGGGCCCGTACGGGACGGGATTAGATGTAGGCCCGTTCAATTTAGGGCCGGAATTGGACAACACCTGATAGGCCCGTCCTATTTTCGGGACGGGATTGGACAACCCAAGCCCAGGCCCGACCCGGCCCATTGACCAGGGTCATTGGAAAGTAGAGAGAGAAGAAAACTATAATATTTTCTTTTGTCGTTGGGGAGACAGGGAAGTGGGTAGCCTGTGTTTTTAAGGATTTAACAACGTTCAAACTCCGCGCTCGCTGCCCAAGGAGCTTTTGTTTATGTTTTACCCTAAGAAATGAACACATGCAGAAGCAGCATTTCTGGGGTTTGGTCCTGTTTTTATGATTAGACATGAGTAATCAGAGCGGAGAGGAAGTCAGTGATTTTGAGCTCAAGAAGGTAAAGAGATTTTGTAATTTCGATCTTTTTGTAAACTTATCTTTCTATGATGTTGTTTTTGGTGATTCCAGGTGAGATTGGTCATGTGAAACAGAAGCTTCTGCTTTCTCCTTTTCTTTTATTGATTTCTTGCTCTCTTTTTTGTTCTTATGAAAGATGGAAAAAGATTGGTGCATTGATGTGCTGTTTGTGGGATGGAGGTCTTTAGAAAGGAGGTGATTTTATTCAAAAAAAAGAGAATGGAAAAAACTCCAGACTGGAGGTTAGAGTACCCCCATGATCTGGTGAAATCATGGGGGTTCTTTTTTTCTTTTTTCCTTCCAAGTGGATTTGATTTTCTCTATCATTTTTGTGTTTTGAGGAAACAAAAAGAAGTTTAGGAAAAGATTTTTGTTTTAATTCTTACTTTTCTTTTTTCTTTTTGATCTGGAATTGGCAGTAGTATGAGCATAAGCTCTGAAATTTTCTCCTGTGCATTGTATATCCACAGTTTCTCAGTGGGACCACCTCTGAATTATACTGCGTCTCAGTGGGACCAACCTCTGAATTTCAAGTACTAAAGATAGGAAGAGGGAGATGAAAATAAAGTGAAAGGTTATAGAGAAACTGACGCGGCTTGAGATTATTAAGCCTCCACACATGAACTGTGCACTATTGCAAGTTCATAGCAGCTTTTCTATTAGAAGAAAAAAGTGGGGGCTTTCTGCTTTTCCTTTTGATTTTTCTGTGGTGGTTTTGGAAGAATTCAGAAATTAGTTCAATAGATGTAATCTTTACTTGAAAGTTGTTGAAAATAAGTGATCTTCTCCATTTGGTTTCCGTTGGATCCGAGTCTTGAGGCGTTTTAATATAATAATTAGATCTTTTGCTTTCATTTTATGTTGCGATTTAAGGATTCTGGGAAAACAGAAAAAGGGTTTATTTGGGGACATTTATGAAATAAATCATCAAATATCCTGATATTCCAGTGGTCAACCTCGAATGTTGCTTATGAGTTATGACCTGGTTCAAAAAAGCTACATAGCGGCGGCGGCATTATCGGCTGTATCCCCAATGCTTTATTGAAAATAGAAGCAGCTACATAGTGTAGCGGCTGCATTATCGGCATATCTACAATGTTATTTTGAAAATAGCAGTGGTCACATGGGCAGCAGCAGCCGCTATTTTGCAGTAGTGGCCCATAGTGGCCACTAATATTTTTAAGAAAGAAAAAAATTCATGAACCGCATGAAAAATGCAATACAACTTTTAGATCTACGTTTCATAGATCAATCCCAAATGCTCTAGTAGCTGATTGTAGCCAATCTTCTTTGTTTCTATCTCTCTCCTGTATTTTGTTTTGCTGTTTTGGTGGCTGATGTTTATGCCTTGTTTAATGCATAGCCATTATTTTGGGGGCTAAGTTTCTTTATTGCTGTTCTTTCTTCTTCTTGCAATACATTTTGCATTTCAGCATTGAAAAAAAAAAGCAGTAGATCTTATATTTCCCACAGATCAATCCAAATTGGTTTGAACTTTTTTTTTTTAATTTTGTGCAACCAAATTTTGAGGAATTTTCAAAAAAAATAATAATAATAATTTTCCTCAATGTGGGCTTCCCAGATCACCTCCCAATGCATTCTAACTCGTAGTTCTATATATTGCATAGATTAATCCCAAACGGTTTAAAATTTCTTTATTTTTATTTTTTTTTCACTTATTTTGTTCTGGATTCTTGGAGATTTTTTCAAGATCATAGATCAGTGTTATAATGATACCGGACCTCTATGCCATGATGGATCTGCCACACCCAATAATTTACTTAAAATATAGGTTGTTCACTTTATCATGTAGATACAGTAATTAAAAAGGTCTATTTCATTGTGAGTACATTAATAGAGGTCGCCCCTTTTCACTGAAGGTTGTTAAAGATTGAAAAAACGGATTAAATGATTCTGGCCAAGAGCTGGTTCTGGATTGTCTCTCAATAGATGTTTGTTCGTGTGCCTGAGAGAACTAGTAAGTCCATTTGTGTTTACTGTGTTTAAATTATATAATGATTTTTTTTTAAACATGGCCTGCAATCTATTCTTTGCTGCCAGTGCCTCAACTACTTCTTTCGTCTTTTCTTTTCCTTTCTGGCATGGGATTCATGTACATTATGTAGATTTCTGGTTATAAAGAGGGAGTGAGTTAAAATATAGGCTTAAAATATAGGCAGTTCATTTTACCATGTGATATTTGTAATTTGAAAGGATTAATTCCATGTGAGTGTATTCTTTCAGGTTACTCTTTATCCTTGAAGGTTGTTTAGAGTGTAGAAAGGATTATATGATTCTGCTCTAGAGCTGGTTATGGATTGTCTCTTCAGAGTTGGTTGTTTGTGCACCTAAGCTGGTAAGTTTATTTTCTGTTTGTTCTGTTGAACATGGCTGAATTTTCTGAGAACATGGGCTTCCATCTTTTCCTATGCTGCCCTAATGGAGGTACTACATATGGTGGAGTATCAGACTTGGTCTCTTCCAGTTGAAAATAATTCATTGATGGTTGATGATCATCACAACCTGTACTGAATAAGATTATGGAACCTTTATGAGGACAATATGTTTGTGTCAGACATGTACACGAGGTGCCATTCCTACCAAGACAGACATTCAAGTTTGTAGAGAAACTATTTCTTTTGGAGTATGTATTATATATAGAGAGAAAAGTTTTGTTTTGATGAATAAAAATGAAAATCTTTAAATGTGGGTCATGGTTCGTTGCACAAACAGTTCATCTGATGAACCCTGGACGAACTTCCGAAAAATCTTCCCAATAGGAGGAACCTAATCATACATATGCCAATCTGCAGTAGATGGTTAAGAAAGAAATCCAGCCATGTACCTCACCGTAGAGGAAAGAATGACCAATACTAGATAACTTGGATCTACTACTCCTGTTTGAGGGCATGGTAAATCTATGATGGGGCTTATCTCTTAGATTTCTCTGTATTAGCTCTGTGGTTGCCACCTTTACGAACTCAAGATCAAGTGATGGTTTTGCAGATCCATTTCCTTGTGCTAGGTGTCATAATCCCTTTGGTTCTTGTAAGCTATCATAGAACTGCTTTAGTAAAAATAAATAAAAAAGAACGCATGAAGACATTATAATAGTAAAAAATATATCAAAAGACAAATAAATGCCTTTAGATTAAAAAAACACATTTAGAAACTATCATAGTCAAACAATATATCGAAAGATAAAATAAAAAGATTAATAACTCATGTAACTGTGCCCTCACAACTCTTAACGAAACTATTTGCCATGTGTTTGATATGGCTTTTGTTTTATTGAATATTATAGTTTTTGGTGTTGCTGTTACCATTAGGGCATTATAATTATTATTTTTTATTTTTTTTGTATATTATTGCATGGGCTAAGAAGGAACACACATAGATAGAAAGTTGCTTTGCCTGTTGATACTGTTTCCTTAAGTAAGGGTTGCTAATCCTCTAGATTTTTGATGGGCAATGTGCCCTATTCTACTTGTAGGAGTGTGTACCCATCTTCTACTAACAGGGATCTGACACTTGAATAATTTCTTTCTTCTTTTTAATTTATTTCGATTTTTCTATGGTTTGAAACTGTTAACTGCTTTCCAGAGGATTTTTTTTTTCCTTATCTTTTTGAAAGTTCTTCCAGAGGAATTTTATGATCCTCATGCCATGGTATCCTATGTTTTGAGAATTTCATGGGATATATCAAATTGGAAACCTCATTATGTTGTTGGATTACACACGCTTTTAACTCGTGCAACTTAGAATATAACAAAGTTCCTTTGAAATAGAACAGTTGTGATCTATTGAACTGTTTACATGTTTATTTAACATTATGCATGCTGATTAATAAGGTGAATGAGTTCGGCATTTAATTAATTGTCTTTTTTCAGGTAGTTAAATTTTCATATCTAACACCAACCAACCAATAGAAAGGAAAACCATCAATCATGAGCAACCTCAAACTGGGTGTGGAGGTTGTTAGTGCTCACAACCTCATGCCCAAAGATGGCCAAGACTCTTCCAACCATTTTGTTGAGCTCCACTTTGATGGACAAAGGTTTCGTAGCACCATCAAAGCAAAAGATCTAAACCCTGTCTGGAATGAGAACTTCTACTTCAACATATCTGACCCAAGCTCTCTCTTCGACCTCCATCTTGATGCCTATGTCTACAGTGACATCAAAGTCAAAGGTACCCGCTCTAGATCCGTCATTGGAAAGGTCCGCCTAACTGAAAGATCATTCGTCGTCCCACATGCCGATGCAGTCGCCGTCCCCTACCCTTTAGAGAAGCATGGCATGTTCTCGCGTGTGAAAGGAGAACTGACCCTCATTGTCTATCTGACTGATGAACCTACTTTGAAGTCCTTCTCAAACCTGACTCCAGCAATTGGTCTGTCCGCGAGAAGGGACCTGCTTGCAAGCCAGACCACCCGACCTCAGCTTCATGTCTCAAATCCAACTCCAACCACAGCCCGTGTGTCCAATGATAGAGCCGAGTCAAGCTGCACCAACCAGAACCAGGAGCATTCTTCAATGACAATGCCTCAAGAGCTAGTGAAGTATTCAGGTCATGGGATAAAATCTGTGCCACCAAAGACCATTCAAATGTACCCAGCATCATCACAGGAGCCAGTTGACTATACAGTCAAAGAGCTAAGCCCTTATCTCGGGAGAGGACAGGTTGTTAGGGGAGGTTTCAAGAGACTTGCTGACAAGCCTGCTAGTACCTTTGACCTTGTAAAGCAGATGCAGTACCTTTTTGTACATGTCGTGAAGGCACGTTTGCTCCCTGCAATGAAAGAAATTCCTTGGAGGCTTGATCCTTTTGTTGAAGTGAGGGTAGGAAATTACAGACGGACCACAAAACACTTTGAGAAGCAGCAGCAAGATCCTGTCTGGAACGAGGTGTTTGCCTTCCCCAGGGACCAGATGCAAAGTTCAGTCCTTGAAGTTGTGATCAAGGACAAGGTCCACATTAAAGATGATGAACCTGTGGGCATTGTTACTTTTGAACTCAATAGAATTCCTACACTCGCTCCAGTGGAGAGTCCCCTAGCACCGGAATGGCATCGACTTGAGGGCAAGAAGGTGCGGGGGAAGACGGAAGGCGAATTGTTGCTTGCTGTCTGGATGGGAGTGCCGACTGATGAGGCATTACCTGATGCATGGGACTCAGATGCTACTGCTGCACTTGTAGATGCCTCTACAGCCTCTTGCATAAGATCAATGGTCTACTTTTCCCCGCTCTTGTGGTACTTGCGTGTGGAAATCATAGAGGCAGAGCACTTAGTTGTAGCTGAAAAGAGCCGAATCCCCGAAGTCGATGTGAAGGCACAGATAGGCCACCAGTTATGTAGAACAAAGGCTGTTCACACCCCAACATTTAACCCTCTATGGAATGAAGATCTGTTACTCGTTGTTGCTGAGCCTTTTGAAGATCATCTGATTCTTTCAGTTGAAGATCACGAGGGACCCCATAGGGACGAGCTAATTGGACGGGTTGTTATACCACTCAGTTCCATTGAGAAGCGTGCTGACGATCGGATGATCAAGACACAGTGGTGCCAGCTTGAGAAGCCAGTTGCTGCTGTCGATGTTGATCAGTTGAAAGAAGATAAGTTGCCTGGGAGGCTTCATATCCGTCTCTGCCTAGAGGGTGGCTACCACGTGATGGATGAGAAAACAGCCTACAGCAGTGACCTACGTCCCTCTGCAAAGGAGCTCTGTAAACCGCCGATCGGTGTCTTGGAGCTTGGCATCCTGACTGCCAGCGGGCTTCCCCCGATGAAAATAAGGGATGGGAGAGGTACAGCGGATCCATTCTGTGTAGCAAAATATGGGCATAAATGGGTGCGAACGCGTACCATTGTCAACACCCACAGCCCCAAGTTCAATGAGCAGCACACTTGGGAGGTGTATGATTCGGGAACAGTCATTGTGGTAGGTGTATTTGACAATGGCCAAATTGGTTCGAATACCACCAGCAACAACAAAGATAAGAAGATTGGCATGGTACTGATACGTCTCTCTACACTTGAACCAGGCCGACTGTATGCACATTCATATCCATTGTTGGCCCTACACCCTTCTGGCATCAAGAAGATGGGAGAGCTGCATCTGGAAATAAAATTCTCATGCACATCATTGGTGAACATGATGTGTACATATTCGCGCACGTTACTCCCAAAAATGCATTACATAAGGCCCCTGAAAGTGACACAGATAGACACACTGCGCTACGAAGCGGTCAACATCATGGTAGCTCGGCTGAGTCGATCAGAGCCACCTCTGCCGAAGGAGGTGTTGGAATACATGTCTAATGTCGACTGGCACATGTGGAGTATGCGTAGGAGCAAGGCAAACTACTTCCGCTTGGTGGCGTTGTTCTCAGGGTTAATCGCTGTGGGTAAATGGTTTGGAGATGTGTGTACGTGGAAGAACCCTGCGAAAACAATGGGCATCCATGTGCTTTTCATCATGCTCGTGTACTTCCATCAATTCATACCGCCAATGTTGCTTTTATATATGTTTTTTATGGGGATATGGAATTACAGGTATCGGCCATGTTATCCTCCACACAAAGACACAAAGATCTCTTGTGCAGAGGCAATGAATCCTGATGAGCTTGATGAAGAGTTTGACTCATTCCCGACAACTAGAAGCACAGACCTTGTGCGCATGAGGTATGATCGCCTGCGTAGTGTGGCTGGTAGGTTACAAACAGCGGTGGGTGATGTGTCGACATATGGGGAGCGAGTCCTATCACTGCTCAGCTGGAGAGATCCAGTTGCTACAGCAATATTCTTGATATTCTGCTTTGTATCTGCATTGGTGCTATTTGTGACGCCCTACGAGGTCATTATTGTTGTGGTAGGCTTTTATAAGATGCGGCACCCATGGTTCCGACAGAGGCTACCATCTGTGACTGTTAGTTTCTTCCAGCGTCTGCCTTCAAAGATTGACAATATGCTGTAAATAGCACCGTTAATTTACCAGAGATGACACCACGGGCCTGTTGGTTTCAGATTTTCGTCATCTGTGGAGAATTTGTTGCTTCATTCTCTTCCTTGCAAAGTTAGTATTTGCTTGGTTTGAAGTTAATACACCTGGGATGTTGAGAACTAAAAATAATCTCTTGTACTCGTACTTGTTGGCAACCAATAGATCTTACAAGTTGCTTTGTAATCATGGGAAAAGATGGCGATACTATTTAGTGGTTTTTTTTTATCTTCGTAAACCAAATGCAGGTAACTTGGTTTACAGGGAAATGTGGATTCATGTGTTTGGATGACCTGAGTTGTAAGTGATACCATTACTTGAGACAGTTGTTTGTCATTAATTTGCCATTAACATTTACATGTAATCCAAGTTACCAATAACTAGATTTACAATTAAACTTAGCGCAGAGCTCCGGATTCCGGTGGATCCAAAGGGAGCCTTAATGGTGTGTTTAGATGTAGCTCACATTGCCAATCTGATGTTCAGTTGGGGAAAAATGGATGCAGAATAGGCTGCGAGAAATGTTTAATGGTCTGATCAAGTAACACTGCCAATGGTGTGATACAAATCACTGTAAGCTATATTGATTTTGAGCTCAAGACAGGTATCATCCGGTAAGTGTTTTCCCCCCTTTTTTTCTGTATACCAAATTCTCCTTTATATTGTGAGGTTGACATTATTTGATCCAACTGCTTGGTCCTCTATATCCCTCCCTACCTCGTTATTAGAATGCTATGATGCATAGATATGGCATGGATATAGCAAGGACATGCCATAGACATGACAGGGACACAGATTTAAGACAGAAAAAGTGAAGTATATATGATACGATACGAAACGATACGTTATCCATTTTGAAGTATCCGTGCATCATAGTTAGAATGGATCGGGTGACCTCCAAAGGAAAGAGTCTATGAAATTAATCTATGCACCCTAGTTTATGTGGTCCATCTATGTGGGTGTCTATGGTAGAACAAGGCTATTTAAAAGGCAATGATAGAGATTAGAGGTTGCCAAATTATCACTTCAATTCAATCAGATGATCTTGACCCTTGATTTTTGGGCTTTAAATTTCTAATGACTTGGAAGTGCAATTTCTATTGCTATTCAATCCAGTGGTGGTTAACAGTAAATTTTGTTTCAAATTGGTGAGTGCCGATTCCCTGGAGTGTAGTAGTTATTTCGCATCAATCTTTGGGCCTAACTATACAATTAGTATGGGATTTACTTTTCTAAGAGAAAAATCTAGGAGTCTTCACGTAAATGCATTATAGATATGTATAGATTTGCGTATATAGAAGTAATCCTTGTTGAAAAGCATTTATGTTGCCTCATACCAAGATTTTCAGTTGAGGGGGCGGACGATGGCAAGTAGAAAAACTCTTCGTGAAATTTTTTTTTCCTTCTTTTGGTAAGGTTATTATAAAGTACTCACTCTCGGTCAATTTTGTAAAGGAATCCTACTCACAACTAAGATATTAGAATGTCCCTAGAATGGCAAAACTTACATACCATATAAAGTATAATATGCAAATATCATTAAAAAAAATTCAAGTTTTATTTCAAACGGTCCACATTCTTTTTCCATAGAGCCAAAGGTCATTTTTCAAGTTTTAAATAGTTAAAAAGTCCAGAGTGCCCCTCTTAATACACTCTGTGCGGTATACAAAAAAGGAAAACTGATTTTGTTAAGAGTTTAATTTGGAGAAAAAAAAAGGGAGAAAATTCGTCAATTTCGCGAAGATTATTTGACTGCACAAATCAAAGATTACGACAGATAAGAGGAAGAAAATGGGGAAAACTGATTCAATGAAGGAGAAATCTTCCAGAAAATTTACACGTGAGACTCGGCAAAACTCAAATAAATTTATCTGAGAAGGGGAAATCATCTAGAAAATCTTCACATGGGACTGGGCAAAACTCAGAAATTTTTTTTTCAAATTCGGATAAATTTGTTCTAAACTTAAATAAATTTGGTCTAAATTTAGATAAATTTATTCGAAACTCAGAAAAATTGTTCAAAACTCAGATAAATTTGCCTGAGTTTTGCCAAAAATTCAGATAAATTTATCTGAGTTTGAAACAAAACCTTTTGAAAAAAACCAAGATAAACTTATAAATCTTTTCGAAGAAACTCATAATAAAAAAAGAAAGAAAGAATATATAGCAGTCACATGAGGAAGAAAACAACAGAAGATCATAGAAACTCTCATGCATGACTAGAACAAACCCATTAAAAGGAGTCAATACTGATCTTGTGTGGGGGTAAAGATCAGTTCAATACTTCTGATATGTTTTGGTGCAATTCTTCTCATGTCTTGTGGGGCAACGATCATAGAAACTCCTACGCACTCCTCAACAATGAGGTGGGGCAAAGATCGGTTGGAAAAAAATAGGCTGATGATCAGATCTTAGGGCATGGTTATCTGATGATTGAAAAGAAAATTCATGAAAGCTTCTACAAGTAGTGCCTCTGCAGCGACTCGTACATTGGTGTAGGAGGCTTGGAATCGTTCCCTCCCATTTGAATTTTGAAACTTGATATATTTCATCTCATTTGAATTTCAAAACTTGATCTAAAACTAGGAAATAAAATCTATTAGACAGCTTGATGCGTTTAAAGGGGCACATCAACCATTAAATATTATGTTAAGAAGCTTAAAATTAGGGATTAAATGCGTGAAATAACTTCAAAGGGTTAGAATGGCAAATTAATCATGCAAATGTATGATTTGGCATTTTTAGGGACCTCCGCCTGTAATAAGTCTAGGCACATGGACCAAAGGCTTTAACCGAAAATCCTATGGATTAGAGGCCTTAACGGACAGTATTTAGAGACATTTGGCTAATTTACCCCTAAAAAAAGTCTAATAGCAACCTCAGTTCTCCACTAAATGACAAAAAAAAAATCATCTTTTTACACCAAAAGTTAAAAAGATTATCTATCAAGCCGCTAAAAACAAAAGACCATCATTACCCCTAATATTTTATTCTCTCTCTTGATTTGATGCTTCACCTCACTTCAATTTAATTCACCACTCATCCAAACACGAAAAGAGATAACTTTTGGAGAATTTAAAATTTCTCTATAAATTCTTAGAATTCTGTTAAAGAAATAGGTCTTAAATATCATGGTCTAACCAAAGTAGAGAAACGGGGACTTTTTCGATTTCCTCCACCTTATTTTTACTTTGGACTAGTCTGAACCTCACTTGGATTCGAACCGACCAACAATGGCGGACCCAGGATTTTGGTTCGAGGGGGGCTGACGATGGTCAAAAGTCAATTTCCTACTCAGCTCAAATGTTTATAAAAAAAATCTCCAACGTTTACAAAAATACACCCTAAATCTAAAAATTATATAAACAGAATAATTTCAGAATTCTAAAGAATATCATTCAAATGATTACTTAATTTGCATAATAAATTAAAATCATTCAAATGATCACCTAATTTCTGTTGATTTGAGGATGACTTTTTGAGAGAGAGGGAGAGAGGATTTATGCCATTTCTTTGAAGTTGAAGAAAGGAAGGGGGGCTTGATGGGTTTCTTAAGTAGGGGCTGGACCAAAAGGGCCTAATAACCCTTGTGGGCCTTTTCAGTTTGGGTGGGGGCCTGAAGCCCCCCAAACCCTTCTATGTCAGTCCGGCCCTGCCGACCAGTGTGGCTCCAAGAAATATTTTTGGATTGCCCGCCAACACTTCTGATAAATATGTTGAGTTAAGAAGTTAGGATTTTCATTAAAAAAAAAAAAAAATGTATGTAAGTGACGTTGGGATCCCAATGTTGTCAATGGAGCATTGTTAATAGGTAGGAAAAAAAATGTTGACTTTGGACGGCAGCATTGTTATAGGAAATTTTTTTCTCTTGAGCGCTAGAACCAATGGAGAGTCTAGTTCCCTCATGCGGCTCTTACAGTCACGAGAACTCAACTGTAGGGTGGATCATTTAAGATAAATGTCATGCCCTCCCCTTCAGTGTCATATTATTAAATTTTAAATCAATAGAAGTAGATTCTACTGTAAGATTGAACATATGAATGAAAATGTGATTAACACAGTGTGACCAGCCTGAAGAGTCACACAACTGGCTGGTTTTTCTTTTTCAATGCCTTCAAAGTTTTTTTTTTTTATCGGTAACAGTAACTTATATTAAAAGAGAAAATAATACAAATAAAGAGTACATGAAGAAAAGAAAAAGGAAAAAAAAAAAAAAAACAGAGGTACAAGAGAAATGTACCCCCTCACACCACAACTACATGATAAAACCCTTCCAAGGGAAAATTCTCTCAACACCTTGCTTGGCTAAAGCGTCCGCCATCATGTTTGATGACCTACTCTTATGCTGAAAGCTAACATTAATGATAGTGGATAAAATACGGATTTCATTGAAGAAGAACTGAAACTTTCATGGATAAGCCTTCCGGTTCAATACCTTCTAAGTAAAAAGAACTATGTTTCCTTGGGCTAAAAATTTAGAAAGATAATAGAGTATAAATAACTTTTTTTGCATGGTTATCTTATCATACACTATCCAATTAGGTGGGCTTATTCTTAATGCACCATTAACCGAAGATAGCAGCCATTTGATCCTGGCCATAGATAGACGTACGCACGTACCACAAGCGATCGCTGTCCAAGGAGCTTCTGTTTATATGTCTAACTCTATGAAGTATGAACCCACGCAGAAGCAGCATTTCTGAGCAATCAGAGCGGAGAGGAAGTTCGTGATTTTCAGCTCAAGAAGGTAAACAGATTTTATAATTTCTTTGCAAGTTTAGCTTTCTATGATGTTGTTTTTTGGTGATTTCTAGGTGAGATTGGTCATCTGAAAACAGAAGCTTCTGCTTTCTCATTTTCTTTTATCGATCTCTTACTTTTTTGAAAGATGGAAAAAGATTGGTGCATTTATGAGCTGTTTGTGCAATGGGAGGTGAAAAAATAGGAAGAATGCTGCAGACTAGAGGTTAGAAAAGCTTCATCTGGTGAAATCGTTTTTTTCTTTTTTCTTTTTTGTCTTTCAATTGGATTTAATTTTCTCTACCTTTTCGTGTTTTGAGAAAAGAGCAGTCTGGTAAAAGATTTTCATTTTTTTTGTTCTTACTTTTCTTATTTCTTTTTTTTCCTTTTTTTTCCTTTTTTTATCTGGAGTTGGCAGGAGTTTGAGCTTAGGCTATGAAGAATTGGAAAGTACTCTCCTGTGCATTGCACATCCAAAGAGTTTCAGTAGGACCCATCTCTGCATTTCAGAGTAAGAAAGATGGGAAGATGAAGATGCAAATAAAGTGAAAGTTAATAGAGAAACTGACGCATCATGAGATCATTGAGACTCACACATGAACTCTGTACTCATGCAAGATCATAGCATAGCAGTTTTTCCATTAGAAGGAAGGGTCTGATAAAATAGAGAAGAAGTTTATTTATTAGGAACATTAGTCAATTTCAAATATTGCTTATAACCAGGTTCAAAATAACAGCTAGCAGCTGAGTTATCAGCAGTATCCACTATGTTATTTTGAAAATAGAAGTGCAGTAGTGGCCAATAGTGGCCACTACATAGCATATTTTGAAAAAAACATTTTTCATGAACCACTCGAGAAATGCTTACAACTTTTAGATCTATGTTCCCACAGATCAATGCCAAATGGTCTGAGGTTTTTTTATTCTATTTCTTTTTGAATTTTTGGATATTTTCAGAAGAAATATATTTTTCCTCAAATTGGGCAAATGGAATCACATCCCAATGCATTCTAACTTATAAATTATTGTTTTATGCCTTGTTCTATTTGCTCTAGTAGCTAATTGTTGCCAATCTCCTCTGCTTCTATCTTTCTCTCCTGTTTTTTGCTTTGGTGTTTTGGGGGCTGCTGTTTATGCCTTGTTCAATGCAAAGCCATTGTTTTGAGGGCCAAGTTTCTTTAGCATTATATCCATTCCTCTTCTTTCAATACATTTTGGATTTTAGCGTAAAAAAAAACATTTGTAGATCTATATTTCCCAAAGATTAATCCCAAATGGTTTGAGCTTTTTATTTTATTTTCATTTTTGTGCCATCAAATTTTGAGGATTTTTCAAAAAAAAAAAACCCTCAAAAGGGGCCAACCAAATGCAGGTAACTATGTTTTTTCAGGTAAATGTGGGTTCATTTGTTTGGAAGACATGAGTTGTATGTGCTACCCTTACTTGAGACAGTTGTTTTGTCATTTGCCATTGCCAATTACAAGTAATCCCACTATAACCTATGAAATTAATCTGATGCACCCTAGTTTGTGGGGTCCATCTAGATGGATGCCTATGGTAGAACAAGGCTATTTAAAAGGCAATGATGGATTGTAGTAGAATAAGGCTATTTAAAATGCAATGATGGAGATTAGAGGTTGCCAAAGTATCACTTCAATTCAATCGGATGATCTTGACCCTTAATCTAAGGGCTTCAAATTTTTAATGACTTTGGAAGTGCAGTTTTTATGGCTATTCAATCTAGTGGTGGTTAACAGTAACTTTTGTTTCAGATTGATGAGTGCAAAACCCCTGGAGTGTAGTAGCTCTTCCACATCAATCTTTGGGCCTAATTATACAAATAGTGTGGAATTTTACTTTTCTTAGAGCAAAAACTTGAGCGGGTCTTCCGGTAGATGCATAATCCCGTTTAATGAATGGGCTGGGCTTGGATTGATTGGTATTGAGCCCAAGCCCGGCCCGCCCGACCATATATGTAGTAAAAGGGAGAGAGGTTGGATTTGAACACATGATATCTCATTGAGTCACAAGTAACCAATAAAGTTAAGATGAGGCTTAAGACATTTACAAATAGCTAACTTTTTATTTTATAATGTTATCCCGTGCTGGGCTCAGGCCAACCAGTTATGGCCCGATCTGGGCTTGGGCCAAGTTTTTAAAAGTGAGGCTAGGCCTGAATATTCATCAGCCCGGTCGCTGAACACCCCTATACCGACCCAGAATTTTCATTTGATGGGGGCAGACAATGGTTAGTAGAAAAGGTCAATCATTATTTTCTTTCTTTTTCTTTATAAGGTTAGCATAAAGTACACGCACCTTGGCATTTTTGTGAAGAAATTCCACTCCCAACCAAGAGATTAGAATGTTCCCAGAATGCCAAAATACCATATAAAGTTTAATATGTGAATGGCACAAAAAAAAAAAGAGAAAAAAGAAAAAGAAAATATTCTCTCTTTAACAAGAACTAGTATAAATTGTCTATACCCTAAATATTGCTAGCAACCTGCAAACCATACTCAGATTTATATACTCACCATTAATCAAACCATCAATAATCCAAAATTCACATATAATTAATTGAAAATTTTCATCTCAAAATCAGAAAAAGAAGAATCTAAAGCATCAAAAGAGATTTTTTTTTGATATATAAGGGTAAATTGTATTAGAAAGGAGAAAGAATTACAGAGAGCAAAAACTAAAGACTAAGACCTCCAAATGGGGAGGCAAAAAAACAAAAAGAAAAACCAAAACAAACCAGACAACAGACAAGGGAGGCCACTGAACTAGCCCAGACTACTGGCGAGAAGCAGGGCTCAAGAAGAAGAGATGTTCAGCGAGCTGGAGATAGAAGAGAGCTGCTGGCTGCCGCCTGGGACCTTGGCCTTCGACAGAGAGAATGATATTTCTTCTTGCAGCTGGCCAAGGAGCTGGGTGGAGGAGGGAAGGCGGTTGTCAAAATAAGCAGAATTCCTGGTTTTCCAGAGTAAGTATAGAACTGAGAGGAAGATGGAGGCCAAGATCTTCTTGCCTGCAATCTTGTTTCCACTAGAGAGGGAAGACCATATAGAAGAAGGGGAACAGGGGAGAGGGAACTGAACACTGGCAGCCGAGAGTAGCCATTTCCAAAGAACTTGAGCTGTTGAGCAGGAGAAGAAGATGTGAGATGCAGAGTCCAAACCGTTGAAGCATAAGCAGCATCTGGAGGCTAAGGAAACCCCCAAGTGTTGGAGGCGAGTTTCTGTGGGAGTTCTGTTGTGCATCATGCGCCATCCAAAGAAGCTTACACGAGGGAGGGAAACTCCATTCCATATCAGGGGAGGCCATAGGAGGGTTGAGCTTCTGGATCTGACAGTGTTCCATGCACTGAGCTGAGAGAGCTGGCCATCTGTGGAATCCTTCCATTGAAGAGTGTCTCGAATTGAAGGACTAGGAGAGAGGAGTAAAGTTGTTGAGGTGAGCAATTCTTGGGCTTCTGTTGGCAGGAAGGGAGGAGTTTGCCAAGTGCCAGAGGAGAAGAGGGAGGAAAGCCGTTGATTCAGGGGGAAAAGCTGATCTGGCCAAGCTTCTGCAAAAGACCTGTCACCACACCATTTGTCATACCAGGGGTTGATTTCTTCTCCATTTCCATAGATCCACGAACTGCCTTGGTAGATGAGGTGCGCTAGACGTCTGATGCGCTTCCAGATACAGGAGCCATGGAGAGTATTTGCTGTATTCCATATGGGATTGTTCTTGAAGTATCGAGCCTTAAACCAGGAAGACCATATGGAGCTCTTGGAGGAGGATTGCCAGCCCAGCTTAAGGAGGGAGGCATTGTTGATTTCAGAGATCTTTCTGATTCCAAGGCCACCTTCAAGCTTAGGGAGGGACACCTGGGACCAATTCACATAACTGGTTTTATGGGAAGAGGCATTTCCTGACCAGAGAAAGTTTCTCATGAGTCGTTCAATGTCTTTATAGAGAGAGATGGGAAGAGGAAGGATGGAGGCACAGTGCATAGGGATGCAGGAAAGGACGTGCAAGCATCAAAAGAGATTGTCAAGAGATTGTCTGGTTATACTTTGGTGGGACCATAGCAGAAATAGTGACTTCTTTCTTGCAGGCGTGTTCACATGTATTTCGACTTCCTAGGCCTTGTTTCTAGAAAAAGTAACAATTAGCTTGGACAATTCAGGACCTCACTTGGATTATTGGCTAGCTAGACTCATATTCAGTGGTTCAAACTCTGAGTCTGTTGTAGAAATTGTGGGCTTTTTATGTTGGATCTCTATCTAGCTTTATATGTCAAAAGGCTTGCATGTTTTATGTAATTAGATTCTTAGGATTGTATTTGTATAAGTGGTTAAAAATGAAGAATTAAAGACAAACACTAAAAATTGACATCAAGAAACCTCTCCTTTTTTTAAAATAGAGTCAATGCAAAATGAGAAATGAATATACCAGCTATCACCCCAGTAGTTCAAATCCCTCCAACTGAAGAGAGAAATGAGTACAGTCAGCCATTACTATGGTAATTCAAACCCTAAAAGAGTCAAGATCTCATTCATCCTCTATCTATTATGTTTTTAATAATCTTTCGATGGAGCTACTTTGACATCAGGTTTTTTTTCTTTTCTTTTTTGGCTATGTTGTGGTACTGGGTCAAGAGTGAAGCTTTGAACTGAAGACTATGTTGTTGTTTGCAGACCCATTTGAGGACGGCAAGTTTATTTTTTGTTTGTTGTGTTGAACATGGCTGAATTTTGTGAGAACATGGCCTTCTATCTTTACTTTTCTAAGAGCAAAATCTTAGGTGTCTTCCGGTAAATGCATAATATATACTATAGCATAAACCCCCGTGCGATGCACGAGTTAATCTCAAGCATAATAATTAAACAACTATGGTAGTTGTTACAAATTAAGACTAATTACAAAAAAGAAAAAAAAATCCTTGGAATGGAAATCACAACTAAAACTCTAGACTGAATAGTTTCTACATTTACAGTTGGAACTCTGAACCTGAATATAAATCCCTACACTTAATTGCAAAGCTCAACTCTAAAATTAGAAACAAAAATCAACCCCACATAAAAATCCGCGGTTTTCAATCCAAATCTCAATCTTATAATCACCTTCCTCAAAGATTATTAATATTCTTAGAAATTTTTAAACAGTCAAAACACTTATAACAACCATGACAGACCAAACCAGCGGAAACATAAGACAAAATTGATCAATGATGGCAATCAAAGAATAATAATTAATCCGCAAATTTGGTCTTACTTGCATTTTTTAATAAAGTGAATAAAAATAAGAGATTTAATAAAGTGAATAAAGGTCTCATTCACTTTATAATGCAAATAAAGTAAAATTCTTGAAAACGTATAGGCATTGAATTTGGATGTGAAACATTTTAGAAATTAGGTTCCCACCTTCGCGACTTTCAACATTACTTGATATTGAAGGGCCACTGTTTAAAAAAAAAAAAAGCCAAAAGACTCTTTCTCTCTCTCATCTAATGATTGCATCTCTTTAATATAACAGGCGAAACAACCACAGTAGAAGATAATTTTCAAGGCAACTGAAAAGGCTACCGTGATAAAAACTGATCCCAAACATCACTTAAAGGGGCTCAAAGTTGAATGGCTTTATGTAGTGCAAGTATATTGTAAATAAACCCAACTGTGATTAACAATCATATCATTTTCAGATTTTGATCAACACACATTTCTAGCAAAAAATCAAACAACAAACTGACAGTGTCAATAAAAAGTGAAACGGAATTGTTGAGAGGGGAGAGTAGTACTGTCACGCCCACAAAAGTGTTACGAGGGTTATGCGTGAGATTAGGGTCAATTAAAAATTTTTCAATATTAATCAATGCAACTTGGCCCCAATCGTGTCCCATCTGGATTGAAGACCGCTGTGAGGTGTATACCTTTCCTCAATAACTTGTAACAATTAGCGGAAGCTTCAAACACAAGTGGTATCTTATAGATGTATAGTTTAAGAACAGATACTGAATAACCTACTGAAGGTTCAACTTTAAAATTGTTAACAAGTTATAATTACACAAATAGGCCACACCAAGACTTGGCTTGATCAAAAGATAAAAGAACCAAAATATAAAACTAGTCAAAAGGTGGAGGCTCTCGCATACGGGGTCAGTACGGCTATACTATGTCGTTCGTACTGTACTCAAGGAAGTCATCAGGCTGATCCGTCGTTTCTTCATCCGAGTAGAATGGCTCGGTACCTATGCACCAAGAGTAGCATCATCAGACACAACGGTCGGCAAGGAAATAGATATACAATCATCAAAGATATGCAGACTAAAGAATATACGAATAGACCATATCATAAGAGATGCATAGCGTTCTGACTATAATAAACGCATAGCATGAGAATCATAAAACCAACTAACACACTTCTAACAAATAGGCAAATCACATAGGCTAATCACCACGGGATAGTTTTACTTGACCCTCCTGGCTCAACATGAGAGCTATAGTAGAGTAAAGCAATAGGCACGGGATGAAACCCGACAAGCAATCATATGATACCCTTAAAATAAATAAACAAAACCAAACATCATTATTCTTTCAGAACGGGTATCTGATGGTGTACATCCATCTAAAACATAAAAAGGTCATACTGCGCAGACATTCATTCCAATGTCCTCACACAATTGGTGCCCCAAAAGTGCTGGGCGTTAACAGCTGAGTGATGCCTGACACAAGAGTCCTAAACATACAATAGTGAGGGCTAGACTTTCCTGTGTGAGCAATATTCATTAGTCAAAGAGAAACTACCTTTCCTCATCAAATCTTATTTAACAATATCAAACTTCTTCATACTTCATAAGTAGTTCTCGACAAGCTTTTACAATCAAAGCCGTCTAGCCTCAACACTTCGATCATACTTTGAAACGAACGAAACATCAAAAGGGATCATAAATTCATCTTCTATGTTCATTATATGATCCCAAACAAATCAAAACAAACGAAGCTAAAGAACATGGTCGTTTCATGCGGAGAGTACCAAACGGTACAATTCAGAATCGTAAGCGATAAACAATTCAATCCTAGGTTATTGTTATTTCCGGAGTCTCGTACAACCCTTCTCAGTCAACGAAAGAAATTAGAGTTCACGATACCCAAACAGAACCTCTTCGTGCATATATATATATATAAGGTGGTATCCCGTTGTCCCATTCCGTTCAAGATTGAAATGAATTGAAACCCGAGAAAGCGGAAATAACTACGAGAAATCATCTGCTCAAAACGTTCCTCGTACATAGTCAAATGAGTCCAAAAAGGTTAGCCAAAGTTCCACTTAAGTCCATCAAAGATTGGGTGAGAAAAACCTTCAAAAAGGAAATTTACAGTTGGGGTGCCAGGTCAACCCCATACACAGCATGGCCAGTCGACCGAGCCAGTGGCCGGTCGACCGGCAGTTGTAAACGAAATGGGCTACAGTGCTTTGGTCAGGTCCCAGGGGGACCTGGCCCTGTGTCGCCGGTCAACCGGGCCCCCTTGGCCGGTCGACCGGGTACACTACAGTTACAGAACCCAGTTTCTGTAACTGTAGTGAATTGGTCCAATTCACTCCTGTCTTTCCTGAACCTGATATGCAATCAAATTAAAGACAAAACAAGGATATGACAAGTCCATTCTAAAACCAATCATCCCTCTAATTAAGTTATTAATCTAAAGATCCAATCCATTAACTTAACACACCTTTTTATCATGTTTTCATACTTCTAAAATATTAATTGAGCAAGTAACATCTAATCATCATTTTTCCATGCCAATCAAGAAGGAGAAACATATCAAGCATAAATATACATATTTACTTGCCTTTGATGAAGAGCTTGACTCAAAACCAAAAAGGAATTGGAGAGGGAAGTCCTCCTCAAGCTCAAACTTGAGTAAGTGGGTTCCAAACTCAAAACCTCACTACAAATGAAATGCAAGGGAAGAAGTAAGCTTATCTACACCATTTCTAATCCAAAGGAAACAAGCTACCTAGGTCTAAAAGCTTGTAGAGCTTACCTTAGAATGGGTTGTGAAGGAAAAGCTTAGAAAATGGTATGTTTGTAATCTTGGGAGCCAAAGGAAGAAAATTAGTGGGTTGAATGTCTTCGCCGGAGTTCCAGTGCTCGTCGACGGAGAAGAAAGAGATGAAAGAAAGAGAGAAGAAGGTGGCTGTTGTGTTGCTATGGTTGTTGAGTGAAATGAATGAAATGAAAGAGGTAATGAAGATGGGTTGGTGACCTAATTTAAGTGATGGGTTTTTGGGCTTGGGCCTTTGGCTTTGGGCTTGGGTTGTTGGGCCAAGTTTCCGGGTCGGCCTAAGTAAACATTTGATAAGTTTCGGGCATCTTCAACACGTCGAATCGAAACGCGACCGAAGACTAAGGTTTATGAAACAATGAAATCTACCCGATGCACCCAAGTTCACAAAACTCATAATCTCATAAAAACTTCCCAAATTACAAACCAACCCCCTACTCTACCCAAACATACTCCGAATTGCTCGAGACTTCGTACGCGAAGTCCACACGTCAAACCCGACTCGCTAATACTCTAAACACACTTACTAACTAAGCAAGCAATTAAATACAATTAATAGGTCATTAGGGGACGGGATGTTACATCTACGTACGTCGTTGCGGATGTTGGCATAAGACTGTTGGCGAGAGGGCATGAACTTCCGCTGCATATACTTGTGACGCTGTATGGGCATAAATTGAGTGTGGCAAGTATACAAACACCAAGAGAGCATCCCAAATAGATGGATTGGAAATTTTTTGCGTTGTTGCTTGGTCATGGTACTATAGTGACCGTGTCTGATTATTTGCCATGTGAGAGGAAAAGTCTTTGGATAAGAGATCTTCATGAGTTTTATCAGGCTTTAATGAGGTGAGGAGGCGAGAAGGAGAGCAACAGAATCCAAAGTAGAAATGCCTGGCTAAAAACTAATGAGATTGATTGTGATTAGAGAAATGGATGGATTCGTCTTAACTGTCATTGAGGAAGAGGCAGAGATGAAAATCTATTTTGCGATGAGGTGTTTCAAATGTGCGTTCAGTCGTGAAAGTGTCCCCGTTAAATGCATGGTTGAAAATAACCTGTATTATCGGTCATAGTAGTTGAGGCCGCTACGCCATTTTGAAAATAGCAACGCTAAGGTCTAAAATCTAGTAAAGTAATTTTAGTTTTAAATTCTACTTTTGCTATTTATTCTCTTCAATAGCCTTTCTTAAAGTTGTCTTTGCCCTCATATGGTTTCAAATCACTCAAAATACACAATCTTGGTTGCTCTACAAGATTTAAAAAAATTTAGATCATTTAAGAAATTCACACAACTACACCGCTACGTATTACTGCAACTGTTACGTATTGCCCGCTACGTATCATTTTGGTCACTAACCGCTACGCCTGCCGCAACCGCTATTTTAATCCTTGGTTAAATGACGTTTCAGATTTAAGAGCTGCATATGCTGACGTAGCTCAAGGCACGATCGATTTGCATTCATTTCTTTGGGTCCGAATCAGGTATGGCATTTGTTATACATTTATCGTGTGTGGACCAATAATAGTGTGCCACGTCATCCAAAAATTTATGTGATTTTGAAGTTTAAAAAGTTTAAATTAGATGAAAGGGAATCACCTAAATTTTTGGATGATGTGGCGAAGTATTATTGATCCACTCACAATGAAGGGATAACAAATACGATAGGTGATCTGGACTCCATTTCCTTCCACTTATGTTAGCAACCGTTTTCGAACTTTAAGGAATAGAATGTATAGATTTACATATAAAGAAGTACTCCTTGTTTAAAAGCATTTATGTTGCCTCCACCAGTGGCACAGGCCCATTTGACAGGGGCAAAAGGATGGTCCGTAGAAAAACTCGATTATTATTTTTTTTTTACTCTACCGAAAAAATCCCCTTAAATAAGATAACGACAGTTGAGGACCCTATACTTTTATAAATTGATTATAATCCTAGCAATACTCAATTTAAAAAGCTCAACATTAATCAAAGCATCAATGATTCAAAGTTCACATATAATTAATTGAAAATTTTCGTCTCAAAATCAGAAAAGATTGAAACTATCTAACTTATCCATGTATAAGTCTAAAATACAACTGTCATAACTTGTGCATTGTGCAGAGAAGAAAACCAATCTTGTGAGCAATTTTGCTACATCCTATTGAGATTAATTATTATGTATCAAGGTGAAGGTATTGAAAGCAATGCTCAAGGAGAGGGAAAGAAAAAATGACTTGGTAAGCACAAAGATTTGGTATTAACGGCACCTTTTAAGCAATCAGGATTGCTGGATTGGGTTTCCATGTTTAGGAAGGGGAGAGAAAGGGTCGTTGGGGGTGGCTCTTATGGATTGAATTTGAACACGGTTTACACTCTCGAATGATCCATTGCGGCCAGAGGTGGACCCAGAAAATGAAACTAGTGGGGGCCAACAAATGAAAATTATTAAAAGAAAATTTTAACAATTTAGGAGTCAAAATAAAAAATTAGAAAAAATTTAGTGGTAACAACTAAAATTTTGAAAACGTAAGCGGGGCTATGGCCCCTAGGCCTACGTGTAGGTCCGTCCATGAGTGCGGCCCCATAAGATAAAGTTTCAGGCTTGCACAGGGATTACAAGTTCTAGAAACCCAGAAAGAGAGAGAAGCAGAAACATGGACTTGCTGTTTGAGACGTGTTCACACGTTTTTCCCACTTCCTCAGCCTTGTTTCTAGAAGGAAGTAACCAGCAGCTTGGACGAGTCTGGACCTCACTTTTGGATTCGAGCTGACCAGTTTTGGCACAGTGGTTGGTTCATTTAAGATGATGATAGTTACCTACTAATTGGTTTTTATCTTGAACAGCATGATATCCTCCTCAACAAATTCTATATGGTTTTGTAAATTAGGATGTGGTAGAGATTTTGGGCTTTTGGTGTTGGAACTCTAGCTAGCTTTATATTTCAAAGGGCTTCTTTGTTACATGTAATTTTATTTTATTTTTAGCTAACAGAGGGTTTCCTACCTTTTAGACTAAACTAATTCATTTGGGTCCAAAGAGAAGCCGGATAAAACCTATATGGTAGCACTAGTGAATTCAATATTTGGTTCCTAGAGAGGGATAACCTCAATTGATACCAAGACCTCTGTCTCTTGTAATTAGATTCTTAGAATTGTATTTGTGTATGTAAATAAAAATGAAGAAATAAAATGACATCAAATGACCTCTCCTCTTATGGAAATAAAGTCAAAGACAAGATAAAAAATGAATATATCAAGCTATCATCCTAATAGTTCAAATCTCTTCAAGTGAAGAGAGAAATAATTACAACTAGCCATTACTCTCGTAATTTCAAATCCTAGAAAAAACCAGGTCTTATATATCATGAGTTTTGCATAAGTCATTGCTAACATTGGAAAAGGTATAGCTTTTTTATTATTATTATTATTATTTATTTTAAAAGCTGAAAAGGCATCTGAAAAGGCATCCATTGCTTACTTCATAAGCAACTGCAGTTGAATATCATCATTAATTTATATGTACAATACATGTACCTATCCTATATTAATTTTTCACAATATCTCTATTGAAATTCTTTTTCTCTTTTAACTTTAATAAATACTCTCACCCACTTCCAACCAAAAAAAAAAAAACACTCACACCCACTTACACACTCAACTAAGGGTTATGGTAAGGGATTAATTCATAATTATTTTTTTAGAAGGAGTTGCCTTACCATGAGCTAGCAATAGATTGCCGCATATCTCAATCAAATTAACAATACCTTTCCAAATTTTTCGTCTAAGACTTCAAATATTTCTCTTATTTCAATTAAGTTGAGTTGGACTATTGGCCAAAAGTGATATTTTAAACCTTTTGGTCCTATTTGAATAGGCAAGAAATAGAGTGGAGTGAAGTTAAATGAACCCTAACAGTTTAAAATTTCAACTATATTTCGTTTGGATGAATCTGGCCCGATAGATGAAATAACATTGTGAGCCACATATACTTAATTTTATTTTAACTCCAAATACTTCTATTACTTTGAGTAAAAGTAAATTCTACTCTAAACATTAACTTCAAAATAAGTATAAAATGAAGTGAAGTGAAGTATTCTATTTTTAACTCCAACTTTTTTCTCTTCACTTCACTTCATATGTGAAATCCACTTTATTTTATTCTACTCCTCATTTATCTAAATAGGCACCGAAAGATCCGGCGATCAATCCCTAAATCGATAGAGTGTTGTAGTGATGAAATGAACGGTGAATATTATTTTGACCCAAAAAGGCATATCATCATTTGTTGATAATATATTGTGTTCAAACTTGAAAGCCTAACAATATCCAAACCAATTCGAAAGCAAGTTCCCAAAGAGAAAGAAATTCCAAGTGTGAACACAAGGCATCGTCCAGTACCAACGTTCGTAATCTCATACATCAGAACCGGCCAAGTGTCACCTCCATAGACAACCACGTGTCCACACTCCCTTCCATAGCAACTCTCTCCTTGATTAGCCATGTATACATGGAGAAGGCAACTTGCATTGTATAAGCATTCCTGTGTTGTTTTTGATTTCCATGCTTTGTAGTTGTTCTTCTGCAAGATTTCTCAGGTGTATGAATTTGAGCAAAATCTCTGCAATCTCATCTGTTGTTGTTGATTCCCTGCATCCATCTTCAATTTCCAAGAAAACCCATTTCTCTTCTCTTAGAATTTCTGCTTCTTCTTCTTCTTCTTTTGTGGGAACAGGGATCTCCTGTTTGTCATCTTTTCCTATCTCTACTTGTCCAAAATCTCTGCTTTACATTTCCAGACCCAATTCTACAATGGCCAGTCAGTCGGTGCAATCGGTCCATGACTTCACTGTCAAGGTTTGTGATTTTTTTTTTTTTCAATTGATTATGGAGGTCTGCTGCTGTTCTTGAGTTTTCTATGATTTGTTGGTGTTTTGCCTTTCTTTTGTTTTGTTTGGTTGGATTGCTTCTTACGGTCTCGTTTTTTTTTATGATGATGCTGTTGTTTCTGGGTTTTGATTGGGGATGGAGTGGTTTGGGATTTTGATGGGTTTTGATCATGGGGTTTTGTTTGATTGAAATCGTCTTAGATGATGGATTTTGGTGTGTTTCTTGATTTCATTTCTCATTTTACTTTTGGATTGGGGTTTTGGATATGGGCTTTTGGTGGTTTGTTTTTGTATCGTTGATGATGATGTGATTGGATTTCAAGGGGGTTTTGTTTGATTGGAATCGTCTTAGATGATGGATTTTGGTGTGTTTCTTGATTTCATTTCTCATTTTACTTTTGGATTGGGGTTTTGGATATGGATTTTTTGGGGTTTGTTTTTGTATCGTTAATGATGATGTGATTGGATTTCAAGGGGGTTTTTCTAATTCATCATTTCTGGGATTTCTCCCCCTCTTTGCTTAGATGGTAGGACCTTTTGGGTATGTTCCTTTTTTTTTTTTATAGATCTGTTATCAACATTCTTATTGTGGCAAGGATTGGATTTGGAAATGGATCCATGAGGTTTTTGATGTGTATAATGGGGATTTTGATATGGTTTACTTCTAATGGCATCTGGTTTCTCATTTGTTTTGAAACCAGAGGCTTATAGTCAAAGAGATTTCTTTTTGAAAGCTTTCGTATAAAACTGATGGTAGTTGTGATGGATCTGCAGGTCTTCCATTATCGCTTGGAAATTTTAATGTTCCTTTGAGGCTTGTAAAGTTAGAAAGATCTCATTTTGAAAACAAATTCCCTCTAGAATCAATGTTGTTTGTCATGGGTCTGCAGTATTTTTCATTATCATTAAAATTTTAGTGCTGTTTAGATGCAGCTAAGGTGTCTTGAGTTTAGACTTTTGGTTTTCTTCTGCTTCACCATTTACTATTTCAAAGGGATTGAGATGGGAGTCTGAGTTTTGTTGTGTAATTCTTATTGAAGTTGGGGTTTCTCATTTCTGGTATGGGTTTTTAGGAAATCGTTGATTTCTTCCATGGAGGGGGGTTTGTGAAACACTTTCTGATCACTGATAAAATGAAGATTTCTTGAAATGTGGTTCTTTGTTTAGATTTTTTTTTTTTTCAAGTGGTAGAGATAATCCTTTGATGTAGCTTAATGTGAATTTTTGATGACCTAGAGAACAAAAGGTTTTTGATATTTTAGATAAATAGTCTCTATAAAGATCACTATAGGGAAAGGCATTGTGATGTGATTTTGTATCTTCAATAACCATTTAAGTGGTGAAATTATGTCAGAATGGATTATCTTTCCAATAGCGTATTCGTGATTCCACAGATGTTAGATTTCAAATGACATAAAATCTTTAGAATCATGACCACAATTTCTCATTGGAAATTCATTAAATTTTTAATTGCTTTGGATGTTGGTCAATGGTTTTTATGTTCTTCAATGGACTGCTCTTCTGAGTTCTTTCTCTTATCAAAAAATTATTACCAATAAATTTTGTGTCAACAAATCAAGAACGGTACAGTTGCCTATATTGATTTGGGGCTGTAAAGGCAAGAGACAATAATGTATTTTATGTGATTTCTGAATTTCATGTAACCTTACAATGCAATGGGAATGAATAACTGGCATCCAAATTGGATTAGCAATAACAATGCTTTAGCTTTGTAACTATGGATATTGAATAGAGCAGTCTATTGCCTTAACAGACTGCAATGATTGATATAAAATCCCTTTTTTTTTGCTTAATAATATCCATCACTGTGTTTATATTTTCATAACTGGGGTATTGAACTGCATCTGCTGTTTGTGAATCTCCAACATGGGACACGGTTATTTTGGAATGGATTTGAGGGACTTCATCTTTTTCTTTTTCTTTTTTTTTTACAAAATTAGCTTTTCTTAAATGGTAGAATTTCAGAGTTAATGTTAAAAATGCTACATACGCCGTGGTTTTAATGTTTGGAGTCACTTTTTGCAGGATGCAAGGGGGAATGATGTGGATCTTAGCACATACAAGGGAAAGGTTCTCTTGATCGTGAATGTTGCATCTCAATGGTAAATATATATATATATATATATAGAGAGAGAGAGAGAGAGAAAAGTTCCTTGTTAGTGGATTGCAACTTATTTTTCCTATCACATTCCAACAAAAATTAAACTTAATATTTGGTTTATGAAATCACTTTGGACGTCCTCTTTTTTTTTTTGGGTTGCCACTTTCTCTTGTTTATTACTTTTCTCTAATTCTGATCAAGTTCTTTGTTTCTTCTCTAATTTGTGGCTGCAGTGGATTGACCAACTCAAATTACACAGAGCTGGCTCAGCTATATGAGAAATACAAAAATCAAGGTTTGTTGTTGTGCTTGCTGTCGGTGGTGGTGATGGTGATAGAAGTGTTAATAAAGATCATCTAATCTACACACCACTTTGGGAGCCAATGCTCCCCAAGCCATCTTGTGTCTGCAGAGCACTATATGATCAGACTGTGCTTGTTACATGGCATTGGCATTTAGTAATAGGCACGTTTATCCTTGCCCAATGCAGGTTTAGAGATATTGGCTTTCCCATGCAACCAGTTTGGTGGACAGGAGCCTGGAACCAATGAGGAAATCCTAGAGACTGCTTGCACTCGCTTTAAAGCTGAGTACCCGATTTTTGACAAGGTAATTGAACTTCCCATTGCCCAATGCTCATTTCCTTTGCACTTAACCATGCTATCAAGGAAAAATGTAAAAATCCAAGAAGGTCCTACAACAACTAACAGATGCCATTCAATCATGCACACAGGCATTAAAATGAGGGAGTGTTAATTCATATAGTTTAAGTTCATTGAAGAAGTGTGTAGTGTATTCTGTTTATTTATCCTTCATAGTTCATATGACTCGTCTAGCCATTAATTGCTCATACCAAATGTATATGTTGTGTTCCCCTATTGCGAATAGTGCAAACCATGTATGTAGACTTCTAGAGTTCAATTCATCTAATACCCTAACTAAATCTAGCTTCAACCCTTCAATATAAAAATCTTACTATTGATTACTTGATTGTCTACTGAATTATTGTAACAGCTTTGTTATTTAGAGCAACAGTGATATATAACCACTTCAGTCTCACTCACACCCGCTCGCACATAGGTGCCAATCCACCAGTGGTTCAATGATGAGGCACCTCCCCTCCACAGATTCGACCTGTGATCCATCACCAATCGAAGCTCTGATGTTGAAGTCCTTCGATAGGGGGTGTGAATATTTTAACCCCAAAAAAAAAGTTGGTAGCCCAAAGTTGTGAAAAAAAAATTGCTTCAATCAGATGTCCTGCACATATCATATTATATGAAATGGTAAGATAACTCTCTCAAAGAAGGTTATGAACGCACTACGTCCTGGCACTGACTTAATGGTTGCAATCACTGTTGTCCCCTGACCTATGTCCACTCACAAGAATATCTACCTACGGGCATTCACTATTCGAGGTTTTACAACAGGTGCACCTCAAACTTGTACAACTTAGATTTTTTGATGTGGTGGTTTGATCACTGAGTTCTACTCCACCAATCTATTTTATTATAGAGGTTTAATCACGAAGGTCTACTTCTCTTTACAGTATGTGAGAATATATAAAAGATAAATCAAACAGAACCAATAATAAATATTACTTGATAATTGCGTTTGATGTTGAGATTTGAAGTTCAGACTCAAGCTTTAGCCTCTGCTGCAACTCAGTGGTGATGATCTTCAATATTCCTTAGCCAAATAGATTGTAAAGGCCATGGGATCTAGGGATTTTGTAGATAATCCTATGAAGAACTTAACCTAGATCACAATCTATTCCACAAAAATTCTCTCTAATGAGCTTGAATGCTCAATATGATTTTCCTATCAAGGACTTGGAGAGGTGGAAGAAGGCTTGAAGAGGATGGTTTTAATAGCCTAAGCGAGTTTTCTCTCTGTGGGCTTTATGAAGGGTCATTAGTCTAGATCTGTATCCAAACTCATCTATTTATAGATTACGAGCTTCAATCAAGCGAGGTATAAGCTTCAGTCACCCAAGGTGCCAAAACAGAAATGGTTAATTTAACTCAGATCCAAATGTGATTCGGTTGACCGAGGGATTTTTTTCGGTCCCTGAGACCATCATCAAAGTCTTATCCCAACTATGTCGAGGTTGGCTATACGAATTTTGTTTCTCCATTCCGATCTATCTTGAGTCAAATCCCGTGAGACCAAGCCACAAAAACATGCTCTCTGGAAAATAAATCGAAGCAAAGCTTCGGTCCCCCGAATGGGCCTTTCAATCAAGCGACACCACCAGCTTTGGGCCCCCAAAACCATCAGTGCTAAAATTTGATCTCTCTGGAATTTAGACCAAAGAAAGGTCTTAGGCACCCCAAAGGGGTCCTTTGGTCCACCGAGATTAAAGGCTTGATCCACCGAAGAACTAGAGTAGTCTTTTTAATAAAATGACATTCTCTTGGCCACTAGGTCTAGACAGATTTTAACCAAGTTTACTAAGCGTCTTAGGGCCTGTTTCTTGGTACATTCAAGGTCCAATTTACCTCATGATTGGCACATCTTGGGAATATGACTTGATGTAGCAAGGCCTTCCATGACTTAGTATTCTAGACTTGATTTTAGTATAACTTGAGTCTTCTCCAGAGGCAACTTTATGGACTTGTCACGGAATTGACAACCTGAGGAAGTGACAAATTTAACTATGACACTAACACGCTTCTTGGTCATAATGGAACTCTGTAACTTAATTTACTGTTAAGATTGCATATTTGGAATATTAGTATGAAATGCCCTTATTTAGTGGAAATTATGCAGCTAGAAATCAGAGTGCTCATTCTAAGAATCAGTCATATTGTAGTGTTCAAAAGTCACTCTTTTGTGCCTTTGTGTTAGGTTGATGTCAACGGGAACAATGCAGCCCCTGTGTACAAGTTCTTGAAGTCCAGCAAAGGTGGCCTTTTTGGTGATGGCATCAAGTGGAATTTCGCCAAGTTCTTGGTCGACAAGGATGGCCATGTGGTTGACCGTTACGCTCCAACAACTTCTCCTCTCAGTATTGAGGTAAAGTGATATTATATAATTTGGTCTTTATGTATTTCTTGTTAGCTGTTGTTGAAATGAGTACTAGTGATCGCTTGAGAGAAAAAAGATGCTAGTGTTGACTGGCAATGAAGCCTGCTGGGCAATGGATGGAAATTTTGTGCTTAAGGGGTAATTCCTCCTCACCCATCCCACTGGGTAGGATTTGGAAGAGGTTTTGATGGGTTTTGGGTTTTAATTGATGGAAAATCATTAGATAATACAAAATAATACAAAATCTTGTCCCCCAAATTGCCAAAATGTTCTTCATACCTCGAAGGAAATGTAGGTGAAGTATACCAAAAAGACTTGACCTGCATCTATCGCAGGATGGGTTTGGTTGGTAGGTGTCGTATGGGTTGCGATGGTGGGTTGGGTAGGTATGAGACCTCCCTGTTGGCTTCATGCATCCTAGCAGTATCTTGCAAATAGATGGGTATAACTTGCAGGTGAAATTTTTGTTATCTTATCCCCGTTGTCTAGAGGCAACCATGATAAAAATATAGGCTATATAAAAGGTTGGTCCATTTCTAGGACTTGAGGTGTAGTGTGATGCGGGGGAGCTGTGGTAAAACTGGATTAAGGGTGATATGATAGTTTACTTTATGATGTTGATGTTGATACTTTGGCCTAGTGAAAGCCCATTTGTTCATGGTGCTTTGTGTTTTGTCATCTTTGCAGAAGGATATTAAGAAGCTGCTGGGAGTGAATTGATGGCCGTATGATGATTAATAATTATGGAAACTATCAGCTATTAGTAGTATTTGATGCCTCTCTGTAGGTTGGCTTTTAAGTACAGAAGAAGTGATTTGCATTTTCAATGTATGGTTTATATAACTGTTCCAGTTATGTACTGAGTTTTTATTTATTTGATATATTGTCTTTTTATGAGTAGTAGACAAATTGTACCGTAGAGAAGCATGCTTGATTGGTGGATATTTTAGTTATTCCTTTAATAGAAGTGAAAATGTGTCTACCATCATGATGGTCAGTACATAATATTTGCATTGTGCACATGTTACATGTAAGGTGCGCGCGCGCACACATACCGTACAAAGCTTTTCCTGTAAAATTATGTGCGGATGGACCACCTGCAGGGCCAGGTCACTGTGACAGGTTCAGGATGCATAACTGAAGAATGCAGGTCCAAAAAGGAATGCCCAGATTAACAAATCACTAATTTTCATTTCATATGACGAGGAATAGGTATCCTCCAATTGGCTCCTCTAAATTTATCATCTAAAATTTAGACCATACCAAGTGCTCCCATGTGCTCCCATTTTTCAATGCATCGGTCGTCTTCCTGAATCGTGAATTCTTCCTCGTTACTAAAAAATAATTAGTAGTGACTAAGTGATTATCACCGTGCTTCATCCAATCAATCAAAGTACAAAAGTGACCAAATCACTTGTCAAGTTTAGGGTTTTGGCTTCAACTTTGAGCGGACAGTTATTCCATTTTGCTATCTCCCCCTACCTCCCTCGCCTTCGGTTCTTCCTTCCAACCCCCATCTCTTCAATTTCCTTTCTACTCCCTTCCTACCTTTTTAATGCATGACGGGCTATTGTGTTAGTTACCATTATGCACACATTAAGAGTGGTGCAGCATAGTACAGTATATTTTGTTTTGTGGGCTTCCAATTAGGTCTGACAGGGTCTTTATAAGCAAACGCCCAATCGTTTCAATACCAATTTGGTGCGAGCTCCACATTTGGGCCATAGACAAAATGGGTCAATCAGGCCAATCAAGCTACACGTAATCAAAACATATGATGCCTTCCTGTGACTAGGCAAGCATGAACAGGTCTTAGTCGTACTAGGGTGTTCTATACAGTTAAGTTTAGAATGCACATCATTCCAATCTATCGCCTCTCCTCTAACCAACCCATCATGGGATCTTGACCGATAGAACAAAGACTACATTGATCATAGAGTACCTATATGGACACAAAAAGAATGAGAAATCACCGACCAGCATAGGAAAAGGATATAAAGAAAAGGGCCTGATGCGAATAGGATCATCCACAAGATTTTAAGCTTTGAAAACATTACCTCCTGTGACATTTACAAGCTTTTTGGGGAAGCGACCAACGATCATCAATTCATGACAGGCATGCCCATCATTTCATTGCTGATTTGATAACGCAATTTTAATTTTCAACCTTCCATAGTCTCCAACTTTGTTGGCTGCAGGATACTCATCCAGGCAACAAATTGAATAGACCCAGTATGCAATGCATCCACGATCAGACAAGCAACTCCTGAATAAAGAACTAGTTCCCTCCATACACCAAATGGAAGGTAGCAATCTCATTTAGGGTAAAAATACATAATCCCTATTGTTCAACTGAGGCTGAAATTCACAATAATAATAAGCTCCAAAGGATATCCATGTTACCTGAGGCTGGATGGCGGCCCTCTACCCAAATATACAAAAATCACAAAGTTCAAAAGGGCTTGCTCCGACTTCCTGCATCACTGTAATTGCTAATTTCACATTAATGTGCATTTCCGATGTGTCAACCAACACTGGTAATATGGTCATCCATGAGTCAAATCAAGATCTGTATGGGTGTTCCTCATATCAGCAGACCTCGAACTGGGCCACCCACCCATAGTTGGACTCAGGCTTTGACCAGGAGGAACACTGGTTGGAGTGACAAATTTTCCATCTCCATTGGGGCGATCATACTCTACACAAGATTCAGGATCTGTACCAGATTTGCTCTTCATTTTCGTCCTGCTGTAAATAAAACTCCCTGCTATTACCTGCAGCAGGTGATCTAGCACAGTGAAATTTCCAGGCATGCCAATGGTTTGGATCTTGACTGTTGATTTGATGGGCCCCACCACGGTACATCATGCCTCACAGTTCAAAAGAAACAAAAATTAGATGGTTCAATCAATCTTAACTTTTTACCCCTCAAATGTGGTATGGCATAACCCCCACTTAACAACCATCCATGTTTTAGGGGAGACAACTAACAGGGTCAACAATGTCTCTTCAAGAAGATCTCGTAAGGCATGGCATAACCACAGTGGAGCACATCAGACCTATCGACTGATCAATTGACCCACACTCTCAGGACCCAAAGACAGTATGCATAGTATGCATATCATCTTGAATTGAGTTGGAACTTAGAAGTAACCAAGTATATCCAAGATTCAAGTAATGATCTGCATCTCGACATGTACACTGAAACAGCATTGCTACAAATAAAGAAAACAATTATTTTAATATAAACAAATTTCTGCCTGGTCCTATTTGCGCAATTGTGTAGTACTAATTTAAGAAGAATAAAGAAAGAGGCCAAATAAAATACCTGAACAGGGCTTGACGCAATGAGCATTCCACCAACACCGCCACCAATCACACGACCATCAGGGCTGGAGAGGGAGATACTTAGACCACCAGTTCGGCTGTTAGAGCCATTATCATCAGAGAGCAAGTATGAGCCTGACAAGGATAGAATTTCGAAACGGCCCTACACAAAGTTCAGCACACCATGCAAGATTTGAACGTCAATTTTACAAGAATGAATGGTATCAACTTGTGCCATATCTGCTAGAAGGATAATTAGCCGAAGAGGGAAATTTAAACATGAAAGCTCAGACAATAAATGTAGTGTTAAATCACCAGCATTAAGATTTAAGCAACATAAGATAACTAGTCATTGCAAACACAGTAAAAGGACAGGTGTTCTTGGTTGCTATTGGAGGCAGCTCTTCCACGACCCAAGAAAATCTAGGCTGACCCATTGCAATTGGCATGCTTTTATGATTATCAACTGATGGCAAAATTCCTTAAAACCATCCACACATTTCATACGGTACTTGTACACCATCCAATGAGTAGTCAGTATAATTTTTGGGCAAATACACCTGATGCATATCTACTTTTAACTCCAACTAGATGGATGGTCTCAATTACTGAAACACAGGGCAGTCCGTACATGATACTTGGTTTGATCAAAATGCAGATCCACTAGGACATGCACTAATCATATGCTACCGTCAGTATGGTGCTAACAGGCTACCAGCAGTTAAAATCTATTTAACATTCATGAGGCCAGGAGAACCCTCTAGCACATCTATTCATGTACATTGACCCTTCTTGATAGAGACTAACTTAAATTTCACTTAAGCTGACGTGATATACACATTAGCATGGCGTCCTCCTGTTTGAACTGGATTTTGAAAACAAACTTCTCAAAACTTCTCCTGAGAATAGATTGCCGACATATAAACCGTCCAAAGGTTTGTCTCACTTTGATTAGATTAGAGTGAAATTTGCATTGGTGCCTGCACAATAATGCAGCTGGAATGTGTGACAGCTGATCAAGTCAATATGGCCCCACAAAAGTTAATCAGATTTTAGCAGCCATCAGAACCATACCTTCAGCAGTAAATATCATTAAATTTACCCTCTCTACATGTGTGAATATTCTGTTGTAGCTCTATGAGGCCCACTTGGGTCCACCTATGATCAGTCTAGCCCCTTAGATACTGTTGTCATCCCATGATCTAGCATTAGGACCAATTTTATACTCATTGAACTTTCACTAACCATTGGATTGAATCCCGAAACATCTACAGTAAAGATGTCATTAAACTTTAAGGCTGTTAAACCAAGAGCTACGATCATATGGAGAAGCTGATCTTTTGGCGTCCCCTATTCCATAAGGAGACCCTGCCATCCACCCCCTTCCCCTCGGTGACATGTATCTAAGTGGGCCCCACAAGCTGTACTGCATTTTCGCAATATGTAGCCTGCTCATAAGAGATAACGATGTCCCTTTGCATGATCATGCACATAAATTGAATATTATGATGATATATAATAGGCACTTTTTTTATTTTTCATATGCATACAAGTGAAGTGAAAAGACAATGAAACGCGAGACTGAATTTTGAGCCTCGAAGGTGAGATGAATTTTTCAGACTCCGGAACTTGTGTTTAGGGTTCATTTGCCTTTCACTCATAAGATAGGAAATGGGTTTTACATATATAAATGTTACATCCACAAATGTTACACATCTGAAACACATTACCGTGTTTTTCAAAGTCACCATTTTCACATGAGTAAATCCAACGGTTTTAGATGTGTTTGTATGTTGTGGACGTTTTAAAACAAATTTCTCAAAATCCATGAAAATTTAAGATATGAAATGCTTATCATTAATATAAAATTTTCAAATGGATTGGATCATGAATTAAGGCCCCACAAAAGTGCAGAAAATTAGATCATAGGTTGTTTTTTTTTTTTTTTTGGGGGGGGGCTTTTCACAAATTACACAAAATCTATGAAGAATTAAGATAATTAACTTAAAGGTCTTGGAGTTTATTAGTTCAATAAACAAATTGAGCAATTCGGATTACAGATATGGGGCCCACATTAATAAAAAGAATATAAGGTGAATGATGGGATTTGATCCCTTGATTGCATAACCAAAATGCAATCACCGTGTGGAGCATGAACTGCCTGCCTTTTTGCAAGTGGGAGAGGTGAAAGAGTTCCATACCTATCTAGGAGTGAAAATTTGGCCTTATTTACACTCCCATCTTCACACCTCATTTAGTGCAAGCAAATGTGATGATGTATAACCATTACGCATGTGAATCATTTACACATGTATGAGTGATGTTTCTTTTTCAAACGATACATTCTAATTAACAAGTTTTTAATCTAAATTTCAGATATAAGAACAAATAACAGGTATCAAATATTTGAACCTCATAAGTAACAATGCCTCCAGAAGTCGCAGGCTGACGAAGTGTGGCCGTAGAAACTGAACCATTAGCTGAGAGGATACAAACAGCCCTTGGACCCTGTTGTGAAAACGACATAATCTTTGTTGCGACATCCTGTACAAGAACAAAGATGTCTAAATTAGTAAATTATATGATTCCACAACAAAGTGAAATTCCCAACGAATTATGATAGTATTACTCATTAGCCCAACTAAAACATATTAGTGGTTTTCCAGCATCATTATATGTAATGTGTGCATTAATAAAGACTCCGTCTAACCACCCATCCGAAAGCCCTTGAATATACAATGAGAGCGTTCTATCAAGTGAAACTCTCCCAGTCCCCCTTCACATCCCACCAACCCAAGATATTGGCATGCCTTCAGGGCAACAGAGAAGATCCAATCAACTCTTGCCACATGGTTCCCACACCATCACCATGCTTTATTAACTGTCCATTTTCCAAGATTGATCCATAGGTTTGGATCATCCAATTATCATTATTTTTTCACGGTCACCTATGACCTTTAGGCTGGACTGTGTTAACAATTTAGATCATTTTTTGAACCATTTGTGTCAGGACGCAACTCATACCTTGAAGCATATCTGGTGTGGGCATCGGTGTAATGAAAAAAATTAAGCATCCTTTTTACATAGACCAAAACTTGCTAATAGAAAGGATGAATGGCAAACCAAGCTAAATGGTACACTAAACCTAATGTTAGGCCACTCAAGGTACTGACGACTAGCTAAGCTTTAGGTTCACATACGACACATGGCGCACACACAAAACAACAGGATGTGCTATTATTACTTATCCACTTTATTTAATTTTTATCTATTTATTGTTTGCTACTCTACAAACTAGAACTCGAGCACTCTTAGATCACACACCTCCGTCCCTTACCAGCTAAGCTACAGCTTGAGTATATGCGGACTTTATTTGTTTAATTCATGTAGCTAGTTAGTTTTTGAGTTTAAACTTAAAAGAATATATAGGTCCACTTTTTAAATATGCATGAAGGGTTGAGATGATAATATCTTACACCTAGGCAATAATGAAAGGTTACGATGTGTTGCAGGTTTAGATGAAGTAGTTGAACATATTAAGTATACGTGGAGTGAGGAGACTTATGATGGCCATTACTAACACTGGGAAACAGTAGTAGGCTTCATCATTAAGGCCAGTTCCACTTTATTAGCATGACTCCACATCATTGTTCACAGAATTTTATGCTGATCCTCAACTTCTCACTTTTTGTTGAGTGTTGTGTATAAATGAAACAATCTATTGCTCTTCACATTTCATGAACAATATAACATTTATATTTTAGAACTGCATCAATTTGGTAACACAACAAATTCTGATTGTCGGAAATTTTGATTTCCCAAAAGATCCTGATTATGTCAATAAGAAAATGGGTTCGGATCAACTCTCTGCTGCAGTAGAAAATATTTTCCAAGCTCTCTCAGCTCTTTTTTTTTTTTTTTTCGACTAGTGACTTTCATGTTTCTCAAAATGTTGGGATGCTTATTTTAAAAAAATAAGAGCATTCTAGAGGTAACAAACCCACTGTGCTAAGGTAGAAAAACTATATAGCAGCAGGAATCTCGATATTGATAGCCTAGAGGACTACGATTGCACAGATCATGCAACATGCAATTCCAATATAGGATTGGCAATGAACACGTCCAAAATTTGGGCTGAAATTTTCTTGAGGGGGGGGGGGGGTGGGGGTGGGGGTGGTGGTGGTGGTGGTGGTGGTGGTTCGTTTCAGATTATTGTCTGAACCGAATCTCATAACTATGATTGGTATCCATTCTACCAGCATTTCTTCTACTGCAGCACTTCAGCTGCCTAGTCATAGAGTGCATGCATGGAATGAGTTTAAGTAGAGCTTGGCAACTGAAACTTAATCTTTCAATAATGAAGGAAAAGAAGATCATGCCACACGCACCCTCGCCTGCCCGCCCACCCCTAGAGAGAGAGAGAGAGTGTTTATGGGCCAGGCCGGACTGGACTTGGAAATATAGGCCCATATTTGGCCCAAGCTGATACTAACACGTGCTGTAAATGCCTAGCTCGAGCTCAGTTCGCCCTCAAACATGTCAAGCCCGAGCCCGCCCATTTAGTCAATTGTACCAGCCCAAGACAGGCTTAACCAAACTACAAGCACCAACTTCTTCAATCATCTTGCTCAGGCCAGCCTGGGCTTTGGGCCTTCACTTTCTCAGCCCAGCCCAACATTGAAATGGCTGAAGTTTTGGATCCATGACTGACCCCTGTACTGAAACACAAGGCCCAAAAACAGACACCTTAACTCCAACCCAAAATTTACGCTTTTCCGTACATTATTCACAGTTGGATTTCAACACGAAATTTTTTTAATGATGTATAGCCAATAAATAACCTTTAAGGATCAAAGCAGTCTGCCAAGGTTTATACAGTAATCACAAAATATTGACGCTTTTCACTGTATCAGCTCTTATCGGTCGAATGACAGCACAAACCCTCTCTACAGTCCTTTCTAAAGAGGTTTTTTCAGCCTTTTACCGCCAAGATCAGCAGCTTTCAGCCCTCTTTCAACTTCTCAAATTTGAAAAACCACAAAAAACTTAAGAAATCACCAGATCATAGATGATAAACAAACTTCTTCTCAAAGAAGTATCTCAAGGTATGAAAAGTTTCAAATTACATCAATTTTTTTCTACTTTTAACTCGGTTTTTCATAAATTATGTTGGAATCATATTTTTTACATCGCATGATGAAAGATTTTGAACTATTTTATGCATTATTTGAGCTATTTTATGTTTTTTTTTCTTTTTGTTTTGGTTTTCTTGTTTTGTTTATTTTCGGATTCTCTGAGTTTTTGCTTTCGGGACTTTACCCGAAAAATCTACTTAAACCCAGTGGTGACCAAAAAGGTCCTCAAAGTTTTTAATGCACCAGATTGGTTACAGAGCCCCCTTTTCAGGGTTTTTTTTTCTTCTTTTCCCTGTACCAAGCAGTGATAACGCTGCTCACCTGTGTATATTGTTGCTCACTGCGTCACCTTCTTCTACACTTTCCATGTCCACTCTTCACCGGTTCAACTAAGTAATGGCCTACCTTGTTTTCTCAAATCATCTCCAAACCTGCAAATCAAGCAACCAAACAAACTTGACCGACCCCACTTGCAACCTCGTCACCACTGCCAAATGCCACCTATAAACAACAACTGGCATTCATCATCTCCTAACCCCCTCTGGCTTCTGCAAATCTGAACCAATGCTCCAACTTCGCATTTGAAAGATTTAAAATACTTTAAAAGCCTTAACCCTTATCGATACTTTGAAAGATTTGTGAACAATCCAGTCAGATTTTCCCAAGTTACTTATGAATTCAATGAGAAGCTGGTGAAATTTGTAAATTTACACTTTTTTCTTTTCTCTTCATATAAAATTCGATGAGGGTTTTTATTTCAATCTGAGAGATTCGTCTTGGGAGCGACTTAGTCTTGTTAAACTCCGGCAGTGGCCTCGAACGCAGGCAAAGAAGAAGAAGAAGATGACACGAGCAGCGAGCTCAGAAAAAAAAAAAATAAATAAATAAAAAAAGTAGTGGGAGGAGGGCCCTTATAGTCTATATTGAAGTTTAAAGGCCTTTTTGGTCTTTAACCACTTTAAGGGGATTTTCCGGTAAAATATTCACAAAAATCAATTTTTTGCATGATAGACAAACTGAATCACTTGAAAATGCTTTCTAGCTTCTTGATCTATGTATTGTATGGATCAATCCCAAATGATTTGAGTTTTTATTGCTTATTTGACTTTCAAAATGCAACATAGTGATGCAATTTTGATGAAACTGTTCAATCATTGGCATTTTATTAGTTTCTAATTTAATATAGTTGACCAACATAGATTGATACTATTATTTATAATTAAATAATAAAAAAATTAAAATACCATGAACTTCGTTTAAAAAAATTTATGATGTAGACAATAAACTTTAAGGACTTAAAATCAAGGATCAACCAGGGCTGATATAATAACTACAAAATACGCCTTCCACTGGATCGACTCTTATTAGTCAATTGACAATACAGACCAGACCCTCTCTAAAGCCCTTTATGTATAGGTCCAAGCATAGCACCATTGGAGACAATATTTGGGTAACTAGATCTTTTACTTTTAAAGAAGGGATGAGTGTAATGGAGGGTTAGGACATTTTCTGTGTAAATGAAGTTACAAACATATATAAGGCCATGTACAGGTGAGGTAAGGAGGCTATTGATATTATATTTTTCTTTTTCTTTTTCTTTTCTTTCTTCTTTCTTCTTTCTCCTTCGGTCAGGATTCACTGCTATTGGTATATTTTTCATCCTAAGACAAGGGAAGATGGGTGGGATATTGCATGACACATAGACCATTTAGACATGATTCAAAGCCCTTGTTGGCTAGATTTTGAGCTATTTTCCAGCAATTTTTCTCTAGTTTTGCTGAATTTTCTGATGTAGTGCTGTGGCAGATTGTGAGTTCTCATGTTTGTATTTAACAATAGAGTTTTTATACTAGGATCACATCAACACAGTATGATCAGGGGTGCAAAAGGGTTGGTTAGAGATGATATATGATAGATCAGAACCGGTATTTAAATTCAGGTTCAGGGCCCTGAATCCAAGTCCAATTCAGATCCAAAATGGATCCAACATATGAAACCCATCAGTGAGTCCAACTATATATACTTTGTATAAATTATGTAAATAAACTTTAAATTATACTAGCTTACTAAAAATGACATTTGGCTATTGGATATATGAGGCAACCGTCACCCTCAAGTCAACTCAATTCGGCTTAGTCATATGAAGTCGGACCAAGTTGCACCTCAGAGCCCCAAAAAACCTAAAAATTATATAAAAAACTATTATTAAAAAAATGTCAAACGATAGGAGATGTTGTCCTATAAATTTAAGCCACATGTTTTTTTTATTTTATTCTTGCTTGTACATGGGAGGAAAGGTAAACCATCCGAGTACTAAACTAGCCTAGTCTAAGTCCTAGGGAGGAACGGATCCTCCCTAGGTGATCCACTTCAGTGCTCTGTCATAGGACCTCCATCTGAGCTCCGCACTGATGCAATCCTAGGGTTAGGATGCAAGTACCGGGACACGATTAGGGTTCCAATGGAACAATCACACGATGAAGACACTCTCCAACGATAAGCCCACAAAGGGAAAATCCTATTAAACTCAAATCTCTGAGATCATTGATCTCTATAATGCTATATTTATAATAATATAAACTTAGGGGCTAAAAAATCAATTCTAATCAAACTAGGAAACCAAATAATAATCCAATCCAAATTAGAAACTAATTATAAATACAACTTATTAAATAAAATCAGAAACTAATAACAATTAATAAAGAATTCCTAAACATCCTGGGGTCCCACATGTGGACCATGTCTCTTGCTCCAACGGATGTATAGTGCTGCTGCATCATTTCCCCCCACGTTGGAAAAGAGTTCGACCTCGAACTCGATTCTTCTTTTTGATGTTGCTTTTGTACACATTGTGTACTTGAAGTGCTTCCTTGGTGAAACGTGAACTTGATCCTTTCTTTGGTGGTGTCAACTTCATAGGACAGAGTGTGACTTGCTTTTCACCATGCATGAATGTGTATTTGCTGTCGCGCATGCCAGTAGTACCATTCTTGTCATATATCCATGGATGACCCAACAAGATATCACCACTTTCCATGGGTATCACATTACACCAAATTGTATCTGTATAATCTTCACCAATAGAAACGGTAACTGGACATGCATACCATACTTGCACTTCATCACCTGTCATTAACCATCTAGCAAAATAGGGATGATGATGCTTCCAAACTTTCAGCTGCAATCGATCCACGAGACCTTAAGATATAATGTTCTGACAACTTCCTCCATCAATGACTACCGTGCATTCTTGACCATTGACTATTCCTTTTTAGCGAAAAATATTATCTCACAGCCATTTCTTCTCAGTAGTTGATGTAGTCTCTTTAATGAGTATGAGAGACTCAAGACCCTCCTCAGGCCCAATGTCCTCTACCTCCTCTGTTTCATTCTCTTTAGTATCATCTAGAGTATCTGTCACATCACTTTCATTCTCAATGAGGTGGATGCGTTTGGGACAATCCATTGCACGATGCCCTTGTTGTTTACAATTAAAGCATGTGATCCTATTTTGACTTTCGAGCTTGGTGAAAACTTTCTCTGATGAACCACTCAATTTAGAATCTAGTATGGAGGAATTCTTCTGCACAACCCATTTAGATGCATTAAATTTTCTCGCCTAATGATTTGCAATCACCTCAGCCTTGATAGCATGCTGGACGATCTCATCAACATTATCAAAATGCTTGAATGTGAGGATATGTTGAATGTCAAGGCTAAGCCCATGAAAGTATCTGTCAACTAATACATCATCTTCTTCATTCAAGCCACAACGAGCTTGCATGGTCATGAATTCCTCAGAATACTCAATAACTGTCTTAGATCCTTGTTTCAAATCTTGAAAACTTGAACACGGATCTCTAGAGTAATTGACATGAAGGAATTTTTTGCTTCAGCAGATTTTTCATCTCGGTCCACATGTCAACGAGGTCAATTAGTTGGTTTCTTATCTTCTTTTGTAACTTGACCTACCATATCGCAGCATAATTGCGTAATCAAGCTGCTACAAGTGTAACTTTATGACCACCCGTCATTGGCTTGTGTGCAAAAATATTTTTAACACACCAGCCAATCCATGAACTCATCCGGTTTCAATTTTCCATCATATTCGGGAATCACGAGTTTAATACCCAAATCTCGATCAACATTTATTGCACGCGGATCTCGTTGATTTCGAATATGTCCTCCATCTCTGTGATTATCCTCACGCCGATTATTTTCCAAATTGGTTAATCGGGTTTCAATCCTTACAAGAGCCTCTTGGATTTGAATCACTGTTGCAGTTAGTTGATTAACATTTACTGATAATTCCGCAACGGTTCCCCTCAAATCCTCATCGTTTGTGGAGGAAGAGTCCACATCTACATGCTTCTTGCGAGGAATTTTTTGTAATAAAAATTTCGACTGACCTAATGTGTAGACCTACCTTCCACGAGGACATAGGTGAAGACGGATTTGAAATCTGACGATGGATGACACTGATAACGCGAAAAGAAATTATGGCCATCGATCTGATAAAAAATTGTTGATTGAAACCTGCTGATGAGAAAAGGCTTCTTATATGAATGGGTCAGGTCAACCTGAATTGGATAGAGGCCCACAAGACAGGGCTTACACGTGTGGCCCTTTTTCAATGAGGTTCTGCCTTGTTCGATGTGCGAGTAGAAAAATAAGGTGAAAAAAGGGTTTTCGACATTGCTCCTGTGCTTATGTGTGACGAAAAGAGGAGCGAGGGCTGGGAAAAGAGATGGCAACGGTAGAACTGATGGTTGCTGCTCCTTTCTTCTTCTCGGATGAAGGTTGTTGCGTTGGCGATGGCGCGGCTAGAGTCGCAGCGAGGTGTGGTCATTTCTCTATCCCTTTCTCTCTGCATCTTTCTGATTCCTTTTTTTTTCTTTGGTCTGGGGCTTTGGGGGTTCGGGGAATGGGAGATGGGTTTCGAAGGGTGCAATCTGGGTTGCGATTTGGCGTCTGGGTGTTGAGATAGTGGTGGTGGTTTGGTTCTGGTGTACTAGGTGGGAAGTTGGTGGGGCTTCGGTCAGTGATTCTGGTAGGGGTTTCAGCAGTGGGTTGTGTTGCGGGAAGGGGAGTTTTGAGGGGGTTTGGAAAAGGGGAGGGCGCACTGGATGGATGGCTTATGGCTGGGTTTGGTGCTATGATATTGCAAGGTCTTGGCTTTCTAGATTGGGTTGGGGCTACGGCAGTGGCTGATTTAGGAGATGGATGGGCGTTTGGAAAAAGGGTTGGATGGACGATGGATAGATGCTAATCATGCCGATCGATCAAGGATCGTTCGCCTCTAATACCAATTGATGCAATCCTAGGGTTAGGATGCAAGTGCCGGGGCAAAATTAGGATTCCGATGGAACAATCACACGATGAAGACACTCTCCAATGATAAGCCCACAAAGGGAAAATCCCATTAAACTCAAATCTCTAAGATCATTGATCTCTACAATGCTATATTTATAAAAAAGAAACTTAGGGGCTAAGAAATCAATCCTAATCAAACTAGGAAACCAAATAATAATCCTATCCAAATTAGAAACTAATCATAAATACAACTTATTAAATAAAATCAGAAACTAATAACAATTAATAAAGAATTTCTAAACTTCCTTGGGTCCCACATGTGGACCATGTCTCTTGCTCCAACGGATGTATAGTGTTGCTGCATCACGCACCACAGTATACTCCACCTTCTGTGCTGTGGTAGTCCCGGGGGCCACATGTTTTAATTACTTGGAATGAATTTTGACTATTAATAGATAGTCTAGAATGAATTTTGAGTACTAATAGATGGTCACTTTTAAATTCCATTCAATCGGGTAAAAATTACTTTCGACCTTTGAGTACTTCAATCTTCTACGAAGTGTGGTTTTTTTTTTTTTTTTTTTTCCCTTCCAAAATCAGTACAGAAGGATGCTAAAAGCCTTAAAACATCTTCTCACGACAAGAAAACTAGATAAATTTACCATTTTCTTCTTTGGTCATATGGTTGTCTCCATGAAAATAGACCGAAAGATCAAAGGATCGAGTATTGGTATACCCATCTCAAGAAAACTGGAGAAATTTATTAGTCTTGGTCATTCCCCATAGCACTCGACCAAAGGAGACATGTAGTAGCACACGGTTGCCATATACTCAACTCATGATCCACATGTGGGACCCAAGGAAGTTTAGGAATTCTTTATTAATTATTAGTAGATTCTAATTTTTTTTAAGTAATTGTATTTAGAATTAGTTTCTAATTTGGATAGGATTTTATTCTTGTTTCCTAGTTTGATTAGGAATGTTTTCTTAGCCATTAAGTTTCTTTCATTATAAATATTGTAGAGATCAATGATCTCAGAGTAGTGATTTGAGTTAATAAAATTTCCCAGCGTGGGTTTATTGTGGAGAGTTGTCTTCATAGAGTGATTGTTCCAGTGGGAACCCTAATTGTGCCCTGGCACTTGCATCCTAACCCCAGGTTGCATCAACATGGGAGGTGACTTGACTCCGTAGGTGCAATGTATGGGTCGGCATACACGGGGCCAATTTTTAAAACCATGACTCACACCCCAAACTGCAGAAATAAAAAATTGAAAAAAAAAAAAACCACTCCTTAGGATTCACATGATAATAGAAAAAATGGACCAATGGTTAATGGGAAACCGGAAAGAAATGTTTCTGGTTTGTATTTCCATTCATAATTAGGCAAAAGCACCCATTTGATTGTCCATTTACCTAATTAATTGCCGAGAAAATAATATAGACTGAAACCATATAACAGGGACATCATCTCCACCATCCAACATAATTTATGAACTGTCATGTTTTTTACAAGGACTTCACTGTTGAAGCTCTCAAACAAAGAATGTATGGCTTTATCCAAATTACAGGTCAAAACCAAAGTGATTCAGAAGTAAGCCTACCAAGTTTATGGTGTATAAAATCATCTCCACAATCCATCATATTCTATGAACTGTCATGTTTTTTGACACGGACTAAACTGTTGAAGCTCTCTAGCAACGACTGTATATGGCTTTATCCAAATCACAGACCAAAACCAAAGCAATTCAGGAGTTAGCGAACCAAGTTTATAATGTATAGCCTCATGCATTAAGTATCATGTCAAGTAGAGGAACAGAGAATTGTGTGCTGTCTGCATTTTTGGTGTCATTGCATTTGGGAAACTAAAACTATGTTGTCCGTAAGAACAGATGATAATGGCTGACTACATGGAATGACAGCCATAGAGCCATACAAGAAAACAAATCCCAGTTCTACACAGCTAGTAAAACTAGAAACTGCTATAATATATGAGAAGTTAAAGAATTATTAAAAGCAAACATGATCGATCATGTGAATATTAATTGAAGTCTTGCATATCCATTGGCCTATCACAAATAGAACTTAGATTGTTGTCGAGGATATGCATTTACACCTTAGGGTTCTAGAAAGAGATTAATAAAAGGTAAAGCATACCTCTCCTACTGGAACTGTTATAACATGTGGAGTAAAACCCATTCCAGCTGACCCAGAAACCCATTGACCTAGCAAGAAAAACAGAAAATATAACCATTAATATAAATTAATTGTCTCACAACACAATTTCAGGGTACACACAAACTAAAACGCAAAAGGCCAACAGAAGGCCACTTAAGGCATCCCAGCACTGGTTACCAAATAAAAGGTGCATGCAAGACTGTCTTATTCTTTTTTCCAGTTTTCTTTTTTTCTTTTTTCTGTGGGGTGGACTTTTTTCAATCAACAACACAATGAAAAGCATTGCTAAGGCACTCTCAATTGAAACTGCAACTTTTTTTTAATCAATAACACAGTGAAAAGCATTGCTAAGCTGCTCTTGAATTAACTTAGCTGGAGGAATGTAGAAAGAACCTAAGGTGTGGGCAACATTGTGGGGCCCACATGCGACAACTGCTCATCAAGATTTAAATTGAAAGTTCTGATCAAGGAAAAAGGTTGGGGTAAAAATCCATCCTTGATGAATGATGATATGCATTGATTAATGGAGCCCAAGTGCCCAACAATTCAACAATGTAAACTAAGGATGACTCAATCTGATGGTGAAATGGCTCTGATTAAGAACAAAGCCAGGCCTGCGCGCACATACATACATTGGTGGTTGACCACAGTTGGGCCCAACAGAATCCTTGTACGTGCCTACCCGCACTCTCGTGTTCCAATTTAGCTAGTTCACAAAATTTTGACAAAAACAACTAAACTGAAAAGTAGGCTGCCTTATATTTTAATAGTAGGTACCAATGACAGTGTTAAATACATAATTTGTTTAACATGGAAGATGAAAAAAAGGCCAATTTAGCTTACAACATGGACCTGGATAATCACTCAGTTTATTGCATGTCCCATTGGAAGAAATCAAGAAACAGGAAATGTGTGTGTGTGTGTGTGAAAAAACATTCTGCGATAATGATTTAATAAAGCAGCAGTAAAAGGACCTGACAAGTTTTTTATTTTACCCAGACAATTCTTAAGATATAGAGAAGTTTTTAAATGACAAAATTTCTTGTTCTCTCATATCAAAGGCTTATGTCCAAACAGTCATAAACAATACATACATCCAGACAGGATTAAAAAAAAGGAAGCCACCATAAGCTTACCGCCAAAGTTTGTTTTTAAAAACATGATCAATATGCCAATTTAGTAAATGTGGACCCACGGTTTGACAATCCATATCATCCATCCAGTGCCACACAATGGATGACAACCTAAAAATTCTCCCACAGTGGAGAATCCCAACTCTGAACCAGTGGTTTAGAAACTGGGCATTGATTAGAAATTCCTAAAAGGCGTCCATAAAATATTAGAAACTACTAAAAGGCATCCATAAAATATAAGGCATCCAACTTGATCAATCAATTAAACCCTAAAAGCCATAAACATAAAAAGTTCTTCTGTGAAAGCTCACCAAGAGCAGCTAACTGCTGCTTACTCCCCGACCCAGGAGGTCGTCCTCTGCCCCGCTTCTGCACCGGCAACGCCAATGATGATGCCGGAGCAGACGATGCCGGAGGGGCTGAATTCGCAGTGGGTGACATGGTCGAAATGGTCCCATCCGGTCCGTATTTCCTCGGCCGCCCCCTCTTCCTCTTCACAGGTTCGCCCGACGTGGGCATTCCAGCTGAAACAGTGACATTTGCGGGCCCTGATGAAGGGGACTCTAGAGGGAATGTGGATCCAGCAGAGCTAGCTCCATAGTTGGATTGTACTGGTAATCCTGGATTCGACATCGGGCGAAAACCAGGCGGTGAATGTATTAAACTGGATCCACCCATTCCTCTCTGCATGTAATATGACGCCATGGATCCCCTCCCTTCCATGCATCTACTTGGATAAAATCAAATCGCCGGTGTCACCAATACAGACACTTTTTTCTTTCTCCAATTACAACCAAGGAAAGTCCTTCAATTTAAGAGTTTCTTCGCTCCACCCAGCATAGACGATTTCGTAAGCTAAATAGAAAGAACCCAAATGAAATTCTTAACTCGCTTGAATTCCAACACACCCAAGAATTTCTTTTTTGGCGAAATGCCGAACTGAATAGCCTTAAAAAAACCTCTCTTTGGAAGAACAAAAAAACAACCAAAGTTCTTGAATTTAAATATCCATTTTCAGAGCTCGAAACCCACAACTTTTTCTCTCATCAATGGAATAAAAATCAAAGACAAATCAAACCGTCTCTTGGATACGATCCAATGGGAAAATTTTCAAATAAAGAATTCTGCAAAGTGGTGGGCAATCGAGAAAATGGGAAAACCAAGAACCCCAGATTCCAAAAGGCTTTCTTGTGCAAATGAGAGATACAGGAACAGCAACAGACGCCGCAGAAACGTAAAAACGGCTTAAAAAACCAATCCCAAGAAAGATAAAACAGATTTTTTTTTTTCCAAACAAACCCTAAATCCGAGTTTTCAAAGAGAGAGAAGTCGCTGCAGAGAAAATGCTTCACTTAAGCCTCGAACTCTTCGTACGGGATAAACCCCATCCTAGATTTCTCGAAGCAAACTTCTCTCTCCGAGGATATACGAGTCGAGAAAGAGCAACCAAGTTAAAGCTCGATCAGTTTCGCTTCGAAGAGATTAAAAATGAGAGATATAAAAGCATCAGAAGCAGCAGACAAGTAGCGAAAGAGAAAAAGATCTTCTTTTTACCAAAAAAGGAAAGAAAAGATTGAGACTTTTGTTTCCACAACTTCAACCAAAACCCTAATTGCAAAAGCCTTTTGAAGAAGGAAGAGCTACAACAACGAAAATGCTGGACTTTGAGCTCGAAAGCCTTCACTCGAACGTCCCAACCCACGAAATTTCGAAGCTTTTCTTCAATCTCAGAGGAAGAATGCGAGCCGAGAGAGAGCAAGCAGAAGCTTTTCTTTCTCTCTCTCTCTTTTGCTTTGAACAAAGTGCCGAACAGTTCAACTGCAGAAAAAGGACCTTGGGTTTGAAAGCTTGTTCAGTGATTGATTAAAGGTCGGACGCTTTTGGGGAGAAAAGCCCTAGAAATGGAAATGAGAGTGAGGACAGAGAAAGAGAGAGAAGGGGAGTGAGAGAGAGAGTTGTTGGCGTTCTCATCGCCATGCATAGGGTTGTTGGGGCAGAGAGCTCTGTATGTGTGTCATCAGAGAGGGAGGGGGAGGGAGGGAGAGAGAGGGAGAAGTGTGGTCTGATTTGGTTTGGCAGTGGTGTGCAGCAGAGGGCAGAAAAGAGAGAGAAAGAGAGGGGGGTTTGAGATAAGTGGGGTCCACCTATAAAATATCATGAGGTCATCAATGGGGTCCACTTCTTTGCCCAGCTCATGGACCCTTTTTTATGTCTTGGGGCTTGGACTTTGGAGTCCTGTCCATGTATCAAAACCTGTGGAGAATATTGTGGGGCCCCATTCATCTTATCCATGGATTTTTTATTTTTTTTATCCTAAATATTCAATGAAGAGTTTTCTGGATAATAGCTATCAAAAATGTAATATGGTAGGCCTGCACCACTCACCACTTGGAAAGTTGGGTTGGAATGGGCCCGTTAATTGGGATAGCTGAGGCTTGGGTGACCCAAGAGACAATTCGGTTACCCAAGTGACAAAGGAGTAGCTGCTTTCACCTGCCTATTCAGGATTCCAACTTTGGATATGCTCCCTCTTCTTGCCGGAGTAGTGTCTGTAGGGTTGTAAACGGGTCTGTTCCGGTCCGGATCCATGGTGGATCTGAAACCGGAACCGTTAAAGAGAAGATGGAACTAGAATTGGAACCAGAACCAGCACCATATATTGGACGGTTCTTGATCTCAGTCTGGATCTAGGTAGAGAATGATATTTAAAAAATATGGTTTTTACGAGAGATTTTTAAAAATTGAGGTAATATGTCAAGTTTGGGATCCACAGATCCGAACCAAGGTGAAATCGAACCCGGCCCTCGACCCATTTACTTATTGGGGCCTAAATAAGGACCCAGACCCGGTTTTTAACGGGTCGGAATCTTCGGGTAATCGGAGCATCGGAGACCCAATTACATCCCTAGTAGCGTGTAGGCTTTCTTTCCATGTGTAAGCTACTTTCTAATAAGTTGTCTTTCTATGCATGGGGACTCTCTCTTAAGTCTCAACACCCTTGGTTGGAGCACAAAAATAAAACGGTGGAGCTTGGTTGAAAAAAGCGAAAAGAAAGGAGAAAGTAGACATCATGTAACATGGAGTTGTTTCAAATTAAGTTTGCATGGTGCACATTCTTTTATTCTCTTTTAGCCATGTTGGAAAAACCTTTTTTTAATTTTGACAAATATTCACGAAAGAATGCACACTCAAAGAGACACACTACTCAAGTTCTTTGCCATCAGCGCTACAACTAATGATTGATCTCTAATTATTTTCGTAGAGGAGAGTTGATTGGCCGCTTAGATACTAGTAGGTTGGTGGGGCTCTAACAGCTTCTTTGTGAAAATAAAAAGGACAAAAAGAAGAAAAAATAAGTGAAACATTTTTCAACCAAAAGCCTCATTTTATCCTGATGTGAACTTTTATTTTCAAAGAAAAACATCAAAAGCAGTATAAGTTTTCATAAATCCATGAAAGTGTATTTTCAATAGAAAAAAGTTATACTAATAAGTAAAGGCACGTTTGGTAACAAAATCTGCGGGGAAAATATTTTCTCTTTCTACTATTGTATGCTATATCTAAGTTTGGCAGCCGCAAATCATCACTGATTTTTTGCATCTAAAATCTACAATTGATATGATTTCTGGATCCAATCCCCCCCCCCCCCAATCAGATATGTAAATCCTTCGTGCAAAAGGGGTGGGTATAAAAGCCAAAATCCCACCCCCACTTCCTAACATCTTGACCTCCTCCGTAAACTCACATATTGCTATGATAGATTGGATGTTTGGAGAGATAAAGGAATCAAAGTAAAAATGATAAGATAAGATGAAGATTCTCGAGATTTATTGAATTTTAATATCAGGATTCCAGTTTAAAATGATTTTTAGTTACGTAAGTGATAAACAACATATTTTATAACACTTAAAAATTCACAAGTTGAAAAAATTTCATAAATGAGAAGACCTATGAGAATAGACATCCTAAAAAAAGACATACTACCGTTACTATTAAAACAACTTTAAAAAAGATTGACTATAAGGTTGGAATGAATAGGTGGGTTGCTTATTATCCACGAATTTTGGTATTCAACACCAAACTTGAATTAATGAAATCATCGTTGTCTCTACACTTACAACCAAACGTGGAATGCAATGAATCATTGACTATGCAAATCATTGGCAAGAATATTACTTCTCCCTTGGAAGAGAGGAATTCTAAATCATACAGATTCCTCTCCAGTTACCAAACATGCCCTAAAAGTACATAGACTTCCATTTACTCATATACCATGGAATCAAGGAGTGGCTCTATTAATTTTTTCAGGTTACTATTAGCATACAATCTGGGGTGGCACTTTTCTGTTTGCAAAATAAAAAATGAAAAATTAAAGGTGGGTCCTACTTTTTGATTTAAGTGAGATCTTTCATTCTATTTTAATTTTTTTTAAATTTGATGCCACACTTTTATGCATGCAAAAAGAAAACATTAGGTGGGCCTACTCATCTGCTTTAGTGAGATATATATTGCACTTCATTACAAATGAAATGGTGTTCTATTTTACTTTTGTCACTTTTGTCATTTAATAAAAACATAACAAATATTAATAATGAAATTGAAACAAGTGGCAAGGGGAGCATGATGGGGACAAAATTACAATTATGAATAGACAATTTGAGGGTTGATCTCTTGTGAGATTGGTCATGAATGGAAGGACTGTCAGTAATCTCAAGGGGTAACTCAATTTAACTTCAAAGGGTAACTCAATTAGTTTAAGACCACAGTTTGCACCCGAAAGTTGTAGGTTCGAAACTATACGACCACACTGGAGCTACAGGAGAGTGTACCCAGCTTCACTCTGGACTCGGAGGGATTAGTCCAATCTAAATGGTTGAAAACCGTCCGATGGATAAAAAAAAATGTAAAAAGAAAAAGGAGGACTACCAGTGATGATATGACCGTCCAATTTTTTTCATTCATCTACAAATTGTTAGAATAATGAAGTTGGGGACCAGCTCCTTCCAAAGTACAAAAAGGAAGTTAACTTCAAATTGCACAGTGGCAGCATGGAGGAAAGGGCTGGACCATCCAACAAGTGCAATATGCAAAACCCTTTTTAAAAAAGTGAAACAGGATGGAATGCTGTGGGTCCATTGCAACCAGTAAGCCTGGCAAGTGGTCTCATTAAAAAAAGGTTACAAAATGGTTTAAATTTAGTTTGATTTGATGATCAAGCGATCATAATCATTGAATCAACAACATTATAAATTGAATGGCTAGACCAAGGTGTCCTCTCCATTTAATATGGAAGCCACTGGCAAAATAATATGCAATATTTAAAAAGGCTGATTTTTTAGCATATAAAGCTAAACTTTAACTAACCTACGCCATATATAAATAGGTAACCAAAGCAGGTGTTTGAATTATAATTGTAGTTCGGTGGGTTGAATTTGATCGCTGCTCTTAAAATAATTTAGTGCATATTTTGCATCTAAATATAGGTTTGGAAAATAATAATGTTTGACCCAATTCTACCATCTACTTGCTTTAGAGAAGTAAAGGCAAATTCTCTTAAAATGCAAAGACTCAATTATGGGATTCCGAAAATAAAAACTATGGGTATAAAAAAAAAGTAGAGGCAGAAGTCTTTTTTTTTTTTTTTTAAAGATGGAACACGTTTTCTAATTTTTTGCATCTATTCTTCATAGCTCAAAATCCTGGATGGCTTCATCAGAATGAGAATAGAGATACCAAACAAGTCTAACCGAATTCTATCTGTGGTGACGATGGAGGTACTTTTTTAATTCACAAGAAAGCATATTGAAAGTATTTCTTCATATGAATTTCCATGAGTGAATATTCAATTAGGACTGTGGAATTAGTGATCCAAGGGCAATGTATTCAAATTAGATTGGACGACCATTGCCTAGATTCATTGAACACTGATCAAGCCAATTGAAGAGATGAAAGCAAGCAGTTGAAAAGGTATGAATTTGTGGTTTCAACATAAAATATACTGGAAAACTAGGGGTAGCCCAGTTGGTTTGGATACCAAGAGAGTTTGATCCATCGATTCCCTTTTTGCATGAGCAGGCGTTCTTTCTTCATCCTTGGGGTTCCTTTTCAGGGTTAGATGCCGAAAAAACAAATATTTTTGTAAGTGTATATTTAAACTATAGAGTTTTTAGTCTTCAATGTTAAAGATATGTAGATGTTGTCGCACAGCCCAAATGCACAATAAAGAATCCAGATCCCTAGTGGAGCACATGGAAAGGAACGAAACTTTGGTATTAAAAATTTGAACTATTCAAAATAAATGTCGTTCTTATGTGTCAAATACCTCGACTTTTACCTTAATATAGGTCGTCTCACCATATAAAATTTAATACATGTGTTAGGCAGCTTATTGTGAATAGGTGGGCCCACTGTGAAGTTAAACTCCTTCCACTCAGAGCAAAGCCTGAGAGGGAGACAGAGATCCCGACACAATAACAAAACCTTTCCCATCCCTTACCCCATCCCTTTGGCTGTGGCTGGAAAATAAGGTGTGCAGCTAACTTATGTGAGCTGTGAGCATCACTAAACGTGATTATTAGTTATTATCAACCTCTATATACGTACAAGAACAAGATTTTACCAAACAAGATACGTAGCTTTATCATACTCTAAGTCTAGATGTCTGCCTATTTTTATACAAAGCTTGAATTCCAATAAAAAAAAGGTTTGGCAAGATGAAAACCTTACATCTTTTACAAAAGCTGAAAACTGAAAATTGAAAACCTTAGACTAAAAGTTTCAATCTTGACCGTTCGTAAAGCTGCCCTGAATTTCTATATTTGTTTGGTAAATTCACTTTACTTGTGAAATGAGGTAAATAGTCATCTCCAAAGACAATTAAATGACACTGCTTAAATGAAAAAATACTATGTTTTGAAAAAACAGTTATGGTTTTTACCAAAAAAAGATAAAAAGTTACTTTTCCATATCGCTAATTGACAAAAAAAAAATCATTACTTTTTTATTTGACCATTTTTCTTTATTTGTCTCTTAATTTGACCATTCATCTCACCTCACTTTACTAGTGAAGTTACCAAAAATTCCACTAGGATAAATTGCCATTTACTTTTAAATGGAAAAGGATACATTGGAGATGTAAAAAAAGCTTTGACCATTTTCATAAATATACCAATATGTTTTTTTAAAGTGCACACACCCACACACTCACACAAATCCCTCGCCATTAACGTTAGAGTTTTCGTGGAATGGAGGTGCCTCACCAATTTAGCTACCCGTGAATTAGTTATAAACCAATCTTACGAATCTTAACAAAAAAAGAATAAAAAAAGAAGAAAAAGAGCTAATCAAGGAACCTAATATAATTCTGAATCTTATCAAATCCTATTTTCAATCTTAATAAATATTCTTACCCCAAAAAAAAAAAAAAACCTCTAATCTATAACTTCAAGATCAAAAGAGGAGCAATTAAAGGACATTACTAATTGATTGCTCACATTTTGACGGATCTTAATGGAAGATAAATTTGTGCAGGCTTTAGAAACTCAGAACCTCTAAACCGACTCACAACATTATAACCAAGTTGAGTAACTCAGACAGGGTTGAAAACTTGAAGACAGGATTAGACTAAAAGAGTTGCAGAGTCAAGTAGGTCTTATGAGTCGACTCAGTTCTTATTCTAACTTCTAGCCCTTCCCTTTCATCCTACTTCGATATCATCCTCTTAGTTTAGTTGACTTGCCATTACTCAATGACTAAGCCCAATTTTAAACACATGGCTATGTTTATGGGTGGTGAACCATAGTGGGTCTTACTAGACTTGGCAATATGAATTGTCCAAACAAATTTTACATATTTATGGGTCATGCAAAGGAATCTGCAATAAAGAGGAGGAAAGTTATTGTAATTTTCCATGTGGCCCATTTTATGTTGTTGGGTGTGACACTTTCTCGATAAAATGGAAGCAATAAAATAATTTTCCTTGATAGAGAGGATTTTATTTTCTCATGTGAGGTTTAGAAATGCAGGTTCCCTTGTAGAAATGAGAATATGTGGAGAGAAAAATCATCTCAATGTACAAACATGCCGTAGATATACTAGACTCATTTGACGTCCAACTTAATGAATTTAATACGCAATACCCATGCATGTTTTCAAATATCAGCCCATATGTATGAGTGTTTTTTTTTTTTCCAGCCTCATATGAGATATTGGGTTGACCTATTTACTCCAATGGGGCTTCACTCACCACTCCAATGATGAAATTCCTTATTTATGAGTTACTAGTTATTCAAAAGCACTTAGCTAAACTTATTTGACCTATATGTTTGCACTCGAGTAAAGTGAAAGAGGAGTGAATTTTGAACCAACAGTAGAAATTTTTACTTCATAATGTGTTTGGATGACCTTAACAAGGCAAGAGGAGGGAGCATATATGCCGAAATAGATTCCTCTCTTAATCGGCTTCTCTCTTCCCAGAGTTACTCTCACAATTTATAATAAAATGTGATTTACTCCATTCTTTTTATATAAAACCTTTTATTTTTTATTTTTACTTTACACCATTCATCCAAATACATGCAAGATAATTTATGTTTTAATTTATTTTAACCCACTCCTCTTTAACTTTATTTATAATGTGACACTTACTCATCTTTTACTCTTCCCCTCAAGTAAATACATAGGCCCCAAAGATGAAGAGTAAAAGAGTCTAGATCTACCAATGATCATTAAATTTCCATCCTATTTAACAGTAATGACTAGGAGTTTGTAACATCTCTTCATTTTTATTTTTCTTTGTTTCAACTTTTTTTCAAGATGGGAATGGAGAAGTTTTCAACTCTTTAGCATGTCTAACTTGAGGATCATGGCCTCATTTTTTGCTGATCTACAAGATGGGCCCTGTGCACACCACTCTAGTACTAACAAACATCTCTATAAGGTGGGTCCCAAACACATACTTGATTGATACTTAGATTTAACAAAGTAATCTAAAATATCACAATGCACTTAAAAAAGGTACTTTCCATATAATATTGCAATATATTCAAATGTTAACAAGATAAAAAAAATCGCAATAAATGCAAGAAAAATCACAAGGTCATCAGAATAAAATAAAAAAACAGAAAACATACAATACAACAAATTTTCTCCTATTGAAGTCTACATGACATGTAGTGCAGGAAATTCCATTCCTGCCGTTTGTGCAAAACATATCACCCTAATTAAAGTCGAGCATGGAACTTCCTACAAAATCAACCCACATATATTTATAACAATTCAGAAAAAATAATATATTTGCTCTCTGTCTAATAATATATTTGTTCTCTATCTTTGTATATGTGATATCTTTCGTATAAAGGTGACCCATCACTGTAATGACTATTAATTTAATAAAACCATGTCTCTTTCTGGGAGAGAAGCTTCAAACCTCAAATTATTCCCCTAAAGATCTGCTTAATATTGGTGCAACTGTTATGTCGGATAAAGAAAGGATGCAGAGATAGCAAGAGGTGAAATGTGGCTGGCACTTGGCAGAATAACTCACAATCCCCCACTCAGTTGTTACAATGAATCATGATGATGATGGGATTAGGTGGGAAATGAGATGTTTACCTGTATTTAATTACAACTTTTCTCCCAATCGACTCTTGATTTCTTACCAGCACAGAACCCTCCACTGTCTCCACCCCAAAAGGTGTGATTGATTCCTACATGTGGGGCCCATGGTTTGATGATCCGGGCCATTGATGTGATGGGCTTCATACCAGCATTGCTATTGGCTAACTGTGGACGATGACAAAAGCTTGAACCTGATGCCCTCTCAAAATTTGATGTTCTACTTGCACATGTACTAGGCTGGTACCTGTAATTTGTTGTAGTTTGATGCCCAACTTTGCCAATCATGGTAGTAGGGTGGATTTAGAATTCCTAATGTAAATTAGGGTATGTATAAAATTGGCACAATCATGGTCATGACCATTTGTCTAAAAGACCCAAACTTTAAAATGAGAATATAGAGATGTCTATGTGGATAAGACTCTCGCTCTCAACATACCGCCCAAGGATCAATCCTTGACAGGTAAGTTTAAGTAGCCCCCGGGCCACTAACCACTAAACCAACTCAGGGGGAAGAAGGCTAAATTTAACATACATACGGTTAACGCTTATAATACATTTGAACTTCAATGGCCGTAGAAGGATTTGATAATGATTAAGAGCCACTCCATAGTGCTTGGTGGAAAATTTTGGAATGATGAAGTTGGGAAGATGATGAACCAAGTTTTTTTGGCTCTTGCCAATTCGAAGTGCCTTAAAATGAATGGTTTTCTGTTATTAATAAAATTAAGCATTTCATCTTAATAAAAGGAACAAAACTGAAGCAATAAAAGGAACAAGAAGAAGAAAATGCATATTAAAGACTATAAATAAGGTAGTTAAAAGAGACATGATTAACATCTTGAGTGAGAAAGAACGGAGAAATAAATTCACAAAGCAGATCCCATACATATAATAATAAGGATGATCCATCAACAACATTGTTTTATTAAAGAAATTAACAATTAAAAACCTTTGGACCTCTACCTTACATTCGATCATTTGAAGAAAAATTCTGAAATGATTATTGGACACTATGATCTTCTAAGCTAGAGGATGCTTGGGACTCTCATCATTCAAAATTATTAGGATTACCATGTCACGGTTTGACAACATAGAGTTGCTCGCTGAAAACCCTGGCCATAATCTGGCTACCAATGATTGATCTCTAGCTATGTCACTTTTCCCACATGTGTGGGCTCTTCTTTCATGTGTATGAGCCACCTTCCCACTTGTGTGGGCTACCTTGGGTCCCAGTCCCCTTGGCTAGGGTGCCAAAAATAAATAAATAAAAATTAAGTCACATTTTTCTTAATGTATTTAAATCTTATAAAGAACACATTACCATCACAATTTGGATCACTAAAGATTGTACTAAATCAGGGCCTCACTCGCTTAGATGGTAATTTGCCAACTCATTAGCGTCTATGCAATTTTTTTGTAAGAGGAATGGGCGTAGAAGGACAATAATGCCATTCTTACAATCTTTGGTGAAATTACTTATGGGGAGCCCTACACAGCACCTACGCCCCTCCTAGTGTAGCCCATTAGGATGCATGATGACTATAGAAGTTTATTTGCTGGAAAGATCCATACGGGGTGTACCTACATGCAAAATCTTGAGCTCACAAAATCATCCTAACATTTTGATCCATGACCCTAAATCTAATGGTTTAAAAGCATCATTTTATTATAATATCAATCCAACGGTGAGGAAAAGTTGGATGAATGTTAAACTTGGAGTTGCGACTATTCCTTGGTGGGTAGTGTATGTGAAAAGACTTGATTGACACAACATGGGCCTTATGATTAAAAAAAAAAGGGGCTACAAAAAGGGGCGCTTTTAAAGTGGTGTGTTTTTTAAAATTTCTCATTACTTATGGTATAAACCTTCATTAAGAATACCTAATATTGAGGTTTTATTTTGAGAGGTTGCATACACACAAATATTAATAGTTTTTTATTTGGTACCGCACAATTATTAAAGGTAGGATGATGGTAAAGTGACAAATGGAGACTTTCAGTTAGGTTGGAAAATGAAGATCAGAGATTGAGATTTACTAGTAGTGAAGTGACAAATGGAGACTTTCCATTAGGTTGGAAAATGAAGATTGAGATTGAGTTTTACTACTAGTGAAGTGACAACCGAAGACTCCTCACAAGGTGAAAAAATGGGGAAAATAGGAGCTGATGAACTTCTTATAATTAGTAATTATTTTACATATATGGGGTTTAGTGAAGAAATATTCAAATGAGGCCATTCTAAAACCTTTGTTAGAGGTCATCATTATGTGAAGAAAGTGACAAGTGGAAATTTCCTACTAGATGGATAAATAAGGAGAAATCTAGAGGTGAGAAATCTCCATTTCAATGTGTTTGGATTCTTGGGGACGTGTTGTGTTTTTGTCCATGTTGGTTATTTGGCATTTTGCTGTCTACGTGAGGAGCCTCACACGTAAGGGAGGCTATTAGGACCTTTTGATATACATTATTCTGTTGTTTACTAAGAGCTCTAGCTTTTGATATTTATGAATATTAACATAGTATCAAATACGGGGGCGTCATATGTTCAAATTCCAGGGGACTATTGCCCATATTAACTTTAGTGGGTTTATCTTGTATTTCAAGCTATATTATAACCATTCTTAAAAATAATAATAACAATGATGATAATGGATGGCTAAATGCCACACCTATATAATAGAAAACTGGCACTCCAAAATTAGGAGTCTCAGTACCTTTTTCTTACTAATTCTTCTTCTTCTTCTTCTTCAAAATAAAAAAGGGTAAAAAATGTTTAAGAATAAAGTAAAAAAAAATTTGTTTAAGAAGAAATACTTATCCTCTAAAAGCATACCTAAGTAAGAGGAAAGTTGATTGCTCCAGGAAAATACTTCACTCGGCTAATAATTAAAAAAATGGCCTTGGTGAAAGGGTATTCTCACCACCTTTCTCTTTCATTCTCTGTAATAAAACTTATAAACTCCAATGGGTAGCTCAATTGGCCTAGGACCATAGCTTGCACTCGGAGGTTGTAGGTTTGAAACTACACTACCACAATGGGGCTACAAGGGAGTTTATTAGGCTTTCCTCTGGGCCTGGAGGGATTAGTCCAGTCCAAAGGATTGAGAACCCTCCGATTGCCTATATATATATATATATATATATATATATATATATATATATGGGATGTACTCTTGTGAGAGACACTCTCACCTTACTGGGAGAGATAAAGGTGGAGGCTCTTATATTTAAGTTGTTGACATTGGATATGGATGTGAGGGCCCCCACCTTATTTCTCATAGTTAGGTGAGAGTGTCTCTCACTAGAGCACTTCCCTACATATAATATAATAAAGCTTGTAATGATGGAGAATGAATGTCTCTGTGAAGAGGACTCCATGCACCCACCGTAGCTCCCACCTCCCAGGAATCAATTACTTGGTAGGTAGCTTGAGATAATTCCCCTTGGTCACCAAGCTACGCAAGTAAAACAAATAAAAGAAAAACAATTACCAATGTTGTTTATACATTTAAGGGAACAAGTACCATGGAGTGAGCCCCACTTCCAGAAAGGGGAACTTGTAGTTCAGCAGCCTATCAAAAATAAAATCCATTAACCAGATCAAGGTGAAAAAAGAATAGATGGGATTAAAGACACTTGTACTCCAATGGATTTATCTTCGATATCTGGCTATTCACAAACACCCATTCCATCCTGTAGAGCCCACTTTGTACAATGCATCTATCGATGGAATCAAGATTCACGCTAGAAAAACTTCGACAAAAAGCAGTTCAAATGAGAACTGCTTCATCTTATAAATGATACACATAAGATATTCATTTGTCCCCCTTCAACTTGATCCAAATGAAATCCCATCCACGAAGGAAACGTGACGTGTGGGAATTCTCACTAGGTGGAGATAAGCATAGAAAAACAAAAGGAAGATATGAGTTGTCTTTCATTGGTCCTTAGATAGGATGCATAAATACTACTTTTTGAAGGGGGTATTTTGTAAAATTCCTTGTGGGTATTTTCACTTACTTTTTGGAAATTGCATATCAAGAAGAAATACTACTTTCCGCCTTTTAAAAGCATATCCAAATAACCAACGAGTGGTAGCTCATTTGGCCAAGGACTCTGCGTCTCAAGAAGCGGAGAGGTCTTGTGTTACCTTGCTTGGTCACCTCTAAGGGTGGACCTAAGCTTTGTCTGATCCACAACATCTTAAAGTTTGCATGGACCATCAAGTAAAGTTATTGCCCAACCCTTGACTCGAAAAATCATACTTTCAGTTTAATAAAAATTAACCTTGGAACCCTCCACTCAATCATTTTCCTTTTTCCACTTTAAGCTCAGACAGTTCGACTTTTATACAATAGCATAGCATAAAAGGTCCGCCCTCCTTCTCTTTCGATCTCTTTTCTCTTCTATGATTGTCTCTTCTCTTTAATTAAAGTCGATTATCTCTATTCTTAGCATGATGATCATCTCCAAAATCAAGACAAATCCAATCAAAACTGGATTTTCCACTTCCAACATGCCAAAAACAAAGATAATCCACTTTAATTTGTGGAACCGGCATTATTTCAGCTTAGGTTAAGTTAAGCTGCAACTTATGAAAGTCATATATATATATATATGGAAGATGCTTCTATGAAAGATGCTCTCACCTTACATGAGAGAGAAGGTGGGGGGCCTCACATCCATATCCGATGCCAACAACTTAAATGTGACGGCCCTCATCCCTATCTCTCATAATAAGGTGAAAGATGCTCTTATAGGAGCACCTCCCTATATATATAATATGGATGTGAAGGCCCTCACCTTATCTCTCATAGTAAGGTAAGAGATGCTCTCATAGGAGCACCTCCCTATATATATATATATACACACACACACGCACACAAAAAAAAGGGGGACAACAATGAGGTTTTTGCACAAATAAGTTGTTATCTCATACAAACTTACACCACATATATTGAAACCATTCATATGCAACTTGTTTTGGTAGTTTGGTTGCATTTTGGTTATAAAGCTCATTCTTGTTACTAAGGTATTTTGTTTGTATAATGTTATTGGTCTTTTTTTCTCTTTTTTGATGTTTGTGTTAATGGGGTTTGATTTATGATTGATATATTTTTGTGTTTTGCCTTCTTTGCTTTATGTAATTTATGTTTTGCTATTTCTTTCCTCAATGACAATGACCCAATACTCCAATATTCCCCCAAAACTTCCTACTTTGGATTTTGTTTGATTTATTGCTTGGTCTTGAGTTTTAGCTACTTTCTTTTTTCATTTCTTGTTAGATTTTTTTGAATTGATTTTTTTCTTTAATAAAAAAATGAAGTTTCCAATTATGTTGGTCTCATTTGGTTTCATATAGGAATTCTTTGGAGCTTAAGGAAACAATCAAAGATGTGTTATTTTTGTATGATAATTATTTTACTTCTTTGGAATTCTCTATAGTTTCTTTATTATTGTTGTAGTATGGTTACTAATTTAATTTTCAACTCATTGATTTGAATAAAGACTAATTTCTTGAGGAAATGACTGTTGTAGTTAAAAACCTTTTGTAAACATTGAGTATTAGTATCATGATATGAGTTCTTTATACTTAATTTGCCAAAAAAGAAATAAAAAATCATGTCTTTAAATATGCAATAAGTGGAGATTATTGGTAGTGGGCATTGATTCTAACCTTTTCAACTGACTACCGTCCGCCCCACCCAAATGAAAATCTTTGATCCGCCACTGACCACCTCCCATAGTTTTACCTTATACATGTGGATAAGAGGGTTTGCATATACCCTTAGGGATTAGTTCTCGACTGTTCGGAATCGAGTGTTTCTTGGGCTCTTAAGCTGGGTTGGGCTAGGCGGGAGATACTCTGGGTTATCAAAGGAAAAAAAAAAAAGCATATTCTAACAAGAAATAAAGTTGTTTTCCACCCAGCGAAAACTGATCATCCTCTCCCATTTGTTTATTTATTATTACTTTCAAAGTTTTGTGTTTCCTCTTCTTATAAGATAAATGATTGTGTTGAACTCCTGGATGCAAAATACTAATACTTAAAGGCCTGTTTGGATAAATGAGGAGTGAAATAAAATGAAGTGGATTTCACATATAGAGTGGAGTGAGGAGAAATAGATTGAAAATAAAGCAGAGTACTTCACTTCACTCCATTTGGATGCTTATTTTAAAGTTAAGGTTGGGAGTAGAATCCATTTTTACTCAAAGAAATTAAAGTATTTAGAGTTGAAGTGAAGTGGAGTACACGTGGCTCACAACATTACTTCATCTATTGGGCCAGACTCATCCAAACGGTGTAGAATTGAAATTTTAGACTGTTAAAGTCCATTTAACTTCACTCTACTCTATTTTCTGCCTATCCAAACAGGCCCTAAAGAGCATAAAAAAGAGTAATGAAAAATAAAAACAAGATGGAATTAGCTCTTTGGAGCACAACAATATTTCCATTGCCCGTCATGCATCTAGGTAATTGCCACAATATTCTTAGTTGGCAGGGATCGTCTATTGTTGCAAAAGATTTGGGCATAGAGCATATTCTTTGGAGTTGTACATGTGAGATTCATCTTCATTTATCCACCATATTAAAACCTCAATTTTCATGAGTGTTCGAGAAACTACATTCATTTAAATTTCTTAATCTGATTGACAACATCAAAGTAAAAAAGGGAAAGACGAGAACAATAGTATATTTTTATTGGGAATACACGTACCAATCCTTGCACTTGTCTGCTTAAATGTCCAGTAAAAAATTTACTCCCAAGAGGTTAAAAACTATCAAAATCTGTGCTACGTCGAAACCAGTATCTTATTGAGTGCATGTAGAGAAAATGGGCATATAATCTTTAAAAAATACAAATACTAGGATTCCCTATCTTTTCCTGATTGTTAGATGATGTTTTTGGGCTTTGACCTGTTTTTAAAAGCACAACAATGGGGAACTGAAACCAATACATATCACTGATACCGCCGATGAGTTTTTTGGTGGACAGGTATGGGTCCAAAACCAGTACTTGAAGCCATGCCACTAGCACAGTTTTTTTTTCTTCACTACTGAACCAGTTCTTGACCATTATTTTGTGATGAATCGACCAACATTTGCATTGACCTTACCATCCCTTATCTGTATTTCAATTGGCTTCTCACACTCTGGGTTTATTAAGGTATATCTTGGTACAACCTCAAATGTTAGCTCAGTTGGCCTAAGATCACAATTTGCACCCAGAAGTTGTAGATTCAAAACTGCACACTGAGGCTACAAGGTAGTTTACTCGGCTTCCCCCTAAGCCGGAATGATTAATCCAGCTCAAAGGGTTGGAAACCCACCGATAGCAAAAAAAAAAAAAAAAAAAGAAGTTATATCTTGGTACAAGTATCAAATACTTGGCATTGCAGCATTGGTGGACATCCAAACGGCCAGGCCAACATTCCACATTGAGCCAATCCAATAATTTTAGAGTTGTTTTTAATGTTTAGAGCTAGATATTGCAAAATTTGGTAGAATCTAGCATTGGGATTTCCAATTAACGGCCGAATCTGACCATTGATTCCTTTCATGCAGTGCCATGGAAAAGTGATTCATATCTGCACCTATTGGAAATTGTCTTCCTCAAGAGCTGTAGAGAAATAGTTTTAACTTTTTTCCTCTTCCATTCGGATAAGCGCTAAATCGAACACTGAAAGAATAGCAAGCACAAAAAATTAGAGGGTTTTATGTGCTAGGCTCTTGCATTGCAAAAGCATGTCCTTAAAAAACAGGATACCAGTGTAACATGGGAATCCCCTTGTACAAAAGCATATTATTAAGTAGAAGAGATGCAGGAAAACTCACTTCAAAAACCACTCAACACCAGCAAATCGGTGAAGCAATACAAGGAGCATTAAGCTACAAATATAAATAAGACATGCGGAAAATTAAGCTAATCTCTCAGAAGTTGGCATATGAAGACATTGATTCCACTCACATACGGCAATTTTTCAGGAAGTACAGTATGATGAAATGGATCAATCGTTCAATGTGAGTGAAACTCTTCAGTTCTCTCTAACTTGTCAAACTACAACCAAAATATCATTTACCCACTTTCCAGAACAGCAAGTTATTTGACCCACTTTCCAGAACAAGTTATTTGTCAACCTCCATTGCCTGTGCAGCTTTGGCCTTGGCTAATGGAGTCAATTTGGTTTTCAATTTTCTCTTCCCAACTTGAAAGCCACCACTTCCCTTCTTTTTCTTCTTGTCACTGCCATCAATCTAAACAGCAAAAACAAAGAGAAACCCAGTTTAAAAATGAACAATAATATTTCAAAATACATACAAACAAATAAAATAGATTTCCCAATTACAACTGGATATTAGAAACATACAGTTGTCAGGTAAATATATGATTACAAAAGGAAGAAAAAGCAGGGTAGTCATGGGCTCATCCACAGAGATCAGAGCTCAAAATCATTCTCCCAGCATGATCCACCTTGAACAGGATACCGCACCATAGGACACAAGCATCAACAGAGTAAAAGGCCAATGGAAAAGTTTTACAGTGTGCAGTTGATGTAATGTGTCTATGGGCCCACAAGACAAATGGGTTGACCACCAATTAAGGTTTAAAAAATTGGACTAAGGGACGACTCAGTCACTTTTGAGTTGAGTTGACTCGTTCGAGTCACATGTGACTCAAGTGAGTCGGACCTATTCCTACCTAAGTCCCAAGCCTTAATAAATATAGAAAATATGATAAAAGTCCAACAAAAAAAAAAAAAAAAATGTTATCATATAAAATATAGAGTTTGATTCATGATGTGATCATATAAATATAGTAATGTTAAGATTCATCAGGTTTTAGTGAGTGTAAATGAACTCAAGTACTAAAATTTGTGGTTAATTGTCTTTTTCCACTCGGTCGGATGAGCGGTGCTTCCGATTCCAATGCCTAGATCTTCCACAAAGTGATTTTAGTCTTAAATTCAGCCTTAAAGATATCAAAAAGCCTACCAAAGCTTTTCTTTCAACAGGAACAGAGAAAATGATGTGAAAAGGCTTTTTTTTTTCTCTGTAGGAATTGGTTTTAAACAGACTCAGAGGAGTGACTTGACTTGGCAGGAACTAAATCTGAGTCTACTAAGACTGGGCCAATTTTCTAAACCATGCCACCAATCAAGGTCCTCTGTACAGATGGGCTAAAAAAAGTACAATTTTACATTACCCTCTATTTGCTAAAAAAAAATTGGAAATTTAGAATTATATTGAAAAAGATTTGAAATCCAATGTCACCATTCAAAGAAAGAACAGGGGGTATATGCACGGCAATGTTATTCCCGAAAGGTATGCGAACCAGATATGCCAGAAATTCTGAATTTTGGGGACAGGCTGAAGGTAAGATTAAGAGCTGGTTTATGGAACAAATATCAGAGTAATAGCATGAAGTGTTTGGAATTTTGGATAAAAATACGGGACTGTAAAGAGGTCTGACAAGGGAATCATTGGACAGTTGTTTGGACAGTTTTGTTTAGGGATTAAGAGACTGTGGGACAGTAGCAAACGGTTGACAGTTCAATGGCTGTCTGAGTAAAAATTAGGGGGCAGATAGGCTGGATTATCAGGGATGGGGCTACGCTGTGGGTCAAGGTTGACAGCAGTTTAGGTTTTGCATAGAAGCTAGGATTGAGCTATATTTAGAACTGGAATTGGGCTGTGATGCTTCTGTGTGGGCTTGATAACAGGTCTGTACAGGGCCACTTAAGCTGTTAAACAGAAACTAGAGTCCAAGGAGTGCTTTAAGGCTGTGGCAGCAACTAGATTATATTAGAGATTGCTGTCCCAGGAATAAGTAGGGCTAGTTTTGGCTGTACTTACTAATGTCACCTGAGGTTTGACTTGCTGGAATAGACTATTAACAGGCTGAGTATAAGGGAAGAAATTGACTGTATTGTAGGGTTAAAACTAGGTTTGAATGAGGTTGGTTATACAGGATTATATTGGTGCACGAATTTAGAAGAAATTGATCAAGTCCCGTGGATTTCCTAAAGATCAAATCTGGGCTGATTTGGCTCGGGGATGATGGATGTTATTTTGCAGAGATTTCAGAAGGATAAGAGACTTTTGTAAATTATGATGGGGGGAAAAAGAACATGACAAGAAGAAGATGCTAATATTATAACTTGACCGCAGGTTGAAACCACGACAAAGGAAAGACAAGGCAAACCTTACTCACTTGGGCAAGATGAGAGCCTCTTACTTATGTCTTCACATTGCTATAGAGCTCAGAGTTACACAGAGAGGTGGAATTGTGGTAATGAAGTTACACCTTTGTTGTAGAAACGGGAAAATCTTAAGCACATATCCATTACACCATTTGTAGGAACTAGGAAAATAGAAAGCCTTAAGCACATAACAAGCTTATGTGAATATGAGGCAGCAGCAAAGGAGGAGAAGACAAAGGAGAAGAACTTGAGCTATTGTCTAGGTGTATCTTGCAGAATGTAAAATTCTTCTTGGATTGTATTTAAAGCATGTGTGCCTCTTGCAACATACATGGGCCCACCTACTTGCAAGCTGTGCCCGGGAAACAAGGTATCTTAGTTTTAGGGCATCAAAGTTGGACAAGTTTTAGGCATTAGATGAAGCAGCTGTTCCAGTGCTTTTGCAATCATCCAATGAGGGTGAGTGGAACCCATATAAGTGCCAAATTGGGATGAGTGCCTATGTTTCACACTTGTTTTGTTGTGGGTTCGGGGAGTATGAGGGATTAAGATTGGCAAGCGGCAAGGTGGTTACCATGAGCCTAACTAATATTTTCTTCAGAAGGTCATTCTGGGAACCATATATTAAAAATGACAGCATAGATCTTATTGCTAAAAACCAAAGAAAGATTACAATGAAACAACTCAAGCAAGAAAATCAAGCATCCTATAACAAGCCCCGCATCATATAAAAAAAAAAAACACAAAACACAAAACCCAAAAGGAAAAAAAAGGGCCTCTTCAATTAAATCAACCAACTGCCATAGAGAATCACTGTCAAGATGCCCACAGAATGGTATTTTGCAATAAATTGAAATTCAAAACAGTGCAAAAAAAAATCAAGATCAACTGAGTTCATCTGAACATGCCATGTGCACTTCTCCAATCCAACAATGGTTGCCACTCTCACTAGAGCAACATTGGGGAACACCAGAATCAACAAGGGGGGAGTTTGATCCAATGGTTCTGCCTTCATAACACATTGGTACCACATCAGAGGAGATTTCTTGATTAGTGTGTACTAAATTATGGTGTAAAGGGATACTCTTTAACATTTCCTCAAAATACACACACATAGACACCATGTATAGATGAAAGACTTAACAAAGAACCACAGACATTATATGTGTAGGTAATAGATAAAAAGAATTACAGCATTTGGCTTCCCAATTTCTTGTTCTTCTCCATCCAAATTCCACAAACAAAAACAAAAACACCCCAGATGCTTAAACACCCAATTCAACTTATTTCTTAATTCCAATCATTCCACAACCAACAGTTCAGCACCCATAAATCACAAAAAGGAAAAACTAAAATCCCAAATACCAATTAATTGTTTTCTTCCAAAACTAACTCAAAAGAAAGATCTTAGCAAAACACAACACAAACAAAAACAGTAATAACAGAAAAAACTACAGAGAAATTAAAGGGAAGCCCAAAAATAGAAAGGAAGGAAGGAAGGAAGAGACATACTTTCATCTTGGACTTCTTGGCATGCAGCTTCTGTGCCTTCTTCTCCTTTTCCTCTTTCTCTTCTGGTTTCACAGAAGAAAAAAAAATCAAATACAAAACAGGATGAATGAATTCTCTTTCACATACTGATTGGTGAAAGGATGGAAAAGATGTAAAGAGAGAGATATGATATGGGACTTTTACTTTGAAGCTCGTATTCGTGCTGCCTTTTTCTCTTGGCCAGATTGTTCTTCTTCGACATCTCTCTCTCTCTCACAAACTCAAACTCAAACAGGAGGCTTTGTCTCCTCTTTCTTCTCAAACCCTAGACCAAAACCTTTCCTCTGCTTATGAAAGCATTCTTTTTTTTGAATCTTCAAATAAGGCCTAATGGTTTTGGCTTTCTTCAAAAACGGACACAAGGTATTTTTTCCGTGACTTTTTTAGCTCAGTTTTTAAAATAGTCAAATCATCCTTCGTTGAAACAAAATTCGGCTACGCTTCTTCCACTTTTTGCTCATTTTCTTTATGGACGTGTTCGTGGTGATCGATGACAATCAATTTTCTACAGTGATTAGCATCATATCGTGATTATTAAAAACATGTCATTACTTTAAATGAAAGATAATTTAGATATTTTAAAATCTTTGATGAAAGAATTTGCCGAAAAATATCTTTATATGGTTAGATGTTCGTAATTAAAAAATCATTAGAAAAGTTAGTCCTAATTTGAAAATTTTTGAAATTTGTGTGGTTTTTTTTATAAATAAGGCAAAAAATATAGGCCTTTCATGAAAATTTACCTTTATTCTACTTAAATCGACAACATATGAGGTTGTTTAGTTAGCCACAGGTAAAGTAGAGTAGAGACAAAGGTAAAGTAATCTCAACGGACCAACCACATGTTTCTTATGGTAAACTTTCTCACAACTCACGTTTTTTAGTCTCTTATAAAAACTAGGGTAAAGTAAGATGAAGTAAATCTAGTGCATAAAATAATTACTTTACAACTAGCAAAAATAAATTTACTTTATCACTGTCTCTCTCACTTACTTCATCACATACTTTATCTTACTTATATTATAACGTGACATCTCCATCATGTAGTGGATGTCCTCAAATTTTACTCTCATAAGAGCTTAGCCCATTTTAAGAAAACTAATGAAATTATAAAATATGTTCAATCTTAATGTAGAGCCGACTAGGGTCACAGGGGAATTTTACTCGGCTTTCTCTCTTGAGCCCATATGAATTATACTGGTCAAAGGACTGAAACCCTATTTTATCAAAAAATTAATAATAATAATATAGAGTCAGCTCTTATTGTAGTAAAATTTTAAGACATTGGAGTGAAATGCCTTCATCCTTTAAGCGGTTGGAATTTTCAAGCTCGGCAATGGAGCTCCACTTCCTTTTGAAAAGATTCTTTTCGGTGACTCAAGACTCTTAAAGAGGATTGGAGCTTGGTCAAGCCATACTTCCACTCCTCATTCGGGGCCCACTTCCGATTGAGAAATCTAAGTAGCTTTCAAGTTTGAGGGAAACATGGACCATCACATGGACCATCGCTTGTGCATGGTGAGGCACGTGTGGTGTGGTCCACTCCTGTCACGAGGAGGTGATTGGAAGGAATGGGCTGTATCAAGTCAAGGTAGGGCCCACCTGCCCACTAATTGTAAGACAATTGATCATATCTTTAATATGGAAATCACACTGCATTTTTTATATATCACGGAAGTACCATTGGATTACAATTCATCATAATGGATTTATTGTCAAGTAGAGAAAAGGCCACTGTAGAAGACTGTGATATAATAGTACACGCAAGCTTCCTAACCCAAGTGACAGATAGCTCAATTGCTCTACAATCACGATTATGGAGATTGAGAGTTTAACGCACCACTCCATAGTTATAAGAGATTTACCTATTAATCCGGCTCAAAAGACTGAAACATCCTCTTTTAAACAAAAGCAAAAAAGTGCCTACATGCCTTTGCCCCCACCCCCAAATTAATTTTTCTACCACTGGTCCATGCCACGTCATAATCAATTCCATACATGCCACATTGCCACTTATACATATAGTTGGTCATTTATTATACTTTTTTCTTATAAGAAAAGGATTTTACTGAAAAAAGCATATTAGGTGGCCATCATACCGAAAATGTAATTTTAAAGGCCCTTATATCAAATCAGTCATTTAGCCCGAAAACGTATTTTTTTTTAACATTCTCTACTAAGGTCCCTATCGACTTTTTTTTTTCTTTTTTTTAATGTTAAGGGTTCCTAGCAACTTTGCTTTTGATTCGTTAATACATTTTAGGGCTTAGAAGCCCGATTTTTTCTATTATTTATTTCCTTCTTCTTATTTAGCGTCAATTGGGACTCCACATCAGTTGTTAGGCGTATTTACAGTGGTTTCCGGCGGTACTCCATTAAGTCATGGTGACATTGAACTAGGAATTATGAAAATGATTTTTGGAAAGTAACAAATAATGTTTTAGGGCAAAGTACACACTCAACCTTTCCATTGGTCTGCCCCAAACAATAGCATATGCATTTTAATGTTTTCCACCAAACAACGACATGTGGCTTTAGTGGTCTTCAATAGATGAGAATATTCTAGAGGGAAAATAAGTAGACCATGGTCGTTTTTTTTTCTAAAAACAAGAAATGAGAGATGAGTTTCATGCATTTATAAGAGTAAATCGCAGGGTCGATAGAGACCCTTGACATTACAAATAAAAGTCAATTCAGACTCTACAAATAAAGTAAATGAGAGCTCTATAAAGGTTAGGATGTACCGCAGGGTCTCAATCTACTCTTATCATTGCAAATGAAGGTCGATATGTATGCTAAGAGAATGTTAAAAAAATACGTTTTTATTAAAAATGACTAATTTAGTGCAAGGGCACTTAAAATAACCTTTTCAATATGGTTGTCACCTAATATATTTTTTTTAATTAAATCCCCCTATAGTAAAGCTCTATGTTTGGAATCTCAATACTACGATAAAAGCTTTGCATGCTGCCACTTGTACGTAGCTGAGATGCCACATGGCCTTTGGCTTTTGAAAAATGCTTTTATATTGGAATTTGTAAATTCTATAGTAAAGCATGCTAAAATAAAATAAGGAGTCCATGGTGCTAAGTTGGAATCTTCTAATTTCTCACACGTGTGAGGTTTTTATTATTATTTTTGAATTGTTGGTTGTAATCTTTGTAATCATGATTAATTTGGAAGTACCCCAAACGTGAATTTGGATATTATGATATACGTTTACAGTTATTTGTAAGTACCCAAACTTGCAATTGACTTGTAAGAAACACTTCTTTCATATGGCATTACAACTGTGCAGCTGGGATTGAAAATCATATTAGCCAAAGAAAAGTGAGAATGTCTTTTTAGGACTTGTATCTAGAGCTGGCAAAAGCCAACACGACCCGCCAATCTAACTTTTTCCAACCAGCATAATGTATGGGTCGGTCGCGGGTCAAGCTTTCATAACCCGTACTTAAACAAGTCTGGTTAGGGTTAGATAGTATAACCCGTATAACCCATTTATTATTATTTTTTCTTGCAGCTAAAGCTTATACTCGATTCTTAATTTTATGGAGTATATATGTTTATTTTTATATGATATATTTTTATTTTTATAAAAACCTGATTTTATTTTCATTAATTCTGTTATTCTATTTCTATAGTCACTATTTAAATATATATATATATATATATACAATACTTATTGTATAAATAATTCATTCTCTTTCTTTTTTCTCAAGTAGACCCTTTGTCAACTTACTTAAGAATATAATTTTTGTGTCCTCTTCTCTCTTCTAAGGATTATGGATATGAAGAAAATACAATGGATATGATATAAATAAAATAAAATAATTTAGTTATAGTTGAGTTCATGCTAGTTTTCACACTATTTTTTCTGTACGCCGGCACAAGTTAGAAAGAATGGTAAATAATGGCATCATGACCCAGGCGTATGCTTAAATTTTCAACTCAACATTAGTTGAAGCCTAAGTCTGATTTAGGATTCTATACGAAATAAATTAACATTATACTTATCGAAACCTAACTAGAGCTTGTCCATATTGCCTACCATGATAAATTTTAAATTCCACTAATAAGGCTTAGAAAGTTAAGGATTAATTGTTCTTTTTGATGTTATCTCATTTTATAAATTAACTTATTGGTTTGCGTCTAATTTAAACTTTCGGTGTAATTAATGCTTTAAAGAATTATTAATAAATTTAGTTTTGGATGCAAGTTAAGCAGGTCAATTCAACCCGTAACCCGCAAGGGTTGTGCGGGTCATGTCGGGTTAACCCGCGGTGGGTACGGTTAGGAGTTCCTGACCCATTTAATAAATGGGTTGGATAAAGGTTAGGAGCATCTAATCCGTTTAGGCCAACACGACCCATTTGCCACCTCTACTTTATGGCAAGTTTCTCCCTCCTCCTCTCATAGGAAAATTCTCTCTTGATATCGTGATCCTATACGTATCCTAAAGCATCCACTACAAAATCAAGTGAGGATTTTGATAGCATTAATAATAAGGGCAATGTTCCAAAACGTCCAAAATATAAAGATAATAAAACACTCAAGATTGACCACGTTGATTGTTAAGTTTGTTACTAAAGTGTTATACCAAATATTTATTTTAGAGATAAGTAACCAATTTTTACTCTCACTGTAAAAGCACGAAGCCGTCCCATGACATGCTGTCTCAAGAGAAGAAGAGGAAACAAAGCCCTAGATAGAGGATAAACCTTATGCATAGACCTTGGAAAGTATTATAAATGCTATAGAATGCGGAGAAGTCGAATTAAAATTTTGCGAATTGTATTCATATTCCATGTTATTAATTCTAAATACCACATTGCCAAATGATAACATGGGTTACAATGATATATCAAGGGCACCATCTATTGTATGTTTTAAAAGTATAATATGGTAAGAAGCTGCAAAAGGCACTACAAATGCCAATTCGGGTGGCAGCATAGACAAGAAAATCAAAATACAATTATGGTTTCACTCCACATGGAATTGCAAGAAATAAACCTTCATTATCTTATTCTTGATAACAAAAATCAAATATATACATATGCGATGGTTATTTTGAAACACTCAAATGAGATTGGCAACCTCATCGGCTTTGAAATCATTCTGTAACGGCTCTCCACATGATATTGTTCGCTTTAGCTCATGGTATTTCAACTCGATCTTGCTACACAGTTTTAAAAGGTCTTATGTAGAGTTAAGGCTAGGCACACTTATATGCCCAGAGTCAATATTTGGATATTTCTGATGTGGGACTTGGACAAAGCCTCATGGTGCTAATCGAAGCACTCTACCCTTATCCTTGCGAATTTTCCTTTCTTAAAAAACTCACATGATCACTGAATGATCACTGGATCTGGGCTTGCCTTAAGGGATTACTCAGGTGGTCTCACAAAGTATCTATGATTTTGTGATTGAATAAGTGTATCATGTTATAGATGATGTTAGATTTTATTCTTATACATCCATCATCCAAAAGGATGCCTGATCCATACAAAATTGCATAAAAAAGGAATTTCCTTTTATGAACGTATGACCCTAAAATACATGTACACTACATAAATTCAGGGTCGTTGAACACAAAACAAAATTCGATAAAAGGGGTATCTTTGATACAAAGGATGCCTTGGGTAAACATGCATTAATGAAGATGGGACCTTGGCGAAAATGATGTAAAATAACATTAAATAAGTGAAGAATGTTGGAAACATGTTTACATGCCCTTGAAAGCTTCCAACAGATGGAGTTCCTCTTAACTCATTTAGGGCACATCTCTACAAGTACAACCACATTTATGTAAAAGAAGTGTGGAAAATTTGGCTGTTTTTCTACAGTAAAAAATTCCTGCAGCTGCTTTTCACATGGAAAGAATACAAAAATGGACTAAGGTATTCTGTGATTTTATAGAAAAGCATTTCCGATGGAGGTAGGATTTTTTTTTTCCCAGTGGAAGAGGAAAATCCGTAGAACCATTTTTTCATCCATACAAATGTGCCCTTGGCCTTAAGGTTAACACTGGTCTTGTTAGAATGAGACTATCTGTTCTTTTTCAGATGTAAAGATTCTAACGGTTGATTCACATTCTAAAGGAAATTCCCAAATGGTCTATCTAAGAACAAATATCCAACACAAAATAGTTAACAGATGATACTAAGAAAGAGTGCTCACATGAATTTCCTACGACCCACATCTGATACTACAGTTTGTGTACGACCTCATTTAGCCTCTCCGCCGACTCTTTCATTGAGTTTGATTGAAATTTTAGACTTGTTAATTTATTTAACAAGAAGATTTAGTGCTTTGTGGACTTCTAGGAAATCAAAGCAAAAAACATGTGTTGGACTTTTAGGAAATCAAAGCAAAAAACATGTGTTGCGTAGTACTTTTGACTATCCATAGCTGGCAATGGACTTCTCTATACCTAGTTACTAGGAGCACCAATTAATTCCAAACCAAGTAACTGGGTGCAATGTTTATTGTTTGGTTCTACTTTCATTCAAAGAGGCTCATAAACAAAGAATTAAAGGTGAAGATCCAAAGTTCTTTAAAATCTCGCAGTTCTAATTTCATTGAAAGAGGCTAAGAAATAAAGAATTAAAGGTGAAGATCCAAAGTTCTTTAAAATCATGTCCTCCAACCCTGCTGCATCAAAGTCTATAAAAGTGAGGTCCTATCTATGTCCCCATCTAACATGTTTCACTTTGCACCTCTTTAATATTGCTTCCATAAAAACCCTTCCACCAACTTTAAGAATTTCTTTATGAAGAAGGGAAAAGGTCCATAAAACTGCAAATCTAAATTTAAGTTTTCATAATACAAAAGGAAGCTCCTCCATCATCAATTATCAACTTGGTTATTTAACAAGAGAACAAGGGTTCTACCAAAAAAAAAAGAGAACAAGGGATTGCCCTTTCAATCTTTTCTTGCTATATTTAATTTAAATTCTGGAGAAGAATTTTCTTTTACTGTATAAAAGGGTATCATCTGCCACTTAAAAAATTCAACCTTGAGTGGTTCTCTTCAAAACCTTCAACCTAATCTAAGGGGAAGGGTTTTATCTGTCTATAATTTGTACCAATGACTATTTACAAACCTAAGAACAGGATATGCATTCACATGATAAATGAATATAATCTTCATCAATTGTCAACACTACCTTTCACCAAACAAAATCTAGAAAAAAAAAATATGTTCTACCTAAATAAAAGAAAATGAATATTTCAATTATCCACCCAAAAAATTGTTTATAACAACCAATTACACATCAGTTCAACTAGTCGGTAACATGATTGCATATATTGTTACACTTTATTTACATCTAAAATATGCTTAAAAGCCTTTAAAATCGAAATTTAAATATTTCTTCCAAAATCTTAATAAACCAGTTTTCAAACAATTTATTTTCTTTAAACAGACTTTAAAAAAACCCAATATTTGAACCTACCTACAGCAATTACATAAGTTATGAAATTTCCCTTAATCTTGAAATTCAAGAACTACGTTTTAAGTGATCACGATCAATCATAAAAATAAAATAAAAAAATAGGCCATAAGTGGTGTCCATTTTGAACATTCAAACCGTTCAAAATCATTCGCTCATAATATTTTATCTCAAAGGAAAAAAAAAAACAATCAGATTTTAGTTGTTCCCAAGTCCCTACATCAGATAAATTACTTTGAAACACGATCAAAATAAAGACCGAATAGGACAATTTCACACATGATCAATTCAACGGTGTAAATAAATCCGATTGAATTTATTTTTTTCGTTTTCACTAAAACAAGGTGGGACTTTAATTTTGAGCGGATGGATTCTAAAATCAGATCCCAATGATGTATCTACATAGATGAGTTATCAGGAATATTCATCTAATTCAAAGTTCTTCCCAAGAGAAAAAGGTCAAAAACTGCGACAGTAATTCGGGTGCAAGGAAACGCACGTACCTCGTAACACATGTGACGAAACAGCTTGATGCAGAGAAAGGACGGCTCGGATGGGAGATTCCAAAGGGATCGCACGATCCAGAATCGTCCACGCCCTCTCTTTTGCGAACAGGAATTGGGGACAAGGGGATCAATGCGATCCCTTTGGAATCCTCCACCCGCTGCGCGAACGGAAAAAACCTCTTCATGGTTTCACAAAACCGCTTACCGGGCGCTACGAACCGTTTCGGATGACTTTTTGTAACGGCTAGGGGAACGGAACGGGCGGTTTTACGTTAAGAACTGGCAACTTCTCCGATATCTTCCCAACCACAACAGCTGCAGAAGCGGGAAGTGGAGAGAATGATAGATAAGGAGAGAGAGAACGATAGATAAGGAGAGGGAGAGAAGGAAGCTAGCTAAAAAGAATCACGTTTTGTGAAATGACCTTTTCACCCTTGAATGTTGGGATTGGAATTTGGAAGAAAAGGAAATTTTTTTTTTCATGGTTCTGTTGTTTTTGTTGAAATGCAACATCTTTGGATATCTACATTTTTTTAATATTTTTTCTGACCCCACTTTTTACTATAAATACTTTTTCTTGTCCACGAGAAATTACATTGCTTTTGATATCTTTTCTGTTAAAGAAGCGTTCGTAGCAAGCAATTAAAAAACTTTTTAGCGGGAAATGTATTATTCTCCTTCGTCGTTTGTGTATGGAAGTGATTATATAAAGATGTCTTTAGTTTGTGAAGCTAGAGGATTTTGTCCCCTTTTAGTTTTGGCCATGCTTGCATTTCTATACTATCATAGGAAACTGAAGTCTTCTATATTAAAAATTTTAATTCTTTTTTTTCTAAAAAGAAAATATAGAACCGAATAATGAGATAAAAGGCCGCAAAAAAGATTCAGAATATTTTTCCTCTCTTTTGCAGGACTTTCTCATTATATGAACACATCCAAGTTACGAACTCTGATATATCGTTCCACACAGCGGCCCTCCAAGGGGTTAGGACTTCTAATTCAATCCACTAACCAAACTTAAACCCAACCCAATAATTGAGGGTTCAGGTTAGGTTACTTGGGAATTGACATTTACACCCATTTATTGAATTGATTAAGTTTAGGACCCAATCCATTATGATATATTAATTTTGACCTTCGGTTATGATTTTGAAAGTAAGTTTTTTTTTTTTCAAGTTTTTTCTGTTTTCTCTCCACTTATCTCATCCAAACTACGTACTTACCTTATCTCTTTATCAAAACCAGTCACACATACTCCTTGCTTTTCAAAGTTCCACTTTTTTCTTTTTCTCTATAGTGCCTTCTTCCTTTCTACCCAAGGTCTATCCATCATTTCGTTCTTCTCTAATTATTCTCTTTTCTTTCCATTCCATTAGTTCTTATATTACATAAATATGCAATCTCATAATTATTATTTTTATTTTTTTACTTTCTTTTTAAAACTTACAGATAATTTTTTAATACATGAATATTTAAGTTGCAGTGTTGGTTCACGGATTATTATGCTTGTTACTATTGTACTTTTTCATTTAATTAGAGTCAAACCAGAAGGGAATCTTATCCTTGGATTTCTTTCATTACACTGTTGATTGTGCAATCAGTTGTGTTCATCAGATAGGGTGGCATAGTGTGCACTGACATTTGATGATATGCTGTCAGTAGAAAATGTGTACCATGAGGCCCACCTTTCCTCGAGTCAAAATGACCGATCAATTTAGCATCTTGCAAGTTGCAACCCCATGGATATGGATATTTACCATTGGATTGGTCAAGTGAGCTCCTATCAAGTCTGAAATGAGTTGAGTAAAACTTTTTCACTCGCTATTGGTGTCAATGGGTTGGATTGGGTTGATGTAGCTAGGATCATCCAAAATCCAACTCATTTATCGATTGAATTGAAAAATGTGAATTTAATTAATAAGTAAGTTAGAGAATGTGAATTTAATTAGCGTAAAAGTTCAAATGGTCAATCTAAACATTAACTAACAAATTACGAGGTTCGAATAGTTGACAGATAATAGTACAATGAGTTAGATCGAGATCCGTTATGATCATAGGTCAAATAACATAAGCCAAGCTCACCTATGGGAGTTGGCACAAGGGATGACATGGGATTTTCAATTCTCGTTGTCTCCAAAAACTGGAACCGCTTGAATTTATTCTATAAAATAAAAAACCCTGCAAGGCTTTCATGTAGGATTTCGGATTTCCAAAGGAGAAATCCACCTTAAAGTAAATATAGGCTAATAGTAAGGCTTGCACATTAAATAATCTTAACTTTTACTCTTAAAATGGAAGGTCATTTTAGTCACTTCCATAATAGAAAATGCCACATGTGAAGCCCATTTCCTTTCTCTTTCAAGGGTCGCTCTCAATGTCTAAACGTCCCATTTCTTCCCCAACAGCAAGGCCCAACATAACCGGAATATTGTAACCGCTTTAAAGATCATGTCCGTGAAATTACCAAAAATATCCCTTTTGTATTACAAAATAACAAATCAGGCCAGATGCACTAAATTGATAACAACATCTGCTTGGAATGATGTTCAATTACCTAGCACTGAATAGAAAGCTACAGGCCCTGTTTGGGTTGTTGGAACTCCATTGCCATGTACTTAATTTCCCAGTAGATTTGATCATATCTTACTTCACTTACTTGTAAGTTATAATTAGTTATGACAAAGAACATAAGGATTTGCATAGCTTGCCCATGTGGGGGCAAGTGGCATGCCAAGAAATAGAAAAGAAAAAGATATTTGTGGGACATGCTGCCAGGGGGGGTAGTTGCATTTATAACTAATAATTCATTGGACTTGTTTGTGTCTTGAGTGGATTTTGCTCTAGGTGGATTTTTGTTTCCTTACTTGTAGAAAGGATGTTACATTCCTATCCATCTCATAGGAAATTAAAATCTTCTATATCAAGAATAATTAGTTCATTAGTTTTCTTACTTGTAAGAGAGAATATATTGTACTAATACTATGCTGCACAAAATGTGAATAATTTCTTCTCTATCATAGAATCCTCGCATTACACAAATGCACCCGAAGCTCATGGAAGATTACTCGAATGATGATAATGACCCATGATCTGCCCAACATGAGGCAATCTATGATTGTCTGTATTGAAATTCTAGACAATGTTGATGGAGGAGAATCCGACTATGGACGGGTCACAAGTTTGTATAACTTGCAAGCCCCCTATGCCAATGGCTCATTTGCATTCGAATCATTCACTAGAATTAAATGTAACTACTGTCATGTTAGATGTCTCGTATTCCATGAAGAATGATTGTGCTGGACATGCCACTACAGGGTATGTCCATATAAATTATAATATTTTGGTGGCATTATGCGTATTTCATGCATCATGTAGATGTACCTTTCTTGGCCTTTTGGCTAAGAACAAATATTGTATCATGTAGATACCTTTAGGACTTTTGTTACGACCTTTGTCAAGTTGACATCATGATAGGTAGGTTAATCTAAACGGCTGACTCTTTAGCAGTGGAGTTATTTACCATACAAGCACACAATCTCATCAACAGCAAAATGCTCAATCCTCTTTTAACATCTAATCATCCCTATATATGACCTCCCCACTATTTACTTCAGAGATTTCTTGTTGAAGTTATCATAGTGTCTCACTAGTTGCTTTGCACAATCCATTCCAAACCCTTTGTACAAAAGCAACCTATTCATTATCCATACACTTAAGGCCAACAAGAATATATAGCTAGCTATCAAGTATCTAATGTTGATAGGTAGACAAAGAAACACTTAATCCATGTAAGAAAATGATGCATGTTTTCTCCTTAGATTTATTAATAATGAAAGTTAGTCATCACTTGTTAGTCTTCCTATAAAAACAACACTAAACTATAGAGTACATGGGTTTACAAAAAAGTGAATGGCCAAAAGGAAGTCGTATTTGAGAAGGGACCTTTTACAAGATCATGCACTTATTCCTTCTCTCCTAAATATTTAGGGTTCGTTCAAATATAGAAACAACTCAAATAAATGGATGACATGTGAATTTCTCCTCTCTAGTCACATCTCCACTTGAAACATTGGATTCTTATAGGTGGACAGCAACAGTGGGAGAACTAGACTTTAAGACCCTATCTTAATTTGTATAATATGCCTTATAATGCTTCCTTTTACTTGCACGAAATTTTCTCATTCTCCAAAATTACAATCTCTCTCTCTTTTTTTTTAATGTGTTATTAGATTTATCATATGTGATACCGAACTCAGATCAATAATATAGATATGAGTTATGCCAAGTTTGATACCGATTATTCTTTTATAACTTTCAGAGCATGTTTGGCAACAGGTTAGGAATCCACAGATGAGGAGATTCCTTACTATCCTTGGAACAATGATTCATGCTGATGATTTGTATATCTGAAGATTTTACATCAATATCGATGCATATTGTAGAAAAATTGATTTAAGCGCAGATCCAAAGAAGTGAGGATTTCCAAATCCTTTAGGGGGAGGCCAGATTTGAAAATCCAAACAAATGAGGATTTCCATAGGTCCAAGTCTTCGGGGATTTACAATTACTAAACAAGGATTTTCCATTAGTGGGTGGAAAAGTAGAATTCTTTTCTTTTGAGGATTTGGTTGCCAAACGTGACCTTAAGGTGTTAAGAATATATTTTAGATTAAACCTTAAGAAGAGAGCTTTTAAATAACCTTACATATTTCCATCCAAGGTGGAAGAGAAACTTAGGTGACGTTTGAATAATTTCTGTAAAATAAATGTTAAATAAGTTGGAAAGGTAATGGTAAATGGTTGCATTGAGGAGAAGTATACTTTCCGGTAAACTATATTTGTTTTCAGGGTAAAGTAATTAAAGTGAGATAAAAAGTTGACAACTAGTAAAGTAACTAATTTAATTGTATGTTCGAAAAAAAAAATACTTTAGTTGTGTTTTATGAAATAAAAGATTTTTAACAGCTAAAAAAATTAAAATAAAGTTTCTTGGTAGCTAGGACTTTACTTTTCCGCTAATTGTGACCAACTGAATATGGATAAAGTAAAAATCCCACCTTTTGATTACTTCCCTTCACTTTTTACTTTACCTCTAAACAAGAATATACATGCCTTGCCACTAGTTATAAGTTTTATCAATAGGAAGAGGCATTTGCAACATGTCTTTGACCGGAAAATATTCTCTTCAAGCATTGGGAAGTAGGAGCTTTTATCATGGCTGTCCAAAAGGCGGGACCCGTCCCTGAATTACACATCTTTCTCACTATCTTGGTTCTATGAAATGGTAATTATTTGATGGCACCATGTAGTAACAAAGGATTGCTATACGGCCTATCCGAGGTATAATAGTGGATTCATATAAGATCGACCTTTTACCTCAGTGGTAAGAGGCGTCAATTCTTACATACCTCTCTTGGGTTCGAATCCGGGCAAGCACATGGCTGTGATACCTCGAGATACCAAAAAATTGAGCCTAGGTACCTAAATTACCTATAAAAAAATATGTATATATTTGTTAGTAATATATGTGATATATACTTGAAAAGTTCCATTTATGATAGCATCCCGGCCCACCTTATGGTGAGGGATGGATGCACTTGAACATTTCTTATATATATATATATATATATATTCTAAATTTTACACCTTAAAAACCAAACCAATTAAATCCAAAAATTTGGACACCAAACTTGAGTGAAGTCAACCCAACAACACAACCCGAGCTGCATTCACATGGGCTTGAACCGGAGATGTCTGGATTTCACTTAGTTGGGTTTGAGTTTGGGCTTCACATTACCTACATGCAATTTTGAGTTTGTTTTTGGTCGAGCCGGTACCAGATCAACACACTCAATTTGAACACTTACCTAGTCCTTACCAATTTAGGCTTGCAAGTAGAAATTTTCTATTTTCTTACAACTTAGACCTTAGAATAATAACATTAATAATAATGTAATTGTACTTTAGATATTAACCAAGTCCACATGCGGCTATGGATCCTGGGATTGAGACACAACCACATTAAACATAATTGGTTTCAGATCTGCACTAGACTGGACCCCTTCCCAAACCCGGGCCCATGAAGATCTTCTCCTTGGTCCATACGCTTTTATTACATTGCATAATAGTGTCACAAGTCATCTGGAACTGATCCATTAGGCCCACCAGCCGCAAAAGTGACCTGACATTGGTAGGTAAGCTGGGAGTGAATCCATTTTTATTTGACCTACAATTTTCGCCCCTGATAACGTTGTCATTCTCTAGGCCTGTTTGGATAAATGAGGAGTGAAATAAAATGAAGTGGATTTCACATATAGAGTAGAGTGAGGAGAAATAAGTTGAAGTTAAAATAGAGTACTTCACTTCACTCCATTTGGATGCTTATTTTGAAGTTAATGTTTGGAGTAGAATCCACTTTTACTCAAAAAAAATGGAAGTATTTAGAGTTGAAGTGAAGTGGAGTACACGTGACTTACAACATTACTTCATCTATTGGGCCAGACTCAACCAAATGGGGTAGAGTTGAAATTTTAGACTGTTAAGGCCCATTTAACTTCACTCTACTCTATTTTCTGCCTATCCAAACAGGCCCTTAGGGAGTATTCCTTTTGGAAGTTATTGTAAATTGTAGCTTGTTCCAAGAAGTGTTTATTACTTGGCAAACTCAATTGTGATTTTCTTCCATACATTATCTCCATTACCATGATCTAAGTTTTTTTTATAGTTTCCAGGGAAAGGCATTATAAGTATACAGGGACAACACACCCCTCTCTTTATGGTTTTAGGTGAAAAGCCAAAAAGATTTTCCATCATACAACTAAAAACAACATACCATCATAACCCCCTTTATTTTATTTTCTCTTGATTTGATGCTTCACCTCACTTTATTTTAATTCATTGTAAATCTAAACACGCCCTTAAAAGAAAACGCCTGATGGTTTAGAAAGTTTTAGACAAGCCATTTATCAAAAGACTATAATTTGGTAGTTCTAGTCATTTGATTGAAGGGTCGAGTATTAACTATTAACTGATTTTTATTTTGATCATTAAGTTAGAACTTTTGAATTTGATAGTTAAAAAACTTATGTGATGCCCTTGAAAGATGGTTAAGGTTAATGTACAACTTATACATTTTTTTTGGGGGATTAGTGTGCTTTGATATTAGGAAATTTCTAACATGGCAAGTTACACAATGGTAACTTTTACTCTCTTGTCCCTTTTAAAAGAATGTGGGGGAGTGCATTGACTTTCCTTTTTATTCCCCTCTACTCTTTTCCAATATTTTTTCTCTTTATCTAAAACTCTCACTGTGATCTAAGAATTGTGACCATGTGATTAAATTGTTGGACCCCGTTCACAAACCATTCTCTTTTAAGCCATCCATGTGATACAAAACCATTAAAATCAATGCTCCATCCACAAAGAGGTCTAATATAATTTGATTAACCCAGAATCATATACAGGCAACCAATTGAATCCTGATTATAATCAATATGATGATGATTCTAAGTCGAACAACAGTTGCGTCCGTGGCTTAATCCAATGGAAGAAAATGGCCAATGTTGGGCTAATAGTCAAGGAGTGATACTTTAACATGAGGAAAGTGCTTGTTAATTATATAAAAACGGCCTACTATGATTGATACCCACCCATTGATTGGCATTAACCTCAATTTCCATTGATGAGACTATTATACTTTCTAGATTGATTCTTGATGATGATTGAACTTATAAAATCGTTTAACTTAGAGATTCATAAAAACGAGGTTAGAATCATCTAAATTGATTGACATGCATCCAAATAGAAACTTAAAAAAAAAAGGAACTAGCTAAAGAATCCTCCAATAATATGTTGAAATTTCACAAATTCCATGATACAATCCGGAAATGAAAAGTAATGGAGACAAGAAAGAAGATTTTTTCTTACCCACTTTTCTCCAAAATTCTCCCCCCATCATTTTTTTCTTTTTTACTTTTTCATTTTTTCCAAATACTAACCAAACAAACCTAGGTAGGAAAACCTGAAACGGAGAGTGTGGGACCTATGGAAGAAAGAAATCCAGAGTTGGGAGCTAGTGAAAGTTGAATGAATAAAAAGCCTGTTGAGGTTTGCTATTTCAGAGCAGGTGGCATTTTCAAAGGGAGGCCCACACGTGCCAAATCCAAGGAAACATATTGTCGTAAGCATATCTTTATGAGATTGCGCGTGCCCCCACATGTAGGGGCTCACTTTCTCCAATATAGCTGTTGACAGATTTTCAGCTGCACAAAAAAGATCATAAGATGTTTTTTTTCAAAATTCTCTCTTGTTGATACCCACTCACTTTCTCACTTTTAGAGCTATAATTAGGAATTTTTACCAATTTTATTGGCAAATACAAGAAAATAATCCTCATTTTTCTCCTGAAATATGATGCATTACCAAAAGAAAAATGAAAAATAATAATTACGGGAAAAATAAAAGCGAATTACTATATATGTTGAGCTGATTTAACCGAAAGGCTTGGATGATTAAGATCACAAATTTCATTCATCATCATCACCAAAACCTTTTCCCAACTATCTAACATTTTTCATATATATGTTTGTGAAAAGGGTGTGAACCATATTGCCCCAATATCATTGCCAATAAATATCTAGATCCGTGGACCCTAACGTGACCCATATATCAAATGGGCCAGAAAACAGGGCCCGCACTCTAATTTTTTGGGATCTAATCCAAAATATTACAACTTCACGAAAGATATTTGGATATTTCATGTAGGTATCACTTACCATTTAGGCCTATTTTTAGGAGGTTTTTCTGACATGAATTATGAGTCTTGGGGAGTTCTAATAGTGGTGTTAAATCATGTCTCTTGAGCATTCAGAATTCAGCATTTGGTTTCTCCAAATCTTAAAACTATAATTTTAGCCTTTTGAATTGAGCGTTTGAATTGCAGAGGGGAGAGCATTTGAAGAAACTTAAATTCTACCCGGCCAAGAATTTTCAAAATCCATGCAAACAAACATGTCCCAAAAGGAGAAAAAAGGCTGATCTCATTATGTCACCAACAGAAGCTTCTGCTACTTAACCCCAAGGGATTGGCCGAGTGGTCAGGACCACGGTTCCTCCCTCTTCCGGAGCTAGAGGTCCTGGTACCGACTCCCGGTTTCCCCCTCTTCAGGAACCGAAGGTTGAGTCCACTTGTGTTACCACCTTAGGGCCACACTTAGGGGCCACAGAGGTTTTACTCGGCTTCTCTCTAGGCCCGGAGGAATTAGTCCAGTTCAAAGGATTGGGAACCCTCCGTTAGCAAAAAAAAAAAAAAAAGAAGCTTGTGCTACTTGCATCAATTGCTAAATAGAAGTGAAACAACACGAGACTCCATTCAGAAGCAAAGTGAGAATATTTGGATGTCACGTATACTAATTTTGCATTATCTAATCTCTACCAGAGACTTTTTTAAAGAGCCCAAAGATTCTCACAACTCCAATAAAATCAATAACAATATGGACAGTTAGAAGCTTAGCACCACCGATATGTATCATGTGAAGTGACAAGTGACAACAACTTCAACCTTTTCTGCTGTGGAAAATGACTCATCCATTGAGAATAGTCTGCCCCTGCAAAAGATTTTTAGTTGATTTGGGTACTTTTCCTTTATTCTCTCTTTCTTGTAGAAATGCCACAAAAAATAATATACATGAAATTGAAAAAAAAAAAAGATTTCCATTAATTTGGTTTCTTTTTTTAATGAGAAATAGTAAGTTTGGATAAAAAACAAGCAATGGAAACTCCAAAATAATAATAATAATAATAATAATAAAACATAGTTGATATATCTTTTTCTTTGTATTAATTGCTACTAGCATAATAACCCGTGCTGAGCATAGGTATGACCAATATTACAACTTAATATTCATGCATTAAAAAATATTAATAAATTTCAGAAAGAAAGCAAAAGAAAATAAATAAATTATGAGAGTACCTATTTATGTAATCAAAGAGCTAATTGCATAGAAAGAAAAGATGAGAATTAGAGTAAAAAGGAAATGATCGAGTTTGGTAGAAAAGGAGTTATTGCAAAAATAGAAAAGTGGGAAGTAAAGGTGGTTTTTGGTAAAGAAATAAGGTACTTAGTTTGCATGTAATTAGTGGGGAGAAAAGCTGAAAAAAAACTGAAAAATAAAAATAAATTACTGTCAAAATCATAACCGACGGTCAAAATTATATCCAAAATCTTTGGATTTAATATATTTTTGGTTTAATATATTATAATTGGCCCAGAGCTTAACTCATAGCTTGCATCTAGGCTACAAGCCTAAAAGCCAATGATGTAGGCAATGGGCTGACTGGGAAAGGCCCAATCTGGTCCAAGGTCAGACATTAGTTAGCAGGTGTAGTTTTGAAGCCTGCATCCAGATCATGGGCCTAATATTAATCCCTTGGCGTAGCTCATTAGTAAAATATATCCCCCACCTGAGTTGTATTTGTTAGAAGGGCCATGTCGAAAAAGGGCTTAGCCCATCAGACACCCAGGTAAGCCCAATTTAAGTATTGAGTCACACTCTCATAGTTGTGCTCAAATAATGTGATAGTTGTCTTAACATATACCTTCTCTTATAATTGGTATGCTCTCCAAATATTCCTCTGATCAGATTGAAATGCATCATTGGATTGAATTAGTCCCACTTATGCACTTATTTTAGCTAACATCGAGTAATTACATTAAATTCATGTTTTTCTTTTTCTTTTTGGTAGATATGGGCTTGCTAGGGGTGTAAAAAAAAAATTGAATAAACCATCTAACCGAACCGAACCGCGGTTAATAACCGTATTTTACGGTTCGGTTACGGTTACGGTTAATGAAATAAAAAAACCGTACGGTTCGGTTCAGTTACGGTTTTCCATAATAATTCACGGTTATTAACCGAACCAAACCGTATAATACGGTTCAGTTAACCATATGCGGTTAACCGTACTATTTACAAATAAAAAAAAATAAGGGGGCTAAATGAAATATTTCTTACTTTATTCAATTGCTCCTTATGTGTCATTTTACCTTCAATCATTCACATTTATCCCCTTATATAAGGAAGGCATTTCACGGTTATTAATTGTAACCGAACTGTTTAATACAGTTAACCGCGATTACGGTTTTCCATGGTTTTCCACGGTTTTTATGGATACGGTTGCGGTTATGGTTTTAAAAGATAGAAAACCGCGATTATGGTTCGGTTAACGGTTTTTCCAAATTGACCGGTTAACCTAATCATTACACCCCAAGGGCTTGCCATAAATGACAGTGGGAAGGTTTGATCCACAAACGCCATAACCCATCAGGCATCAGGACTATTTTGATGATCCTTTACTAGTTCATTTGATGGCCAGTGATTGGACGGTGGGGATCAATCTACTAGTTCAATTTTGGGTTCTTGTGTTCTCTGGGTTCTGCCAATCCTCTTTTGGGCCGAGTCTGAGGCCCTTGGTCTTTTTCATGGGCCTGATAATCTGGGTCGGCAGCTGAACAAGCTTTGCAGCAATTAATTTTTCTGCCTACTGACCTTTTAGATGGTCCACAAAGAAGGCCAACTCTCAGCTTACTTATAAACCTAGTTAGTTGCAACTGTGTTTGCTTGCAGTTTACCAAAAAAAAAAAAAACTGCTTACTTGTAATTGGTTACTAGCACAATAAGCTGTGCTGAGCACAGGTAGGTCCAAATATTGCGAGCTAAATATTCATACATATATAAGATTAAATAATTGCAAACAAAATCAAATTGAAATAAAAAACAATATAAAAGTAAAAGAAAATTAACTCATTGATTCCTTACCTACTAAATAAAATATCCAAATAATCATCATATCTGCTAATCTTATTCCTAAATCTTAGAAAGAAAATAAAATGTTAAAAGTAAATGTTTGCATGCTACGAGAGCTATGTGGTATATAATGAGAATTGGGAGGAAAGATATTAGAAGACGTAGAGTACAAAGAGAGTTATTAGAAAAGAAGAAGTGAAACCTTCAATAGTGGAGAGTGGACCTAAGGTTTCATGAGATAAAGAATAGGTAGTTGAATAACATAAGTAGTAAAGAGCAGAAAGGGGTGTATTTGAAAAAAAGGGATAACTTCGAATAAAAATTGCAACTAACATTCAAAATTAGAGGAAAGTTTAAAGTTGATGCATTTTGAGACCAAGATTATGCCCCACTTATCTATACGCGTGATGCTTAATCCCCTTGATTCTTAAGCTATTGAGATAGGGGTAGCAAACTGGTCAGGTTGAGTCAAAATGGGTTAGCCCGAGATGAGGTTTTTACAGACAACCCATCCTGCACATGAATCTCTTAACAGTAAACCTCATTTAGCTTTATGTTTTGGTATTAGATTTGGCCGCCTTTACAAATTAGAATAAGTTAGGTAGCCTGTGAGTAATTCCAAGGGATAGCTCAGTTTACGCAGAGGTTGTAGGTTCAAAACTGCACAACCATATTAGGGCGGGCTACAGGAGAGTTTACCCGGCCTTCTTATGGGCCCGGAGGGATTAGTCCAGTCTAAAGGGTTGGAAACCTGCGATAGCATAAAAAAAAAAAAAGTAGCCTATGAATAAATATGAACATAAATTCACATTGTTGTAACTGTTGTTCTGATCAGGTTTTGCTACCATTACAATGAGGGGATTCAATTAATGGCTATGGTTGGTGATTCTCAACTGTTGATGAAGATGCCTGGTCAATTTGCTGTCTTATCAGCCAACCAGTAGTGGAATTCATTGTCTAAAAACTTGACAACAATTTGTGGGCCATCATTATTCTCAAAGCTTTATCCTATCAATTTGTGAGTCTGCTTAAAGTAGGGATGCAACTCCCAACAAAAACAAAAGGGTCAGTTTGGGTTCGCTTGAGGCCAACCTAAATTCAACCTGCCTGAAATGTACTCTTCCTGGAACCCAACCTTACCAAACCCGACCCAGACCCATGATGGTATAGGTTGGTTCGGGTTTGATACTTTAAAACTAAACAAAAATTCTATCATATGGAGGACGGGACTCAAACTTGTAACCCCAAGCTCTCATGAAACATTTGCTGCCAGTTGTGTTCCAATTTTCCTATGAAAACCATGTTAGAAATGGTGTATAAAATGCATAAGAGGGTGGGGCAGGTCGAGTGCAGTTAAAACCCAAACCTACCTCGAACCCGTTTAGGTCAAAGTTTGAACACTCATGCTCGCCCTGAACGGATGGAACCGCTATCAAACCTGCCTTTAATGGGAGCAGTAATGGGAGCATGGTTGGGTTGAGTTGCCTGTTTTTACCCGGCTCATTGCCATCATACTATATTAAATTCAAGCGTTTTAAAGCAAATTTTAACTGTAACTATTGATTTTGACCGAGGGTTAATGTAACCAATCCATGTTCTCCCCCCACTTTGACATGCAAATGAAACCATTTTACTTCTTTCCACTTTTCACTCTTCTCTTTTCAACAACTTCATTTCCATCCCAAATCACATATTCACTTACTCTACGTATTCTCATTTTTCCTTACCACCCAACTTCTCTTACTATTGATTTTTATGTTTGTTGCTGTAATTTTTATAGGTAATGTAAGAAATGATGGGCCCCACTTGGATGTGTGATTCTTGAAAGAAAGACCTTGGACGTACATCTCTCCCTTGGCCTTTTTTTTTCTTCTTTTGTCTTATTTTGAATCTTGGCCATCCATCTTGAATTCTTTAATTGATTTGTTTCTTCCGCGGGTCCCAAAAAATTGGACTTCCCTATAAAAATATAAATAATATAATCAATGATCAAATAATTATTTATTTATTTAAGAAAAGAATATTGTAAGACTCGGGCCCCAATCCACACTAAATAGATGCATAAGATTTCACCATTTTATCAAGTTTTCTTTAATTAAATCAATTGTGCAAAGAAATTTCATCATTTCATGTGTGAATAAAAAATTATGAGAAATTCGTAACTTCGAATGTTAAAAATATAGAAATTCATGATTTTATGTGAAAATGCAATTTTTGGATGAATTTTGGCTCGCATTCAAACTTTGATGCTCACAAACATAAAATCGTGATTTTTTTACTAAAATGGTGCATGATTTGAAGATTAAGTCCTTAATTACTCTAAAATGATGATGAAATTATGCTTTTTTAAGTACCTATCAGGTAAATATCCATGTGTTTAGCACGGATTATTGTACTAGTCTCTAACTTAAATAGAGATGCAAATTCTTACTTTCCACCGTGCAATTGCATAAACCCCTCCCCCTCTCTCTCTCTCTCTCTCTCTCTCTCTCTCTCATAATTATGATCCATACAAGATGTAATTCATAGGAAGCATAATAAGAGTCTAGATTGAGTAACGTGAATGAAAACGGTTGGGAGTGTCTTGTATTCTAGGTTAACCAGGTTAGTCATTATGGATTAACAGTGTAATTAGGTTCGATGGTAGTTTGGACTTTTGTACCATGATTTTATATTATCATTTGATATAACCCTAACCTTAATCACAATAGTAGGGAGAAAGATGAAAATTTTTTTTTTTTTTGGTGGAGAAGATGGTATTTTATTCATTAATCATTGGAGAAAGATGAATTGACGAGAGCTCTTTCCATGGATGCAAGCACATGAACCATGTAATTACCATGTTCTTCATAGATTATTTGCCTGTGATTGCGTGGATTTATGTTCCTGAGTTAATCGCAGGTTGTTCATTCCATTGCGTACTCAACAAAAACATCTTACTTATAAATAGAAAAGATGGGTTAATTGAATCAAGTCATATTGAATATAAACAGATAAGATGGGTTGAATCAATTCACATTGAATAGTAATCAAGCGTACACGGTTTTGCATTTTGTGACCAGGTCCCAGAAATTTTAAAGGAGAAAACTCAGTCAACAGCTGAGTCAAGTCAATCCAGTTGTAAAAGGTTGAAAGGAATCAGCCCAAACAAAGTTTCACTATTAATTAATAATAACAATGAAGCAAGATTGAAAGAAAAACACAAAAGATGACTTGATCAAGACCCTTGAGAGTGACAAGAACCCCCCCTGCTGAAGGGCTTGGTGTGATTGGGGTTAGCCCATGACTGCCTTTATTGACTAGACTTGCTTTAGTTTGGAGGACTGTTGGCTGGACTTCAGTGTTTTTTCTGGCCTGATGACTGAACAGTTTGACATTAAAACCCAAGTATGCTCCCACCACTGCCTACCATTATACACAAGAGGAGGAGTTTTGCAAATGGGCTGGTTGTTAATGGATCAAGGTGTGGAATGTGAGGCCCAGTAAACGAATAGAGCGAAACTGCATGCTGATACACGGTAAGTGTCAATTCTTTTAATGGGAAAGGTGTCTAATTAGGGCTGTCAATTGCAAGGCATGAATTCATAGGGGGCCTAATTTTGAACTGATTCAGAGGTTAGGCCTATCCAAATTATCAGTTCCATTAAGCCTGGAACCATCCCATAGATATGGTTAGGTCCAATGATCACAATGAGCACCTTTCAACTTCCCTACATGCTCTTTTCAAGGGCATAGAAATATGTATTACAACTACTTAAAAAAACAAAAAACTGGTGAATTCTAGTGGAAGAAGTAGTATTGTTAAGGACTCGGGCTGGGTCAAGCCCAGGTTTATCCAAGCCCTACCCTCAAAATATGATAACTGGGCTCGGACTGGGCAAAATTCTTCGGACGGCCTGCACTACTTAGGTCCTTAACCGTCCCTCATGGGCCAAGGCTGGTAAGGCTGTTCATGGCCCGGACCAGGCTTTCTATCAAATTTTTGGGTTTCTAATTCCTTGTTAGGCAAAATCAACCACTAAACTACATGTATGGCTTATTCAGGACAGGCTAGGCCCGCCCGCCATTGGGCTTTCTATCACTTATCCAAGCCCTGCACATATCTAAACAGGCCAAAAATTTAGATTCAGTCTCAGCCCTTGAGCACCCCTGAGGGCCAGGTCAGGGGCTTAGGGCTCAGCCCTAAAAGGTTTAATGATCCATGGTCCAGATCCGTCGAAAGGTGGATCATGTCAGGGATGGACCACAATCCACAATTAACATTAGCTAGATGATCATAAGCTTGGGTTGAATGCAAATGTGTAAATTTTTTCTTACTATCTTAGAACCATTCACCATATATATATTTATATATTTATTATATGTTTTTCAAATAATATAACAGAATTTTACTATGTATTGGTAAAACTTTACCAATATATATCCATGAATCATTTAGGGGTCGTTTGTTTTGTGTGAAAATGATTCACATGAGTAATTGATTTACATGTGAATCAATTACATGTGCAACATACTCACATGAGATTCAGATTCCAATGTTTGTCAATTTCACCTACTTGCACATGTGAATTTATGTACATCTAATGGGCATCAATGGTTTCAATGTTTTTTCCAAGTTTCTCACAAAGCAAGAGGAATCATGATCTAAAACTTGGGGGTCTAGCTGTTCTTAGCATTTTAAAGCTAATCAACGGTTCGGATCTTTCCAAGGGGGCCCACAGAAACCCAGAATGTAGATCTAACGATCTGTAATTTTTCCCAAATTTCTTACAACTTAGGATGATCCAACGGTTGAATTTTGTTGTGTGGGCCGTTTTGGACCTCCTAATGATGATTACCGGTGTAGATTATGGTTTTGGGGCCCACAAGATTGAAAAAATTAAAAAACACGTTGTTGCCTTCATGGATGTCCGCGGTTACTGTAGCTCCGCATAGTAACAGTAGCATGTGAATCCCTTTTACACCTACTGAGATGTAAAAATGAAGGGTGCTTTTTCAGTTGATTTACATACCATTTACATCTGAGTTTTACACATGTGAATCAAATTCACACAAAACAAACGTGATATATGCGTAACGAAAACGCATGTGATTTAATTACATACGTAAATGGGCACAAACAAACGACCCCTTAAATCCAGGGAAAGATATATATATTTGTGATACTGTAAGTCCTATCTATTTTGATGCATATACCATCATCTCTATCTCAAACAGCTGGCGTCTACACAACAAAAACATCCCTGTTTTTTTTTTTTTATCAAAAAAGGGATTACATAACTCAGGACAGATGAACTCAAGGTAGAAAACTATACCTAGATTTATTTGAAACCATTGAAAATCATAGAGTAGGATCCAAATTTCACATAAAGCCTTCAAAGGACACTATTTTCAAAACTTTTCAAATTAGGGTTAAGTTTTTCGGTAAGTTTTCAATCAAGGATATTCGGCCATTTGAAGGTATTTTTTCGATGACTGTTTTCTATAATTTTATTAAAATACCCAAATTACCCTTCATTGAAAGCATCTCAACTTGATCTTAGTGGATATGAAATGAACATTTAATTGACGACGAGCCACTTTTTCTCGGACAAACTTTAACTCAAAGTAATTGTTTTAATTGAAAGATTATGAAGGATTGGAATTTGGAAGGAAGATCCACAAGGGCGTGTGAAAAGAAAAAGAAAAACTTTTTTGACAAAAATAAAAAAATCCCATCACAACTGCAAATCAAATTTTAAAAAATTAAAAATCTCACTCTTTACCTCTTCGCTCTTCAAATGAAACCCTTTTATATAAATTACTAAAACTCCAATTTTAGGAGCTACACAAAGGCAAGTCAACCATCAAATTATCATCTTTATAGTCACATTTTGATGTTGGGTCACATTAAAACTTCTATTTGAACAAAGACACAGGCCAATACCACAAAACTTATCTTTCTAGTGGCATAAGAATGATTTCCCTTTTTGTCTATTGGTGTGTGTTTGCAAATGGGAGCGTGGAGAAGGGACCAAATAATAAGAAATCATCCACATCACTATCATATGGGGTTTTAACCATTATATATCATATATCCAACACCAAAGTGTGAATGCATCTTATAACAAAGACGCGCACGTGAATTTCATTGGGACCACTTCAATCATTGACCTACAGCATCTAACATCCAATCAATGGTGAGGATTCAAATCAAATGCACAATCTAAACCGAATTGACACTGGTTGTAATTTGATACTAATTTAAATTATATTTTTCATTGAATTAAATTTTTTAAAAGTGTAGCTTAAGAAGTCACTAAGATGCTGAAACCCCAAATCATTAGTTGTGACGATATGATTAAAATGATTTTTTCCACTACAAGGAGATCAAATGCTTTCACCGTACTATCATTTTATGATTGACATGCATCTAAGTAGTTCGAACAAAAGGATTAGAATCCCATCTCTCACAAAACCACCAAAGTCTGTCTCCCAATGAAGGATGATCCATGTGTGTAATATATTATTTGCATAAATATATAAAAACATAAAAATTAAATAAGCCAATGGCAAGTGTAAGTTCACGCTGTCCTGTCACCGACTTGACCTAAACAAAGACCATGCTCTTGTTTCTCATCATTCCAAGAATGTTTTATTTTGAGAATGAAAGAAGAAAATCTTTTTTAATTTATGCGCATCTATAGAATCTCTCAATCTCTAATAAACTACCAAATGGGCCCAAAAAAAGACTGTTGGGTAGGTATCTATATAAACTCACCTCATTTCTACACATCTATAAAATCTCTCAATCTCTACCTTTTTTCATTTTTACACATCTATAAAATATCTCCATCTATATCTTTCATCATTTTTGCACATCTATAAAATCTCTCCGTCGCTATTTTTAATCATTTGTACACGTCTATAAAATCTCTTAATCGCCGCACATATATACGATCTTTTTATTTTTATCTTTTTAGATTTTTTCTCTCGTAAAATATATATTAATTAATCCAAAATTTTCTACATTCATTCTCAAAATGAAATATATAAAACCCTAAAAATGAGTTGGGCTGACCTTGTTGACTAATGAAAGTCAGTTGGAATTACAAGAACAGTCTGAAAGCAGTGAAAGGAGACAGAAGGAAGACTCATCACGCTCCTTAGTAGCCCCCCTCTCCTGACCTTTTAAATGCAGAGACCGAAGACGAAAGACGTATTCAACAAAAACCGGTGGCGGTGGAAGAATACAAACAAAACCCTAATAAAAAAAACACAACTTTACTTCAAAACAACTAAGACTACTCCGATTCTAGCGCTGCTTGCAAAAATTCCATTGTCGGTGGAGGAGAGAGAGACAACAAAGACGAACAAAAACCCCTCTGAAGCTGAGATCTGATCGATCGATCCCTCTCAAAACCCTAAAAGATTCCATCTTTCTGAAACCAGATTCCTCCAGATATACGGATTTGTTCTTGGACCTCTGATCTGATCCAAGGACCGTCTCGATCGAGACTTCTTTCTGCTGCTTTTGGTTTTCAACTGAATCTCTTTGAGACTGATTCGTTGTGGAGTCTGATAGCGATTGCAGCTGGATTTTTTGGATTTTGGATCTGGAAATGCGGAAAGGATTGCTTCTGTTGGAGTTTTGACTTTCGATTTTAGGTATTTATTGATTTCTTTCCTTTTGAATTTTTTTGTGTGTGTGTAGTTTAGTTGAAATATATGTTGGTTTCTTTGAACTCGTGACTTAATTTGCAGTATCTGAAGATTGAAGAGTACGTTGTTGGTAAATTCATTAGTTTTTGGTTTCTTGAAAAGTATTGGGATGGGCTGTAGCTGCTCTAAATTCACCGCATGCTGTTGGGGTTCGCAGTTTAAATCGACTGTTCTTGAATCTCCTGATGCCAGTGAGTAGGGAAGATTTGTTTTATTTGTTTCAATTAAGCGTGGGTTGTTTTTGATTCTTACAAGTATTTGGTGACTGTTGAGTTTGATGTTGTGTGGTTTATTGTAGCAGAGAATGAGGAGAGTGAGGTTGATGGGGTACCTGCATTCCAAGAGTATTCCTTGGATCAGCTGAGGATTGCTACTGCAGGCTTTGCGGCTGAGAATATCGTGTCGGAACATGGAGAGAAGGCCCCCAATATTGTTTATAAAGGAAAGCTTGAGAATCAAAGGCGGGTTGCGGTTAAGCGATTTAACAGATCAGCTTGGCCCGACAGGCAGCAGTTCTTGGTATGGTTGGTTGATCACCAAGTTCTCTTGATTCATTAGTAATTGGTTGAAGTGATTTGTTTTAAGTATTGTCATGCACTTCTTAGAAGGATTCCTACTTATGTGTAAATAATTGACCTACTTTTCACCAAGAATGTCAACTTTATGGGTGCATTTATATGTATCTTGAACGACAAGCAGTTCAATATTTGGTGGGTTGGCACAGAAATAGGAAACATTTGGTGGATGCTGTTTTACTAACTTTATTCTCCCTGATTTCAGTATCAGTTATCTTTGCTGAGACCTGATGAGAGTAGTTTTGGCTGGGCAGAAACAGTGTCAACCTACCAAATATTCAGTGACCCAAATTCATAATGAGGCCATTCTGCCATAGCATGCCCTCAAATGGCTTACTACTATCATTATCATTTTATTTTGACGTTGCGTATGCAATCTTTTATTATATTTTCAGTTTTGAACTTCTTTTATGACATCTCCGTTTTGAAGATTATTACTTATTTCTGTTCAGTGACATGGTTTTATGCCTCTTATCATGTGCGTAATTTTTTCCACTCACTATATTCCATTAAGATTTTGTTTGTTCTTTATACCATGTTCTTTGGTTCTCATAACTCATGCATCTAGTCGTTTCACAGGAGTGTGTAGAATAATAGCTCCATCATTTTTGAAAGAAAGTTAGTTTTGAATGTTCGTTATGTAGATGTGTGAGAGTAGTTTAGTCTGCTTACATGTTGAGGATTACTCAGTGGTTCTGTTTCTGTCTCATATAATTATCAAACATCCTTGGACTAGATTTAAATGTATTGATTTGATTGCTGTGTGGATATGCATTGATTTTCAGTTGACAGTACCATAACTCTGATTTTTCTTTTCCTGCTACAGGAGGAAGCAAGATCTGTTGGTCAGCTCCGCAACAATAGATTGGCAAATTTACTCGGTTGTTGCTGTGATGGTGATGAGAGATTGCTCGTCGCAGAATACATGCCCAATGATACTCTTGCAAAACACCTTTTTCACTGTATGCTTCTGGATTCTGGTTGAGACTGTATACTGATTTTTTGGCATGTTATAAAAAAGCACTATGATTTACAATTTATAATAGTTCTCTTTCTGTGTAATTATATCAAAATGAGTTTGTGGTTCTTACTTTCTATATGCTGTACACAGACAGTTTTCATCTGTGTGGATACTTTCTACATAATGACAAAAACATAGCAGTTACCTCCCAATTGGCTCAATGCAAGACCACCACTAATTTCACAATTCCTCTTGAAATTCGATTTGCGATGTTTTCTGCCAACATTGGTTCAACGTTTGGCTGTTAGTTTGGAAGAAAAAAACCATCGACCATGTACTCTTTAGAGTTTATACTTTAGAAAGCCAATTGCCTTTTTAACTTCTTCTGTAACGTAATCTTCCGGCAGAGATTTTCCTGTTCCATCAATGTTGTGGTCTTCCCTTTTCCCTTCTTAATAAGTTTCATAGCAAGGAATTTTTCCATTCTGTTTGAAATTAATCGCAACTCTCTTCATTGTTTACAAGTTAGCATTTTTGTATAGAGACCTACTAGGGGAAAATAGTTGGAAACTTTGTGCATTTTTTCTTCTTTACCACAAATTACTTTTTTTGAACAGTAACTGTAAATTATATTAAGGAGGAGGAAATTACATAAAAAAGCATCAAAAGACTTCACAATATCGTATACTGGTATGAGAGATATATACCAGATGCCGACTGAACAAAAGAGGAATACTTAAGCTACATAATAGAAGTAACCACAAGTTACTTTAAAAATCAATTTGCAATTATTTTCCCCTTAAGGTTGCACAACGGTCGAATAGAATTTGTGTAGCCGATCCCAACATAGTTGGGACAAGGCTTTGATGATGATGATGGTTGCACAACGGTTGAGCTGGGCTGAAGTCTGTCCAAGCCCACCCCATTTCGTTATCGGACCTATTGAGTCTCTGGTTGAGCCTAGGAGGTCTAAATGTTAGGTTTGGCTGTTATGCCATACTTAAGACAAAGATAACCCAGCCCATGTAGCTATTGGGCCATAATCTTAGGCCCAGATCCATCCCATTCCCATGGACATTAATGGTCAATTCATGTCAAGAACATAGTGGGCTGCTCTTGGTGCAGCCTTAGTTTTAGGGTAGGATGCGGCTTCATATAACTTCTTGAAGTTGTAAGTGTACGAAGAGGCAAAGTGACATTTTTGGTGTCAACAAATGCCCCCTCGAGGTACAGTGATGAGTTGCATAACTTTTGTAGTCGATGTGCCTCGAAGAGAATTTCGAAGGAGCGCTTCTGACTTGACCAAGAGTCTTTGAGCAGCTTTTCTTTTGGTAGAGTATCCTTTTGAGTTTCCAGAGGGATTTCGTGGTAGTGAGAGGGATCACGTACCATCTCAAGGCCAAGTTTTGAAAATGACATGAGAGATTTGGATTTGGGTTTTTGGGTTTTGGATTTTTTTTTTTTTTTTGACCTTGTGACCTAACAAGCTGTATGTGGCAGGTTAGGGGGTCGGGTTTGGTTTTTTATTTTCAACTTGTGACGGTTAGGTTGTAATCATAATTGACATCCCCCTCTTTGGACCTGGGTTCAGTTTGTGCATTGAGAATGTCCACAAGGGCTCCTTACCAAGGCAATGCTTTGCATGGAAAAAAATGGCAACCAAAATTTTAGCTAAATATTCTGATGTGAACCCAATGGCCTCTCTCTCTCATACAGGCGCGCGCTTCACTCTGAGGCTATAAAATATAAAATGAAATTTGGCTGGTGTTTGTTTATGGTTTCAACCTCATGTTTCTTTTGTAATGGTGGTTCTAATTGCTTCCATAATACAGGGGAAGCACAACCTATGAAATGGCCAATGCGACTAAGGGTGGCTCTACATCTTTCACAGGCTTTAGAATATTGTACTACCAAAGGACGTGCCCTTTATCATGATCTTAATGCATATAGAATTTTATTTGATGATGTAAGTATAACAAAATTCATTGTTTTTGCTGCTCTCCCTTTTTCATAGTAAAGGATGCATGTATTTCTCTCATCATGGGTTAGCATTTTGCAGGATTGCGATCCTAGGTTATCATGCTTTGGCCTGATGAAGAACAGTCGAGATGGAAAAAGTTACAGTACTAATCTGGCATTTACCCCTCCGGAGTACTTGAGAACTGGTAATGACCACTTACGAAACAAGAAATGTCGTCATGCATTAAACATTTAAGAGTATTTATTTTCCTGTTGTTGATGACAATGTGAATGGAAGTTCCTTATTCCTTATTCACACGATTGTTTTCTCCGTTGAGGACTATTTTTTTTCATGTGCTCTTGTGAGCACTATCTTTATTACTTAAAAGTGGCAAGAGATTATTAGTTAATTAGTTAAGGTGAATGAAAAAGTTCTCCTAAATATATCTTTTTATTATTGTATTCTTTCTCTAGGAACCCTAAATCCTCAAACTAGCATTAGCATATATGTGGTAGAGGCTTAATGTCACTGTTTGAGCTCGGTGTGGTTGACTCTACCTGCCGGTACAACTGGTCAGCTCTTACAACCGTGCATTTCTGATTCTGTCATGGTATATGTCACTCAGAAATCTCTTGATATGTGAAGATGTTTCCACATTTTTTTTATAGGGATGTGTGTGTTGGTGGTGGTTTAGGAGTGTGGGGGTTGGTGTTGAGACATCTTCATTCTTCAAAAGATGATTTGAATTGGATGCCTTAGGCATTAGTTTTTTAAATTGGTAAAATTACTCAAATGACACGTTTGGCAACCTTGCGTTTGCGGCAATAAGCTATTGAGCATCTTCCAACTATGCTTGGGGCTTTTGTCCATGATGTGTGTTTTTGAACAAGCAATGTGCTAATTTCTCCTCGAGCATCTTGCATGTCAACTGATTTACGGTTTATCCAAAAGCAATGAGGATGACTCCGCTTCAGATAACAATTGAAACTAAATTGTGTTAGAGCGCTCTGAAAGTGCTTAGATATTCATTGATAGGGTGAAATGGCTTGGATACAATGAGATATGGGATTTTGTGGTTGCCTCCTCTCAAAGAAGGATGCAAACAATTTGCCCTTATGTTACCATTGGTGAGAACAAGGCCACTTATCCTTCCAATGCCTACTAAGACAGGCAAATGCTCCTGTATTGGTGACTGAAGAGAAGGATTAGAAGATTGTGCTGAAGTCCAGGAAACAAAACCAGGAAACAAAAGGAAGAGTTTACTTAGAAGCCAAGGAAGAAGCTATAGAGCAAGCTCATCTATATGGTACAACTAGGGCAAAGGAAGAGAGGAACAAGAGAGCAACACGAGAAATTTGCAGTGAAAGGTCAAATCCCCTTTTTGGGATCGACTATCTTTATACAACATGTGTACCTATCATTACATATTATGACGAAAGCCTACAGAACATAAAGATTACAATTGAATATATAAATCATCAAATCCCCAATAAACAACAAGTAAAACTAAGGCCCACTTCTGAGAGTTGACTAGAGATTGAGGGGGCTTGAGCTTATTCTGGTATTCTTGGTGGGCCAGATGTGCCTGGGCTGAAGTCATGTGGACCTGACATGACCTACTTCTACAATCCCCCTCAAATTGATGCAGAGTGGGACAAAGCATCAGTTTGGCAATGAGAAAATCATGACGAGGTTGGGGCATAGCTTTGGTGAAGAGATTTGTGAGTTGATTATGAGAGAAAACATGCAGTAGATCCAAAATGTTGGAAAGAAGATGTTGACGTATAAAATGACAATAAACTTCTATGTGCTTGGTTCTTTTGTGAAAGACAGGATTGCTGGCAATTTGGATTGCACTAGTGTTGTCAGCTAATGCAGCCAGAGAGAGGATCAAACCCACAGTAGGGATTTGGCCGAATCCAGATGGATTCAAACAGCCAAGAACAATCAAGAACACACGTTCAAAATGCTATGCAAGCCAAAACTGGATTCTCAATTCAATAATCAAAGGGTACCGATCCCTAAAGGGGATTCGTATATTTATAATAACATCTCTTTCCCTACTAAAACTCTCTTTCTAAAGACTTCTAATCAAATAAGGAAACTAATCAAACAATCTAAGATAAATAAGAAACTAACAAGCTTTCGGAAATCTAAAATATGACAACTTCCCACAATAGAATACTGTTCGATCCTCCCATTAGGATTTGTGGGCCAGTCTAATGGGTTTGGTCAGATTGACCCAATAACTCATGGGTTGGGCCCATTGGACTTGGGCCTAACTCGAACTGCACCAGTTCTCCTCACCTTAGAAAAACTCGACTCCAGCGAGTGTATGGCTTGATAACGTTCATACAAATCCGGGTTGAGTTGCTGGAAATCAGTAGCAGTGATCCATGATGCATCTCAGATGGGACGATTCTTCCACTAAACAAGAAACTTCTGAAAACCTCCGCGACGTGTAGACACGAGTTGATCATCAAGTACATCAATAATTTGATAAGACGGAGGAGGAGTAGGCGGCATAGTTAATGTGTTCTTCAATTCCTTCATCGGTGTGATGTCCACGGTAGAGAGTCAAGTCTTCTACATTAAAAGTGGAACTAATGCCTAACTCTGCGGGCAGGTCAAGAACAGATGCATTGGAACTTATCTTCTTCAAGACCTTAAAAGGTCCCGAATTGCGAGGATGCAGCTTCTTATTTGCTTTGGGAGGAAGGCTCTCGGGACGTATTCTGACCATGACAGTGTCACCTTCTGCAAACTCAACAAAGCGGCGATGTGCATCAACATACTGCTTGTAATAGTCATTACTAATGGCGATGTTACGTCGAACCTTATCATGTACATGCTGCATATGTCGGATAAAATCTTCAACTTGTCCACTTGGTCACGCTTCTAGTGGCAATGGAACCAAATCAGCAGGTAAGCGCGGTCGTACTCCAGTCACAGCTTAGAATGGTGACATCCCAGTAGATCTGTTAACTGAATTATTGTAAGCAAATTCAGCCATGGGTAAGACTAGAGCCCAAGAAGTAATGTGGTCTCGAACTAAGCATCTCAACAATTTGCCTAAACTGCGATTGACCACTTCTGTTTGACCGTCAGTTTGCGGATGATAGGCACTGGAAAATTGTAACTTTGTCCTAGTGGCCAGCCAGAGTTTCTTCCAAAAATAGCTCATAAACTTCGTATCTCGGTCAGACACAATTGTCTTAGGAAGTCCATGAAGACGTACCACTTATTTGAAGAATAACTGCGCTACTTTGGATGCGTCAGAAGACTTGGAGCATGGTATAAAATGAGCCATCTTTGAAAATCGATCTACCACAACAAATATAGAATAAACTTTCCGTGCTGTGCGCGGTAGACTCATAATAAAGTATATACTTATATCTTCCCACAGAGCATTTGGGACTGGAAGGGGCTGGTAGAGTCCTGCATTCTTTTTGTTACCCTTCGCAAGCTGACAAACCCTGCATAGATCACAAATTTTAATGATATATGATTTCATCGTAGGCCAAAAATACCTGTCACTAACAAGATCAAGGGTCTTGTCACGCCCTAAGTGTCCGCTACATCCGCCACCATGTAATTCTCGCACAATATGCATGGATGAAAATAGCTACGTAGCGGCCGCTATATTGGCCGTAGTGACCGCCACACCACACTATGACCGATTTATCTGCCGTAGCACCCGTAGCGGCCGCTACGTCCGTTACGGGGCTGCTATGGCTGCTACGAGGTGAGAAAAATTTCTGCTTTTTCAATTTTTTTTAAATGCATAATAAGACTTATTTCTTTTATTCTTCTCTCCAAATAACATTTCTACACAACTCTTTTACCCTTTTATGTTTAAAAGAACACCAAAAAGCACATGATCTTGCCGAATTACAGTCGATACAGAGAGTTCTTTTCAATGATTCTTCTCTCAGTACATCCTATTAGACACCCCCTTTGGTAGATGTATTTTTTTCTCTAGGTACTCTTAAGTCTTGACTTCATGACATAATTTTTTCTTTTATAAGCCTTTCATTAGTTTCTAAGTTAGCATAACTAAGCAATAAGAACACATGTGAAAAAAATGATCATTACTATTATTTTCTATTTATACAGCGATACAAGACCTCATACAGTGAGGGGACCGCTACGCCCCTTTACCTTAGTTACTTTAAAAAAAAATATATATTTTCTCTCATTCTCCAATATTCTAGATTTTATAGAATTTTTTCATATTTTTTTGACGATTTTTCCAAATCGCACCATTACACCGCTACGTAGCGTTTTGGCGGCAGGCCGCTATGCCCGCCGCTACAGCTATTTTCATCCTTGACAATATGCTCACGGATGGAGGTAGCCGGGAGACATAATTGTGTGCGCTACGAAACAAATATCCATCATGAATACTGAAATGTGGGTGTTGAGCTGGATCGCCATTGAGGAGAGCGGTGTAGATGTGGCCAAAATCTGTATCCGTAGGGTATTCTTGCCGAATTTCTTCGAAGCCCGGAACAATGATAGACATGTTAGTCAATAAATGCTTGCGGCGGCTCAAAGCATCTGCAACTTGATTTTCTTTGCCGGCCTTGTGGCGAATGACAAGTGAATTCCTGAAGATAGGAGTCCCACCTTGCACGATGTGCACTCAATTTCTGCTAAGAATGTAAATGTTGAGGGCTTTATGATCAAAGAATAAGACAAACTCTCTTCCAATTAGATAATGTCGCCAGTGATGTAGAGTCTGTACCACAGCATATAATTCGAGATCATAGGGAGAATATGTTTTCCGGGAATCATTCAGCTTCTCACTGTAGAAGGTGATAGGATGACTTTCCTGACTAAGCACACCTCCAATACCAACATTAGATGCATCACAATGAACTTCAAAAATCTGATTGAAATTTGGGAGGTGCAAAACTGGAGCTTCTGTCATCTTCCGTTTTATCTGCTCAAATGCACGGGCGGTTGCACTGGTCCATTTGAATGTCCCTTGTTTCAGACAGTCCGTAATAGGAACCATGATGCTACTGAAGTTTATGATAAAACGCCTGTAGAAGGTCTCTAGCCCATGGAAACTTCGAGCTTCAGATATGGATGTTGGAGTAGGCCAATCAACAACAGCATTCACTTTGGCGGGATCCGCCTCGATACCTCGAGCAGTAATGAAGTAACCCAAGAAAAGCACAGAATCAGTCATGAAAGAGCATTTCTTAATGTTGATATAAAATTTGTCACGCCGCAGGGTGCTAAACACACACCTCAAATGATCAAGATGTTCTCATCAAATGATCAAGATGTTCTTTCTTAGACTTGCTGTAAATCAAAATATCATCAAAATAAACCGCAACAAATTTGCCAAGAAAGGGGTGTAATAGCTGGGTCATCACGCGCATGAAAGTACTCGGTGCATTAGAAAGACCAAATGGCATCACTAACCACTCATAAAGACCATCTTTTGTTTTGAATACTTTTTTCCATTCATCACCTGGTCGGACGCGGATCTGGTGGTAACCACTGGTAGATCAATTTTGGAAAAAATAGTAGAGCTATGCATTGTATCCAACATATCGTCTATCCGAGGAATAGGAAAACGGTACTTGACCGTAATTTTGTTGATGGCGCGACTTTCCACACACATTCGCAAATGTTAATCAACTATCTGAATGATGGTTCAAATGCAAGATACTCTTGCAAGGATTGAAACCCGATTAACTACTTTAGGGCTTGTTTGGATGTGTGGTGAAGTGAGGTGAGGTGAGGTAAAGCCTCCATTATCCAAACAAGAAAAGACAATGAGTCATATCAAAAGTACACAATTTCAATATTCCCTCCATCTTTTTCTAAAAAAGTAAAAAAAAAAAAAAATCTCCTTTCTCCACTAAAAGACAAAATAGCCCCACTTTTCTATACAAAAAATCAAAAAGATTTCATACCAAACAACTAAAAACAAAACACCATCATAGCACCTTATATTTTATTATCTCTTGATTTGATGTTTCACCTCACCATTCTTCAATTCACCATACATCCAAACAGGCCCTTAGAAACTAATCGGCGTGAGGATAATCATCAAAACTAATTTGCGTGAGGATAGTTATCGAGTTGATGGAGGACATAATCGGAATGAACGAGATCCACATGCAGTCAATGTTGATCATGATTTGGGTATTAAACTTGTGATTCCCGAGTATGATGGAAAATTGAAACCAGATGAATTCATGGATTGGTTAGTGTGTGTTGAAAATATTTTTGCACACAAGCCAATGACGGATGTTCATGAAGTCACCTTAGTGGTAACTCGGTTTCGCAATTATGCTGCGATATGGTGGGCCGAGTTGCAAAAGAAAAGAAGAAATCAAAATATTGACCCCGTTGACACATAGATCGAGATGAAGAATTTGTTGAAGCAAAAATTCCTCCCTGTGAATTATTCAATAGATGCAGTTGAAAAAGCGAACAAAGATCCTAGTCCAATATCCAGCAAAAATGTTTGCCCACGTTTATACCTTGTCGCCATCACCATCCAATGGTTTTTTACTTTCTCGGTCATTTGAGCTGGGTGGGACTTTCTTGAAGAGGATTTTTTGACTATGTTTTCATAGTTCCATCCAAGGGGTAGATTTAACAAAGAGGTAAATGCCACTTTTTAAACTCTAATTCCTAAAGTGCCAAATCTGTCCCATATGGACAAATGTCGACCATTGGCAACAACAATTTGTTCAGTTCTAGTATAAGGTTGAATCGGACTATGATTTTAGCCAACTGATGTCATATGATTTGAAGCCCCTTAGTCTATGAACCAAGAAGGGGAAATGGAGGTGGGGGAGGCAATAGAATGATACCGACCATTAACACCCATCGATGGGAAGGCAGATGTGACGGAAGCATTGATCATCTCTCGAATTTGCTCTAGAGTCATCACACAGCCTAAGATGCAGGAGCCTCAATTGGTTGTGGAGCAACTTGTGCCTGAAGAGCAGTCTGCATCTGATTTGGACAATGGGGTGGAGGCTCATTTCTCTTCGGTGGGCATCTCGTACATTTGGAAATAAGATGCCCAGTTCACTTACAGTAATTATAGAAATTATTCTTCTTACAATTACGCACAAAATGCCCATACTCCTTACATTCAAAACACTGTAGAGGTTGTTCCTTAGCAATAAAGGCTGTGCCGTCAGACTCAGATGGAGGAGTAAGAAAAGCTTTGGGTTCCTCCATAGGAGTATGTTGGGACTGAAACCGCATCTGTTCTTGAAGCATCTCTTGGACAAAAGTATCCAAATCCGGAGAAGTTCCTTGATTCATCAGCCACTCGTACTGACTCAAACTCTGGTCGCAAATTCATAAAAACTGGCTAATGTGTGATTCCTCTTACAATTTTAGCACTTCAGTATATGAAGCAGCAGATATAGTGTCAAGGATCATTGAATCCTCTTCATTCTATAAAACAAGAAATTCATTATAATACTCTTGCACGTATTTGTCTCCCTGACGGTACCCTGGAGTTGTTCTGATGCCAAGTGTCTTTGGCCTTGTCCTCTTTGGGTTTGACAGATGGACCATCGAGAAATCTGGCAAGTACTTGGCATCGGACAAAGTGGCTAAGATGAAAAGACCATCCCACATAATTTTTTCCAGTTAACTTGATGGGTATAACATTGATTTTGTCCATTGCAGCAAATATCAGGATACAAACAGAAACTAGAAATGCTAGTTTAGATTAAACTGTCAATATAGAGAAGAGGGAGAGGCTAACCTCTTCTTGTCCGAAAAAGCCCCAAAGAAAAGATTCTGGAACTCCCACAATAATCAGAATAATCAGGCAGCGTTGGTGGAAGAGTATAGACACCATCCAATAATCAAAGGAGTGGCCCACTATTGGTTGATGGACAGTATTGATGACGTAGAGCTGCAGGATGTCAGTCAAATAGGTTCAGAAACTATTTTCACTTGGGACACTGCCGGATGTTGATCGATGGCCTGAAACTGCAAATCTGAAACTCTACTGGTGCTGCCCTTGTCAACACCTGATATTTAACTGAGAAGAAGAGAAGACAACCTGCAGCAAAGCTACTATTTGCTGAGGTTTGACAATGCCCCTTGAGGCAAATGACCAGAGAACAGACAAAGGGATCAAAACCCTTTGATGCAGGCGCAGATGAAGCTCCTCAAGGTTTCTTAGTCACGAAGATGCACTAAGGGAAATACAAAATAAAGGTGATCGAATCCATTTTCTGATGCATGACCTTGAGCCCAACGTCCCAGTTTCTTTGATACCATGTAACTAGGGCAAAGGAAGAGAGGAACAAGAGAGCAACACGAGAAATCTGCAGTGAAAGGTCAAATTCCTTTTTTGGGATTGACTATCTTTATACAACATGTGTACCTAGCATTACATATTATGATGAAAGACTACAAAACATAAAGATTACAATTGAATATATAAATCATCAAATCCCCAATAAGCAGTAAGTATAACTAAGACCCATTTCTGAGAGTTGACTAGAGATTGAGGGGGCTTGAGCTTATTCTTTTTGGCTTATTCTTGATGGGCCAGAGTCATGTGGACCTGACAATGACCTACTTCTACATATGGTGATTCTGATGATGTACCTTTGCTAAATAAAGGGGGTAATGTTAACTGTATTAGGCTATCTGTGCTAGTTGATGACAAGAAAATCGCTTTGGAACAAATTTTTTCATATTGCCCGCCAAGTGTGTGGTCAGATCTGCTGAATAAGGATGTTGGTGGAAGCAAAAACAAGATCATATGACAGGTAATGGATAGTTTGAAGCTGAAGGTGAACGACCATACTCGGTTGTGCTTTGCTGATGACTGGTGAAAGGGGACGATGTGCAAATATGACATTGGCTTTCAAGTTAGCTTGTTTGCTGTTGGTAAGTTGTGCTGTGACATTGTGTATAACTGCATATGGATGCTATAAACCTCTTGTTTGGAAGACCATGTATGTATTATGGAGGAGTCCATCACATGTATGCTAACATTAACATGTATGCGCTTACTAAAGATCGAACGAGACTGCAGTACATCCTTTGAAGCCAAAACCTCCAGAGAGAGGACTGAGATCAAGCACTATTAAAGAGTCTTCCAGGTTTGACTTGTTTACAAAGACAACCGAAATGGAAACCAAGCTTGAAGTCGAGCTCGTTTACAACATGGGGTGCAGGCCTGAATAGATCCATATCCAGTCTAGTCGAGATCAGATCCTGATTCAGGTCCAGCCAAGTCAAGTTCCTGATTGGGTTCAGACCCACCCTGTACAAGCAAGAGGGATGGCATTTCTTTTTCATTGAAGGATTTCATTTACTTAGTTCAAGTTAAAATAGAATTAACCATTGGTTTGGTGGTTATTATATAATAGGGTGGAACTTTCTTTCTATTTGATGTTTCTCTTAATAAGGAAATTGCAAGAGCCTATAAAGTATCTAGTCACATTTGGAGGATTGATTTGGAATAAGAAATTATCTCAGCGGGGGTTTTAACAGAAGATGTGTTTCCTGTTTTATTTGATGAGGTCTTTCTCGTCTAAGGCTCCCTAACTTCACACCTTATATCTCATGGAGCAGCCGTTTTTTAGATGTTGACACCTTTGCTTTTATTGGATCAGCATCTCCTGCTAAGTTATTGATACAAAAGCATGCTGTGTATCTTATTGCAGGGTTGCAAGTGGTTGAGTGCTGATCCTTTATTAGGTACTCTGAAGAACCCTCTTACCTGCAGTATGTTGAATACCTCAAAGCACCCTCTGTTTCTATAAAATTGTGCCAGCCATCCATGTGAGTTTAGGCTAAAGGTCTAGTCTGTTTCAAAATATACACACTGCTGTCTTCTTTTAAAATTTGAAGACTTTTAACAACTTTCACGTTTCAAGTGTCAAACATTGAAACTAGTCGAAGAGAGTTTGGAGTGCATAATCTAGAATCTGTGATATCATGAGACACTTATTGTTGAGAGCGACTCGTCTAATGCGTATTCTTTGATGGAAAATTCAGGTCCTTGGAAGTTTCAATACATTTTGAATGAGGTTAGATATCTTGCATTTTATCTCCAGGTGTGGTTTAATCATGTTCTTCATTCGGCAAGTGATATTGCAGCCTTGTTGGAAAATCCAGGGGTAGATTTTTTTGTTTTTGCTGCTAGGCTCAGTGGCCAAGTTGGAGAGGGTTAAAGCCTCCTACCAGGGATCGATCCCTTGTGGGAGGGATGGGAGCGGGAGCCGTTACCACTAGGCCATCCCTGTATTCCCAAATCTAGGGGTAGATAGAGATGAGCCTTTTGTAGTCCTTTTGATGAAATCTTGGGTGTTTTTGTGTCTTGGTTTGCCCCCCAAACCCAAATAGAATAAAATAAAATAAAGTAAAAGGCGTAGCAGTTGTCTGAGTGAATTTAAATTGTGGTTAAAAAATATGAAAAATGTCCAAGAAATTTATAATATTAGAAAATGTTAGATTTTAATGTTTATTTTCATTAGTAATTAAAATAACCGGGACCATGGGACCTTCATTGTCATATACGGTCCTTGTATCTTTGTATTAATTTAGAGTAAGAGTGGTGATGTATTTGTTTAACTATAATTCATGTTGCTCGGTTGTATTTAGACAAGAAAATGTTAATAGTCATCAACAATGTACCATGAACTATGTAGTATACAGTTTTCTAGCACTTAGAAACTAATCATGACTTATTTAACACTTAATTCTAACTAGTTAATGATAACTACACTTTAGATTTAGGGGATTGACCAATGCAACATATAAATTTAGGGAAAAAAATTCTAATGAAATGGTCTTTTGGGTAGAGTTTTGGAAAAAAAAAATCTTAATTTTTCAAAAAATTCAAGAAAAAGCTTGCAAATAGCCCAAACAATGCCTGTATGAATAAATTATGCTATACATGCGTCATAAGTAACTTTCAGATCATTCCTCCAAGAATAAACAAAAAAAAACCCTAAAAGATTTGCGTAAGTGCAGATTTTTTCTACCTTAAATGGGTGGTGTATTGTCTTTGATTCTTTGACTTAAAATGTTTTTTATTGTTTTCTTTTATTTTTCCTTTTAGAATAGAAAGCTACACAACTCACAATCTTTTCCTTAAAAAAGACATAGAAGAGAGGCTTTTGGCTTTATCATCTGATACATATCAGTGTATATCGGCCGATGCACCTAATAAGTTGACTGATACACCTGGTTTATCGGATGATACACATCATATCGAGGTGCGCCGATATGGTCCAATATGCATGTGAACACCGATAACTTGCAAAATGCTCAGCAGTCTTGGCAGATATGGCTGATTTGTTGGCTGATACCATATGTTTCAGGTGATGGTTCAATCCATGGTTCAATCCATGTATGATACTCATTAAAAAAAGGGCAATGGATTCATTTTCTTTATATTTGACCATCATTCATGGGCCTTTTTGTCATGTTGTTTCCTTGAATTTTTGAGTCAATGAAATAGAACTCTAATCAAGTTAGTATTAGTGCTCTATTGTTTATTATATTTAGAGAATGGAAATAGTATGAAGCTATACACACACATATTTGCTCACATCTCTCATGATACCATGAGAGGTCGTTGGATGGGGCTCACTGATCATGGGACCAGGGTATGGAAAGATCCATATGGTAGGCCCTAGATATCAAATTTGGGATTGATCTGTGGCCCACAAGTTTAACGGTCCAGTCCATTTAGTGGGTGCAGACCCTGTTCTCTGGTGGGGAGAAAAAAAAGGAGGGTGGGGTGGTTGGATGAATCATAAGGTGGGCCCGCTGGAAGTTCTCTTGGATCCCTTCTATGAGAGATGTTCTCATAAGGAGCAAATGCCATATATATTATATACAGAGTAATATTCTTGAACATCCAGCTGTGCACATTGGCTGCCAGGGTCCACTGGGGCCCCATAGATGATGGGAAAGGGGGATGGAAAGGTACACTCATGATGCACCCCATATATAAAAAATGGGGTCAATCTCATGCCTCTACCCCTTGTTCCATGTCCCACAAGTTTAACGGCTTTAAATTAAAGAAAAAAATTGACCCTTAATCCAATAGTTCAGTCCATTTGGTGGGTGCTATCTCAGGGGTATGACTATTCGCGGGGGCGGGGGCGGGGGTGGGGGGGGGGCACATTGGATGGATCACAAGGTGAGCATGTTGGAAGTTCTCACCATAAGATGCACCATAAGAATGGACAGGAACATTTCCCATATTTATATATATTTAAAATCTTATGTAGATTAACAGTCTAGCATGAGTGCTTGACTTAAGTAGGGTTGGGTTGGTCCTGGAATTTGGATTGGGTTCTGGTCAGATCAAGTGGGATTTTAGGGTTGACCCCTTCTCTGATTTGGGTGAGGTTCTAGTTAGTGCAGAACCTGATCTCATGCTACCACCCACCCCATACCACTAGATGGGAAAAATACACATTACAAATGTAGAAAGGAATTGGAATGCCAAAAAGTGTAATATATTGCTGTATTTGTCTTCCTTTTGCAGGAAGAGTGACACCTGAAAGTGTGATATACAGCTTTGGTACTCTTCTGCTTGACCTTTTAAGTGGAAAGCATATTCCCCCTAGCCATGTAAGTTTACATTACTTTTTAGTGGCATGTAAGTTAGGTATAGTTAAAATTGAGTTCTATGTCTCTTAAAAATGATACCATTTGATATGCATGCTAAATGGAACTTGTTCTCTCTTATCTCTAAAAATTTGCAAGTTTGATATTTTCTAGTTTATAAGAAAATCTGAAAGCGATAGCTGGTATGAATATGATGATAAAGAATGAGTACGACTCAGAAAAATCCTATTCTGCATCTGAAAGGCGATGTTGCAAACATGTTAAGTCAAATGTTGTTTGAGATGGCTTTATTACGTACATAGAGGGCCTGGAACAGCCCTCATATCACTTATTGAATAGTTACTGTTGAAGAATATAATAAGATTACTCTGTATATACAGAAAATAGTTGGGTTTTTTTTTTTTTTTGTAAATATAAAAATACATTGGGGTTGTTTTTGTGAATGCAAAAAATGTAATATATATATATACACACACACCTGATCACACTGGATCAGTGTGTGCACCTCAACGTGGGGCCCACATGGGGCCTCACCTATTCTGCATCTGAAGGGCGATGTTGCAAACATGTTAAGCCAAATGTTGTTTGAGATGGCTTTATTACGTACATAGAGGGCCTGGAACAGCCCTCATATCACTTATTGAATAGTTACTGTTGAAGAATATAATAAGATTAATCTGTAAATACAGAAAATAGTTGGATTTTTTTTTGTAAATATAAAAATACATTGGGGTTGTTTTTGTGAATGCCAAAAATGTAATATATATAGTCCTGATCACACTGGATCAGTGTGTGCGCCTCAACATGGGGCCCACATGGGGCCTCACCTGGGAATGGGACTTGTGGGGATTGAAATTTCTCCCCGGGCCCCACATCTCTGCAAAAATTCAACCCCACCCCTAAACCCCATCATCTCCATCCTGGTCCCACCAGTTTAATGGTGTATAGTCCATTTGGATGTGTGTGTTATCCAACAGTCTAGTCCATTTGGATGGGTGCAAAACCCGGGGGCGATGTGGGGAGTGTGTGTTGTCCATTTGGATGGACCATCAGGTGGGCCCCACCCCCTATATATATGGTCACCTAGCCCAAAGACACATCCATATAATTTTCGTCCATCAATTCTGCTTCTTTTCTTCTATTTTTCCGTGTCTTCTTTTGTTATGGTATTTCTTGCTGTTTGTGAAAAACCCTAATAGTGTTTTTAGGATTATAATAACATGATATTAGAGCCCTCACAGTAAGTAGCAGACGTCCACGCGCAGAGCTTGATTGGTGTGGAAGTAGTGAATTGAAGGTGTTTAGGTTTCCACTCATGTCCGGGCTCCGGCACCTACAGCTGAATGTGTGAAATTAAGAGGTAGGTCCCACCCCTCTGACGTTCCGGATGAATGGTTCGCCTGCACTATGTAAGTGAACCTTTTCTGTGATCTTGGTGTCTCTAAACTACATCGTCCGCACTCTACTTTTTGTAATTGTGATTCCCTATCTACTGCATTAGCATATTGTGTAGTGGGTTCTGTTTCTTCACCTACAACTGCCAAGGGAATGGATTAGGTTAATGAAAAACCTAGCAAGTAGGCTTACCATCAATATATTCCATACAATCTGAAAATAAAAAATGAGACGGGATGATCATATGAGTTCATAGACGAGCATAACAATGCAGAATTATGCAAGAATAGAGGTACATCAAGAAAAATTCCGGAACATAATGAAACTTCCTAAGCACGATTGGCGATCCACGTGAGCTAATTTGCCACAAGATACTATCGGCCCTCATATAAATATGGCCGGGAACAAGATGAGACAATAATACACCGGTAACCAAGATTCCTCAATTGGAATTTAGTTATGGCCATTAAGTCCAGATATGGTACCAAAGTGACAATTGGTCACTTCTACAAAGGCTAATCTGTAGTTAGTATAAATAATCCAGAATCCCCACATAGCGCTATCCCCACATAGCGCTGTCCCAGCTATGCTAGATTTGTAACAGCTTAGTGGCGCCGACTCGTGATTCAAGCAAAGGTTCTGATAAGAATCATTTAAGGAGCTACTCCAACTACTAGCAAGTTCTATCAGATTTTATGTTCTAAGTTGAGTAGTCCTTACAAGTCTCAACATCTCACAAGCATCTAAACTAGACAAGTAGGGTTCCTGGATTTGGCCTTTTGCAGCTCCATTCACACATTAGAATTGATTGGGGATGCTAGGTTCCATTCATAAATTCAGATTGCATCAAATCTTCCTGTTTACATCTCTTAGTCACGTAATTAAGAAATAAAAAGGAAATTTACAGAATTAGATAGATATTAATGGCGATTTTGCGTTGCATACAACTTTTGCATACGATGTCCAGATTTGTTGATCTATATATGGATCTTACTCGATGAGACGAAGACATAGGATCAAATATCTTCGAATTTTGGCATCATTTGACCTGCGAAAAGTGGGACGAATGCTTATTGCCTTTTTCTGAAAATTAAAGTTTTACCCTGCTTACACATCTGACCATTCCAATTAACTCCTATACACATGGGATCACAATCATACCAAAAACTAGGGTTTCCTAAACCCTTTCTAAAGTTTTGACAAGTCTCCACTCAAGATATAATAAATTCAGATTATCATACAGGACATAGTTGAATAGATGTGAAACAATATATGTGGGACAAGAGATCTAATTAAATAAGATAGAACAATATTAATTCAATTGCGAGTCATATGGCGACTTTCCAATTATACCAAATCCTAGACATTGGATCACTTTTCACATGCAAGTACATATGCCAACTCAACTCTATGATACCATAGAACTGTGGACAACACTAGATTGTCCAAAGTACATATGTCCACTAGATTGTCCAAAGTCCAAACCATGTTGAGCGATCACAAGGATCTCCAAAATAGCTTTAGGTCAATTTCTCTTGGTGCCTGTGATGCTAATTTGGCGTCTATAAGTCACATGGCGTCATGCCCTTAGGTTAGCATTGTCCTACACATGCTACATGGAAATCCGTAGGTGAACGTCAATTCAAAGCAGAAAGCTACTGTTGGTTGATTCACATTCATGATTAATTAAGTCCCAATACCCTAGATTCAAGTTCTAATCCCCAAGTTCATCAAACCCTAGCATGTTATAAAAAAAAAAAATCATCAAACCCTAGCAAGTCCATAAGTGAGAAACACTAAAAGTCATACAAACCACGATGCCCTAGGGTCTTCAAGACCCCAAATCACACACCCATAAGGGTCGGCCAGCATGGATCCACCCATAGTGATCCACAGCCGAGCCCTAGATTCTTTCCAACTTCATATCTTTGAGATTTAGGGTTCCAGCATCATGGTATGTTTGATTTTTACACATCCCTCCCTCACACATATACCTTCATTGCATAGTGAATCAACTCTAAAACAAATACCAATAGACAAGATGAATCTGATAAGCCTAAGAACCATTTATAAATGTCAATAAAATGAAGCCAAACAATGAATTCCAACAAACCCTAGGTGTCTCTATATGCCTCAAAGCAGTCAAACCTACAAATTCCTAAGAAACCAAGGTGCCTTTTCCCATGGCCAAACTAGGTTCGGCCATGGTGGGGGCCATCATCCATGGCCCAAGGCCAGGTGTGGGGCTCATATCTTGGTCATATCATGCCAATTCTAAGTCATGGTGGTCAATTTCCTTAGAATTTAGGGTTTGGGTTCCATTTGCATATACACCTTAGACCCAATTCAAGTTCAGGCATATGTTTAGGGTTTCTAGGAGAGAAAAGTAGAATCAAAGGAAGGAAATCATGCATGCCCAATAAATCGAGTCTTTTTAGTTGCCTATTATGTTAGATTTGTTGGGTTCTTCACGTTTAATCAAATTCTGAAGATGATCCCCTCCTCCTTGTTTTTCCCAAAATCCAGATAGCTATCTAGGGTTTCTAGTTGCAAAACCCTAATATTTTTTTTTTTTTTTTTGAAATGAGTTGCAAAACCCTAATCGAGAGAGGTTGGGCATCGGATGGGAGAGAATGTGGAGAGAGAGTGTAGAGACTAGAGAAAGAAAGTCTAGAGAGCGAAAACGTAGAGAGAATGACTCTGGGAGAGAATTAGAGAGTGGGCGTGAGAATGAGGGAAAGATGGGCGTATAACCTATTTATTATTTTTGGGTGTCTCACTTCTTGTCTGATTTGGCTTCCTTGTTTGAGTTGCTCTCTCTCTCTCTCTCTAGTTGGGACTTCAGGGTTCTTCTCTGATCAGGTTTAGAATCCTATTACAATTTTAGAGTCCAATATCCCTCTGACCGTCTGACATCCTGCCACAACTTGTGTCGCATCTTCATCCAATTTACCATAGATTGGCTACCAACAACTTGATGGCACTCAACCAATACCAGAGCTGGTTGTCCAACTTAGGTGGGTCCCTAATGGGCCCCATTATGTCTTAATTATCTAATAATTTCTAAATAACTTCTGAAATTCCTTTAATTAACTAATTACCTTAGTTACACCCTAATCATGCTCAAATTATAAAACCCGAACTGTGCCCTATTTCTTGGAAGTGGCCGAATTCCTCCTTTTGAATTACTTTCATCATTTAATTATTTCAATTAAATTTTATTAGATATCATATATGTGGGGTCAGGTTCTTACAAACTCAAGTGAAGTACTGGGGAAAGGCATGTTAGATTGTGGTGTTACAGAGAGTATGGCTTTGAATTGGATCTATTGGGGAAGAAAGTTGTAAAAGCAAAGCTGGTCCTAAATAAGATAGGAAAGACCTATGATTATGATAATGCTGATGATCCCTTGACGAAGAATCGGCAAGTTTTAGGCTAACATAACTAGAGCTTCAAATTAGTAATTAAAGAGGATGCTCCATATCTTCTGGTGCTTCTTAGGGGATGCATGTTCTAAAATGCTAAATTTTCTATTGGAGCGTTGTGTCTTTATCTCATTATTGCATTTGTTCTTTCTGCATAGATTATTTTAAGTTTAGAGGTAGAACTCTGTTTTTTTATTGGCAACATGGTAAGAACCTAACACTGTGGTTGCAATCCATATTAATGGGATAAGGCAAAGTTGATAATGATGGTCCTAAACGGTGTAGCCAATGAAACCAGGTGTGGCCTTGGATTTTGGTTGTCCACTAAAAGCAAAGAATCCTCTAGCAATAGCCAATAGGGATCAGAATGAATAATCTACAGTGAGCTGAGAACGGTGGAGAATTTTGATGAATCTAATTTTTCAAGATCTTCCCACAGTTGCAAAGTAAATAGGTGCCTGCCAATGATGTGTGCAGGTTGTAGAATGTAGATCTGGCACGTAGATGTTAAATGGGTTAGTGCTAAATGGGTCAGTGGGTCAGCCCATGACAAATAAAGCCCAAACTTGGGAGATAATTTACTTCACATGTACAGATATGTAATTTGTATCATTGCCATATCAGATGTAATTTAGATTCTGATTAGATTAGATTGGCTATAATCTAGTGATTGCTACAATTATGTAACATATATAGCAACTATATTCTATAAAGGATCATCGAGAGCCCTGAATGGGATCATCGAATTCACAAACATATTGTTTCTATCTTCCTCTCTCCCTACTGGCTTTGACATGGTATCAGAGCCCTGAGTAAACAAAACTCTATACAGAGTTTCTGAGTGATCTTCTTCATCTTCCAACCATTGGAAGTCATCAAGTGTCTTCTATACTCAAGGAATCTTCATCCACTGGTCTGATCAAGGTGTGATCAGACGTGGCCCACCCCAGATCCACACTACTGCATCTGGATATTACAACCAATCTGGTCGACCACTCCTTCTGGTATTTGTGGGCATTTTTTGAGGATTTTTAGCATCTCAGAGGTAGGCTTTCTACCCTTTCTAGAGAAATTCCAATTTCTGCTGTATCTTTTCATCACAGCTGTCCAAGTTTTTGGATTTTGATCCTTTTTGTGAGCAATCTGGTTTGTTTGGTGCGAATTTGTGGTCCTCATCATCCTATTATCTCTGATTGATCATATATTACACTGGTTGGCTGCTGCATCCTTTTCTCTCTACAAAATCCTGGTCGCCTGGGCCTATGTTTTTGGTTTTTTTGCTTGAAAGGTGCTGCTTTTGGAATCTGTCTTCTCTGATTTCTCTGTTGCAAACTTGGACTTCTCTGTTGCACACTTGGAACTATTTCTCTCATCTGGTTAGCCATTCTTTAAGAAACAATTGGATTTTCTTGCTCATACATCTACTGCCATGGAAAAGCATGACATTGCATTGATTAAATTTAATGGAAAGAATTATACTTCCTGGTCCTATCAATTTCAAGTCTATCTTGAGGGAAAGGAAATGTGGGGACTTGTTTCCGGATTAGATCCACGTCCTAAGGAAGATGAGAAAAAAATACTCTCTTGGAATACAAAGGATGCCAAAATAAAAATCTGGATTCTTGGTTCTGTTGAACCCCAATATATCCTGAATCTCAAACCTTACAAGACCTCTAAGGAGATGTGGGAATATCTGAAGCAAGTATATCACCAAGGGAACTCAGCCCGACAATACCAGCTTGAACTGGAGATCGCTCAGTATACCCAAGGGACTTCTTCCATCCAGGATTATTATACAGGTTTTCTTAATTTATGGGCTGAATATGATGAAATCAAATACCTCAATGTCTCTGAGGCCGCTCTGTCTGAGATTCAAAAATTACAGGCAACTTCTCACAGAGACCAGTTCCTCATGAAATTAAGATCTGAGTATGAGATCATTCGTTCCAATCTGATGAGCAGGGTTCCATCTCCATCCCTGAATGAGTGTCTAAATGAACTCTTGCGAGAGGAACAAAGTCAGATAACTCAGCATGCTCTAAAGCAACAGTCCTCCGGAAACTCTTCTGATGTCGCATTTGCTGCCATTACCAATTACACCCCGGGAGGGATCACTCATCATACTATTTCTGCTTCGAAAGGACAACCTCCAGCAAGAGATCTCAGCAAAATCCAATGTTTTGGCTGCAAAAATTATGGACACTATGCCTCAGTGCAAGACCAAGTTTTGTAATTATTGCAAATCGAATGGTCATGTTATTACAGAATGCAAAAGGCGGCCACAAAATCGCACTCCACGAGCTTATCATGTCAATACTGCAGATGCTACTTCTTCTAGTGCTAGTCCTTCGGCACCGGTCATGCCTTCACCACCTCCTGCCACCAATATTGTTCCTCAAATCACCCCTGAGCTTATTCAACAGATGATCATAAATGCCTTCTCTGCATTTGGCATTTCAGGTAACCACCACTCCTCTTCCTCCCTATGGTTTATTGATTCTGGAGCTTCCAATCATATGACCTCCTCCACCGCTCATCTATCTAACCTGCAACCATACAATGGAAATTTACAAGTCCATACTGCTGATGGTCAAAAGCTTCCTATTACAGCTACTGGTGATATCATTCATTCATTACCTCTCACAAACGTCTTTCTTTCTCCTCATCTCACTACAAATCTTCTGTCTGTTGGCCAATTGATTGATGATAATTGTAATGTTTCCTTCTCTCGCTCTGGTTGTGTTGTGCAGGATCAAGTGTCGGGGACGGTGATCGCGAAGGGGCCTAACTGTGGACGCTTGTTTCCTCTCGTTCTGCCTCCTCCGAATAATCAGCTTTCTGCCTTTTCTTGTTTTTCTCCTCAGGATGTTTGGAGGCTCTGGCATAATAGATTAGGCCATCGTCATTCAAAATTGTTATCTTTGATGTTAAACATTGGTAGTATTAATGAAAATAAAACATCTTTTCGTGACATTTCTGATGAGTGCTCTGTTTGCAAACTTGGAAAAGGCAAAGTTCTTCCCTTTCCTTCCAAATCTACTATGGCTTCAAATTGCTTTGACATTATTCATAGTGACGTCTGGGGGATTACTCCGGTAATCTCTCATACAAATTTCAAATATTTTGTCACTTTCATTGATGATCATAGTAGATTCACTTGGGTTTATTTCTTACACTCTAAATCTGAAGTCTTTGATGCTTTCCAAAAATTTATGGCATATGTTGAAAATCAGTTTTCTACTCGCATAAAAGTTCTTCGATCTGATTCCGGAGGGGAATATATGTCCCATCCATTTCAAACTCATTTGCAAAAATACGGGATTTTATCACAGCGATCGTGCCCTTACACTCCTCAACAGAATGAAGTTGCTGAACGAAAAAACAGACATCTCCTCGATACTGTTCGTTCTCTTCTCTTAGAATCATCAGTTCCCGCACGATTTTGGCCCGAAGCTTTAGCCACTGCAGTTCATTTAATCAATCGCTTACCATCCCATCGCCTCAACAATCAAACACCACACTTTCGTCTCTTTCATACCGAGCCTACTTACACCCACCTACGCATTTTTGGATGTGTGTTTTGTTCATCTACCCTCAACCGAACGTACCAAATTAACTGCTCAATCTGCCAAATGTGCGTTCCTTGGCTACGCATCTCACCAAAAGGGGTATCTCTGTTATGATCCTGTGCTCAACCGTCTTCGCATTTCTCGAAATGTCACATTTTTCGAAAATCAAATTTTTTTTTCTACCCATTCTTCTCCTTTACCTTCTTTTTCTCATCTACTAGATTTTTCTGACTCGACCTCTGCTCCACTCATTGTTTATGAACGGCGTCGTCATAAGGATGTTCCACTACTACCTCCCCTTCCAGATCCCTCGCCGGCACCTGATCTTGTCCCCGCTTCATCATAAGCTCCTTCCTCTCCAGTTCAGCTTCGACGCTCTACGTGTATCTCCAAGCCTCCTGACAAATATGGGTTCACTCACACATCTTTGCTTGCTGCCCTCTCCTCCATTGCTATTCCGACTTCTTACTTGCAGGCGGTGAAGCATGACTGTTGGCAAAAGGCTATGCACGACGAATTAACGGCACTGCAGGAGAATCATACCTGGGATATTGTTCCATGTCCCTCAGCTGCAAAACCTATTGGCTGCAAATGGGTTTTTTCTGTCAAACTTAAGGCTGATGGCTCTTTGGATCGTTATAAAGCACGATTAGTCGCTCTCGGCAACTGACAGGAATATGGCATCGACTATGAGGAAATATTTGCTCCAGTTGCGAAAATGACTACAATCCGTATTGTTCTTGCCATTGCTGCTTCTCACTCCTGGCCTCTTTACCAATTTGATGTCAAGAATGCATTCCTTCATGGTGATCTCAAAGAAGAAGTCTATATGCGGCTTCCCCAAGGCATTACGGGTGCATCAACAGGCGATTGCGCGTGCTTACGCCGCTCTCTATATGGTCTTAAGCAAGCTCCGCGCGCTTGATTCGAGAAATTTAGGGATGCTCTCATTCATCTGTAGTTCACTCAGAGTGCTTCTGATCCTTCTATGTTCCTTCACTGCTCCTCAAAAGGGCTTACTGTCCTATTGGTGTACGTAGATGATATCATCATCTCTGGGACAGACTCTAGCATGATCACACATCTACAAGCATCCTTACATGAATCTTTCCATATGAAAGATTTAGGGCCACTCACATACTTTCTAGGCCTTGAGGTTCATCAGTCAGCGAAAGGTCTCATCCTTGATCAACACAAATATGCTATGGATCTCATTAAGATAGCTGGTCTTCAAAACTCCACTCCTGTAGATACTCCTGTTGAGGCCAATCTTCAGCTCACGCACGATACGGGTGATCTTCTTCCTGATGCCACAATGTATCGCCGTTTAGTCGGAAGTTTGATCTACTTGACCATCACTCGACTTGATATCTCCTATGCAGTAAATATGGTTAGTCAGTTCATGACACAACCACGCCATCTCCATCTAGTTGCTGTTCGGCGCATTCTTCGATATGTTCTTCATACACCATCTCGTGGTCTTTTCTTTCCTGTGGGCAATTCGACGTCTCTCATTGCTTATTCTGATGCTGACTGGGCTGGTTGCCCTGATAGTCGCCGATCTACCACTGGTTGGTGCATGTTCCTGGGGGACTCCTTAATTTCCTGGAAATGTAAAAAACAAGATAAAGTCTCCAAATCTTCCACAGAAGCAGAATATCGTGCTATGTCGGCTGCCACATCTGAAATTGTCTGGCTTCGGGGTCTTCTTTCTGAGCTTGGATTTTCCCAGTCTGGTCCTACTCCTCTCTATGCCGACAACACCAGTGCCATACGGATTACTGAAAATCCTGTCTTCCATGAACGTACGAAGCATATTGAGGTGGCTTGTCATTACATACGTGATGAATTTGTGCGTGGAGCAATTACTCTTCCTCATGTTTCTACCGGCCTTCAAATTGCAGATATCTTTACCAAGGGTCTTCCCCGGCCACGACACCAATTCTTAGTTGGCAAATTGATGCTCGTGGATTCACCCGCATCAATTTGAGGGGGGGTGTTAAATGGGTTAGTGCTAAATGGGTCAGTGGGTCAGCCCATGGCAAATAAAGCCCAAACTTGGGAGATAATTTACTTCACATGTACAGATATGTAATTTGTATCATTGCCATATTAGGAGATGTAATTTAGATTCTGATTAGATTAGATTGGCTATAATCTAGTGATTGCTACAATTATGTAACATATATAGCAACTATATTCTATAAAGGATCATCGAGAGCCCTGAATGGGATCATCGAATTCACAAACATATTGTTTCTATCTTCCTCTCTCCCTACTGGCTTTGACATTAGAAACCAATGAAACTATGTTTTTTTTTTTTTCCTTTTCTGAATACCAAATAGAAATTCCTTCCACACCAGATCTTGGTAATAATGTTCGACTATTTCCTTTACATCTGAAGAAATAAAAAGAATCCTAGTTCAATCTATAAGCCAATAAGAACAGTAAAAAAAGATATTCCTGATTCAACTTATGAAAAGTGAATAAATTAACTAAAAGCAGCTGTCCCTTGCTTGGGACGTATTGTAGGCTGATGCAGATGATGGGTGCATTGTGGATTGGGCCTGATCTCGGCGAGGTGAATTTGCATAAAAATGTTACTGGTACTAGGCTGCGATTAGCTGATAACTTTTAGGTACGTGTAAGTGATACTAAACGCAAACCAGGTGCTTTGATGGAAAAGGAAGTGAAGTTGGGCCCACAATGAAGTAGGACTGGAAGAAGCAGCTTCAATAGATTTCTCCTTTGGATATATTTAAATACAGTGTTGATTGACGGAGAGAGAAACTGGATAGGCTGGGATCAGGGGTGTTTATGCTAATGGTTCTCTTTTCTCCCTGGCATCGTGGATTTAAATGAGGTGGAAATATTTGCCGTCAGAGAAGCATTATGGACTCTTAACTCTTCTTTCTCCACCTTACTCATTTTGGAAAGTGACTTTCTGCAGCTCATTGGGTTAGGTTGACCATTGAGGGTCCATTGGAATATTAGTTCATCTTGAACTAAATTTAATAAGTTTTTGTGTCCTTTGGAGGTGGTTTTTGCAAACACAAGTAGGGAAGCTAATGAGGTGGCAAACTCTACCAACAAGGCATTGATAGAAATTCCTCTTGTACAAGACTGCCATTGTAGTTTTCTTTTCTTTTCTTCCTTTCTTTCTTTTTTTAACCTTGAGTTGGTGGTCTTATACTGATGCTTCATTTTCACCATTTGTTTTTTTGTGGACTATTATTTGATGTTGATACCGATAAAAAAGGACTCACTATCACTATATTATGAGGTATTGCAATACACGATGAAGAAGCTGCAATGAGGCCTTTTTATTTTGTGCGTGCCCGCAGTGTCAATTCACTTCCTGTTCTTATTTCTAAGAAGAGAGACATCAGACATTATACGTTCTTATTTCTAAGAAGAGAGACATCAGACATTATACAACATATTGATGCAGGATAGACTCGTGGTCCCCATGGGTCGACCTGCCTTTGGGCCCAGCCCATTATTAGTTCATATTTTATTTGATGATACCATTTTCACTCCAAATGATGTGTGGGGGTAGGGGGGGGGGGGAGGGGGTACGGGTTATGCAGGATAGACATGTAGGTCAGGCTTCACACCTGAAAATCTTGGCCGCATGCCGAACTCTCCATTACGGGCGAGGAAAAGAGAGAAATCGGGGAGCCCAAAAAATTACTCTAAATTTCATTTATCTCAACTCTAACCAGCCAAAGGGGCATTACATGTCTTTATATAATAAAAGGACTAAGCCTAGATTTAATCTCAGCCACTAAAAGTAAACTACGACTAAGATTAAAACATCGTTAATTAAAACATAAACCATAAGAAAAACAACAAAATAGCTCTAAATGACATCAAATAAAATATGAACTAATGGGCTGGGCCCAAAGGCAGGTCAACCCATGGGGACCACACGTCTATCCGGCATCACGTATCTTATCAATTGCCCCTCTTTCCTATTCTAATGCAATCAATCTGCTTCCTAAATTGCATAATGAAAACATAGGCATCGTTTGTGCATGCCAAAGACAATTACCTCATTGTAGTCAGCCAACAATCATAAGAAGTCACAATCTGAAGATGCCAATTTATAGCACAAGGGACTTTTTCCCTTAACAGCCACCAAAGTGCCTAGATGAGAAAGCTCTTTACCCTGCATAACTTTGGCCTCATTTGACTTAGAGCAACGAAGAGGGTACCAGTAAATTTGAATCTGCATACCTTTTTAGGAAAAGCACCATTTTACAGTAGATTACAGAAAAATAGCTCTTATATTTCATTGTTTTGAATACTATCAAGAAATATGTTCTATTTCATATTGGATTTACTAGTTTGAATTTTAATTAATTTCTGTGACATTCAATTTTCTTCACACCTGGCATCAATTTTTGTGCTCCAACCACTCTTGCCTGCTAAAGGAGGAGCAATTTATGAAATGTATACCTTTCATTGTTTGAATGAGCTAGTCCACCGAGAAGATTGTTGGTGAATTGCAAGGATCTAAGACATCGACCTCTATTCTGAAAAAATGTTACTTGAACTTAACTGTAATCTGGTTTATAATCTTTTTTCTCCCCAAAATTTTGCACCATTTTCACAATTCTGCATGTAATGCTTTGGTGTACCTTCACAGGCACTTGACTTGATACGAGACCGAAACTTTCTGATGCTGACAGATTCCTGCTTGGAAGGACAGTTTTCAAATGATGATGGGACTAAGCTAGTACGCCTAGCTTCTTGTTGTTTGCAATATGAGCCTAGAGAGCGGCCTAGTGCAAAGTCATTGGTGGCTTCACTGACTCCTCTGCAGAAAGAAACTGATGTGAGTGTTTTCTTATGAGGCAAAATGTTTCAAGTAATTTTTTTTTTATGCTGACAGATTCCTGCTTGGTGGTTCTCATATCTATAATTTAGTTATTCGAGGAAAGTCTGACAGTTCATGTTTTCATAATTTTATACCTTTGGCAGCCATGCATATGACGTCCTAATCCAGATGTTAAAGTGAAGGGGGCACCATTAAACACCCGGAGCCCCCTAAATTTCACAGATCCAACTGTGACAAAGCGGACGTCTGTTTGCAGGAATGTCCACAGGAATCATTCAGTCTATTACTTAGTGCTTAGGACGTTGTGGGTATGTGCAGTTTGAATGGCATGAAGAGAATGATTGTATCTAAATGGGCCCGACAGATACACTCTGGGTCTACATGTAACTCAAACATAAGGCGTTTAATTATTTATTTATCTTTTTGCTAGTTTGCCTAAGTGGCCAGGGAGTGGGACTTCCAACATGAGTGCCAGAGATCAATCCGTCTGGTACCGTGAAGCCGAGGTGCCTCTGCCACTTAGCCATCATTTGTTTGGAAACATTAGGTGTTTATTTATTTCTTTATGTGGCTAATAGGAGCAGCCTACACCTTTTTACGCTTTTCTTTTTGTTGCTTTGTTGGACAGCTTCTTTACTAAATTATTCCTGGTGTTTTTTTTTTATATATATATTATGCAGTTATATATATATATAAGTTGATATTTCCAGGCGTACAGAGTCCAAGTCACATCAACATTGTTTAGAAAGAGTTCTTAAGTACTGTCAATAGGGAATTGGACTGCTATTATGTCAAGGGAAAGTTGTTTGGGAAGAGTTCTTAGAAGTGTCTAAACTGGGTAATTGGCTTAATATGTTATGGATGCGTTTGAGTCATAATAGAAGTTCTTTAGGAAGACTCCCTTGTTGGAAGTGTCCAATAGGGGAAAATTGGCCTACAATTCTATATAGCTAGCATGCAAAAATCCCAAAGTCATTAAATTTTTACTGCACAGCAGTATTGACAATTGAATAGTGAATTTTGTTCTAGTAATTTCCTTTGTCAGCTGCTGACTCTATACAATCTGAAGGTGCTGATTCTAGGTTTTATCAAGTGGTAGAATTCTGAAGTACTGGTCCCTCTCTGGTTGTGGCATGTGCTGCACAAGGATGTTTTTACTGCTTGAGTCGTTATCCTTCCTGCAGTTAACATGGATGTTACAATCTTCTTCCTCTAAAAAGAACATTACAAGTTACACCAAGGTCTTTTATTTATTTATTAATTTTTAAGGTAACGTTAAATTATATTAATAAAGGAGGAATAAAAGAGAGACACAACAGAACAAAAAAGAAGTGCGGGTCTAAAAGAGTTATACCCCACCACTACAAAAGGTCGAAAAAAAATTACATAATTGGATCTTTTATTCACGATCTTCTATGTCTAATACTAGTTTTGCTTTATGATTTACGAAGTTATAGTCGTAGACTCATCATCTTTTTTGGTTGGATTGTTTGATATTGAATTCTCTTTACTTATATATGGTATTCACATATGGTTATGACTGGCATCATCTTTATTGGGGGGCATGATTTACTGGCTTGATATTGAATTCTCTTTACTTATATATGGAATTCACATATGGTTTCATTTATGTATTTGGTCTTAGTGCCTGTTCTGTGTAAAAGTACCATGGTAGGAACCATATTGATCTTAAATTTTATGTGGAACCTTTCATGACTGAAGCCAGTTTCTTCCTTTAAATTTTTGGCACAACTTCCTTATTCGTTTTCCTTGTGGATTACCTCCAAGATCTGTTTGGACGTGGAGAAGCAGTTAGAGAAACAAGTGGAGAAAAATGTCCACAACACATTTGAACTTAAGACAGTCCTCTCCACCTTTTTTCCTCGTCTAAACATACCTGAGGACTTGCAATTTTCCCTTGCAATTTTCCCAAGTCTTACTATTTTCTGGATTTTTTTTCCTGATCATGAATTCAATGGGTCATCACTTTGCCACAGGTTCCTTCTTATGAGTTGATGGGTGTAGCACATGGAGCTGCATCCTCATTGGAGCAGTTATCTTTATCGCCTCTTGGTGATGCTTGTTTGAGAATGGATTTGACTGCCATACATGAGATATTGGAAAAGGTTGGGTATAAAGATGATGAGGGAACGGCAAATGAGGTTTGTGTTTGAAGCCTCTATCCTATAGATAAGTTCAGAGGATGAAAATTGCATTGCATGACTGTTTTTTATTGTTTGCAGCCTTTGTTTTCTTAGTAGGGTATAGCTAGGTGTACTCATCTAACCATCATATGATGCTTAAAAGTGTGTATGGGCTGAATGGGAATTAATCAATTCATCGTATGGATTTTTTAGGGGAAATTATAATTTCATCTTTCCTAATTCAATCCATTAGTGGATATCAACCTAGCCTAAGGGGCACAGACGGACCACATTTAACTGCTCCCTCTGGTCCATCTTTCTCATCATTAGAAAGATCATAGCTATCAGACCTGGTGGGAGCCTCATTTAGTTACTGATTTGGGTTGACGAGGTGAGAGTTAGTAAATTTTTAAATATATTTGTTATATTATGATTCCTAATAACAAGTATAAAAAGACATATTATCATCATCAAAGCCTTGCCCCAACTTTGGCGGGGTCGGCTACTTGAATTCTGATCTATCTCAAGCCAAATCCTCGGATAGGTCGCACTGCTTCAAATCTCTTTGTAGTACTTCCATCCATATCTTCTTCAGCCTATCCCCATTTTCCCATTTAGATCTATCCTTACTTCTTCAGATCTATCCTTGCTAATGCAAAATATATGTACTTAAAAATACATAAATTTCATGGACTTTGGTTTTTTTAGTATATTTTTCTTTTCAAATTTCATTTTGGTACTGTGCTTAGTACATGCTTGCTTCCCTTTGCATAGGGCAACATGAAGACCATTATGAATGACATCAAGAAGCTCAATAATAGGAGAAGGATTGTCAGTAGAGCTTGAAAATAAAGGCGTAGTTGTAGATATACCTGGATCCTAGATTTTTTCTAGTGTATGATATGGTGGAGCCCTTTCTACATCTTTCTGCATCTTCTGGTTTGAAGATATGGATGTAAGCTCCTCTTGGATTAGTGCTAATTCTTAGGGGTAGGCTGGAGGTGTAAGCAACTGCATAGATAGGGGTGGAGCCAAACGGTTTTTTTTAGTGTCTCACTCAAGCGGCAATGAGTAGAGTAGAACTCCATGGTGGAGCCCACCTATTGAAGATCTGTACCACTCAAAATGAAGGCCTTCTGCTTCTATGGGCTGTCTGAAAAGTTTAACTATTGAAAATCTATACCACTCAAAATGAGGGCATTTTGCTTCTATCTGCTGTTTGAAAATTTTAACCTATTGAAAATCTGTACCACTCAAAATGAAAGCCTTCTACTTCATTTTGAGCATATGATATTCTTAAACATATGCTCAATCATAGAACAGAACTATTATTGGAGAAAAAATTATGAAAAAGCTCATTGTAGGGGAGTGTTTGTTTTGAGCGGTTTGGATATTCAATCCGCTGTGGAGATTCACACTCCTCGAGGGAAGCAATTGTGAGACCCTCAAAGGATCCGGACTTCAAACTTTGTATTATGATATCATTTATACCTTCGCCATTCACCTTATCATGACTTGGTGAATGAGTTCTAATCCTGTCATCTCAACCATCCATGCCTACTCCAGCACCATGACCCATCAAACGGTCACAATTAATCAATCAAAAGTATTTTCATTAATTAATTGTGGTGAATTGGTTTACATGTGATCAGTCCAATGTAAGCCCTACTTTGACTGTAGGGAGGTACAATTCTCATTGTTGACACATGGAGGAAAAAATTATTTTGAGTGGGTTGGATTTATTTTGGTGAGCCCTAGAACCTTCATATGTTACTGCCCACAGTTTTGGAAATTATGTCTTAAAATAATTGGGGTATGTTCGAATTTAAGATTTTTCTTTGGATTTATTTTGGATGATTCATAATTAATATAAAATTCAACCATCGCTTGCCCTCCCCACAATAAATTCCTAGCTATGCCAGTGCGGATGGATGTGGGGTGGGTCAAGTTTCAACTCATCAGATCATCGTAGAATTGTTACTTTTTTTTTTTTTGATAACTAGAATTGTTACTCTCCCCCAGAAATCCTACAATTGTTACTTTTCCCCCCAAAATCATAAAATTGTTACTTGGACCGTCTGAAATCTGATATTTTTATACTGAGCTTTCCAGGGAACAAATTTAGACCTAGGGTAATTGGATGGGTTAAAAATCCACAGGCCCTCTCAATTCATATGGTTGCCTAGAGACACCCATCCACTTCATGTTGGTAAGGTGTGCCGGGTGTGCATGTATAACCATAACATCTGAGATTCAACCTTCTGCTTTCAGTCTCTGGACACTCTTGGGCCCAAAAAATCTTCCATGTTTGAAGATCCCAGGCCTTCAGTTTTGGCAACTTTTGGGAACTAATTGTTATGGTTAGCTTCAGCTGGAAATTGGATCTCCAAGTCACTGGCCATCCTTACTGAGTAGTGCATCTTGTCATGAAGCAAACTACATGTTTATTGAGACTTGAGACTATAGTTTCTAGTTAGTTGATTGTGTAAATCTTATATTTAGCTTGCCAGCTTTCACATTTGCCTCTGTTGCTGGTGGTGTTTGATTTTAGACTATTTTTCACCTGGTCAAGTAAGGTTGTGTGCTTCCATACATACATTCATTCATATATATATATATACATATATATATATATATACATATATATATATGTATATATATATATATGTATATATATATATAGGGGGACATTCATGTGCATCCATCCCTCACCATAGGGTGAGGGAACTTTCCCTTTTTGCACATGCATATTCCTTTTATGCATATGACAAAATAGTACTTTTCCTCTTTTTGCACATGAAAATTTCCAATTATGGAAGCATCCCTCACCCTATGATGAGGGATGGATGCACATGAATATTCTCTATATATATATATATCCACTATGATGCCTAGATACGGCATGAACACGGCAGTGACACGCCATGGACACGGTAAGAAAACGGATTTTACACTTAAAAAGTGAAATCTGATATGACACGACACGTTGCCCATTTCGAGGTATCCGTGCATCATACTCTGTGTGTGTGTATCCACTATGATGCCTAGATACGGCATGGACACGGCAAGAAAACGGATTTTGCACTTAAAAAGTGAGGTATCGGATACGACACGACATGTTGCCCATTTCGAGGTATCCATGCATCATAGTGTGTGTGTGTGTGTGTGTGTGTGTGTGTGTGTGTGTGTGTGTGTGTGGGATACGACACGATACGTTGCCTATTTTGAGGTATCCATGCATCATAGTGTGTAGGATAACTGTGGACGATTCCATCCATTGTTTTCTGCAGTGTGTGGAGTTAATTAGGCTCTCACAGTTTCTCCTCGACTTTCTTTTCGTGTTGCAGCTGTCGTTTCAGATGTGGACTGACCAGATGCAGGAGACTCTGACCTCAAAGAAGAAGGGTGATGCAGCTTTTCGACACAAAGATTTTAGAGCAGCTATTGAGTGCTACTCACAGGTAACCTATATTTAGCAGCTTCTCTTCTATTAAGCCTTTATGTTTTCTAGCACTCAGACTAAAGAGTCAATTTCCCGGAACTTAAAAAGACTAGCAATTTTCTGTGTAACATGCATGAACCTGTTCTTACACAAGAAGCACACTATTCGTATGGTCTGCTTGTTTGGTCACCTGAAAGAATACCGATCATTGGGAGGAGGGAAAGGCTGTATCAAGGATTTAACTTGAACAAATACTCAGCCCTACTAATATTCCCACCGCTTGATTTAATGAACTCAACTGCTCAAATTTTATAGTTTTATAACTATATCAATGATCTTTTGAGATCCAATCTAACAGTGAATGTAGATTGGATGAATGTCAAATGAGATTGGTTCCAATTTTACTCGGGAGGGGAAAAAAAGGTTTGTGGTGGTGGTGGTTATTGAATTTTTTTTTTTTTTTTTGGTTGGGTGTTGGTGTCAATCCAAGCCCAATCTGGGGAGGCCCATTTAGGCCCAGTCATTGTATTGTAGAATTAGTCAAAGGATAAGATAATACTTAGTTGGTTAGCTACAGTGTAGGATCTGAGAGGGCATTCAGCCCCCATATATGTAACAGTTAGCTACAGTGTAGGATCTGAGAGGGCATTCAGCCCCTATATATGTAACACACAGTCGTCCCTAAAAGGGGTACTGAATTTCACCATTTTCGTGTATTATGCTTCAAATATACTACACTGACATGGTATCAGAGCCAAATCGATCAACTGTGATCATCTCATAAGTCATCTTCCAAGCCTTGGAAGCCAATCTGTGATCATCTGAGATCATCTTCTTCAGCCGGATCCTTTCCGATCATCCCTGATCATCTCAGATCAGGCGTGGCCCACCTGTGATCATCAGCATCACCATCTCAGCGGCTTCTTCCCTCTTGGTCGCCTGAATATTCTCCTGTTTATGAAGATTTTTCCAACATTTATTGCTCATCAGAGGTAGGTCTTCTACCTATTTTTGTGAAACTTCAGTTTTTTACACTTGTTTCCATCTCGGCCGTCCAAAATTCTAGATCTGGATTTGTTTTGATCGAGACCACTTCCAATAGTTGCGTGATTATCCTGTTCACTCATCCCCACTCTCTGATCTATCAAGAGATCACCAGGTGGGGCCCAGGTACTGATCCTCTCCCCTGACGACCTGGACGGTTTTTGGGTGCTGTGTTCTGAATTTTTTTACGGACGTCCTGATTCTCTTCTGCTGCTATTTGCTGTCTTTACTGCTGCCTGTTCTGTTTATTTACTGCTGGTTACTACTAGTTACTGCTAGTGAGTGCAGTAATTCACCATTGCGATCTGATTTCAGTCTGCTGCTCGTTACTGTTATTACTGTTGTTCCTGCTTTCTGGTTGATCTAGTTCCTGCTTTCTGGATTGTTTACTTGTTCTGGGTACTGCTTCTGGCTATTACTGCTTTCTGGATTGATTGATTTCAGTTACTGTTAATTACTAATACTAGTCTGCTAGACATGGATAAATCTGAAATTGCCCTGGTTAAGTTTGATGGGAAAAATTATACCTCATGGGCCTTTCAATTTCAAATTTACTTAGAAGGAAAGGAACTCTGGGCACACATTGATGGATCTGAACCTAAACCCGAGGAAGATGACAAGAAGATTTTAGCTTGGAAGACTAAAGATGCTAAAATAAAAACCTGGTTGCTGGGCTCTGTTGACCCACATTTTATCCTCAACCTCAGACCTTGCAAAACTGCTCGTGAAATGTGGGACTATCTTAAGAAGATCTATCAACAAGGCAATGCTGCCCGCCAATTTCAATTGGAACTTGACATTTCTCAATTTACTCAAGGCACCCAGTCTATTCAAGAGTATTATAATGGGTTTCGCAGACTGTGGTCAGAATATGATGAGATTAAGTTTGCCACGGTGTCTGAAGCTCTCCTTCCTGAACTACTTTCCTTACAGCAAAGTAGCCATCGGGATCAATTTCTCATGAAACTTCGCCTGGAGTTTGAGACAGTGAGATCTAACTTGATGAGCAGGGCTTCTCTTCCCAGCCTGGATGACTGTCTTCAGGAGCTTCTGCGAGAAGAACAACGTCTGGTTACTAAAACTACTCTGGAACAACAAAGATCTGCTGAGGCTCCGCTTGCCTATGTTGCTACAACCAGACCACCTCCCCGGGACATCAGTAAAATTCAGTGTCATAACTGCAAGAAATATGGTCACTATGCAAATCAATGCAAGGCAAAAATCTGCAGATATTGTAAGGCCACTGGTCATGTTATTGAAGAATGTCGGAAGAAGGCTCGCAATTCTACTTCCCGCAACTATGTGCAGCCATCCCTAGTTCCTAGTGCTTACACAGCATCTGACTTCAGTGGTTCTATGCAATATGATTCTTCCTCACAACCTGGTTCCTCCTCCCAATCTGCGTTACCAGCTTCTCTGACCCCTGAGATGGTCAATCAAATGATCATCAATGCCTTAGCATCCATGAACATTGCAGGTACTGATTCATCTCTTTCCAATACATGGTATTTAGATTCTGGAGCAAGTAACCATATGACCTCTTCACCCATAAAATTACAAAATGTTGTCCCTTACACTGGTCATCTTACTGTCCAAGCTGCAAACGGAGATCATCTTCCCATCACCTCTGTTGGTGATACCCCTGGCCCCCTACCATTAACCAATGTTTTAGTTTCTCCTCAACTTGCTACCAATTTGGTTTCTGTGGGCCAACTTGTTGAAAATAACTACAATGTCTCATTTTCTTCTTCTGGTTGTGTTGTGCAGGACCAGGAGTCGGGGGCAGTGATCGCGAGGGGGCCTAAGCGTGGAAGACTTTTTCCCTTACCAGTGTCTTCCTTTCTTCAGAATAACACCTGTTTTTTCATTCAGAATAATTCTCGATTGTGGCATAATAGACTTGGTCATCCAAATGCCTCTACAATGTCTACTTTATTTCAATCCGAATTATTAAATAAACCTATTGACTCTGCTTCTTTTGATTGTGATGCTTGCAAATTAGGGAAGAGTAAAACTTTACCTTTTCCACACTCTCAAACACGGAGCACTGCATGTTTTGACTTGATTCACAGTGATGTTTGGGGCATTGCTCCGACTCTTTCCCATAGTCATTTCAAGTATTTTGTCACCTTCATCGATGACTACAGCAGATTTACGTGGATTTATTTATTACATTCGAAGTCTGATGTTCTTAAGGCATTTACAATTTTTGTTAGCTATGTTGAAACCCAATTCTCCAAACGTATTAAGAATTTGCGCTCAGACTCAGGGGGGGAGTATGTGTCCAATGATTTTCAATCTTTTCTAAACAATAAAGGAATCATTTCTCAACGTACCTGTCCGTATACTCCACAACAAAATGGAGTCGCGGAACGGAAAAACAGACATCTCCTTGATGTAACTAGAACACTTCTGCTTGAATCATCCGTTCCCCCTCGTTTTTGGACTGAAGCTCTCACCACAGCAGTCTATCTCATAAACCGCCTTCCATCACGTACTATTGCTCATTTCACACCTTATTTTAAAATGTTTGGTCATCAACCTGTGTTTGATCACCTACATACCTTCGGATGTGTTTGTTTTGTTCATCTACCTTTCACGGAACGAACGAAACTAACCGCGCAATCTCGCAGGTGTGCGTTTTTGGGTTATGCCACTAATCAAAAAGGTTTTGTTTGTTATGATCCCATTGGTCGTCGTATTCGGGTTTCTCGAAATGTTATTTTCTTTGAAAATCAGTATTTCTTCCAAACTCACATGGACTGTCCTCAACCATGTTCGCCAGCTCTCTTACCTGGTTTCTCGGATCAAACAACCGTTACTAGGTTTAATCCTGATTTTGTATATCACCGACGGGAAAAACCTACCACTGTAGATGGCCGTCCTCCTGATCCTCCACCGACAAATGGTTCCGCACCTCCTCAAGCCTTGCGTCGCTCCTCCAGAACTTCTAAACCACCTGCACGGTATGGATTTACCCATACTTCTTTGATGACCACCCTATCATCTGTCCCTATCCCTAGTTCTTATTTGCAGGCTGTACAACAAGATTGTTGGAACCAGGCCATGACGGAGGAATTAGCTGCATTGGATCAGAATCACACTTGGGATATTGTGGAGTGTCCTCCAGCAGTTAAACCCATTGGCTGCAAATGGATATACTCGATCAAACTTAAATCTGATGGGTCCTTGGATAGATACAAAGCTAGGCTTGTGGCACTCGGCAACCGACAGGAGTATGGCATTGACTACGAGGAAACGTTTGCACCTGTGGCAAAAATGACATCTGTTCGGCTACTTCTCGCCATTGCTGCATCTAAATCCTGGCCATTATACCAAATGGATGTCAAAAATGCATTTCTCCATGGGGATCTGAAAGAAGAAGTCTATATGCGCATACCACAAGGCGTCCCCTCTCCCTCAAAGAGGACTGTTTGTCGCCTGCGAAAGTCGCTTTATGGTCTAAAGCAAGCTCCTCGAGCATGGTTCGAAACCTTCAAGGATCGCTTATGCAAGACTGGTTTTACTCAGAGCCCTTATGATCCATCTCTCTTTCTATGCCACACATTTACTGGTGTTACGGTGCTTCTCGTGTATGTGGACGATATCATTATCACTGGCACGGATGATGGCATGATCAGATCTCTCCAAGCTTCTCTTCGAGACTCCTTCCATATGAAGGATTTAGGCCCCTTGCATTACTTTTTGGGCTTAGAGGTGCATCAATCTTCCAAAGGTATATTTGTTAATCAACACAAATATACATCAGATCTTATTGAGCTGGCTGACCTACATGACTCTTCACCTGTTGATACGCCTGTTGAGGTCAATCTCAAGTTGAGTAAAGATGTTAGTGATCTTCTACCTGATCCTCATACCTACCGGCGCCTGGTGGGAAGTCTTGTCTACCTCACCATCACAAGACCTGACATATCTTATGCTGTTAATCTTGTGAGTCAGTTCATGACAGCTCCCTTTGAGAACATCGGGGGTCCGCCCGGAGACACTGGTGCCTAGGTCAAGACTATAATGGGGGCTAATGAGCGGCCCAGTCAAGCCATCAGTTAGAGACTGTGAGATTGGCACTTTGTACTGTTATTGGGATTGCCGAGGGTATAAGCGAGGCGCCATAAGGAGCCGTTGGGGCAAAGATAGATGCGTCCCAAACTGTGTTTGACTGAATTAAGTTAATACAGCGCCCAATAAGGACAAGAGGACATACCTACGTCTAAATTGCGACCACCGACGCCCTGCTCTAGGGTAATTCAGAAAGGGAGGATATATAGGCGAGGAGCTACGACATCAAACACAAAATAAAGGAGTAGCTCACCCTTCCGTGAAACATCCGGGACTCCAAATGTAAGAAAACTACGGATAGGTGAATCATTTATACACCGAGAAAGCCGAGCGCTATAGAAATAAAAGAGTACCCACCAAAAAAACAATCTGCCGCACTAGCTAGTCACAACTAGCCGTCGAGAAAGGAGCATGAAACAGCACAAAATAACCTTTCAAGATTGCCTGCATCAACCTAGGGTTGGCCCCTTCGCACGCAAATGCGAAAGGTGACTAAGGCATGCAGGGTGTGTTATTCGGTACATGCAGATGATGGCCTGGGGCGACCATCCCAGCGCACCTGAAAGGGCAACCGCAGGGCTCCTATACGGATGATATAAAAAAAGACGGAACTTGAGAGGGAACCGTCAAGGCAGACCAAAGGGAGAGGCCACTGGAGAGTGAGGTCCCAGACTTGGGACCATCACTCCAGGAATATATGGAAGAAAAACAAAAAGTGGCGACATAATTACGGGATGAGAGCGTTTCACTCGTGCTTCTCACCTGAGAATCACTTCGTTACACTCCACAGGAACTGGCTTAACGGTAATTACCAAGATGCCATTCATCAGAAAGAAAGAAAGGAATTCTTTATTCACTTAAAAAGAGGACACCTTCCCCCCCTAACCCCCCGGCGGGGGGAACAACACCAACACCACTACAGACGTTTCACTCGTGCTTCTATCGAGGAAGCACTTCGTTCAGTCCCCGGCAGCAGAAACATCCACATTCTCTACCTCCCCCTTTCTCTTCTTTCCCCCTATTTTCTTCCTTGTCCCCTGTACCTCACTCAAGCTAAAAGGAGGAGTTTTGAAAGAAGATAGGAACTTGGAGGCCCATTTGCTATATGCAGGCAAATCTTTACCTGTCTGGAGTTTTGAAGGCTTGAGAATGCTTGCAAATTGGGGCTCCATGTCGAATCTGTACCACGATGCTTCGTGGTCGCTGTTGTGAGGGATGACGCGGGGGATTCCCTGATCCAGGCCGAATTGTTTCGCCACCCTATCTGGCCTGTACTGCACAACAGGCACGTGTTGCTTCTCTTCGGAAGTGATGACCGCTATCAGGTCACCTGGAGTTACGATTCGTACGAAATCTAGAATCTCATGATCCTCCGCAGGGTTGGAGGGTCGAACTAAGCGTTCACCTTCTCTGTCGTTGAATAATAGTGGCTTGATGTACCCAGGGAGATGGGTTCCATACGGTCTGTCCACGAAGTTGATGACGTTGTTTATGATGTCCTCAGGGACGACAGTTCGACTGCATTTTCCTTCATACCTCAGGAAGATGATTGAAGATGCCGGTGTAATGGGGCACGTTGGAGAGGAGTTTAGGGCAGAGAATCGTTCCCAGGCCCAAACCTGCAACATCCATAATGGAGCCCATACATGGTGAAACCTGGTTGCCTTCGTAACAACTGCTTTCGACAGCCGATCTTGTAGAATATTCAAAGCGTGATATATATTGGCGGTGGCTGCTGCTGCAAGAGATATCTTTTGCTTCAACCCTAGCCGAACTGCAGGATGGAAAACGGAAGGGGGAATGGGGCTATTGGGGAGCACGCTCTTTGCCAACCAGGTGGCCAGAAACGCCATTCTTCGTAGAGTCTTATCCTTGATGTTTGCCCTGAATAATTTCACCCAGGCCGCGATGCTTCGCTTCTTAGACACCTTGGGTTGTGACTCTTTCAGTGCTACAAGCTGTCCTTGCCAGACCTGTTCATCTTGTTGAAGAGGCCTTTAGCCTGCTGTACCGGCCACAGGGAGATTTCCTATAACATGGGCATCCTCTAAAGTGAATGCCCCAAGAGGCGACGAAGGTGCAAGTTTCTTGACTCCAAAACCCTATAAGCGTTTATAATACCTCGGTGTCTGAGGCAACGTCGTATATGGAGTTCCATATCGCTGTCGCTATCTCTAAATCCTCAAAGATCTTTCTCTCTTCCCATCATCTCCTCCACCCATTCCTTCCATTCGTCCTTGCTTGTAGCTGATTCCCTTATCCTCCGGCTTTCTCACTCCAACTCTATTTTGGGCACTTCTGTTGGATCCCGGCTGACGATATCCATGATCCGCTTTGCTTGATCGGTTTTCTCCTCCACCGTATCCACCATCCAATACCCAATAATCGTTTATCTTTGAAATGGGATTCGGGGAAGATGGGAGGCTGCTAGAGGATTCTCCTTGGCCGGCCATTGTGATTTCGCTTGTAGGGCTTGGAGTGAACTTGCTTTCGAAGACTGGTTCTATTTTTCGATAGCTTGCAGTGTGATGATTTGAACGGCCACTTTGCTTTATATAATAAGCCGGAGTGACTTTATTGGTTACTGCGCTATTATGGCGGGTGCTATTGATTGATTATCTTGTACAGCGTGTTAATGCTTCGGGATAAACATCTCTTAAAGCGGCGATTATGGGTTCATTAAAGGACAGCAGTCTCCAGACGCTAACTTCTTGGCTACGTTATCGTTGGCTTAGTTCGCTCTATTCTGACTTCGACTAGAATCTGATGGGGAGGCCCATTTAGGCCCAGTCATTGTATTGTAGAATTAGTCAAAGGATAAGATAATACTTAGTTGGTTAGCTACAGTGTAGGATCTGAGAGGGCATTCAGCCCCCATATATGTAACAGTTAGCTACAGTGTAGGATCTGAGAGGGCATTCAGCCCCTATATATGTAACACACAGTCGTCCCTAAAAGGGGTACTGAATTTCACCATTTTCGTGTATTATGCTTCAAATATACTACACTGACAGTTGGGTGGGGGATCTGCGGCGCAGGTATTGATTAAAGGTGGATTCAAGTATGACCCCATGTGAACAGCATGTGGAGCTGCCTCTTTGGTGGATATTTTTTACATTTATTGGGAACATGACCTGAACTCTATTAAAAATCAGGAAAGAACAGAGAAAGGAATGAGGAAAGAGATACAATCATTTTCCATAATTTCAGCAATGTTTGTGTCTCCTACCCACACTACCAAAAATTTCAAAAAAACACCATGCTTATCTAAAGTTCAAAGTGTCCAGTTTTCCATTACACACTTCAATATGTATTTTGCTTCTACCTGTTGGGTTTTAGAGACCTCCATTTACCTTGACTACCCTTTACAAAATAAAGTAACTATTAATCCGAGTTAGGCGCATTTTTAAGCTTTCTAATCCATTTGAGTGTTTCCAAAGTTGCCGCTGATTTTGTTATTCATGAATATAATGTTTATTAAGTTAGCATTGGGCTTGAGGTATTATCTACAACGGGAATTACATAATTACTTCTGCCGCCTTGATTTATCTGCTGGAATAAAGTTTTGGCATGTTTCAGACTTTCTTGATTTATTATGTACTTGCTTCTGTCCCTTTAACATCTGATGTATGCTCCGTTTGGTTATTTCCATTTCCATAGAAGTGCGTACCTGTCTTCAGGTATGGAAAAGCTAGGAGTATTTTTATGCTCATTTCCTTGTGTAGTATATTTCCCGCCCCACCTTGTCTCCTCCTAGTTGCATGGAAATGTAAGTTGTGTTTAGTTAATAAAAACTAGCACAATAACTCATGCTCAGCACAGTATATCCATGCATTATAAATTAAATCTTCATACATTAAAATGGTTATGAGAGTACCTTTTTCCTCATAGCAATTTGCATAAAATGGTAGTAGAAAAATTAGGGCAAAAGAGAGTAGAAGAGATGGGGTGGAGCACGAGTTTTTACAGAAAAGAAAAAGTAAAAATTTAAAAAATGGAGAGCAGAAGTGAGTGGTTTGATGAGATTAAGATATGGGCAGTAGTTACATGGTAGTGGGGAGACAATGTAGAACATTTTGACAAATAGTGGTAACTGTTAGTCAAAATTACAACTGATGGTCAAAATTAAAGCCAAAACCTTGCTTTTAATATATTATAACTAGAACAAAAACCCGTGCTAATTACGGGTACGCATGAAGAGATAGGATTCTATGTATATTAGAAAGGGGGAAGATAGGAGTCCATAAGGGAAATATACTAGTGGAAAGTGGAGGGCGAGTATATTAGCAGTTGTAGAAACCGAAAATAAGTCCATAAGTAAGGGAAGTATACTAGTGGAAAGTGGAGGGCGAGTATATTAGCAGTAGTAGAAACCGAAAATAATTTGCTAGTACTTGTAGAACCGAAAATAACTCCTGGTCAAAATTAAAAAGTAAAGTCAAAATTAGACCAAAAACCTTCCAGCTTAATATATTATAATGGGTATATTTTCATGGAAATTTTAACTTCCAAATCAGCTGTAGTGTATGTTTGATGTTCCAAGGAAGTTGGACAGTTTCCTACATTCCCTGTCCTACCTAATGTGTCAGTCATGCTTGTAATTGGAATTGGATATAATTTTTCTAACATTGCCAGATACAAGTATGAAATTAGAAGCAAAATTAAAATTAGAAACGAGCATGTAAAAGGAAACATATGGTTAGCTACAGTGAAATAGAAATTCAAGGAATGCTGCTTTAGACTGTTGTGGCATGTATGCAGAAGATCAGAAACAACAATTGTATGATTGACGGTTCCAACCTTTCTAAGGGGCATGCCATAAAAACCTTCAATTTAGTAATGACGAAAGACACAAAAGATTGAGGAGTTACTAAGAACATGGAAAAATATACTCACAATGCCAACACTAGATCGATGTAAAAGAGTCTTGTATATCGATAGAAATGTTTGTGGAACCCAACTGCGATTTGGCACACAACTAGGCACTAGTGGACCGCCCTGTTTCATCTAATCCTTATCACTGCACAATAGATACACTTTACAGCTTACATTGCATTGTATTCTGTTCAAAAGATTTGCGTTGTGGCTAATAGCCTGTTTATTTCTTGTAGTTCATCGAAGTTGGAACAATGGTTTCTCCTACTGTTTTTGCACGCCGTTGCCTATCCTATCTTATGTGTGACGTGCCCCAACAAGCTTTGAATGATGCAGTGCAAGCTCAGGTCGTATCGCCTGCCTGGCCGACTGCATCTTATCTGCAGTCGGCTGCTCTTCTTACTCTTGGAATGGAGACAGAAGCTCGAGAAGCACTTAAAGATGGTTCATCTTTAGAAGCTCGAAAGACTTCAACTACAGGTCATTAAAGGAGTAAATAATAAAATCACGAGGGGCAAATACGTAAGACTTCTCCTTTATGCAACTTGCTCCTGTTGAATTTGACAGTGCAAACATTTTGGTTTTCTCACTTATGGGCATAATGACCAAAGTTCTCCATGAAACCCATGATGGTAATCACACAGTGAAACACTGTTTTATATGTTTGATATTAGAGGATGGTCCTGGTCAGACTGCCAGTGAGAAGAAGGTTTCCTGATTTTTGTGCAAAGATGTGAATGCTCCTTGTAATGGAAAACGACCAAATTGCGAAGAATTATAGTGCAAGTAGTCCATATTGAGATGCGCCCATTTTTTCAAAATGAGTACATATCTAATTATAACAAAAGAGGAGTTGGTTATATCATTCTTTATCCTTGGATAAGAAAATTGTTTTTGTAATGGGACATGCTGTATGATAAGCGTAATCTTAATTGGGTTACTTGTAATTTGTGTACAGCAACTGTTTATGGTGTTCTTTGCTTTGAATTATTACAATGAGTCTTATTTGACCCGTTAATGTAGTTCTTTGTGAGAGGACCTATGTTTATTTGTGCGTATATGTGTAACAATGATACGACATTACTGAATTTAATTTCTGAAATATAGTTGTTTCATGCAGATGAAAAGAAGTTTATCCATGTTTTTATATGGAACATCTCATGTGAGCTCGCTCATGCAGTTTCCCTGCAATGTTTCGTTTATAGTTTACTAAGTACAAGCTTTTGATTTTGAATTCAATTAGAGTGTCCGTTTTCATTGGCTTCCTAGTACCTGAGTTTGAGATGTCATCAATTATTGGGGCTTGTAACAGTTTAATCAATTCAATATAGTAATGAGCCCTTGTCATCAGTAGAGGACATATTATCATCTTCGCCCAAATAACTATTCTTCAGCCTTACTTCATTTGCACCATATTAATGCTCCATTAATGTGAGATGATCCTTTGCAGTAGCAGCTCATAAATATATGCTGAAGAATCTTTGCATTATGTTGTTTGCTTGAGGTCATCATCCTATTAGGATAAGCTGTGACAACTAACCTAAATAAAAAGTTTGGGATCATTGAGATGAGAAATTGAGCTGTGGCATTCACACGTTTGGGGAGGTAGTGAATGACGAGTAAAAGTTGTCAACAATTGATACCGTATGTTAGGCATGATGATATCTGACATTTTTATTCTATTTTTAGTGTGAGATTTTATGACATTGAGTAGTGCCCTTGTGCGTAGGGCTCGAGCCTTTGGATTGTACATGTTCTTAGAATGCCTACCTCATGGTTTTGTCAGGTTTTGCCTAATTATTTTTCATTTGCAAATTCTTTTGTTACCCTCACATTGTTGATTCCTGTTTTTCTATTCCTTCCCTTCAATCCAATAGTAGGGCACACCTGTGTAATGTGCAGGCAACTATCGGAAACACTTCTCCCTTAAATCTTTCTTAGTATATTCAGCTTATGATTTGATTCTTGCAGGTTTCTACTGTCAGAAGTTAAAATCCTCTTCTTTTTAACCCTCTTCCATAAAGTTCCCTCATCTAAGAATTCCTGGAGTTTGAATATGAAATTCCCCAAAGCCCCTTAAATTGTTCAAATATTTTTCAACAACTGTTTATAGTATTCATCTCCATGCATGCATCTCAACCAATCTACAGTTATCCGGTCATAGTTCCTAGGATTTCACACAATAAAGAGTGGATAATTCCAATACTCAAACTTTAGAAAATTGTTTTACTAAGAGTCATGAATAGAGCAGGACGTCAAATCTTTGTGAATAATTAGCCAAACCTTCCTTCTTCATTTAGTTTACAAGCAAACAAGATGATACACAAGATTATGACAGTATTTTTCACATAAATCAGAAAGGGTCTCACATTATTTTTCATATAAACCATAAGGATTTTTCTTACTTGGCTACTACCATTGACTAAAATAACAAAGCAAACAGAATCACTAATACATAACCAACATCATCGCTGCTTCAAACAGAATCATCGATCCGTGGAAGACAATAATGCTGCTTAACTTAAAACTCCACCATTTTTACCCTACATGGAAAAAATGGCAATGTGAAAAAAAAAAAAAAAAAACCAATGAAATAAGAGAGAAATTTAGAAAATAATATAACAAAATTCTTGTTTGAGTTTTATGGAGTTCATATTTTGCAAAGAGAAGTGACTATATTCTTATGCCATATGGCTAGATTGTCCAAGATGGAGTTTATTCTCGACCAGACTCAGAGAAGCACTCCAATGACTCTGTATCTGATAAATTGTAAATAAATAAACAATGCAACTGAAATTTATCAGTTGTACAGGGTAGCTTAATACTCGTGTACCTAGAGGGCCACCATCCAATAGGTAAGGGTCTAATATATGAATCCATCTTTAATTTTGGTCCAAGTCACATTTCATTTATATTATGAATATTAAACATGAGTGTCATATTTGTATATGGAATGGTTTGAGCTTCGATCCAATTGCTGCGAGCTCGGGTCTTTATTTTGAATTGGTTATTGGTACAAGTTTGGTAACATAGACCCAATTTGGGTCTGGGTTAGGCTACAAGTCCATGTAATTCAGGTTCAAGCCCGAGTTTATTATGGGGCCTATTAAAGTAGATCCATTTTCATCCCTAACCAAAGTCATGCATTCCCTTATTACTAATATCACTATGGAATATAAATGCGACTTACCTTTCAAAATAAGGTGTGTCAACGCATCACTTCTTAAAATCAGCTAGAATATCACATTTAGTTCATGTTTGTCTGTACTAGTAGGAACTCAATACATCGCATTTTTCTAAAGTTGTTAAAAATGAAGATTAAAGGTGAATTTGAAAAAATGAGCATCAAATAACCTTTCCTTTTTTGGAAAAAGAATCATAGAAAGATGGAAATGAGTACCTAGCCTTTGATCTTCATTTGTATTTCAACACAAACAAGTATGCCCTTAGTGATTATGTTTCAACAAGAGCTGCCCATCTTCTCTGGTATTAGCTTTCTAAAATACTTTCAACTTTATTTAAAATTTAGTAAGCATATAACTTACTTTTTCTTTGAAAGGTTCACATATTGAAGAAGAGATTAAAACAAACTATTTTCATGTTAGTTGGTTGGAACACTGGAAAAAGTATATTTTTAAACTGAAATCAATGGGAAAACTCATCATTACAGAAGAAAGACTAAAGAAAATTCATTTAATGAGAAACCTATATTGAAATGATTAAAAGCACTTGTTGTGTCAATTTTCCCCCTACGATTTAGTAACTCTATAAACCTATCCAAAAGTTATCAGTGACATCAAACATGAGTACCAGTACTGAATTCTGATACAGAATTAAGAAGCCCGTAAAGACTTTCAAGCTTCATGCCAAAAGATCTGGAGATGAAAATTAAAATAAGATAAGAAAAAAATCCTAATATATTTCCTACCAACGTTTTCTTTAATACCTATCCAAGAAACATCTAAAAATGGAAGAACAAAATATAGAGAAGTCCATATCTTATTAATGTAAGTGGAGAAAAACCATCCCATCTATTTTTCATTTAAAATGCATTTTGCAGCAAGAACATACATTTGCGATATTTTAAAAAATGAAATTAAATAAGAAAATGTCTTTAGTACATGCTTATGCTACATCAAAGATCAACAATTTGATTAATTTTGAGACAATACTGCAGGACGCACATGCTTAGGATTTAATGGTAGTCCTCGATTACCTGGTCATCCTTTTTCTTGAATTGAGCGACCTTTCTTGCTATTGTGACATATATTCGATTTCACATGTGATAAAAAAAGTGGTAGTATGCAAGCCTCCAAGATATCTTGAACAACAAAACACCACATACAATCCAAAAGCCCACAACAAACCCCGGTGCCATGCTAATATAAAGTAACTGTATTACTAACTCATCTTCATCTCCTTCGCCACCAATAATCAGTTGTGAATCACAATGTGTTTCATCATATCCTGGGCATTGGTTCAAAAGTGGTGGCCCACATAATAAAGGGTTTCCTGTGTAGATGGATGAATTGTTGAGAGTATCAAGTTGACGACCCGGTGGAATTCTTCTAGAAAAGTTGTTGTATGACAAGTTCAAGTAATTTAAAGAAGTCATGTATGACATGGTATGCGGAATCATCCTTGAAAGACAGTTCCATGAGAGATCAAGAGATTCTAACCATCAAATGTCACTGATATTCTCTGCGATTGAGAGTATCAACTGATTTTTTGATAAATTCAAACTCTGTAGGCCAAAAGGATGAGTAATCCCTTTAGGAATTTCTCCATGTAGATCATTTCCTGATAGGTTTATATTTATCACGAGTGAAATTGTACTGCTATACTCATACTGACTTCCTTTCCAAAGTATCCAAATGCTCTCTAAGTGACCAAATCGGAAATCACTATAAATGAATCTGTTTCTTTTGTTTGCTACAGCCATGGCACTGAAGTTACCAAATGAATCAGGTATTTTTCCTGACAAATTATTTTGTGAGAGGTCCAAGACTTGAAGTTCAGAAAGTAACGATAGCCGTGGAGGAATGTTCCCCTTAAACATATTAGATCGCAAGATAAGGAACATGAGAGAAGTTAAATTCTCACCAATCCATTTTGGTATCCTCCCTGAGAATTTATTTTCTCCAAGATCAAGTGTGATCAATCTTGTGAAGCTCTTCATGGATGGAGGGAGCTCTCCTGAAAGCTTGTTTTTGCTCAAGTGCAATGAAGTAAGCCGTGACAAATTACTTTTTGAGCTCGGAATCCCTCCAGACAAGAAATTATTTTCTAAGTCCACCGCCTTCAAATACTGCAAATCCCATAAACGCTGTGGAATCTCATGTGTCAGCTGATTATTTGAGAAACTTAAATATATTAAATCTTTCATCCGGCATATTGATAGAGGAATGCTTCTCTTCAAGCAGTTGCTGGAGAGATCTAGCTAAAGAAATGTTTGATGGTAAAATCTGAAAAATGCTAGAGATGGTATTTGAAATATTTGCATTTGACAGAGACAAATATGACAATTGCTTTTGAGTTTGGAGCCATGGTGGAAATTGGGGCCCTAATTCACAGTCATCCATTATGAAATAGTTCAGTTGAAATGGAGGAACCCAATTAGAGCTCACATTAAAAACTAATGAATTTGAAAAGATGTTTAATATTTTCAATTTTATGAGGTGGGAAAAGTGAGCTTATGTTAGAATACATTTAAAATAATTATTATATAAGGTTAAATGCTCTAGATTTGAAAGTTGTTCCTAGCATATGCACCTACAATGTATGGCTCAAATCCAGTGCAGTCAAAGCCCAGATTGGACTGGGCCCTCACACCTTGACCCCATAAATTGTCACTTAAACAACATATTCATAAATGCACAAATGTATAACATTTAGTTTACAATTCATTGATGGTTGAGTGGTGTCGGCACCTTGGTTTCACACACATGCCCACGGATCAATCCCTGAGTCAAATAAGTGGGACTATTAAATGACATATGATTAAGACAAAAGAAGACTCTACATAAGAATGGGTTTTTTTTTTTTTTTTTTTTTTTTGTGTAAAATTAAGTCTCTCATTTCCTTTCCATTTCCATAAAAAAACATACCAACATAAACATGCCTTTTAGCTCTGTTTGTGTAGCATTATTTTCGTGGAAATGGATCCGTGTTTCCTTTCTCTTTTGAATAGCTTTGTTTGGTGCAACTTAATTAGTTGCTGCAATAAATCATGAATAATTAGCCACTATATCCGTGCTTATGGCTCGATTCCTGCAGGTCTCCACTCTCAGAAGTTTGAAGCCTCCTCTGCTTTTTAACTACCTTTCATAGAGTTCCCTCATCTATGAATTCCTAGAGTTTGAATAGGGAATTTCCAAAAGCCCGTCAAATTGCATATTCTTATATTTTTCAACAAATGTTTACCATATTCATCTCCAAGCGCGCATCTCAACCACTCTTCAGTTAGAGAGTTGATACACAAGAATACGAGTTGATAATCTTTTAGGATGTCAAATCTTTGATCATAGCATAGTAAACCCACCTCCGATTTAGCTTCCTTGGAAGACCACAACCGAAGTCCTTTTATGGTTCACTTCTGTTAGAGAACATAACCCATCCAAAAGCGGGCACCCCATCCTTTTAGGAAAAGGAAATATCAAAGAAAAGGAAGGTTTCCTCCCACCGACTCCTCATTTGAAGAGATGGGCTAAACTTGTGGCCATGTCTATAACTCTTACATTCTAACTTGTTAAATCTAGAGATCCTATTTTTGACCCTTACAATAATTTTTTGCTAAACTCTTTCTCTGTTTTTTTTTTTTTTTTTTTGCTAAACTGACCCTTAGAATAATTTAGTAAGGCTGAGTTTTACGCCTCCGAAAAGAATTAATTTCTAACCTTCCAAATAGCCCACCATTTAGCCATGACCGATGCATGACTAATGCCTTCCACTTTTGGTCTTCACTGGATGATACCCTGTTTGTCAAATCTTTTAGGATGTCAAATCTTTGTGAATAATTAGAGTGAACCTTAATTCTTCATTTATTTTACATGAAAACAAGTTGATACACAAGGTACTGACATTGCTTTTCATATAAACCAAAATGGTTCTTACATAATTTTTCACATAAACCAAAAGGATTCTTCCTACTACGCTTACTACCATCGACTAAAATAACAAAGCAAGCAGAACCAATGATACATAGCAGACAACATCGCTTCTTCAAACATAATCACAGATCCATAGCAGACTTTACTTTTAACGCCACCATTGTTACCCTACATAAGAAAATGGCAATGTCAGAAAAACAATGAAATGAAACTGATAACTCAGAAAACAATAAAACAAAATATCTGGTCGAGTTTTATAGAGTTCATTTTTTGCAAAGAGAAGTGACTATATATTCTCTTTGTGGTGCTTTAGGATATATTAGCTAACCAACCATGCTATTTGTGCATATTGTTCTAGATGGAGTCCTATATCTGAATCAAACTCATAGTTACACTCAAATGACATCGTATCTCATAAATTGTAAATAAATAAACAATGTATCTAAAAAATTATCGGTTGTAAAGGGTAGCTGAATACCCGTGTACCCAGAGGACCACCATCCGCTAGGTAGGGGTCTAATTTATGAATCGATCTTCAATTTTGGTCCAAGTCACATTTTATTTATAATATTCAACATTATTGTATCATATTTGTATATGGAATGGTTTGAGCTTGGATCCAATTGCTTCGAGTTCGGGTCTTTAATTTGAATCGGTTATGTATTCAGGTTTGGTAACATAGACCCAATTTGGGTCTGGGTAAGGTACAAGTCCAAGTAATTCAGGTTCAAGCCCGAGTGTATTATGGGGCCTATTAAACTAGATCCATTTTCATCCCTAATTACCAAAGTCATGCATTCCCTTAATTCAATTATCACTATGGAATATAAATGAAACTTACATTTCAAATTAAACAAGGTGTGTCAATGCATCACTTCTTAAAATCAACTAGAATATCACATTTAGATCATGTTTGTTTGGATTAAAATACATAGGAATTCAATACATAGCATTTTTCTGAAGATTCTAAAAATGAAGGTCAAAGGTGAATTTTCAAAACTAAGCATCAAATAACCTTTCCTTTTATGAAAAAAGAATAAGATGGGAATGAATACCTAGCCTTTGATCTTCATTTGTATTTCAACACAAACAAGTATGCCCTTACTGATTATGTTTAAACAAGAGCTGCCCACTTCTTTGTTATTAACTTTCTAAAATATTCTCAACTTAATTTAAAACTTAGTAAGCATATAACTCACTTTTTCTTTGAAAGGTTCACATATTGAAGAAGAGATTAAAACAACTGTTTTCATGTTAGTTGGTTGGACACTGGAAAAAGTGTGTTTCTAAACTGAAATCAATGGGAAAACTCATCATTACGGAAGAAAGACTAAAGAAAACTCATTTAATGAGAAACCTCTATTGAAATGCTTAAAAGCACCTGTCGTGTTAATTTTCCCCCTACGATTTAGTAATTCTATAAATCTATCCAAAAATTACTCGTGACATCAAATATGAATACCAATACTAAATTTTGATAAGAATTATGAAGCCCGTAAAGACTATCAAGCTTCATGCATATAGTTCTGGAGACGAAAATTAAAATAAGATAAGACAAAAATCCTAGTATATATATTTTCTACCAGCGTTTTCTTTAATACCTATCCAAGAGACATCTAAAAATGGAAGAAGAAAATATAGAGAAGTCCATATCTTATTAATGTAAGTGGAGAAAAAGCTTCCCATCTATTTTTCATTTAAATTTAAAATACAGTCATTTAATAATTATACTAATACCAAATATTAAAACAAAAAAGAACCAATGGGCAGCATGGATAGGATACAAGTTGGAAATTCCAGTAGCAAAAACAAGGGGTTAGATGGAATCCACTTGGGGAATCCCAGTAGCAAAAACAAGGGGTTAGATGGGCCATGGGTTGACTTGATCCTTCTTGTAGCCTATAATTAAACCCTAAATGTGCCACGAGGTTGGACCTGCGTCCATATCCCGCCATCATTTTAAAATTTGAACATATTATTAAAATAAATTAAACTAAAAAATCTGGACCCCCCTAATGGGCTTAGTTTCTAACCATCTTCACTCACAAGACTTGAACGCCACTACACAGAATTATTTATTAACGAGTTCAGCTCAGCTCATCAGCTAGCGAATAAATCTGAATAAATTATCCTTCTAAGCTATGTATATATATAAAGTACTTAGAAAGGTTTCAAAAGAAGTTCCCCCACAAATAAATACACATGCTTGTAGTTTCTACATAGCTCAGGCTATTGGTGAGCATACCGCATACATGTTACATGAATGCATATATACTACTCCACACTAGCCTAGTTCTAGGAAGCCATTAATTGGATAATGTAAACAATGTATTTGGCAGCAAGAAAATACATTTGCGATATTTAAAAAAATAAAATTAAATAAGGAAATGTCTTTAGTACCTGCTTATGCTACATCAAAGATCAACAATTTGATTAATGTCAAGACAATACGGTAGGACACACATGCTTAGGATGTAATGGTAGTCTTCGATTACCTGGTCATCCTTCATTTTTCTTGAATTTAGCGACCTTTCTTGCTATTGCGACATATAATCGATTTCCCATGTCATCAAAAAAGTGGTAGTACGCAAGCCTCCAAGATCTCTTGGACAACAAAATGCCACATACAACCCAAAAGCCCACAACAAACCCCGGCGCCATGCTAATAAAAAGTAGTTGTATTACTAAATCATCTTCAGCTCCTTCGCCACCAAGAACCAGCTGTTGTGGATCACAATGTGTTTCATCTCCTGGGCATTGCTTCAAAAGTGGTGGCCCACATAATAAAGGGTTTCCCGTGTAGATGGATGAATCGTTGATAGTATCAAGTTGACGACCCGATGGAATTCTTCTAGAAAAGTTGTTGTATGACAAGTTCAAGTGATTTAACGAAGTAATGTATGACAGGGTATGCGGAATTATCCCTGAAAGCCGGTTCCATGAGAGATCAAGAGATTCCAACCATCGAATGTCATTGATATTTTCTGGGATTGTTCCTGTCAAATGGTTTTTTGATAAATTCAAACTCTGCAGGCCAAAAAGATGAGTAACCCCTTTAGGAATTTCTCCATCTAGATCATTTCCTGATAGGTTTATATTTATCACGAGTGAAATTGTACTGCTATACTCATATAGACTTCCTTTCCAAAACACCCAAATGCTCTCTAACTGAACAAATCGCCCACCACTATAAATGGCTTGGTTAGTTTTGTTCGCTATAGCCATGGCACTGAAGTTACCAAAGGACTCAGGTATTTTTCCCGACAAATTATTTTGTGAAAGGTCCAAGACTTGAAGTTTAGAAAGTAACGATAGCTGTGGAGGAATGTTTCCCATAAACATATTAGACCGCAAGACGAGGAACATAAGAGAAGTTAAATTCTCACCAATCCATTTTGGTATCCTCCCTGAGAACTTATTTTCTCCAAGATCAAGTGTGATCAGTCTTGTGCAACTCTTCATGGATGGAGGGAGCTCTCCTGAAAGCTTGTTTTTGCTCAAGTGCAATGAAGTAAGCTGTGACAAATTATTTTTTGAGTTCGGAATGCCTCCAGACAAGCAATTATGTTCTAAGTCCACCACCTCCAAATACTGCAAATCCCATAAACACTGTGGAATCTCATGTGTCAGCTGATTATTTGATAAACTTAAACATATTAAATCTTTCATCTGGCATATTGACAGAGGAATGCTTCCCTTCAAGCGGTTACTGGAGAGATCTAGATAATTAATGTTTGATGGTAAAATCTGAAAAATGTTAGAGATGGTATTTGAAATACTTGCATTTGACAGAGACAAATAAGACAATTGCTTTTGAGTTTGGAGCCATGTTGGATATTGGGGCCCTAATTTGCAATCATCCATTATGAAATATGTCAGTTGAAATGGAGGAACCCAATTAGAGCTCACATTGAAAACTAATGAAGTTGAAGAGATGTATAAATATTTCAATTTATAAGATTGGAAAAGTGAGCTTTGTTAGACTACATTTAAAAGAATTATTATATAAGGTTAAATACTGTAGATTTGAAAGTTGTCCAAGGCTTTCAGGAATGGACCCATTCAATTTATTACTATAAAGATATAGTGTACTCAAATATGACAATCTTCCAAGAGATGGAGGAATTGGACCGGAAAGAGAGTTGTCAGAAAGATCCAATTCTCTCAAGGAAGACAATCTTCCAAGGGATGGAGGAATTGGACCGGAAAGAGAGTTACCATAAAGATACAATTCTCTCAAAGAAGACAATCTTCCAAGAAATGGAGGAATTGGACCGGAAAGAGAGTTTTCATAAAGATACAATTCTCTCAAGGAAGACAATCTTCCAAGAAATGGAGGAATTGGACCGGAAAGAGAGTTTTCATAAAGATACAATTCTCTCAAGGAAGACAATCTTCCAAGAAATGGAGGAATTGGACCGGAAAGAGAATTATTAGAAAGAGAGAGAGACTTCAGATTAATGAATTGCCCCAACCAATCAGGAAAATGCCCACTGAGTCCATTGCGTCCCAAATTCAAGACCTCTAAATTACTCTTAACGCATCCTTTAAAAGACTCTTTGAATCTGTTTATTTCTCCTTTGAAATGATTCTGCCTCAAATTCAAGGTCTGTAGGTTGCAAAGATTCCCCAGGGCAGTTGGAATGGGATACTGGAAGGAATTGTAAGAAAGGCCAAGCGACACCAATCTGTTGTTATTAAACACCCAAGTAGGGATCTGAGGACCAAGCCAATTCCAAGAAAGATCAAGGGTAGAAAGAGATGTCAAATTCGCATGAGGAAGAGATGTAGAAACGTTGGGAAGCTGGCAGTTGGACAAATGTAAGTTCAAAATAGAAGGAAGCATATTTATTGATAGTAGCCAATCGGCTGCCGTACTGAGGTTCACCAATCCCATGTCAAGGTATTGCAAAGAAGAGAAGCCAGAGAGCCAATCAAGTCTATCCACATGCAGATCATATTTCGGAACACTGACAGGGTAATGAGAAATAACATCACTTGTATTTACCCATATTTCACGGTATTTATTGAGATCAAGATAACCCAAGGTAGAGAGATTTCCTAGCTCATGTGGAAGCCTTCCACCAAAGCCTGAGGCAGAGAGGTTAAGGTATCTCAAGTTCTTGAATGAACCGATGAATTTTGGGATGACTTTTCCTCCAAAGCAGTTGATGCTTAAGTCCAAGTGTTTCAAATATTTCAACTCAAGCAAAGATGGATTTATCTCACCAGATATGCATGATCTATTGAATGCTGCTTCAAAATCGCTGTCTGTTGCAATTGGTGAGGAAAATTGCATTTTGGATGGACCTCGGAGGATGAGGTTGACGACATGCCCTGTTTTGTTGCTGCAGTGAATGCCTGCCCACCTACAGCAATCGTCTCCCACCCAAGAAGAGAGTCGGTTACTAGGGTCCTTGAGACCTTGTTTGAAGTGGATAAGTGCTTGTCTCTCTCTTTCCAAACAACCAGTACTGGTTGTTGTGTCTCCAACACAGGAATTGAATTTCAAGGATCCAATGTATAGGATTAGAAACCCAACCCAAAAATGAAGAAGAAATGGAATTGACTTTGTAAGAAACATGTTTGATTAGTACTCAGAACAACAAGAAAAGCAATGATGTGTGAGAGGCTACGAGGGTTTGGGGGAAGTGCATATATATAGAGAGAGGAAGATGCATACAAGAGATTCTTGGATTAGCCAACTGGGTAACTAAGATAAGATCCATCACAAACCAACAGCGATGGGCCATTGTTTTTCCACTACCACCCAACTTTTTCCACACGTTTTTGTCCGGCGTCTGTTTCTCTCTATCTGTTTCTGTTTCTTTTTCTTTTTCTTTTTGGGATGCGTCTCTTTCTCTTGACCACGACTAATTTCTGTCAATACTGGTATCACTTTCCTTAACAACTTATCTTTACAAATTTTGAAAAGATCATCTTGCCCCAATCTGGGCCCATGGATTGTTGGACCCATGGATTGGTTATTCACATGGACCTACAAAAGCATAGCCCCAATCTGGGCCCATGGACTGTTGGACCCATGGATTGGTTATTCGCATGGACCTACAAAATCATAGCCCCAATCCAGCCCAATATGGGCCTTCACACTTTCCCTCATAAAGAGTTACACAAATGATGGATTCCTGAAACCGCAAACACAAAGCTGGAGTTGGATTGAATTGCAACCCTAGATTAGATATTGCCTAATATAAGTATACATTATACCCTTAATTGAAAGTATGCAATTATACTCCAAATATCACTATGAAGTTCACAGCTTGATTTTCTTTGGAATAATTACCTCCATCTATCACAGTGGGGATCAGACTAGGCCATAATTGTAGCATGGCCTATTAAGGGTAATTTGGTTATTTTAAAATGATTGAGGGAAAAAGTTGCCGGAGAATAGTTTAAAATGGATGGATGTAATTAATTAAAAACTTCATAGAAAGCTTTAAAGATTAATTTGGAAAGTTTTTAAACTTGTGTCTATTTTTTAAATGAAAACTTAAGCCTTATTTAAGATTTTCCCTTTTTAGAATGATAGAGCCGTGACTAGATGACACAAATGATCAATATGACGAGCGGAAAGTTACAAGGCCACATAGATGAGTGACCATGGTTTTAAATGTATTCAATTCTACTGATGGGAGGCCCACCTTTTAGGAATCCTATCCATCCATGCAGACACTTGGACCCTTTTACAAGCCCAAATTTTATGCTGTTCTAGACATTATTCATCCTATGGTCTTATTTAAAATAAAAAAATTTCACGGCCCATAGCCAGTATAATTTTAAGAACTTAAAACTAGGGGTGCTCGTGGGTTGGGCTAGTCTGGACTCGATCACGGCCCAGGTCGCTCTGGGCCAGATAATAACTTGATGTGTGGAAGAAAGTGAAAATTCCTCCTATGGGACCTTCTGCATGTGGAAGGCCTGATCTGTTGACTTCTGTGCGCTCATTATAAGCCCAAGTAATCCCCGTGGAAAGTCTGGCACCTATGGGCCATGGCTGCTACTTGACTCGTGACTTGGGATTTTACATACTAACCCTTAACTCCCAGTGGGCCCCACTCTGGATAAAAGTTTATCCAAAGAAAATCCGGGTGTGAAGTTCATGGGCCAAGCTACGAAGGCTTGGCTCGATCCCAACCATGGATGGATGTTGCTCCAAACAAAACCCAGGTTTGAAGTTCATAGAGATATTTGGCACATACTTGCATACTTTCAACTAAAGTGTACACTGTATCGACAAATCAGGAGATGTTTAATCTACAATTGCAGTTCAAACCAACTCTTTTATTTATTTTTTGTTGTTTCTATATTGGGTTACTGGGATTGATCCCCTGGGGATATGTAGGAAACCAAGGTGCAAACACCAGTCAACCATGAGTATGTTTTGCAATTCAATGTTTCATGTATACGAATCTAGGAATCCGTTATTTATGTGGAAGTTTATGGGTCAAAGTATGAGGCTCAGGCCCAATCGGGCATTGACTGGGCTATGTTTGAGCTATGCTTTGCAGGTGCATATGCTTGGATAGAGAATGATATCGTGACACATGAGAGGACTGGCTAAATGTCTTATAGAGGTGACTTAAAAAGTGAGACTCATGGAAAGAAAGGGATGCCTAACAAATACGTGTGGAAAAAGTTGGGTATCGTGGAAAATTCTATAGAGAGGATTGCTCTTGTTGGACCTACTAGTCAAGGGTCAAGACAGAGAAATGGCTAAGCTAATGATTGGCTAACTGCGGGTTTTTAATTTTTGATTGGCTAAGCTAACGATTGGCTAGGACCATAACCAACCAACCCCACCCTCTTGGAAAAGTCGAGACTTGAGATCCATTGCCATCAACTTTGATTTTTGATTAAGGTGATGGGATTGGGACCCACTATATGTCTATCTCCCTAAAACCATCAATGACAAAGTGGGAAAATAAGCCAAAGCCTACTTGTGGAAGAAGATTAGGCACTCATGGACCATCACTGTCACTGTCCTGGAATCTTCTTTCCTTGATAATTCCATGACTTGGGGCTTTGATATCCCCCCGCCCCCCCAATTAAGTTAATATTTTGGTCCAAATCTAGTCGCCAGGCTTGAAAGTCAGGCTCAGGGTGAAATCATTTGCAAGATCTATATGCTCCTTTGTGCTAAATATGTTGGGCCAATCCAAGCCTTTAACATACATTCAACCCTTAGCATTAGGCCTATCAATTTGGCCTTGAGACAAGGGGGCCAGGGCCTCAAAATTTTGTGTTGTTCTAGACATTATTCGATCTTATTTAAGAGAATTTCACGGCCCATAGCCTTTAAATTTAAGGACTTAAAACTTGGGGTGCTCGTCGGTTGGGCTAGTCTGGGCTAGATCACGGCCTAGATCGCTTTGGGCCTGATAATAACTTGATGTATGGAAGAAAGGGATAATTCCTCATTTGGGAGTTGGGGTGGTCTATTTGTGGAAGGCCTAATCTGTCCATATGGAGAAAATTCCCCATGGAAGAAAATGTCTATGACCCTAAAACTAAAACCATCAAAGATTAAGTGGGAAAAAAGGCCAAAGCCTACTTGTGGAAGAAGATCCTGACTCACTTTGGATAATACGTTGGATAAGATGTACATCTAGACGGCATTTACATTGGTTAGAGTTGTAGAATACGTTCACAATACGTGTGTGCACACATGTACAGGTATACACATGGCAGGCTTAATGAGACTAATTATGCAATTATACACATACATGTATACACTTTGGATATCTAGGAATTTTGATATGTTTGCACCTGGATTCATCAGATGGAGGGAATTTCCAACTAAAGTCAGTTGCATTTTGACAGATGAGAAGATGCCGATGGATGAAAGAGATGGCCCAACGGGCCACAGGTGCCAAATTTTCTAAGAAACTCTGTAGTCCAACTTCTCCCACCCTGCAGCCTTTAACATGAGACTAGACTTCAAAGTCATTGGACTCTACTTGTGTTGTGGAGCCCGTCCGTCAGCCTGATAGTCATTTTCATGTTTCCTCCATTTGCCCAGAGACAATCACCTTCTTCCATACGTTTTCCCCCTACTATTATTAGTTGTTTCCCTTGACGTGTTTGTGTCCCTCACTTCCTCTTACAAGCTGTTTCTTGGATTCATCGATTTAAAGTGATTGTAAGAGGAATTTTCTTGGCTTATAATGAAGACACACAAGTTCAACAGAGAGAAAAAGATATTTTCTTCCATGGGGAATTTTCTCCATTTGGACGGATCAGCCCAGCCCAATCTAGGCGTTGACTGGGCTATGTTTGAGCTATGCCTTGTATTTGTAGGTGCATATGCTTGGATAGAGAATGCTAAATATCGGATAGAGGTGACTTAGAAAGTGAGACTCATGGAGAGAAAGGGACTCCAAACAAATACGTGTGGAAAAAGTTGGGCCGGTCATCATGGAAAATCCTGCACAGAGGATTGCTATCAAGGGTCAAGACAGCGAGCGATTACAGAAAAAAGGCTAAGAAAATGACTGGCTAAGACCATAACCAACCAACCCTACTGTATGTTTAAAACTTTGAGACTTGAGATCCATTGCCATAAACTTTGATTTTTTTATTAATATGATGGGATTGGCACCCACTATATGTCTAAAACCATCAATGGCAAAGTGGGAAAATAAGCCGAAGCCTACTCGTGGAAGAAGATTAGGCACTCATGGACCATCACTGTCACTGTCCTGGAATCTTCTTTCCTAGATAATTCCATGACACAGGGCTTTGATATTTCTTTTTTAATGCCCCACATTAAGTTTATATTCTGGTCCAGATCCAGTCCCCAGGCCTGAAAGTCAGGCCAGGGTTAGATCGTTTGCAAGATCTATATGCTCCTTTGTGCTAAATATGTTGGGCCATTCAATCCTTAGCATTAGGCCTGTCAATTTGGCCTTGAGACAAGGGGGCCCGCCCTAAAAAATTCCTTAAAATAAGGGCTTTTGTTTCTATGGAAAAGCCATAGGGCGAGGCTTAGACAATCTTTTGTAGGCCCTGAAATTTGAGGGCCAGGCTTGGATAGTACCAGCCTAGCCCGTCCCTAGCCTTGGCCCTTCCACTTTTATTTATTTTATATAATATATGCATTTATATATAAAAACATATACTAAAATGCTCTTATCACAGTCACTTACAAGTAATAAATGAGGGTATGAAGGCAATTTCATACCCACCTACCCATTACAAAATGTCGTAAAAATCCAGGTACACATATTTAGTTTATTTCATATGCATTTAATTATTTAAGTTATGTATAGTACTTAATGTATAAGCAATAAATGTTGCATGGTTGCTTTTAATCCCTTTGTTCTAGTTTTATCAATTCTTATTTAGGCTTTTTATATTATTGTTAGTGCAAAAGGGGGCGTACCCCTTGTTAATAAGGATACACTTTCTCCTATGTAGAGTTACTTGAGATGCGCCATCCAATTCATAGAGGTAGTTAGTATGTGCTTCGAACTTTAAGAATATGTGGTGATCCAAATATCTTTTTAATTAGCTAATTATAACTTGGTTTCTAAAAGTATATACTAATAGTTGGGACTAAAATCCAACAACTCTTAATAGTCAAATCAGTATTAAATTAAAAATAATGCCAATTGATAAAAGGTATGTGATTGTAAATAGTTTAAAATTTTCAAAGATAAAGACACTAATTTCATACGTAGAAACCCCTGTGAAAGGTATAAAATAGATTAGGCTCTTTAGCCATTTTCCTTCTTTAAAAAAATAAATAAAATAATATGTCTAGAACCCAAGTCATCAAAGCACGTACGACTTTGTCCGATAATTTTTTTTATAGACAACTTATATTTTTCAAATGTATTCTTAATAGTTCCTTCGCAATTGTGGCTAGAAAAAACTACACTCAGTCGACACTCGATTCTTTGCAACGATGTGAAATTTTTTTTTTTATGGTTTTCTTGTTTTTGGCCCTGGGCCATTGAGGGTGGGGTAAAGACCTAGAAATGCAGGCCCTTCGAGGGCTTTTGCCCACCCTAGCCTGGCCTTGCATCTATTGAGGGTAAGGTATGGACAACCCCAGATCCAGCCTACCTCTTTGACAGCTCTGCCTAGCATGTTTAAAATTGGGACAAAAAATTGGCCCTGTTCCAACTCACAGGCCAAAAGCAACGTCACATTTCAAGCCCAGTGCGAGCCTGACTTGGTCAGACTTGGGATGGCCCAATCCATGAGTTCCCGTAGCCTTAATATGAAGAATCCAAGTCTGGTCCGATTCTGGGATTTTTCATGGATTGTTGTGCGCCAGGGTTTGGGGCCAATTTTTTGCTTATGCATTTGAAAGATTTTGAAGATGCAACAGCTGCAAAGTCTATCTCGTCAGAACATAATTGTTTGATACATCTAGATTGGACTAGACCCATTGGGAGACTTTTCCGCCGATTCAAGCAGCGGAAAACACACATTTTGCAGTTTTTTGAATAAGGCTACAAAACAAATTTTTTCTGGAGGTTTGGTCCACATAATGATGCATGAGCCGCTATGATTAGCGTTTAAAAGCAATGATATCAAAGCACAGCGAATACAAGACAAATCTAAGCGATTAGTGAGTGAGAAGCGACCAAATAGGGTGTGGTTCCACCCGTCATTAAAATCAATATCATATGGGATTTTGGAATAGGGTCCCTACATCGGGAGATCCTTACATGGAAAGTGAGTTTTATTATACATTAGGTTGGGGCGGAATTGGCTCTTTAAAACCATATACCATATGGACTCAACATGAAAGATCTGACCAATTACATGCTGGCGCATCTCGATTTAGGCTCAGTATGGGTTAACCTCAGTGATCGGGTCTTAACTCGAGCACTTTCCATCTCTAGGATAGGCATATATATATCTCTTAATAACAAGTTCAGTCCATACCAAGTCTTTATCCAACAATATTTAAATAGCCCAAATTGCAGGTATGTAAGCCTACGCTAAGGCATGAGAATGAGCCTTTAGTTAAAAACCCAAGCCTGAGCCAGGTCTAAGTGACAGCTTGTGACCAGTTCCAAGTGATATAGTACATATTTATATCTTAGCATTGTATATATATGTGATTTGGGAACATGAGGCCTGAGCCCAACTCCCGTTTGGATGTAACTAGGGCATGAGCCACGCATGATTATATCCCCATATTTGGGTTTTCATGCTAGCAAAGACATATGGGCTTGCACTTGTCCTAGCTTAGTTGCAGACCTCCACTTTTCTAACTTCACCAGCAACAACAATATGATGTAAGCAGCTGAACCTATCTTTTAACTGGTTAAGGATAATGTCATACCATAATGGGGTAGTCCTCAATGGTAAGCACCTAGCTCTTTGGTTGAGCCAAGACCCTCCATGGTTAACCAAGAAGGGTCAAGTGGTGGGTAGGCAGGGTCCATATGCCTGCCTGCCTAATAAGGCCCGATTAGCTCTCTTTCAACTAAACATCAAGATCTTCTTTTTACGCAATGATTAATTTTAAAATGTATATCAGCTCAATCTAAAAGAAAAACGCGCTAATCGGGCCATAATTATTTAATAAGACGCGTGGGATCTTAATGGTCATGATCGAGCATATATGGGCTGCACATGGGTCGCCAGGGGCTGCATGATAAAAGCTCATTTTTGGATCCTTTCTTGTGATAATATATTCCTGATTGTAATAAAAAAAGACATGTCACAAATTGGAAGGAAGTCATGAGACCAAATGGCCCCATTTGGATGCTACGAACTCGGTTACCTGCATGGAGACACAAGGCAGTCAAGGGCTAGATTCGGTCAGACCTACATGGGCCTTAGTTTGAGCCCAACAAAGATTAAGAGTCCCATGTCAGACACGTACTTTGAATCCCAGGTTCGAGCCTACTAGTTTGATCCCACGATCGGATGAAGGCCCCTGTCCACTTAAAGCACGGGTCTTTTGAAGATTTATTTTACTCAAGTGCCATTGAAATAATTTCTTAAAAAGTGTAACATATTTGTAAGGATCAGATCTGGAAAACCCAAACGATATTGGTTTTTGACCCTAGGGTCTATAACGAGTGGACCCCAACCTTTTGGACACTTTTCACACACTAATAACTTGCTTTTAATATATATTTATTTGTGAATAGTTAATATTGCATTTTGGAAAAATCATACTCATGCTCATGCATCACAATTGACCTGACCCAGGCCAACCCAGACCCAAAGGAGAAAAGTACAAATGTACACATATACCGTCGTATGTATTGGCCGCCATATTTAGTATGAATAAATGCATATATGTATTCCTCAAGGAAAAGTCTCTTTTTGCAACAGGTACTTTTCCACATTCTCAAGGAAAATTTTTTGCTATTTAGTGTAATCGGTTAAATTTTAATAACAGATCATAGGACTTTCAGTAAATTAAATAGGATAGGATATTTTTTGGGTATCCAAGCTAAGGGGGCTAGGGCCCAAAGAGAGAACACACACAAGCAGAGGGTGAGACTCGTATTTGTGAGGAGGGAGAATTCGCACATGAGAAGAGTGAAAACCCGCGCGTGTGAGGAGAGAGAACTCACACACGTACGCATAGAGTGGGGGAGACCTAGTCAATCCCTGGTCATCCCGATGAGAAGCAAGGGTTTCCAACCAACCCATGGTTGGAAAATTGTTTGAGTTGACTCTCCTGAGTCCTCTGATTTTGACAAAGGACCGAGTCAAAAATCGGGGAGACTTAGTGGAGTCATCTCATTTTAATAAGTTTTCTGCATTGCGAACCATTTAAAAGGCAAATCTAATTTTAAATAATTAAAAGTTTATTTATAAGTAATTATGCATGAGGTTCATAGCCGCTAATTTAAAAATGACGACAGGAATGAAATTTAAACTTATATTTGATCTTTTACATTAGGTATTTGGACTAAGAAATTATAAAAATTACAATATCTTTTCTTCTATTTTCTTTATTACAATATATTTCTTGCAGATATAAATTTACTTATTTGATTTGATGGTCATGAATGCACGTGAATAAACATATTTTATAAGTAATGGGTTCATTTTTTTTTTTAAACATGACTCTCCGAGTCTCCGCGTTGACTCTATCAGAGTCAACTTTTTTTGCATTGGACGAATTGTGTCCGAGTCACGAGTTTTACGACCTTGAACTAATCAGGAGTTGAAATATCTTTTATCTATCCTTATTATAATAATGGTTCGAGATTGCAGTCGCAACCAAAATTGAAGAAACATAAGCCACTATAATGTATAATGATTTTCAGTTGTTGGAGTATACTTGAAAATACAATTGGAAGATTCAAATTATGGAAAAATTTTAGGTATGTACTTATGCTTTATAAATCCATCAGTGTGCCCTGTATATGGAAAAAAAAAATGCAAAAACGCACAAAATAACAATCATCCCTTCTATAACTTGGTGAAATTTTCACTGTAGTCATACTTGGGTGCCCCCACTCCCAATTAATCATGCCATGTTATTACAACCATTGACCTATCAATATTCGGCAGAGAACTTCAAGATCTGTTCATCTATAAAGAATCATGTTCATCAGATTTTGCAAGTTATCTGTTTAAAGATTATTACCCAAGGGGGAGAAAAAAGAAGCTGCGCTTATTGACCTTTTAATGTCTTCAAATAAGTAGTTTAATTTGCAAGAACCAATCTCACTTCAATAGGACTTGGGCCATTGCTGGATTAATCACCGTACTTGAGTAAAGTTTGTGAAGGGCCCATTCAAGATGGGACAATTATTTTGAGAGGTGTTACTTTATTTTATCTCAATTTATTTTATTTATAAGAAGCTCCTTGCAGAGGGGTACATTTAAAAAAATAAAAATTTCTGGTTGAGCCACCGTATATGTTAGAGGGTGATAGCTTAACGATGTCATCTAGACATCGGGCTGGCACCTGAGCTGCTGATCATTTTGGGGCTGCTCAGTTTATTTTGGGATTTTGTCTTATCAGGCTTTGTTTGCTTGTCCTTGGGATTGCAAAACTTTAAATTTCTTGTATGATGTAAATATTGAACTTTAAGTTTATGGGTATCCCCCTGTTTGTATGCCACAAGGGATCCGGGCTCTGAGAGGTTGGGAAAAAAAAAAAAAAAACTGTATTTGACACCCATTTGGATCCATTTTAAGTACTGGGAACCAAAAGTCTGAAAGGACTTGGTATGAGGATCCGAATACCTAACCACGGTCATATTTCCTATAGTAGCCAAAGAGGCCCGGGTTTGCTATAATAAAATGCTAACATAACTACAAAATGTATGAAATTTAGAATGGAAAAACGATTAAAAGAATGCAAAAGGTTTAAAGAAAGCTTAAATTAATTAGAAAAAAACTATAAATAAAAGAATCAAACATTAAGACAACGAAATTGAAATAAAATAAAATACTTAAAAATATATGTAATGTTTTCTAAACACATATATACCTGTACACATGAGTCTAGATTCGGCCTCTTAAGACTTTGACAATTTGAATTTATTTGGATCAGTGAGTGCAATGGTGAGGATCACTAGTCTGACCTAACTTTTTTTTTGCTGTAAGGGTAAATTCGATTAGAAAAGAAAGAGGGAAGAAGAAATATGAATACAAAGGTCAAATAAATTGACCCCCAAAAGAACCAGGACAAGAATAAAAAAGAAGAAAAAAGCACCAAGACCAATGCTCCTCATGCAAAGGAACCAGAGATACAAGGACTCAGCAGTTAGACGAAGGAGCTATTTTCATGGAGACGAAGAGGGCGCTGAGATCGTGGTTGACAAAAGGAGAAGATATCTGCATCAGAGAGAAGGAGATAGCTTCTGAGAGGCGGGCTTGGATGGAGTGAAGAGAGGGCCTATGGTTATCAAAGATCGCCTCATTCCGAGCCTTCAAAAGATGATAGAGAACGGAGATGAAGATGGCTGCCATGAATTTGAAGCCTTTGGCGTCACTGTCCTTGGAGAGGATCCTCCAGATGGAAGAAGCAGAGAAGGTTAGCAGAGGAGGAGCCCCTGCTGCTTGAAGGAGCCAGGAACAAGTGGCAGTAGCAAGATCGCAGGAGAAGAAGAGATGTCCCACTGAGTCTTCTGCAGCACAGCAAAATATGCATCTAGAAGCAAGAGAGAAACCCAACCGCTTCAGCCATGATTCAGTGGGGATTTTGTTGTGCATCAAACGCCAGCCAAAGCAGTTAACTCTCTGGGGGGAAATTTTATTCCATATGAGCTTAGGCCAGGGGAGAGGCAGGGCTCTGTGTCTGATTGTCTGCCAAGCTGAGCTCATGGTGAGCTTACCATCTGGGGAGCCTCTCCACCTAAGGGAATCACTCACTGCAAGGCTGGGAGTGAGATCCTTAAGGAGATGAAGGAGGTGCTGGTGAACCGCTGCTAGCAGGGACTCCGGAATGACCCAGGCACCAGCTTGGAAGAGGGAGGAGAGCCGATGGTCCCTTGGAAAATGATACCCAGGAAAGCAAGAAGATATGGGATCGCCTGCAGACCATGAGTCATGCCAAACATTGATTCCCTGTCCGTTGCCAAAATTCCAGGAGCTACCTTGGTGAATGAAGGACGCCAAACGACTAATTTTCTTCCAAATGCAGGAACCATTGGTGGAATTGTCCAAGATCCAAATGGGACGGAATTTAAAGTAACGGTTCTTAAACCAAGAGGACCAAAGAGACTGAGAAGTAGCTGCTTGCCAACCAAGCTTGATGAAAGCGGCTGAATTAACTTCTGATGCCCAAGCCACCTTCAGCTTTAGGAAGAGTTATTGTTGCCCAGCTGACATAGTTGAACTTGTGATTGAGTGCATTACCTGACCAGAGGAAATGCCTCATAAGTCTCTCAATCTCCTTGCAAATAGAAGCAGGCAAGGGGAGAGTAGCAGCAAGGTGAATTGGGAGGCTCGAGATGACATGTTTGATGAGAATAAGACGGCCTGCAAAAGACAGTGTTTTGGCCTTCCACGCAGTGAGCTTGGCCTGAACGGCGTCCAGCAAAGGGAGAAAATGGATCCTTTTAGGGGACCCAAAACAGATCGGCGTACCCAGGTATTTGAGGTGAGTAGTGGCTACTGGAATTCCTAGGATGGAGCTGATCCTTCTCTTCCTTCTCGAGCTGCATTTGCCAAGGAACAGTTGACTCTTCTGAAGGTTGAAGGATTGCCCTGAAGCTGACTGATAGGTCTCCAGGAGGTCTTGGAGAATAAGAACGCTTGAGGCAGCCCCTTTCATGAAAAGGAGGATGTCATCAGCATATAATAAGTGGCAGGGGGTGGAAGATACCTTGGCCAGGGGAAGGAAAAAGCCTTGCTTCTGGAGGTTAGTCAGATGGAGACTCAGGATTTCCTCTGCTAGGATGAACAGATAGGGAGACAGGGGGTCTCCCTGTCTGAGGCCGCATGAGGAACTAAAAAAAACCATGGGGCATTCTATTGAGAAGCACTGAGCCCTTAGTTGTGCAAATGCACTCTTTGATCAGGGAGATCCACGCCTCAGAGAAGTTAAAGAACTGGAGTGTTGAAAAGAGAAAGGACCAATTCATCTTATCAAAAGCTTTGGAAATGTCGAGCTTTAGGCATAGGGAGCCCTTGTTAAACTTGGAATTCAGCTTCTGGTAGAGTTCAAAAGCTAAGGCAGAATGGTGCTGAATGCTTCTGCCTTTGATGAAAGCAGCTTGGTGGGGGGAAATCAGCTTAGGAATGATGGCAGAGAGCCTGGTGGAGAGAATTTTGGAGAGGATTTTGTATGAGAAATTTAGCAAGTTGATAGGTCTGAAATCAGTTAAAGATTTAGGAGATTTGGACTTGGGAATTAAGGCTAGGAAGAAAACATTGGAAGCTCTGTGGATCATTTTGGATAGGAAGAAATGTTGCACTGCAGATGAAGCAGTCTGACCTATGATACTCCAAGAAGCAGTGAAAAAGGCTCCATTGAAACCATTCGGGCCAGGGGAGCTGTTCTTGTTGAGGGAGAAAACTGCAGCTTTAATCTCCTCTGAAGAGGGGACGGAAGAGAGGAAAGAATTCTCTGAGGCTGAAACCTTAGGACTGTTAATTTGGAAAAGGGAGGGGCTAGCTTGGCTGTCCTGAGACTGGAAGAGGTTGGAGAAGAATTCCACTACATGGGATTGGATGATATCTTGATCCTCTGTTATAGAGCCATTAATAGAAATTTGGTGAAAGGAATTGAAGGAGCTCCTGGCCTTGGCTGATAAGTGAAAGAATTTAGTGTTCTGGTCACCCTCTTTCAGCCATTGAATTCTGGATCTTTGTTTCCAGTGAATTTCATGAGCGGAGAGGGCATCATGAAGCTCGGTTTTGGCTGAAAGGAGGGCTGCACAGGTGAGGTCCGAGGGAGCTGAGTCATGGAGCTGTTGGCAATCAAGGACTTTGTCCTCAGCAACTTTGATGTTCTGGGTGAGGTTGCCATAGGTAGACTTACTCCATAGTCTAAGGGTCTGCTTGAGGGCTTTGAGTTTTTTGGCAAGAGTGTATTGAGGATCTCCTACTATAGGTAAGTCCCAGTTGGATTTGACTGTGTCAAGGAAGGAGGGATGGAGCAGCCATTTATTTTCAAATTTAAAAGGAGGGTTAGAGAGCGGAGCTTGGGAGTGGTGAGTAAGGAGGATCGGGCTGTGATCAGAGGAGATTCTGGGAAGATGGAGGGTGGATGGGTCTCGGAAATGGCTAAGCCAGGTAGAATTGACCAGGGCTCTGTCAAGCCTTGTAGCCACATAGGAGGAGCCTTGTCTGTTATTAGACCAGGTGAACCTATTCCCTACGAACTTGGTTTCAAGAAGACCTGCTTGCAGCACAGCTGATTGGAAAGCTTTAAGGGAAGAGGCAGTAGGGTGACAGATGCTGAGCTTGTCAACATGGCTGAGAGTGGCATTGAAGTCTCCAATAAAGCACCAGGGAAGAGAAGAAGAGGAGGAATCAATGAGGACAGCCCAAAGGTCCTTCCTAAGAGAGGGGTTAGTAGAGCCATAAACACCAGTGATGACAGTTGAGACGCCTGAGGAGGAATTGTGAAGGAGCATGGAAAGATGTTGAGAAGAGAAATCTTTCACTGAGATGGAGAGGTGGTGAGAGGATTTAGATAAGCACCAGAGGTTTGAGGAAGAGGGGGAAGCTGAGGGACCGTTAGAGTGGAGGGAGTCAAAACCAAACTTGGTCCAGCTAAGGGAGATAGCAGGGGAGGAAGGGGTCATCGGTTCAGAAATAAAGATAATATCTGGAGAGTGTTCTCGAATCATATTGGCCAAAGCACGTTGTGTGGGACGATTAACAATGCCCCTACAATTCCAGTATAAGACTTTTAACATGAGGAAGGGTTGGGGGGGGGGGGGGGGTTCTTGCCTCTAGATCTTCTAGTGATCGGGCCAGAAGTGGGAACTGGGACTGAAGGAGGTTTCCCTTTACTAAGTTTACCTCTGGAATTAGAGGTGAGAGGAGGATTGGCAACAAGGGAGTCCAAAGGGAGGGAGATAGTGAGGGAGCTGGGAGGAACAAGAGCAGCTGAGCTAGTGCTGGGTGAACTAGAGACAACTAGGGGATGGGCTGTGGGAGCTGGGACAGGGGGGGACTCAAAGCCTGGGGGCAGCTCTGAGGAACCTTTAGAGAATGCTTAAAGGTTGCGGCCACAGATAGAGGGATTGTCTACTGGGTCGAGGAAAGAGCAGTGGTCTAGGATAGAGAAAGGATTAGAGAGGTCTATGGAGGGTGCTGGTATTTTCTGGAGAATGGCGGTGACAACATCATAAGGGAGGTCGTTAATGGAAGGGGGGTTGGCCAACTGAATGGTTTCCTTTTGGCTCAGGACTGGGGAAAGGTTGGGAGAAGGAAGAGTCTGGCTAAGGATGGATTTGGCTGGGAAACAGGGGAGGGGGGCAGGGGGAAGACTAGGAGCAGAGGGAGGAGGATGGGTAGAGGCCACTGGAGGGGGAGAGCCAGAGGGTATAGCAAGGCTAGGGGCAAGGGGGGAGGAGGGCCAGAGAGAATAGCAAGACTAGGTACAGGGGGGGGGGGGGGAGGGGGAGGGGTTGAGGCCACAGGAGGGGGAGGACCAGAGAGTATTGCACTCAGGCCAGGGGCGACTGTCTGGCAGCCTGTGTTAGAAATCAAAGCTCTAGAGGAGTCCTGGGGTACTGGAAGGGTTCTAGCAGAGGATTTCCTGGAGAGGGGACAAGAAGCCTGGCCATGGCCTGGGGAGAGGCAAAAGGAGCAGGGGCAATGTTCATAGTCTACTGAGATTTCCTGTTCCCCTTCCCCTTGGAAGTTTACCAGGATGGTGGGAGGCTTAGGTTTGGAGAGATCTAAGTTAACTAGAACTCTGGCAAAGGAGAGAAAACGCTGAGCCATTGTAATGTTATCAAGCTTTAAAGGCTGCCCTATGGAGTTGGCTAGGGAGAGGATGATATTTTGACTCCAGCAGTGGTAAGGCAACCCAGACAGTCTGATCCAGACTGGGGCTATGGAAGGTCAGGCTGTTTCATCTTGCCCAGGGGACCAAGGTAAGAAGAAGACCTTTTTCTTATCAATAGATAAGGGAGAAAGGCTTAGGATGGTGGCTTTGTCAGCTGGGGAGTTGAACCGAAAAATGAAGTAACCTTTTTTGGTGAGGGAGACCATACAGGGTCTGGTTAAAGGCCATAGCTTAGCTTTCTCCTCCATCCATTCAAGGGAGGGCCGTCTACCAACAAATCTACCTATAACTGCAAAGGAGAAAGACTCTTTGCTAGAGTTTAGCATAGAGAGAGGAATAGTTAGAGAAGGCTTACCATTGTTCCACGTTGGAACAGGGAGAGACGCAGGGAGAGACGTAGGGCCGAGATAAGAGGGGGTTGGAGGCGCAGAGAAGAGATTTGCAAACGATTGCTGGAAGGGTGGGTGGGGGGAGGCATTGTTGACTGTGAAGCTGTTCTAGAACTCAAGCCTAGCAGGGTTGGCTAAAGGGACTGAAGGAACTGGTTCGGAAGAAGGGAATAGTCTGACCTAACTTGTTTCCTAATAGGTGTGAAACTGCAAATGTAAGCCCATCCCAAAAATAAAAATGCCAACTTGGTACTAAGTATGAGATTTGACCCACCAATTCAACTCAAATAGATATGGAAAGTTGAGGAAGTGGGCATAAGTTATCATTTTTTTTTTCTTTTGATCGGTGGCATAAGTAATCATTTAAAGGTGGGCCAAATGAAAAAAATCAAATGGGGCTCACCATCATATGTTATTCCCCATTGTATTATTGGCTCTATATTCTATGCCAATAAATCAACCTTAAAAAAATTAGATTTTCTCCAATCATTAAAATCATTTATTGGAAAAAAGAATGTTTCTCAAATACACATTAATTTGAACGAAGATCAATTTACATCAGTAACTAAATCTAACTATTCCGAAGAAAAAAAAGAGAGGAGGGAAACAGCAAGGGGTCAGATATAACCACGCATGATTATATCCCCATATTTGGGTTTTCATGCTAGCAAAGACATATGAGCTTGCACTTGTCCTAGCTAAGTTGCAGACCTCCACTTTTCTAACTTCACCAGCAACAACAATATGATGTGAGCAGCTGAACCTATCTTTTTAACTGGTTAAGGATAATGTCATACCATAATGGGATAGTCCTCAATGGTAAGCACCTAGCTCTTTGGTTGAGCCAAGACCCTCCATGGTTAACCAAGAAGGGTTAAGTGGTGGGTAGGCAGGGTCCATATGCCTGCCTGCGGAATAAGGCCCGATTAGCTCTCTTTCAACTAAACATCAAGATCTTCTTTTTACGCAATGATTAATTTTAAAATGTATATCAGCTCAATATAAAAGAAAAAAGAGATAATCGGGCCATAATTATTTAATAAGGCGCGTGGGATCTTAATGGTCATGATCGAGCATATATGGGCTGCACATGGGTCTCCAGGGGCTGCATGATAAAAGCTCATTTTTGGATCATTTCTTGTGATGATATATTCCTGATTGTAATAAAAAAAGACATGTCACAAATTGGAAGGAAGTCATGAGACGTAATGGCCCCATTTGGATCCTACGAACTCGCGGTTACCTGCATAGAGACACAAGGCAGTCAAGGGCTAGATTCGGCCAGACCTACATGGGCCATAATTTGAGCCCAACAAAGATTAAGAGTCCCATGTCAGACACGGACTTCGAATCCCAGGTTTGAGCCTACTAGTTTGATCCTACGGTCGGATGAAGGCCCATGTCCAATTAAAGCATGAGTCTTTTGAAGATTCATCTTACTCAGAGTTCTCTTCATGCCATTGAAATAATTTCTTAAAAAGTGTAACATATTTGTAAGGATCAGATCTGGAAAACCCAAACGATATTGGTTTTTGACCCTAGGGTCTATCACTTGTGGACCCCACCCTTTTGGACACTTTTCACAGACTAATAACTTTCTTTTAATATATATTTATTTGTAAATCGTTAATATTGCATTTTGGGAAAATCATACCCATGCTCATGCATCACAATTGACAGGACCCAGGCAGACCCAGACCCAAGGGAGAAAAGTGCAGAAGTCCAGATATAATGCTGTATGTATTGGCCGTCATATTTAGTATGAATAAATGCACATATGCATTTCTCAAGGAAAAGTCTCTTTTTGCAACAAGTACTTATCCATGTTCTCAAGGAAAATTGTTTGCTACTTCGTGTAATCGTTTAAATTTTGCAAGCAGATCATAGGACATTGACTAAATTCAATATGACGGGATTTTATTTTTATTTTTTGGGTATCCCAACTAATCAAGGGGCCTAGGACCCAAAGAGAGAACTGACACGTGCAGGGGGTGAGACTCACATTTGTGAGGAGGGAGAATTCGTACACGAGAAGAGTGAAAACTCGTACGTGTGAGGAAAACCTAGGTCAATCCCTGATCATCCCGATGAGAAACGGGGGTTGCCAACTAACTCATGGTTGGAAAACTCTCCAACTTGACTCTTGACTCTCCCCAAGTCATCTGATTTCGACGAAGGACTGAGTCAGAAAAAGGAGAGACTCAGCCGAGTCATCTCATTTTAATAAGTCGTCTTCATTGCAAACAATTTAATAGCTAGATCTAATTTTTAATAATTAAAGTTTATTTATAAATAATCATGCATGAGGTTCGGAGCCAGTAATTTAAAAAGATGACGGGAAAGGAATTTAAACTTATATTTGATCTTTTTATTTTCGGTAATCTACCAAATTTTTAAAAAAAAGCCCATTAGGACCCTAGCTAAGAGAAGTATGGCCCAACCCCTACCTCCCTTTCCCCAACTCAAAAAATCCCCCTTCCTGAGCTCTTCGCTCTCTAAAAAATCCATTAAAATTTAAAAGAACTAAGCGTATTGATGATTACCATTAATCTAAGAATGTTAGTGATTTGGACCAAAAAATTGTGACCCATAGATTTATAGGTTGGATCTTTCTTGATATATATATTTTCACAAATTGCTCAAAATCCATCATCTTGTACTTGTCCACTTGGAATATGGGTTTTGGAGAAGGAACCTTAAAACACTAGTACATTGATGAAAGATTGTTAGTTGATGTAATTGGATATTTTATAATTGCAATACTTACTCTTTTGCCAAAGTTTATGTTAAGAAAGAACAACAAAATAGTGATCGACTTTTTCAAGTGACTATCGCAAGCCCCCTGAAACGAAAAGCCTGATTCCGCCACTGATATTGCTTAACATATGTATGCATCTTAATTGAAAGTATGCAATCACACTCCAAATATCATTATGAAGTTAACACTCGATCACAGCCCCAGATCGCTCTAGCCAGATAATAACTTGATGTGTGAAAGAATGTGAAAATTCATCCTATGGCATGTGGAAGGCCTGATCCGTCAAAAGGAGAAAATTCCCCAATGAAGGACAGTATCTTTTTCTCTTTGGGGACTTGTGTGTGTTGATTTTAGAGCATGTGGGGCCCCGCTTATTATAAGCACAATGGCCATAGCTTTTACTTGACCGGTGACATGGGGATTTTACATACTAACATTGAGCTCCCAGTGGGCCCCACTCAGGAAAAAAGTTTCTTCAAAGAAAATCCTGGTTTGAAGGTCAAGGGTCAAGCTACAAAGGCCTGGCTCGATTCCAACTGTGGATTGAGTCCAAAGAAAACCCAGGTTTGAAGTTACTACTGATAACCCAGGTTTGAAGTTACGACTGATATTTGGGGCATAATTGCGTACTTTCAACTAAAGTCTACAGTGTGTAGAAAGATTAGCCTGGGGACTGGATCTGGACCAAAATATGATGCCAGGTAACTGAAAGGGCAATGAAAGGAAGAAAAATCAATGTCCTTGAGTGGTCATGACTTATGAATTTTATGATGGATATGGAGCGTTTGGATTTTTAACGTATAAAGCTTACATGCATTATAGATGTAAGATCTTTATGATTTCCAATAGTTTTGTTTTTATATATATTCCTACTCAATCCTAAAGTCTAATTGTGTTCTAATGGGCTTTTAATCACCAAACTGCACCAATTACATATTCTACAGACAACATAAATATACTTTCACCCAAACAAGAAAAAAAAAACATGGAAGAGACAATCACTAGGGTTGTCATGAGCCAGGCCCCACGCGTTCAACACACATGTCCTTGCCCAGGTGACTTGTTCCGTCAGCTACTGAATGATGATGATGGCCTGCATGCCTTTTTGACAAAAAGAAGGCCCCTCCACTTACTCTGGTTTGACGTGGGGTGGGAGCTTAAGTTACACGATGGTCAAGTCCACATATCTATATATGTCTTAAGTCTTTGGCCGTGATACACGGGTCTGAAGTCTCTAGCCTCTCTCACTTCAACTTGGAATTTCTGAATTCAAGTTCCACCTTTTGGGCCCATCTCTCTCTCTTTTTTTATTTTTCTTTCGGTGCATACCCTGCCAAACACGTTTTCAGCCATTTGTTCTTCTTTACCATTGTTGGATTTTATCTTCTTTCCACATATGATATGATTGACGCCCACTAATGATACTTTTGTAACTTTCTATGCAATCTAAATTAGTTCTGGGGCCCATCTGATTGACCACTGTCTCAGTCATCGATTAATGCATGGTAATGTCATTATCAGAAAATAGGTGACAGAACCAGTAGATGTCAGAATGGCCCACTCTATGTGGTTTTAGCAGGAATATTACCTGATTGGGTCCAACGGGACACTGAATCCGTATCAATTCGGTTTTCTGTGCAAACGGGTTGGGTCGGGTCGTTGGTTATATGCTGGAAGGGAAAGTCCGATGGCCCGGTCCCCAGGAGGTCCGTAGAATCCCAGGCTGGCCATTGCCTGGGATCCTACGGACCTCCTGGGGACTGGGCCATGGTCTGATCTCAGGAGTTTGTCCATGCAGCAAAACCCATGCTAGAATGCATTTATCTAATATCATAGAAAAAGTCTAAGTGGCCCGAATGGGAGCCCGAACTGGAGCCCGGGCTCCCATGCGGGCCGTTGGATCCCAGGGGAGCCCGGGCTCCAGTTCGGGCTCCCATTCGGGCCATGTAGCATGGCCGAATATCATAATTATGGAACTGTATTTATATAATATTTGTACTAGCAACAAAGGCTCGTGTTAAGCCTGGGCGAAGAAAATCAAAATATATTTAATATTAATATTTTTAATAATATTAGAGGATTTTATGGGAAGATTTATCGTAAGTGGCCGTTGTACGAAAAAGGAAATAGTAGTTCGGGCATGGAGTAGAAAAATGGTACATCAACCCTTTTTTTTTTATACTCTGAGAGCAGCGATGCTAGCGTTGTTCGTCTCTAAAGGGAGCAATGTTAGCCTCGCTCGTCGTTCCCTGTCTATTGCCGAGTCCATTGCATTACTCATTTGTGCCAGAAGACTAAATGGAGTGGCTTGGTATTGAGTGGTGCCATGTGTGGGGGTGTCCGATAAGTTCATGGAGAATATGACATTGTTTGTGATGCTAGTTCTATAAGGAGGGTGTTTGAAATGGTTTTAGGAATCCTATCAATCCATTTAGACACGTGGACCCTTTTACAAGTCCAAATTTTATGCTAATCTGGACATTATTCATCATTCGATCTTATTTAAAAAAGAATTCACGGTCCGTAGCTATTAAATTTAAGGACTTACAACTAGTGGTGCTCATGGGTTGAGCTAGTCTGGACTCGAACATGGCCCAGACAGCTTTGGACTAGTTAATAACTTCTTCTTCTTCTTCTTCTTTTCTTTCTGGTACCCAAGCTAACAAGGTTGTGATCCAAGAGAGAGCCTACATACACACGGAAAAGCAGTCAACTCAAGTGAGAAAGGAGCCCACACAAGGGGGAAGAAAGCTCACACAAGTAAGAAAGGACCCTGCACAAGTGGAAAGAGGTGATATACCCGAGGTTCGAACCTTAGGCCGCTGGATAAGAATTGACGCTCATTACCAGGTAAGGAGTTGTTCATGGCCAGTTAATAACATGATGTATGGAAGAAAGTGAAAATTCCTCCAATGGGACCGTCTGCATGTGGAAGACCTGATCTGTCCAGTCACAATTTTCCAAACTTGAACCAACTGAGAGTTGAAATATCTTTTATCTGTCCTTATTATAATAATTGTTCGAGATTGCATTCGCGGTCACAGCCAAACTTGAAGAAGTATACGCGCTATAATGTATAATGATTTTCAATTGTTGTAATATGACAAACCTTGACCCTATAAAATTCAAAAATACAATTGAAAGACTCAAAATATTGAAAAAATGGTAAAATACTGGCCCCCATAAATCAAGACATCAGATGTCACTATTTCATATCTATCTAAGTCATCATATTCAATTTTTGGTACTTCCTTATACTTTATAAATCCATCAGATTAGCCTGCATATGGAAAAAAAAAAAAAAGAAGCCAAAAACACACACACAATAACAATCATCCCTTATATTAACTTGGTGAGATTTTCACTGTAGTCATACTTGGGCCCACTCCCAATTAATCATGCCATGTTATAACAACCATTGACCTATCAATATTCGGCAGAGAACTTCAAGATCTATTATTCATCTATATAGAATCATGTTCATTTGATTTTGCGAGTTATCTGCTTGAAGATTATTACCCAAGGGAGAGAAAAGAAACTACACTTATTGATCTTTTAATGTCTTCAAATAGGAAGTTTGCAAGAACCAATTTCACTTCAATAGGACTTTGGCCGTTGCTGAATTAATCATCGTGGACACCTTACCTTTTTCTTGGTATTCTTTCCAATCACATGCTTTATAAGTTACTTGTATGTTTACTACAATGGCCATGGCCCAGTATCGTACTTGAGGAAAGTTTGTGAAGGGCCCATTCAAGATGGGATAATTATTTTGAGTGGTGTTACTTTATTTTATCTCAATTCATTTTATTTATAAGAAGCTCCTAGCACAAGGGTACATTTAAAAAATAAAAAGTGCTCCCAGATGTTGCTACTTTTCCGCCATTCGGAACAACGAAAAACCCACATTTTGCAGATTTGCCGCCAATTGAAGTAGCGGAAAACCCACATTTTGCGACTGAAGCGGTAGAAAACCCACATTTTGCTGCTTTTCCGCGATTGAAGCGGCGGAAAACCCACATTTTGCGGTTTTTCATATATAGTTACAAAACAATTTTTTTTTTTTTTGAGGTTTGTTCCGCACATTGATAGGAGAGCAGCTATGATTAGCGTTTAAATGCAATGAAATCAAAGCACAAGGAATACACGACAAACCGAAGCGATTAGTGAGTGAGAAGCGACCAAATAGGGTGTAGTTCAACTTGTCACTAGGATCAACATCATATGGGATTTTGGGATAGGTTCCTTACTTCTGGAGACCCTTACATGGAAAGTGAGTTTCAATATACATTTGGTAGGAGTGGAATTGGCTCTTTCAAATTGACTCAACACGAAAGATCTGACCAATTACATGCCGGCGCACCTCGATTTGGGCTCAGTTTGGGTTTACCTCATTGATCGGGTCCTAACTCAAGCACTTTCCATTTCTAGAATAGGCATATCTCTAGGTCAATAATTGCACACATGCAGGCCCTACCCTCAAGCATTCCTGTTCCTAGGACTTCAATACTCGGATAGTCTAATACGCATTTACATGAAACCCCACGTTATTCAGACCCAACTCCTAAGCTCTACTTCCCTATATCCTTATCCAAGGCTTAATAAAAAGTTCAGTCCATACCAATGCTTTATCCAACAATTAAATAGCCCAAATTACATGTATGTAAGCCTACGCCCCGGCGTGAGACCGAGCCTTTAGTTAAAAAGAAATCCCAGAGCCAGGTCCGAGTGACAGCTTGAGACCAGTTCCAAGTGATATATTACATATTTATATCTTAACATTGTATATACATGTAATTTGGGCACCTGGGGCCTGAGCCCAACTCCTGTTTGGATGTAACCAGGGCATAAGCTACACATGCTTATATGCCCGGATTTAGTTTCCAATACAATAATGGTTGAGTAGTGTCGGCACATTGGTTTCACACACATGCCCACGGATCGATCCTTGAGTCAAACAAGTTGGACTATAAATGATATATAATTAAAACTATAGTAGACTCTACATAAGAATGAATTTCTTTTTTTGTGAAATTAAGTTTCTCATTTCCTTTCCATTTCCATAAAAAAAAAAAAAAAAACCTTAGTTCTGTTTGTGTAGCATTATTTTCGCAGAATTGGATCCGTGTTTCCTTTCTCTTTCGAATGGCTTTGTTTGGTCCAACTTAAGTTGTTGTGATAAATCAGGAATAATTAGCCACTATATCTGTGCTCATGGCTCGATTCTTGCAGGTCAACACTCTCATAAGTTTGAAGCCTCCTATGCTTTTTTACTACCTTTCATAGAGTTCCCTCATCTATGAATTCCTAGAGTTTGAATAGGGAATTTCCAAAAGCCCGTCAAATTGCATATTCTTATATTTTTCAACAACTATTTACTATGTTCATCTCCAAGCACGCATCTCAACCACTCTTCAGTTAGAGAGTTGATACACAAGAATACAAGTTGATAATCTTTTAGGATGTCAAATCTTTGATCATAGCATAGTAAACCCACCTCTGATTCAGCTTCCTTGGATGACCACAGCCAAAGTCCTTTTATGGTTCACTTCTGTTAGAGAACATAACCCATCCAAAAGCGGGCACCCCATCCTTTTAGGAAAAGGAAATATCAAAGAAAAGGAAGGTTTCCTCCCACCGACTCCTCATTTGAAGAGATGGGCTAAACTTGTGGCCTTGTCTATAACTCCTACATTCTAACTTGTTAAATCTAGAGATCCTACTTTTGACCCTTAGAATAATTTTTTGCTAAACTCTTTCTCTGTTTTTTTTTTTTTTTTTGCTAAATTGACCCTTAGAATAATTTAGTAAGGCTGAGTTTTACGCCTCCGAAAAGAATTAATTTCTAACCTTCCAAATAGCCCACCATTTAGCCATGACCGATGCATGACTGATGCCTTCCACTTTTGGTCTTTACTGGATGATACGCTGTTTGTCAAATCGTTTAGGATGTCAAATCTTTGTGAATAATTAGAGAGAACCTTAATTCTTCATTTATTTTACATGAAAACGAGTTGATACACAAGGTACTGACATTGTTTTTCATATAAACCAAAATGGTTCTTACATAAATTTTCACATAAACCAAAAGGATTCTTCCTACTACGCTTACTACCATCGACCAAAATAACAAAGCAAGCAGAACCAATGATACATAGCAGACAACATCGCTTCTTCAAACATAATCACAGATCCATAGCAGACTTTACTTTTAACTCCACCATTGTTACCCTACATAAGAAAATGGCAATGTCAGAAAAATAATGAAAAGAAACTGATAACTCAGAAAACAATAAAACAAAATATCTAGTCGAGTTTTATAGAGTTCATTTTTTGCAAAGAGAAGTGGCTATATATTCTCTTTGTGGTGCATTAGGATATATTAGGTAACCTACCGTGCCATTTGTGCAGATTGTTCAAGATGGAGTCCTATATCTGAATCAAACTCATAGAAGCACTCAAATGACATTGTATCTCATAAATTGTAAATAAATAAACAATGTATCTAAAAAATTATCGGTTGTAAAGGGTAGCTGAATACCCGTGTACCCAGAGCACCACCATCCACTAGGTAGGGATTTAATTTATGAATCGATCTTCAAATTTGGTCCAAGTCACATTTCATTTATATTATGAATATTAAACATAAGTGTATCATATTTGTATATGGAATGGTTTGAGCTTGAATCCAATTGCTTCGAGTTTGGGTCTTTAATTTGAATTGGTTATGGGTTCAGGTTTGGTAACATAGACCCAATTTGGGTCTGGGTAAGGTACAAGTCCAAGTAACTCAGGTTCAAGCCCAAGTATATTATGGGGCCTAAACCAGATCCATTTTCATCCCTAACGAAAGTCATCCATTCCCTTACTACTATTATCACTATGGAATAAAAATGAAACTTACCTTTCAAAATAAGGTGTGTCAACGCACCACTTCTTAAACTCAGCTAGAATATCACATTTAGATCATGTTTGTTTGTATTAAAATACATAGGAATTAAATACATAGCAGTTTTCTGAAGTTTCTAAAAATGAAGATCAAAGGTGAATTTTAGAAATGAGCATAAAATAACCTTTCCTTTTATGAAAAAAGAATAAGATGTGAATGAGTACCTAGCCTTTGATCTTCATTTGTATTTCAACACAAACAAGTAAGCCCTTACTGATTATGTTTCAACAAGAGCTGCCCATCTTCTTTGTTATTAGCTTTCTAAAATACTCTCAACATAATTTAAAACTTAGGAAGCATATAACTCACTTTTTCTTTGAAAGGTTCACATATTGAAGAAGAGATTAAAACAACCTGTTTTCATCCTAGTCGGTTGGAACACTGGAAAAAGTGAAATCAATGGGAAGACTCATCATTACGGAAGAAAGACTAAAGAAAAGCACTTGTCGTGCTAATTTTCCCCCTACGATTTAGTAATTCTATAAACCTATCCAAAAATTACTCATGACATCAAATATGAATAACAATACTAAATTTTGATAAGAATTATATGAAGCCTGTAAAGACTATCAAGCTTCATGCATATAGTTCTGGAGACGAAAATTAAAATAAGATAAGACAAAAATCCTAGTATATATATTTTCTACCAGCGTTTTCTTTAATACCTATCCAAGAGACATCTAAAAATGGAAGAAGAAAATATAGAGAAGTCCATATCTTATTAATGTAAGTGGAGAAAAAGCTTCCCATCTATTTTTCATTTAAATTTAAAATACAGTCATTTAATAATTATACTAATACCAAATATTAAAACAAAAAAGAACCAATGGGCAGCATGGATAGGATACAAGTTGGAAATTCCAGTAGCAAAAACAAGGGGTTAGATGGAATCCACTTGGGGAATCCCAGTAGCAAAAATAAGGGGTTAGATGGGCCATGGGTTGACTTGATCCTTCTTGTAGTCTATAATTAAACCCTAAATGTGCCACGAGGTTGGACCTGCATGCGTCCATATCCCGCCATCATTTTAAAATTTGAACATATTATTAAAATAAATTAAACTAAAAAATCTGGACCCCACCTAATGGGCTTAGTTCCTAGCCTTGAACCCCAGTACACAGAATTATTTATTAACGAGTTCAGCTAAGCTCATCAGCTAGTGAATAAATCTGAATAAATTGTCCTTCTAAGATATATATATATCTAAAGTACTTAGAAACGTTTCAAAAGAAGTTCCCCCACAAATAAATACACATGCATGTAGTTTCTACATAGCTCAGGCTATTGGTGAGCATGCCGCATACATGTTACATGAATGCATATATACTACTCCACACTAGCCTAGTTCTAGGAAGCCATTAATTGGATAACGTAAACAATGTATTTGGCAGCAAGAAAATACATTTGTGATATTTATAAAAATAAAATTAAATAAGGAAATGTCTTTAGAACCTGCTTATACTACATCAAAGATCAACAATTTGATTAATGTCGAGACAATACGGTAGGACACACATGCTTAGGATGTACGGGTAGTCTTTGATTACCTGGTCATCCTTCATTTTTCTTGAATTTAGCGACCTTTCTTGCTATTGGGACATATAATTGATTTCCCATGTCATCAAAAAAGTGGTAGTACGCAAGCCTCCAAGATCTCTTGAACAACAAAATGCCACATACAACCCAAAAGCCCACAACAAATCCCGGTGCCATGCTAATAAAAAGTAGCTTTATTACTAACTCATCTTCAGCTCCTTCGCCGCCAAGAACCAGCTGTGAGTCACAATGTGTTTCATCTCCTGGGCATTGCTTCAAAAGCGGTGGCCCACATAATAAAGGGTTTCCCGTGTAGATGGATGAATCGTTGATAGTATCAAGTTGACGACCCGATGGAATTCTTCCAGAAAAGTTGTTGTATGACAAGTTCAAGTGATTTAAAGAAGTAATGTATGACAGGGTATGCGGAATCATCCCTGAAAGTCGGTTCCATGAGAGATCAAGAGATTCCAACCATCGAATGCCACTGATATTTTCTGGGATTGTTCATGTCAAATGGTTTTTTGATAAATTCAAACTCTGCAGGCCAAAAAGATGAGTAACCCCTTTAGGAATTTCTCCATCTAGATCATTTCCTGATAGGTTTATATTTATCACGAGTGAAATTGTACTGCTATACTCATATAGACTTCCTTTCCAAAGCACCCAAATGCTCTCTATGTGAACAAATTCATCACCAATATAAATGGCTTGGTTTGTTTTGTTCGCTATAGCCATGGCACTGAAGTTACCAAAGGACTCAGGTATTTTTCCCGACAAATTATTTTGTGAAAGGTCCAAGACTTGAAGTTTAGAAAGTAATGACAGCTGTGGAGGAATGTTTCCCATAAACATATTAGACCGCAAGACGAGGAACATAAGAGAAGTTAAATTCTCACCAATCCATTTTGGTATCCTCCCTGAGAACTTATTTTCTCCGAGATCAAGTGTGATCAATCTTGTGCAACTCTTCATGGATGGAGGGAGCTCTCCTGAAAGCTTGTTTTTGCTCAAGTGCAATGAAGTAAGCTGTGACAAATTACCTTTTGAGTTCGGAATGCCTCCAGACAAGCAATTATGTTCTAAGTCCACCATCTCCAAATACTGCAAATCCCATAAACACTGTGGAATCTCATGTGTCAGCTGATTATTTGAGAAACTTAAATATTTTAAATCTTTCATCTGGCATATTGACAGAGGAATGCTTCCCTTCAAGCGGTTACTGGAGAGATCTAGATAAGAAATGTTTGATGGTAAAATCTGAAAAATGTTAGAGATGGTATTTGAAACACTTGCATTTGACAGAGACAAATAAGACAATTGCTTTTGAGTTTGGAGCCATGGCAGGAATTGGGGCCCTATCTCGCAATCATCCATATTGAAAGATGTCAGTTGAAATGGAGGAACCCAATTAGAGCTCACATTGAAAACTAATGAAGTTAAAGAGATGTATAAATATTTCAATTTTATAAGATTGGAAAAGTGAGCTTCTGTTAGATTACATTTAAAAAAATTATTAGATAAGATTAAATAGTCTAGATTTGAAAGTTGTCCAAGGCTTTCAGGAACGGACCCATTCAATTTATTACTATAAAGAGATAGTGCACTCAAAGATGACAATCTTCCAAGAGATGGAGGAATTGGACCGGAAAGAGAGTTATCAAAAAGAGCCAATACTCTCAAGGAAGACAATCTTCCAAGAGATGGAGGAATTGGACTGGAAAGAGAGTTTTCAAAAAGATACAATTCTCTCAAGGAAGGCAATCTTCCAAGAGATGGAGGAATTGGACCGGAAAGAGAGTTATCAAAAAGATGCAATTCTCTCAAGGAAGACAATCTTCCAAGAGATGGAGGAATTGGACCGGAAAGAGAGTTACCAGAAAGATCCAATCTTCTCAAGGAAGACAATCTTCCAAAAGATGGAGGAATTGGACCGGAAAGAGAGTTAAAAGAAAGATCCAATCTTCTCAAGGAAGACAATCTTCCAAGAGATGGAGGAATTGGACCGGAAAGAGAGTTTCCATCAAGATATAATTCTCTCAAGGAAGACAATCTTCCAAGAGATGGAGGAATTGGACCGGAAAGAGAGTTATCAAAAAGATACAATTCTGTCAAGGAAGACAATCGATATCTTCCAAGAGATGGATGAATTGGACCGGAAAGAGAGTTCATAGAAAGATCCAATTTTCTCAAGGAAGACAATCTTCCAAGAGATGGAGGAATTGGACCGGAAAGAGAGTTTTCATAAAGATCCAATTCTCTCAAGGAAGACAATCTTCCAAGAGATGGAGGAATTGGACCGGAAAATGAGTTATAAGAAAGAGAGAGAGACTTTAGATTAATGAATTGCCCCAACCAATCAGGAAGATGCCCATCGAGTCCATTGCCTTCCAAATTCAAGTCCTCCAAATTGCTCTCGATGCATCCTATAAAAGACTCTTTGAATCTGTTTATTTCTCCATTGAAATGATTCCGCTGCAAATTCAAGGTCTCTAGGTTGCAAAGATCCCCCAGGGCAGCTGGAATGGGATACTGGAAAGAATTGTGATTAAGGTCAATCGACACCAATCTGCTGTTGTTAAACACCCAAGTAGGGATCTGAGGACCAAGGTTGTTCCTAGACAGATCAAGGGTACAAAGAGATGTCAAATTCACATGAGGAAGAGATGTAGAAATGTTTGGAAGCTGGCAATTGGACAAATGTAAGTTCAAAATAGAAGGAAGCATATTTATTGATAGTAGCCAATCGGCTGCCGTATTGAGGTGCACCGATCCCATATCAAGGTACTGCAAAGAAGAGAGGCCAGAGAGCCAATCAAGTCTATCCACATGCAAATCATAATCTGGAACCAATAAATGGTAAGAAGCATCATCACTCGTATTTACCAATATTTCACGGTCATTATTGAGATCAAGATAACTCAAGGTAGAGAGATTTCCTAGCTCATGGGGAACCCTTCCACCAAAGCCCGAGGAAGAGAGGTTAAGGTATCTTAAATTCTTGAATGAGCAGATGAATTTTGGGATGACTCTTCCTCGAAAGCAGTTGATGCTTAGGTCCAAGTGTTTCAAATATTTCAACTCAAGCAAAGATGGATTTATCTCACCAGATATGCATGATCTATTGAATGCTGCTTCAAGATCGCCGTTTGGTGAGGGCAATTGAATTTCGGATGGACCTCGGAAGACGAGCTTGACGACATGCCCTGTTTTGTTGCTGCAGTGAATGCCTGCCCACCTACAACAATCGTCTCCCACCCAAGAAGAGAGTCGGTTACTAGGGTCCTTGAGACCTTGTTTGAAGTGGATAAGTGCTTGTCTCTCTCTTTCCAAACAACCACTAGTACTGGTTGTTGTGTCTCCAACACAGGAATTGAATTTCAAGGATCCAATGTATAGGATTAGAAACCCAACCCAAAAATGAAGAAGAAATGGAATTGACTTTGTAAGAAACATGATTGATTAGTACTCGGAACAACAAGAAAAAGCAATGATGTGTGAGATGCTACGAGGGTTTGGGGAAAGTGCATATATATATATAGAGAGAGGAAGATGCATACAAGAGATTCTTGGATAAGCCAACTGGGTAAACTAAGATAAGATCCATCGCAAACCAACAACGATGGGAAAGAATCTCGTGTATTGGTGTGGGTACAAGATTCTCAAGTAGCAGATTACTTTTTCCACACGTTTTTTGTCTTAAGATATTTTGACGAGATCATCTTCAATCTTCAATATACTGTTGGACTCATGGATTGGTGATTCACATGGATCTACAAAGCATAGCCCCAGTCCAGCCCAGTCAAAGCTCAGTGTCCCTGTCCAGGTGACTTGTTCCGTCAACCCCTGAATGATGATGGCCTGCCTGCCGGCCTTTTTGACAAGGATCTGGATCCCCTTACTCTGGTCCAAATGAGGTAGAAAAGAGAAGGCCTCTCCACTTACTCTGGTTGGACGAGGGGCGGGTAAGATACAGGTAACAGGATGGTCTAGTCCACAGCTCTCTAGAAATGCCACCTATATCTATATATGTCTTAAGTCTTCGGCCGTGATGCACGCGTCTGGAGTCTGGGCCCATCTCTCTCTTTTTTCTTTTTCTTTCGGTGCATGCCCGCCAAAAACACGTTTTCAGCCATTTGTTCTTGTTGGATTTTATCTGCTTTCCACATATGATATGATTGACGCCCACTAATGATACTTTTGTAACTTTCTATGCAATCTCTATGAGTTCTGGGGCCCATCTGATTGACCACTGTCTCAGTCATCGATTAATGGTATGGTAATGTCATTATCAGCCCAATATGGGGCTTCACACTTTCCCTCATAAAGAGTCACACAAATGATGGATTCCTGAAACCGCAAACACAAAGCTGGAGTTGGATTGATTGCAACCCTAGATTAGATATTGCCTAATATAAGTATACATTATACCCTTAATTGAAAGTATGCAATCATACTCCAAATATCACTATGAATTTCATAGCTTGATTTTTTTTGGAATAATTACCTCCATCTATCACAGTGGGGATAAGACTAGGTCATAATTGTAGGATGGCCTATTAAGGGTAATTTGGTTATTTTAAAATAATTGAGGGAAAAAGTTGTTGTACAATAATTTTAAATGGATGGATGTAATTAATTAAAAACTTCATAGAAAACTTCAAAGATTAATTTGAAAAGTTTTTAAACCTGTGTCTATTTTTTAAATGAAAACTTAAGCCTTATTTAAGATTTTCCCCTTTTTATAATGATAGATCCCCAACTAGATGACGTAAATGATCAATATGACGAGCGGAAAATTACAAGGCCACATAGATGAGTGACCATGGTTTTGTATGTATTCAATTCTACAGATGGGAGACCCACCTTTAAGGAATCCTATCCATCCATGCAGAAACTTGGACCCGTTTACAGGCCCAATCCAGGCATTGACTGGGCTATGTTTGAGCTATGCTTTGCAGGTGCATATGCTTGGATAGATAATGATATCCCGACACATGAGAGGACTAGTTCAATGTCCGATAGAGGTGACTTAGAAAGTGAGACTCGTGGAAAGAAAGGGACGCCAAATAAATACGTTTGGATGTAACTAGGGCATGAGCCACGCCTGAATATATCCCCATATTTGGGTTTTCGTGCTAGCAAGGACATATGGGCTTGCACTTGTCGTAACCAAGTTGCAGACCTTCACTTTTCTAACTTCACCAGCAACAACAATATGATGTGAGCAGCTGTACCTATCTTTTAACTTGTTAAGGATAATGTCATACCATAATGGGATAGTCCTCAATGGTAAGCACCTCTTTGGTTGAGCCAAGACCCTCCATTGTTAACCAAGAAGGGTCAAGTGGTGGGCAGCTGGCAGGGTCCATATGCCTGCCTGCGGAATAAGCCCCGAGGAGCTCTCTTTCAACTAAACATCAAGATCTTCTCTTTTCGCAATGATTCATTTTAAAATGTATATCAGCTCAATTTAAAAGAAAAAAAGCGCTAATCAGGCCATAATTTTTTAATAAGACGCGTGGGATCTTAATGGACTTGATCGAGCATATATGGCCTGCACATGGGTCGCCAGGGGCTGCATGATAAAAGCTCATTTTTGGATCCTTTCTTGTGATGATATATTACAGATTGTAATAAAATTAAAAAAACAAGTCACAAATTGGAAGGAAGTCATGAGACCTAATGGCCCTATTTGGATGCTACGAACTCGGTTACCTGCATGGAGACACAAGGCAGTCAAGGGCTAGATTCAGCCAGACCTACATGGGCCTTAGTTTGAGCCCAACAAAGATTAAGAGTCCCATGTCAGACACGGACTTTGAATCCCAGGTTCGAGCCTACTAGTTTGATCCCACGGTCGGATGAAGCCCCATGTCCAATTAAAACTTGAGTCTTTTTGAAGATTCATTTCACTCGAAGAGCGCTCTTCATGCCATTGAAGTAATTTCTTAAAAAGTGTTAACATATTTGTTAAGGATCAGATCTGGAAAACCCAAACGATATTGGTTTTTGACCCTAGGGTCTATCACGAGTGGACCCCACCCTTTTGGACACTTTTAACACACTAATAACATTCTTTTAATTTATATTTATTTGTGAATAGTTAATATTGCATTTTGGAAAAATCATACCCATGCTCATGCATCACAATTGACACGGACCAGGCCCGCCCAGTCCCAAAGGAAAAAAAATACAAGAGCGCAGATATACCGCCGTATGTATTGGCGGTCATATTTAGTATGAATAAATGCACTTATGCATTCCTCAAGGAAAAGTCTCTTTTTGCAACAAGTACTTATCCACGTTCTGAAGGAAAATTGTTTGCTACTTGGTGTAATCGTTCAAATTTTGCAAGTAGATCATAGGACATTGCCCAAAGAGAGAACCGACACGTGCAGGGGGTGAGACTCACATTTGTGAGGAGGAAGAATTCGTGCACGAGAAGAGTGAAAACTCGTACGTGCGAGGAGAGAGAACTCGCACACGTAAGGAGTGAGGGAAACCTAGGTCAATCCCTGGTCATCCCGATGAGAAACGGGGGTTGCCACCTAACCCATGGTCGGAAAACTCTCCGACTTGACTCTTGACTCTCCCCGAGTCATCTGATTTTGATGAAGGACTGAGTAAAAAAAAAAGAGAGACTCAGCCGAGTCGTCTCATTTTAATAAGTTGTCTTCATTGCGAACAATATAATAGGTAGATCTAATTTTTAATAATTAAAGTTTATAATTTATAAGTAATCATGCATGAGGTTCGGAGCGAGTAATTTAAAAAGATGATGGGAAAGGAATTTAAACTTATATTTGATCTTTTTATATTCGGTAATCTACCAAATTTATTTTAAAAAGCCCATTAGGGCCCTAGCTAAGAGAAGTATGGCCCAACCCCTACCTCCCTTTCCCCAACTCAAAAAATCCCCCTTCCTGATCTCTTCGCTCTCTAAAAAATCCATTAAAATTTAAAAGAACTAAGCGTATTGATGATTACCATTAATCTAAGAATGTTAGTGATTTGAACCAAAAAATTGTGACCCATAGATTTATAGGTTGGATCTTTCTTTATATATATTTTTTCACAAATTGCTCAAAATCTATTATCTTGTACTTGTCCACTTGGAATATGGATTTTTGAAGAAGGAACCTTAAAACACTAGTACATTGATGAAAGGAATGAAAGGAATATGATGCCAGGTAACAGAAAGGGCAATGAAAGGAAGAAAAATCAATGTTCTTAAGTGGTCATGACTTATGAATTTTATGATGGACATGGAGCGTTTGGATTTTTAACGTATAAAGCTTACATGCATTATAGATGTAAGATCTTTATGATTTTCTAATAGTTTTATTTTTATATATATTCCTAAAGTCTAATTGTGTTCTAATGGGTTTTTAATCACCAAACTTCACCAATTACATATTCTACAGACAACATAAATATACTTTCACATTTTCACCCAAAAAAGAAAGGAAAAAAAAAACATGGAAGAGGCAATCACTAGGGTTGTCATGAGCCAGGCCCCACGCGTTCAACACACGTCCTTGCCCAGGTGACTTGTTCCGTCAACTACTGAATGATGATGGCCTGCATGTCTTTTTGGCAAATGTGGTAGAAAAAGAAGGCCTCTCCACTTACTCTGTTTTGACGTGGGGTGGGAGCGTAAGTTACACGATGGTCTACTCCACAGCTCTCTAGAAATGCGACCTATATCTATATATGTCTTAAGTCTTTGGTCGTGATACACGAGTCTGGAGTCTCTACCCTCTCTCACTTCAACTTGAGAAATATATATATGCTTGTTGGAATTTCTGAATTCAAGTTCCACCTTCTTTTGGGCCCATATCTCCCTGTTTTTCTTTTTCTTTCGGTGCATTCCCAGCCGAAAACGTTTTCAGCCATTTGTTCTTCTTTACCATTGTTGGATTTAATCTTCTTTCCACATATGATATGATTGACGCCCACTAATGATACTTTTGTAACTTTCTATGCAATCTCGATTAGTTTTGGAGACCATCTGATGGACCACTGTCTCGGTCACCGATTGATGGTAATGTCATTATCAGAAAATAGGTGACACAACAAGTAGATGTCAGAATGGCCCACTCTATGTGGTTTTAGCAGGAATATTACCTGATTGGGTCCAACGGGACACTGAATCCGAATCAATTGGGTTCCGGTGCAAACGGGTTTGGCCGGGTCGTTGGTTCTAAACTAGAATGCATTTATCTATGATCATTATGGAGCTATATATTTTGTATAATATCAGTACTAGTAACGAAGGCTCGTGTTAAGTCTGGGCTAAGAAAATTAAAATATATTTAATATTAATATATATTTTTAATAATATTAGAGAATTTTATTGGAAAATTCATCGTAGCAAAGCCAAGCCTGAGCCAGGTCCTAGTGATAGCTTGAGACCAGATCCAAGTGATTAGTACATATTTATGTTATAGCATTGTATATACATGTAATTTGGGCACCTGAGGCATGAGCCCAACTCCTGTTTGCATGTAACCAGGGAATGAGCTACGCATGCTGATATGCCCAGAGTAGGGTTTTCATGCTAACAAATACATATGGGCTTACACTTGTCCGAGCTAAGTTGCAGACCTTCACTTTTCTAACTTCACCAGCAACAACAATATGATGTGTGAGCAGATGTACCTAACTTTTAACTGGTTAAGGATAATATCATAACATGATGAGATACTACTCAATAGTAAGCACCTCTTTGGTAAGCAAGAAGGGTCAAGTGGTGGGTAGGCCTGCGGAATAAGGCCCGAGTAGCTCTCTTTCAACTAAACATCAGGATCTTCTTTTTACGCATGAAATTTGAAAGAAAAAAAGCGCTAATTGGGCCATAATTATTTAATAAGACGCGTGGGATCTTAATGGTCTTGATCGAGCATATATGGGCTGCACATGGGTCACCAGGGGCTGCATGATAAAAGCTCATTTTTGGATCCTTTCTTGTGATAATATATTCCTGATTGTAATAACAAAAAAACATGTCACGAATTGGAAGGAAGTCATGAGACCAAATGGCCCGATTTGGATGCTACGAACTCGGTTACCTGCATGGAGACACAAGGCAGTCAAGGGCTAGATTCGGCCAGACCTACATGGGCCTTAGTTTGAGCCCAACAAAGATTAAGAGTCCCATGTCAGACACGTACTTTGAATCCCAGGATCGAGCCTACTAGTTTGATCCCACGATCGGATGAAGGCCCATGCCCAATTAAAGCACGAGTCTTTTGAAGATTTATTTTACTCAGAGTTCTCTTCATTGCATTGAAATAATTTCTTAAAAAGTGTAACATATTTGTAAGGATCAGATCCAGAAATCCCAAACGATATTGGTTTTTGACCCTAGGGTCTATAACGAATGGACCCCACCCTTTTGGACATTTTTCACACACTAATAACTTGCTTTTAATATATATTTATTTGTGAATAGTTAATATTGTATTTTGGAAAAATCATACCCATCCTCATGCATCACAATTGACCCAACCTAGGCCAACCCAGACCCAAAGGAGAAAAGTACAGATGTACAGATATGTATTGGCCGCCATATTTAGTATGAATAAATGCACATATGTATTCCTCAAGGAAAAATCTCTTTTTGCAACAGGTATTTTTCCACGTTCTCGAGGAAAATTTTTTGCTACTTGGTGTAATCGGTTAAATTTTAATAACAGATCATAGGACTTTGAGTAAATTAAATAGGACAGGATATTTTTTTGGGCATCCAAGCTAAGGGGGCTAGGGCCCAAAGAGAGAACACACACAAGCAAAGGGTGAGACTCGTATTTGTGAGGAGGGAGAATTCGCACATGAGAAGAGTGAAAACTCGCACGTGTGAGGAGAGAGAACTCACACACGTACGTAAAGAGTGGGGGAGACCTAGTCAATCCCTGGTCATCCCGATAGAAAGCAGGGGTTTCCAACCAACCCATGGTTGGAAAACTGTCTGAGTTGACTCTCCTGAGTCATCTGATTTTGACAAAGGACCGAGTAAAAAATCGGGGAGACTTAGTGGAGTCATCTCATTTTAATAAGTTTTCTGCATTGCAAACCATTTAAAATGCAAATCTAATTTTAAATAATTAAAGTTTATTTATAAGTAATTATGCATGAGGTTCATAGCCACTAATTTAAAAGACTTATCTTCCGCAAATTGAATAAATTTATTTTTTCCTTTATCAACATCTGTTATCTACTTTCGATAATTCGACAAATATAATATAAAATTATCAAATAATCTATTTTCGATACTCTGACAAAGTTAATATTGAATTCTCAAAAAACGAATAAACAAAAATTTAATACATTGTTACTAGTAGTTCTTAATCCAAAAAAAAAATTCAAAAACATAAACTCCTACAGCTGCCCTCAACAGGTTTTCAAGTGTTGAAATCGTTGCATAATAGCTTCATTATCAACACTAGCAAACACATCATTTTTAATATATGTGACCAAACAGTCATTCATCTATTGATCTCCCATTTGGTTACGCAACATGTTCTTTACATATTTCATTGCTGAAAAAGTTCTTTATAACGTCGCAGTCGCTACTAATAAAATCAATGCCAATTTTAAAAGCAAATAAACCAATTGGTATACGATATTTGTCTTCACTAATTTTCAAGTAATGTCACCAATTCCTTTAAGTTATAAAAACTCATTGCTAGAGCGCATATCAGCAATGTGGGCCAATTAATTTTTTTTATTTTGGTAGACAATTGGCCCATTAACTTAGTTGGTGGGTATTTTATGGTGACTTTTGTCCATCACCACAGCAATAAGGAAAATGTGTAAAGTTGACTAATGTAGGGTGAAACTCTTAAATTGAGTGAGGTCAAAAGCTTTCAAAAATGCAATTCATGGCATAAAAAACTTTATTTTTAAATATTTTTGTCAGATCATGACCCCACTTTGATCCATGTCGTGACGCCCATGATTATAGATGTAAGATCTTCATGATTTTCTAATAGTTCTTTTGTTATATATATTCCTACTCAATCCTAAAGTCTAATTGTGTTTTAATGGACTTTTAATCGCCAAACTTCACCAATCACATATCGTAAAGACCACATAAATATACTTTCACAGTTTCACCCAAAAAAGGAAAAAAACGTTGAAGAGGCAATCACTAGGGTTGTCATGAGTCAGGCCCACACGCTCCAAACACGTCTTTGCCCAGGTGAGTTGTTCCGTCAACCACTGAATGATGATGGCCTGCCTGCCTTTTTGACAAATGAGGTAGAAAAAGAAGGCCTCGACTCCACTTACTCTGGTTTGACGTGGGGTGGGAGCGTAAGTTAAACGATGGTCTAGTCCACAGCTCTCTAGAAATGCGACCTATAGCTATATATGTCTTTAAGTCTTTGGCCGTGATACAGGAGTCTGGAGTCTCTACCCTCTCACACTTCAACTTGAGAAATATATATATGCTTATTGGAATTTCTGAATTCAAGTTCTTCCTTCTTTTGGGCCCATCTCTCTCTCTCTCTCTCATTTTTTTTTGGCGTATACTATGGAGTGGGAGTGTAAGATACAGGATGGTCTAATCCACAGCTCTTTTTACCATCTGTTCTTCTTTACCATTGTTGGGTTTTACCTTCTTTCAACATCTGATATGACTGACGCCCACGGATGATACTTTTGTAACTTTGCTTTACCACTGTTGGATTTTATCTTCTTTCAACATATGATATGACTAATGATACTTTTGTAACTTTCTATGCCATCTCGATTAGTTTTGGGGCCCATCTGATTGACCACTGTCTCAGTCTCGATTAATGGTGATGTCATTATCAGAAAATAGGGGACACAACCAGTAGATGTCAGAATGGCCCACTCTATGTGGTTTTAGCAGGAAAATTACCTGATAGGGTCCAACGGGACACTGAATCCGAATCAATTGGCCGTGTTTCGGTGCAAACGGGTTTGGTCGGGTCGTTGGTTGTATGCTAGAATGCATTTATCTAAGATCATTATGGAACAATATTTATATAATATCACTACTAGCAACAAAGGCTCGTGTTTAGCCTAGGCCAAGAAAATCAAAATATATTTAATTTTAATATTTTTATTATTATTAGAGAATTTTACAGGAAAATTCATCAAAGTGGCCATTGTATGAAAAATGAAATAGTAGTTCGGGCATGCAGTAGAAAAAAGGTATGTCAACACTTTTTTTTTTTTTTTTTTTTTTTTACTTTGAGAGCAGTGATGCTAGCGTTGTTTGTCTCTAACAGGAACAATGCTAGCCTTGCTCATTGTCCCTGTCTGTCTTAGCCAGAAGGCTGAATGGAGTGGCTTGGTTTTGAGTGGACCCATGTGTGGGGGTGTCCGATAAGTTCATGGAGAATATGACATTGTTTGTGATGCTAGTTCTGTAAGGAGGGTGTTTGAAATGGTTTTAGGAATCCTATCAATCCATTTAGACACGTGGGCTCTTTTACAAGCCCAAGTTTTATGCTAATCTGGACATTATTCATCCATCGTTCGATCTTATTTAAAAAAGAATTCACGGCCCGTAGCCATTAAATTTAAGGACTTAAAACTAGTGGTGCTCTTGGGTTGAGCTAGTCTGGACTCGAACACGGACCAGACAGCTTTGGACTAGTTAATAACTTCTTCTTCTTTTTTTTTCTAGATCCCAAGTTAACAGGGTTGTGACCTAAGAGAGAGCCTGCATACATACGGAAAAGCAGTCCACTCAAGTGAGAAAGGAGCCCACACAAGGGGCAAAAAAGCCTACACAAGTAAGAAAGGAGTCTGCACAAGTAGAAAGAGGTGATGTATCCGATGTTCGAACCCTAGGTAGCTGGATAAGAACTGACGCTCGTTACCAGGTAAGGAGCTGTTCTTGGCCAGTTAATAACATGATGTATGGAAGAAAGTGAAAATTCCTCCTATGGGACCGTCTGCATGTGGAAGACCTGATCTGTTCGGAGTCACAATTTTCCAACCTTGAACCAACTAGGAGTTGAAATATCTTTTATCTGTCCTTATTATAATAATGGCTCGAGATTGCATTCGCGGTCACAACCAAACTTGAAGAAGTATACGCCGCTATTATGTATAATGATTTTCAATTGTTGTAATATGACAAACCTTGACCCTATAAAATTCGAAAATACAATTGAAAGACTCAAAATATTGAAAAAATGGTAAAATACTGGCCCCCATAAATCAAGACATCCGATGTCCCTATTTCATATCTATCTAAGTCATCATATTCAATTTTTGGTACTTCCTTATACTTTATAAATCCATCAGAGTAGCCTGCATATGGAAAAAAAAGAAGCAGCCAAAAACACACACACAATAACAATCATCCCTTCTATTAACTTGGTGAAATTTTCACTGTAGTCATACTTGGGCCCACTCCCAATTATTCATGCCATGTTATTACAACCATTGACCTATCAATATTCGGCAGACAACTTCAAAATCTATTCATTTGTATAGAATCATGTTCATCGGATTTTGCAGGTTATCTGCTTGAAGATTATTACCCAAGGGAGAGAAGAAACTCGCTTATTGACCTTTTAATGTCTTCAAATAGGAAGTTTGCAGAAACCAATTTCACTTCAATAGGGCTTGGGCGGTTGCTGGATTAATTAATCACCGTGGACACCTTACCTTTTTCTTGGTATTCTTTCCAATCACATGCTTTATAAGTTACTTGTATGTTTACTACAATATTGGCCATGGCCCAGTATCTCCCTTGAGGAAAGTTTGTGAAGGGCCCATTCAAGATGGGATATTTATTTTGAGAGGTGTTGCTTTATTTTATCTCAATTCATTTTATTTATAAGAAGCTCCTAGCACAAGGGAACATTTAAAAAAATAAAAAGTGCTCCCAGATGTTGCTACTTTCCCGCCGTTCGAAACAACGTACGGAAAACCCACATTTTGTTACTTTTCCGCAAAATCCACATTTGCATATTTGCCGCCGATTAAAGCAACGGAAAACCCACTTTTTGCGGCTAAAGCGGCAGAAAATCCACATTTTGCGGCTTTTTCACAATTGAAGCGGCGGAAACCCACATTTTGCGGTTTTTCATATATAGTTACAGAACAATTTTTTTTGAGGTTTGGTCCACACATTGATACGAGAGCAGCTATGATTAGTGTTTACATGCAATAAAATCAAGGGGGATTCGGCGAGAGGTCCCTGAACATCTCACTTTATTGCCTTAGGTCCACAATCTTTTTTTATAGTGTGAAAGGTCCTTTTTCCAAATTTGAAAACCTAAAGTGTCTAATTTACCCTTTCTTCAAATCATATCCAATGATTAGTGGGATAAGCCATTAATAACGGTCAACTACCATTAAATTAGTCATGATTAGTAAAATTCCACTAATGAGATTTTCAAATAAAGTTCAAAAAATAGGAAACAAATTTCAAATAAATTTCTAAAAATGAAATAAATTTCAAACACGTAAATAAATTTCAAAAAATCCAAATAAATTTCAAAAGATCCAAATAAATTTCAAAAGACGAAAATAAATTTAAAAAAATGTAAATAAATTTCAAAAGTAGAAAATAAATTTCAAAAGATGTAAATAAAATTAAAAAAAATTAAACTCTAAAAAAACAAAAACTAATTTTAAAAAATACAAATAAATTTGAAATAACGCAAATAAATTTCAAAAAATGCTATAATATAAAAAGAACATAGAGAAATTTAAAAAGATGCAAATAAATTTCAAAAAATCTAAAAATTTTCAAAAGATGAAAATCAATTTAAAAAGACGCAAATAATTTTCAAAAGATGAAAATCAATTTTAAAAGATCCAAATAAATTTCAAAAAAGTGTAAATAAATTTAGAAAAACGCAAATACAGTTGCCACAAACTCGGATAAATTTGTCCAAACTCAGATAAATTTGTTCCATAACTCAGATAAATTAGCCAAAACTCAGATAGATTTGTCTAGAACGTAAAGAAATTTATTTCAGAACTCAGATAAATTTACAAAAAACTCAGATAAATTTGTTCAGAATTCAGTTAAATTTGTCCAGAACTAAGATAAATTTGTTCTAGAACTCAGATAAATTTCCAAAATAAAGATAAATTTGTTAGAAACTCAGATAAATTTTCCAAAAACTCAGTTAAATTTGTCGGGAACTCATATATATTTGTCAAAAACACAGATAAATTTCTCAAAAACTCAGATAGATTTGCTTTTGGGCTTTGAAACCATGTCAAACTTGACCCGACCTCACCCGGACCAGAACCGACCCTCTGGGTCATCTTCTTCCTCCTTTCGTTCTCCTATTCCAAAACAAGAACCGCAAACGTTCCTGCAACGACGATGGCGCAACGGCATTTCAACACGGGGATGGGCGAAAGTGTCACGGACCGCTTCGCCGAGCTTGATGAGCGAGGCGACGGCCTGCGATCGGACGACGGAGGTTGATTCGTAGGAGAAGATGGACTCAAGCGGTCATTCAGTCAGTTCACAATGTTTGCGATCAGAAGTTCTACCCCTACGAGGATACGGGTAGTCTTTGGACCCTCCAAGAACAGGGCGGGCATAGTTTGGCCCCTTGTCTGGGTCACCCAAATCATTGTAGAAGGCATAGTCATAGACACGATCCCACTCCTTAAGCTCCCCTTCTCCATCTCCTCTCAGATGCACAAGCTCTTCTTCCCTGTACTTACGTAGAGGCTTTGGCATGTCACTTTGTAGGTAGGTCTGCAATCACATCAAAAAGAAAGTTTCAGAACAACCCCCAGCATTTAATCTAAAATGGGGTCCACAGTCAAATTAAAAAGTATAATTCAAACCAACCCAAAACTCAGGGCGGTGGCTGGGCGTGGAGAGTTCGACACCAGCTTGCTCTATGCGGATCAATTGAACCGGCGCTACGTGGATCAATTTAAAGAAGGTTCGCTCGGTCTGGAACATCTTGTAGCCGTTGATAGCCTTTGTGAATTGGTGGCGAAAGCGATTGGCGCATCGAATCCGGTACGAACATACCATGTGAATCTTTCTCTGTTTACATCGATTCCTTATTTCTGGGCGATTGGGCAATTGTTTCCTATTGACGACGTAAGACTCTAGGTGGGATAATACAAAATTTCAAATTTCAAATTTCAAAATTTTATGCCTAAAACAGATGAAAGGGTAAATTAGTCATGAGAATTATATCCAGGGACTTCTCGCCGAAATATGTCCAGTTGCATGGACTACAGGCCTTAAAAGAAAAGTTCATGGACTGGAGGCCTTACAAGTTCTATATGAGGGACCTTTCGCTAATTATCTCTAAAATCAAAGCACAACAAATACAAGACAAACCGAAGCGATTAGTGAGTGAGAAGCGACCAAGTAGGGTGTGGTTCAACTCGTCATTAGGAGCAACATCATATGGGATTTTGAGATAGGTTCCTTACATCTGGAGACCCTTACATGGAAAGTGAGTTTCAATATACATTAGGTAGGAGTGGAATTGGCTCTTTCAAATTGACTCAACACGAAAGAACTGACCAATTACATGCCGCGCACCTCGATTTGGGCTCAGTTTGGGTTTACCTCATTGATTGGGTCCTAACTCAAGCACTTTCCATTTCTAGAATAGGCATATCTCTAGGTCAATAATTGCACACATGCAGGCCCTACCCTCAAGCATTCCTGATCCTAGGACTTCAATACTCAGATAGTCTAATAGGCATTTGCATGAAACCCCACGTTATTCAGACCCAACTCCTAAGCTCTACTTCCCTATATCCTTATCCAAGGCTTAATAACAAGTTCAGTCCATACCGATGCTTTATCCAACAATTAAATAGCCCAAATTACATGTATGTAAGCCTACGCCCAGGCGTGAGACCGAGCCTTTAGTTAAAAAGAAATCCCAGAGCCAGGTCTGAGTGACAGCTTGAGACCAGTTCCAAGTGATATATTACATATTTATATCTTAGCATTGTATATACATGTAATTTGGGCACCTGGGGCCTGAGCCCAACTCCTGTTTGGATGTTACCAGGGCATGAGCTACACATGCTTATATGCCCTGATTTAGTTTCTAATACATTGATGGTTGAGTAGTGTCGGCACCTTGGTTTCACACACATGCCCACGGATCGATCCTTGAGTCAAACAAGTTGGACTATAAATGATATATAATTAAAACTATAGTAGACTCTACATAAGAATGGATTTCTTTTTTTGTGAAATTAAGTTTCTCATTTCCTTTCCATTTCCATAAAAAAAAAAAAAAAAACTTAGCTCTGTTTGTGTAGCAGTATTTTCGTAGAATTGGATCCGTGTTTCCTTTCTCTTTCGAATAGCTTTGTTTGGTGCAACTTAAGTTGCTGCGATAAATCAGGAATAATTAGCCACTATATCCGTGCTCATGGCTCGATTCTTGCAGGTCAACACTCTCATAAGTTTGAAGCCTCCTATGCTTTTTTACTACCTTTCATAGAGTTCCCTCATCTATGAATTTCAAGAGTTTGAATAGGGAATTTCCAAAAGCCTGTTAAATTGCATATTCTTATATTTTTCAACAACTGTTTACTATATTCATCTCTAAGCTTGCATCTCAACAACTCTTCAGTTAGCGAGTTGATACACAAGGAAACAAGTGATAATCTTTTAGGATGTCAAATCTTTGATCATAGCAAGTAAACCCTCCTCCGATTCAGCTTCCTTGGATGACCACAGCCAAAGTCCTTATGGTTCACTTCTTTTAGAGAACAAAACCCATCGAAAAGCGGGCACCCCGCATCCTTTTAGGAAAAGGCAATATCAAAGAAAAGGAAGGTTTCCTCCCACCGACTCATTTGAAGAGATGGGCTGAACTTGTGGCAACGTCTTTAACTCTTACATTCTAACGCGTTAAATCTAGAGATCCTATTTTTGACCCTTAGAATAATTTTTTGCTAAACTCTTTCTCTTTTTTTTTTGGCTAAACTGACCCTTAGAGTAATTTAGTAAGGCTGAGTTTTTCGCCTCCGAAAAGAATTAATTTCTAAGCTTCCAAATAGCCCACCATTTAGCCATGACCGACGCATGACTGACGCCTTCCACTTTTGGTCTTCACTGGATGATACTCTGCTTGTCAAATCGTTTAGGATGTCAAATCTTTGTGAATAATTAGAGAGAACCTTAATTCTTCATTTATTTTACATGAAAACGAGTTGATACACAAGGTACTAACATTGTTTTTCATATAAACCAAAATGGTTCTTACATAATTTTTCACATAAACCAAGAGGATTCCTCCTACTACACTTACTACCATCGACTAAAATAACAAAGCAAGCAGAACCAAAGATACATAGCAGACAACATCGCTTCTTCAAACATAATCACAGATCCATAGCAGACTTTACTTTTAACTCCACCATTGTTACCCTACATAAGAAAATGGCAATGTCAAAAAAACAATAAAATGAAACTGATAACTCAGAAAACAATAAAACAAAATATTTGGTCGAGTTTTATAGAGTTCATTTTTTGCAAAGAGAAGTGACTATATATTCTCTTTGTGGTGCATTAGGATATATTTGCTAACCTACCATGCCATTTGTGCAGATTGTTCAAGATGGAGTCCTATATCTGAATCAAACTCATAGAAGCACTCAAATGGCAATGTATCTCATAAATTGTAAATAAATAAACAATGTATCTAAAAAATTATCGGTTGTAAAGGGTAGCTGAATACCCGTGTACCCAGAGGACCACCATCCACTAGGTAGGGGTTTAATTTATGAATCGATCTTCAATTTTGGTCCAAGTCACATTTCATTTATATTATGAATATTAAACATAAGTGTATCATATTTGTATATGGATTAATGGTTTGAGCTTGAATCCAATTGCTTTGAGTTCAGGTCTTTAATTTGAATTGGTTATGGGTTCAGGTTTGGTAACATAGACCCAATTTGGGTTTGGGTAAGGTACAAGTCCAGGTAATTCAGGTTCAAGCCCGAGTATATTGTGGGGCCTAAACTAGATCCATTTTCATCCCTAACCAAAGTCATGCATTCCCTTCTTACTATTATCACTATGGAATATAAATGAAACTTACCTTTCAAAATAAGGTGTGTCAACGCATCACTTCTTAAAATCAGCTAGAATATCACATTTAGATCATGTTTGTTTATTTTAAAATACATAGGAATTCAATACATAACCTTTTTCTAAAGTTTCTAAAAGTGAAGATCAAAGGTGAATTTTTAAAAATGAACATCAAATAACCTTTCCGTTTATGAAAAAAGAATAAGGTGTGAATGAGTACCTAGCCTTTGATCTTCATTTGTATTTCAACACAAACAAGTAAGCCCTTACTGATTATGTTTCAACAAGAGCTGCCCCTCTTCTTTGTTATTAGCTTTCTAAAGTACTCTCAACTTAATTTAAAACTTAGTAAGCATATAACTCACTTTTTCTTTGAAAGGTTCACATATTGAAGAAGAGATTAAAACAACCTGTCTTCATGCTAGTTGGTTGGAACACTGCAAAAAGTGTGTATTAGACTGCTTCCAGACTGAAATCAATGGGAAGACTCATCATTACGGAAGAAAGACTAAAGAAAACTCATTTAATGAGAAACCTATATTGAAATGCTTAAAAGCACTTGTCGTGTTAATTTCCCCCCTACGATTTAGTAATTCTATAAACCTATCCAAAAATTACTCGTGACATCAAATATGAATACAAATACTAAATTTTGATAAGAATTATGAAGCCCGTAAAGACTATCAAGCTTCATGCATATAGTTCTGGAGACGAAAATTAAAATAAGATAAGACGAAAATCCTAGTGTGTGTGTATATATATATATATATATATATATTTTCTACCAGCGTTTTCTTTAATACCTATCCAAGAGACATCTAAAAATGGAAGAAGAAAATATAGAGAAGTCCATATCTTATTAATGTAAGTGGAGAAAAAACCTCCCATCTATTTTTCATTTAAACTTAAAATACAGTCACTTAATAATTATACAAATACCAAATATTAAAATAGAAAAGAACCACTGGGCAGCATGGATAGGATACAAGTTGGAAATTCCAGTAGCAAAAACAAGGGGTTAGATGGAATCCACTTGGGGAATCCCAGTTGCAAAAACAAGGGGTTAGATGGGCCATGGGTTGACTTGATCCTTCTTGTAGCCTATAATTAAACCCTAAATGTGCCACGAGGTTGGACCTGCGTCCATATCCCGCCATCATTTTAAAATTTGAAGATATTATTAAAATAAATTAAACTAAAAAATCTGGACCCCACCTAATGGGTTTAGTTTCTAGCCATCTTCACTCACAAGACTTGAACGCCAGTACACAGAATTATTTATTAACGAGTTCAGCTAGTGAATAAATCTGAATAAATTGTCCTTCTAAGCTATAAATATATATAAATATATATATATATATATATAAAGTACTTAGAAAGGTTTCAAAAGAAGTCCCCCCACAAATAACTACACATGCATGTAGTTTCTACATAGCTCAGGCTATTGGTGAGCATACCGCATAGATGTTACATGAATGCATATATACTACTCCACACTAGTCTAGTTCTAGGAAGCCATTAATTGGATAATGTAAACAATGTATTTGGCAGCAAGAAAATACATTTACGATATTTAAAAAAAAATTAAATAAGGAAATGTCTTTAGTACCTGCTTATGCTACATCAAAGATCAACAATTTGATTAATGTCAAGACAATACGGTAGGACACACATACTTGGGATGTAATGGTAGTCTTCGATTACCTGGTCATCCTTCATTTTTCTTGAATTTAGCGACCTTTCTTGCTATTGCGACAAATAATAGATTTCCCATGTCATCAAAAAAGTGGTAGTACGTATGCCTCCAAGATCTCTTGAACAACAAAATGCCAAATACAACCCAAAAGCCCACAACAAACCCCGGCGCCATGCTAATAAAAAGTAGCTGTATTACTAACTCATCTTCAGCTCCTTCGCCACCAAGAACCAGTTGTGAATCACAATGTGTTTCATCTCTTCGGCATTGCTTCAAAAGTGGTGGCCCACATAATAAAGGGTTTCCCATGTAGATGGATGAATCGTTGATAGTATCAAGTTGACGACCCGATGGAATTCTTCCAGAAAAGTTGTTGTATGACAAGTTCAAGTTATTTAAAGAAGTAATGTATGACAAGGTATGCAGAATCTTCCCTGAAAGCCGGTTCCATGAGAGATCAAGAGATTCCAACCATCAAATGTCACTGATATTTTCTGGGATTGATCCTGTCAAATGGTTTTTTGATAAATTCAAACTCTGCAGGCCAAAAAGATGAGTAACCCCTTTAGGAATTTCTCCATCTAGATCATTTCCTGATAGGTTTATATTTATCACGAGTGAAATTGTACTGCTATACTCATATAGACTTCCTTTCCAAAGCACCCAAATGCTCTCTAAGTGACCAAATCGGAAATCACTATAAATGACCTCCTTTGTTTTGTTCGCTATAGCCATGGCACTGAAGTCACCAAAGGACTCAGGTATTTTTCCCGACAAATTATTTTGTGAAAGGTCCAAGACTTGAAGTTTAGAAAGTAATGACAGCTGTGGAGGAATGTTTCCCATAAACATATTAGACCGCAAGACGAGGAACATAAGAGAAGTTAAATTCTCACCAATCCATTTTGGTATCCTCCCTAAGAACTTATTTTCTCCGAGATCAAGTGTGATCAATCTTGTGCAACTCTTCATGGATGGAGGGAGCTCTCCTGAAAGCTTGTTTTTGCTCAAGTGCAATGAAGTATATAAGCTGTGACAAATTACTTTTTGAGTTCGGAATGCCTCCAGACAAGCAATTATGTTCTAAGTCCACCGTCTCCAAATACTGCAAATCCCATAAACACTGTGGAATCTCATGTGTCAGCTGATTATTTGAGAAACTTAAATACATTAAATCTTTCATCTGGCATATTGACAGAGGAATGCTTCCCTTCAAGCGGTTACTGGAGAGATCTAGATAAGCAATATTTGATGGTAAAATTTGAAAAATGCTAGAGATGACATCTGAAATACTTGCATTTGATAAAGACAAATAAGACAATTGCTTTTGAGTTTGGAGCCATGGCGGGAATTGGGGCCCTAATTCGCTATCATCCATATTGATAGATGTCAGTTGAAATGGAGGAACCCAATTGGAACTCACATTGAAAACTATTGAAGTTGAAGATATGTCTAAATCTTTCAATTTTATGAGATTGGAAAAGTGAGCTTCTGTTAGAATACATTTAAAAGAATTATTAAATAAGAATAAATCCTGTAGATTTGAAAGTTGTCCAAGGCTTTCAGGAATGGATCCATTCAATTTATTACTAAAAAGATATAGTGTACTCAAAGATGACAATCTTCCAAGAGATGGAGGAATTGGACCAGAAAGAGAGTTATTAGAAAGATGCAATTCTCTCAAGGAAGACAATCTTCCAAGAGATGGAGGAATTGGACCAGAAAGAGAGTTTCCAAAAAGATGCAATTCTCTCAAGGAAGACAATCTTCCAAGAGATGGAGGAATTGGACCGGAAAGAGAGTTTCCAAAAAGATCCAATTCTCTCAAGGAAGACAATCTTCCAAGAGATGGAGGAATTGGACCGGAAAGAGAGTTTTCAGAAAGATCCAATTCTCTCAAGGAAGACAATCTTCCAAGAGATGGAGGAATTGGACCGGAAAGAGAGTTTCCAAAAAGATGCAATTCTCTCAAGGAAGACAATCTTCCAAGAGATGGAGGAATTGGACCGGAAAGAGAGTTTCCAAAAAGATCCAATTCTCTCAAGGAAGACAATCTTCCAAGAGATGGAGGAATTGGACCGGAAAGAGAGTTTTCAGAAAGATCCAATTCTCTCAAGGAAGACAATCTTCCAAGAGATGGAGGAATTGGACCGGAAAGAGAGTTTCCAAAAAGATCCAATTCTCTCAAAGAAGACAATCTTCCAAGAAATGGAGGAATTGGACCGGAGAGAGAGTTTCCAGAAAGATGCAATCCTCTCAAGGAAGACAATCTTCCAAGAGATGGAGGAATTGGACCGGAAAGAGAGTTTTCATGAAGATCCAATTCTCTCAAGGAAGACAATCTTCCAGGAGATGGAGGAATTGGACCAGAAAATGAGTTATAAGAAAGAGAGAGAGACTTTAGATTAATGAATTGCCCCAACCAATCAGGAAGATGCCCACCGAGTCCATTGTCTTTCAAATTCAAGTCCTCCAAATTACTCTTAATGCATCCTATAAAAGACTCTTTGAATCTGTTTATTTCTCCATTGAAATGATTCTGCTGCAAATTCAAGGTCCGTAGGTTGCAAAGATTCCCCAGGGCAGCTGGAATGGGATATGTGAAACTATTGGAACGAAGATCATGCGACACCAATCTGCTGTTATTAAACACCCAAGTAGGGATCTGAGGACCAAGCCAGTTCCCAGAAAGATCGAGGGTAGAAAGGGATGTCAAATTCACATGAGGAAGAGATGTAGAGATGTTGGGAAGCTGGCAAAAGGACAAATGCAAGTTCAAAATAGAAGGAAGCATATTTATTGATAGTAGCCAATCAGCTGTCGTATTGAGGTTCACCGATCCCATGTCAAGGTACAGCAAAGAATAGAGGCCAGAGAGCCAATCAAGTCTATCCACATGTAGATCATATTTCGGAACATCGAAAGGGTAATGAGAAATATCATCACTTGTATTTACCCATATTTCACGGTAATTATTGAGATCAAGATAACCCAAGGTAGAGAGATTTCCTAGCTCATGAGGAAGCCTTCCGCCAAAGCCTGAGGCAGAGAGGTTAAGGTATCTCAAGTTCTTGAATGAATCGATGAATTTCGGGATGACTCTTCCTCCAAAACAATTGATGCTTAGGTCCAAGTGTTTCAAATATTTCAACTCAAGCAAAGATGGATTTATCTCACCAGATATGCATGATCTATTGAATGCTGCTTCAAGATCGCTGTTTGTTGCAATTGGTGAGGAATATTGCATTTCGGATGGACCTCGGAGGATGAGGTTGACGACATGCCCTGTTTTGTTGCTGCAGTGAATGCCTGCCCACCTACAGCAATCGTCTCCCACCCAAGAAGAGAGTCGGTTACTAGGGTCCTTGAGACCTTGTTTGAAGTGGATAAGTACTTGTCTCTCTCTTTCCAAACAACCACTAGTACTGGTTGTTGTGTCTCCAACACAGGAATTGAATTTCAAGGATCCAATGTATAGGATTAGAAACCCAATCCAAAAATGAAGAAGAAATGGAATTGACTTTGTAAGAAACATGATTGATTAGTACTCAGAACAACAAGAAAAGCAATGTTGTATGAGATGCTACGAGGGTTTGGGGGAAGTGCATATATATATAGAGAGAGGAAGATGCATACAAGAGATTCTTGGATGAGCCAACTGGGCAACTAAGATAAGATCCATCACAAAGCAACAACGATGGGCAAGAATCTCGTGTATTGGTGTGGGTACAAGATTCTCAAGTAGCAGATTACTTTTTCCACACGTTTTTTGTCTTTAGATATTTTGACGAGATCATCTTCAATCTTCAATATACTGTTGGACTCATGGATTGGTGATTCACATGGATCTACAAAGCATAGCCCCAGTCCAGCCCAGTCAAAGCTCAGTGTCCCTGTCCAGGTGACTTGTTCCGTCAACCCCTGAATGATGATGGCTTGCCTGCCGGCCTTTTTGACAAATGAGGTAGAAAAAACAAGGCCACATAGATGAGTGACCATGGTTTTAAATGTATTCAATTCTACTGATGGGAGGCCCACCTTTTAGGAATCCTATCCATCCATGCAGACACTTGGACCCTTTTACAAGCCCAAATTTTATGATGTTCTAGACATTATTCATCCTATGGTCTTATTTAAAATAAAAAAATTTCACGGCCCATAGCCATTATAATTTTAAGAACTTAAAACTAGGGGTGCTCGTGGGTTGGGCTAGTTTGGACTCGATCACGGCCCAAGTCGCTCTGGGCCAGATAATAACTTGATGTGTGGAAGAAAGTGAAAATTCCTCCTATGGGACCTTCTGCATGTGGAAGGCCTGATCTGTTGACTTCTGTGCGCTCATTATAAGCCCAAGTCATCCCCGTGGAAAGTCTGGCACCTATATATGGGCCATGGCTGCTACTTGACTCATGACTTGGGATTTTACATACTTACCCTTAACTCCCAATGGGCCCCACTCTGGATAAAAGTTTATCCAAAGAAAATCCGGGTGTGAAGTTCATGGGCCAAGCTACAAAGGCTTGGCTCGATCCCAACCATGGATGTATGTTGCTCCAAACAAAACCCAAGTTTGAAGTTCATAGAGATATTTGGCACATACTTGCATACTTTCAACTAAAGTGTACACTGTATCGACAAATTAGGAGATGTCTAATCTACAGTTGTAGTTCAAACCAACTATTTTATTTATTTATTGTTGTTTCTATATTGGGTTACTGGGATTGATCCCCTGGGGATATGTATGAAACCAAGGTGCAAACAACAGTCAACCATGAGTATGTTTTGCAATTCAATGTTTCATATGTACGAATCTAGGAATCCGCTATTCATGTGGAAGTTTATGGGTCAAAGTATGAGGCCCAGGCCCAATCTGGGCATTGACTGGGCTATGTTTGAGCTATGCTTTGCAGGTGCATATGCTTGGATAGAGAATGATATCATGACACATGAGAGGACTGGCTAAATGTCTTATAGAGGTGACTTAAAAAGTGAGACTCGTGGAAAGAAAGGGATGCTAACAAATACGTGTGGAAAAAGTTGGGCATCGTGGAAAATTCTATAGAGAGGATTGCTCTGGTTGGGCCTACTAGTCAAGGGTCAAGACAGAGAAATGGCTAAGCTAATGATTGGCTAACTGCGGATTTTTTATTTTTGATTGGCTAAGCTAACGATTGGCTAAGACCATAACCAACCAACCCCACCCTCTTAGAAAAGTCGAGACTTTAGATCCATTGCCATCAACTTTGATTTTTGATTAAGGTGATGGGATTGGGACCCCCTGTATGTCTATGTCCCTAAAACCATCAATGGCAAAGTGAGAAATAAACCAAAGCCTACTTGTGGAAGAAGATTAGGCACTCATGGACCATCACTGTCAATGTCCTGGAATCTTCTTTCCTTGATAATTCCATGACACGGGGAACCCCCCCCCCCTCCCCCCCAAATAAACCAAAGCCTACTTGTGGAAGAAGATTAGGCACTCATGGACCATCACTGTCAATGTCCTGGAATCTTCTTTCCTTGATAATTCCATGACACGGGGCTTTGATATTTCTTCTTTAATGCCCCCCCCCCCCCCCCCCCCCCCCCCCCTCCCCCCGCCCATTAAGTTAATATTTCGGTCCAAAACCAGTCGTCGGGCCTGAAAGTCAGGCTCAGGGTGATATCATTTGCAAGATCTATATGCTCCTTTGTGCTAAATATGTTGGGCCAAGCCAATCCAAGCCTTTAACATACATTCAGCATATTAGCATTAGGCCTATCAATTTGGCCTTGAGAGAAGGGGGCCAGGACCTCAAAATTTTGTGTTGTTCTAGACATTATTCAATCTTATTTAAGAGAATTTCACGGCCCATAGCCTTTAAATTTAAGGACTTAAAACTAGGGGTGCTCGTCGGTTCGGCTAGTCTGGGCTAGATCACGGCCTAGATCGGTTTGGGCCTGATAATAACTTGATGTATGGAAGAAAGGGATAATTCCTCATTTGGGAGTTGGGACGGTCTATATGTGGAAGGCCTGATTTGTCCATGGAAGAAAATGTCTATGACCCTAAAACTAAAACCATCAAAGATTAAGTGGGAAAAAAGGCCAAAGCCTACTTGTGGAAAAAGATCCAGACTCACTTTGGATAATACGTTGGATAAGAAGTACATCTAGACGGCGTTTACATTGGTTAGAGTTGTAGAATACTTTCACAATACATGTGTGCACACATGTACAGGTATACACATGGCAGGCTTAATGAGACTAATTATGCAATTATACACATACATGTATACACTTTGGATATCTAGGAATTTTGATATGTTTGAGCCTGGATTCTTCAGATGGAGGGAATTTCCAACTAAAATCAGTTACATTTTGACAGACAAGAAGATGTCGATAGATGAAAGAGATGGCCCACAGGTGCCAAATTTTCTAAGAAACTCTGTAGTCCAACTTCTCCCACTCTGTAGTCTAACATGAGACTAGACTTCAAAGTCATTGGACTCTACTTGTGTTTGTGGAGCCCGTCCGTCAGCCTGATAGTCATTTTCATGTTTCCTCCATTTGCCCGGGGACAATCACCTTCTTCCACACGTTTTCCCCTACTATTATTTGTTGTTTCCCTTGACGTGTTTGTGTCCCTCACTTCCTCTTACAAGCTGTTTCTTGGATTCATCGATTTAAAGTGATTCATCGATTTAAAGTGGGTCGTATCAGATTATCTAAAATCTAGCAATATCCAGATCATCGATGACTAGAATGGCAGCAATAGTTGAGTTCCAACTTTTCCAAGAAAGATGAAAGCTCTTGATGAGGGAGGATCATAAACTTCTCAAGTAAAGAAGATCGTAGGACAGTGGTAGCAATGGTCCATGAATACGTAATATTGTTCCAAGTGGCTACTACCTCCACACGTCGGCTTTGGGCCTTTGGCTTCTTTTCCTATAAAATTAATCTAAAATCAAAGCTGATTGCAACTTTTCCAAGAAGGTGAGGTTGGTTTGCTCACAATTAAGGTCTTTGAACTCCAATAGTGACAGGTCGTCCATCTTCCAACACGCGGCACCTTTGTGCATCTTCCAGTGTTCACTTCATGGCAATAGATATCTATTAATTGACTTAACGGGGTTTTGACATATTAGGCCCCCTTAATTCGAGATGTTCCAATGAAATGACCAAGCTTAAAGTAATTAAACGACTCTGGTCAACTTTTTTTTTTTTTTACTTTTTTGCTCCGGATTCCATAATATCATAGCTCTTATGTTGCATCTTTTCCAAATGAAAAAACCTGAAAAATGGTGATCAAATGGGTATTTACTTTTCACAAAATGTCAAATTTTGTATTTTATAAAAAATGAATTTGTTCACCGTTTGCAAAAAGTATATGATACAGAAATTGATAAATCCTATGATATGATATCATGGGATATGGTGAAAAAAAAAAAGTTAAAAAAATAGTGTTAACCAGAGTCAAACGACTCTAGCGACATTATGTAAATTTGAGTCATGAAATTGGAAAAACAAAATCTGACGTGAACCAATATGTCAAAACCCATATTTTCTATGCATTGGCATCTTTTTTTTTATATAGTTAAAAACTCATCTCGAATTTTGCAAATGACTGATTATTTTTGCGTTCATTTGTTAGTAATAGGCAGTAACTTTTAGTTATAGATAACCCCATCTTGAAATGAAATTTTGGAAAATTCCCCACCGTGGTTGTAAAATCTTTATGTACTAAAGTATCTTTGACCGTGTGATATGAACGCATACCATATTTTGCAATTTTACAATTTTTAATTAATCCCCTCTTGTCGGGTTAGAAAATGAATACATCTATGCACCATTTATAATTTTATGCGATATCACAAGATGAAGGAAATAATTTTATGAGATACCGCAAGATGAAGGAAATTTTAGTTCATAAAAACAGCAGGAGTACTACTTGTTGGGAAGTTCCTCAATTTTTGTCATTAGGCAGACTTACTAACGGCTAAATGAGCAAAACCCTATATAGTTATTTGTTATTTTGACGACGCAAGAAGGGCCAAGGTGGCTTACCGAGCTCCAAATTAAGTTTTGATAGATCATAATAGAATCGAATAGGTGGGCCACCATCCAAGTTCCACTGACTTAGGGGCAAGGGGGTTGGTGGACTGTTTTTTACGAGGTGGAGGTAATAGTGGATCAAAACATGGAATGGTTTGGATAATGATAGGGGCCCACAAAGGTGCAGAAAATTCTAAAGGGGTTTAAGTTTTTGCCTTCTTTTTTTTATAATTATTGGGATAGTGCTCAAAGTCCAGGAGGATCTAAGATAGAAAACTTTATACGTTGGGTTTCATCATATCGGTGAGAAGATTAGTCGATTGGGGTCAGGAATTAGTGGCCACGATCCTCTCATATGTCGGGATATCATTCTCCATCCTAGCATATGCACCTACGATGTATGGCTCAAATCTAGTGTAGTCAAAGCGTAGATTGGACTGGCCCCACACCTTGACCCACAAATTGTCATTTAAACAATGGATTCTTAAATCGACAAATGTATAACATTTAGTTTCCAATACATTGATGATTGAGTGGTGTCAGTACCAAGGTTTCACACACATCCGCACGAATCAATCTCTGAGTCAAAACAAGTGGGACTAGTAAATGATTTATGATTAAGACTAAAGTAGACTCTATATAAGAATGGATTTCCTTTTTTTTTTTTTTTTAAATTAAGTTTCTCATTTCCTTTCCATTTCCATAAAAAAGCATAGCAACACAAACATGCCTTCTAACTCCACCATTGTTACCCTACATGAAAAAATGGCAAGGTCAGAAAAACAATAAAATTAATGAAAGTGAGAAATTCAAAAAACAATAAAACAAAATTTGTAGTTGAGTTTTATAGAGTTCATATTTTGTAAAGAGAAGTGGCTATATATTCTCTTTGTGGTGCATTAGGATATATTAGCTAACCAACCATGCCATTTGTGCATATTGTTCAAGATGGAGTCCAATATCTGAATCAAACTCATAGAAGCACTCAAATGACATTGTATCTCATAAATTGTAAATAAATAAACAATGTCTCTAAAAAATTTCAGTTGTAAAGGGTAGTTGAATACCCGTGTACCCAGAGGACCACCATCCACTAGGTAGGGGCCTAATATATGAATCGATCTTATGAATTTAACACTCGTGGGCTAGATAATAACTTGATGTGTGGAAGAAAGTGAAAGTTCCTCCTATGGGACCTTCTGCATGCGCAAGGCCTGATCCGTCCAAATGGAGAAAATTCCCCATGGAAGAAAATATCTTTTTCTCTCTGTTGACTTGTGTGTTTTCATTATAAGCCCATGGCCAAGTCATCCTTGTGGAAAGTCTGGCACCTATAGGCCATGGCTATACTTGACTGGTGACTTGCGATTTTACATACTATTACCCTGAGCTCTCAGTGGGCCCCACTTTGGAAAAAGGTTTATCCAAAGAGAATCCAGGTTTGAAGTTCATGGGCCAAGCTGCAAAGGCCTGGCTCGACCCCAACTATGGGTGGATGGTGCTCCAAACAAAACCTAGGTTTGAAGTTCATAGTGATATTTGGCGCATAATTGCATACTTTCCACTAAAGTGTACACTGTATCGACAAACCAACTATTTTATTTATTTTTTGTTGTTGCTCTGTTGGGCTATGGTTTAATTTGAGAATCCAAGGATTGATCTATGGACATATGTATGAAATCAAGCTGCCAACACCAGTCAACCATGAGTGTGTTTTGCAATTCAATGTTTTATATGTATGAATTTAGGAATCCGCTATTTATGTGACAGTTTATGGGTCAAAGTGTGGAGGCCCAGCCCAATCTAGGCGTTGACTGGGCTATGTTTGAGCTATGCCTTGTATTTGTAGGTGCATATGCTTGGATAGAGAATGCTAAATATCTGATAGAGGTGACTTAGAAAGTGAGACTCATGGAGAGAAAGGGACTCCAAACAAATACGTGTGGAAAAAGTTGGGCCGGTCATCATGGAAAATCCTGCACAGAGGATTGCTATCAAGGGTCAAGACAGTGAGCGATTACAGAAAAAAGGCTAAGAAAATGACTGGCTAAGACCATAACCAACCAACCCTACTGTATGTTTAAAACTTTGAGACTTGAGATCCATTGCCATAAACTTTGATTTTTTTATTAATATGATGGGATTGGCACCTACTATATGTCTAAAACCATCAATGGCAAAGTGGGAAAATAAGCCAAAGCCTACTCGTGGAAGAAGATTAGGCACTCATGGACCATCACTGTCACTGTCCTGGAATCTTCTTTCTTAGATAATTCCATGACACAGGGCTTTGATATTTCTTCTTTAATGCCCCACATTAAGTTAATATTCTGGTCCAGATCCAGTCCCCAGGCCTGAAAGTCAGGCCCAGGGTTAGATCATTTGTAAGATCTATATGCTCCTTTGTGCTAAATATGTTGGGCCAAGCCAATCCTTCAACATACATTGAATCCTTAGCATTAGGCCTGTCAATTTGGCCTTGAGATAAGGGGGCACGCCCTAAAAAATTCCTTGAAATAAGGCTTTTGTTTCTAAGGAAAAGCCATAAGGCGAGGCTTAGACAATCTTTTGTAGGCCCTGAAATTTGAGGGCCAGGCTTGGACAATACCAGCCTTGCCCATCCCTAGCCTTGGCCCTTCCACTTTTATTTATTTTATATAATACATGCATTTATATATAAAAATATATACGGAAATGCTCTTATCACGTCACTTAAAAGTAATAAATGAGGGTATGAAGGTAATTTCATACCCACCTACCCATTACAAAATGTCCTAAAAATCCAGGTACACATATTTAGTTTATTTCATATGCATTTAATTTTTTATGTTATGTATAGTACTTAATGTATAAGCAATAAATGTTGTATGGTTGCTTTTAATCCCTTTGTTCTAGTTTTATCAATTTTTATTTAGGCATTTTATATTATTGTTAGTGCAAAAGGGGGTGTACCCCTTGTTAATAAGGATACACCTTTTCCTATGTACAGTTACTTGAGATGCGCCATCCAATTCATAGAGGTAGTTAGTATGTGCATCGAACTTTAAGAATATGTGGTGATCCAAATATCTTTTTAATTAGCTAATTATAACTCGGTTTCTAAAAGTATATAGTAATAGTTGGGACTAAAATCCAACAACTCTTAATAGTCAAATCAGTATTAAATTAAAAATAATGTCAATTGATAAAAAGGTATGTGATTGTAAATAATTTAAAATTTTCAAAGATAAAGACACTAATTTCATACGTGGAAACCCCTGTGAAAGGAATAAAATAGATTAGGCTCTTTAGCCATTTTCCTTCTTTAAAAAAATAAATAAAATAATACTTCTAGAACCCAAATCATCAATGCACGTACGACTTTGTCCGATAATTGTTTTTTATAGACAACTTATATTTTTCAAATGTTTTCTTAATAGTTCCTTCGCAATTGTGGCTAGAAAAAACTACACTCGGTTGACACTTGATTCTTTGCAACGATGTGAAAAAAAAAATTATGGTTTTCTTGTTTCTGGCCCTGAGCCCTTGAGGGTGGGGTAAAGACCTAGAAATGCAGGCCCTTCGAGGGCTTTTGCCCACCCAGGCCTGGCCTTGCATCTATTGAGGGTAGGGTATGGACAACCCCAGGCCTGACCCACCCCTTTGACAGCTCTGCCTAGCATGTTTAAAATTGGGACAAAAAATTGGCCCTGTTCCAACTCACAGGCCAAAAGCAACGTCACATTTCAAGCCCAGTGCGAGCCTGGCTTGGTCAGACTTGGGATGGCCCAATCCATGAGTTCCCGTAGCCTTAAGATGAAGAATCCAAGACTGGTCCCATTCTGGGATTTTTCATGGATTGTTGTGCGCCAGGGTTTGGGGCCAATTTTTTGCATATGCATTTGAAAGATTTTGAAGATGCAACAGCTGCAAAGTCTATCTCGTCAGAACATAATTGTTTGATACATCTAGATTGGACTAGACCCATTGGGAGACTTTTCTGCTGATTCAAGCAGCAGAAAACCCACAGTTTGCAATTTTTCCGCCTATTTAAGCAGCAGAAAACCCACATTTTGCAGTTTTTTTAATAAGGCTAGAAAACATTTTTTTCCTGGAGGTTTGGTCCACATAATGATGCATGAGCCGCTATGATTAGTGTTTAAATGCAATGATATCAAAGCACAGCGAATACAAGACAACTCTAAGCGATTAGTGAGTGAGAAGCGACCAAATAGGGTGAGAAGCGACCAAATAGGGTGTGGTTCCACCCGTCATTAAAATCAATATCATATGGGATTTTGGGATAGGGTCTCTCATCGGAAGACCCTTACATGGAAAGCGAGTTTTATTAAACATTAGGTAGGGGCGGAATTGGCTCTCCAAAACCATATACCATATGGGCTCAACATGAAAGATCAGACCAATTACATGCTGGCGCATCTCGATTTAGGCTCAGTATGGTTAACCTCAGTGATCGGGTCTTAACTCGAGCACTTTCCATCTCTAGGATAGGCATATATATATATATATATATGTATCTATCTTAATAACGTCCATACCAAGTCTTTATCCAACAATATTTAAATAGCCCAAATTGCAGGTATGTAAGCCTACGCTCAGGCATGAGAATGAGCCTTTAGTTAAAAACCCAAGCCTGAGCCAGGTCCAAGTGACAGCTTGTGACCATTTCCAAGTGATATAGTACATATTTTTATCTTAGCATTGTATATATATGTGATTTGGGCACATGAGGCCTGAGCCCAACTCCCGTTTGGATGTAACTAGGGCATGAATCACGCATGATTATATCCCCATATTTGGGTTTTCGTGCTAGCAAAGACATATGAGCTTGCACTTGTCCTAGCTAAGTTGCATACCTCCACTTTTCTAACTTCACCAGCAACAACAATATGATGCGAGCAGCTGAACCTATCTTTTAACTGGTTAAGGATAATGTCATACCATAATGGGATAGTCAGGGCCGATTCTGAAATTCTCAGGGCCCAGGGCAAGAGTAAAAGTTAGGCCTCTTCAGCCATCATACATGATAATATCTTTGGTGGGCCCCACTTATGTGAAAAATTGGCAATGGGTTGATGATGCCCAAGTATAACTATTTGAGAAAAAAAAAGAAAAAAGAGAACTCAGACAAGAATTTAAGCATCATATATGGGAAATAAAAAATCATTGGTGGGCCCCACTAACAGATGAGAAGAACGGGTGAAGGGCTGAAGGCTTGATGATCTGTTTGTAAAAAAAAAAAAAAAAGCCCCAAATCATCCAAACGCTAGACCGGATTCTCCTAGAATAGTGATCGACTTTTTCAAGTGACTATCGCAAGCCCCCCTGAAACGAAAATCCTAATTCCACCACTGATATTGCTTAACATATGTATGCATCTTAATTGAAAGTATGCAATCACACTCCAAATATCATTATGAAGTTAACACCCATTCACAGCCCCGATCGCTCTAGCCACATAATAACTTGATGTGTGGAAGAACGTGAAAATTCCTCCTATGGCATGTGGAAGGCCTGATCCGTCAAAAGGAGAAAATTCCCCAACGAAGGAAAATATCTTTGTCTCTTTGTGGACCTGTGTTTGTTGAATTTAGAGCATGTGGGCCCTCGCTTATTATAAGCACAAGTCATCCTTGTGGAAAGTTTAGCACCTATGGGCCATAGCTTTTGCTTGACTGGTGACATGGGGATTTTACATAATAACATTGAGCTCCCAGTGGGCCCAACTCAGGAAAAAGGTTTCTTCAAAGAAAATCCTGGTCTGAAGCTCAAGGGTCAAGCTACAAAGGCCTGGCTCGATTCCAACTGTGGATTGAGTCCAAAGAAAACCCAGGTTTGAAGTTATTACTGATAACCCAGGTTTGAAGTTACGACTGATATTTGGGGTATAATTACGTAATTTCAACTAAAGTCTACAGTGTGTAGAAAGATTAGCCTGGGGACTGGATCTGGACCAAAATATGATGCCAGGTAACTGAAAGGGCAATGAAAGGAAGAAAAATCAATGTCCTTGAGTGGTCATGACTTATGAATTTTATGATAGATATGGAGCGTTTGGATTTTTAACGTATAAAGCTTACATGCATTATAGATGTAAGATCTTTATGATTTTCTAATAGTTTTGTTTTTATATATATTCCTACTCAATCCTAAAGTCTAATTGTGTTCTAATGGGCTTTTAATCACCAAACTGCACCAATTACATATGCTACAGACAACATAAATATACTTTCACCCAAACAAGAAAAAAAAAAAACATGGAAGAGGCAATCACTAGGGTTGTCATGAGCCAGGCCCCACGCGTTCAACACACATGTCCTTGCCCAGGTGACTTGTTCCGTCAACTACTGAATGATGATGATGGCCTGCAAGCCTTTTTGACAAATGAGGTAGAAAAAGTCTTAAGTTACACGATGGTCTAGTCCACAGCTCTCTAGAAATGCCACCTATATCTATATATGTCTTAAGTCTTTGGCCATGATACACGAGTCTGAAGTCTCTAGCCTCTCTCACTTCAACTTGGAATTTCTGAATTCAAGTTCTACCTTTTGGGCCCATCTCTCTCTCTTATTTTATTTTTCTTCCGGTGCATACCCTGCCAACACGTTTGCAGCCATTTGTTCTTCGTTGCCATTGTTGGATTTTATCTGCTTTCCACATATGATATGATTGACGCCCACTAATAATACTTTTGTAACTTTCTATGCAATCTCGATTAGTTCTGGGGCCATCTGATTGACCACTGTCTCAGTCATCGATTAATGGTATGGTAATGTCATTATCAGAAAATAGGTGACACAACCAGTAGATGTCAGAATGGCCCACTCTATGTGGTTTTAGCAGGAATATAACCTGATTGGGTCCAACGGGACACTGAATCCGAATCAATTGGATTCCGGTGCAAACGGGTTTTGCCGGGTCGTTGGTAGTAAACTAGAATGCATTTATCTAAGATCATTATGAAACTATATTTATATAATATCAGTACTAACAACAAAGGCTCTTGCTAAGCCTGGGACAAAAAAATCAAAATATATTTAATATTAATATATTTTTTAAAATAAAATTAGAGGATTTTATTGGAAAATTCATCGTAGGTGGCCATTGTACGAAAGATGGAATAGTAGTTTGGGTAGCACGAAAAAGATACAACAACCTATTTTCTTTTTTGTAACTATGAAAGCAGCGATGCTAGTGTCGCTCATTGTCCCCCGTCTGTTGCAGAGCCATTGCACTACTCATTGGAGTGGCTTGGAAATGAGTTGAGCCATGTCACATGTGTGGGGGTGTCCAATAAGTTCTTGGAGAAGATGACATTGTTTGTGATGCTAGTTCTGCAAGGAGAGTGTTTGAAATGGTTTTAGGAATCCTATCCATTCATTTAGACACTTGGACCCTTTTACAAGCCCAAATTTTATGCTGTTCTAGACTTTATTCATCGTTCGATCTTACTTAAAAAAGAATTCATGGCCCATAGCCATTAAATTTAAGGACTTAAAACTATGGGTGCTCGTGGGTTGGGCTAGTTTGGGCTCGATCACGGCCCACACCGCTTTGGACCAATATTAACCCTTTTTTTTTTTTTTTGTACCCAAGTTAACAGAGCTAGGACCAAGAGAGAGCTCGTACACACACGGAAAAAAAGCTCACTCAAGTGGAAAGGAGCCCACACAAATGGAAAGAAATCCCACACAAGTAAGAGAAGTTTGCACAAGTGGAAAGAGGTGATATACTCAAAGTTCGAACCCTAGGTAGGTAAGAAGCCGTTTTTGGCCAGTTAATAACATGATGTATGGAGGAAAGTGAAACTTCCTTCCATGGGACCGTTTGCATGTTGAAGGCCTGATCTATATGTAAGCCTACGCCCAGGCATGAGACCGAGCCTTTTGTTAAAAAGCCAAGCCTGAGCCAGGTCTGAGTGATAGCTTGAGACCAGATCCAAGTGATTAGTACATATATATGTTATAGCATTGTATATACATGTAATTTGGGCACCTGAGGCTTGAGCCCAACTCCTGTTTGGATGTAACCAGGGAATGAGCTACGCATGCTTATATGCCCAGAGTAGGGTTTTCATGCTAACAAATACATATGGGCTTACACTTGTCCGAGCTAATTTGCAGACCTTCACTTTTCTAACTTCACCAGCCACAACAATATGATGTGAGCAGATGTACCTAACTTTTAACTGGTTAAGGATAATATCATAACATGATGAGATACTCCTCAATAGTAAGCACCTCTTTGGTTGAGCCAACACCCCACATTGGCAAGCAAGAAGGGTCAAGTGGTGGGTAGGCCTGCGGAGTAAGGCCCGAGTAGCTCTCTTTCAACTAAACATCAGGATCTTCTTGTTACGCATGAAATTTAAAAGAAAAAAAGCGCTAATTGGGCCATAATTATTCAATAAGATGTGTGGGATCTTAATGGTCTTGATCGAGCATATATGGGCTGCACATGGGTCACCAGGGGCTGCATGATAAAAGCTCAATTTTGGATCCTTTCTTGTGATAATATATTCCTGATTGTAATAAAAGAAGACATGTCACAAATTGGAAGGAAGTCATGAGACCAAATCGCCCCATTTGGATGCTACGAACTCGGTTACTTGCATGGAGACACACGGCAGTCAAGGGCTAGATTCGGTCAGACCTACATGGGCCTTAGTTTGAGCCCAACAAAGATTAAGAGTCCCATGTCAGACACGTACTTTGAATCCCAGGTTCGAGCCTACTAGTTTGATCCCACGATCGGATGAAGGCCCATGTCCACTTAAAGCACGGGTCATTTGAAGATTGATTTTACTCGAGAGTTCTCTTCATGCCATTGAAATAATTTCTTAAAAAGTGTAACATATTTGTAAGGATCAGATCTGGAAAACCCAAACGATATTGGTTTTTGACCCTAGGGTCTATAACGAGTGGACCCCACCCTTTTGGACACTTTTCACACACTAATAACTTGCTTTTAATATATATTTATTTGTGAATAGTTAATATTGCATTTTGGAAAAATCATACTCATGCTCATGCATCACAATTGACCCGACCCAGGCCAACCCAGACCCAAAGGAGAAAAGTACAAATGTACACATATACCGTCGTATGTATTGGCCGCCATATTTAGTATGAATAAATGTATATATGTATTCCTCAAGGAAAAGTCTCTTTTTGCAACCGGTACTTTTCCACATTCTCAAGGAAAACTTGTTGCTATTTAGTGTAATCGGTTAAATTTTAATAACAGATCATAGGACTTTTAGTAAATTAAATAGGATAGGATATTTTTTGGGTATCCAAGCTAAGGGGGCTAGGGCCCAAAGAGAGAACACACACAAGCAGAGGGTGAGACTCGTATTTGTGAGGAGGGAGATTTCGCACATGAGAAGAGTGAAAACCCGCACGTGTGAGGAGAGAGAACTCACACACGTACGCAAAGAGTGTGGGAGACCTAGTCAATCCCTGGTCATCCCGATGAGAAGCAGGGGTTTCCAACCAACCCATGGTTGGAAAACTGTTTGAGTTGACTCTCCTGAGTCATCTGATTTTGACAAAGGACCGAGTCAAAAATCGGGGAGACTTAGTGGAGTCATCTCATTTTAATAAGTTTTCTGCATTGCGAACCATTTAAAAGGCAAATCTAATTTTAAATAATTAAAAGTTTATTTATAAGTAATTATGCATGAGGTTCATAGCCGCTAATTTAAAAATGACGACAGGAATGAAATTTAAACTTATATTTGATCTTTTACATTAGGTATTTGGACTAAGAAATTATAAAATTTACAATATCTTTTCTTCTATTTTCTTTATTACAATATACTTCTTGCATATATAAATTTACTTATTTGATTTGATGGTCATGAATGCACGTGAATAAATATATTTTATAAGTAATGGGTTCATTTTTTTTTTTTAAACATGACTCTCCGAGTCTCCACGTTGACTCTATCAGAGTCAACTTTTTTTGCATTGGACGAATTGTGTCCGAGTCACGAGTTTTACGACCTTGAACTAATCAGGAGTTGAAATATCTTTTATCTATCCTTATTATAATAATGGTTCGAGATTCAGTCGCAACCAAAATTGAAGAAACATAAGCCACTATAATGTATAATGATTTTCAGTTGTTGGAGTATACTTGAAAATACAATTGAAAGATTCAAATTATGGAAAAATTTTAGGTATGTACTTATGCTTTATAAATCCATGAGTGTGCCCTGCATATGGAAAAAAAAAAAAGAGCAAAAACGCACAAAATAACAATCATCCCTTCTATAACTTGGTGAAATTTTCACTGTAGTCATACTTGGGTGCCCCCACTCCCAATTAATCATGCCATGTTATTACAACCATTGGCCTATCAATATTCGGCAGAGAACTTCAATATCTGTTCATCTATAAAGAATCGTGTTCAGCAGATTTTGCAAGTTATCTGTTTAAAGATTATTACCCTGTGGGGTGGGGGGGGGGGAGGGGGTGGGTTGGAAAAAAGAAGCTGCGCTTATTGACCTTTTAATGTCTTCAAATAAGTAGTCTGCAAGAACCAATCCCACTTCAATAGGACTTGGGCCATTGCTGGATTAATCACCGTATGCACCTTACTTTTTTCTTGATATTCTTTCCAATCACATGCTTTATAAGTTACTAGTATGTTTACTACAATGGGCCCAGTATCGTACTTGAGTAAAGTTTGTGAAGGGCCCATTCAAGATGGGACAATTATTTTGAGAGGTGTTACTTTATTTTATCTCAATTTATTTTATTTATAAGAAGCCCCTTGCAGAGGGGTACATTTAAAAAAATAAAAATTTCTGGTTGAGCCACCGTATATGTTAGAGGGTGATAACTCAACGATGTCATCTAGACATCGGACTGGGACCTGAGCTGCTGATCATTTTGGGGCTGCTCAGTTTATTTTGGGATTTTGTCTTATCAGGCTTTGTTTGCTTGTCCTTGGGATTGCAAAACTTTAAATTTCTTGTATGATGTAAATATTGAACTTTAAGTTTATGGGTATGCCCCTGTTTGTATGACACAAGGGATCTGGACTCTGGGAGGTTGGGAAAAAAAAAAACTGTGTTTGACACCCATTTGGATCCATTTTAAGTACTGGGAACCAAAAGTCTGAAAGGACTTGGTATGAGGATCCGAATACCTAACCACGGTCATATTTCATATAGTAGCCAAAGAGGCCCGGTTTTGCTATAATAAAATGCTAAGATAACAACAACATGTATGAAATTTAGAATGGAAAAACGATTAAAAGAATGCAAAAGGTTTAAAGAAAGCTTAAATTAATTAGAAAAAAACTATAAATAAAAGAATCAAACATTAAGACAACGAAATTGAAATAAAATAAAATACTTAAAAATATATGTAATGTTTTCTAAACACATATATACATGTACACATGAGTCTAGATTCGGCCTCTTAAGACTTTGACAATTTGAATTTATTTGGATCAGTGAGTGCAATGGTGAGGATCACTATTCTGAACTAACTTGTTTACTAATAGGTGAAACTGCAAATGTAAGCCCATCCCAAAAATAACAATGCCAACTTGGGACTAAGAATGAGATTTGACCCACCAATTCAACTCAAATAGATATGGAAAGTTGAGGAAGTGGGCATAAGTTATCATTTTTTTTTCTTTTGATCGGTGGCATAAGTAATCATTTAAAGGTGGGCCAAATGAAAAAAATCAAATGGGCCGGGCTCACCATCATATGTTATTCCCCATTGTATTATTGGCTCTATATTCTATGCCAATAAATCAACCTTAAAAAATTAGATTTTCGCCAATCATTAAAATCATTTAATGGAAAAAAGAATGTTTCTCAAATACACATTAATTTGAACGAAGATCAATTTACATCGGTAACTAAATCTAACTATTCCGAAGAAAAAAAAAAGGGAAACAGCAAGGGGTCAGATATAACCACGCATGATTATATCCCCATATTTGGCTTTGCATGCTAGCAAAGACATGAGCTTGCACTTGTCCTAGCTAAGTTGTAGACCTCCACTTTTCTAACTTCACCAGCAACAACAATATGATGTGAGCAGCTGAACCTATCTTTTTAACTGGTTAAGGATAATGTCATACCATAATGGCATAGTCCTCAATATGGTAAGCACCTAGCTCTTTGGTTGAGCCAAGACCCTCCATGGTTAACCAAGAAGGGTCAAGTGGTGGGTAGGCAGGGTCCATATGCCTGCCTGCGTAATAAGGCCCGATTAGCTCTCTTTCAACTAAACATCAAGATCTTCTTTTTACGCAATGATTAATTTTAAAATGTATATCAGCTCAATCTAAAAGAAAAAAGCGCTAATCGGGCCATAATTATTTAATAAGACACGTGGGATCTTAATGGTCATGATCGAGCATATATGGGCTGCACATGGGTCGCCAGGGGCTGCACGATAAAAGCTCATATTTGGATCATTTCTTGTGATGATATATTCCTGATTGTAATAAAAAAAAGACATGTCACAAATTGGAAGGAAGTCATGAGACCTAATGGCCCCATTTGGATCCTACGAACTCGCGGTTACCTGCATAGAGATAGAAGGCAGTCAAGGGCTAGATTCGGCCAGACCTACATGGGCCTTAATTTGAGCCCAACAAAGATTAAGAGTCCCATGTCAGACACAGACTTCGAATCCCAGGTTTGAGCCTACTAGTTTGATCCTACGGTCGGATGAAGGCCCATGTCCAATTAAAGCATGAGTCTTTTGAAGATTCATTTTACTCAAAGAGTTCTCTTCATGCCATTTAAATAATTTCTTAAAAAGTGTAACATATTTGCAAGGATCAGATCCAGAAAACCCAAACGATATTGATTTTTGACCCTAGGGTCGGCACGAGTGGACCCCACCCTTTTGGACACCTTTCACACACTAATAACTTGCTTTTAATATAGGTTTATTTGTGAATAGTTAATATTGCATTTTGGAAAAATTATACCCATCCTCATGCATCACAATTGACCGGACCCAGGCCAGCCTAGACCCAAAGGAGAAAAGTGCAGAAGTCCAGATATACCGCCATATGTATTGGCCGTCATATTTAGTATGAATAAATGCACATATGCTTTCCTCAAGGAAAAGTCTCTTTTTGCAACAAGTACTTATCCACGTTCTCAGGAAAAAAAACTTGCTATTTGGTGTAATCGGTTAAATTTTAATAACAAATCATAGGACATTGAGTAAATTAAATAGGATAAGATATTTTTTGGGTATCCAAGCTAAGGGGGCTAGGGCCCAAAGAGAGAACCCACACAAGCAAGGGGTGAGACTCGTATTTGTGAGGAGGGAGAATTCACACATGAGAAGAGTGAAAACTCGCACGTACGAGGAGAGAGAACTTACACACGTACGCAAAGAGTGGGGGAGACCTAGCTGGTTAATCCCTGGTCATCCCGATAAAAAGCAGGGGTTTCCAACCAACCCATGGTTGGAAAACCGTCTGAGTTGACTCTCCTGAGTCATCTGATTTTGACAAAGGACCGAGTCAAAAATCGGGGAGACTTAGTGGAGTCATCTCATTTTAATATGTTTTCTGAACTGCAAACCATTTAAAAGGCAAATCTAATTTTAAATAATCAAAGTTTATTTATAAGTAATTATGCATAAGGTTCATAGCCACTAATTTATAAATGACGATAGGAATGAAATTTAAACTTATATTTGATCTTTTACATTAGGTATTTGGACTAAGAAATTATAAAATTTACAATATCTTTTCTTCAATTTTCTTTATTACAATATATTTCTTGCAGATATAAATTTACTTATTTGATTTGATGGTCATGAATGCACGTGAATAAATATATTTTTATATTTTAGAAGTAATGGATTCATTTTTTATTTTTTTTTAAACATGACTCTCCGAGTCTCCGCGCTGACTCTATCCGAGTCTCCGCGCTGACTCTATCCGAGTCAACTTCTTTTTGCATTGGATGAATCGTGTCCGAGTCACGAGTTTTACGACCTTGAACTAATCGGGAGTTGAAATATCTTTTATCCATCCTTATTATAATACTGGTCGTAGCCAAAATTGAAGAAACATACGCCGCTATAATGTATAATGATTTTCAGTTGTTGGAGTATGATGAATCTTGACCCTATAAAACTTGAAAATAAAATTGAAAGATTCAAATTATGGAAAAAATGGTAAAAGACCGGCCCCCCTAAATCAAGACATCCGATGTCACTATTTAATATCTATCTAAGTCGTCATATTCAATTTTTAGGTACGTACTTATGCTTTTTAAATCCATCAGTGTGGCCTGCATATGGAAAAAAAAATTGCAAAAACACACAAAATAACAATCGTCCCTTCTATAACTTGGTGAAATTTTCACTGTAGTCATACTTGGGCACCCCCACTCCCAATTAATCATGCCATGTTATTACAACCATTGACCTATCAATATTTGGCAGAGAAATTCAAGATCTATTCATCTATAACGAATCATGTTCATCAGATTTTGCAAGTTATCTGTTTAAAGATTATTACCCAAGGGGGAGAAAAAAGAAGCTGCGCTTATTGACCTTTTAATGTCTTCAAATAAGTAGTCTGCAAGAACCAATCCCACTTCAATAGGACTTGGGCCATTGCTGGATTAATCACCGTATGCACCTTACTTTTTTCTTGATATTCTTTCCAATCACATGCTTTATAAGTTACTAGTATGTTTACTACAATGGGCCCAGTATCGTACTTGAGTAAAGTTTGTGAAGGGCCCATTCAAGATGGGACAATTATTTTGAGAGGTGTTACTTTATTTTATCTCAATTTATTTTATTTATAAGAAGCCCCTTGCAGAGGGGTACATTTAAAAAAATAAAAATTTCTGGTTGAGCCACCGTATATGTTAGAGGGTGATAACTCAACGATGTCATCTAGACATCGGACTGGGACCTGAGCTGCTGATCATTTTGGGGCTGCTCAGTTTATTTTGGGATTTTGTCTTATCAGGCTTTGTTTGCTTGTCCTTGGGATTGCAAAACTTTAAATTTCTTGTATGATGTAAATATTGAACTTTAAGTTTATAGGTAGCCCCCTGTTTGTATGACACAAGGGATCCGGACTCTGTGAGGTTGGGAGGAAAAAAAAAACTGTATTTGACACCCATTTGGATCCATTTTAAGTACTGGGAACAAAAAGTCTGAAAGGACTTGGTATGAGGATCCGAATACCTTTTTTTTTTGCAAATTGGGTAAATGTATTAAAAGAAGAAGGAGAAGCAGAGGAAGAATTTACAAAGGTCAATTAGGACCCCAAAAAATAGAAAGTAACTGAAAGGAGGAACAAAAGCCTGGAGCCTAACTCTTACAAAGGAGAGTTGCCAGAGCCAAACACTTGCAAAGACTGAGTTAGAGCCTTGAGTTGGGGGCTACAAAAAGGCTTGGAAACGTTCTTCAAAGAGATGGTAATGGCCTCTTGCAACTGCAAAGTGATGAAGTTGAAATGAAATTTTTGGTCTTCAAAAATAGCTTTGTTCCTGGACTTCCATAGGGAGTAGATTACTTCCATGAAGACTGCTGCCGTGATCTTCCTGCCTGTAGAGTCATTGCCTTGGGAAAGAGAGAGCCATAGAGATGCAGCTGAGAAGAACTGAGGAGGCCTCAACTTGGAAGCATTTAAGAGCCAGATCCAAAGCATTCTGGCCTGGGGGCAGGAGAAGAAAAGGTGAGGAACTGTTTCCTCCTCTTGGAGACAACTGCTGCATCTGGAAGCTAGAGAAACTCCCCAGCGCTTAAACAGAGAGTCTGTCGGAGTTTTGTTGTGAAGCAGGCGCCAGCCAAAGCATTGCACTCTAGGGAGGGAGAGGGAGTTCCAGAGAAATTTTGGCCAAGGAAGAGAAGAGCCTCTGTGCCTTATCAGGTTCCAAGCTTGACTCATAGTAATCTGACCAGCTGAAGGGTCTCTCCTGCTGAAAGGGTCTCTGCCTTCCTGCCTGGTTGAGGAGTCTGAGGCCTGACGAGTTGGCTGGGGTTGGGCTGCTGGCTGGATCTCTACATCCTCAGCTGCCACAGAGAGATCTCTTTGGAGGAGAGGAGCCAGGCGTCTCATCTTTCTCCAGATACAAGATCCATAGATGGAATTCTGAGGGTGCCAGATTGGTCTAAATTTAAAATACCTGTCCTTAAACCAGGCCGACCAGAGAGAAGAAGCTGAGGAAGCTTGCCATCCTAGTTTGAGAAAGGAGGCTGAGTTGATGTCTGCTAATTTCCTTAAGCCTAGACCTCCTTCATCCTTAGGGAGAGTCACTGAGCCCCAGTTCACATAATTGGGCTTTGCTTGAAGAGCTTTGCCTGTCCACAAGAAGAGTCTCATCAGTCTCTCCACTTCTTTACAGATGGAAACTGGAAGAGGCAAGGAAGCTGCTATGTGAATTGGCAAACTAGAGATCACATGTTTAATCAGGATTAAACGACCAGCAAAGGAGAGGGAGTTGGCTTTCCAAGCATTTAGCTTGGCTCTGACTGAGTCCAGAAGTTTAGAGAAGTGACGCCTCTTGGGGGTTCCAAAGCAAATGGGGGTGCCCAAGTAAGTGAAATGGCTCAAGGACTCCTTGATTCCTAGAGTGGAACAGATGCTGCTCTTTCTCCTAGAGCCACATTTTCCTAAGAAGAGTTGGCTCTTGTTGAGGTTGATGAACTGGCCTGCTGCTTCCTGATACTTCTCCAGAAGATCTTGCAGAACTAGGACACTGGCTGAGGCTCCTTTCATGAAGATGAGAATGTCATCTGCATATAGCAGATGACAGGGGGTTGAGGGAAGAGAAGAAATTGGACGAAAAATCCCTTGAGTAAGAAGACTGTGCATGTGAAGACTCAGAATTTCCTCAGCCAAAATGAAGAGGTAAGGAGATAGAGGATCTCCTTGCCTTAGCCCACAGGAAGAGCTGAAAAAGCCGTGCGGAGTCCGGTTGATAAGCACTGAACACATAGAAGAGCAAACGCAATCTTTGATAAGATCTATCCAAGTGGCTGAGAAGTGGAAGAATTGGAGAGCAGTGAAGAGGAAAGACCAATTTAACTTGTCAAATGCTTTGGTTATGTCTAGTTTAAGACAGAAACTACCTTTTGATTGCTGGAGTTTAAGCCTTTGGAATAGCTCAAAAGCCAGACCAGAGTGGTGATGAATGCTCCTTCCTTTGATAAAGGCTGCTTGGTGCTTGGAGATCAGCTTAGGGAGAATGAGAGCAAGTCTGCTGGCTAGGATTTTTGAGATTATTTTGTAAGAGAAGTTCAGGAGGCTTATTGGTCTGAAATCTGCAAAGTTGGAAGGGGTCTTGGTTTTTGGAATGAGGGCCAGGAAGAAAGTGTTCGTGGCTCTGAGAATTCTCTTGGATGTAAAGAAGTGCTGCACTGCCTTTATAACTGAGGGACCTATTATATTCCAGGCTGCAGTGAAAAAGACACCATTGAAGCCATCCGGACCAGGGCTGCTCTGCTGCTTGAGGCCGAATACCGCTGCTTTGATTTCTTCTGCTGAGGGGATGGAGGATAGGTCCAGGTTCTCCTTATCTGTTACTTTTGGACTGTCCACTTGGAACAGGGAGGGACAAGGGAAACTGTCCTGCTGCTGGAAAAGGGAAGAAAAGTGGTCCACGGCCAGAGCTTGGATGGAAGCTTGATCTTCAAAGGTCCTGCCGTTTACTGTGATTTGATGGATAGTATTGAAGGAGCTCCTTGCTCTGGCTGAATGGTGGAAGAATTTTGAGTTTTTGTCTCCCTCCTTCAACCATGTTATTCTGGATCTCTGACGCCAGTGGGACTCTTGAACTTTTAAAGCATCATGGAGCTCTGCTCTAGCTGAGAGCAGCTCTGCTCTAGCTGACTCTGAAGGGGAGGTATCAAGCTTTTGTTGGCTGTGGAGCACTCGACTTTCTGCTGCTTTGATTGTTTGCTGCAAGTTTCCAAAGGAAGCTTTGCTCCATATCTTGAGGGAGGCCTTCAAGGCTTTAAGCTTTTGAGCTAGAATGAACTGGGGATTGCCAAAGGTTGGAGCATCCCAACTTGTTTTGACAACCTCCAAGAAGGAAGAATTCAACAGCCATTTGTTTTCAAATATAAAAGGAGCTTTTGAAGGAGAAAATTGAATTTTGTTGGCTAGGAGGATAGGGCTGTGGTCAGAGGAAATCCTAGGGAGATGATGGAGGATTGGGTCTGGAAAGAGGGCCATCCATTGAGAGTTGACTAAGGCTCTATCAAGCCTAGCTGCCACATAGGAAAGACCTTGCCTGTTGTTTGACCAAGTGAACTGGTTACCTGAGAAGAGGACTTCTATAAGGTTAGCTAGGAGAACTGTTTCTTGGAAATCTCTGAGTAAAGAAGGTTTAGGCTGGCGAAGGCTAAGTTTGTCTTCAAGGGAGAGAGTGGCATTGAAGTCCCCTAGAATGCTCCAGGGGAGGGGGGTAGAAGAGGTGTCTATGAGCACTTTCCAGAGCTCTTTTCTGAGAAGGGAGTTGTTGGAGCCATAGACTCCTGTTATGAGGCTGGAGAGTCCAGTGAGGGAATTATGGATGAGCATAGTAAGGTGCTGGTTGGAAAAGTCTGATATGGAGGTGGAAAGATGGGTAGAGGACTTGGAGATGCACCATAAATTGGTGACAGAGTCTGAAGAGGCATTGGAGTGGAAGGTGTCAAAACCGAAATTACTCAACTTAAGGGAGGAGGTAGAGGAAAAAAGGGTCATGGGTTCAGAAAGAAAGATGAGGTCAGGGGAGTGGTGATGGACCAAGTTAGCCAAAGCTCTTTTAGTAGGGGGGTTTGCTATTCCCCTACAATTCCAGTATAGGATTCTTAACATGGAGACAGGTTGGGGCGGGAGATTCTACCTCTAGATCTCCTGGTGATTGGGCCAGAGGAGGGGTCTTTGGAGAGGATTGGTCTTCCTATTGTTTTGCCTTTGTTTTGTGGTCTGGTGTTGGTGGCAGCCTCAGCTAAGGAAGAGCTAATATCCTCTGGTTGGGGCTTTATTTCTGAAGCTGCAGCAGCTGGGGGGAGAGATTGGCCTTGGTGTTGTCCTGAAGATTGGCCAGCTACTGAAGGAGAAGAGTGGCCAGGAGACTGAGGATCTAGAGGAGGAGTTGTATTCTCAAATCCTGGAGGAAGATCTGAGGAAGAAGAAGAGTTTCCTTCTAAGAAGGTGTGGAGATTTCTGCCAAATGTGGAAGGGTTGGAGACTGGATCAATCAAGGTGCATTTATCTAGGATGTCAAAAGGGTTAGAGGTATCTATTGGCTCTATGGGAATTCTGTGGAGGACCTCGGAGATTGTATCATAAGGCAGGTCTGAGAAGGAAAGAGAAGGGGTTTGAGAAGTGGAGGATGAAGACTTCCTAGATGAAGGCTGTGGAGGTGGGGGGAGGGAGCTATTTGCTGCTGAGGTGGAGAAAGGCTGCAAGTTGCTAGAAGGAAGTTGGTTGTGCTTATCTAGAAGAGAAAGAGGACTGGTATGGGGGAGAGCAGCTGACTGGGGGGGAATTTGGATTGAGACAGGGGAGGAAGGAAGGTGGTTGAGAAGGGGAAGAGGTAAAGTTGGTAGGCCTGAGGGAGAAGAAACGAGGAGCTGATTTTGGTTGGATAGACTAGCTGGGGAGGGATTGGTTTGAGGGCCTGGAACAATAAGGACAGAGGCCAGAGTGTTAGAAGGGGAAGGGTTGACTGCTCTTTTATTGTCTAAAGGAGAGAAGGGACAGGAGGAGTGCTTATGCCTAGCTGAAAGGCAGTTGGGGCAGGGGAGATTTTCATACTCTAATTCTATTTCCAGTTCTGTCTCTCCTTGGAGCTCCACCAGGATTGAGTTTGGTCTTGGCTTAGACAGATCTAAGGTGACCAGAACTCTAGCAAAAGATAGGATTTTTTGGCCCAGGGTAACCACCGTCATATTTCATATACTAGCCAAAGATGCCCGGGTTTGCTATAATAAAATGCTAAGATAACAACAAAATGTATGAAATTTAGAATGGAAAAACGATTAAAAGAATGCAAAAGGTTTAAAGAAAGCTTAAATTAATTAGAAAAAAACTAAGCTTAAATTAATTAGAAAAAAACTATAAATAAAAGAATCAAACATTAAGACAACGAAATTGAAATAAAATAAAATACTTAAAAATATATGTAATGTTTTCTAAACACATATATACATGTACACATGAGTCTAGATTCGGCCTCTTAAGACTTTGACAATTTGAATTTATTTGGATCAGTGAGTGCAATGGTGAGGATCACTATTCTGAACTAACTTGTTTACTAATAGGTGAAACTGCAAATGTAAGCCCATCCCAAAATAACAAGGCCAACTTGGGACTAAGTATGAGATTTGACCCACCAATTCAACTCAAATAGATATGGAAAGTTGAGGAAGTGGGCATAAGTAATCATTTTTTTTTTCTTTTGATCGGTGGCATAAGTAATCATTTTTAAAGGTGGGCCAAATGAAAAAAAACCAAATGGGGCTCACCATCATATGTTATTCCCCATTGTATTATTAGCTCTATATTCTATGCCAATAAATCAACCTTAAAAATTTAGATTTTTGCCAATCACTAAAATCATTTAATGGAAAAAAGAATGTTTCTCAAATACACATTAATTTGAACAAAGATCAATTTACATCAGTAACTAATTAAATCTAACTATTCTGAAGAAAAAAAAAAAAGGGAAACAGCAGGGGGTCAGATCAACTGTAGGTGGGCCACACCAAGGTCCGCAAGTAGCAAAGGAGGCCCCAATAAAATTGTTAGGTTCAAATTTTTATCAAATACAAATTGTTGGATGATTACTTGGTCAGGAGTTTTGGCATATGGGTTCAAATGGATTTACATTCCCACGTAAATATGATACCAATATATATATATATATATATATATATATATATATGTATATCTATATACATGAATGACTCCAATCGTGAAAAGTAATGATAATAAAGAGAAGATATTACCAGATTTACTTGCTGCACGTGTAGTGGGTTTTCTTGTTGAGCGGGTTATGGGCAGAAACATAGTTGTAGGTGAGGAGTAATTGATTCGGTGTAATGGTAAAAGTCTCATATGCCATGCATGACAACCTAAATTCAAGATCTGCGAGCATCCACTTTGTGGAAGATTGTCAAAAGTTAGGCCTCCGGTATGGCATGGACCTATCAATGTTCAACATGCGGGTGTTAAGTGGGTTTATTTGGAACTGTGTCATTCAAAGAGAGCCTTTTGTGTGCCACGTCGTTCTTCCATGAAGAGTTGCCGGTTGTTTTATATATATAATATTATGTATAATAACAATATATATTTAAGTAAATCATATTGATATATAAGTAATGATTTGGAATCCAAGCTCTTTAGTGGAGACATGGTCTGGGTTCAAGTCTTTAATTTGAATTTGGGTATGCATGGGTGCAGGTTTCGTAACCTAGACCCAATTTGGCCATGTTCTGGTACACATGCTTAATAGTAATTTGGGTTTGGGTCCGAGAATAATATTGACCCAACCCGAACACAAGTCATTTTCACCTGTAAAACCGTGTGTGTATATATATATTTTGGTAAGAAAACTTCATTCATAAAGGAAAGAACAACAAAAAAACAAACCAGCAATTAGGTTGGAGGCAAATAGCTCCGACCCAATCTGGAATACAACCATCCAACAAACACTCGTGTCAAGTCTAACACGATACTTTGCCAAAACATAAGCAGCCTTATTAAGAGTTCCAAGCACAAAAAGACACACAACAGATTAAAAACACCTACATAGACCATAAATGTCCAAAATAAGAGGGCTGATGATCAAGTCCATCTTCCCATTAATACTATCGATCACCTACTTGGCATCAGAATGGATAGCACTCCACAAGCAACATACTTGGAACGTTTTTTCTAAAGCAAACAAAATATCCCTCGCCTCTGCTTCTTTAGGGGAAGAGAGAGATGGTCCACATTGAGCACCTGCAAGAATAGGTGACTTGTTCATTATCATAACATAACCATACCATAAGTAAAACCAAGTATACTATTGTTATTTATATTGTTACCATGGTGCGCCAACAAATTACTTCCTAAAATTAACCTGGCTATTGCATATAGTAACTATGAGGAGCTTTAAGACATTAGAAAGAAAACTCTGAGATATTAGAAAAAAGAATAAAAACATTTGTTAGAGCATAGTAACCAGTGAACTAAGAAGTAGAGATGGCAATGAGGCAGGTCAGGTTTGGATTTAAGACGACAAAAAATTGACCTGATTAGGATTTGCACATCCTCATATCAACCCCAACCGTGGCGGGTTTTATGGTTATCATACAAAACCTGCCACCATAAAACCCACCCCAAGTGGTTGACTTAATACTTTTTAAAAAATATGAAAAAACATATGTATTAGAAAAGATTTGAAGCCGTGACATCTACGAAAGGGTTAGTGTATGGATAATCATACCCGATCTGAACCCCACCAACACACTACTAAACCCGCCCCTAATAGGAGTGGGTTGGGGCGGGTCCCTGTTTAAACCCAACGCATTGTCATCCCTACCAAGAAATGTGGCAACTGGAAAAGCCTGTTGAGTGTTGACTGGTGAGACATATGCTTATGCCACAAAATCCTCCAGTTCTCTAGCAAAATTACTAGACCAAATACGATGCACAAGAGGCAGTGCAAATAGCAAGTGCAGCATTTTCCAATTTTGAAATGAAAATGCTCAAACTGGAGGATGTAGAAGCCTTCCATTTGATAAGAGGAAGGACCGGAGCTTGAAAAAATAATAGTTATATCAACTCTGTAATTCACATTCATATATACAGTTTTTTTCCATTTTGCAAAAAAAAAAAAAAAAAACCCATAATTCACAATTGCAATTTGCAACTGCCCATCTTCTTTGACACTCACTCCTTTCTAAAATAGTTCAACTTTCTTTGAAAGGTTCACTTGTTAGAATATTACAACTACTATTTTCATGGCAGTTGTTGTGGCAGATTACAAGATAAGGCTACTGATTCAAAATAAGATAAAGCCACCAGCATTCAAAACATCTCAAACAAGCCAAGAGGAGAAAATTATGATTTTTGAATATTGCTATCGAATGTCAAATGCCAGCACCTAAAGTCTGCAAAGACTATCAAGGTTCCGTCTAATGCGCTCGAGAACAAAATCAAAACATCTTTAATCAAAAGTGTCACACATTCTCAAGTTATTTTTCCTTTAATACTTAAATACAAGCTTCATAGATCAATACTAAGGTATCTTCATTTCCACAGGGACAGTGAAGGAAATCTACTCCCTTGTTGCTTTGTTGGGTAGGGACTTTTTTTTGCTGTAAGTGTAAATTGTATTGAAAGAGGAGGGAAGAGGAAACATGAATACAAAAAATGAAAGAAGGACGGGACTAAGAAGAAGACCCATCCCCAAAAGACTACAACAACAGACAGAGAGAGAGGGCGAGCAGGACCTGCCAGGAACTAGGAGAAGAATCTCCCGAACCCAGAGCCCAACACCAAGAGCAGAGAGCCGAAGCTCTAGTCTTCAGAGGCTATTCTCCATGAAGCAAAAAGGGTGTTGAGATGACTGCTAACAAAAGGGGTAATCATCTGAGTCTGAGAGAAGAGGAAGACTTCGAGGATTTGCACTTGAATTCTGTGGAGAGAAGGACTGCGAGAATAAAAAATGGCTGCATTTCTTGCCTTCCAAATGAAGTATAGCACTGTGATGATGATGGCTGCCAAATATTTAGACCCTTTGGCATCGCTGCCTGTGGAGAGTTTCTTCCAAATTGTCGAGGCAGAGTAGCTGGACAGAGGAGATATCCCAGCTGCTTGAAGGAGCCATGACCATATGTCTTTTGCTAAAGAACAGGAGAAGAAAAGGTGGCCCACAGAGTCTTCAGCCTCCTGGCAGAGGGAGCATCTGGAGGCAAGAGAGAGGCCCCTACGTTGCAACCATGTTTCAGTTGGAGTTTTGTTGTGCATCAGTCTCCAACCGAAGCAGTTAACTCTTGGAGGAGAGATGTTGTTCCAAATCAAAGTAGGCCAAGGAAGAGGCTGGGCTCTGTGTCTGATTTGCTGCCAAGCTAATTTCAGAGTCAAATTGCCATCAGTGGCGCCTTTCCAGTAGAGGGAATCTCTTGACGCAAGGATGGGAGAGAGGTCCTTGAGGAGAAGATTAAGGAGCTGCTGAGCTGAAGTTGGCAAGAAAGCAGGGGTAACCCAGTTCCCAGCTTGGTAGAAAGAAGAGAGCCGTTGGTCCCTGGGGAATTGGAGATCAGGGAAGCTAGAGGAAATTGGGTCTGCTGCTGACCAAGAGTCATGCCAAGCGTTTATACTCTGACCGTTGCCAAAATTCCAGGAGCTTCCTTGGTGAATGATTGGAGCTAATCGACGGATTTTCCTCCAAATGCAGGAGCCTATGGATGAGTTCTCTGAGCTCCAGATGGGACGAAACTTGAAGTAACGGTTCTTGAACCATTTGGACCAGAGAGATAAGGAGGTGGAAGCTAGCCACCCCAGCTTGAGGAAGGAGGCTGAGTTGACTTCTGCAATCTTCCTAATTCCCAATCCTCCTTCTGCCATTGGAAGGGTAACTGTTTCCCAACTGACGTAGTTGAACTTGGGGGTGGGGGAATTTCCAGACCATAAGAAATACCTCATGTGTCTCTCCATCTCTTTACAAATAGAAGTTGGCAGAGGAAGAGTGGCAGCCAGGTGAATAGGAAGGCTAGATAACACATGTTTAATGAGGATTAAACGACCTGCAAAAGACAAGGTATTGGCCTTCCAAGCAGAAAGTCTGGACTGAACTTTATCCAGCAGAGGGAGGAAGTGGCTTCTCTTAGGGGTGCCTATGCAGATCGGGTTACCCAAGTATTTGAGGTAAGAAGTGGCTTCTTGGATACCTAGGACTGCACTGATTCTTCTCTTCCTTCTCGAGCTGCATTTACCCAGGAATAGCTGGCTTTTGTGAAGGTTAATGGCCTGGCCAGCTGCTAACTGATAAAACTCCAGAAGATCCTGCAGAATTAGAATACTAGAAGCTGCACCTTTCATCATAATTAGAATATCATCTGCATAAAACAAATGGCAGGGGGTGGAAGGAATCTTAGAGAGGGGGGTGAAAAGACCTTGCTTTTGGAGATTTTGAAGGTGGAGACTCAAAATTTCTTCAGCTAATATAAAGAGATAGGGAGACAGAGGGTCTCCCTGTCTAAGACCATTGAAGGAGCTGAAGAAGCCTTGAGGCTTCCTATTAACAAGCACTGAACATTTGGAAGTGCAGATGCACTCTTTGACCAAAGAAATCCAACCTTCAGAGAAATTGAAGAATTGGAGGGCTGCAAACAGGAATGGCCAATTCAAATTATCAAAAGCTTTGGAAATATCAAGCTTGAGGCAGAAAGATCCTTTGTTAAACTTAGAGTTCAACTTCTGGAAAAGTTCAAAAGCCAAGCCAGAGTGTTGATGAATACTACGGCCCTTAATGAAAGCTGCTTGATGGGGAGAAATCAGATTTGGAATTATAGAAGAGAGCCTGGTGGAGAGGATTTTAGAGAGGATTTTGTAGGAGAAATTCAGCTGACTTATTGGTCTGAAATCAGCTAGGGAAGAAGGCGATTTAGACTTGGGGATTAAGGCTAGGAAGAAAGTGTTAGAAGCCCTGTGGATTCTCCTGGAAATGAAAAAGTGTTGGACTGTTAAGGAGACTGTTTTACCTATGATACTCCAAGCAGCAGAGAAGAAGGCTCCATTGAAGCCGTCTGGCCCAGGGGAACTGTTCTTGTTGAGAGAGAAAACTGCAGCTTTGATTTCTTCTAAGGAAGGGATGGAGGTGAGGAACGAATTCTCAGCTGCAGTGACCTTTGGACTATTAATTTGGAAGAGGGAGTGGTTAGGATTGCTATCCTGAGGCTTGTAGAGCTTGGAGAAGTGGTCCACAACATGAGCTTGAATAGCATCTTGGTCCTCAGTGATGGAGCCGTTGATGGAAAGATGATGAATTGAGTTGAAGGAGCCCCTGGCCTTAGCTGAAAGATGAAAGAACTTTGTATTTTTATCTCCCTCTTTCAGCCATTTGGTTCTGGGCCTTTGTTTCCAGTGGATTTCTTGGGCTAAGAGGGCTTCGTGGAGATCAGATTTGGCTGCTTGAAGGGCCACTCTAGATGAGTCTGATGGGTCTGAATCATGGAGCTGTTGGCTTTGAAGGACTGAATCTTCAGCAGCTTTTATATTCTGGGTGAGATTTCCATAGGTGGACCTGCTCCAAAGTCTGAGAGTTTGTTTGAGGGCTTTGAGCTTTTTGGCTAGAGTGAACTGGGGGTCCCCTGTTATGGGCAAATCCCAGCTGGATTTGACTGTGTCAAGAAAGGTGGGGTGAAGCAACCATTTGTTTTCAAACTTGAAGGGGGGGATGAGAGGGGGGCTTGGGAGTGATGGCCTAGAAGAATTGGACTGTGATCTGATGAAATTCTGGGGAGATGGTGAGTGGTAGGGTCTTGAAAATGGCTAAGCCAGGTGGAATTTACTAGGACTCTGTCAAGCCTTGCTGCCACATAAGAACTCCCTTGTCTGTTGTTGGACCAAGTAAACTTGCTACCTAGGAATTTAGTTTCATGGAGGCCTGCTGTCAGCACTGCTGTTTGGAAAGATCTAAGGGAGGGAACGGAGGACTGGCGAGTGCTGAGCTTGTCGGCATGACTAAGAGTTGCATTAAAGTCCCCTATAAAGCTCCAAGGCAAGGATGAAGAGGAGGAGTCAATGAGAACATCCCAAAGATCCTTTCTAAGGGAAGGGGAAGTGGAGCCATAGACTCCAGTTATAATGGAGGTTAATCCAGTTGAGTTGTTGTGAAGGAACAGGGAGAGATGCTGGGAGGAGGAGTCTTTAACTGTTGAGGTAAGATGGTGTGAGGATTTGGAGAGGCACCATAAGTTTGGAATTGTGGAGGCTGCAGAGGGGGTATTTGAGTAGAAGGAATCATAGCCTAGACTTTTCCAGCTGGAGGAGATAGAAGGGGAGAAGGATGTCATTGGTTCTGAGATGAAAAGGAGATCTGGAGAGTGTTTGCGAATCAGGTTTGCCAAGGCGCGTTGGGTGGGGCGATTAGCAATGCCCCTACAGTTCCAATATAAGACTTTTAACATGAGGAAGGTTTGGGGTGGGGGGTTTGCCTGCCTCTTGATCCCCTAGTGATTGGGCTAGTGGAGGGAACTGTGTTAGCTACATTTTTCCCTTTCCTAAGCCTGCCTCTTGGGTTGGAAATGGTGAGGGGGTTGGCTTCTGTGTTATATTGATGAGGCCTAGGAGTTGTTGCCTGTGTTGGGTTAGGGGTTACTGAGCAGGAATTGGGTGAGCTGCTAGTGTCAGCTGGGAGATGGCCTGGGGGAGAGGATGGGGCTGTTGACTCTAGTAGAGGCTCAAAACCTGGGGGCACCTCTGAGGAAGAGTTCCCTTCTAAGAAGGCTTGGATATTGCGACCATAGATTGAGGGGTTGTCTACAGGGTCTAGAAATGAATAATTTTCAAGGATTGAGAAGGGGTTAGAGATATCTAAGGTTGGAGTGGAAGCTGACTGAAGGATTTTGGAGGCTACCTCATAAGGTAGATCTTGGATGGAAGGGAGACTGTCCTTTTGATTTAAAACCTGGAGACTCAGGACAGGGGAGGTAATGACAAGGGGATTAAGGGAAACAGAGGAAAGGGAATGGCCAGAGGAGGGAGAAACCTTGTGAGTGAGGGGACCTGAAGCCTTGTGTGAGAGTGGGGGAGGGCAACCTAAGAGAGGGGGTAATGTCAAAGAGATGTCCGGAGGATCAGGCTGTGGATTAGGGAGGCTGAAGGTTAAAGAAGGGGGACCAAGGTTTGGAGAGGAGTTGATGCTAGTTGGATCTGGGGCCTGAGTGCTGGGGACAGGGGGCTGAGTGTTGGATATAGGGGAAACTAAGGCAGGAGTAGAGAGGCTGCTGGCAGAGGAGTTACTGGAGAGGGGGCACCTAGTGTGGCTGTGTCCTAGGGAGAGACAGATGGAGCAGGGACAGTTCTCATAAGTAACTGATATTTCCTGTTCTCCTTCCCCTTGGAAGTTAACCATGATGGATGAAGGCTTTGGTTTAGAAAGGTCTAAATTTACAAGAACTCTAGCAAAGGAGAGGATACGTTGAGCCATTGTTATGTTGTCAAGCTTTAGAGGCTGTCCTATGGAGTTGGCTAGAGAGAAGATGATATTTTGACTCCAACAGTGGTAGGGGATTCCTGACATCCTAATCCAAACTGGAGCTAAAGAAGTCCATACTGATTCGTCTTGCCCAGGAGACCAGGGTAAGAAGAAGATTTTCCTCTTATCTATGGAGAGTGGAGAAAGACTGAGAATAGAGGCTTTATCTGCAGGAGAATTAAAACGGAAGATGAAGTGCCCTTTGTTGGTGAGGGAGACCATACAGGGCCTTGAGAGAGTCCAGAGCTTGGTTTTCGCTTCCACCCATTCAAGGGAGGGACGTCTGCCTGCAAATCTCCCTATGACAGCAAAGGAAAAGGATTCTTTGCTGGAGTTAAGCATTGACTGAGGGATGGTTACTGAGGGCTTACCATTGGTCCACGTAGGAGGAGGTAGAGACTCTGGGGAGCAGGGGAGAAGGGGGGGTTGAGGAGCTGAGAACAAGTTTGCAAAGGATTGACGTGGGGGAGGGATGAGGGGAGTGCTGAGCGCTGAGGAGCAGAGCTGGGGACCAAGACTTACCATGTTGGCATTAGGAGCTGATGATCTTGCTTCTGAGGAGGGCAAAACTGAAGGATTTAAGTGTGGGAGCTGGTTGGGGAGAGGAGGGAAGTTATGAGGTTGTAAGGTAGGAGGCTGGAGACTACTGGGATTTGTATGAGTGTTGGCGAGCAGGGTGGGGTTTGAATGAGTGTTTGCTAGCAGGGGCTGGCCGGTGATGGGGGGGGGATATGGGAGGGTGGGGAGCTGGCAGAACCAGAAGTTGTTCAGTGGAAGGAGTGGGGAGAAGGGGGAAGGGGGAAGGTTGAAGCTGGAACTGGTCAGGAGGGACGGGGGATGGTTGTTGGAGGGGGATGGTCGGAGAAGGTTGGTGAGGAGGGGGTTTTCCGGTGGGGGTGGACGGGAAAAGTGGTTGAGTCTGGGCGGGAAATGCTGGCAAGGACACTTGTATAGTGTGTATGTGTGAGTTGAGTATTTACCCAAGCAAAATATAAAAAAATAAATAGAAGCTGAATATTAATGAATGTAATAATAAAAATAAACTCCTAACTGATTAGCCACTAAAGATTCAAAGTCTCTAAGTAATTCAAGTAACTTCACATGATAAGTGAATCAAAGATAGCGGGAATTTCACATGAGCTAGATGTCCGATGCGCATGGTGAGCTCACAAAATCAAAAAACAAGGGATAGATGTGCAGTGGCGTACCACCCATCAGCTTGCTTGATCCTTCTGTTGAACCAACTGATCAGCTAATAAGTAAAAAGGGGAAAAGCTATGGGTAGCTCCTTTTATGTTATATGTACTGTGAGAAATTACAGTTCTTCGACTTTGGGAACTGGGAAGCCTTTCCCAAATCTTTCAGTAAATTCTATTGGCCAAATTAAACACTAATGAATGATAAACACCCCTCTTTATATTAATAGCGTACATCTAGAAAGTCACCTACTAGCATATCTACTTGTGTGTGATCTTTTGGATGACTTAGTCTCATGATGACACCAATGCGCTTTGCATGCATACTACTTCATACTAGCTCTACTAAAAAACAAAAGAAAATGGATAGTCTTAACTCTTAACCATGCATTGGGTGGGCTATAAAATGTAGTTTAGAAACATCAAGAAACAAAAGGAGACTTAATAAAGAAAATGTTTAGATCAGTACCAATTTATGCGAAGTAGCATCACCCTGATTAGTGCCCAGGCAACCTGTGAGGGGACACTTTTAGGACTTATTTGGTAGTCCTCTGTTACTCTTTGGTGCATCCTTTTTCTTGAATTGGGCAAACTTCATTGCTATTGGAAAATATAGTCGATACCACGTATCATCAAAGAATCGATAATATGCAATCCTCCAAGATCTTTTGAACAACAAAATGCCACATACAACCCAAAATCCCATGACAAACCCGGGAGCGATGCCAATGTAAAACAGTTGTATTACGAACTCTTCTTCAGCTTCTTTTTTCTCACCAACATCCCTATGTGAATCAGGAGATGTTTCATCTACTGGGCATCCGTTCAAAAGTGGAGGCCCACATAAAAAGTGGTTTCCGATGTAGATAGATGAATCGATGATGCTATTAAATTGGTTGCCTGACGGAACTCTTCCCGAAAAGTTGTTATATGACAAATTTAAGTGACTTAAAAATGTCAAGTTTGACAAGCTAAGCGGAATTGAACCTGAAAGTTGGTTCCATGAAAGATCAAGAGATTCTATCCATCGTAAGTCACTGATAGTTTCTGGCATGGTTCCTATCAAATGATTTCTTGATAAGTTCAAACTTTGCAACCCAAAAAGACGGGTAATTTCCCCAGGAATTTCTCCGTGTAGATCATTGCCCGCTAAGTTTGATGATGCCAAAAAAGTGTTTTGGGCACCACCGGTCAAGTGATGTGCAATTAATGTAAAAATTAATGAAGAGAGAGAGTTTATAGTGGTTCGGTCGGTGTGACCTACATCCACTTCAACTGATGACTTTACTGCTCTGGGGAAGAGATTACAAAATAGAAAATTACAATGATAATGTGAAAAATTGGAGGAGAGTTGCTTCTTTGATAGGACTCTTCTTTTATACTCTTTCCCCAACGGGTGGGGAGATTCTCCAGCGATCTCCAACGATGTACGCTCCATTCTGGCGGAGTCTCCCGAACTGTACTCAACAGATGAGCAGGTAAGATTTCTTCCGCGGGACTTGGTGAAGGCCGTTTTAAGGAACGACGCATTGACTCCGTCGTTCAGTGGATCCGGACCCTGCCCCTAATGGGTAGGTGATGACTCGGGCTCATCATGGACTTGAGTCAGTTCGACCTGACCCGCTATCGTGGACTGAGTCGTTTGGGCCTAACCTGTCATTGGACCGAGTCACTTGGGCCTGGCCCATCATTTGCCCCTCAATGTCTCGCGCCAAAGAAGGCTTTGAAAGGGAGACATTTTGAATATCAGGCTGTTTCCATCCCGAACATTAGTTGTTTTCCCAAACACTATCTGTCTTCGCGTTCGGTGTTCCACAGAAGAGTCCTCCTGGCAGTTCTTTTCCTCTTTGAATTTCATAGAAGTGTCCTCGTGGCTCAGGGTTCTTCTCCTTTGTTTTCTTGGTTTAGTGTTCTTTCTCCTTTAAAAACCCTAGAGCAAGAGTGTATAAATAGAGATGCCCTTGCTCATCTTCCCTTACAAGAGTTGCTTTTCATTTGGAGTTTATAAGGAAGAGAGAAGGGGCTTTGGTCTTCATCTTCTTTGGGTTTTCTTCTTGCTCAAGAAAAAGAGAGAGAGTGGGTACATGGAGCGCCAAGAGGTAAGAGAGCTACTGAGAGGCGCCGGTGATGGACGAGGCGCAGGCATGAGGGACGGCCGGGGAGCAGACGTTGCCGGCAAGGCGGCCGTGGCGTCCTTGCGGGCGAGGCGGCCATGGCTGCGCAACGCCGGGCGAGGGGAGACGGGGCGCCCGCCTGGGCGCCCCTGCTGCTTCACATGGCGGACCGGCGATCGACGCCGTGCAGGCTGGGGTGGCTGGACGGGCGGACGGCGAGGCCGTCCTTGCTATGGTCGGTGATGCGACGGGCGCCCAGGCGAGGGCGCCTTTGCGGGTGCGGGCGGCGAGACGGCCTGGGGTGCACTTGCTGCCGAGCGAGCTGCTGGGCGCATGGCGCTGGTCGACGCTGGACGGGGCACCCTCTTTACTGATGGGCGTGCAGCTCCTGCTGCTGGTGCTGGTCGTGGTGGACCGGACGCCCCTTCCTTGGGCGCCCCCACTGCGGCAGCGAGGAGTTCGGCCCAACCTGCTATTGATGGAGAGGTGAATATTGGCGCCACGGAGGTGGGCGCGGCATGTCCTCGTCGCAAAAAGTATCGAGGAAAGGTGGTCGCAGACAACGACGGGTCCAAGGTGAGTACTCTTTTCAGCTTGCTCACCACTGATAGTGATGTTTTTAGGATTGTGTCTGCCTATCACATTCCCCCTACCGTGTTATGCCGTCGGGCTGAGACGGATGAGCCTGCTTGTGACGACTCGTCGGGCGACATTGTTGTTTACGAGGAGATGCTTGAGGCGGGATTGAGGTTTCCCATGCTCTCTTCCATTTGCCGTATTCTCCACTACTTTTCATTGACCCCTGGGCGGTTAGCGCCAAATGGCTGGAGAGTTTTGCTGGGTTTCCTTGCATTGTGGAGGAGAGTGCATAACGAGGACACTTCACCAGTGGAGTTTCATGCGGCTTATAGCTTAGTCGAGTCTCCCGCTCCTAATAAGGGATGGTACTATTTTACCTCCAGGGGCGGCAAGCTGCTTATAGGGTTGCGCTCCAACTGCCACAGCTGGAAATCCCATTTCTTTTTTGCTGGCGGAGAGTGGGCTTCCGAGACATACCGAGCTTTAGTGCCAACTCGATGGAGAGACGCCAGGAGACTTGGTAAGCTACTCATTTGCTACTTTTTTCCTTTATTAGTATTTTTTATGTGCTCACCTGTTGCCTCTTTGCAGACGCGCCGGTGCTCTCCACAAGCCAGGAACGGAAGTTACAGGCCGTAAGAGACCATCCTGAAAAAGACTTGGGTGTTCTCTTACCCAAAGAAAGTGGTGGAGTTAGTGGTCCTTCTCAGGCGCCTCCCGCGAAGAGAAAAGGTATTTGACTTCTGCTTTTCCTTTCTCTCTCCTTTGTTTTTATATGCACAAGTAACACTCTTGGCTTTTGCAGCAGTGGATAGAGGGATGATCGGGGCTCTCCTTTCAAGTAGGAGTAGTCCTCCTTCCAAGGCGGCGAGGGTAGACAGCACCACAAGAGGGGACTCCCCGCCAGTGTCTTTCAGGGCCAGCTCTCTCGCATCTACCCCTTCAGCGGGGGCACGGCTGTGTTCTCATAGGGCGGCCTCTCCCACAGTGTCCCCCTAGCCAGCGACTTCTTCTGCCCCGACCTCTTCTGCTCCGATTGCTATTCGAGAGTCTTCCTCTCTAGCTGCGCCTTCTGCCCCTCATTCATGTCCCCCGCGCCCGGGGGCTCCTGCAGGGGCTGGTCAGAGTCAGATGTTGGGCAACCCGCTGGTGATCCGGGAGAGGCTTGGGAGATTTGTGTTTCCTCACGAGGTTTCACGGATCACTTCTTTGGGTACTGAGAAGGTCATAGATACATTCTTGGAGGGTTTGGCTCAGGTAAAAGATTTTTCCTTTTTTCCAGACTATCAAAAAAAATTATTTTATTTTGTGATGTCTCATTTCCTTTCCTATTGCTCCAGGCTTCCACTGTGTCTGTCTGCTTGCTGTCAAAGGCCAAAAATAACAGCCGGCTGAAGCGAGAGAATTAGAGTCTGCGGAAGGAGCTCTCCATTGCTAAGAAGAAGATTGCTGCTCTTGAGGCTGATAGGGGAGCTTTCGAAGCCGATCTTGGGGCGGCCCGCGAGAGGGCGTCCAGGTTAGAGACTGAGCTCTCATCAGCCAGCGAGAGGGCTACCAAGGCAGAAGGTGAGCTCTTGACTTCCCGCGAGAGGGAGTCCAGGTTCGAGACTGCGCTTTCGTTAGCCCGCGAGAGGGTGAGGAGGGCAGACGCTGAGTTGGTGGAGGCCCGCGAGAGGGCTTCACTTAGGGAGGCTGAGTTGGTGGAAGCCCGCGAGAGGGCTTCACTCAAGGAGGCTGAGCTCGTGCAGGCCCGAGAGAGGGCGTCGCTCAGAGAGGCTGTCGTCGCAACTGAGATGAAGGCGGCGCGCGATAAGGCTTTTCAGGCTGAGAGGGAGCTAGCGGAGGGCGTCGCCAATGCTTTCATTGATGGGTATGAGGAGCTTCGAGGGAAGATTGCTGCTGCTTTCCCTGACCTTGACCTTTCAGGATTTTTGCCCACCGAGGAGCCTGATGGAGGTCATGATGACACAGAGGATGGCGAGGAGGATGAGGAGGATGATGAGGACGACGAGGGGAGCCATGAGAGTGGTTAGGGTGTAGGAGACCTTTTGATACATTCCATCACATGTAGGTTTTTTTTTATTTTTAGAAGAGGCAATTGTGTAGCCTAACATTTGGAATGAATAAAATATAGAACTTTATTTATCCACTGCTCATGATAAATGAACATTTTACAAAGTGCTAAAAATTGAACTACCCCTTTCCATTACTTCTTTCCCCTTCATATGTCACTGGTAGTATTTCTTCAGATGTTCTGCATTCCACGGATGAGGTAGGACTTTCCCTTCCGAATCTTGAATCCTGTAAGTGCCTGGTCTTACCACCTCCGTTATGAGGTAAGGACCTTCCCAATTCGGGCCCAGCTTGCCTTCCCGAGAATCCTTAGTGGCGAGGATTACTTTTTTAAGGACCAGATCTCCTAGTTGGAGGGGGCGAGGCTTTACCCTTGAGTTATAGTGTTTTGCCATGCGCCGGTTGTACTTAGCATTGCGGACGTTGGCCATCTCCCTCGCTTCATCCACCAAATCAAGGTTGATGCGCAGTCCCTCCTCATTGGTGTTTGGGTCATGGTGCTGGACTCTAAGAGAGTGGACCCCAATCTCAACTGGGATGACTGCTTCAGTTCCAAAGGCGAGAGAGAAGGGGGTTTCCCCGGTTGGAGCTCTTGGCGTGGTCCGATATGTTCACAATACCCCGGGAAGCTCGTCGACCCAAAGGCCCTTTGCTCTTTCGAGCCTTGTCTTCAAGTTTCGCAGGACCGTTCGCACCATGACCTCTGCCTGCCCGTTTGCCTGTGGATGTGTCGGGCTGGAGTGGGGCTGTTTGATCTGAAGGTCGGAACAAAACGAGTTGAGGAGCTTGTTGTCAAATTGCTTTGCGTTGTCACTGACGATGGCATGTGGGATCCCAAAGCGGCAGATTATGCTTTTCCAGACAAAGTCCTTTACTTTGGAGTCTATGATCCTCGCCAAGGGTTCCGCCTCCGCCCACTTCGTAAAGTAGTCGATGACGACCACTACAAATTTGCATTGCCCTTTACCCAATGGAAGGGGGCCTAGGATGTCGATCCCCCACTTGGAGAAAGGTCATGGGCTCATGATGGTAGTGAGTTCCTCCGGGGGCTGCCTTGGTACAGTGGCAAAGCGCTGGCATTTGTCACACTTTCGGGCAAATTCTTTGGCATCCGCTAGCATGCTGGGCCAAAAGAAGCCTTGCCTAAGTGCTTTGTGAGCAAGGGAGCGCCCGCCCTAGTGGTTCCCACAAATTCCCTCGTGGATTTCCCGCAGGGCATAATCAGCTTCTTCGGGAGAGAGGCACCTCAACAGGGGTAACGAGTAGCCTTTCTTGTAGAGGACATCCTGTAAGAGCGTGAACTTGGAAACTCTCATCCTCAGCTTCCTCGCCTCAAGGGGGTCCTCTGGCAGTGTACCCTCTTGAAGGTACGCCCATATCGGGGCCATCCAGCTTGTTTCAGCTGCAGCACAGTTGATGTTTGTAGTGCTTTCATTCATCTGGCTTGGTTCGAGCTGGTGCCCAAGGAATGTTGGTTCGCCTGGTGAGTTCTCAATGGACGAGGCGAGCCTGGCAAGTGTATCGGCCGCAACGTTATTCTCCCGGGGGATATGACTGATTTGGAAGTGCTGGAATTGCGGGATCAATTTTTTCACTAGGCTAAGATAGTCCTGCATTCTGGTTTCCTTTGCTTCGAACTCACCCTTTACCTGATTCACTATCAGCTGAGAGTCGCTGTAAGTGATGAGGTATCGGGCGTCCATTTCTAAGGCCAACTTCAAACCAGAGAGGAGAGCCTCGTATTCAGCTTCATTATTGGATACTGGAAAGTGGAGCTTCACTGCATACTTGAGGGGTGTGCCATCAGGGCTGATCAAAATGAGTCCCGCTCCACCTCCATTATTGGTCGCGGAGCCGTCCACATAGAGTTTCCACTACGGTACCGAGGGACTCTGGGCATCAGGATGAGAAGCAGGAAGCAACGGGGCGCCCGAGGCAAAAATGGCTTAGGCGCTCTCGGCTGAGATTGCTTGGGCGCCCGGGACTGCAGGAAGTGTCTGGGCGCCCAGGGCTGCCTGGTCCCTTGCAGAGGTCTGGAGATCTGGAGATGAGCAGGATACTCCTCGGTTGTCCTCGCCTGGCGGTGGACAGCCTGGTGTGGGCAAGGGGAGTTCATTTGATTCCTCTTCTGCTTGTGTAAACTCGGCTACAAAGTCTGTCAAGGCTTGTGCTTTGATGGCCGACCTTGGCTGATACTGGATATCAAACTCTCCCAGCTCTACTGCCCATTTGACGAGCCTACCGGATACATCCGGCTTTCCTAGTACTCTCTTCAAAGGCTGATTAGTAACAACAACAATTGTGTGACTCTGGAAATAATGTCGCAGCCGCCTTGCTGTCGAGATGAGGGCGAGCGTCAGTTTTTCCAGCTCCGTGTATCTGGACTCTGCCCCTCGGTATGCTCTGCTTACATAATAGATGGGCTTCTGCACTCCATCATGATTTCTGATAAGGACAGAGCTGGCTGCTGAGGGGGAAGCAGAGAGGTACAGGTATAACACCTCTCCGGGTGAAGCATGTGAAAGAAGAGGGGGAGTGGCCAAGTAGGCTTTAAGCTTTTGGAATGCCTCCTCCGCCTCGGGCCCCCACTCGAAAGCCTTCCTGAGGATTTTAAAGAAAGGCAAGCACTTGTCTGCAGACTTGGAGACAAATCTGCTAAGTGCTGCCACCCTTCCATTGAGGCGCTGCAGCTCCTTGGTGGAAGTGGGCGACCTCATGTCCAATATAACCTTGATTTTGTTAGGATTCGCCTCTATTCCCCTTTGATTGACCATGAATCCCAAGAATTTTCCCGACCCCACTCCGAAGGCACACTTCTCGGGATTCAACTTCATGTGATAGAGCCTGAGAACACTGAAGGTTCCTTGGAGATGGTCGATGTGATCTGTGGCGGCGAGGCTCTTCACCATCATGTTGTCCACATAAACCTCCATGGTCCGCCCAATCTGTGAGTGAAACATTTTATTCACCAGGCGTAGGTAAGTTGCGCCTGCATTCTTCAACCCAAAAGGCATGACCCTGTAGCAATAGGTGTCCTTCGGGGTGATGAACGACGTCTTCTCTTGATCTGGGGGATGCATGCTGATCTGGTTGTATCCAGAATAAGCATCCAGGAAGGAGAGAAGTTCGTGTCCCGCCGTGGCGTCGATGATGAGATCGATCCTAGGCAACGGGAAGCAGTTCTTCGGGCACGCCTTGTTAAGGTCAGTGAAGTCGACGCACAGGCGCCACTTCCCATTGGACTTTGTCACCATCACAACATTCGAGAGCCATTCGGGGTATGCCACCTCCCTTACAGCTCTATTCTCTATCAGCTTCCCGACCTCCTTGTCCATTGCTTGGGCCCTTTCAGTGGAGGTGCCTCTTAGCTTTTGTCGGATAGGCTTGTGTTGGGGGTCGACATTGAGACGATGAGTGGCGACTTTGGGATCAATCCTTTAAAGATCTGCATGTGACCATGCAAAGATGTCCATGTTGTTCTTCAGAAAGTTGGTCAAGCGGCGGACTAGGTCTTCAGGAAGAGAAGAGTCAATGTATACTTTCCTATCAGGGAGATCTTCATTTAAGACCACAGTGGTGAGTGCTTCAACTGGTTCTCCCCTCTCAATGGTGGAATCATCCCTTGGATCAAGGGTCTCAATCTGCAACGCTTCCTTTGGCTTTTTATCCTTTATCGAGGATACATAGCACTCCCTGGCGGCCATCTGGTTCCCCCTGACCTCTCCGATTCCATTAGAGGTTGGAAAACGGAGGATGGGGTGATAGGTGGAGGGGACAGCCTTCAACGTATTGAGAGCAGGTCGCCCCAATATAACATTGTAAGCTGATGGGCAGTCAATTACCAGGAAGTTGACCATGATCGTGGAGCTTCGAGGTGTTACTCCGGCGGTGACTGGAAGCGTAATCGCTCCCAGGGGGTACATCTTCCCCCCTGAGAAACCAATGAGAGGCGATTTGACAGGTTGTAGCCTTTCCCTGCCTAGGCTCAACTTGTCATAAGCCTCTGCATACAGTATATCAGCGGAGCTGCCACTATCTACCAGGATCCTACACACCTAGAAATTGGCGATGGTCAGGGATATTACCAATGGGTCGTCGTGGGGTAGCTGTACTCCTTCCAGGTCCCTATCCGAGAAGGAAATCACCTCGCCGTCACCATGCCTGGGTGCTTTGGACGGGCGTACTTCGTCAATGTGTCTAGCCTTTCTGGCATGGGCCTTCATTGCTAAGAGCGACTCCGCCGATCCTCCGGGGATAGTTTGAATTTCTCCGAAGGGTTGTTGATTCTCTTGATGACGAGGTGGTGACGGTGCTTGAGCCCTTCCAGCGACATATTGGTGCAGGTGTCCATGCTGGATGAGGTCCTTGATCTGCCTCTTGAGTTCGTAGCAGTCGTCGGTGTCATGGCCATGGTCGCGATGGAAGCGACAATACTTGTTAGGATTTCTGCGATTTGGGGGAGACTTCATCTTCCCTGGCCATTTAACAGCGGGATCATCTTGGATCTGCAACAAGATGTGTCCGACTGAGGCGTTGAGAGGGGTGAAGGCTTGTCTGTCTCTCTGAGGAGCTAGACCAAGCCTCTCTTTGACGGGTATCCTCTCCGTCCTGCTTCGCTTGTTGCTGTTCTCCTTCCTGTCCTCTCTGTCTCGCTCCTTCCCCTTGCCTTCTGGTCTGGAGGACTCCCATCGCCTAGCCCTGGTGATATCCTCAGCATTCATGTACTTCTGGGCTTTTGCCAGCAGTTCAGGAAAGCTCTTTGGCGGGCGCTTCATCACCGAGAAGAGGAAGCTTGAAGAACGAAGGCCTCCAATGAAGGCTGTCATGGAGACCTTGTCGTCTGACTCTTCAACTTGGAGTACCTCCTCGTTAAAACGAGTGAGATAGCTCCTGAGGCTTTCATTCTTATCTTGTTTTATGCTGAGCAGGTGTGTGGCGGGTTTCTGGTGGCGACGTCCTCCAATGAAATGTGACACGAAGGACTTACTCAATTCTGCAAAGGTGGAAATGGAGGTTGGGGCGAGACTGAAGAACCATTGCCGCGCGGAGCCCTTCACGGTGGTTGGAAACGCTCTACACATGATCTCGTCAGGGATGTTGTGTAGTTGCATTAGAGTTTTATAAGTTTCCAAGTGATCCAGCGGGTCCTTGGTTCCATCAAAGGTCTCCATGGTTGACATTTTGAATTTTTTTGGGAAGTAGGTAGCTCGCCACAGCGGGTTTGAACGGTGTGTCCGTTCGTTGCACCAGGTAATCTATTGATTCTGGTACCTGTGCCTTCATGGCATTGAAGACACTGCCAATCTGATTTTGCATCTCTTTGATCTTCTCGTCCCACTGGTTGGGAGCTTCCCTGGATTGACCTTGGAACTGGCTCTCGTCTTCCACGCTGTAATTCCCACTCCCCCCTCCTGGAAATCAGGATCCTCATCATTGGAAGCAGAGGGAGGAGGTGGAAGTCCACCGCGATTCGGCCCTCCTGGGGCTCCACCCGGGGGAGGAGGTACGTCGAGATGAGCGCGGCCTTGAGGGTCAACCAGGAGTCTTCCGTGTGGGACGACAGGCGGAGCTCCAGCAGATGTGTCCTGGGCGTGGGCACCATGATGATGGGCGCCCAGGGTGCCATGAGGATGGGCGCCCAGGGGTATTCCTCGACCCTGGGCGCCCTGGAGATGGGCGCCCAGGTGAGGGTGGCGTCGGTTGGCGCCTCGGTCCCGGGCACCATGTGGACGGGCGCCCGGGTGAGGTGTCCCTCTGCGTGGAGCAACTGGTTGCTCTGAGCGCGGTACTTCCTGTGGCCCTGCACCTAGTGCTCCTCCCTGCCCCGCCAGCATGAGCTGCAATATTTGCTGGTTCTGAGTCACCAGCTGCTGCATGGTCTCCAGCATCTGTTGAGGAGAGGGAGCGAGAGCATTCGGCGCAGGGTTGGTCGATGGAGAATTACCCTCGCCTTCCCGCGAAGGATTACCATCTTGTCGCGTTGTTGACCTGGTGATCGGCATGACTTTTTGGAAAAAGGAAATTCTTTTCGCTTCCCACAGACGGCGCCAAACTGATGATGCCAAAAAAGTGTTTTGGGCACCACCGGTCAAGTGATGTGCAATTAATGTAAAAATTAATGAAGAGAGAGAGAGTTTATAGTGGTTCGGTCGGTGTGATCTACGTCCACTTCAACTGATGACTTTACTGCTCTGGGGAAGAGATTACAAAATAGAAGATTACAATGATAATGTGAAAAATTGGAGGAGAGTTGCTTCTTTGATAGGACTCTTCTTTTATACTCTTTCCCCAACGGGTGGGGAGATTCTCCAGCGATCTCCAACGATGTACGCTCCATTCTGGCGGAGTCTCTCGAACTGTCCTCAACAGATGAGCAGGTAAGGTTTCTTCCGCGGGACTTGATGAAGGCCGTTTTAAGGAACGACGCATTAACTCCGTCGTTTAGTGGATCCGGACCCGGCCCCTAATGGGTAAGTGATGACCCGGGCTCATCATGGACTTGAGTCAGTTCGACCTGACCCGCTATCGTGGACTGAGTCGTTTGGGCCTAACCTGTCATTGGACCGAGTCACTTGGGCCTGGCGCATCAAAGTTCATGTTTATGACAAGGGAAATTGTATTGCTGTATTCATATAGACCTCCTTTCCAAGACACCAAAATACTCTCTAAAACATCATTAGAGTAACCCATTGAGATAGGCTCGTTTGTCTTGTTAACTATAGCCATAGCACTAAAGTTACCAAATGATGCAGGTATTGTTCCTGACAGTTTATTCTGTGAAAGGTCCAAGAGTTGAAGTTCAGAAAGCTGCGACAATTGTGGAGGAAGGTCACCAATATCAAACATATTAGATCGCAGGACGAGGAATTTAAGAAGTCTCAATCTTTCACCAATCCATTTTGGAATTTTCCCTGAGAAACCATTTTTTCCAAGATCAAATGTGACCAATTCTGTACAATTATTCATGGATGGAGGGAGCTCTCCTGAAAACTTATTATTACTCAAGTGCAATGATCCAAGCAAAGACAAATGACTTATTGAGCTAGGAATATCTCCAGTGAGATTGTTATTCTCCAAGTTCAAAACCCTTATGAATCTTGAATCTCCTAAACACCGAGGAATTTCACTTGTCAAATGATTGTTTGAGAGAAATACAAACATGAATTCTTTCAGTTTACATATTGACTAGGGTATGCTTCCATATAAACGGTTGGAAGAAAGTATCAGAGTTTGTAGATTGGTTGCACTTTCTCCAATACTTTTGAAAATCGAGCCCGAAATTAAATTATGGGAGAGATCTAAAATGGGCATGTAAGGTTTTAGTTGGCTAATTCATAGATGTTTGGACAAAACTGGGGTTCTTCAAATCTTGTATTGAGTCTAGGAAAGGACTACAAGAGTTCTAAAAAGGAAGTGATCTAGAGAGCCCCGGATTCTGCTGATTTGAATTGGTCGCTCGAGCGACCATCCATCCGCTCGAGCGGACCAAACGGAGTTTCATTCGCTCGACCTTTCAATCCGTGCGCTCGACCCATCAAGGTTCTGGAATGGAGTTTCAAAGTTCGCACGACGACCGCTCGAGCGAACCTCTCACAGAGAGTTGTTCGCTCGACCGCATGTTATTGTTCGCTCGACCATTGATCCAATGCGCTGTTCGTCTGTTTCCAGAGAGCAGATCGCTCGAGCGAACCTTATGACCGCTCGAGCAAACTTGAGAATTCAAAATTAGGAAGAACTCCTCTTACTAATTTCAAAGAAGGAAGTTACCTGTTTGAAGAAGCCTTGGTTGCGCGAAATTTCTCCTATAAATAGGCTTTCCATCTCTACTCTCTACACAACTCTGAATTAGAAGAAATCTATGAGTGTGAGAGTTTGAGAGATCCATTGTTCTGCCCCAAGGCTGCCATTACTGTTGATATGTTGCTGATTCAAGTCTTGGTTTGATTCCACTACTTCTCTTGAATACTCTATTGTTCAAGCGCGGTGAAGGTGCACGGCGAGCGGTCGGCAAGTTCTATACAGTCCTTAGGTTGAGTCAGCAACTGGGAAAGGGTTGTGAGTTTTCTTGTAACTTTCAATTCATAGTGCTTGGTTACCTGTTGGCCTAGACGATAAGGCCCGTGGTTTTTTCCCGAGTAGGGTTTTCCAAGTGCAAATCCTGTGTCCTTCTCTCTCTTGTGGTTTGATTGTTTTTAATCTGGATTATTTTTAACTATTAATTTAATTACCTTTTACTGATATTCGTCTGAGATCGTATTTGTGAGACCTCTGCCTGTGTTAAGGCAAGTAATAGTATTTTTTCAATTGGTATCAGAGAAGGTTACACTAAGTTATTGTGCGATCAAGTTACTAATCTCTCATGGATATCATTAGAGATGGAACCTCTACCAACAAGCCCCCCTTTTAGATGGATCAAATTATGCTTATTGGAAAGAAAGGATGATGGCCTTCTTTAAGGCCATCGATGACCAAGTCTGGGATATTGTGACTGATGGATATACTGAACCCACAATGGTAGTTGAAGGACAAACAAAACCAAAACCCAAAGCACAATGGTCTGTTGATGAAAAGAGCAAATCAAACTGCAATAATAAGGCCATTCATGCTATCTACAATGGTGTCACTCAAACTGAGTTTCATAGAATTTCGGCTTGCACCACTGTAAAAGCTGCATGGGATTTACTTCAAACTGTTTATGAAGGAACAGAAATTGTTAGGCAAACCAAACTCCAAAACTTGACAACGGCTTTTGAAACGGTTCCATGAGAGATCAAGAGATCGATTCTAACCATCGCATGTCACTGATATTCTCTGGGATTGTTTCTGTCAACATATTTTTTGATAAATTCAAACTCTGTAGGCCAAAAAGATGAGTAATCCCTTTAGGAATTTCTCCATGTAGATTATTTCCTGATAGGTTTATATTTATCACGAGTGAAATTGTACTGCTATACTCATACTGACTTCCTTTCCGAAGTATCCAAATGCTCTCTAAGTGACCAAATCGGAAATCATTATAAATGAATCTGTTTCTTTTGTTTGCTACAGCCATGGCACTGAAGTTACCAAATGACTCAGGTATTTTTCCTGACAAATTATTTTGTGAGAGGTCCAAGACTTGAAGTTCAGAAAATAACGATAGCCGTGGAGGAATGTTCTCCTTAAACATATTAGATCGCAAGATGAGGAACATGAGAGAAGTTAAATTCTCACCAATCCATTTTGGTATCCTCCCTGAGAATTTATTTTCTCCGAGATCAAGTGTGATCAATCTTGTGAAGCTCTTCATGGATGGAGGGAGCTCTCCTGAAAGCTTAAAAAATCAAGTGTGATCAATCTTGTGAAGCTCTTCATGGATGGAGGGAGCTCTCCTGAAAGCTTAAAAAATCAAGTGTGATCAATCTTGTGAAGCTCTTCATGGATGGAGGGAGCTCTCCTGAAAGCTTGTTTTTGCTCAAGTGCAATGAAGTAAGCCGTGACAAATTACTTTTTGAGCTCGGAATCCCTCCAGACAAGAAATTATTTTCTAAGTCCACCGCCTTCAAATACTGCAAATCCCATAAACACTGTGGAATCTCATGTGTCAGCTGATTATTTGGGAAACTTAAATATATTAAATCTTTCATCTGGCATATTGATAGAGGAATGCTTCCCTTCAAGCGGTTGCTGGAGAGATAAAAATAAGTAATCTTTGATGGTAAAATCTGAAAAATGCTAGAGATGGTTTCTGAAATATTTGCATTTGACAGAGACAAATATGACAATTGCTTTTGAGTGTGGAGCCATGGTGGAAATTGGGGCCCTAATTCACAATCATCCATTATGAAATAGTTCAGTTGAAATGGGAGCTCACATTAAAAACTAATGACTTTGAAAAGACGTTTAATATTTTCAATTTTATGAGGTGGGAAAAGTGAGCTTTTGTTAGAATACATTTAAAATAATTATTATATAAGGTTAAATGCTCTAGATTTGAAAGTTGTCCAAGGCTTTCAGGAATGGACCCATTTAATTTATTACTCTCAAGAGCTCGTGTTGTCAAAGGCGACAATCTTCCTAGAGATGGAGGAATGGAACCAGAAAGAGAGTTTTCACTAAGAGCTAAAACTTCCAAAGATGAAATTCTTCCTAGAGATGGGGGAATGGAACCAGAAAGAGAGTTATAAAAAAGATACAATCCTCTCAAGGAAGACAATCTTCCTAAAGATGGGGAAATTGGACCGGATAGAGAGTTATCAAAAAGAGAGAGAGACTTCAGATTAATGAATTGCCCCAACCAATCAGGAAGATGCCCACTGAGTCCATTGCGTTCCAAATACAAATCCTCCAAATTACTCTTAATGCATTCTTTAAAAGACTCTTTGAATCTATTTATTTCTCCATTGAAATGATTCTCCTGCAAATTTAAGGTCTGTAGGTTGCAAAGATTCCTCAGGGCAGTTGGAATGGGATACGAGAAATCATTGTAACTAAGAACAAGTGACACCAATCTGCTTCTATTAAACAGCCACGTGGGAATCCGAGGATCAAGCCCGTTACCAGAAAGATCAAGGGTATAAAGAGATGTCAAATTCACATGCGGAACAGATGTAGAAATGTTGGGAAGCTGGCAATAGGACAAATGTAAGTTCAAAATAGAAGGAAGCATATTTATTGATAATTGCCAATCAGCTGCCGTACTGTGGTTCACTTATCCCATGCCAAGGTACTGCAAAGAGGAGATGCGAGAGAGCCAATCAAGTCTATCCACATGCAAATCATAACCGGAATAGGGATATCGAATGAAAAATCAACACTCAAATTTACCCCTATTACACAGTTATTATTGAGGTCTAGATAATTCAAGATAAAGAGATTGCCTAGCTCGTGAGGAGCTCTTCCACCAAAGCCTGAGGCAGAGAGGTTAAGGTATCTCAGATTCTTGAATGAACCGATGAATTTTGGGATGACTCTTCCTCCAAAGCAGTTGATGCTTAGGTCCAAGTGTTTTAAATATTTCAATTCAAGCAAAGATGGATTTATCTCACCAGATATGCGTGACCACTTGATTTCTGCTTCAAAGATGTCATAATTGAATGTTGGTGAGGAAGATTGTATTTCGGCGGATGAACCTCTGAGGCTAAGCTTGACGACATGCCCTGTTTTGTTGTTGTAGTGAATGCCTGCCCACCGACAGCAATCATCTCCCACCCAAGAAGAGAGTCGGTTACTAGGGTCCTTGAGACCTTCTTTCAAGTTGATAAGTGCTTGTCTCTCTCTTTCCAAACAACCAGTACTGGTTGTTGCGTCTCCAACACAAGAATTGAATTTCAAGGATCCAATGCATAGGATTAGAAACCCAACCCAAAAATGAAGAAGAAATGGAATTGACTTTGAAAGAAACATGATTGATTAGTACTCCGAACAACAATAAAAGCAGTGATGTATGAAATGCTACGAGGGTTTGGGGGCAGCGCATATTTATAGATTATAGAGATTTCACGAAAAGCCATCTATCTGAAGATAAAATCCATTAATTAATTGAGTGCCATGAAATTCTCAAGTAGCAGATTCCAAAAAAGTGGAATTCCATTTGAAAATTGATACCAAGAAAGTAGCAGATTATTTTAATTGAAAGTATGCAATCACATCTAAAAAACAAAAAACAAAAACAAAAAGAAAAGTATGCAATCACACTCCAAATATCCATATGAAGTTCAGAGAGATGAGTGGGCATGATTTTAAATGTATTCAATTCTACTGATAACCCACATTTAAGATGGCAGGCTAACCTTTTAGGTATCCTATCCATGCATTCAAACACTTGGACCCTTTGACAAGCCCAAATTTTATGCTAGACGTTATTCATCGTTAGATCTTATTTAAAATAAAATTCACGGCCCATAGCCATTAAATTCAAGGACTTAAAACTAAGGGTACTCGTTGCTCGTGGGTTGGGCTAGTCTGGCTCGATCGTAGCCCAGATCTCTTTGGGCCAGTTAATAATTTTTTCTTGGTACCCGAGCCAAGGGGGTTGGGACCCAAGAGAGAGCCTGCATACACATGGGAAAGCAACACACTCAAGTGGGAAAAGAGCCCACAAAAGCGATGAGAAAGCCCACACAAGTGGAAAAGGAGCCCATACAAGCGGGAAGCGGGAAGATGTGATGTACCCGAGGTTCAAACCCTAGGTAGCAGGGTAATAACTGATGCACCTTGCCAGGTAAGGAAAAAGATTTCTTCAAAGAAAATCCAGGTTTGAAGCTCATGGGCCAAGCTACAAAGGCCTGGCTCGATTCCAACTGTGGATTGAGGGTGCTCCAAAGAAAACCCAGGTTTGAAGTTAATTGAATACTTTCAACTAAAGTCTTACAGTGTGTAGACAGATTAGGCTACTGGTCTAGTACTGCAAACGGGATACTACTTTCGGCCACTGAGTTGGACCAGGCCTAATTTTCTGATCCAATTTTAAACATGCTAGGCCTGAATATATGTTAAAGGCTTGACCAAGCCCAAGGTATTTAGCACAAAGGAGCATATAGATCTTGCAAATGCTCTGACCCTGGGTCTCGTTTTTAGGCCTGGCCCTCCTGGGGAATGGAAGAAAAATCCCATCAAGTTAATAAAAAATAAAGCCTGATTCCAATAGCCAGTGGAGAATCTTTTTTCCATAGTGGGGGCCACTGAGAGCTCGACGATGGTATGCAAAATCCCCGAGTCAGCAGTCAAGTAGCAGCCATGCCCCTAGTAGGGGCGGAACTAGCAACTTTGTTTAGGGGGGTGCCAAAGAAAAAAAAATTAAATAAAATTATAAAATTTAATAATAAAATACATAATAATCAAATTATTGAAGTTGTACTCAATGTCCTTTCATTGAGTTGAAATCATCAATTCTTATTTCAGTATTGATTTTTTCTGCAATCTCAAGGTGGGTACTGGTCATTTCTTATGCATGTAACTCGTACATTACAATTTAAAACTGAGAGAGAGAGAGAGAGCATCCCATATCTAAAATATGAACAATTAAAAAGCATGGTTCTACTAGTTTTTATCTCCTTAAAATAAATTTCTTCAATCGGATTTTTCCGACATGAATAATAATAATCAAAATAAAAAAATACAATTATATATCTTCATCCATAATGGATAAAACTCTGATTGAGCTAAAAAATTATGTAATAATACAACGCAAATAGACATTGATCTTAAGTAATAATATATGTGACCAAACAGTCATTCATCCATTGATCTCCCATTTGGTTACGCAACATGTTCTTTATATATTTCATTGCTGAAAAAGTTCTTTCTAACGTCACAGTCGCTACTAATAAAATCAATGTCAATTTTAGAAGCAAATAAACCAATTGGTATACGATATTTGCCTTCACTAATTTTCTAGCAATGTCACCAATTCCTTTAAGTTCTAAAAACTTCGTTGCTAGAGCGCATATCAGCAATGTGGGCCCATTAATTTCTTTTATTTTAGTAGACAATTGGCCTATTAACTTAGTTGGTGAGTATTTTATGGTGACTTTTGTTCATCACCACAGCAACAAGGAAAATGCGTAAAGTTGGCTAATGTAGGGTGAAACTCTTAAATTGAGTGGGGTTAAAAGCTTCCAAAAATGTAATTCATGGCATAAAAAACTTTATTTTTAAATATTTTTTCAAATCTTGACCCCACTTTGATCCATGTCGTGACACCCATGATTATAGATGTAAGATCTTCATGATTTTCTAATAGTTCTTTTGTTATATATATATATATATATATATATATTCCTACTCAATCCTAAAGTCTAATTGTGTTTTAATGGATTTTTAATCGCCAAATCGCCAAACTTCACCAATCACATATTGTAAAGACCACATAAATATACTTTCACAGTTTCACCCAAAAAAGAAAAAAACGTTGAAGAGGCAATCACTAGGGTTGTCATGAGTCAGGCCCACACGCTCCAAACACATGTCTTTGCCCAGGTGACTTGTTCCGTCAACCACTGAATGATGATGGCCTGCCTGCCTTTTTGACAAATGAGGTATAAAGGAAAAAATCTAAACGGCCGACGGGGGTGGCCCTACTCCCGGCCCGGTTCCTTAGGGGGGCCGTTGGATCCCAAGGAGGGGACCGGGCCGGGAGTCTGTCCCCCAGTCGGGCCGTGTAGCAGGGCTAGGTATAAAAAGAAGGCCTCGACTCCACTTACACTGGTTTGACATGGGGTGGGAGCGTAAGTTACACGATGGTCTAGTCCTCAGCTCTCTAGAAATTGCACCTATATCTATATATGTCTCCAGCCCTGCGACACGGCCCGACTGGGGGACTGACTCCCGGCCCGGTCCCCCAGGGGGCCGGGAGTCGGGCCACCCTAGTCGGGCCGTTTAGATTTTTTCATGTCTCTAGTCTTTGGCCGTCATACATAAGTCTGGAGTCTCTGCCCTCTCTCACTTCAACTTGAGAAATATATATATATATATATATATATATATATATATATATATGCTTAGTGGAATTTCTGAATTCAAGTTCTTCCTTTTTTTGGGCCCACCTTTTTTTTTTTTTTTTTTTTTTTTTTTTTTTTTTTTTGCCGTATACTATGGAGTGGGAGTGTAAGATACACGATGGTCTAATCCACAGCTCTCTTTACCATTGTTGGATTTTATCTTCTTTCAACATCTGATATGATTGACGCCCACTGATGATACTTTTGTAACTTTGCTTTACCATTGTTGGATTTTATCTTCTTTCAACATATGATATGACTAATGATACTTTTGTAACTTTCTATGCCATCTCGATTAGTTTTGGGGACCATCTGATTGACCACTGTCTCAGTCATCGATTAATGCATGGTAATGTCATTATCAGGAAATAGGTGACAGAACCAGTAGATGTCAGAATGACCCACTCTATGTGGTTTTAGCAGGAATATTACCTGAATGGGTCCAACGGGACACTGAATCCGAATCAGTTGGGTTTTCTGTGCAAACGGGTCGTTGGTTATATGCTAGAATGCATTTATCTAAGATCATTATATGGAACTGTATTTATATAATATCAGTACTAGCAACAAAGGCTCGTGTTAAGTCTGGGCGAAGAAAATTAAAATATATTTAATATTAATATTTTTAATAATATTAGAGGATTTTATCGGAAGATTCATCGTAAGTGGCATACGAAAAAAGAAATAGTAGTTCGGGCATGCAGTAGAAAAATGGTACATCAACCCATTTTCTTTTTTTTCCTTTTTTTTTTTTTTTTACTTTGAAAGCAGCGATGCTAGGTTGTTTGTCTCTAACAGGAACAATGCTAGCCTCGCTCGTTGTCCCCTGTCTGTCTTAGCCAGAAGCCTGAATGGAGTGGCTTGGTATGGTATTGAGTGGAGCCATGTGGGGGGTGGGGGGGGGGGGGGGGGGGGTGTCTGATAAGTTCATGGAGAATATGACATTGTTTGTGATGCTAGTTCTGTAAGGAGGGTGTTTGAAATGGTTTTAAGAATCCTATCAATCCATTTAGACAACGTGGACCCTTTTACAAGCCCAAGTTTTATGCTAATCTGGACATTATTCATCCATCGTTTGATCTTATTTAAAAAAGAATTCACGGCCTGTAGCCATTAAATTTAAGGACTTAAAACTAGTGGTGCTCATGGGTTGAGCTAGTCTGGACTCGAACACGGACCAGGCAGCTTATAACTTCTTTTTTTTTTTTTCTAGATCCCAAGTTAACAGGGTTGTGACCTAAGAGAGAGCCCGCATACACATGGAAAAGCAGTCCACTCAAGTGAGAAAGGAGCCCACACAAGGGGCAAAAAAGCCCACACAAGTAAGAAAGGAGTCTGCACAAGTGGAAATATGTGATATACCCGATGTTCGAACCGTAGGTAGCTGGATAAGAACTGACGCTCGTTACCAGGTAAGGAGCTGTTCTTGGTCAGTTAATAACATGATGTATGGAAGAAAGTGAAAATTCCTCCTATGGGACCGTCTGAGATGTGGAAGATCTGATCTGTTCGAAGTCACAATTTTCCAACCTTGAACCAACTAGGAGTTGAAATATCTTTTATCTGTCCTTATTATAATAATGGCTCGAGATTGCATTCGCGGTCACAGCCAAACTTGAAGAAGTATACGCCGCTATAATGTATAATGATTTTCAATTGTTGTAATATGACAAACCTTGACCCTATAAAATTCGAAAATACAATTGAAAGACTCAAAATGTTGAAAAAATGGTAAAATATTGGTCCCCATAAATCAAGACATTTGATGTCGCTATTTCATATCTATCTAAGTCATCATATTCAATTTTTGGTACTTCCATATACTTTATAAATCCATCAGGATAGCCTGCATATGGAAAAAAAAGAAGCCAAAAACACACACACAATAACAATCATCCCTTCTATTAACTTGGTGAAATTTTCACTGTAGTCATACTTGGGCTCACTCCCAACTAATCATGCCATGTTATTACAACCATTGACCTATCAATATTCGGCAGACAACTTCAAAATCTATTCATCTATATAGAATCATGTTCATTGGATTTTGCAAGTTATCTGCTTGAAGATTATTACCCAAGGGAGAGAAAAGAAACTCGCTTATTGACCTTTTAATGTCTTCAAATAGGAAGTTTGCAAGAACCAATTTCACTTCAATAGGACTTAGGCCGTTGCTGGATTAATCACCGTGGACACCTTACCTTTTTCTTGGTATTCTTTCCAATCACATGCTTTATAAGTTGCTAGTATGTTTACTACAATATTGGCCATGGCCCAGTATCGCACTTGAGGAAAGTTTGTGAAGGGCCCATTCAAGATGGGATAATTATTTTGAGAGGTGTTACTTTATTTTATCTCAAGTCATTTTATTTATAAGAAGCTCCTAGCACAAGGGTACATTTAAAAAAATAAAAAGTGCTCCCAGATGTTGCTACTTTTCCGCCGTTCGGAACAACGGAAAACCCACATTTTGTTACTTTTCCGCAAAATCCACATTTTGCAGATTTGCCGCCGATTAAAGCAACGGAAAACCCACTTTTTGCGGCTGAAGCGGCAGGAAACCCACATTTTGCGGCTTTTCCGCGATTGAAGCGGCGGAAAACCCACATTTTGCGGTTTTTCATATATAGTTACAAAACATTTTTTTTTTTTTTTTTTGAGGTTTGTTCCGCATATTGATGGGAGAGCAGCTATGATTAGCGTTTAAATGCAATGAAATCAAAGCACAACAAATACAAGACAAACCGAAGCGATTAGTGAGTGAGAAGCGACCAAATAGGGTGTGGTTCAACTCGTCATTAGGATCAACATCATATGGGATTTTGAGATAGGTTCCTTACATCTGGAGACCCTTACATGGAAAGTGAGTTTCAATATACATTAGGTAGGAGCGGAATAGGCTCTTTCAAATTGACTCAACACGAAAGATCTGACCAATTACATGCCGGCGCACCTCGATTTGGGCTCAGTTTGGGTTTACCTCATTGATCGGGTCCTAACTCAAGCACTTTCCATTTCTAGAATAGGCATATCTCTAGGTCAATAATTGCACACATGCAGGCCCTACCCTCAAGCATTCCTGATCCCAGGACTTCAATACTCGGATAGTCTAATACACATTTGCATGAAACCCCACGTTATTCAGACCCAACTCCTAAGCTCTACTTCCCTATATCCTTATCCGAGGCTTAATAACAAGTTCAGTCCATACCAATGCTTTATCCAACAATTAAATAGCCCAAATTACATGTATGTAAGCCTACGCCCAGGCGTGAGACCGAGCCTTTAGTTAAAAAGAAATCCCAGAGCCAGGTCTGAGTGACAGCTTGAGACCAGTTCCAAGTGATATATTACATATTTATATCTTGAGGCATGCTACTTGGCCCGATTTTGGGGACCGGATTTTGGCCCGGTCCCCAAAATCCACCCTTGAATCCCAAGGCCAAATGGATTTTGGGGACCGGGCCAGAATCCGGTCCCCAAAATCGGGCCAAGTGGACTTTCTGTTATATCTTAGCATTGTATATACATGTAATTTGGGCACCTGGGCCTGAGCCCTACTCATGTTTGGATGTAACCAGGGCATGAGCTAAACATGCTTATATGCCCGGATTTAGTTTCCAATACATTGATGGTTGAATAGTGTCGGCACATTGGTTTCACACACATGCCCACAGATCGATCCTTGAGTCAAACAAGTTGGACTATAAATGATATATAATTAAAACTATAGTAGACTCTACATAAGAATGGATTTCTTTTTTTGTGAAATTAAGTTTCTCATTTCCTTTCCATTTCCATAAAAAAAAAAAAAAAAACAACTTAGCTCTGTTTGTGTAGCAGTATTTTTGCAGAATTGGATCCGTGTTTCCTTTCCCTTTCGAATAACTTTGTTTGGTGCAACTTAAGTTGCTGCGATAAATCAGGAATAATTAGCCACTATATCCGTGCTCATGGCTCGATTCTTGCGGGCCAACACTCTCATAAGTTTGAAGCCTCCTATGTTTTTTTACTACCTTTCATAGAGTTCCCTCATCTATGAATTTCTAGAGTTTGAATAGGGAATTTCCAAAAGCCTGTTAAATTGCATATTCTTATATTTTTCAACAACTCTTTACTATATTCATCTCTAAGCTTGCATCTCAACAACTCTTCAGTTAGCGAGTTGATACACAAGGAAACAAGTTGAAAATCTTTTAGGATGTCAAATCTTTGATCATAGCAAGTAAACCCACCTCCAATTCAGCTTCCTTGGATGACCACAGCCAAAGTCCTTATGGTTCACTTCTTTTAGAGAACAAAACCCATCGAAAAGCGGGCACCCCGCCATCCTTTTAGGAAAATGCAATATCAAAGAAAAGGAAGGTTTCCTCCCACCGACTCATTTGAAGAGATGGGCTGAACTTGTGGCAATGTCTTTAACTCTTACATTCTAACGCGTTAAATCTAAAGATCCTATTTTTGACCCTTAGAATAATTTTTTGCTAAACTCTTTCTTTGTTTTTTTTTGGCTAAACTAACCCTTAGAATAATTTAGAGAGGCTGAGTTTTTCTCCTCGGAAAAGAATTAATTTCTAAGCTTCCAAATAGCCCACCATTTAGCCATGACCGATGCATGACTGATGCCTTCCACTTTTGGTCTTCACTGGATGATACTCTGTTTGTCAAATCGTTTAGGATGTCAAATCTTTGTGAATAATTAGAGAGAATCTTAATTCTTCATTTATTTTACATGAAAACGAGTTGATACACAAGGTACCGACATTGTTTTTCATATAAACCAAAACGGTTCTTACATAATTTTTCACATAAACCGAAAGGATTCTTCCTACGTACTACGCTTACTACCATCGACTAAAATAACAAAGCAAGCAGAACCAATGATACATAGCAGACAACATCGCTGCTTCAAACATAATCACAGATCCATAGCAGACTTTACCTTTAACTCCACCATTGTTGCCCTACATAAAAAAATGGCAATGTCAGAAAAACAATGAAATGAAACTGATAACTCAGAAAACAATAAAACAAAATATCTGGTCGAGTTTTATAGAGTTCATTTTTTGCAAAGAGAAGTGACTATATATTCTCTTTGTGGTGCATTAGGATATATTAGCTAACCTTCCATGCCATTTGTGCAGATTGTTCAAGATGGAGTCCTATATCTGAATCAAACTCATATATAGAAGCACTCAAACGACATTGTATCTCATAAATTGTAAATAAATAAACAATGTATCTAAAAAATTATCGGTTGTAAAGGGTAGCTGAATACCCGTGTACCCAGAGGACCACCATCCACTAGGTAGGGGTCTAATTTAAGAATCGATCTTCGATTTTGGTCCAAGTCACATTTCATTTATAATATTAAACATTAGTGTATCATATTTGTATATGGAATGGTTTGAGCTTGGATCCAATTGCTTTGAGTTCGGGTCTTTAATTTGAAGTGGTTATGTGTTCAGGTTTGGTAACATAGACCCAATTTGGGTTTGGGTAAGGTACAAGTCCAAGTAATTCAGGTTCAAGCCCGAGTATAGTATGGGGCGTATTAAACTAGATCCATTTTCATCCCTAATTACCAAAGTCATGCATTCCCTTATTTCAATTATCACTATGGAATATAAATGAAACTTACCTTTCAAATTAAACAAGGTGTGTCAACGCATCACTTCTTAAAGTCAACTAGAATATCACATTTAGATCATGTTTGTTTGTATTAAAATACACAGGAATTCAATACATAGCATTTTTCTGAAGATTATAAAAATGAAGATCAAAGGTGAATTTTGAAAACTGAGCATCAAATAACCTTTCCTTTTATGAAAAAAGAATAAGATGGGAATGAGTACCTAGCCTTTGATCTTCATTTGTATTTCAACGCAAACAAGTATGGCGCCCTTACTGATTATGTTTCAACAAGAGCTGCCCATCTTCTTTGTTATTAGCTTCCTAAAATACTCTCAACTTAATTTAAAACTTAGTAAGCATATAACTCACTTCTTCTTTGAAAGGTTCACATATTGAAGAAGAGATTAAAACAAGCTGTTTTCATGCTAGTTGGTTGGAACACTGGAAAAAGTGTGTATTAGAATGCTTCTAAACTGAAATCAATGGGAAAACTCATCATTACGGAAGAAAGACTAAATAAAACTCATTTAATGAGAAACCTTTATTGAAATGCTTAAAAACACTTGTTGTGTTAATTTTCCCCCTACGATTTAGTAATTCTATAAACCTATCCAAAAATTACTCGTGACATCAAATATGAATACCAATACTAAATTTTGATAAGAATTATGAAGCCCGTAAAGGCTATCAAGCTTCATGCTTATAGTTCTGGAGACGAAAATTAAAATAAGATAAGAAAAAAAATCCTAGTATATATATTTTCTACCAGCGTTTTCTTTAATACCTATCCAAGAGACATCTAAAAATGGAAGAAGAAAATATAGAGAAGTCCATATCTATTTTTCATTTAAACTTAAAATACAGTCACTTAATAATTATACTAATACCAAATATTAAAACAAAAAAGAACCAATGGGCAGCATGGATAGGATACAAGATGGAAATTCCTGTAGCAAAAACAAGGGGTTAGATGGAATCCACTTGGGGAATCCCAGTAGCAAAAACAAGGGGTTAGATGGGCCATGGGTTGACTTGATCCTTCTTGTAGTCTATAATCAAACCCTAAATGTGCCACGAGGTTGGACCTGCGTCCATATCCCGCCATCATTTTAAAATTTGAACATATTATTAAAATAAATTAAACTAAAAAATCTGGACCCCCCTAATGGGCTTAGTTTCTAACCATCTCCACTCACAAGACTTGAAAGCCAGTGCACAGAATTATTATTAGCGAGTTCAGTTCAGCTCATCAGCTAGTGAATAAATCTGAATAAATTGTCCTTCTAAGCTTTGTATATATATAAAGTACTTAGAAAGGTTTCAAAAGAAGTTCCCCCACAAATAAATACACATGCATGTAGTTTCTACATAGCTCAGGCTATTGGTGAGCATACCGCATACATGTTACATGAATGCATATATACTACTCCACACTAGCCTAGTTCTAGGAAGCCATTAATTGGATAATGTAAACAATGTATTTGGCAGCAAGAAAATACATTTGCGATATTTAAAAAAATAAAATTAAATAAGGAAATGTCTTTAGTACCTGCTTATGCTACATCAAAGATCAACAATTTGATTAATGTCAAGACAATACGGTAGGAGACACACATGCTTAGGATGTAATGGTAGTCTTCGATTACCTGGTCATCCTTCATTTTTCTTGAATTTAGCAACCTTTCTTGCCATTGCGGCATATAATCGATTTCCCATGTCATCAAAAAAGTGGTAGTACGCAAGCCTCCAAGATCTCTTGAACAACAAAATGCCACATACAACCCAAAAGCCCACAACAAACCCCGGCGCCATGCTAATAAAAAGTAGTTGTATTACTAACTCATCTTCAGCTCCTTCGCCACCAAGAACCAGTTGTGAATCGCAATGTGTTTCATCTCCTGGGCATTGCTTCAAAAGTGGTGACCCACATAATAAAGGGTTTCCCGTGTAGATGGATGAATCATTGATAGTATCAAGTTGGCGACCTGATGGAATTCTTCCGGAAAAGTTGTTGTATGACAAGTTCAAGTGACTTAAGGAAGTAATGTATGACAGGGTATGCGGAATCATCCCTGAAAGCCGGTTCCATGAGAGATCAAGAGATTCCAACCATCGAATGTCACTGATATTTTCTGGGATTGTTCCTATCAAATGGTTTTTTGATAAATTCAAACTCTGCAGGCCAAAAAGATGAGTAACTCCTTTAGGAATTTCTCCATCTAGTTCATTTCCTGATAGGTTTATATTTATCACGAGTGAAATTGTACTGCTATACTCATATAGACTTCCTTTCCAAAGCACCCAAATGCTCTCCAAGTGACGAAATTGCCCATCACTAAAAATGACCTCCTTTGTTTTGTTCGCTATAGCCATGGCACTGAAGTTACCAAAGGACTCGGGTATTTTTCCAGACAAGTTATTTTGTGAAAGGTCCAAGACTTGAAGTTTAGAAAGTAATGACAGCTGTGGAGGAATGTTTCCCATAAACATATTAGATCGCAAGATGAGGAACATAAGAGAAGTTAAATTTTCACCAATCCATTTTGGTATGCTCCCTGAGAACTTATTTTCTCCGAGATCAAGTGTGATCAATCTTGTGCAATTCTTCATGGATGGAGGGAGCTCTCCTGAAAGCTTGTTTTTGCTCAAGTGCAATGAAGTAAGCTGTGACAAATTACTTTTTGAGTTCGGAATGCCTCCAGACAAGCAATTATGTTTTAAGTCCACCGTCTCCAAATACTGCAAATCCCATAAACACTGTGGAATCTCATGTGACAGCTGATTATTTGAGAAACTTAAATATATTAAATCTTTCATCTGGCATATTGACAGAGGAATGCTTCCCTTCAAGCGGTTATTGGAGAGATCTAGATAAGCAATGTTTGATGAAAAAATAGGAAAAATGCTTGAGATGACATCTGAAATACTTGCATTTGATAGAGACAAATAAGTCAATTGCTTTTGAGTTTGGAGCCATGTTGGAAATTGGGGCCCTAATTTGCAATCATCCATTTTGAAATTTGCCAGTTGAAATGGAGGAACCCAATTAGAGCTCGCATTGAAAACTAATGAAGTTGAAGAGATGTATAAATCTTTCAATTTTATGAGATTGGAAAAGTGAGCTTCTGTTATAATACATTTAAAAGAATTATTAAATAAGATTAACTGCTGTAGATTTGAAAGTTGTCCAAGGCTTTCAGGAATGGACCCATTCAATTTATTACTATAAAGATATAGTATACTCAAAGATGACAATCTTCCAAGAGATGGAGGAATTGAACCGAAAAGAAAGTTTTTAGAAAGATCCAATATTCTCAAGGAAGACAATCTTCCAAGAGATGGAGGAATTGGACCGGAAAGAGAGTTATAAAAAAGATTCAATTCTCTCAAGGAAAACAATCTTCCAAGAGATGGAGGAATTGGACCGGAAAGAGAGTTATAAAAAAGATTCAATTCTCTCAAGGAAGACAATCTTCCAAGAGATGGAGGAATTGGACCGGAAAGAGAGTTATCAGAAAGATCCAATTCTCTCAAGGAAGACAATCTTCCAAGAGATGGAGGAATTGGACCGGAAAGGGAGTTTTCATGAAGATGCAATTCTCTCAAGGAAGACAATCTTCCAAGAGATGGAGGAATTGGACCGGAAAATGAGTTATAAGAAAGAGAGAGAGACTTTAGATTAATGAATTGCCCCAACCAATCAGGAAGATGCCCACCGAGTCCATTGCCTTCCAAATTCAAGTCCTCCAAATTACTCTTAATGCATCCTAGAAAAGACTCTTTGAATCTGTTTATTTCTCCATTGAAAGGATTCCCCTGCAAAATCAAGGTCTGTAGGTTGCAAAGATTCCCCAGGGCAGCTGGAATGGGATATGTGAAACCATTGAAACCAAGATCAAGCGACACCATTCTGCTGTTATTAAACACCCAAGTAGGGATCTGAGGACCAAGGTTGTTCGCAGACAGATCAAGGGTAGAAAGAGATGTCAAATTCACATGAGGAAGAGATGTAGAAATGTTGGGAAGCTGGCAATAGGACAAATGTAAGTTCAAAATAGAAGGAAGCATATTTATTGATAGTAGCCAATCAGCTGCCGCACTGAGGTTCACTGATCCTATGTTAAGGTACTGCAAAGAAGAGAGGCCAGAGAGCCAATCAAGTCTATCCACATGTAAATCATATGTTGGGACTTTGACAAAATCGTAATGAGAAATATCATCACTTGTATTTACCCATATTCCATGGTAATTATTGAGATCAAGATAACCCAAGGTAGAGAGATTTCCTAGCTCATGAGGAAGCCTTCCACCAAAGCCTGAGGCAGAGAGGTTAAGGTATCTCAAGTTCTTGAATGAACCGATGAATTTTGGGATGACTTTTCCTCCAAAGCAGTTGATGCTTAGGTCCAAGTGTTTCAAATATTTCAACTCAAGCAAAGATGGATTTATCTCACCAGATATGCATGATCTATTGAATGCTGCTTCAAAATCGCTGTCTGGTGAGGGCAATTGAATTTCGGATGGACCTCGGAGGACGAGCTTGACGACATGCCCTGTTTTGTTGTTGCAGTGAATGCCTGCCCATCGACAGCAATCGTCTCCCACCCAAGAAGAGAGTCGGTTACTAGGGTCCTTGAGACCTTGTTTGAAGTGGATAAGTGCTTGTCTCTCTCTTTCCAAACAACCACTAGTACTGGTTGTTGTGTCTCCAACACAGGAATTGAATTTCAAGGATCCAATGTATAGGATTAGAAATCCAACCCAAAAATGAAGAAGAAATGGAATTGACTTTGTAAGAAACATGATTGATTAATTAGTACTCGGAACAACAAGAAAAGCAATGATGTATGAGATGCTACGAGGGTTTGGGGGAAGTGCATATATATAGAGAGAGGAAGATGCATACAAGAGATTCTTGGATAAGCCAACTGGGTAACTAAGATAAGATCCATCACAAACCAACAACGATGGGCAAGAATCTCGTGTATTGGTGTGGGTACAAGATTCTCAAGTAGCAGATTACTTTTTCCACACGTTTTTTGTCTTTAGATATTTTGACGAGATCATCTTCAATCTTCAATATACTGTTGGACTCATGGATTGGTGATTCACATGGATCTACAAAGCATAGCCCCAGTCCAGCCCAGTCAAAGCTCAGTGTCCCTGTCCAGGTGACTTGTTCCGTCAACCCCTGAATGATGATGGCCTGCCTGCCGGCCTTTTTGACAAATGAGGTAGAAAAAAGATACAGGATGGTCTAGTCCACAATTGTCTAGAAATGTCTTAAGTCTTTGGCCGTGATGCACGCATCTGGAGTCTATTTTTTAAATGAAAACTTAAGCCTTATTTATATAATGATAGAGCCGTGACTAGATGACACAAATGATCAATATGACGAGCGGAAAGTTACAAGGCCACATAGATGAGTGACCATGGTTTTAAATGTATTCAATTCTACTGATGGGAGGCCCACCTTTTAGGAATCCTATCCATCCATGCAGACACTTGGACCCTTTTACAAGCCCAAATTTTATGCTGTTCTAGACATTATTCATCCTATGGTCTTATTTAAAATATAAAAATTTCACGGCCCATAGGCCATTATAATTTTAAGAACTTAAAACTAGGGGTGCTCGTGGGTTGGGCTAGTCTGGACTCGATCACGGGCCAGGTCGCTCTGGGCCAGATAATAACTTGATGTGTGGAAGAAAGTGAAAACTCCTCCTATGGGACCTTCTGCATCTGGAAGGCCTGATCTGTTGACTTGTGTGCGCTCATTATAAGCCCAAGTCATCCCCGTGGAAAGTCTGGCACCTATGGGCCATGGCTGCTACTTGACTCATGACTTGGGATTTTACATACTTACCCTTAACTTCCAATGGGCCCCACTCTGGATAAAAGTTTATCCAAAGAAAATCCGGGTGTGAAGTTCATGGGCCAAGCCACAAAGGCTTGGCTCGATCCCAACCATGGATGGATGTTGCTCCAAACAAATCCCAAGTTTGAAGTTCATAGAGATATTTGGCACATATTTGGCACATACTTGCATACTTTCAACTAAAGTGTACACTGTATCGACAAATTAGGAGATGTCTAATATACAGTTGTAGTTCAAACTAACTATTTTATTTATTTTTTGTTGTTTCTATATTGGGTTACTGGGATTGATCCCCTAGGGATATGTATGAAACCAAGGTGCAAACACCAGTTAACCATGAATATGTTTTGCAATTCAATGTTTCATATGTACGAATCTAGGAATCCGCTATTCATGTGGAAGTTTATGGGTCAAAGTATGAGGCCCAGGCCCAACCTGGGCATTGACTGGGCTATGTTTGAGCAATGCTTTGCAGGTGCATATGCTTGGATAGAGAATGATATCATGACACATGAGAGGACTGGCTAAATGTCTTATAGAGGTGACTTAAAAAGTGAGACTCGTGGAAAGAAAGGGATGCCTAACAAATACGTGTGGAAAAAGTTGGGTATCGTGGAAAATTCTATAGAGAGGATTGCTCTGGTTGGGCCTACTAGTCAAGGGTCGAGACAGAGAAATGGCTAAGCTAACAATTGGCTAACTGCGGATTTTTTTATTTTTGATTGGCTAAGTAGTAAGCTAACGATTGGCTAACCATAACCAACGAACCCCACCCTCTTGGAAAAGTTGAGACTTGAGATCCATTGCCATCAACTTTGATTTTTGATTAATATGATGGGATTGGGACCCACTGTATGTCTATGACCCTAAAACCATCAATGGCAAAGTGGGAAAATAAGCCAAAGCCTAATTGTGGAAGAAGATTAGGCACTTGGCACTCAGGGACCATCACCGTCACTGTCCTAGAATCTTCTTTGCTTGATAATTCCATGACACGGGGCTTTGATATTTCTTCCAAACTTCCTCCTATTAAGTTAATATTCTGGTCCAGATCCAGTCCCCAGGCCCGACCTTGAAAGTCAGGCCTAGAGTCAAATCATTTGCAAGATCTATATGCTCCTTTGTGCTAAATATGTTGGGCCAACCCAAGCCTTCAACATACATTCAGTCTTTAGCATTAGGCCTATCAATTTGGCCTTGAGACAAAGGGGCCCGGGCCTCAAAACATTGTGTTGTTCTAAAAATTATTTGATCTTATTTAAAAGAATTTCACGGCCCATAGCCTTTAAATTTAAGGACTTAAAACTAGGGGTGCTCGTTGGTTGGGCTAGTCTGGGCTAGATCACGTCCTAGATCGCTTTGGGCCAGATAATAACTTGATGCATGGAAGAAAGGGAAAATTCCTCATTTGGAGTTGGGACCATCTACATGTGGAAGGCCTGATCTGTCCATATGGAGAAATTCCCCATGGGAGGAAATGTCTATGACCCTAAAACTAAAACCATGATTGATTAAGTGGGAAAAAAAACCAAAGCCTACTTGTGGAAGAAAATCCTGAATCACTTTGGATAATACGTTGGATAAGATGTACATCTAGACGGCATTTACATTGGGTAGAGTTGTAGAATCCTTTCACAATATGTGTGGACACACATGTACAGGTATACACATGGCAGGCTTAATGAGACTAATTATGCAATTATAAACATACAGGTATACACTTTGGATATCTAGGAATTTTAATATGTTTGAGCCTCGATTCATCTGATGGAGGGAATTTCCAGCTAAAGTCAGCTGCATTTGGATAGACAAGAAGATGTCGATAGATGAGAGAGATGGCCTGCAGGTGCCAAATTTTCTAACAAGCTCTGGAGTCCAACTTCTCCCACCCTTCAGCCTTTAACATGAGACTAGACTTCAAAGTCATTGGACTCTACTTGTGTTGTGGAGCCGGTCAGCATGATAGTCATTTTCATGTTTCCTCCATTTGCCCAGGGACAATCACCTTCTCCCATACGTTTTCCCCCTACTATTATTAGTTGTTTCCCTTTACGTGTTTGTGTCCCTCACTTCCTCTTACAAGCTGTTTTTTGGATTCATCCATTTAAAGTGGGTCGCATCAGATTATATAAAATCTAGCAATATCGAGACCATCGATGACTAGAATGGCAGCAATAGTTGATTTCCAACTTTTCCAAGAAAGATGAAAGCTCTTGAGGGTCATAAACTGCTCAAGTAAAGAAGATTGCAGGAAAGTGGTAGCAGTGGTCCATGAATGCATAATATTCTTCCAAGTGGCTACTTCCTCCACACGTCGGGTTTGGGCCTTTGCTTCTTTTCCTATCAAATTAATCTAGAATCAAAGCTGATGGCAATTTTTTCAAGAAGGTGAGGTTGGTTTGCTCACAATAGTCTGTGAACTCCAATAGTGACAGGTCGTCCATCTTCTAACACGCGGCACCTTTGTGCATCTTCCAGTGTTCACATCATGGCAATAGATATCTATTAATTGACTCAATGGGGTTTTGACATATTAGTCCCCCTTAATCTGAGATGTTCCAATAAAATGACCAAACTTCAAGTAATGTAAACTCTGGTCAACTTTTTTTTTTTTTTTTTTATAACTTTTTTGCACCGAATCCCATGATATTATGACTTTTATATAACATCTTTTCCAAATGATAAAACCTGAGAAATGGTAATCAAATGTGTATTTACTTTTCATAAAATGTTAGATTTTTTATTTTATAAAAAATAAATTTGTTCACCAGTTGCAAAATGTATATGCTACAGAAATGGATAAATCCTATGATATCATGAGACTATCCCATGATATCATGGGATATGGTGAAAAAAAAAGTAAAAAAAATAGTGTTGACTAGAGTCAAACGACTTTGGTCACATTATGTAAATTTGAGCCATGAAGTTGGGAAAACAAAATCTGAGGTGAATCAATATGTCAAAACCCCCTTTTTCTAGGCATTGACATCTTTCTTTGTTATTTTTTTTTTATAGCTAAAAACTCATCTCAAAATTTTCAAATAACTGCTTATTTTTGCATTCATTTGTTAATAATAGGCAGTGACTTTTAGTTATAGATAACCCCATCTTGAAACGGAATTTGAGAAAATTCAACACCGTGGTTGTAAAGTTTTTTATTTACTAAAGTATCTTTGACCGTGTGATATGAACGCATACCCTATTTTGCAATTTTGCAATTTTTAATCAATCCCCTCTTGTTGGGTTAGAAAATGAATACATCTACGTACACACTATTTATAATTTTAAGCAATATCGCAAGATGAAGGAAATTTTAGATCACAAAAACAGCACAAGTACTACTTGTGGGGAATTTTCTCAATTGTTATCATTAGGTAGAGTTACTAACAACTAAATGAGCAAAACCCTATATAGTTATATGTTATTTTGACGACCCAAGGGCCAAGATGGCTTGCTGAGCTTGGAAATTATGACCGAGCTCCAAAGCTTTGATAGTTCCACTGACTTAGGGGGAAGGGGGTGGGTCGTCGACTGTTTTTTACGAGGTGGAAGTAGTAGTGGATCTAAACATGGAATAATTTGGATAATGATACGAGCCCACAAAGGTGCAGAAAATTCTAATGTGGGTTTTAGTTTTTCCCCCTTCTTTTTTTTTTTAAAATTATTGGGATAGTGCTCAAAGTCCAGGAAGATCTAAGATATGAAACTTGATATATTGGGTTTCATCATATCCGTGAGAAGACTAGTCGATTGGGGTCATGAAAAAGTGGCCACAATCCTCTCATATGTCAGGAATCATTCTCCATCCTAACATATGCACCTGCAATGAATGGCACAAATCCAGTGCAATCAAAGCCCAGATTGGACTAGCCCCCACACCTTGACCCATAAATTGTCACTTAAAAAACGGATTCTTAAATCCACAAATGTATTACATTTAGTTTCCAATACATTGATTGTTGAGTGGTGTCGGCACCTTAGTTTCACACACATGCCCACGGATCGATCCTTGAGTCAAACAAGTGGGACTATTAAATGACATATGATTAAAACTAAAGTAGACTCTACATAAGAATGGATATCGTTTTTTGTGAAATTAAGTTTCTCATTTCCTTTCCATTTCCATAATAAGAATAATAATAATAATAAAAACATAGCAACACAAACATCCCTTTTAGCTCTGTTTGTGTAGCATTATTTTTGCGGAAATGGATCCGCGTTTCCTTTCTCTTTCGAATAGCTTTGTTTGGTGCAACTCAAGTTGCTGCGATAAATCAAGAATAATTAGTCTGTGCTTATGGCTCGATTCTTAGTGGTCTCCACTCTCAGAAGTTTGAAGCCTCCTCTGCTTTTTAACTACCTTTCATAGAGTTTCCTCATCTATGAATTCCTAGAGTTTGAATAGGGAATTTCCAAAAGCCTGTTAAATTGCATATTCTTATATTTTTCAACAATTGTTTACTATATTCATCTCCAAGCGTGCATCTCAATCACTCTTCAGTTAGCGAGCTGATACACAAGAAAACGAGTTGATAATCTTTTAGGATGTCAAATCTTTGATCATATCATAGTAAACCCACCTCCGATTCAGCTTCCTTGGATGACCACAACCAAAGTCCTTATGGTTCACTTCTGTTAGAGAACATATCCGATCCAAAAGGGGGCACCCCATCCTTTTCGGAAAAGGCAATATCACAGAAAAGGAAGGTTAATTTCCTCCCACCGACTGTTGATTTGGAGAGATGGGCTGAACTTGTGGCAATGTCTATAACTCTTACATTCTAACTTGTTAAATCTAGAGATCCTATTTTTGACCCTTAGAATAATTTTTTGCTAAACTCTTTTTTTTGGCTAAACTCTTTTTTTTTATTTTTTGGCTAAACTGACCCTTGGAATAATTTAGTAAGGCTGAGTTTTACACCTCTGAAAAGAATTAATTTCTAACCTTCCAGATAGCGCATCATTTAGCCATGACCGATGCCTTTCACTTTTAGTCTTCACTGGATGATACACTGTTTGTCAAATCTTTTAAGATGTCAAGTCTTTGTGAATAATTAGAGTGAACCTTAATTCTTCATTTATTTTACATGAAAACGAGTTGATACACAAGGTACTGACATTATTTTTCATATAAACCAAAATGGTTCTTACATGATTTTTCACATAAACCAAAACGAATCTTCCTACTAGGCTACTACCATCAACTAAAATAACAAAGCAAGCAGAATCAATGATACATAGCAGACAACATCACTTCTTCAAATAGAATCACCGATCCATAGTAGACTTTACTTTTAACTCCACCATTGTTACCCTACATAAAAAAAATGTAATGTAATTAAAAAAAAAAAAAAACAATGAAATGAAAGAGATAAATTCAGAAAACAATAAAACAAAATTTCTGGTTGAGTTTTATGGAGTTCAGTTTTTGCAAAGAGAAGTGACTATATTTTCTCTTTGTGGTGCATTAGGATATATTAGCTAACCTACCACGCCATTTGTGCAGATTGTTTAAGATGGAGTCCAATATCTGAATCAAACTCATAGAAGCACTCAAATGACATTGTATCTCATGAATTGTAAATCAATAAACAATGTATCTAACAAATTATCGGTTGTAAAGGGTAGTTGAATACCCGTGTACCCAGAGGACCACCTTCTTATGAAGTTAACTCTTGTGGGCCAGATAATAACTTGATGTGTGGAAGAAAGTGAAAATTCCTCCTATGGGACCTCTGCCTGTGGAAGGCCTGATCTGTCCACATGGAGAAAACTCCCCATGGAAAAAAAAACATCATTTTCTCTCTATTGACTTGTGTGCGTTCGTTATAAGCCCAAGTCATCCCTGTGGAAAGTCTGGCACCTGTGGAAAGTCTGGCACCTATGGGCCACGACTGCTACTTGACTGGCGACTTGGGATTTTACATACTAACCCTGAGCTCCCAGTGGGCCCCACTCTGCAATAAAGGTTTATCCAATGAAAATCCAGGTTTGAAGTTCATGGGCCAAGCTACAAAGGCCTCGCTTGACCCCAACTATGGGTGGATGGTGCTCCAAACAAAACCCAGGTTTGAAGTTCATAGTGATATTTGGCACTTACTTGCATACTTTCAACTAATTAAAGTGTACACTGTATCAACAAACCAACTATTTTATTTATTTTTTGTTATTGCTATATATGTTGGGCTATGGCATATTTTGAGAATCCAGGGATTTATCCATGGACAATTGTATGAAATCAAGGTGCCAACACGAGTCAAACATGAGTGTGTTTTGCAATTCAATGTTTTATATGTATGAATTTAGATATCCGCTGTTTTTGTGACATTTTATGGGTCAAAGTGTGGAGGCCCATCCCAATCTAGGACTAGGCTATGTTTGAGCTATGCTTTGTAATTGTAGGTGCATATGCTTTGATAGAGAATGCTAAATATCTGATAGAGGTGACTTAGAAAGTGACACTCGTGGAGAGAAAGGGGTGCCAAAAAAATACGTGTGGAAAAAGTTGGGTCATCGTGGAAGATCCTATAATCAGGATTGCTATGTTTGAGCCTGCTCTGCTGGTCAAGGGTTAAGATAGTGAGCGATTACAGAGAAAAGACTAAGCTAACGATTGGCTAAGACCATAACCAACCAACCATACTGTATGTCTAAAACTTTGAGACTTGAGATCCATTGCCATCAACTTTGATTTTTGATTAATATGATGGGATTGGGACCCACTGTATGTCTAAAACCATCAGTGACAAAGTGGGAAAGTAAGCCAAAGCCTACTTGTGGAAGAAGATTAGGCACTCATGGACCATCATTGTCATTGTCCTGGAATCTTCTTTCCTTGATTATTCACTGACACGGGGCTTTCATATTTCTTCTTTAATTCCCCCCCATTAAGTTAATATTTTGGTCCAGATCTAGTCCCCAGGCCTGAAAGTCAGGCCCAGGGTCAGATCATTTGCAAGATCTATATGCTCCTTTGTGCTAAATATGTTGGGCCAAGCCAATCCTTCAACATATATTCAGTCCTTAGCATTAGGCTTGTCAATTTAGCCTTGAGACAAGGGGACCTGGACCACAAAAGGCCATTAAAATAAGGGCTTTTGTTTTTGAGGAAAAGCAATAGGGCGAGGCTTAGACAATCTTTTGCAGGCCCTGAAATTTGAGGGCTAGGCTTGGACAGTACCAGCCTAGCCCATCCCTAGCCTTGGCCCTCCCAGTTTTATTTATTTTATTTAATATATGTATTTATATATAAAAATATATACTGAAATGCCCTTATCACAGTCACTTAAAAGTAATAAATGAGGGTATAAAGGCAATTTCATACCCCTCTACCCATTACAAAATGTCCTAAAAATCCGTGTACACATATTTAGTTTATTTCATCTACATTTAATTATTTAAGTTATGTGTTGTACTTAATGTATAAGCAATAAATGTTGCATGGTTGCTTCTAATCTCTTTCTTCTAGTGTTATCTCTTCTTATTTAGGCTTTTATATTATTGTTAGTGCAAGAGCGGGTGTACTCCTTGTTAATTAGGATACACCTTAATTTTCCTATGTAGAGTTACTTGAGATGCGCCATCCAATTCATAGAGGTAGTTAGCATGTGCATCGAACTTTAAGAATATGTGGTGATCTAAATATCTTTTTAATTAGATAATTATATCTCGGTTTCTAAAAGTATAAACTAATAGTTGTGACTGAAATCCAACAACTCTTAATAGTCAAATCAGTATTAAATAAAAAATAATGTCAATTGATAAAATGCATGTGATTGTAAATAGTTTAAAACTTTCAAAGATAAGACACTGCTAGAATGATTTCATACGTGGAAAATCCTGTGTAAGGTGTAAAATAGATTAGGCTCTTTAGTCATTTTCCTTCTTTAACAAAATAAATAAAACAGTATGTCTAGAACCCAAGTCATCAAAGCACGTATGACTTTGTCCGATAAAAAGATTTATAGACAACTTATATTTTCCAAATGCTTTCTTAACGGTTCCTTCACAATTGTGGCTAGAAAAAATAACACTCGGACGACATTCGATTCTTTTGCTACAATGTGAAGAAAATAATGGTTTTTTTGTTTTTTGTCCCTGAGCCCTTGAGGGTGGGGTAAAGACCTAGGTAGTGTAGGCCCTTCAAGGGCTTTTGCCTCCCTGGGCCACGCCTTTAAAATTGGGACAGATGTTTCGCATTTCTAGTTGATGTAATTGGATATTTTATAATTGCAATACTTTATCTTTTGCCAAAGTTTATGTTAAGAAAGAACAACAGAATAGTGATCGACTTTTTGAAGTGACTATCGCAAGACCCCTTGAAACGAAAATCCTGATTCCCCCATTGATATTGCTTAACATATGTATGCATCTTAATTGAAAGTATGCAATCACACTCCAAATATCATTATGAAGTTAACACTCGATCACAGCCCAGATCCCTCTGGCCAGATTATAACTTGATGTGTGGAAGAATGTGAAAATTCCTCCTATGGCATGTGGAAGGCCTGATCCGTCAAAAGGAGAAAATTCCCCAATGAAGGAAAATATATTTTTCTCTTTGTAGACTTGTGTGTGTTGATTTTAGAGCATGTGGGGCCCCGCTTATTATAAGCACAAGTCATCCTTGTGGAAAGTTTAGCACCTATGGGCCATAGCTTTTACTTGACTGGTGACATGGGGATTTTACATACTAACATTGAGCTCCCAGTGGGCCCCACTCAGGAAAAAGGTTTTTTCAAAGAAAATCCTGGTTTGAAGCTCAAGGGTCAAGCTACAAGGGCCTGGCTCGATTCCAACTGTGGATTGAGTCCAAAGAAAACCCAGGTTTGAAGTTACTGCTGATAACCCAGGTTTGAAGTTACGACTGATATTTGGGGCATAATTGCGTACTTTCAACTAAAGTCTACAGTGTGTAGAAAGATTAGCCTGGGGACTGGATCTGGACCAAAATATGATGCCAGGTAACTGAAAGGGCAATGAAAGGAAGAAAAATCAATGTTCTTGAGTGGTTATGACTCATGAATTTTATGATGGATATGGAGCGTTTGGATTTTTAACGTATAAAGCTTACATGCATTATAGATGTAAGATATCCTACTCAATCCTAAAGTCTAATTGTGTTCTAATGGGCTTTTAATCACCAAACTTCACCAATTACATATTCTACACGCAACATAAATATACTTTCTCATTTTCACCCAAACAAGAAAAAAAAAACATGGAAGAGGCAATCACTAGGGTTGTCATGAGCCAGGCCTCACGCGTTCAACACACATGTCCTTGCCCAGGTGACTTGTTCCGTCAACTACTGAATGATGATGATGGCCTGCATGCCTTTTTGACAAATGAGGTAGAAAAAGAAGGCCCCTCCACTTACTCTGGTTTGACGTGGGGTGGGAGCTTAAGTTACACGATGGTCTAGTCCACAGCTCTCTAGAAATGCCACCTATATCTATATATGTCTTAAGTCTTTGGCCGTGATACACGAGTCTGGAGTCTCTACCCTCTCTCACTTCAACTTGGAATTTCTGAATTCAATTTCCACCTTTTGGGCCCATCTCTCTCTCTTTTTTTATTTTTCTTTCGGTGCATACCCTGCCAAACACGTTTTCAGCCATTTGTTCTTCGTTACCATTGTTGGATTTTATCTGCTTTAAAAAATATGATATGATTGACGCCCACTAATGATACTTTTGTAACTTTCTATGCAATCTCGATTAGTTTTGGGGACCATCTGATGGACCACTGTCTCGGTCATCGATTGATGGTAATGTCATTATCAGAAAATAGGTGACACAACAAGTAGATGTCAGAATGGCCCACTCTATGTGGTTTTAGCAGGAATATTACCTGATTGGGTCCAACGGGACACTGAATCCGAATCAATTGGGTTCCGGTGCAAATGGGTTTGGCCGGGTCGTTGGTTATAAACTAGAATGCATTTATCTATGATCATTATGGAGCTATATATTTATATAATATCAGTACTAGTAACGAAGGCTCGTGTTACGTTCGGGCCAAGAAAATTAAAATATATTTAATATTAATATATTTTTTTTAATAATGTTAGAGGATTTTATTGGGAAATTCATCGTAGCAACAAAGGCTCGTGCACGAAAAGGGAATAGTAGTTTGGGCAGCACGAAAAAGATATGACAACCCATTTTTTTTTTTTTTTCCTTTTTTATAACTATGAAAGCAGCGATGCTAGCGTCGCTCATTGTCCCCCGTTTGTTGCAGAGTCCATTATATTACTCATTTGTCTTAGCCAGAAGACTGAATGGAGTGGGTTGGAAATGAGTGGAGCCATGTCACATGTGTGGGGGTGTCCGATAAGTTCATGGAGAAGATGACATCGTTTGTGATGCTAGTTCAGCAAGGAGAGTGTTTGAAATGGTTTTAGGAATCCTATCCATCCATTTAGACACTTGGAACCTTTTACAAGCCCAAATTTTATGCTGTTCTAGACATTATTCATTGTTCGATCTTACTTAAAAAAGAATTCACACCCCATAGCCATTAAATTTAAGGACTTAAAACTAGGGGTGCTCGTGGGTTGGGCTAGTTTGGGCTCGATCACGGCCCACTCCGCTTTGGACCAATTATTAACCTTTTTTTTTTTTTTTGGGTACCCAAGTTAACGGCGCTAAGACCGAGAGAGAGCTCGCATACACACGAAAAAGCAGCTCACTCAAGTGGGAAAAGAGCACACACAAGTGAGAAGAAAGCCTACACAAGTAAGGTAGAAGTTTGCAAAAGTAGAAAGAGGTGATGTACTCGAGGTTCGAATCCTATGCAGGTAAGGAGCCGTTCTTGGTCAGTTAATAACATGATGTATGGAAGAAAGTGAAAATTCCTTCTATGGGACCGTTTGCATGTTGAAGGCCTGATCTATATGTAAGCCTACGCCCAGGCATGAGACCGAGCCTTTTGTTAAAAAGCCAAGCCTGAGCCAGGTCCGAGTGACAGCTTGTGACCAGATCCAAGTGATTAGTACATATTTATGTTATAGCATTATATATACATGTAATTTGGGCACCTGAGGCATGAGCCCAACTCCTGTTTGGATGTAACCAGGGAATGAGCTACGCATGCTTATATGCCCAGAGTTGGGTTTTCATGCTAACAAATTCATATGGGCTTACACTTGTCCAAGCTAAGTTGCAGACCTGTACCTAACTTTTAACTGGTTAAGGATAATGTCATAACATGATGAGATACTCCTCGATAGTAAGCACCTCTTTGGTTGAGCCACCCCCCATTGGGAAGCAAGAAGGGTCAAGTGGTGGGTAGGCCTGCGGAATAAGGCCCGAGTCTCTTTCAACTAAACATCAGGATCTTCTTTTTACGCATGGAATTTAAAAGAAAAAAGCGCTAATTGGGCCATAATTATTTAATAAGACGCGTGGGATCTTAATGGTCTTGATCGAGCATATATGGGCTGCACATGGGTCGCCAGGGGCTGCATGATAAAAGCTCATTTTTGGATCCTTTCTTGTGATAATATATTCCTGATTGTAATAAAAACAAGACATGTCACAAATTGGAAGGAAGTCATGAGACCAAATCGCCCCATTTGGATGCTACGAACTCGGTTACCAGCATGGAGACACAAGGCAGTCAAGGGCTAGATTCGGTCAGACCTACATGGGCCTTAGTTTGAGCCCAAACAAAGATTAAGAGTCCCATGTCAGACACGTACTTTGAATCCCAGGTTCGAGCCTACTAGTTTGATCCCACGATCGGATGAAGGCCTATGTCCAATTAAAGCACGAGTCTTTTGAAGATTTATTTTACTCGAGTTCTCTTCATGCCATTGAAATAATTTCTTAAAAAGTGTAACATATTTGTAAGGATCAGATCTGGAAAACCCAAACGATATTGGTTTTTGACCCTAGGGTCTATAACGAGTGGACCCCACCCTTTTGGACACTTTTCACACACTAATAACTTGCTTTTAATATATATTTATTTGTGAATAGTTAATATTGCATTTTGGAAAAATCATACTCATGCTCATGCATCACAATTGACCCGACCAAGGCCAACCCAGACCCAAAGGAGAAAAGTACAAATGTACACATATACCGTCGTATGTATTGGCCGCCATATTTAGTATGAATAAATGCATATATGTATTCCTCAAGGAAAAGTCTCTTTTTGCAACAGGTACTTTTCCACATTCTCAAGGAAAATTTTTTGCTATTTAGTGTAATCGGTTAAATTTTAATAACAGATCATAGGACTTTCAGTAAATTAAATAGGATAGGATATTTTTTAGGTATCCAAGCTAAAGGGGCTAGGGCCCAAAGAGAGAACACACACAAGCAAAGGGTGAGACTCGTATTTGTGAGGAGGGAGAATTCACACATGAGAAGAGTGAAAACTCGCACGTACGAGGAGAGAGAACTCACACACGTACGCAAAGAGTGGGGGAGACCTAGCTAGTCAATCCCTGGTCATCCCGATAAAAAGCAGGGGTTTCCAACCAACCCACGGTTGGAAAACCGTCTGAGTTGACTCTCCTGAGTCATCTAATTTTGACAAAGGACCGAGTCAAAAATCGGGGAGACTTAGTGGAGTCATCTCATTTTAATATGTTTTCTGAACTGCAAACCATTTAAAAGGCAAATCTAATTTTAAATAATCAAAGTTTATTTATAAGTAATTATGCATAAGGTTCATGGCCACTAATTTATAAATGACGATAGGAATGAAATTTAAACTTATATTTGATCTTTTACATTAGGTATTTGGACTAAGAAATTATAAAATTTACAATATCTTTTCTTCAATTTTCTTTATTACAATATATTTCTTGCAGATATAAATTTACTTATTTGATTTGATGGTCATGAATGCACGTGAATAAATATACTTTTATATTTTAGAAGTAATGGATTCATATTTTTTTTTTTTTAACATGACTCTCCGAGTCTCCGCGTTGACTCTATCCGAGTCAACTTCTTTTTGCATTGGATGAATCGTGTCCGAGTCACAAGTTTTACGACCTTGAACTAATCGGGAGTTGAAATATCTTTTATCCATCCTTATTATAATAATGGTCGTAGCCAAAATTGAAGAAACATACGCCGCTATAATGTATAATGATTTTATGTTGTTGGAGTATGATGAATCTTGACCCTATAAAACTTGAAAATAAAATTGAAAGATTCAAATTATGGAAAAAATGGTAAAATACCGGCCCTTGTAAATCAAGACATCCGATGTCACTATTTAATGTCTATCTAAGTCATCATATTCAATTTTTAGGTACGTACTTATCAGGGCCAGTTCTGAATTTTTCAGGGCCCAGGGTAAGAGTAAAAGTTAGGCCTCTTCAGCCATCATATATGATAATATCATTGGTGGGCCCCACTGATGTGAAAAATTGGCAATGGGTTGATGATGCCCAAGTATAACTATTTGAAAAAAAAAAAAAAACAAGAAGAAGAAAGAGAACTCAGATCAGAATTTAAGCATCATATATGGGGAATAAAAAATCATTAGTGGGCCCCACTAACAGATGAGAAGAATGGGTGAAGGGCTGAAGGCTTGATGATCTGTTTGTAAAAAAAAAAAAAGCCCTAAATCATCCTAACGCTAAACCAAATTCTCTCAGAATTTCAGCCATCAAATATAAAATATCATTGGTGGGCCCCACTGATGGATGCTCAAATCAGTGATGCAATAAGTACTCTCAGATCATTTGATGATGGTTCTATTGATGTCCAGGACGATAGAATCCATTGGATAAGCCCTGCCCCCACCAAATGATTGAAAAGGAAATAAAAGGTAGAAGCAAAAAGGAAAAGGATTTTGGGCCCCCCTGAAAAATGGGTCCTGGGCAAGGGCACTTACAGCCCCTGCTCAGGGCCGGGCCTGGTACTTATGCTTTATAAATCCATCAGTGTGGCCTGCATATGGAAAAAAAAAATGCAAAAACACACAAAATAACAATCATCCCTTCTATAACTTGGTGAAACTGTAGTCATACTTGGGCACCCCCACTCCCAATTAATCATGCCATGTTATTACAACCATTGACCTATCAATATTTGGCAGAGAACTTCAAGATCTATTCATCTATAAAGAATCATGTTCTTCAGATTTTGCAAGTTATCTGTTTAAAGATTATTACCCAAGGGGGAGAAAAAAGAAGCTGCGCTTATTGACCTTTTAATGTCTTCAAATAAGTAGTTTGCAAGAACCAATCTCACTTCAATAGGACTTGGGCCATTGCTGGATTAATCACCGTATGCACCTTACTTTTTTCTTGATATTCTTTCCAATCACATGCTTTATAAGTTACTAGTATGTTTACTACAATGGGCCCAGTATCGTACTTGAGTAAAGTTTGTGAAGGGCCCATTCAAGATGGGACAATTATTTTGAGAGGTGTTACTTTATTTTACCTCAATTTATTTTATTTATAAGAAGCTCCTTGCAGAGGGGTACATTTAAAAAAATAAAAATTTCTGGTTGAGCCACCGTATATGTTAGAGGGTGATAGCTTAACGATGTCATCTAGACATCGGGCTGGGACCTGAGCTGCTAATCATTTTGGGGCTGCTCAGTTTATTTTGGGATTTTGTCTTATCAGGCTTTGTTTGCTTGTCCTTGGGATTGCAAAACTTTAAATTTCTTGTATGATGTAAATATTGAACTTTAAGTTTATGGGTAGCCCCCTGTTTGTATGACACAAGGGATCCGGACTCTGTGAGGTTGGGAAGAAAAAAAAAAACTGTATTTGACACCCATTTGGATCCATTTTAAGTACTGGGAACAAAAAGTCTGAAAGGACTTGGTATGAGGATCCGAATACCTAACCACCGTCATATTTCATATACTAGCCAAAGAGGCCCGGGTTTGCTATAATAAAATGCTAAGATAACAACAAAATGTATGAAATTTAGAATGGAAAAACGATTAAAAGAATGCAAAAGGTTTAAAGAAAGCTTAAATTAATTAGAAAAAAAACTATAAATAAAAGAATCAAACATTAAGACAACGAAATTGAAATAAAATAAAATACTTAAAAATATATGTAATGTTTTCTAAACACATATATACCTGTACACATGAGTCTAGATTCGGCCTCTTAAGACTTTGACAATTTGAATTTATTTGGATCAGTGAGAGTGCAATGGTGAGGATCACTATTCATTTCATGCTGAGTTGGGTGGGGCTGTGACAATTGGTATCAGAGCCGATGACGACTCTATTTCTAGTGGGGGAGAATGTGAGATCTTGATATGGGCGGTGCCCTTAACAACTGGGCGTAGCATGTCAATCATGGAATTCAAACGGCGAGTCTACGATAGCCTGCATCGGAAATATCCAAGTCCTGACTATGGACTTATAAGTTAAACCCCGTATTAACTTAGCATGAGACTTTTTAAAATTGTGCGGCCCCGAAAATTGTAAGAACTCCGAAGTTAAGCGTGCTCGGGCGGGAGCAGTACTAGGATGGTTGACCGGCCTCTTGGGAAGTCCTCGCACGTACACGTGGGCCAATTAAAGCGGACAATTTCGTACTAAGTTGGGCGGGGCTGTGACAGTTGGTATCAGAGCCGAGGACGGCTCTATTTCTAGTTGGGGAGAATGTGAGATCCTGGTCCGGGCGGCACGAGGCATAGCGTGTCAACCATTGGCTTCAAACGATGAATCTCCGTTAGCCCGCATCGGAAATATCCAAGTCTTAACCATAGCTTATAAGTCAAACCCCGTATTAACTTAGCATGAAGTCTTCTACGATCGTACGGCTCCAAAAATCGTAAGAACTCTAAAGTTAAGCGTGCTCAAGCAGGAGCAGTACTAGGATGGGTGACCTCTTGGGAAGTCCTTGAGTTGGGTGGGGTAAATGTGACAAAAAAATTTCATCTCTATTTCTTATATTTATGACAAAATATTTTTTTCTCTAATTTCTTCCTTTAATGACAAAATATTTTGTCACTAATTACTCATAAGTATGTTTCCAACATAGTGTATTAGAGACAAAAAAAAATTACATGTTTCCAACAGTGTATTGGAGACAAAAAAAAATCGTCACAAATTTATCTTTTTCAATGACGAATTTTTTTTTTCGTCACCACGACCTTTCTGCGACGAGGCTTTGGCGAGGAAAAGGGTGACGAAAAATTTTCGTCTTAATTAGTTTCGGTGACAAAATATGTACAATTTGGGACAAATCTGTTTCGTCATTAGACCCCAAATTTCTTGTAGTGATTAGAGAAAAGTCTTCGGTTACGAATCCACCTTAGCCTCATGCAATGGCGATTATAGACCTAGGGTTTTACTATCAATGCTAAAAGGACACGTTCTGGTTACAAACCTTCATAGAATCAACAAATAAGGGATGTGGATTTAGAACGGGGCATAACATATCTCTATGGCATAGACTATCCTAGATCTAACAACACATTCAGTCAAGCATCGTTATATGACTAGTATTCAAATCTATAAGATCAAAATACTAAAAATAGATATTTCATTCGTAAATCAATCCAATACATGGATAACATTCATATCATATAACCAAAAGCGTTTAAAATAGAACCCCTAGAATCTATACATTACCATAAACACAAAACTAAGGCTTCATCACAACCCTAAGATAGAGATTTAGTTACTCATTGAGAGAGATTGACAAAGAATCCTTGGCGAAATATCCATCGGCACTCTTCCAATGCTCCAAAACCCGGCTTCAAATCTTCTCCCAAGATGTGAATGACCTAAAAACGAGTTTGGGAACTTTTTTATAGCTTTTTCCCCGAAAAATCTCTTCAAATTGCACTAATAGGCGAAGTCCACCCGGGTCGGGCGTCCAGACGCCACGAGGCAGTAGCCTTGGATTCAATTCTGGGGTCTGGCGTCCAAACGCTAGGTAGCCAAAAGGCAATAAGTGTGGAAGTGTTGCGAAGACGCCAGCTGCGCCAAGAAGCTATATGCTCCGATTCTTCTTATTTCTTGCCATTTTTTCTCCGATTTCATTCTTTTTGCACCTAAGACACCTGTAAACATTAAAATAACAAAATTAAGCTAATTAATATCATTTGTCGGTATAACAAAGTCCTCGTTGAGGGGCCTAAATGGTGTGTTTAGGTACTCATCACCCCCCCCCCCCCCCCAACTTACACTTTGTAAGACCTTGAGCAAATCTACAACAAAGGGAAAGACTAACTAAGCCCACTTTCGTAGGGAGCACGACTGCACTTAGCATGTGCAGCAAGCCTTTAAACCTCTAAGTTTCCCCTAGTGAACGAGTTATAGTCTCGTGAAGGTTTGTAGTGAATTTACCTACAAAATTCCTAAAACACAAAAGTCAGGGAGTTTTCCAAAATAATATCTACGAACACCGGATATTCTTGATTATGGAGTTTTCAGTACAAATCTCAAATTAGGTTCACAGATCCTATCTGTTAGTCAGAAATCTTCGAAATCTTGCTGGAAAAATTGATCGTGCACAGTGAAAATTGTGTATATATAGAAGCAGGAGAGCATAAATCGATCCACTAAAAATTTTCATGAAAACACATCTTTTTCTTTCAAAATTCTGGGCTACCTAACCTCAGTAAAAGATAACATGCTTCCTCTCAAGGCAACTATGGTGGCTTTCACACTATTGTTTTTTCAAAGGCCGTAACAACATTATTTTAGTGATTTTTTTTAACACACACATGTGACTGTGGAATGCCTAGGTCCCTTAAGCTTTCTAATTAACCCATATAGCGAGCATTCGGCCAATGACTCCCAAACCAGATGGCTTTAGGGCACTAGGTATGTAAATACCTCTACGGGTCTACTGGCTCGGGTTAAAAAGGCTACGGACCCAAAGTAGTCACAAAACTTTTTATTTTTTTCAAGACTTCTAACGAAACACTTTTTTTTTCAATACGGTCCCCAACAATAGGCAGCCCTTTCCATATGCCTGAATTAATTCACCGATTTGTGGATGAATCCACTCAGTTGAACCAGGACACTATATGACTGAGGGTCGGTTTTCCATCATATTTGTTCTGAAGTTATCAAGTATGAGAATCATAGCTTCACATTTCAAATTTTCTATATAATACGTGTTAAGTGAGAGATCAATGATTCAACAATTTCTCAGAAACTCTTTCCTAAAACAAGATAGTGAACCATTTTTCTCTTTTTCCTTACAAAAAATAAAAAGTTCCAAAAATCAAGGTATCGTCGTTTCATAGAAATCCTTTTAGAAATCCCTTGAAAAACTAACAAAAATAGCAATTTTTTTAAACTAAAAGTAAAGAAAAAGAACTAAAACTACTAAGACTAACCCAAAGGTTAATACCCCACCTCCCCCCAACTTAACCTAACATTGTCCACAATGTGAAGCACAAAAAATGAGATATAAAGAACAAGGAAAGTAAAGGAAAAGGAGGGATATCACCTGAGTACCGCTTAACATAAGGAGAAATGGAGGAAAACGGGAATGACACCCCCCAACTCAGACCAAAGTACCTCTGAAATGTTAGTGGCAAGCAAGAAAAACAAAAATAAAGAAAATCTACGAAGTACAATCCAAACCTATAAAAAGACATGACTCAGCACTTCTTTCATGTTTACCTCCTTTATGTTAGGAATTAAAAACCTTTGCATTTCCCAAGAAGGTTTAAAATCATCTATGCAATGAATGCGGTGTATGTAGAAGGTAATGAGTTCACAAAAAATACATTTTCATAGCACTATTTTAAAAGGTTTCAAAGATAAAAGAACTCAAAATACTATTTTTAGCATAAAAATCATAAATTTCCTCCACATCATGCTTTGCTCATATCTTTCCATTATAGATGGCCATATGTATGCATTTATATGAGTTCCAATGGCCTCCATACAAAATATGTTAAAAAATACTCTCAATTATATTAATTTCTCTTTGTAGGTGTTAATTGAAGATTAATTTGAAGATTAAAGTTGAGATTCAAGAGTTAAAGAGAGTAAAGATAAGTTTGGAAGACAATTGGATGAAGAAATGACAAAGATAGGCCAACAATAAGAAGAAAAATAAAAGACGTGAGTTGGTATTTTAACTATATCTGTTTACTCTGGTGTCCGATTGAGGTGATCTCAGAAGCATTGGAAAGCTTGTTCTAAGATCTACAAATCATATTTCATAATATTTTTTCCAATTCGGACGTTTCGGGGGTCAAAATCGCACATCAATTTGGGGACTATTTTCTAACATGGGAATCACATCCATATGTTCATATTTTCATTCTTGTAAAGTCCCACAATGGAAAGAAACCAAAAAGAGCAAGATAAATGTCTCTATATAAGGAAGGGAGCTCTAGACACTAGAGACACAAGCAAGGAGAGCCTCCTCCTCTTTACTTAAGCTATTCATGTAATTGAGAGCAATTGTAGAGAGAAAGTGAGGAAAGCTTTGTAAAATTTGAAGATTTATAATGAAAGTTTTGTCTTCTCCAATGGGTAGCTAATAACTTTGATTGGATCTTCTAGATGAAGCTAAGTTAAAATTATTCATTGTGCGTATGCTCTTAATTCCCTTTGTTTATGTGCTTAACATGCTAGAATAGATTTTTCTTCATTGCAATGTGCTACCTTCCATGCTTATTTTATTTCTTAGCATTCTTTTTTCTATCTATGCTTAGATTTGATAAATCATGCCTAAGAGTTAATATCTTTTGATGGTTTATGCTTACTTTTGATAGATAGTCATTAGGAATCTTTTCTTTTATGAAAGGAAGAAAATCTTAGCTATTAGATTGTTAATTTCTATCTTAGAGCTTTAAAGTTATATTTTCCAAATCTAAGCATTGATTTGTCATTAGATTTGAATATTTGTTTGGAAAAATAGAAGAGCATTAGCATTGGACTAGTGTCACTTAGTGGATTTTAGATGATTCAATCTATCCATTAGTATTGCTTTTTACTTATTAATTACTTTAGCTTGATTGTATTCACATTCTCACACACTTATTCTCTTGTTTTAATTCCCACACTTCATTTCTCTATCCACACCATCATATCCATTAGCTTATTTGTTCATACCTTCTATGTGTTTGTCTTTATTCCTCTTTTGATTATACACTTTAGCACATTTCTTTTTATCTCTATCCACTCATTTTCTATCTTGTTCTCCTTATTAGTTAGTTTCATGGATGCTTTTAGTTTATTTCTATCTTGATCTTTCACTTATTTTCACACACTTACTCATTTGATCTATCTAACATTGTTCATTTGTTCTTGTTATTAACCTTGTTTTTTTTCTTTTGATATTAACTTTGTTACTAACCTTGTTCTCACTTGAGTTCTTCTATTTCTACTTACATCTCTTTGTTATCTAGTTTCTTGTTTTCTTTTAGTTTGCATTTTTTTATTTCCCTTGTTATTATCTTGTTTCTTGTTTTCATTTGCATTTGTTAGCTATATTTGAGTTGATACTCCTTTTCATTGATAATTGTTATTTTCCTTGTAACGATCCTCGTGGGAACGATATTCGAACTTCCATAGTCTATATTACTTGAGACAACCGTTTACTTGCAGAAATTCACAAACAGAAGGAGGGATCAATATCTTTCAAATCGACAACTGACCAGCCTATTGCACTCTTATGCTTTATCAACACATCCAGGATTTGACCTTCCTGATCGTCAGACAGATCAGAAGCAATGATAACTGGCAAGGGATCCTCAGGTTGAAGAGCTTTTCTACTAAGTCATCAACAACATCGACTGCAAAGCAGTCGTCCTTGTCTAGAGGTTGATGAGAGGCCCTAAAATCATTCAGCCTCACTTTCATATTACCGAAGGAAACATCCATAACTCCAGTGCGGCAATTGATGTTGGCATTGGCCGTGGCAAAAAAAGGTATAGGCAAGAATGACAGGAGTTTGTTTACTTGAGTTTCGCATTGGTTCAACGTCAAGGATGATGAAATCGATAGGAAAAAAGAACTTGTTGACCTTGACCAGAACATCCTTAATTATGCCCCGGGGCACCCTGACAGATCTATCAGCAAGTTGCAAAGTAATCTGAGTGGGCTTCAATTACTCGAGCCCAATCTACTCATACACCGAGTAAGGCAAGAGATTGACACTTGCACTAAGATCCAACAATGCATGATCAATAATGTGACTCCCAATCATACAAGTAATGGTGGGACTGCCAGGATCTTTCAACTTGGGAGGAGTGTCATTATTGATACTCGAGCTCACTTGCTCGGTGAGCAAAACCTTCTTAGTCAGATGAGATTTAGATTTGCGCTTTTGAGTACACAAATCTTTCAGAAATTTAGCATATGAAGGGACTTGTTTAATAGCATCCAGCAAAGGTAGGTTGATCTTTACTTGCTTGAACACCTCTAACATCTCATCCATGATTGCTCCAATTTTACTAAAGGGAGAGGGTGTGTTGAGACAAGTGGGAAAAAGCGCTTTAGGCACATATGGGGGTGCCACAGCCGGGACAGATGAAGAACTAGGAGGGGTGACCTCCTTTTCCCTTAGAAACCCTTTCAGCCCCATAATCCATGGGAATGGTTGTAGACTCTCTCACATCTTTCTTAGGCTCCTCGAGCCTAGTCTCAACCTCACGCCCATTCCTCAATGTGACAACCATTTTCGCTTGCTCATGATAGGTATCATGAGGTTGCGAGCCACTACCCACGTCGAATGTATTCTTAGGGTTGACCGTGGGTTGGTTAGGCAAACGTCCCTCCTCTCTTCTATTAAGAGCATTAGTTATTTGCCCTATCTGAGCCTCTAGCATGGCTATGGACTAAGAGTGGGAATGGACTGGCTAAGTGCTTGCTTCTATTTTGAGCCTACATTTGGGCACTTGCCAGTTTCCCAGCATTTCCACGTCTTTTCCTCATGTGAATCTGACATCCCTTTCAACCCTTGACCTTCATTGGTTGTTTAACCTAAGCGGATTGGTCACTTGATCCTTCTTACAATCATCGCCAATCTCCCATTCGAGCTGCCCTGGGGAATCTTTGCAACCTAAAGACCTTGAATTTGTGGAATAATAATCTCAATGGAGAAATAAATAGATTTAAAGATTCTTTTAAATGATGCATTAAGAGTAATTTAGAGGACTTGGATTTGGAAGGCAATGGACTCAGTGGGCATCTCCCTGATTGGTTGGGGCAATTTATTAATCTAAAGACCCTCGTTCTTTCTAATAACTCTCTTTCTCGATCCATTCCTCCATCTCTAGGGACATTGTTGTCTTTGAAAGAATTAAACCTAGATAGAAACTCTCTTTCCGGTTCCATTCCTCCATCGTAGGGACATTGTTGTCTTTGGAAGCATTAAACCTACATGGAAACTCTCTTTCTGGTTCCATTCCTCCATCTCTAGGGACATTGTTGTCTTTGGAAGCATTAAACCTACATGGAAACTCTCTTTCTGGTTTTATTCCTCCACCTTTAGGAAGTTTGACATCCTTGGAATTGCTGAATCTTCATAGTAATAAGTTAAATGGGTCTATTATTGAAAGCCTTGGACAACTTTTGAGTATAGTCTATTTTATTCTTGAAAGCCTTGAACCAGGCGGTTCGGATCCGTCATGCAAACTCAATAGTCAATACTCTTCTTCAAATGTCCGATGCTATGTGTCTAAGCATCTTCCCCTCCACAGAAAACAGCCAAATCCTGCTTGTGTCGGTGAGGGACTTCGTGGTCTCAGTTCTGTGGGTAAAAATAGTATCCTACCAACCATAGGATATAAAAGACTTGTGTTGGTGGGGACTTAGTGGTCTCTGTGGCTAGTCATTTATGGTGAGTGGTCCAGACCCTACTGTAATTTGATGAAGCCTCACGATTGTTGACGATTGAAGAAAAAGACGGCCTGCCAACCCTAGGATTGTATGATTACATAAGACGAAAGGTTGGGGGTGTTTTTAGTGGGCCCAGATGGGTTCGAGTTTCAAAATAATCAGAAGGTGAGAGGAGACCGGAGTCTGGTGGTGGTGGGGTTATGACTTACCTCACACATCGTTTTGGGTTTGAACTGGAGAGAATTATTGGTGTTGGTGGAGAGAGGATATCTATAAATGGATGATTTTTTGGGCATTTCTCTGAGGTGACTCAAAAGCGCAAATCTAAATCTCATCTATTTTGAAAATTAATGCATTTAACTTTAACATAAATAAATGCAGTGACTGGCATAAGCTTCTTATTTTTACTCATACAAAGTACTTGGACATATTGGCTATGGGGAAAGAGAAAGATCAGCAAACTTAAAGAAAAGTTCTTCCAACAGAATGGAGGTATGTTGTTACGACAAAAGATATCTTCTAATAGAGTTGACACATTCAAATTTTTTACTACAGAAGAGTTGAAAATGACAACCGATAACTATAATGTGAACAAAGTACTCGGTCAAGGAAGTTATATTATAGTTTACAAAGGAGTTCTACCGGACAATAGGATAGTTTCCATTAAAAAATCTAAAGTTGTAAATACGAGTCAAATTGAGCAATTTATAAATGAGGTAGACATTTTATGGTAAATCAACCATAAAAATGTGGTGAAGCTCTTGGGATGTTGCCTAGAGGCAGAAGTCCCCTTGCTAGTATATGAATTTGTCTTTAATGAGACCCTTTCTCACCACATCCATGATGCGGTTGATGTACCGTCGATGTCATTAAGGATTGCCGAAGAAATAGCAGATGCACTTTCCTATTTACACTTTGCTTTTTCAATGCCAATATTTCACAGGGATATCAAGTCCGATAACATACTCCTAGACAGTAATTTCAATGCCAAAGTGTCCGACTTTGGAGCTTCAAGATTGGTCCCTATTGACCAAACTCAAATAGCAACATTGGTTTGGGGGACATTTAGATATTTGGACCTAGAGTACTTCCAAACAGGTCAACTAACTTCTAAGAGCGATGTATATAGCTATGTACTTTCTTTTGACAATGAAAGAGAATCGCCTTCTCCAAGTGGCAGATAACCGAATTCTAAAAGAAGGTCGAGAAGAACAACTTACCGTAATTGCTCGGCTTGTGAAGCATTGCGTAAGACTTAAAGGAGTGGAAATGCCTACAATGAAGGAAGTGGTAGTAGAGCTCCGAAGGCTAAGAGTTCAAAAACATCCCTGTGTTATCAACAATATAGAAGAGATTGAAAACTTGCTAGTGAAAAATTCCAATATTGGTACTAGTGATTCCAAGCTAGTGGCAATCATAGTATAGACACAACACAACTGGATGGAACTAGAATGATGTGCTCCATGCTCTGTACATCACCTCATTAAACCCCATAATTCTTGCAGTCTTGCTATCTTTTTATTTTTCCATCAAAAGCAATATCGTAATCTACATTTCAAGGACTCCCATGTAATATCAGATTTGCACATTTTAAGTCTTGCTACCACATAAGTCTTTATTTGTTGTCTTGCTTTGTTATTTCGGCACTCTTGTCCATCTTCTTCATTATGAGTCGTGTGTATTTCACCAGCAAGTTTTCAGTCTCTTCTATATTGTTGATAACCCAGGGATGTTCTTGAACTCTTAGCCCTCGGAGCTCCACTACCACTTCCTTCATTATAGGCCTTTCCTCTCCTTTAAGTATTACGCAATGCTTCACAAGCCGAACAACTGCGGTGAGTTGTTCTTTTCGCCCTTCTTTTAGAATCCGGTTGTTTACCACTTGGAGAAGGCGATTCTCTTTCATTGCCAAAAGAAAGTACATAGCTATATACATCGCTCTTAGAAGTCAGTTGACCTGTTTGAAAGTACTATAGGTCCAAATATCCAAATGTCCCCCAAACCAATGTTGCTATTTGAGTTTGGTCAATAGGGACCAATCTTGAAGCTCCAAAGTCGGACACTTTGGCATGGAAATTACTGTCTAGGAATATGTTATCGGACTTGATATCCCTGTGAAATATTGGCATTGAAAAAGCAAAGTGTAAATAGGAAAGTGCATCTGCTATTTCTTCGGCAATCCTTACTGACATCGACGGTACATCGACCGCATCATGGATTTGGTGAGAAAGGGTCTCATTAAAGACAAATTCATATACTAGCAAGGGGACTTCTGCCTCTAGGCAACATCCCAAGAGCTTCACCACATTGTTATGGTTGATTTACCATAAAATGTCTACCTCATTTATAAATTGCTCAATTTGACTCGTATATACAACTTTGGATTTTTTAACGGAAACTATCCTATTGTCCGGTAGAACTCCTTTGTAAACTATAATATAACCTCCTTGGCCGAGTACTTTGTTCACATTATAGTTATCGGTTGTCATTTTCAACTCTTCTGTAGTAAAAATCTTGAATGGATCAGCTCTATTAGAAGATATCTTTTGCCGTAACAGCATACCTCCATTCTGTTGGAAGAACTTTTCTTTAAGTTTGCTGATCTTTCTCTTTCCCCATAGCCAATATGTCCAAGTACTTTCTATGAGTAAAAATAAAAAGCTTAAGCCAGTCCCTGCATTTATTTATGTTAAAGTTAAATGCATTAATTTTCAAAATAGATACATATATAATACATTTATTCAACAGATAGATCAACATCTGAAAAGTCCACCATGCAAAACATATAGTCCAAAAATTAATCCAATCATATGTTCCGAGTAAAGAGATTAATATAAGTTGCGTATTCATTACCAGCAGTTTGATCGTCGACCAAGACATCTCCCATATCAAATCTGATTCCAGTTCCTTGCTTCTTGATACCTCTCAATTGCACTGCACTTTTCACAAAATTAAAATAATTAAGAAGAAGTTCACATCATAATTTATAATTTGATTTAAATATAAAAAAAATACTATAAAATAAATGGAATCATGAATTGTCCAAAACATACTTTTCAATTTATCCTCTTACAGAATTTGCACATATCTTGTAAGTAGTAGTGAAAACTGAGAACATGGAAAAGCGGGAGCTTAATCATCTCTCCTAATAAAGAATACAATCGCCTACATCTCTAATCATGCATATGGCTCTATATCAAGTAGATTCAAACTGTCCATTAACTTGATTGTATAGATCCATAAAGAAGACTATTACAGACTTCTAAACAGCTATTGCAAATTGACAAGAAAATTTAATGGTGTCATGTAACTATGGTGAGCTTTGGACAATGTCGAAGGAAAGGAAGAGCCCATGGGATACGCAATTCACATCTCATTGATATTTGCCGCATAGAAGATAATCTCATAGAAGGAAAATTAAGTATAGATAAGCAAGTTATTTTTCTCTTTAGATGTCATTTCTTTTGGCAGATATTTCTACCGCACCTTATCATACAATTTCAGAGAATTGATGTTCTAACAAATTTCATGAAAATGGAGTTTCCAAATCAATAATCTGCAATCAAAATATTTTAAAATATCAAACTACTTTATTTCCCTTATTTTAGAAAAATGATATCCAATCCTGCTTTTCCTGCAATCAATTTTTAGGGATTCAGCCCTCTACCATCATTTCAAAGTTACAATTCCATTGAAAAAAAAAACATGCATATCCATAAAAATAAATACATATTCACTTGCCTTTGGATGAGGAAATCCAAAATGCCCAAATCCACAACTTAGCTCAAAATGTCCAAAACCTATGAATTAGAAACAAACCCATATAAATAACTGTACAAATCACAATCTAACATGCTAACAAACTCATCTAACACTATTTAGTGGAAAAATTTAATTAACCCAACATAATCAAAACAAAGAAGCTTGCCTAAGAAAGAAATTGAAATGAGGTTGTGGGGTCCACTTGATCAATGATGGAGGTCTCGGTGGTCCATTGGCAAGGATAAAGAAAGAAGGAAAACAGAAAGAAAGAGTGAGGGACTGTGAATTGAGTGAAATGGTGAGATAATGAAGTGGGTTGGGAAATACCTCACGTTGGCAGTGAGTGGAGTGAGAAAGAGAACAGAGAAAGAAAGTAATAGAGTGTGTGTGAAATAAAGAAATCAGAGGGAGAGAGAAATGGTTAGATGGGTGGGGCTGATTCACGTTGGCAGCAAGGAGGGGGAAATTAAGGAAAATAAAGAGAGGAGATGGAGTGAGCTCTTGCATTGGATCGAAAAGGAAGAAGTAGGGGACCATCGATCATTGGATCTGGTCACAGTAAGGCTGTGTTTGCAAAGGGTCTGCATGTTGTAGAAATTGAATCCGGAGGAGACAGAGGATCTGATCTTACCTTGAGAAGCTGATCTGTTGCAAAACAAAGGATCAAGCCATGAGAGATTTTCTCTTTCTTTGCAAACAACTATTACTAGGTATTGGTTGTTGTATCTCCAACACAGAAATATAGTTTCCAACTCAAAAATAAAAAGAAATGAAATTGACTAATGGAAGGATGCGTGAGACGCTGAGAAGGTCTGGGGAAGCACTCCATATATATAGAGAGCAAGATACATACAAGAGATTTCTAGATGGGCGATTACATGGTCCATGACAAACCAACAAAGATGGGCCATTGCGATCTGTACAAAATTTTCCAGGACCACCTAGCTTTTTTCACAGGTTCTTGTCGGATATCTCTCACTTGACCACGACTTTTTTCACCCAAAATTAGTCTCACTTTCCTTTAATGCTCAAAACCAGTCCCCATCTCTCTAAAAATGGAAAAAAATGTAGGCCTCCTATAGACTGACGACGTGTCCAACTCAATTGTGTTGTCGACCATAGACCGACGGAGTCACAATTGTTGGCTTTTATCTTCTTTCAGCATCGGATTGCCGGCCACTTAATCACTTTCCCTTCGATCTCTATTAATTTTAGGGCCCACTGATTGACCGCAATGCGCGTCATTGATTAATAGTTCTGTCATTATTGGAAAAGGGGGGACACAATCCTTCATATCCCTGTTTGGTCCAAACAGGGAGGTGCCACGTGGGAGATAAAAGATTTTTAAAGGACGGTGATTTTTTTTTAAAAGAATGGGATGTGACATCTCAACCCCATGTGGCACCCTGATTGGTCCAAATAGATAGAATCCGTTTCCAATCCGTAATTTAAGAATGATTTTAGCTTGGATATAGGATGGGTCCAACTGCGTGCTGAATCCGAAACAATTGGGTACGGGTGCAAATGTATGATTCATCAAACAAAATCCACTAAATCACAGGTCAAATTATTTGTACCACATATACAATGAATTTGCTTCAGTTCACACATCACCGAATAAATTAATATTGTTCAGTGTCGCATATTACAACTTACAAATGAAAGTTGAATCCTTTTTTATTTTAATATTTTATTGAAAAACATGTGCTCAATCTCATATTTTGTGATGCTCCAAAATAAGCCCAACATCCTAAATTTAATACCTTTTGGATAAATATATAAAGGGAGATATTCTTATGAGAGATATCTTTCATCTTAAATGAGAGATTGGGTGAGGGCCCTCACATCTATATCCAATGTTAATAACTTAAACTAGCACAATAACCCGTGCTGAGCACGAATATGACCAACATTGCAATTTAAATACTCATGCATTAAAAAGTTCATAGATTTTAGAGAAAAAAAGCTAAAGAATAGGAATGTTATGAGAGTACCTTATTATGCAATTCAAGAGCTAGTGGCATGAAGAGGAGAATTTGAGTAGAAAGGGAAATTCAGAACTTGGATTAAAATGGAGCTTTTGCAATAAAATAAAAGTGGAGAGTGGTTATAAGTGGTTTTGACTTTTGATTATAATGAGATAAAGCGGGTAGTTGTATGAGTTGGGAGAGAAGTTTTGAAAACCGAATAACTTGCAGTCAAAATTATAACCGCCTGTCAAAATTGAATCCAAAAACCTCCTAGCTTAATATAGTATAATGTGAAATCTTAGATGTGGGCCATTGAGAGATTTTGTTAGGCTGATATAAGAGAATTACACGATGCATGCCTTTTATAATAATTATTTTATAAAATATATTAAAAGAGAGATAAAGATATCCAAGAGTAGTTTGGGAAAGAAATCAACTCATGAAGGGAAGGATTGGAAATAAATAATTTTAGTTAATGAAGAATGGATTTTCAATGGCTAGGCACCAATAGAGATTAGAGAGTTTCATTCCTCGAACTCAAGGGAATCAGGATTTCTCTCTAATAAAATAAGAGCTAGGACTATTACTAAATAAATAAAGGTTCATTTGGATGCAGATGAAAGAAGGGACCAAGAGTTAATGAGTTTGATTAAAGTTAAATTGTGACTATCTAATAAATAGTTTTTAAAAAATATATTTAAATGATGTTCTTTTGCTCCAGAAGACAGAAAATGGACATAATTAGACCCTTTTAAACTTTCACCCCTAACACGAAGGTTTCACCCTTAACACAAAGGATGGCAAAAAATAGCAAGCTCGATAAGATTCCACTAGCTAGTGGACGTCCTTGGGTGTTTTTTTTTCTTTTTTTGGTATGTAGTCGAACACACGCATTTCATTTGGCATTGTGAGGTTTGAAACTTCCTGCCAAGGGCCAATTAAGTGTGGGTTGGGTTGAGTGGTTCTCTTTTTATTTGAGGACTGACGGTAAACCACCTCAAGTTTTCCAAGAAATTGACTACTACCACAAATTTCTTAGATTTTCTGAGCAAGTGGTAAATCTTTGTGGCCTTATTGACTAAAAAGAGTAGTTAATAAAAACACAAACTTGTATGATGCTCAGTGGTGGGGCACACACACCATGTGATTAAAGTAGGGTAGTGGCTAATGATCAACTTGGTAAGTTGGTCTAACCTCCCATACAAGCATCTTGGTCGTTTTTTCTTCCTCGTTTCTACAAAAGATGAAGTGGTCCTTACCGATTTCTCTCTTTTTCTTGAAATGGAAGAAAGAAGGAAAGAACAGAAGAGGCCTGTGTGCCCTCATTTATTGAAGGGATGAAGGAAAGCTACGGTTGTGATAAGTCTATTACTTTTGAAGATCGACGGAAGATAACGAAACACGTGGCCCTGACAGCATATTGCATCTGTACTGAGGTGGTGGAAATAAATTGACGGCTCTGATTGTTTGAAGTTTCGGTTACGTCGTCATATAATGCGTCCTTCTCACGCACCTTCGCGAGGGACCATATTTTTCGTCGCGTGAAACACGTTAAACGGATTCATCATGGGCCCACTTAGAGAAAATGGGGACCATTGATGATAGTTATTATTATCGATTTGTTTTTGGACCGAAACAAAAAATTTCAGCCAAATTATTTTTGTTTGAATTTCGGTCAATGTACGGCCAGAATGTGACTTTTAGGACAAAATGAAATTTTACATAATTTTTTTTTATATTTTTTTACACATATATTTTATATTTCTTATATTTTCACAAAATATAATTCCAAAAAAATTTCTATAATGAATTAAATCTATATTTATTACTTTTTTCATTTTTTTACTTATATATATCATGTTATATTTTTTCTAAAATATAATATAAAAAAATTTCGCCAAAATTCCAAATCCATCAAAACTTTTCATTGTACATGATATAACGAAATGAAATCCAGATATCAACAAGTATCGCATTAATCACTTTTACCGATATATCCCATCACATATTGACCTCCATGGCAGAAACCTATTTCGCACTGATGTGGCATCGTTGCAAACGTGTCATTGGTCATTGGAATACAGCAAGAAATTCTTCAGCCTATAACATGAGATGACTTCAAAGTCACGGGCTTCTACTTGTGTTGTGGAGCCCATCAGATTGACCTCTCATTTTCATGTTTCCTCCATTTCCTAGGCACAAGTAACTTCTTCCATACACTGTCACCTTTGTCCTTTTCCCCTCTATTATTATTTGCAGTTTCCATTTACCTATCCATCTCTCTCGCTCCCTATTACAGGATGTTTTTTATTTTTCGGATTCACAAATTTAAAGTGGGTCACATGAGATTATCTAAAATCTAATATGGAGACATCACCGACTAGAATGATAGCAATGGATGATTCTCACCTTTTTCAAGAAAGATGAAAGTTCAATGAGAGAGGGTCATAAACTTCTTAAGGTCTTTAAGTTGATTACCTTGAATCTTCATGAATTTTGAATATATAATTTGTAAAAAGGTTTAAAAAATTCCAACTTATAGATTTAATTTTCTGCACTTTCACCACTTACTAGAATGATAGCAATGGATCATTCCCACCTTTGTCAAGAAAGATGAAAGTTCAATGAGAGAGAGAGTCGTAAACTACTTAAGATCTTTAAGTTGACTACTTTGAATCTTCATGGATTTTGAGTAATTTGTAAAAAAGTTAAAAGAATTCCAGTCTATAGATCTAATTCTCTATACTTTTGTGGGCTTCCAATTTATGATCCAAATCATTGAATATCTTATCTATTAATGATAAGTATCAAGATGTTTAGATTACATTTGACAATCAAGTCCTCTAGGAATATATCTTTGATTTCAAAATATTGTGAAAAAGATTCACATTTAACAATTGTAAATCCTCGGGGATTTGGAGCGATGAAAATCTAGAAATCCTCATTATTAAGTGTTTTTAGTCTGACCTCCCCTTATATGTACAATTTTAAAGTCTTTGTTTTTACAAATTTACAAAATGAAACCAGCTTAATCTCAGCTTTATGCATCGATACTCACCAATATTGATAGAAATCCACAACGAGGAATTTGTATTATATCATTCCTCACTCGATTCTCATATCTTAAGTTTTCATAGATTTCGATAGATTTATAAAAAAAAAATCCAAACATATCTAAAATCATTGGATGTACTCATTTATTCATATGAAAATATTGACTTTGAACAACATGATAATATATTTTATATATGTAACAGTTGCAAATATAATATTTATATATGTAAAACCTATTTTCTTATCGTGAAAGGCAAGCAATCCTCGAATAAATTGGTATCATATATCCCAAGTTTATCACGACAGAGCATGTAAACAAAGTTCATTTGACTTACAACGAGTAAAAGTTTGCTTCGATTCATGATAATTTATAAAAAATCAAAGTACAACATAAACTTTTATTTGCATGAAATTATGACATGATGTGTGTGTATTTTGTCCCTCTCCAAAATTGCACTCAAGTGTTACCCTATTGGCCTCCATGGCCCCATGACAGTTGCACACGGGCCCGGGTCCCACCCACGAAGGCATCTCAGCCAGTTTCACGTGTAGAGAAGTGACGAATATGAAAAGGTGATAGAATTTACTATCAATGGAATGGCCCTTCTACGAACAAAAACGTGAAGGAAGAAGATCCCACGTTTGGTCCAAACATGGTTGGTGCCACATGGAAAGCAAAATTATTTTTTAAGTGGAGGAGATGAGATGTCATTAATATGATATATTCCCCACATATGGCACCCCCCTGAGTGCCCTGTTTAGACCCAGCAGGGAATTATCTTTTCAAAAGGAAACGTGTCACGGATAACAAAGAGATGTTAGTGGTATTGGTGGTCCATGAGAATGCATTATTTTCTTCCCAATGGCAACTTCCGGTCGGGTCGTTTATGCAGCGTACACTTAAAGAAACTACGTATGCACGAATGCATGATGCATGATGCATGCCCTCCTGTAAAAATTACAACAAACAAATTGCCCACCTTCAGGTACTATAACATTGGACCCACCATTCGAACTCAGAAAATTTACGAACATGCCTCATCTTTAGCGTCTATGTACCTGGGACCACCTTTAAGAATTGACAAAGTAAGGTCACATTGTTGGACAACTAAAAATTAACAGGCACTTAAAAGGACAACTTGAAAACTCTAAAAATAAATTTTTATTTTATAATTAAAGCTTATTCACATAATTAGTTTACATGTGATCAATTTGATCGGGGCATTTGATTAGAGTGACATATAAATTTTAGTGTTAAACGGAGGAAGCAATTATTTTGAGCAGTACGAATACATTATAGTCATCATCTTAATGGAGTAAGATTTGTACCTCTTTCTCATTTTAATTAACTGTGGCGAACACCAAAGTTGTGCGCCTTCTAAATGATCATGCGAAACTTGACATCCATCATTTTGTGTCCAACTGCCATCCAAATCTGTAGTGGCCCTCCTTTCTTTTGTCTCGAAAATGAAATCTACACAACCGAGGTAGCAAGTTAAAGATCACATGATCCTTACTCCATCCGTAGCAAGACCTGATCCTGAATGGTTATCAATAACAGAAGATATTTTATCTCAAGGATGAGTTCATCCTAATAGATTACTTAGATTTGTATCAAGAACATTTTACGTTTGATCAATGGATAAGATTTGTGATTGATAAGGTTTTGGGATGGATAACTACTGATTATAATTGATGAATGAGGCTAAATTTCATTTTCATCAATACCATCAGTTTGAAGTTTCTAAACTAAATAATGGACACATTGTAAATACTTGTTTTGTCTTTAGCCTCAAGTTGAGACCAGTTGGGATTGAGAAGATACCCTAAACCAGTGAATGTGGAAAAGAGTACGCGCAATTGAAAGTTGTGGTGCTTTTGTATACTACCAGCTGCTTCTTTGTTTTGTAGTAATGACCAGAAGGATTGACTTCGAGTCAATCTAACCTTATTAGTACCGAGTCTTCCAAGTCATGTGCTGGAGTCCTCCATCTGTCTCCTTCAATGGAGAACTTTGGCGTTTGCACGATGCTGGTTGGTTGGTGCCTAATATGGTATGTGATTGGTAGAATGTTAGTTCTATTTTGTTTATTCGGTTATTTTCACTGCATGTTTATCGGTTAAATTAGAACTAGTATCAATTTTGTTAGCAGAACTTTCAATTTCCATGCAGTAGAGATAAGGTATGTATGGCCAAGACGAGTTGGCTTGCTTCCTATATAGCCTTGTTATGTCCGTATTTTAACTATCATAACAAAGTTTTAAGAAATTTTGCCTTGAAAAATATTAAAGCATTTCCAAATTTAGAAATTTTATTCAAATATTATTAGAAATCATAATGACTTTTAATAACAAAATGAATCAATAAATCTTGGCCTCTAACACAAAGGATGGCAGAAAATAGCAAGCTAAATAAGATTCCACTAGCTAGTGGACGTGCTTGGTTTAGCTTGATTTGGTTTGTGCACTGATGACTTGTGTCTTGTTTGGCCCATCTAATAATTCCTCTTTATTTCTTGACAACTCTTCATTGTCTTTTTGCTCATTCAAAGGTATTACCCTCCAAATGGAAGAAAGAAGCAAAGAACAAAAGAGGCCACGAATCAATGACTTTGACACTTTTATTTAATCCATTAATACAGTTTTACTTTAAACGCATGATTATTTATAAGTAGGAGAAGCTGACGGTTAGAATTTAAGTATTAGAAGAATTTGTGTAGTGGCAAGTGCCCATTTCAATTTTCTGATAATTGGAAACAGATGAAATTGGCAATTCAACTGTTTCAATGTAACATGTCAAATTTTTTTGAAAATATTAATATAGAGCTTAAGTTTTCGAAATGGGACAAAAATAACTGGCTTTTCAGATTAAGACTTAAGTTTTCTAAGGAGCTTTCAATTAAGAACATCCGTGAAAGTCACAAGCTAACTGCAACGTCATCTCTCCTATCTTCTTTTTTTTTTTTTTTTTTTTTAAATGGCCAAAATTTCCTGTAGGGCTTTTTTCAGAACAAGGATTGCCACAATCCAATTAAGCTGTATATATCACTAATTAAATGAGTAGATAGATACGATAATGAGACAGAGAGGCTTTTTTTTATGACCTCTGATGGGACGATAAATAAGTGGTTTTTAAAATTTTGGCCAAGGCTATCTCAACACCCTCCCATCGCTATCACATTTGCAATCTTAAAGTCACTGAGATGGAAGAGAAGCACATGGCAAGCACCCAACAATCCAAGGTGCATCAAAAAATTTATGTTACAAAACACCGCAAATGAACTCTATTCCATTATACTCTAGAATTACTTGAAATTTCATAATATCTTTGAATAACCTACATAAAATTTTGTGGAAAATGGAGCATTCCATGATATCATGAAATAATAATCTAACATTCTGTGATATCATGGAAGTAAGGCATTTGTACATTAGATTATTCCATGATACCACGCATCGTCATTAAGTTCTTGGGTCCTCTATCACTTTTTTTTTCAAATTTAAAGGACTTTTTTTGGTAAAAATTCCCTTTTCTAATTTATTTTGCTCCCCTAAATGATCTCCCTGACTTTTGCAAAGGAATAATAGGTGTTTTATCGGAGCAAGGCTGATAACTTGACAATTTTTTTTATGTAACCCAAGGACTTGTTTGCGTAATCATAGGGATGGCAACAAGGGTTGGACTTGAGTCAGGTCAAATTAAACCCAAACTTGTCCAAATCACCTGTTCTCCTTCCTACCTCAAACCCAACCCAACCCAACCCAACCCACCAAACAGGTTTATGATATGTGATATCTGGATGATGGGTACTAATTGGATAAGATCCCACTTTTAACTTTTTTTTTTTTTTTACCCAAAAAAAAAACCTTCATTTTGTTTAAGAACAAAAAATGAAAATATATATCTAAGGTTTTATATATTTCCTGCACTAAAGGTTCAAACACACAAGCTCAATACTTTCCCTCAAATGTCCCACAGCTCCGTGCCTCTGCCTCTCAATGAATGCGCAATTTCAGGCCAACAAATATGCTGGCCCCATTGGTGTAGGCTTGTGAACAGTGGGGCCCATCCATGTGATGTCTGACTCAAATTGGTCATTGTGCATTATTTGCATGGTACGGCTGAAAGAGTGATTGTGGGCCACTCAGTGGCTTTTAATTGAACTGTCCATACCTTATTCCAACCATGATTTAAACCTGTGAGTTATTTTCACAAAGAACTGTTAAAATTAAATAACTATATCTGAGAAAATGGGAGGTCAGTTATGAAAATCCTTAAACATGATGATTTTCTCTTGCCCAATTCACCGGGGATTTACTATGGCCAAAACATTATGGGTTTTTCATGACTGAAAAATTGATGGTGAGTCTCCAAGGATTTGATTGCCTAACACAACTCCTAGGGTGAATGTGCGAAAATAATTATAATAGCCAAGCAAGAAAAAAAAGACCATAAGATAACCTCGCTTTTGCTATTATCGTAGTCATTCAAATCATGTATCATTTGGGAGATTTATATTAATATTTAGGGGTAATATGAAATCCGGTGGGCATGGCTGCCCTAACCTCACACCTTTTTAAGAATCCATTTGTAGAGCTCATTTGACTTGACTTTATATTGATTTAATTCCAATATAATCCAATACAAATAAAAAGGTAAAATCTTGCAATCTAAAAAATGCATTTGGAACATTTCCATAGAAACGAGTCTTAATCTTGAGGGTAGGGATGTAAACGGGTTGGTTCCGGTCCTGATTGATATAGTGGACTTGAAACCAGAATCATTAATGAGAAGGTGGAACCGCAACCGGAACCATTAATTAGAAGATGGAATCGAAATTGATTCCTTACATGGACGGGTCAGTCTAAGTTTTCTTCGGGTCTAAATAGAGATTTATACGGAAAAAAATTCTAACTTTTAAAAAAGTTTCTCGAAAATTAAGAAAATATGTCAGGTCTCAGGTCCATGGATCAGAACCAAAGTAGAACCGGATCCGGACCCATTTACTTACTGAGGCTAACCCAAAACTAACTTTTAACAGTTGCAAACGTCCAACTAATTGGATAATCGGGACCATTTACATCCGTACTTGGTGGCATTTGGACGGAATTTGGCGGGGAGTTACATCACAAGGAGACAACACCATGTGCAGTGCTTTTGGATTTTTTTACTGGGGCTAACCCAAAACTAACTTTAAACGGGTGCAAACGTCCCACTAATTGGATAAACGGGACCATTTACAACCATACTTGGGGGCATTTGGACGAAATTTGGTGGGGAGCCACATCACAAGGAGACAACACCATGTCAAGTGTGTTCGGATTTTCTTCCACTGCCTATCATTTTCGGTTTAACGTCTCACATCAAGTATGAGAATTTTATAGTCTCACGTGCTCTTTTAAGGCCCTTTTCTTTTGAATTCCACTCCTAAAATTTCACATACAAATTACAAGGAAACCAGTTTACGGAGCGTGCGTGCATGTCATGTGAGGGTCTTATTTCAAAATTCCTAGCAGGGATGCTCCGCATGGCTTTTGGACCCACAGGCTCTCAAGCTCAGTTACAATCAAGCTCTTTTCGCTATCAGTAGTGCTATCTGGACAAACTGTTTGGCCAGAATTTTAGACAACCCCTACGATATCTCTTAAATATTATAGGAATATTCAAGGGATATCATAGGAGTTGTCCAAAATTCTGGTCAAAAAATTTGTCCAGTAGACTTTTTGTTTCGCTATATTTGAGTTCCATATTGAGTTTATTTGTGGTAAAAATAATTCTCTTCATGACTTTTTGGCTCGGGAATTTCTTAGGAAAATCTATAAGATGGCTACTAGCTTGTCTCAATCAAGCATTTTGGAGCCTCTCGTCTTGCGCACCGAGGGTGGGACTCACTTGATGGTCTATCCGACTGGACCACACACATACCTCCCCTCCTAAATTCCAAATGGATCTTGAAGTTTGCTCTCATTTGAATGTACTGAACCGTTGGATCGAATGCACACTCATCCGCGTGGACTGTACACCGTTAAACTTATAGGGTCCAAACGGAGATAATATAGTTCAGAGATGAGGCTGGCTTTTTTGCAGAGATTAAGGGCACAGGGAGATCTTTCCCTCCCGGATCCTAGCCCAAGGTAGGGGCCCACATGGGGCCCCACCTCGCACTGGGACCAGGGGGATCATAAGATCTCCCCTGGCCCTACATTTCTGCAAAAAATCAGGTCCATCCCTGATCATCTCCACCTCCATCTATGCCCCCACATATTTAATGATGTAAAGGCTATTCGGATGGGTGTACGGTCGATCCAACCGTGTACAGTACATCGGAAGGGTGCAAAGTGGGCTCCAAGTGAAATTCAGGGGATGTGTGTGTGTGTGGTCCACTCGGATGAACCATCAAGTGGGCCCCACCCACGCATTGCGCGCACTTGATGATCATTATATATATAAGGGTCAGTTCTCCTAAGCTGCAGCTTAAATTATCCTAAGCTGAAACAATGTTGGCTCCACAAATCAAAGTCGATTATCATTATTTTTTTAATAATGATCGTCTCCGAAATCAAGATAAATCCAATCAGAACTAGATTTTTCAGTTCTATCGAATAAAAAATAAATATAATTAACTTTGATTCATAGGACCGGTATTATTCTTGCTTAGGATAAGTTAAACTACAGCTTAGGAGAGCCTCGCTCATATATATTTATATATATATAGGGAGGTGCTCTTGTGAGAGACACTCTCACCTAATTACTATGAGAGATAAGGTGGGGGCCCTCACATCCATATCCAATGTCAACAACTTAAATGTGAGGGCCTTCACCCCTATCTCTCATATAAGGTGAGAGATATCTCTCTCATAGGAGCATCTATATATATATATATATATATATGGGGTCAGCTCTCTTAAGTTGCAGTTTATCTTATCCTAAGTTGAAACAGGGCTGGTCCTACAAATCAAAGTCGATTATGTTGTTTTTTGCATGATGATCATCTCCAAAATCAAGATAAATTCAATTAGAACTAGATTTTTCTGTTCCATCATGTAAAAAACAAATATAATCAACTTTGATTTGTTGGACCACCACTATTCCAGCTTACGAAAAGCTAAGTTGCAGCTTTGGAGAGCCTTGCGATATATATATATATATCGCAGGGCTCTTCTAAGTTCAAGCCTAGGATAAAATCTCGTAAGCTCATGCTTGTGGGGCCAATCTTTGGTACATCCAAATGGACCAAACACATAACCCTTCTAAATTGCACATGTCCACCAACTTTCGGTCAGATCCAAATTTACAGGACCGTTGGATTGACTATGTATCAATCCAAATGGACTATTGACCATTAAACTCTTGGTCCCATATGGAGATGATAGAAATCACGGTTGAGGCGGACTTTTTTGCAGAAAGGAATATACTAAGGAGTCCTTGAAATCCCCCCCCCCCCCCCCCCCCCCCCCCCTATATATATATATATATATATAGGTACAGTCACCCGTTTAGACTAGGTTTGGTTGCAAAACACTCGTGCAAATCTTGTGTCAACTTCAAAAACCTATGTGGTTCACACCCCACTGTAATTTGATGAAGCCTCACCATTATTGACGATTGAGGTAGAAAAAGACGGCCTGCCAAGCATAGGATGATGATGGCAAAAGTAGAAGGCCTTTGCAGTCTCCACTCACTCTTTACTCTGCTAGTCTGCTTTGACATGGGGTGGGAATGTGTTGGTCTAGTCCATATAGCTCTCCAAAAATGTGGTATTAGATGAATGTCACGATTGTCGGCTTTTATCCACTTTCGTCATATGATTGTATGATTACATAAGACGAAAGATAGGTGAGTGTTGTTAGTGGTCCCAGATGGGTTCGAGTTTCAAAATAATCAGAAAGTGAGAGGAGACCGGAGTCTGCTGGTGGTGGGGTTATGACTTACCTCACACATCGTTTTGGGTTTGAACTGGAGAGAATTATTGGTGTCGGTGGAGAGAGGATATCTATAAATGGATGTTTTTGGGGGGCATTTCTCTGAGGTGACTGACTCAGTTGGGAAATGGTTTGTATTCAATAGTATCTGTGATGGGGTTGGGAAATGGTTTGTATTCAATAGTATCTGTGATGGGGTTTTGGTAGTTTTGACTGTGGAACACATATTCCGTCAATCATGGGGGATTAACTTCAAGTGGTTTGGATTTCTTGGGTCGGTTTTAGAATTCACAGGTCTGGAAGTGGTACCGTAGAGTTGTTTAATTCACCATTTCACCTTCATCAATGGGAAGTACTGATCCACACAACAGAGTCTCTGGATAAGCCAGAGGACTTATTTCTCATAAATGATACTACTGAAATCTAAAAAAAAAATACTAAATGAGAATTTGATAAAACTATATTAGAATTTCAAAGCCAATCTTCTCAAGTTTGCAATTTAAGGCCCTAAAGACAAGGGATGAAAATAATCACTTTCTTAGCCACTTATCTAAGATATTATGAGATCATCTTCCATTTCCATGGGCCCATTGACTTGCTGTTTCTACAGAAGTGGGCCGATCAAGCATAACTGGAGTCCAGCCCAACCAGACCCAAGTTGGGTTTGGGCCTTGGCACATTTTCCCATAAATCATTTTATCAGACCAAACAGGGAAACCCTGTTTGGACCAATCAGGGGATGCCACATGGAGGGGAGGATTTTTTTTTTTTTATTCATTGGAGTTGATGGGAAGTCAGCTGATTTGACATCCTCTCTCATGTGGCACCCCCTGATTGGTCCAAATAGGGGATCCGGATCCTTTTATGAGGGGGTTGGTCAACTGTGTTTTACGAGATCGATGGAGGAAATAGTCAATCAAATCACGGAATGGTTTGGATAACGATTGGTACCCACAAAAATGCAAAAAATTATAAAGAGGGATTAAGATTTTCCTCTTTTTTTTAATTATTGGGATAGTGATTGAAGTCCATGAGGGTCTAAGATATGAAATTTCATGCATTAGGTTTTATTATATCGTTTAGAAATTGGATGATTGGGGTCATGAATTACTGGATTTAGATTTATTTTATTTTTTTTTTGTGTTTAAAACTCACGAGTTTCTAAGATATGACACTTGCACCTTATCAACTCTATGGTAATATTGAATCATGAAACTTAATCTCGGGCATGGGCGGCGCTACATGGATCCCAGTGGGGTCAATTGACCCCACTAAGATCTGGAAAAATATTTTTTTTTTAAAAGAAACTCTTTAATGAACTAAAGTTATGAGAACCTTTTGACCCCACTCAATGCCTAAGTTAATGGGCAATTTGTCTACCAAAACAAAACAAAAAAATAAAAAAACAAAACCTTGATGGGCCCAATTTTTATTTCTTAAAGAAAATTCCCTTTTATAGACATTTTGTCAGTAAGTCTCCATTTACCCTAACTTAGCATTTAAATACAGTATTCTCCCTGCATTAGAAGGAGAAAATTCTAATATTATCAAAAGTAGATGACAGATGTTGATATAAGTAAAAATAAATTTATTTGATTTGTGAAAGATGTTGACAGATGTCTTTTGTTAAACCCACTTACTCGAATTTTTGAAGCCGCCACTAATCCCAGGGTGTGTTCTAACTTCTAAGACTTCATTCGGTTTCATGGATACTTTTCGTCCAAGCAAAGGTGAAAATGGTGGTTGTATTCGCTTTGAAGTGATTAAACAATGCTACAGAGTGGAGTCTCACTAGGGATGTCAAATGGGCCGGGTCGGGCCGAGCCGAACCAGTCAACAGGTCGTGGCCCAGCACGGCCCGTGACACATTGCCTAGTACAACCAACTAAGAAAGCAAGTAAATATCTAAACTAATTTTAAGTAAAATCTTCAAGTTCCCTAATGCACTTTTCCACTTTCCTTTGCTCCAAGCAAGGAATTCCTTAAAAAACCAACACAAAAAATGTGTAGAATCCGCAAGGAAAATAAAGGAAAGATAAAAACTACACTAAGCTAAAAATGAGTTCAACTCTATGGAATTAAAACTTTCCGATACCTCTCCCTGACAACGGCGCCAAGAACTTGATCAACACTTATATGTGTACGCTTAACCGCAAGACTACGGTGTCGTCAAGTAGTAAGGGACTAAAGAATCCGAATTATTGATCCCACAAGGCGAGGATGGAACAAGCAATGAATCCAATTAAAGTAGAATTGAACTAAGATATAGCTAATGTAAACAACTGAAGTGAACAATTGAAACTACTAAACTATGTGTGAAAAATGGAATTAAACTAATTGAAATGTGAAACAAAACTAAAATACTAACTAAACTACTCTAGCTAACAATTTAAAATATAAAATTAATAAGATCTAACAAACTACACTAAACTAGTGGATGAGTGGTGGTGGAAATGGAAGATTTAATATGAAGATGTGGTGTGAAATGTGTAGGATTTTAAAATAAGTGTATGAAATGTAGATATAACATTCTAGAAGTGAAAATAATAATTCAAGCAAAGATTTAAATTAACAATAAAAATAAGAGATTAGGCAATCCAAAATCCACTAACCATGTAATTAATTCAAACAATGCATGTTTTAATTCAACTCCCAAATCTACAATCCAAATAATAATCTCTTGCCTAATTGGACTGCATATTATAACAATGAAATCAAAGTAAAGAAAATCAAAAGTCAAAATCCTAGATCATCATCTAGCTACCCTAACAATAAATCATCAAAATCAAGCTACAAAAGATCAAAGATAAGGGCTCTAGAGCATGCTATGTGAGAGAACTTAATCCAACTGCAAAGCATCAATTGAGATTATCTAAGCATCAAGTGCAGAGATAGAGGATGAGAAATAAGAAAGATTAGCACAATTAGATCTAAAATCTATTAATCAATCAAGGCACAAGTAGGGAATTTAAATTAAAACATGCATGCAATTGAACTAATCACATTACTTAGCTTCAAAAGGAGAGCCTAATCCAAGAGCTTTAGCCACTAAACATTAACAAAGAACTTCAAAGTTTCATTAATGATCTTCAATTACACACTCTCTCTAGATTAGTTACAAAGAAGCTCCTAATTACAATCTAAAAGTAAAAATAAAATTACAAAAAGGCTAAATTGCCTAAAGATCTCCCCCCTCTCTCTACAAAAACATTCCAATTTATAGGGATTTGATTGGTTGCAACTTAAAGTCTTTTGAATGGCACATTAACTTTCACATGGATTGCTTGAATTTGATTTGAAGGCTTTTCATTGGCTCTTTTGCTTTCACATGGATAGATATGCAATTGTTGGGATTGGAACTCATATCCTATTCCATATCAACCAAAGCTTTAACCAATACAGCAACCAATCATTTGTGTTAGAAAATGACTTCTTTTATCCATAAAGTCTTCTCCTCTTATTTCTGGAATTCTTCAACACTTCACCAAGATTTCTTCATGTAACTTCTATATTGAAATCTCTTTTAGCCGAAAGGTTGGGGTAGTCACAGGGTCCACCTACATAGGAGAAATTACATAAAAATATGCTATAAATAATTGGATTTATGCATGATAATCCGATAATCCGTTAATGTAATAAAATGATAAAATCTCTGTGTAAAGCAAATGATATGCATATGATATGATGATAAAACTCGGACTAATGAGGGCTAAAATATGCAATATTTAACACTCATCATCTATTCCAAGATCTTTCCAGGTGGGTTCTCTCTTTTCAATTAAAAGTGTTGTGTTAATGCTATTATTTTGGTTCTTTAATCTGATTGGGTTTGTGTGTTTCTATCTTTTTTGTTTCAGACTCTGGCCAATTTCTCACTGAAGAAGGCAGAGAAGAAAGAAGGTATAAGCCAGATCTCAATTTCGAAGCTGACCGAGGAGGAGAAGAAAGAGAGTGAAGAGTCACCCCATGTGTAGATTAGGAAGATAAAATATGAAGATGAGACAGAGCCCATTGTGTTTTGCACCTGAATTTGATGGGTTGCACTCCTTCGAGACTCTTGTTTCTCATTCATAAATCGCCTTGTATTTTCAAATTTTTTTTATTGAATTCATATCTTGATTGGGCAAGGAGAATGTACATTTGAAAATATCTTTCAGAATAATTTCAATTGAATTCGGCAAAGTTTGTTTCTGATTTGAGTCAGTTGATGTGAAAGTGGAATCAGATTTATGATTGTTGGGATGTAATCGAAATTAACATTTCCCACATATGGTTCGTTAACATTGTCGTTTTGGATGTTCTAAAATTCAAGGAGTTTCCTTATTTTGACAAGGCTTACACTTCTTTGGCAATTGGATTTGGTTGTTCCCATTCTTCTGAATCTTGCTATGGATTTTTATTCGTATAGCGTTTTATTCTCTTGTGGATGGTGAATATGGATGGTGAATAGTCTGTTGGAAAAGTGTACAAGTTGAAAACATTGCAAACTTGATTGTATCAAGTTGAAAAATAGCAGATTTTCAGTTCATGATATGGACTTTGAAAGCCCCAAGTTTCATCAAAAAAATCCCTCAGGAAGTGGGTTAATCAATGCTCCAAACAGGGGTACTCAGCAAGGTCACGGCAGGTTTGACCCGACTGTGTTGGAAAAGTGCATGAGTTGAAAAAATCGCAAATGTGATTGTATCCAGTTGAAAAATAGTGGATTTTAAGTTCATAATATGGACTTTGAAAGCTCCAAATTTCATTGAAAAAAACCCCCCGAGAAGTGGGTTAACCAGTGCCCCAAACAGAGGTACTCAGCAAGGTCGCAGCAGGTTTCACTTGACTGTGTTAGAAAAGTGTGCGAGTTGAAAACATCGCAAACGTGATTGTATCAAGTTAAAAAATAACAGATTTTAAGTTCATGATATGGACTTTGAAAGCCCAAATTGCATCGAAAAAATCCCTCGGGAAGTGGGTTAATAAGTGCCCTAAACAGGGGTACTCAATAGGTCTAACCCGACTATTTGAGGCACTAGCTAACCCACTTCCTAAGGGGTTTTTTCGATGAAATTTGGGCCTGTCAAAGTCCATATCATGAAGTTCAAGTCCGCTATTTTTCAACTTGATACAATCACGTTTGCGATGTTTTCAACTCGCCCACTGTTCCAACGCAGTCGGGTCAAACCTGCTGAGTTACTCTGTTTAGGGCACTTGTTAACCCACTTCCCGGTGGATTTTTTCGCTGAAATTTTAGGCTTTCAAAGTCCATATTATGAAGTTCAAGTCTGCTATTTTTCATGACGATACAATCATGTTTGTGATGTTTTCAACTCGCCCACTCTTCCAACGCAGTCGTGTCAAAACCTGCTGCGAACCTGCTGAGTACCCCTGTTTAGGGCACTTGTTAATCCACTTCTCGAGGGATTTTTTCGCTGAAATTTGGGGCTTTCCAAATCTATATTACAAACTTAAAATATGCTATTTTTCAGTTAATTACAATGACGTCTGCAATGTTTTCAACTCAGGCACTTTTTCAACTCGGTTAACTCAAATCTACAGAAACCTTGCTAAGTACCTCTGTTTAGGGCACTGGTTAGCTCACTTCCCGAGGGTTTTTCTTGTTGCTAAGATTTGGGGCTTTTCAAGTCCATATTATGAACTTAAAATCTACTATTTTTCAGTTAATTACAATGACGTTTGTGATGTTTTCTACTCGGGCACTTTTTCAACTCAGTTAACACAAATCTGCAGAAACCTTGCTGAGTACTCTTGTTTGGGGCACTGGTTGGCCCACTTCCCAAGGGATTTTTTCTAAGATTTGGGTCTTTCCAAGTCCATATTATGAACTTAAAATCAGCTATTTTTCATGATGATACAATCACATTTGTGATGTTTTCAACTCGGGCACTTTTTCAACTCGGTTAACACAAATCTGCAAAAACCTTGTTGAGTACTCCTGTTTAGGGCACTGGTTAGCCCACTTCCTGAGGGTTTTTTTGGCTGAAATTTGGGGCTTTCCAAGTCCATATTGTGAACTTGAAATCAGCTATTTTTCAATTAATTACAATGACGTTTACAATGTTTTCAACTTGGGCACTTTTTCAACTCGTTTAATACAAATCTGCAGAAACCTTGCTAAGTACCCTTGTTTGGGGCATTGGTTAACCCACTTCCTGAGGGATTTTTTCGATGAAATTTGGGCTTTCAAAGTCCATATCATGAACTGAAAATCTGTTATTTTTCAACTTGATACAATTACGTTTGCGATGTTTTCAACTCGCACACTTTTCCAACAGACTATTCACCATCCACAAGAGAATAAAAACTCTCTGAATAAAAATCCATAGCAAGATTCAAAAGAATGGGAACATCCAAATCCAACCGCCAAATAGGTGTAAGCCTTGTCAAAATAAGGAAACTCCTTGAATTTTAGAACACCCAACACGACAATGTTAACGAACCATATGTGGGAAATTTTAATTTCGATTACATCCCAACAATCATAAATTAGGTTCCACTTTCACATCAACCGACTCAAATCAGAAAAAAAAAACTTTGCCGAATTCAATTGAAATAATTCTGAAAGAAATTTTTAAATGTACATTCTCCTTGCCCAATCAAGATATGAATTCAAGAAAAAAAATTAAAAATACAAGGTGATTTATGAATGAGAAACAAGAGTCTCGAAGGAGTGCAGCCCATCAAATTCAGGTGCAAAACACAATGGGCACTGGCTCATCTTCCTAATCTACACCTGAGGTGACTTTTCACTCTCTTTCTACTCCTCAGTCAACTTCGAAATTGACATCTGGCTTATACCTTCTTTCTTCTCTGCCTTCTTCAGTGAGAAATTGGCCAGAGTCTGAAACAAAAAAGATAGAAAAACACACAAACCCACTCAGATTAAAGAACCAAAATAATAGCATTAACACAACACTTTTAATTGAAAATAGAGAACCCACCTGGAAAGAGCTTGCAATAGACATAGTGAGAAAGAATATTTTTAATTTTTTAACACTTTTCCAACACAGTCACAGCAAATTATTCACTAGTCACAACTGATGATGCCAAAAAGTGGTTTTCGGGCACCACCGGTCAAGTGATTGGTAAATGATGTGAAATTAATGAAGAGAGAGAGAGTTTATAGTGGTTCGGTCATTGTGACCTACGTCCACTTAAATGGATTCCTTTACTACTTCGGGGAGGAGATTACAAGGTAGTCAGTGAGAAATATCCATCCTTCCTCCGTCGGTAGGACTCTCCTTTTATAGTCTTTCCCCAACGGGTGGGGAGGATCTCCCGCGATCTCAAACGGTGTACGCTCCAGTTTGGTGGAGTCTCCCGCACTGTCCTCAACAGATGAGCAGATAAGATTTCTTCCGCGGGACTTGGTGAAAGCCGGTATATGGAACGACGCGTGTGCTGACTCTGTCATTCGATGGATCCGGACCCGGCCCTTAACGGGTAGATGACGACCCGGGCTCATCATAGACTTGGATCAGTTGGTCTTGACCCGCTATCGTGGACCGAGCTGTTCGGGCCTAACTCGTCACTACGGGCCGAGTCATTTGGACCTGTCCCATCAACAACAACCGTCAGGATCATGCAAACTTCCAACTTGAATCCTAATAGAAATTTGGAAGATAACAAACAGTACATACAAAAGATACAGAATCAGCTTCCCCAAACAGTCTGTTATCCAATACAGATACATGCATTCAAATCTAAACAGAGTAGATATATGATCATTATAAGTAAAAGTAAAGAATCTCTTATTTACATTTCGCCTCACAATAAGTCTATAGAGCCTGACGAACAGAACCCATCATCCAATGATATATACCTCAAGAGATTGAAGGAGCATACTTGTTAAGTGTTTGAAAGAAAGAGGGTACTGCTGCGAGGGGGGTTGATTTTTTAATGGGGTTGCTGCGCTGGATCCGCCGAGAGAGAGAGAGAGAGAGAGAGAGAGAGAGAGAGAGAGAGATGAGCGATGGGTTGCTGCACGGCGCTGCGATGTGGAGGAGGAGCCGTGGGGAGCGTGGTTGCTGTTACGATGGGGGTACCAAATGCCGAGAGTGGGAGGCGCTGCAATTAGGGCTGGGATGGTTGTTTGAAATCGCGCGAGACAGACAGAGAGAGAGAGAGAGAGAGATGTTGATGGGGAGGGAGGATCGCAACGTCTGAGAGAGAGAGAGAGAGAGGGCGCTGCTGATGGGGAGGGAGAATCGTGTGCGCAAGAGAGATGATCACGATGAGCGAGAGAGATGACTGAATGAGCGAAAACTCCTCCCCAGGGCATTTGCAGCGATCTCCAATTTTAGGCAGGTGATTCTTTTTATCGGGCGGGCTCCTCATACTCATTTTGACGTCTTAAACAAGAGGTCCAACTGGAGTCCACCTAGGATCGGGCTCCAATTCGTGCTTATTAGTCAGGCTCCATAAACTAAGTGATATACTAACTTGCACAACCATCCGTACTCAACACGGTCGCATTATAAACTAAAAATTTTTATATTAAAAAAAATTATGTGGAGTACCTATTTTCATTCATTAAATAAGTTGCATTAATGAAAATAAAAAAAACCGGACTGCAACATAGTAGAAGAAATGGGGTGAAGCAAGAGACTTAAAAAGGGAAGAAGTGGAGATTAGTAGGTGGTTTGTTGAGATAAGGATATGAATGGGAAGTAATACGAAGAGAAAGTAAAATATTTTAATAAAGAGGGTGACGGTCAAAATTAGATCCAAAACCTTCTAGCTTAATATATTATAATGGGCTCCATTTTTCTCACGTACTAGCTTCCTGAATATAAATATGTTTGGGTTGTTATTTTCAATTGGGCCCACTAAATTAAATATATGATGTGGACGTATAGATTTATAGCGTGGGATATCGGGATGATAATAAGTTTTGAAGTTTGAAAAAAACAATGAGCCCCATTAGTTCATTTTTTAAACTGATCTCATATGGTAGTGGGCCTCCTTTTTTTAGTCTAATTTAAGTTCACTTTTAGGTAGGACCAACTATCAAATTTGTATACTTTATCTCTTTTAATTATTATTTAATAATAGGGCAAATTGTATAAGCTAATAAAGTAAGAAAGGAGTAATTTTAGATGTGGACCCACCTTGAAAAAGGGAGGCCATCATTATGCAATCTAATTTTAATAAGATCACGAAATACTTAGTATAAAAATCCTCTTTCTTCAATCAATACAAATGTGTACTAGACCACCTCTTCAACGTGCCAAGGCCCTATACATCATAAATGTAATTTTAGAAAAAAATAACTTGTAAGACACTTTAGACTTATGTGGCTCAATAAAAGCTGGTGGCATTGGGTGCATAGATTAAGAATCTTGGTTAACCAGGCTCCTACACCACCCTTGTTCTATTGGGATTAGGAGTAGGGCTGTTATGGGGTGTACCAAGATTTGGGGTTGATATTGTAAATAAAGGTAAGAGCCTCTATCTAATTACATAGTGCAACTCTCTCGCTTTCTCCCATGAACGTAGGCCAAAAGCTGAAACACATAAATCTCTGTATTTCTCTTGGTGTGTGCTTGATCTCTTCTACGTGTTCTTAGGCCCTAGATCCTAATAGACACAGTCACTAAAATTATTTTTCTCTCAATCAAATGATCTTCTAAATAAAGACAGTAATGATTACAACTACTATGGTTAAAGTTTGGGTTAAAAAAACACTAAAACAAACTTATAAATTAATGATAACCTAAAAAGTTTGGTCCACGTGGTATTCAAAATGATTCTTCACTTTTTATCTGCCAATTTGACATGATCTTTCAAACTATTTCCAGATCTCTTGTTAGATTCGTGTAAATTATAAGAAATAGTGAGAATTCATTAAATTATAAAGTATAAAGACTAAGATAACAAGAATTTTTATACAGATCGATTGAGCATCACCAAGTTAAAACTATGCTTGGATGAAAAAAAAAAGAAAAAAGAAAAATACTCTCTTTAGTTATGAAATAAAAACATCTATCTTGGTACCGACCTGCAGGGGCAGATCCAGGAAATTGACCTTGGTGGGGCCTTTATGTAAAAAAAATATTGGGGAAAGGGCAAATGTAAAATATATATATAGATATAAATTTTCAGAATTTGAAGGGGGCATTCTTAAAATTCTTACTCTTCTTCTTGGTATGGGTGGGGGTAGGGATGTCAAAGGCCCCGCCAGTCAACAGCCCATGGCACGACACGGCCCATGCCAAGGGTCATGCTGGGCTGAGGGATCTAGCATGGTCGGCCGTTTCGTTACATCCCGTTTAAGCACGACACACTATGGGCCAACCTGTCTATAACGGTCCGCCGCCCGGCCTGATCAACGGGTGCTACTTCCTTCCCTGTGAATTAGAAATAAGTCCTGATTTGACAGTATTTAGCCATCTTCTACGGTTTTAAAGTTGTACTTAAAGGCCACTGAACTTTCAGGCATTAAAAATCAAGAGGTAGGATTATTAAATAAGTCTGATATGATCTGTTTCACCAATAATGAATGCCAAAGACCAAATTATCTTCCTTATCCTTTGTGAGTTAATTTCATACACCTAGTGGACACAGGACACCACAGCAGAGGACATTTCCAGAGTCAATAATCAATGGAAGAAAGTATGTCAGGTCAATTGGGCCAGATTGTGGGTTGTGATTCCTGAACTTCCAGCCCAATCCAAATAGAACCCAGTAATTCAGATTTCAAGCTGACCTAGGTTAGGTTCAGGTTTACATTTTCACCCAATTATTAGTAGGTTGGGTTTCATGTTGAGTTGATTCTTGATGTTCGACCCACCAACAAGACTCATTGCACTATGATTCACCAATTTGAGCCAAACTGCGTTGTCTAACACTCCATCCCCAATCGTAGACGGGCTGAGTTCATGTCGGGCATATACAAGTTCAACCAGTCCAACCTGACCCAATGCCACCCCTAGCCTGAACCTTCCTCGTAAACTCAGACAAATATGACACTGACCATATCATTCAAGTATGAAGTAGGTAAGTTATTAAACAAACTGATACGTTGGAAACTAGGCAATATTTTCTTCTTTCATCGCCCGGGAAACTATCTGATGTAAGAAACTTCCCTTCCCCTAGAATTCGGACACCTTCTTCAGCACAGTAAGATATGAGATCTCCAAACCTAATCACCTTCATCAACAAACCATGTTTATGTTTTAATTTTAAATTTTAAATTTAATACCGAAAAAGAAAAAAGAATTGAGAAATAAAATTAAAGCAGCACACCGAGTACGGCCGGCACGGCACGGCCCATCGCGGGCTGTAATGTGCCAAGGTAAATCCATAGTGGGCCTTGCTGGCCCGGCCCGGTTGACATGCCTAGCCCCCAGGCCCTTATACCTGGGTCCGCCCATGCCGACCCGTTTAATGAGTTATCTCCATGATGTTTCTGGTGGCCACAAGTGCATTAGCGATTCATGTTCTTGTCTGAAAAGCTCTTCTCACCATTGCCCAGAATAGTTATATAAACATAACTCTTAACCACGCCCATCCCCTGGAAATTCTTAAAAATCCCCTTATATAGTAAATGAAAATTTCAGCAACCCAAGATTTTTTATTTAAGATTGGATGTAAAAACAGGGATCAGACTCGTGTTAGTTTTGATTTGTTTAATGAAGCAGCCCTTGTTTGGACTGATGTTTTCCCGGATTGATTGACTGGGCCAAATCGGTAATTTTCTTTTGGCTTAATGAAACTCATTTCTAGCTTACCAAAAAATTAAAAATAAAGAATTCAACACACTTAGACCCATCTCTGTGACCTTTATCACTTTTCACTCATCATATTGATCATTTTCGGCATCTAGTCAAGCAGGGCAGAACAAGGAATTTTTTTTAGGGGGCGCCAAAGTGAAAAAAAAAATCATTAAAAAGTTACAAATTTTAATAATTAAAAACATAATAGATAACACTAAAAAGTGAAATTACATTGCTCTTATTTTGGAAAACTAGTATATATCCTAGAAGTTCATATCATAACCCTTGTCAACTAGCACTCAAAAGTGAAATTATTGATTCTTATTTTGGAAAAAACAAATATGCCCACTATAATATATTTATGAGCAGGACCATATTTAAAATCTAGACCATTCAAAAGGGTGGTTCCACTAGTTTTATCTCGTCAAAAGAATTTACTTCAATCGGATTTATTCTAACATAGATAATCATAATTAAAGCATAACCTTTTTAGAATTGTTTTTCCTCTTTCCTATCTTCATTTTGCTTCTTTTTCTTCCATCAATCTAATCTTTTCCCCCCAGAATCTACTATGATTTTGTTCCTTTTTTAGAACTGCTTTTTTTCTTCTATCATTATAATATATCTTGCCCAAAATCTGCTATAATTTTGTTATTTTTTTAAATAAAAAACTAGATTGATTAATTAATATTATAAGGAGGGGCCATCCATCAGAAGATGACAGGGCCATAAGGACCTTAAATATGATTTGAAGCCAAGGCTCTATCATTGTCAGAAATGGGTGCCAAACAGAGAACCTGTTAGTTACTTAACCTCAGGAAAGCCTACAAACTGTGATTTTGGTAGAGATGTAAATGGGTTGGGTCCAGCAAGACCCAAGTCCTAATTCATTGGAATTCAAGTTCCAATTCTACGATGCATAACAAGACCTGAATATATTTAAGTGGGCTAAGTTGGGTTACAGTTATTGCCTAAACCTTAATAAAAACAACACATTTTTCTGGCTCCATTGAGTCTCAGGTTCTGGAAAAAGACAAACACAGGAAGGTGCAAATGTAGACATACACCCAGTAATTTTCAGTCATAGACGTATTAGCCCAGTCTAGTCTCATGCCTGACCTGGCCCATTTAAGCTCATAGTCACTCGGCTAAGACACATTTGCAGTCCGGTCTGCTGGATGATCTAAATACAGGCTTTTTTTAATCTTCTTCTTTTCTTTTCTTTTTTTTGGTAGAACAGGCTTTTCTTAATCTGGAGGTCCACATGTGCAAATCTTATGTGCAATCACACAAAGTTTCCCAAAACATTATACTATATGTGTCCAGCCCATTAGCCATCACCACAAGCCAGTTACTGATCATGGGTCTGGTTGGTCCAGTGGATAACGACCAAGTGCACAGTTGGTTCAATAGGTATAAGATCATACTGGTTGCATCATGCCTGCCCAACAAGTGTTCATGGATCTGACCCACATGTCCCAATCATCCATGATTAAGCCCACAATGGGACCAGTCTTGCCTTGTTCATGTTTGGGTTGGGTAAGCTCATGGATTGGGCCATCCAAAGTCTGACAAGCCTCGCTCGCACTTGGCAGGAAATGGGCTGTTACTTGTTCAAGGCCTAATTCTGTGACCCAATTACAAAAAGTTAGGTCTGGACCAACGTATTTTGCACAGAGGATATAGATCAGGCAAATGGTCTGAACCTAGCCGTGACTTGCAGGCCTGTGGGCTGGATCTGGATCAGAATACTATGCCAAAAAAATGAGCAGGTGGGCTTTAACAATCTTCACACAAGCCCGACACAGACACTACTCGCTGTGCTCAAGGTTACAAATGCTCGATCAAGTAAATTTATTTTCATAGCATTCCGTAAAATAATGGTACATTTCTCTGGAATCTGGAGATAAAGTTTAACTATCTGTATTGAAATCTGAACTAAAATCATTATTGACATTGTTTAGTTTACAACGGATCATGACACTTTGATCTAAAATAAAGATAATATATAGCAATGTTTCAAGCCCTTGATAAAACCTGTTGGCTTTATGTCTTGTGTTCCGAATATACTGGATTGGACCATTGGGTTAGCCAGGGATCGGGCTTTGGGTCCGAGGTATTTTGGTCATTGTCTCAGGCCTTTTTAGGTGCTAATAAATAGAGAGTTATTTATATAATGTAACTTGTAACTGTAGACCTAAGAATGGCATAGTAAAGACGATCATAGATTTCACGCTTCTGCATACACACGCACAACAAAACCCGTTAGAAATCAAAATAGGCTTTGTGGTTGTCTTCCCAAAAATCCAAGACTAAGACCCTAACATACGACTAGCATTGATCTTCATCGGACAAATCAATCAAAACTTAGGATTATTGACATCGCCGGTTGCTGTATTAACTTCCTCTTTTCCCATTACTTGCACAAGTGGAAAAAAAGCCCACACAAATGGGAAAAGGTGATGTACCCAAGATTTAAACCCTCAGCAGGTGAGAACTTCCGCCACTTACCAGTAAAGTAAGTGGTCGTTCTCAATTCAATTTGAAATGCTATTGGATATATATTTTGAGTAGTAGCTCAGGTCCATATCTTTTGATCCATATTCAGATTCGAAAAATGTACACAACTAGGGTTGTAAATGGGTCCCCAATTCTCTGATTACCCGAAGGTTCCGACCTGTTAGATTCCGAGTCGGGTCCTTATTTTGGTCCCGATAAGCAAATAGTTCTAGTTCTGGGTCCTTTTTTTTTTAAACCGATACCTAAACGGTTCCGGTTCCAGATCCACTGTGGCTCAGACCCGTAAACCCGGGACCCGACCCATTCTGTTTTCACATACTAAAATTACATTGTCTTAGTATAGCCTCCACTTTTGACGATATGAACGGTGGTTTAATTCACAAAGTCATTAGTGCTCTCATTTATTTAGAATTAAAAAATCAATCTACTGGTATTCAACCATAAAATTCATCCAGTCATCATCCACCATTAAATATTCAGGTCTACCGATAACTTTTCACAAAAGAGAAATTCAAAACATAATGCACTACTAAAGCATCAAATAAAAAATGCTGATACAAGTTGAATTAATACATAAATATCGCTGTGCTTTTCTCAAAAAATACATCATTGTTGACTCAAAACACTTGATTGAATTAATACATCTCTTTGCTTTACTAAAGCATAATTTTTTTAAAAAGAAAAACACAGGTATTAGTCCAAACCCAAAACCATACCTGAAACCGAAACTAGACCCGCCTCACAAATGGTTCTGGTTCTGGTTCTGGTTCTGGTTCCCATTAATATTATCGGTTCCGGTTCCAGAACTGGTTTTCTGGTTCCGAACCGGTTCCGGTTCCGGTTCCGGTTCCCCCTCTTAGAAAACGGTTCCGATTCCACTCTAGACCCAGACTGGAACCGACCCATTTACAACCCTATACACAACCTACATAAATAGATTTGGAGCCAGATTCATAAATGGGTTCAATATTCATCATTTGCAAGGCCAAATACCTGGAAAACCTCATTTTCACAAATGGGACCACACAGGTTTTTTTTTTTTTACAGTGTGTAACCCACCCTCCTAAAAGTCAAAAAGAGATTTCCACCTGCCCTTGTAGTTCTTCAATTCATTGAGGAGACTTACTAGGTAGAGATGAAAGTATTAAGGTAGTGAGATACTAAAAAGTCCATTCCCATGAACAATCCTCCAGAATGGAAGCAAACCATTTAGGAAGGGATTGCTGGAGCATATTTGGGTTTTGGGTATGTCTAACCCGCCCCATCCTATGCATTTGGTTTATATATTATTAAGGTTTTATATATGAAACTGTATTACTGTAATTGGTAGTAAGGAGGATATTTTCTTATACGACATCATGTTCAAATCTTCCATAATATATTTATTTCTTCCATAATTTTCAAAGAATATTAAATTAACCACTAACAAACCAGATTCAGCCCGTGACTATCATGGGGCGAGTTTGGCATGACAACCATAAAATCCGACAGAGGTGAGGGCGGGTATGGGGCAATGGAAATTCCACTTGCCTTGTCCCATTGCCATCCCTGCATTTAAGCCAGTTTGTTTGCAGTAAAATACATAAGAATTCATAGTCAAATGAGCTCTATCAAATGATTATTAAAGAGATGAAGTGAGAATAATACGAGGTGAGCAGTGAAGGAATATAGGTATTGAATTGCTAGGGCCATGTCTAGGTATTCATTTCACTCCCTTGATTCGCTTTCCATTGAAGGGTAGGATATTCACTCTTTTTTGTATATTCATCTTGGATCTTCATTTTTAACCACTCATAATATGAGCTCCTCTTGTTATAAGCATATGACAACCAAATTCTTGGAGAAAAAGATTCCTGCTTGTCACAAAAACGTGGTAAATCTTTGAGAATTTGGATAATCGGAAGTCCTCACTTTTTTAGAGTTTTTTAGGTCTAACAAGCCTTCATAAGATATGGAAATCCTCATGTATGTGAACTTGAGCATCAAAATCAATTTTTATCAACTATAAACATCGATATGTTCCAATATCGATGTGAAATCCATAAATACATAAATCTTAAGGGGGAATCCCTATTCGGAGACTGAGAAATCCTCCAATCTACGGACTACTCGTGAATTCTTCACTTGTTACCAAATATAACATATGTATTCTATTTAAACAAATAAGACCTAATGATATGTTCCTTAAACCCTAGGCTTCACTTTCACAAAATTAGATATACAATGTAAAAAGGATGTAAGAAATCACAGGGGCCACGTCAGATCAAGGCATCAACCTCAGGTGGCGGCGGCTAAGAAATAAGAGTCCAATCTTATTTGGAGACGTAAAGCATTAAGAATCCAACACTCACTCCAACTAAATGGTAAACTACAACAAAGTAACTAGGGTTGTGAATTAAAAAAAAAAAAAAAAAGGCTCAACCAATCCGACCTGGGCAGTTCGAATTTCCTTCAAACCGTTCGACTCGGTTTGATTTCTGGTTTGAAGGTGTGGTTAAACCACTTAAACAGAACCGCACTAATTATATAAATATATATTTTTTATAAAATATATAAAGGAATATGAAAAATTACTTGAAAAAGACTCGAACCCTCACTTTGTTACTTAAAGTCTAACGTCTCTCACCAATTGAATATCCATTTTTTTGTGAAAAAAAATGAAATAAAAAAAATAAAAAAGCCATAACCAAACCGAATCGAACGGTTCCTTTGGGTTCGGTTTGAGCACATGGGCGGTTCGGTTAAGTTTGGGAAAATAGAAAACTGATGGGTTCAATTTGGTTGATGGATTTTCCTCTAAACCGATCTGAACCGCTCATGTGCACCCCTAAAAGTAACGCCTCTGGATTGGTTTTCATAGCAAGATGGGAGTCATTAATCAAATGATCCAACGTACCATTCGCAGCATTCACAGGCATTTCTCTCAACCAACATTTGCAATCCATAAAGACATTGTAAAAGCCTTTCAAGTGGACACACACACATATATATGGAAAATATTCATATGCATCCATCCCTCACCATGTTATGGTGAGAGACAACATAGTAGGGTTGACTTAATAACACATCCAAACCATCCACACACATGGAACCCCCTTAAGTACATTAGATCCATTGAATTTTCACATATCCAAATGGATTGGACCGTTGGATTGAGGGTCAAATTTTTTCCTCTACTATAAAGTCATTAAATTTGTGGGCCACAGATGAAGGGTTTAAAGGGATGGGATTTACCCCAAATTTGATATATGGTCTCATCCAATGTGTCGCTTCACATCCCTCATAAGTCCCATGATCAGTGGGTCCCTAGGTGGGCCCCATTAAGTTTGGTGAGGGAAAGATGCACAGAAATATCCCTATATATATAGGGAGGTGCTCCTATGAGAGTATCTCTCACCTTACTATGAGAGATAAGGTGAGGGCCCTCACATCTATATCCAATGTTAACAACTTAAATGTGAGGGCCCCCACCGTTAACTCTTATAATAAGGTGAGAGATGCTCTCATAGGAGCATCTCCCACATAAATAAATATATATATATATATAGACACACACGGTATACCTTGTACATATAGGACTAAGAAACTCCTCTCTTTGTTATGAAGTGGATCATACCAACAAAAGGTAATCTTCCCTACCCCCACCAAAAGAAAAACGAAAAAAAAAAAAAAAAAAAACCTACAAGGTAATTAACTGTCCAAGAGGTAAGATTTTGAGTGAATGATCCATTCATGTTGGATCTGATGCATCTGGATATAGAGACTCCGACACGCAACCGAAGATTTATGTGCGTTACTAGCATTGGGAGGCTCCACGAATCTCGTAGCATCTGTCTAGCCTACGGGAATAGAGAGTATCCAACCATAGGGCTACCTTATGTTATATAGACAAGTCCCAAGGAATAACACTTATTGGAGACATTTTCGCCAAAAAATCCGCATCCATTGATCCTATTGTAGGTCTTATTTGTGCGGACAGATCAAGTCTTATTTGTGCGGACTGATTGTATTCTCTGCAGGCCTCTGCCTTGCTTGACCTGACATGGGACCCGTGGCATGCGGGCCATACAATTTCCTATAGGATCCATCCTATTGGTTGTCCAGATCAAGAACCGCAAGCCCCACATTGCCTGTTTGAGAATATATTATAAAAGTGAAGGTGAAGTAAAGCCTCAATATACAAGACAAGAAAAGACCATGCGTCATATTATAAGTACACAAATTGAAAGTTTCCTACTTTCTCAAAATAGAAATAAAAAAGGCAACCCCCTTTCTCTACTAAAAGATAAAAAAAATCTTTTTTTTCTACACAAAAAGTAAAAAAAAAAAAATCATCAACCCACTAAAGATAAAATATCATCATAACCCCCTTATATTTTTGGAACAACCTTCTTCATGTACTTAAAGGAATCTCACTTTATTCTACATGTAAAGTTCCCAAGCGGGGCGTATTCATATCAAGGAAGGTTCTTATGGTTGCAGATATTGTCATCGATGATAAGGAATGTGTCAATATTCTTTTCCTGAGAAGCCAAAATTTCTAATTGATTTATTCAAGCAAGGTTCTTATGGTTGCGGATACTGTCATCGATGATAAGGAATGTGTCAATATTCTTTTCCTGAGAAGCCAAAATTTCTAATTGATTTATTCAAGCCCCAGTTTGTTCTCACCGTGGGATCTTCTGGATGGTGAAATGGCAGTTCATAGCTAGTGACTGGTAGCCATGTTCTTCAATGGACATAGCTGTCCATAGCCTTTTCAAAAGCAAAAGGCCAAAGCATGTGACCAGACCAGAATCTGAGAAAAAATAAACATCAATGTAGAAGACCATCTTTTATTATGAAGTTTCGAAATGTATATTTACTAATGCTGTATACTGGCATCCGAAACTATAGATTTTTTTTTTATAGAAGTTTTTTGAATAAGACCCTTGTAGTGCCTAAAAGGCCCTGCACTATTTGTTTGAAATTTTTATCAAAATATTGTAAGGATTTTTTATCAAAAAGTTATAACAGTTAATCATGGAATTTGTTTTAACAAAATTGTCCATAGGTGGTACAAATACTTAGGGCATGTTTGGTACACATCCTCAGAGAGGATTTCTGTCGTTTTTCCACACTCTCGTGGAAAATCCACGTTTGGATCAGCGTGGAAAAGCATATGGAGGAAGAGAGAAATCTTGGTTTGCAAATATTTTGGAAGTCAGACGCCCCCCCCATAGGACCAGTGGAATCCACGCTCGCGCGGATTTGCGGAGCTACAGTGATTTCGGACGTTAATGTAGGAGGGACCGGTTTTTGCCTTTTTTTGGTTTTCATGGGCCCCACAATCAAGATCTAAACCGGTAAAAGTGTTCACAAGGTCCAAAACGGCTACCATAACAAAAATCAGCCGTTGATTCCATCTATAACTTGAGATATTTGCAAAACCATTCTGACCGTTAATATGCCCCACAGTTAAAAAAAGGGGATTATTTGGCAGTCTGTTTTTTCATTTTTTTTTAATTTTTGTGGGCCTCGAAATCATCATCTGAACCGTTAATAGTTTAGAGGAGACCAAATACAACTAGGAGCCCAACTTTCAACGGTAGATCTATCCTCTATTTTGAGATATTTGCAAAAACGTTCATAATCTAAAATATTCATTTTTTAACTTATGTGGCCCCCTTTGCACGATCTGAACCGTTCAGAATATCTAAAGAGCCAAAAGTGATTGTGGAGTGAAAGATCAGCCCTTGATATTTCATGGATTAGGAGAAATTGACTAAAAACTTCTTATTGTTGGATCACACAATGCATGGACTCCATGAGTCCTCTCTTTTGCCAAATGTGGAACTATTTTTAGGAAATCCTCTCTGAGGATGACTTTTTTTTTTTTTTTTTTTGCTAACGGAGGGTTCCCAACCCTTTGGGCTGGACTATTCCCTCCGGGCCCAGAGAGAAGCCGGGTAAAACCCCTGTGGCCCCTAGGTGGTAGCACAAGTGAACTCAACCTTCGGCTCCTGAAGAGAGGGGAACCGGGAGTCGATACCAAGACCTCTAGCTCCGGAAGAGGGAGGAACCGTAGTCCTGACCACTCGGCCAACCCCTTGGGCTTTATTATTTTTATCGGAGGGTTCCCAACCCTTTGGGTTGGACTAATCCCTCCGGGCCCAGAGGGAAGCCGGGTAAATCCCCTGTAGCCCTAGTGTGGTAGCGGAGTTTCGAACCCACAACCTCCGGGAGCAAACCGTGGTCCTAGGCCAACTAAGCTACCCCTTGGGGTTAAAAAAAAACCTCTGAGGATGACTTGATTCCAACAGATCAAAGAAAGCCTCTAACTAAGCGATTCTTATCAATTTGCCAAACGTGCCCTTAAAGAAACACAATGAAGATTCATTCATAAATGATTATCAAGTAAATTTTCCTTTAATAAAGGATGAACAAGGGGAGAATAAGGATCCAATATTTATCTTCACAATAATAATTTGTTCGGGACATAATTGGAACAAGGCTTTGATGATGATGATTTTGATAATACTTTTTATCAAGAACTAGTTTCCAATGCTCCTTTAAGGTTTAAATCTTGGTGATATTAACCATATTTCCTTCAAAATAACCTACTTAAGTTATCTTCTTGGTTTTATTGGCGAAGACTATTTTACTATCTATGATTCTTTTAGGGAAGCCAGGTAAACTCCCATGTAGCCCCAGTGTGGTAGTGCAGTTTCGAACCTGCTTTCTGTGATTCTGTTAATATATATTTAGTGGCTTCAAAGTCATAAATGATTTTAACTTATCTACAATGGCTTCAAAGTCATAAATGATTTTAACTTATCTACAATGGGACCTAATGCTTTATAGTCATATGGGTGCAAGTGCAATTGATAATGTGGTCCTTCTGCTAAGAAAACAAAAAAGCCCACATGTTGGATGCCTCTAATCGTCTGACCATTCTACATCAAATGAACAATAACAAGAAAACAACCAAACCCACACTGGTGAACATTACAGAACAATTAGGATCTTCTGATCAAAATATACTTTGTGCCATGTTCTCTATGTGCCCAAGAACACAGTTTTTGTTGTTCAAATTTGGAAATACTATTGAAATCTGGGTTCATATTGCTGATCACCTGGAAATTCCTCTTTCTCCCAAATGACATATATGGTCTAACTGGTCCCACACTGATAATACTGTATCAGAAAAGGACTTTAAAAAAAAATTTGTGCTTCCATTGACATGCTTTTTGATAGGACCACGTACAACCAAAGGTCACCTTTTTTTCTTAGTGGTTTCTCCACTTCAAAAGAGTGCATGATGGGGATGTTTGGTATGGTTATAATATCTAGCAATTTGTTGGTTAATACATGAACCCTTGTTGATATGAGTTCCATGTTCATTGTTTGTAGAACTTACCAGCTGGATGAGGGCCAAACAGATGGCCTATAGAAGAGATGGAATGGCCTTATTATAGATTCGGATCCGTACAAATAAGTCATGTAAGATCATGCTAACACTTCATATTAAGGATATTAAAGGGTTTTCAACTATCTTATAAAGGCGGAAGGGTTCCTTATTTAAGTGGTAAGGAGCAGCAGTTCTCCACTGGCTATTTAGGGTCTACTTACCTATTTGAGTGGGCTGTAATTCCCGTGCGTGTCATTACAAAATGAATGAGTGTAGAGTTAGGAAAAGTGTTGGTTCATAAAGAGGTAGTGAGAGCAAACGGATGGAATTGATCATAGGTGAGCCCCACTGTATTGTGTAGAAATGTATATCATGATGAAATTGTATTTTAACTCAATCTGATATTATTTTAGCATAGAAAAATGAGAGTGAGCCTACTTGCAAAGCCCACTTACACTCACATGTCCCTGCTTTATTCTCTTTGTTTATGGACAATAATCCCAACTTTTTCATGCTCAAAGTAATACGTAGAGGTGGTTAAGGCACTTGCATTGATGGCTATCCTCAGTTCATAACAATATTTCTTTAAACAATCTCTAAGTGGGCCATGCGCATTGATCTGCATTGCAATATGTTAAAAAAAAAAAACCAAATGGGGTTGGGCCAAATATAAAATTTCAGGTCAATCTCACCTTCATAACTCCTTGATCTATGACCCACAAGTTCCATGATATTTTAAGAAAAAAATAACACTCAACCCACAAGTCAAGTCCATTCGTATGAAACCCATGCGAGCTAGCTGGGGCCGCATGTTTTTCACAACGGGTCGAATTGAACACATGGGGCCTCAAGTGGGCCCCACTGACTTTCTTGCACGATGCAGAACATCGGCCCTTGAAAAAACACAAAGAGAGAGAGAGAGACGGGGTGATCCCTGCATGTCCCCACGCCGTGGGGCCCACTGGTGGCCCACCAACTAGTGTGAAGATCTTGATGGACCCGACCTACATGAAAACTTTTAGTCCAATAAAATCATCCTAATCCCTATTTGATTGAAATGACTTTTATCAAAATCATAGCCACAATTGAACCTTTCCATCATACTATCCTTTCATAATTGACATGCATCCAAATAGGTCCTACAAGGGGATTAGATTTTTACCTTTGTCTCTTAGCATAGCATTTATCTATATTGTAACTATCTAGCCAAGCATGAATGCGGTGCTTGTATGCATGCGTCTGAATGAATTACCATTCATCCAAATTTCTAAGGGTCCGTTTGGAAAGGGTGGAAAATGGGGGGAAGGAAAAAAAAGAGGGGAAAGTGGGGGGAAAAGTATTTTGGAGGGTGTTTGGGAAAGGGGGGGAGGGAAAATGGGGGCAAAAAATTTCCCCCCAAAATAGGGGGGAAAATGAGGGAAAGGAGGGGGAAATGGGAGAAATGACCAAATTACCCTTTATATGTAGAAGATAATTTTGAACTTTTTACAAAAGTAAGGACAAAATGGTAATTTTCTCTCTATCCCACAAACAAACAAAACTCTTACTTTCACTTTTCTCCCCCCTACTTTTTAACTTCCTAAACAAGAGGAGGTAAAATTAATTTTCCCTCCCTTCCCCTCCCCTTCATTTTTCTTCTCCTTCAAATTTTCCCTTCCCTCCCCTCTCCCCTTCCCAAACGGAGGGTTACTGTCTGACTTTTAGTAGGCACAATTTAAATGGAATTGGCCATAGAGCCCACCTACAATTTAAATAGAACTTGCCCACGGGGCCCACCTTGTGAAATCCCTTCCATATCGTTAGATGGCCCCCATAGGCAAAGCTGCTCCAGAGAAATTGACTCCATATATACCGCACACACATCCAAGCGTTCATTGACACGTTCTAGAATAGTTTTGCCTATAAAAGAGAGGTGATCTTATGCTCATGGCAGCACTGGAGCTCCAATGCTCAATGACAAGTGAAACTTGGGCTAGAACAAACATGAACCTTTATGGCCCATCTCTTCTAAGGAGGAAATTTGGATTGGGCTTGTTCAAGTGCGTATTGGGCCCGTGGCTAATTTCTAAACCCTTGTAAATTTGATGTTCAAGCACAAGTTGATTCGGGGTACTCGACTTAAATAAAAAAATGTATATATATTATATATCGAATTTATTCAGGTGAGAACTATTATATGAGAACTTTCGGTGGGGCCCAACTGTGAATTCCATTTAGGGATGGGACTAGGACAATGGAAAGATTTATGTGAGACTACTCTAAGTATCAAGTTTGACTCTAACCCCATGCTCCTAACCCCTTCATCCGTGACCCACAAGTTTAATGACTTCGTATTAAAAAAAAAAGACTTCACCCTTAATCCAATGGTTCAATCCATTCTGATATGTGCCAATCCTTGGGATCAATGACTATCAGGGGGGTCCATATTTGTGTATGATTTGGATGGGTTGATAGGTGGGCCCCACCAATAGTTCTGGCGGAAGCATTCTCACCTAAATACTTCCGATTATATAATCCATTATAAAACACTATTATAATAAGTTTTATTCTCTAAAAATGAAAAACCACAATATGGGGTACATTCTAGGCCCGAAACTCCCACTCAACCCAAATTGAACTCAAAAAGAAATTCACGGCTTGGCCAAGCATGAGTTGGGTATGTTTGTGCCCTGTACCATCTGAATTCAGATTTCAGCGAAAAATAGTGAACTATAAGAAGGAGATCATTTATTTATTTATATTTTCGTATCGCAGCCAAGAGTTCTCGGACACATGAGAGCACCCATATATGCTAGGAGAGAGCACTTGCACACACCCAAAGGAAGGGAGCATTTGACCATATGAGGAGAGGACACCCACGACCATGGAGAGGAAAGAGCCGCACATGCAAGGAGAGGAGACTCATACATAAGAGGGAGAGACCTAAGGATTGATCACTGGTCATCCAATCAGATGCAACGTTCCCAACCACTCGTTAAGAACCTCCCGCTGGAATATTTCCAGCCACAAAGGACTAGAGGCATTAGTGCAAAATAGCTTGAATTGCGCTTTTGTTTTATGAGATTTTTAGGGACTTTTCGCTAATTATTCCCAGTTAAAATCTCACATTGATAAAACTGAAGTTGCTGAATCATTTTCCTTGAAGTGGAAATTAGGTTTTAAGTTGGGTGTCGTAATGCAAAGAAAGGATTTTGAACCGTGTAAGCTTTTATTCCTGTGGGAGAGAGGAATCGAGCATTCTTTTTCCTCTCATAAGAATTTAAAAGCCCCTCAGTTTTTTTTCCCCTTCTATGTATAGAGAACATGTACCAAATGACAAAATGGTGGGTATGCGGAAAATCAAATCAAATTTCCACTCCCACACAAAATCCTCTAGTAACACAAGCTTACGCCCGCCGCCATAAGGAGATGCCATACCAATAATTCCACCAAGCAAGGTGGTCTGCACATGGATTAACAAAAGGTGTTATCAGGGAAACTAGTAGATTCATAATATAATTAATTAGTAGATTCATGCATAGACTGATTTGTTTCTCATGTCACAAACATTGAATGTTTATAACATTTTGATGTCCACCACTCAAATCATTTCCCAACGATAGAAAAACAGTCTATTAATCATCTCATCCATTTGAACATGTCCTTACCTGTTACCTCGTATAAGAATTCAATTGATTCATTGAATGGAGGCATCACTCTCATAGCATCTGTAGTTGGTGATGGAGAATCATTTTGAGTGTTGGCCTGTCGTGATTGATAGTCCCAAATGGACGTTGTTCAATTAAGAAAAAAAAAAAAGAATGGTGCCCCCCACCCCACATATTGAAGGATTGCCATCTAAAAAAACCTTTGATTAATTTTCATGGTGATACCCGTGGGATCTAAGAAAATGAAATAAAATTAAACAAGAGAAATAGACAATATTGTGTCACTTGCACAATGTGCAAAATGTTATTTTTAGATCACACAACTAGCAATATCAAGTGAATTTGGATTTTTATAGATGATGACTAATTTATAGCCCTTATTCTGGCTCAGTAGGCCCCATAACTTGTTCCCCACAAGTCTATTATCGGCAACAAATGCTTTTTTTGTCAAATTACTTTAATCAATATTGTTTTTGGCAAGTGACTAATTCACATCTTCATTTATCTAATATCGACCTTTGAGTCTTTTTCTGTTGGATCAGATGCGTGTTGCATCAATGTGTGGCTGAAGGAGAGATTTTTTTGACAAGGTAAGCGCCCAAATAATATATTTTGTCGATGTTCAATCTAAAGCGATCCAATGAGTTGGACTGAAACCCCCTTCCTTTATTCAATCCAGTTCACTACATGGTTTTAATATCTAATAACATCCTCTCTCTCCCTAAATTTTGATAGATAGTAAATCCACTTTTATTAATTGATCATGGTGTTGGTGGCCCCACGAAAATTGCCACGTACACTCTAATTTAAAATGGTGTGGAGTAGTTAATTGATTAGGTAGAAATTTTCAAATTTTCAAATACTTCTCAAGTAAAATTTAGTGGTGGTGGAGAATCTAGCCCTGGTGGTCAATATTGTCTCCTGCAAGCCAAATGTGGGACATTGCATCTACATTAGTTTTCGTGTTTATCTTGCACCCTTGTTATTTTTTTTTTTGCTCAACCGTGACACATCCGCATCCCAAATTAAAGGGAATTATGTGTATTTTCTTGGTAATTTAGGCAAGGGCTAGGACCCAAGAGAGAGCCTACACATACACGGGAAGATGGCCGATACAAACGGGAATAAGACCCACATAAGTGGGAAAGAAACCCGCACAAGTGAGAAAAATGTTATGTACATAGGATTAAAACTCTGGATAGCCAGGTGAGTATTTGGAAAATGAGATTACGTTGTTGATATTAAAAAAAGACATACAACCAACAGTTTTGCACTCTTTACCACAAAAAAAGAAAAGTTTTGTATCATGAACAGTTGACTACTAATACTAGTCCACTCGACATACTAATTTATATTAGTTTTTTTCTCTTAAGTTGAACTACTTACGACTTAACATGAGTCGTATGTAGGATATGCACCATGGTAAGTGATTAGTCTAGGTTTCAAAAAACATAAAAAGTTGAATTACTTGGCAGGAGTGATACGTTAAACTTGAAGGGCCCCATATTGATCCCTGGACATGAGTGTGCGAGGTGTCAATGACACTCAACCATTAGTTGAATTGTTTGGTAGGAGTGATACTTTAAACTTGAAGAGCCACAATTGATCCCTAGGCAAGAGTGTGCGAGGTGCCAACGACATGCAACCATTAGTGTGTTGCACTATTTTTATGCAACTTATAACCTATGTTAAATTGTTACAACTTATTAGGATCATACATGGCCCAGGCCTCATAAACCTAGACAGCTAGCTTTCAAATGGAGGGTCTTATTATGGGTCCAATCGATTCAAACTTTCATTTCAATGCTGAGTCAAAAAGTAAAAACTTGGTCCTATAACATGTAAAAAATGAAAATAAAAATTATCTTTTAATAGAATTTGTAAGGTCAAATTTTGACGACCTGGTCTCTGCTTGGAAGAACTTGGATATGCTCTCTTCTGCTCTCTCTTGAAGACTCTGTCCACTGAGCCAGCACTAAGCTTTGACCTGTTAGGACAAAGAAATTAAGGGGTGAAACCCGATCGGAAGAATCCGACCGAATTTGCTCCGATGTTAAAGTCAGTAAACGGAATTGGTAAGTAATTCTACTTAGGTTGAAGAGTTGTGTCCTTTTCCTTTTCCTTTCCCCTCTTTATATCTTTCCTTTCTCCGTTTTCTCTTCCACCTCCCCTGTTCCTCGCACATCTCGTCCCAAGGGTGTACACGTCGGGGGTCGTGCTCCCAGGCACAGGGTGCTCCCCCATTTCCCTCTGCACGATCTCTTTCTTCCTTCTTCAATCTCTACCTGTCTCTCCCTCCACGATCTCCCCTGCTTTCGCTGGCTTCCACCTGTCTCTCCCTCCCTGAAGTCTCGGACCAGCGGGACGCCACTAGTCATCCAAACTGACCTGACCTGGCCCAGGATTCATGAGCTGGATATGCAGGGCGAAGCAAGCTCGTGGACCGTGGTGGCCTTTTCTTGAACCGGACCCGGGCCCAGTGCCCTCACAGAATTCTGTGAATTTAACTGTTGTTAGTCAAGTTTTCACCAGCCTTATCCCGAGTCACTCAGGCCTGGACCAAATTAACTAGAGTCTAGCAAAATCTTGTGTATTTTGTCAAAGACTAATCATTTCTTCTATTGAGCCAATTAACTAAGTCATGTTCTAGTGATGGCCCCAAATCCGTATTGAGAGTTTTCTGCATATTATTCACATATGATCAGATGAATGTCAAATTGAGCCTAATGTCAAATCATATGATAGGGAGTACTGTGAATTGATTGATATATTAATATGGAGACTCTGTCATGTGGCTGGACATCTATATGCTGGTGATTGGGATGCTCTACAGATGTCTTCGCATCTGTCTATTTAACCTATGAGAATGAAGTATATCCAATTTAGGGCCCTTCATCTTATATAGACAACTCCCAAAGAGTCACACTTATAGGATGATTCTTCGTCAAGAAACCAACATCCATTGAACCTATTAGGAGTCTCATTTGTGGAAATAGATAAAGTCTTGCAATCAATGAGATTGTATTTTCTGTTGGCTTAGGCCCTACTTAATCTGACGTGGGACCCATGACATATGGGTTGCATGATTTCCTACATGAAGGAGATACACTAGTTGAAAATTAGCCACATGCAAACCTCACGTACCTTTGTAATGCACTTGTGGGAGAAAGTTTCTCTAACCATTGTAAAAGTATTTTCATTGTTAAAATATGTCACTTTCCTTTTAAGTGTTTTCCCCTCTTTTTTTTCCTTTCACTTTCTTTATTCTTTGGTTTATTTATTTACTTTCTTCATTTTTTTTTTCTCTTCTCCTCTATCTCTTCTCTATTTTATTTCAAGTGCCAATTGGAATTTCTGCTTTTGGGTTTATTTAACTTGAAGCTAATTCAAACAATTATTATGGGTTCTTTAGACTGCTCGGAAAACTTCATATGAATATCTGTTCGAATTAGTTTTAACACCTTTTTACTTTTTTTTCTAAAAAGGAAAAACAAATATAACATTTTGAAATAGCTAGAGCTAAAAGTCTAAAGTAATCAACTCTTTTCAGTTTCTTCAACAAGCCTGCTCACATGATTTTTGCTATTTAGAGTCTGTACGAGATAACACTGCTGTCATTAATTGCTGTCCATGCGTAAGAATATCTAATCCAAACAATCATTTTAAACGGTCATAATGAGTTCGGATCTTCCGAGGATTTTTCCGACGATGACTTTAAATGGACCAATCAAGGTCTATCACGTCACTGCGGACAACCTACCATTTTTTTGAACAGGAGCTACTTATGGTGATATGGCGGACCATGATTGGTCATAGGGGAATTCTTCTCCCTTCCTCTTGGCTTTATTTTCTGTGGTTTTTCTTGTTAATTCTGTTATTTTAATGGGGCTTCTTGCACTTTTTGAGACTCTGTCATGAATGCAGAGGATGTAGCATTGGCACTATTGCATAAAGGGGTGGCCGTTTCTGACCACCCAAACAGCTGACCACCCAAACAGTTGATATGGAGACATCGCAGCCTCCCATCGAACGGCTTGATTATAAGTGGAAAGAGGATTCCCTGTTTGGTCTATAGAGGGAATTTCTATTTGAACTAAATAGAGGCCTCCACGCGGAGGAAAGAAAAGGTCCATCTCTCTTTAAGTTGGGCCCACAGCTTTGGCAGCAAAACTACAAAAGGCTTCTATGCCACGTACAACGTATGAGCTGCCACCATCTTACACATGTCGATAGCAGACGCACACCATGACGTTCGCTATCTCTTAGTCTTAGGCTCCCGATTGAGTCCCGACATACGCATATCACGTGACTTCCGTTTAATTACTGAAGCCTTGCACGTGGGCTCCCGGCCAAGTGGAGAGAGAGAATAGATGGTGTTTGGCTACGTTTGCTTAAGAGGGGTGCTACGTGGACCGATAATGGGACCAAACCATGGCCCGGTCCCATAATCGGTCCAAGGAGACTTTTGCTTTGCTTAAAATCCAATGTTTGAAGAAAAAGTGTAAACGGCCCAACTGGGGCGATCGATTTTTGGCCCGGCCCCCAGGAGGACCGTTGGATCCCAGCCAAGGTCACCCCATTTAGGCCATGTAGCAGCGCTCATGTTTGAAATCCAAGGTTTGCATAACATTCTCTGGGCCCCATCTAGATACATTTGGTTGATGAGAGAACTATGTTGTGGATTAGGACTTAGGAGTAGGACGAATATAACTCTGAACAAATCATTTAAATTTTTTTAAAAGTTGTTTTTAACAAGTTTTTAAGTGCACTTATTCCTTGTGATTCAATCAAACATCTCAAATCTTTTTTTTATTGGGATTCAATTCACTGAAATATATTGATTGAGTAAATGTTAATTGATTACTAAGGTAGGTTAGGGTTTGGATTGATTATAAGTCTGCTTACTTAAACGGAATAGGAAAGAATTTTTTTGCTCACAAAAGTATTCGCAGAGGATCAGTGGAATGAAATACAACTATTTCATGTGAGAAATGAAAAGTTCTTCATTGAATTACATTTTATGAAAACATTGTATTATACCCTAAAACTTATTTAAGTAACAAAATAAAAAGCTAGTAAAGATGCATTTCATGGAACCCATATAATTTCAGCAATTGCTAGAAATGGAGCTCTCCAATGGAAAAGAGGTGTTTCATCTCAGTTTGGTAAAAGTTGCCTCATATAATGTATAGTACCACAGGCCCAACTCAGGAAAGAAAGGGCAGTTCCTTTTTTTTTTTTTGGTAACATGGAAACCCACCGGGTTGATCATTGGTAAACCTATAGATATATAGAACCACTCACTAGCCTTATGTATCGGGTAAAGAGAGAAAAAAAAAGAGCAGTTCCTTCTGTCAACCAAACTATTGGGGGCGGGGGGTGGAGGCCTCATTGTGTGGACACACCGACATATTTATTTCTTTCTTGAACAAAAGAGGAAGAGGTCAAGGGAAAAGGTTTTTTTTTAAGGATACACATGTTAAATGATTTAAACGGGACAATTTCTTCATTTGCCAAAATAAAACATATAAACATAAACATGAAGAGCACCTTTTGTTTGCATTAAATTGCATTAGTAAGAATTTATGTCTCGATAGAATTTATTAAAGAGTTGAGGGATGGCGGATATAAGATGGAGATCTAAGTCCTATCTTTACATTGTAAGTATTCAATTTAATATAGCAATTCATTTTGCATCATGCCTAGAGGGCACATTTATGTTGCAAGGTTTTCATGAAAAAGATATGAAAAATCATATAGCTTTACCATGGCAAAAATCTTCCACATTTGATATGGGTGTGCAACTGCTTCTTAGGGAGGAAAAGCGTAAAAATGAGTTAAAATTTTCACGATTTTTTGAAAAATCCTTTTCTAGGGTGATCTTGGAAAAAAAATTTCTTACACAGCAAAGGAAAATTTCCGGGGCTGATTTTTCTACAAATGTACACAATCGTGCCCTAAATCATTTTTCATGAATACACCTTCTTTCAAACAGGCCAAATACTTCAAGTAATCTTTCTTTAAAAGGCAGGAAATGCTTACCCTGCCATTACCTTGTAAATCAAAGCCCAAGGAAGTGATTTGATCATAATAATAATAAAAAAAAGAGTTAGGATTCCCTGTTTTTACTATTTTGTCCAATCAAAATTAAGCAATTGTGTAAATTCTTATACGAGCTTACATACCTTCTCAATTGTTTCTTTTGAATGAAAAAAAAATCAAAAAAGAGATTTTATACGGTTGCTATTTTTGATTGAAGGAAACAGTATCTTCCTATTTCTATGAATGCGGGCTTTTTTTTTCTTTCCATTATGGCAGGAAATAAATATCCAGCTATGTTAGCATGGGGTCCTCATTTCACCAATTGAAAGGAGAGAGCTGCTACCTGCACACTGCATTTTGCTCTCTACACACTGTATTTTGAAAAAAAAAAAAATTTTTTTTTTTTCCTAAACTACCCTCGCCTTCTCCTTCCCTCTCTCTCTCTCTCCCTTCTCCACGTTGTCCACCGCCCGCCCGCCCACCCTCTCCCCTTCCTCTCTTCTCCCTCTTCCTCTCCATTTCCCTCTCTATTTCCCTCTCCCTGCTCGTCGCGGCCAGCTGCCCGCCCACTCTCCATCTCCTTCTCCCTCTTCCTCTCCTTCTCCCTCTCTATTTCCCTCTCCCCGCTCATCACCAACCGCCGCCCGGTCACCCTCTCCCCATCCTCTCTCCCTCTCACGGTGGACAAGCAAATGGAGAAGAATCAAATACTTTGGATGTAAAAAAAATAAAATTTGCCATTGAAATCGGCGAACCCGATTCGCTCGGCGTTATAGGGCCGAAGAAACCGAGTTCGTTCGGCGTTACAGGGCCGAAGAAACCGAGTTTGTTCGGCGTTACAGGGCCGAACAAACCGAGTTTTACCATGAACCGAACAAACTCAGTTTCTTCAGCCCTGTAACGCCGAACGAATCGGATTTGCCGATTTCAATGGCAAATTTTTTTTTTTTTTTTTACATCCAAAGCATTTTATTCTTCTCCATTTGCTTGTCCACCGTGAGAGGGAGAGAGGATGGGGAGAGGGTGACGGGGCGGTGGTCGGCGACGAGCGGGGAGAGGGAAATTGAGAGGGAGAAGGAGAGGAAGAGGGAGAAGGAGAGTGGGCGGGCTGCGACGAGCAGGGAGAGGGAAAGAGAGGGAAATAGAGAGGGAGAAGGAGAGGAAGATGATGAGGAAGAGGGAGAGGAGAGGAAGGGAAGAGCGTGGGCGGTGGATAACGAGGAGAAGGGAGAGAGAGGGAAGGAGATGGCGAGGGTAGTTTAGGATTTTTTTTGATTTTATTTTTTTTATTTTTAAATATAGTGTGTAGTGAGTCATTTGTAGTGTGTAGGTAGCCTGACTCTTGAAAGGAGGCTCTCTCTCAATTTCCATCTTTCTATTCCGTATATTTAAAAAATGCTGCTCGGAACGAAACGGGGCTAACATTATTTCATTTCCCCTCTCATCTTCTTCCTAAAAGCGATATCTGCCCTCACAACCAACGATTCTCTCACAAAGGGTGCGTCTCTCTCTCTCTCTCTCTCTATTTTTTTTTTCATCTTCTTGTTCTTGGATGGGATGGATGAATGGTTTTGTAGATGAGTTTGGATTGATTTTTCTCTATCTCATGATGGGTGCTTGAGATTTTTCTATTTTGGTTACTGGATGCCTCCAAAATAGTTTTTTTCATCTCTTCCTTCTCTTTCTCTTGATGGGTATTTGAGAATTTGTTTTCTTTCATTAGCGGTTGCATGTACAATCAGTAGATTTGTGTTTTGTGACCTCCCTTTTATTGGGTACTTGAGCATTTGATGTATTGGCTTACTGGGTGATGGTAAAATCATTGATTTTGGTGATTGGGAGATCTTTTTGGAAGTCACCAATTATATCTTATCCTTCCAAACCCGAATTCCAGAACTGACAAGTCAGTAACTTGAGATAGCTTTTGCTCTGATTTTGGCCGGATCATGCAGTTATTTAGGAGCCTAGGAAAACAGTTTTCTTGATCTTAGGAAATTGCATGGAGCACTGTTCTGTATGGCTTGGTATAAATATAATCCTTTTTCTTTCTTCCTTTTGAGACCATGATTGTAGATTGCTGTTTGGATGACTTTCCTCTGTTTAGCTCAAGTGCGTGATTAACTGAAATTTGCTAGTTTTCCAATGACAATGACTTGGAACTTGAAAGTCCATTTCTTGAGGAGCTTGACTGTCTGGACACTGATTCAATATGGGAAATGATCCTGTGCTGGAGTTGGAACCATACTGACTTCAGTTAACTATCTGTTTTTGACCTGGGTTTTTTTCTTTTATAACGGTAAATTTTATTGCTCCAAAGGAGAAAAGAACAAAGAACAAACCCAAAACAAAGGACAACAACAAGAATCCCCCAACAAACCAAAAACAAAAAATCAGCTAAGCATAAAAAAGAATAGAAGCATGGAAAACTCCCTCTTTTGCAAGAGCAGAGTATCCACCATGACATTTAGCCTCTCGTAAAATATGGTGGAAAGAAGCACTTAAACATCTAGAGATATCTTGCACCTTCTCCACCCAATCCTTCAATCTCCACGGTATTGAAGTTTCCCCGGAGCCCCATTGTATAGCCGAGTAAGAATCCCCTTCATTAATAGTATTGATGCTTTCCAAAGATAACAACTCACAACAACCAATAAGAAGAGCATAAACTTCTGCTTCATTATTACTCAGAGGGTCCACCGGCCCTAAGAAGTTTCTTAACACATTACCTTTCCAATCCCTGATAACCCATGTTTTAACCCATGTGGGGTGCACTTTTTCCTGATTTAACGTGTTAACATAGCACACTGCGTTATTTACCGTCGCTGACCCAGATTTAATGCTAAACAGAGTGATATTTAATTACCTATTCTACACATGATCAGTCTATGAGTGTATCATGTGCTCAAATAGCACAGTGTGTTATGTATGGTCACTGACGCAAATTTGATGCTAATCAAAGTGATTTTTAATTATACACATGATCAATCTAAAAGTGTATTTTACTCTGGTTGGAGAGAAACTCTGACCATCTCCCATGGAGTTGGATTAATCTAGAGACTTGTTTGTTTGTGAGAATTCCTGACAGAAACTCCGACTGTTGGGCATTTCTGGAATTCCTATCAGGAATTCATTGTTTGAAAAGAGGGATAGCTGGGTTTTCATGAAACCCTAGATATCCAAATCCCGACAAATCTGGATTTCTGAATGCTAGGGTGCATCAAAGCATTTAAGAATCCGGATTTTTGAGAGATCTCTTCTTGGTTTTCGGACTAATCCATTCATCTCCAATGGTCATGCATAGTTTTGGATTTCAACCTACGGCAACTGGTAACAATATTTTTCCCATACTTCTTCATCTCCCCTTACTGATTTTATCTTCTTCTCCTTTTCTTCACCTTTTTTTTTTCATGTTTCATTTTCTTTGGTAGTATTTTTTTTTTCTTTTTTGGCATGACAGAGCCAGAAAGGTTTACATAGCTGGATTTCCTAATTTTGGTTCTGAATTGGGTCCTATTTGGATTTTCCTTCGTTTCAGTTACAACAGTTTCCATTTGGTTCTGTTTTATTTCATCTCCCCAGTTGGTTTTCTTTTGATGATTTTAACAAGCACACCTCCTTCCATCTGTCTATATTGGGTAGTCTTTTAATCTCTACCTATTTTCTCTTTTTCCTGCAATAAGCATAGAGGAAGGGTTTTGCATTTCATGGTCACTAAATTTAAAATGTCTTCTATTTTGAATCTCTGAATGTGTTATCTACCTAAAATTACATGATCTGTATATGGGTTTTAGGTTTTCTCATATAAGCTTATGTGGGCTTCCTTCAATTCATGCATTTTGGTATGGGTTTTCTTCATTTGATTGGGTTTGTTTGTGGGTTTGTTTTCAGTTGAATGAAACTTTTTTTATGGGTTCATTTTCTTTGTTATGATGAATAGGAGTATAATATTAAACTAGTAAGCTATAAATGAAATTATGAATGTTGGTTATCAAATTACTCCTAAACTTAAAAATAATGCCATTCATATGCAAATGGATATTCAAGTCATATTTAAAGAATTCATTTAATTGATCACGTGCTACTTCATTTTAGAAACCATCTGTATTATTAATTATTGTTCCCTTTCAACTGACTCTCCTGATTCTAACTGCAATGATTTGGAAAATGTTTTCAATGACTTGATCAATATTTATTTATTTTTCATTTAACCACACTTGGAGTTGTAGTGAGAACATGATTCCAACTGTAGGTTTCAGTTAACAAAAATTAAACCAAAAATAAACTCTCTTTTTTGCAAAACTTCCAAGAGCTGGTTGGTAGAGTTCTATTTAATACTTCTCTAACCCCTGTAAACCAGGTGGGTTTCAACTTTCAACAGGGGGAAAGTTACAAAGGGAAATCTGACCAAATTAAGGGAAAAAAATTTGACTGGGTTTTAGCCACCACCATCTTAGAAGTCAGATACTGGTCATGTAATCTGGCCCCCTTCCACAACTTCTTGATTATTTCTTATTTTCTTATGTCATCTTGTTAGCAACTTGACTCCATTGAGCATTAATGTTGAGCTGGTGGAGAATGACCCTTATGCACATTGATGTTTATTGTTACCTTGTCAGAGAGATGGTAGTAGCCAATAAACATGTCCTTAATTCACCTTCATATTTCCCATTCTCATATTGCTTGATGGACACAAGTCAAAGGTAGTTGATGCACATACCACAATGGGATTCTTTCTACCACATGACCAGTATCTGAATTTGTGCACCAAGCACAAATGTTGATTACATATTTTTGACCTTTCAAGTCATCGCAAACCAAGATTTGTCCCTGTGGATGCTTTCTAATCTTGCAATTGTCATATTTGGGAAAATTTTACACAATTCTTTTATGGAAAATATCATGTTTATGTTGCACACGAGGGAAAAAAAAAACACCTTGGATATGTGTGTTAGGATGTGCATGTTGGTGTTCTTCTTTTGACGTTTTGTCTGTTGTGATCTATTTGATGGGCTTGCGATCTAATGTTTAACTTTCCCTTTCTTATGTGATTTGATTATTGTACGCATTCTGCATTATGCATATAGTATTAACTACCAGGATTATGCCCATTGTTTAAGCCCATCGTAATTCATATACTACTGCAATATCATCAAACTATTGTGTTAAATCCCCAGTCTGCCATGATGGGATATGCATATAACCAACTTCTAAACCATACAATAGAATGGCTTTCCAAACAAAGAACCAAGGAAAGCCCCTTTTTTTTAATAATCAGGCCTTGTTTCTCCAACAGTGCAGTGGCCTCATATCTTAAAAAAAAAAGAAGCTACACCACATAGTTATATTTATTCCTTGTCATCACCTTACTCTGAATCATCCTAAGGGCCTGTTTACAAGCATTTCTGACTAGAATTCATAGCGTTGGGAATTCATGACATGATGTGACTGCCTGTTCCGTTAGCATTTCCAAATGCTTTGTTTCATTCCAAATTGCCAAAATTCCAACCCATTTGAAAAGTTGAAAAGGGCCTTTGGAATTCTCTGAATTCCAACCCCTTCAGCATTTCAAAATGTTAGGAGGGCTAGGAGGATTTTGGAATTCCAATGGGGGACAGCATTTGGAATCGGAGATGTTGAAGGACTTAGATAAGGAGATTCTCAACGGTGGCCACACTAGTAACTATGGAGCCTGATTCTTTTTCTGACATGGACTACTCTAGAGGATAATTGCAATTACAGAGAATGTTTATATTAGTATAGTTCATCATCATTGTCATCAGAGACTTGTCCCAAATATGTTGGGTTCGGTCATATGAATTTTGTTTATCCATTCCTATATTAATATATTTCTTGCTATTAAAAATATTAATATAGTTTTTTTTTTGGTAAATAAAATAGATTAATATTGTTAATTATTCAGAATTCCTATGAGTTATCAAACGAGAATTTCTAGAATTTAGGCTGGGTTGAAGTCTCAGGCATGAAATTCCATGATAAATCAAATAGGGAATTAGAATTCAGGAGGAGTGTTGCAGCATTATGAATTCCAGCATTCCTAATTCTCCAAATTCCTGCAGACATGAATTCTCCAATTTTTTGGTAACCAAACAGGCCCTAAGGCAAGAGTGGAAGCATGGATTTTTCAGATTACCTATTATGTTATCAAATGGTTAGAATACTAGAGTTTTTCAACTTTTTGGGTGTTGATGGCCCCCTCCCCATCTTGCTCCCTGGCCCCACTCTGTTCTAATGTAGGCCCACATATGTAAACCATATGCTTTACTGTCATTAGCACCATACTGATAACCCACAGGATAATTTCTCATTGAAGATTCCAGCATCTTTCAATAATTATGGTTTATATACCAATTGTCACAAATGTTCTTTCAGATTTTCTGACAATCTATTCTTTTAACTTGCTTGCGTTCTAGTCAAGACATCCTTGTCAGCCAACAATATTTGGTTGTTTTATGTTACTTTCCAATTTCCTTATATTGCTGCCTTTCACTGATCATTCTCTTGTTGCTTGTATTGCTTAACAGGAGTATTTAATGGCATTTGTTTCCCAAACGACACCATCATGCTACACTCGCTCTGAGATATCACGATATAAATATGAGCAGAATGTTACTTCTGCTACCACAGGCAATTTAGAATGTTGTTCTATTTTGAGGGTTAAAGCATCCAAGTTAAGCAGTAGGCAGACATGCTTCTCCTCTCTGTCCTGGAATACTATAAAAACACCATGGCAATCACATTCTAATGTAAGATGCAAACGGGGGCTTCAAATGGTTGTGTTTGCAAGTCCTCCTACGGAGGATGCTGTAATTGCGGCTGAACCATTAACAAAGGAGGATCTTGTAGGATATCTGGCCTCTGGGTGCAAGCCTAAGGAGAAATGGAGGTGCACCTGTTACTAAGTTCTCCGATTTTGTTGGTCTTGGTTCTTCATTCATTATTTATAGAAACTTTATTTTTATGAATGAGATGCTTCACTTTGTTTACCATGTGAATCAACATATTCTAGGGTCCATGGAATTCAGGAAACTATTCACCTTCAATGTTTTGATGTAGTGTACATTTGGTTTTTGTGACTTAATGTTGTACCATTCCGGTAACTCCATGGTTTCAAAGCACAGCTGTTATGTAATGGCTTCTGATGATTTTCTCCCTTGAAGAAAAGGCCATTTCCGATGAGCCTCCTACCACCCAAAACATTCCGAACAAAGCCAACAACCTGGTCCACACATTCCTTGTAAATTTGCAATGCACAAAGAGATTGTAGATGGACTTATTTAGTAATTTTCCATCTTGAACAACAAAAAATGGAAGCATTCACCGTCGCCGTGCCACTTCTTTCATAAATGTTTGACACATGATTTATATACTCAGTAATGCATTCACAATTACATACAATAAATTATTTCCAATTTGGAATTTGTTCCATTTAGGAAATGTGTTTATCAGAAGTCTCCTTACTCCTTAATACCTCACAACTCCACCAGCCATTTTAGCTTCCTATTCCCTATTTGAATGGCTGTGAGGGCAACTCTCAAAGTCTGTCTCCTACAATGGGAATGATTATTTCTTGATATACAGGTTATTATTTACATTAGAAGGGTGCTTATTGTCGGAATCGTGAGTCGTCTTGTTGCCTATCAAGCAAATGGTTATCACTTACATTAGCACCTTAAGACCATGTTTGGATGATTAAACTCCATCTCCTTGTGTGTATTGATGGAAACCATGATACTGATACCATCTCAGTATGCAACTACACAAAGATCAAGGTATTAGGTGGACATTTGTTTTATGAGGTTCGGAGTGTATAGTGGATCCTGGATTTACAACATGGCATTATTTATTGTTTAGCATACCTCCAAAGTGGACTTTTATGTCAAATTTCATGAAGGTTTTGGCCCCGTACTTTCCTCTTCTTGTTACTGTTCAACTTGTACATCTACAGGGCTTCTGTATGAAGTAAGAATATATTTCAACTAAAGGGGCCTTTATGTAATACAATTAGACCTACATTATTATACAGGCAGAATGTTGGGTAATGAAGAAATGAGAAGAGTTGAAGTAAATGTGGCTAAGATGCTCATGTATCATAGATATATTGGGTTACAACTTACAAGTGAAGATTAGCATTAGGAATCGATAAATAAGATGAATCCTACATATGCTTGTGATAATAGACAAAATCAAGGAACATCATCTTAGATGGTTTGGGCTCACAATAAGTGACTATAAACTGGGCTCATAATAAATTACCATAAACAAACTCATTATGATTTATTGACGGGTTTTAAATGCAAATAATTAGGAGAATGGGGAGACACCAAAGACCTGAAATGAAGTGGTGGGGAAAGACAAACTAGAATGTGGAGTACAGAGAGCATGGCTTCAGATAGGCCAAGTGGAAAAGTAAAACTCTATGGTTGATTTGGAGGGATTTGAATTTCCTGAATGTAGTGATCAATTTTTGTCAACCTCAAGAAAATATATTCCCAATCTTGGAAATCAATGAGGAAATACTGCAACCATGGATGGCTTAAGAAGAAGGTGATGGAATAGATCAAGAGGCCTCATGTCTGCCTTTGGGGGGATGCAAAGGGATTAATGGGACGCTCACCCTGATATTTGCGCAGCTTATGAGAAGGCAAACCTTTAATGTGGAAACTTCATTTATTTACACATAAATCTTCAATTCTTGAAAGATGATATGACTGATGACCTTACAGTGTATTTATTATATTTTCTCAAGTAAAATAACCAAAATCTAATCCTTGCCCATAGAATCATGTGATATATAAAACTATTGGAAGTCCTGAGTCTTCTGCAATTTTAGAATTTGACTCTGTTTAACTGCCTAATGTAGGCATAGAGAGTATTTTTGTTTTTATGTATTTCTTCTCACTTCTCAGCAATAAATATTGCTACATCCACTGGTTTAACATTCATTTTTTTTTTCATTATTATTATTATGGATGCTATTTTTCTCCTTAAAGTATTTTTTCTGCGTTTTTCTTTTTTTAACTGAAGATATGTGTGTTTGATTGTGAAGAATCCAGTTTGTTTTTATGAGGGTCCTTGAGTGATTTCTGTAATATAATTTGTGGTCTTGGATCTTTACCATATCTAATGTTTTCTTGACAGGATAGGTACTGAACATGAGAAGTTCGGTTTTGAATTTGAAACTTTACGTCCAGTGAAATATGAACAAATTGCACACTTGCTTAATGGTCTTTCCGAAAGGTTTGACTGGGATAAAATAATGGAAGGGGATCACATTATCGGACTAAAACAGGTGGAAGCATCAAACCTTTTATGTTAACTTATCACGCTGATTTTTTTTTCTTTCTCCTATAATATTTTTTGGTTTTACATTTTTAAGATTCAAGCTCCAATAGTAATTTGCAGTGAAAGAGAATGTACCAGTTGCATCTTCTCATAATACAAAATTTTTTATAGGTCCTTCAGAATCAATTTAACATTATTTCTTCTTATTTGGCTATGCACATTATAATTTATAAATATATACATATATGAATGATACTATGCATGCTATATTACTTAAAATCGTTATTGTTTGTCTTGGACTGTAGTTCAGATTGTTAGGGACACCAACAACCACTTGTAGGGGGGCAAGAGTGCTTGATTTCAAGTCTCAATAAAAATAAAAAAGAATAAAAAAGTTATTGTTTGTTCTACTTTTTTGTTTTTTTGGGTGGCCATAATCTGTGGATATATTATTCCTCTTTCTCATATTTTAGATTGTTTATTCTTTTCAGTCAATTTTTTCACCAGATGAACTTGGTGTCATGATTGAGCAGGGGAAGCAGAGCGTATCATTAGAGCCCGGTGGCCAATTTGAACTTAGTGGTGCACCCCTTGAAACACTGCACCAAACATGTGCTGAAGTTAATTCACATCTCTATCAGGTCCGGACAATTTATTTTATTTTTACTAGAAACCTTTATGATTGTTTTTCTGATATAGCCTATTTTGTTCGCTAGTCTTAGGTTTTAAGTCTTCTGACCTATGCAGGGTGCTGCTTTCCATTTTCCCACTTACTTTATTACTACTGAAATCCTAGGATTCATAAAATGGGGGCTTCTATCAGAGGGGCATTCAAAGGGTGAATAGTAAGCGGTCAAAGGTGAAGTAGAGGGAACCATCACATTCCTAATAGGTTTTTATTTTCACTGGGTAAGGGAGGGCATTCATTTCCTACTGGAGTGGAGATATTTTGTCTCTCCCTTGTAAATCTCCAGTTCTCCACCGTTGATCTTCAACTCTTAGCCTTGGTCTGTTTACTATAAAATACTAGGTATTCATTACAAACTAGGCAATCTTAGTATGAAACCATATGAAATTCTATAATCTGAGAATTTGAGAATGAGTAATTATTTGTTCGTCTGTTACTTCATCTCATAATGCTAAGAAAATTTCTCTGAGTAAATATTTTTTCGTATGTTACTGGTCTCATAAAGATAAGAAAATTTCTTTCTTTCTTTCAATTTTTTTTCATGTGTTATCCAATAAGAAACACATTCTCAAGTCTCCTTATTTTGAAGTTTTAATGTCCTTTCAGAAAGATGAATGAGGAGAGTCTTGAAATAGGCTACTTTGTCCAATTGGGCTCTCAATAAGAATTTGTTTCTTTGTGGAAAATGTATTATAATATCTGATGCACTCTGATTTTACAGGTCAAAGCTGTAGCAGAGGAAATTGGAATTGGATTTTTAGGAATTGGTTTTCAGCCTAAATGGGGCCTGAAAGATATTCCAATAATGCCCAAGGTATTCATTTTTCTTTTTTGCCGTTAAAAAATTCTCTTCCTTTTCCTTTTACATTATTGAATGTGAAGTGAGTTTCACCTTATTTGTGTGTGTGTGTGTGTGGGGGGGGGGGGGGGGGGGGGGGGGGGGAGGGAGGGTGGGGTTGCATTTGAGTGTGAGAAGTAGAATGCTCTCATATGTGGACCCCATATGAGTTGCTGTTCGTAATGGTCCTATAGGCAACATAATTCATAGTTATATACATTTATACACAACATATCCTGCAACTCATGTTTGACATATCTATGATTATGAATGTTGAATATTTTTGGTGTCGTCATAGGTAGACTGAGCATGGACAAACTAAATAACCTAAGCTTCCTGCATTTAATTTCTTTTTTCTTTTCCTTTCCTTTTTTTTTTCTCTTTTTCGTAACTGTCCCTATGTGAATTATAGAGTACTTGGTTACTTCTCTTTCTTTCTCTTCTGTTTATATATATATGCACTCGATTTTTTGACTTGAAGATCACTTATCATGTTGAAGTTTCGACCTAATTTTTCCTCTTTTTTTTTGAGAGATCTATTTGCATTTCCAAAATGATCACTCATTAAAATTTTGATATATGGATATTTCTTTTGGTTAATAAATCTGAACTTTGATTGAAAGTAGAAACAAAAACAAAATACAGCATGAAAAAAGAAACAAGTAATGGACACCATTTTTTTCCTCTACTTTTAAAAAAAAGGGTAATGGACGCTATACTTTAATATAAGAATGAAAAATATATGCTACAAAATTATGCATACTTTATGATTACATGAATGATGCTCATTTTTCCCAATCCAACTATGTGCAGGCCATTTGGTTGATATCTTAATCAGTTCTTGGAACATCTCTATATAGAATATTCTCTTTTTCATCGGTCTCTTTTGTTTAGGGTTGCTTCTCTAGTCCTTCATTAACAAATATTTTTCACAGGGAAGGTACAACATAATGAGGAACTACATGCCCAAGGTGGGATCTTTAGGGCTTGATATGATGTTCCGGACATGTACTGTTCAGGTAAGTTTTGATCCTGAAACTAAAAAAGTTAAAGAGATTAGTCTTCCAGTTTTTAAGGTTGTAAATCATATTTTTCTCTTTCAAATTGTATTCTGGTTGAACATACAGTAGGTTAAACTGATACATTGAAACTTTTGCTTTGGCCAGGTTAATCTAGATTTCAGTTCTGAAGTGGACATGATAAAGAAGTTTCGAGTTGGTCTTTCTTTGCAGCCGGTGAGAAAATTTTGTCCAGGAGTTAATTCTTTTCTGAATTGTTTTGAGTTCTGTCTTCTGATAACATGTGTGGGACATGAAACAGATTGCAACAGCACTATTTGCAAATTCACCTTTCACTGAAGGGAAACCAAATGGTTATCTCAGTATGAGAAGGTTTCTTTTGACTGTCTCATATCCCTTTTTCTACCTTTATGACAATTTGGCTACTCAGAAGTGCTTATTTTAATTTATGTATCATCTGTTGTAGTCATATCTGGACAGATACTGATAACAATCGCGCAGGCATGCTTCCTTTTGTCTTTGACGACTCATTTGGGTAAGCTCTAGCTTTCTGTTTTGTGATGTTTTGTCTCTATGAATCCTCAAATTAAAAAGAGAAACCAGTCAACAATAAAAAAAAAATTAAGAAAAAGCTTTTATCTCCATTCTTCTGCCACTTGTTTCCAAGTTCATGAAAAACATGGAAGGCCTTTGTTATGATTCTTTCTTCAATGCATTTACAGTGTCTTTGCTTGGGCCTTCTCGAAGGAGAATTATAAATGCATCATCTAGTCCTTAACTGATGAAAGTGTGATGAAAACCAACCATGGACCACATATAACAAGTGGCCCTGTGTTATCTGGACCACTTGGTGAGATCAAATAACCAATAGATTGGGAGCCCTGAGGGAATCAAAAGTGTATATAATAATGAGGGTTCTTGATGCAGTTGTCTGCTGTTCGACCCACGTTGGACTCATCTTTCGTAATACAGGGAATTATCGCATAAGTGCACAGATCTTTGTAACAGTATGCTTTCTATTGTGATTAATTTATTTGGTCATGCTAAGACCATTGCTACAAATATCATCAGTATTTTGAAAATAACTCGACATATTGAGAATGTTTATTTCCCAATAACACCTCGATATTTCAAAATGTAGGCATATTTTAAAATATCACGACAATAACGTGACAAATTACATTGCACGCCAAAAAAAAAGTTATTAACAAAATAAGTTATGAAAAAACTAGAACTTTGTCATCCTACATTTTTGGATTTTCCGCCTTCTCACGCGTGATTTCTCTCTATTCATAGTGGAGTGACTTCTGTTTATCCTTATTTAAAGGAGATGACACGTGGATGGAGACTGCTATAGTTCCTTAATAGGAATCAATGATCTCAATTACATTCTCTCCTTAATTAGCGGGGGCATAAAGTAGGAGGTAATATAATAATTAGGAAGTGCTTTACGTACACCATGTCTCTAGAGGCAACATGAAGACGACCCGAGTTAGAGGTCGAACTCTCCTTTCAACTTGGGGGAATGATGCAGAACAGATGACCCAAGTGTGGGGCCCAGCAAAGTAGTTTAGGAATTGTTTATTTTTTTAATTATTAGTAGTTTTCTAATTTTATTGTAATTAGGATTAGGACTCCAATTTATTTACCTTCCTAGTTTAATTAGATTTCTTAGGCTCTAAGTTTTGTATCCTATATATGACATTGTAGAGATGAAAATCTCATACTTGGTTATTGAATAGGATTATCGCGGGTTTCATCTCTTGGAGAGGTGCGTCCTCGTATTGAAGTCTATGTGGAGACGATTTTGAGGTGTCTATAGACACATGCTTCGGCACCCAAGCAAGCCTAACCCTAGGGCCTGCATCCATGATTTAAAATAGCGGCCGCTACGTAGCGTAGTGCCCGCGCCCACATTATCGGCCATAGTGGTTGAGGCCGCTACACTATTTTGAAAATAGCAGCGCTACGATCAAAAACCTAGTAGAGCCAAGTAATTTTAGTTTTAAATTCTATTTTTGCTATTTATTCTCCTCAATAGCCTTTCTTAAAGTTGTCTCTGCCCTTATATGGTTTCAAATCACTAAAAATACACGATCTTGGTTGCTCTACAAGATTTAAAAAACTTAGACCATTTAAGAAATTCACACTGCTACACTGCTACGTATCACTGTAAGTCTGTAACCACTACGTATCGCCCGCTACGTAGCGTTTTGGCCACTGACCGCTACGCCTGCCGCAACCGCTATTTTGATCCTTGCCTGCATCACATTTCAATGATAAAGAGGCACTTATGGGAAAAGGAAGAGTCTTGCTCTTGCATAATTTACAACTAGAACAATTAAAAGAAACATTTTTAAGTGATACTTTATGATCACGTAGCAAACTAGAATTAAATAAAAACAACAAAATTCGAGAATGGGGATGGCCCAATCTATTGTGCCGCAATTGGCACTTATTTGAACTAGAAGCAGGAAACGAGGAAGAAGAAAACGAATTCCTATCTTGTGTAGACAGTTACAGTGGAAAAAGACGTCCACAGTTAGGCCCCTTGACTATCACCTTTCCCGACGCTTGATCCTGCACAACACAACTAGAACGAGAAAAAGAGATAGAACAATTATAATCAACTAGTTGTCCAACAGATAATAGATTGGTAGATAACTGTAGAGAAAGTAACACATGACTCCAAGGTAAGGGATGGGAGATCTCACCGATGGCAGTAATGGGTATACTGCCACCATCTGCAATATTGATTCGGTGATTTCCTTCATAAGGCTTCAAATGAGATAAGTGATCAAAAGAGTACATCATATGATTAGAAGCCTCCGAATCCAGATACCGGGGGTTGGTTGAAGTTTGGGGTCTACCTGAGAGACCAAGGGCAGAGAAAGCATTTACTATCATCTGTTGAACCATTTCGAGAGTAAGAGAGGAGGTTGAAGAAGCAGGTCGAGCAGGCATCAATGTGTTGGCAGTAGGACTCAATGCAGAGGAAGACGCATTCATGGTTGCTAGATTGGCATTTTAAGATGGAGCCTGAGGACGCCGCTGACATTCGGGAAGGACATGGCCCTTGCGTTTGTAGTGAGTGCAGAACTTTTGATTGCATTGAGTCGCAACATGTCCATACTTCTGGCAACAATAATATTGGACTTTGGTCATATCTCGTGTCTGCTGTTTATCTATCATGTGCAACATATGCAGCAGTCATTGGACCTCCGATACTAACTTGCTGAATAGCAGCCTGGGTTGAGAGACATTGTTTTTCCGTAGAAGTTCACTTAAGCATGTATCAATGGAAGGGGAAGACACCCAGCTCATCAGATTAGAATGGACTCATTCAAATTCAGATCGTAGTTTCATTAAAATTGATCCCTTTAACTAGTGGAATGAATGGCTTGAACTAGAGTGATGGAAGCATCCGATAGACTGGAGTTAATAATCTCAGTATAATCAATCCATAAACGAACGAAATGAGAATAATACTCGTGAATGGACATAGTCCCCTATTCAAACTAAGAAAGCTTATGTTCCAAGTGAAATCTGCGAGCCGAGTTATCCTGTTGATAAATATGTTTCAGGTAGTCCCACATTCCTTTCTCCGTTTTATAGGATATGAGATTGAGAATATAATGTGGATCAACCGACCCCAGAAGCCAAGTCATGATCTGGGCATCTTTGACCTCCCATTTGGCGACTGCTTTAGTATCATTTGTGTCATCATTGGGTTTGGGATAAGACCCATGCACATAACCCCATAATTCTTTACCTTTAAGGTAAATTTGAAATTGGAAAGCCATCGATGTATAATTACTTAATTAGCCCCATTAAATTTAACAAGGGAGATTTCATTCTTTTCCATGACAAGACAGTGTATAGATAAAATCTAGAAAGCAAATCCTTGATGTAGATAATCACAAAAAAAAAAAAAATCTCGAGCAGCTATGTCAAGAAAAGAAAAACAGCAGAAATAGTGACTGTCTTCACACAAACACAATTCAGAAGCTTAAGGCTAGATGAAATCCAAAGGCTAGATGAAATCCAAAGAATATGTAAAATACTCCAAGACAGAACACAAAGTCCTGCTTAAGAACAAATATGGTTGACGACGTGAAGAAGAAACAACCAGATTGGTTACTAATATTCAACCAGATTGCAGAAAATTGCAAAAATTGGCCCAGGTGACCTTGAAAATGGGGCTAAGATGGGCACGTGGGTCCCAGTTTTTTATCATAGTCTAGATCAGAGTTCTTGATGAGATGAAGACTCAAATTATGTTCGTTCTAGAACAAAACAGAATGTATCCACAGTTTTGTACGGTTTTGATGAAAACTGTTCAAAAAAATTGGATGAGCACATAAACGATCCCAAGGCCTACCATTGAACCACCAAAAATTCTGAAAAATCCCCAAAAAACTTAGGGAATCCAGGAGACCAGATCTGGGTTGATTTCTGGTGATGAGATGATGATCCCGAGTGGGCCACGGTCGATCACAACAACCTATACACCACGATTTGGGTCCAGTTCATCAGGAAAATGATCAAAGATACTGAGATGCCGAGATCTTCTAGCGATGAGAAGATGAAACCCTAGAGAATGGGCTCTAATACCATGATAGAACGAGCATACCAAGAATAATAGATGAATGTTTTGGTGGAAAAACTAGATGGACCCTTTGGTCGATCCCTTGCTCCATTTATAATATCTTCTTAGCCTTAATCAAGGCAATTACAACCTATTACAATCTATGTACATGGAAAGTAGATATATTACAATGCTGTAATGTAACCAACATAGAAAGTGAATATTTTACAGTAAGACTAGTCAACTAAAGTATCCCACGTGATGGGTCAGTATGCAGATGGACTGGGCCTATTGTACATGGGCCTTGTGGGCAAGCTGGTGTTAACAGTTTAGAAAAAAAATTTATTTATTTTAAGTTTGTTCGATCAAGTTGGCTTATAAAAGTCATTGAAGATTGGGAGCCTCTCTTTTTGCTAATGTTGCTTGTAATTTGGATAGGGCATTCTCAATCGAGGTGGGATCGGCCTTATCCATGTGCAAAGGAGGCAACTCCTAGTCCTGATGGATTTGACAACTCAATCATTAAGGCAGGGTGGGGTTATTCAAATATGATTTTATTGGTTATGTTCTATGAATATCACAAATTAAGTGGGCTCAATAGGGAGCTAAATGCAGTATTTATTCACGGATCCCTAAGATCCCAAATGTGGTTGAGTTGCACTAGCAATTCGTGGCTTTGAACCAAAGCTGCCTTTATGGACTGGAGGCACGTTCTAGATGGTAGCCAGTGAGCTCATTCATAGCTAGAAGAAATGTGTCTCTTGTGATCAAAGTTAGATTTGAAAAAAGCTTATGACCATGTTTACTGGTTATTTATTCATTATACATTGGTGAGGATGGGAAGATGTCGAAATAGGATAAGAATAAGATTGTTGAAGTGGAAACTTGCTTCTACAGTGCTTTGTGATCGGAGCATATCAACAAGTTTGAAGGGGAAATTTTATAGGGTTGTGATTAGACCAGCTATGAACTATGGGGCATAATATTGACCAATCAAGAAGCAATGAATGCACAAAATGAGTGTAGCAAAGGTGGGAATGTTGAGATGGATGTATGGTAAAACTAGGAAAGATGGATTCAGAAATGAGTGGTTTTAGAAGCATCTAGGGGTAGCGTCAATAGGTGATATATTAAGAAAAACTCCCTTGAGATGGCTTTGACATGTCCAACACAAGCTAGCATTGGTGTCGTCAAGGAAAATCTTTTTTATGTAAGTTGATGGCTGCCCACCAAGGAGAAAGGGGTAGGCCAAAGAGGACATGGATGAAGTCGTAAGGATAGATCTGAAAAAGTGTAACCTATCTGGGGACTTGGCTCAAGATAAATCAAAATGGAGAAACAAAATTCATGTAACTGACCCTAACATAGTTGGGACAAAGTTTTGATGATGATGATGGAGAGGGTGGGCTTCATCAAATTTTTATTGGCTGGATAACATAATGCATTTCTACTTTCTCTTTCTCTATTTTGGTGATTGCTTATTCCACTAGGCTGCTTCATTTTATTGAAGGCTTGCATGTTAAACTTGTGGTCCTATTCTATCATTCAAAATGTCAGCCTTAGTGACTATAAAATATTGGAGATGATCCAAGATTTTTTTGTTGGAAAGAGCAAAAAAAGAAGAGCTTCATTTGCTAAAGCTAAATGAGCTTCCGAAGCCCAAAAGTGAAGGCAGACCAGGTATTACCAAATTGCAATTTATGAATCCATCTTTATTGATTAAGTGGTGGTGTGAGGATGAGGGTGAGGGTGAAGCTTTGTGAAGGACAACTATTGTAAGTGTGGAGCTGGGGAGAGGGGGCTAGCCGGCGAGTTCAGGAGAATATTTCTAGTGAAAGGAATAAAAGAAAGGGGCATTTGGCGATAGGTCCCTGAACATTTCACTTTCTGACCTTAGATCTACAATATTTTTTCATAGTGTGGTAGGTCATTTTTCCAAATTTGAAGACCTAAACTATCCAAGTTACCCTTTTTTTAAAAGTTCTATTTTATTTAAAGATAAATCATATACCATGATTAGTGGGATATGCTATTAATAATGGTCAACTACCATTTAATTGGCCACGATTAATGAAAATCCCATTAATGAGATTTTCAAATAAATTTAAAAAAAACACAAATAAATTAAAAAAAAACGCAAATAAATTTCAAAAGAACGCAGATAAATTTTAAAAAATGCAAATAAATTTCAAAAGACAAATAAATTTCAAAAGAACATAGATAAATTTAAAAAAACAAATAAATTTCAGAGGATCCAAATAAATTTAAAAAAATGTAAATAAATTTCAAAAGATGCAAATAAATTTCAAAAGACGTAAATAAAATTAAAAAAATGAATAAGTTAAATAAAAAACATTTTCCAAAACTAAGATAAACCAATTTTCCAAATTTTAGAAAAATTTACCAAGAACTCAGGTATTTTTGCCAAAACTCAGTTAAATTTATTTCAAAAAATGCAAATAAATTTGAAAAGACGCAAATTATTTTCAAAAGATAAATAAAATTCAAAAACACAAATATATTTCAAAAAACGCAAATAAATTTTCCAAAAACTCAGATAAATTTTAAAAAACAACTTAGATAAATTTGCCAAAAGCATAGAAAGATTCGTTCAAAAACTCAGTTAAGTTTTCCAAAATGGAGATAAACTTGTCAGAAACTTAGATATATTTGCCAAAAACACAAATGAATTTGCTAAAAACTCAAATAAATTTGACAAAATTTGACAAGATTTGCCCAAAACTCAAATAAATTTGCCAAAAACTCAATTAGACTTAAAAAAAAAAAACTATGATAAATTTGACAAAAACTCAAATAAATTTGACAAAATTTGACTATATTGTTGACTCATAGCGAGTCCATAGGTTCAAACAGATCTTAGATCGGACTCCGGATCGTCAAGATATCGCGAAAAAAGTTTTCAGCCTTTGATCTGGTGAAAACTTTGTTGACTGTACGGATTTGCTTTGCTTCTGGGGTTCTGCGGATTTGCTTTGCTTCTGGGGTTCTGTTGCGTAGTTCAGGTCAAATTGACCTGGACCTGTACTCGACTTGTCCTGTAAACAGACCCAAACAAGGGCTTCTCCCTCTTCCGGTTCTGGTTGGTTTCTCCAACTAGAACCTCTTTCCCCTGCAACCATGACCTGACAACAACCTTTTTCCTCTCCGACGATTGTGCAGCGGTAGCGGAGATGTCGGAGACAGCGGCGACGTCGGCGGGCGTCTTCCGGCGAGGATAGGGTCCCAACCGAAAACAAGAAACCGAAATCGCAGCCTTTGTTTCGCTGCGATATGCGGCCCACCAGATGATCAGGGATATCCCTTCTTCTCTGGTAACTATCAGTCCGGGAGATCAAACCTAAACAAAAAAAATAACAAAGATTGTCTCTGTTCTCTATGCACTGTGATGTCCGAGCAACACCCACTTAGATTTGCACCAGTGGTCCACTTGAGATCTCACCGATCTTGCCGTCGATCGCGTACCACCACTTGCCAAGAGAAACAAAGAGAAGAAGACTGAAGGGGGCTCTCCAGGACAATAGAGAATGAGAGAGAACCTTGCCCTAGGAATGAGGGAGAATGGAAGATTTGAAATTTTAAAATTCAAAATTTTATGTCTAAATAGTTGAAAGGGTAAATCAGTCATGAAAATGTTTGATGGTGTATCTAGGGACCTGTCACCAAAATATATGCCCAGCTGTATGGACTATAGGCCTTAGAGAAAAAGTTGTTGGACCAGAGGCCTTACAAGACCATGCTGAGGGACTTTTGGCTAATTATCCCTAAAAGAAAAGGAGAGGAATTTGTTGAACCATGTCTTTTATGAGGTACACGACTTACTTATTTATGAGTAGTTTAGATAGAGCCATAGAGATACATTTAAAAAATGAAATTACTTTTTAGATTACAAGATGAAGAAGAAAAGTAGAAAACCATCTCTCTATCCTACTTAGATTACAAAAAGGAAAATCTATCTTCGCTCTAGATTACAATAGAAATGTGGGCCCTCAGCCTATAATAAGTTCTGACATCCAGGGCTAATGCTTTTAGTGTTTGTGGAGTGAGTTTTAATGTGGAGTGAAATTGCTGATGGATAATTTAAGAAATGAGTACCATTCTTGTTGGGAGCATCCGGTAGCTATGCAATGCAATCTGAAGACATAAAGCAGTTTGTTTTTTAGTTGTGTGTGCAAACACTAACACAGGTGTCCATTTCCAGGTTAAATAGCTTTAATCTTACAAGGAAAAGATTAACCTGCGACACTGAAATGAGAAGTTTGACTCATGCCTTTTGCAAACTTGCTTCTTGTTTCCAATATGCAGTTTTTGCCTACAGTTCCACATCTTACTGTTAAAGATATCATTAAAAAAAAAAAAAACTTTTTTCTTATGGAACCAAAAATTATCACGATACCATTGTTCAGTTTTCAGTATCTTATTGACAAGAGTCCATAGATGCTCATTGTTGCAACCACGAGGTTGCAGATTCAAGTTATGTTACAAAAAATAAGAAATAAATAAATAATTTAATTAAAATAAATCTGTTAAATCCCTTTTTTTTCTTCAAGTATCGTATTTAAGAACTTTGTGGGTCTGGTCCTCAGACCTCAGCTTATCTGGTTTATGAATTATTCTTTCTGATATTTTACTCTTCCATTTACTGGTCCGTTTCAGGTTTGAGCAATATGTGGATTATGCTCTTGATGTCCCTATGTACTTCGTCTACCGGAATAAGAACTATATTGACTGTACTGGGATGTCTTTTCGGGTTATCATCTGTCCTTACCGCTATCCTCTTGTTGAAGCATGTTATGCTGATAAAGCTGCAATTATGTTGAGTTCCATTTCAAGACAGCATGTAATTTGATATTTCCTATTTTTCAAACCACATCTGCAGGATTTTATGGCAGGGAAACTTCCTTCAATTCCCGGTGAACTGCCTACACTCAATGACTGGGAGAATCATCTAACAACAATTTTTCCAGAGGTTCCATACATAAGAGAATCCTTAGTGACTATGCTGGATCTGTTTCCGTGAATAGGACCTAATTGGAAGCTATCTCGATCTCTCTTTCCTTGCAGGTTAGGCTGAAGAGGTACTTGGAGATGAGAGGAGCAGATGGAGGGCCTTGGAGAAGGTTATGTGCTTTACCTGCTTTCTGGGTATGTGTGGCTTTCTTCTTAAACAGTTCACGTTGGCTTTTATATGTAACACTTCCTGATACTAGGAAAGTCTCTTGCATTACCAATATGGTCGACTGTTATTGTTCAGCCAGCTATATCTGATATGGCCATAGGGTATCAGTCATCATCATAACCACCAAGGCCTTTCCCATCCATGGGTGTCAGTATCATTTCATTGTAAATTTGATACCAATACCAGATGTTGTGTGGGCACTTGTAGACAGTCAAAGTAATATTCTACTATTGAGCATGTTTCAATTTTGTTGTGGTATTAAAGCATTAGAAGGCGTGTCCACATCCACTTCCAACTCATAAATTTTGGGAAATCACTCATCTGCATCTGTATCAAGGCATTATGGAGCTTACTGGAAATTTGGTGTAGAAAACCCCAATCATTCAAAGATGTTGCTTTTTCAGACAGACATGCGTGTGCTGGATACTACAGTGATTATGATAATTTCTTCTGTTTTGTCGAACTTTACTCAGACAATTTCTTTGTTTTGGCTAAAGTTATCTATTAATATTTACTCATTCTTCACTCTTTTATTTGTCTCATTTACCTGTTATTTATATTCTTTCAACATATTTGCTTTTGAGTTTATACTGATAATACTTGCATGCAAGGATCAATTATTGGTTGCAGTGGATGTATCGGTCAGCAGCCAAAACAATACATAGCGCTTGTGGCAATATGTATCTATTATATCTGTGAATTGAAAAATGAGGTCAAGGTTTGATTTTTTTTTAAAATCAAGAATATTGAAAAGAAAATTATAATTAAAAAACTTCTATCAGTAACTAAGATAGGTGTGTGTATCAGACACCTCATTGTCATACAAGTCCTATATTGTTGTATGATTATAAATAACAGTATTGATCTATTTGTCTATATATATTCATGTTAGTCAGTTATATTATAAGTTAGAAGTTTGAACCAATAAAATACTAATGATCAAACTGTAGAAATGGAGATGAGGCAGAACACGAATAAGACCAAATGAGCCATAGGTTGTGGGGTCAGATGCTCAAAACTATGGATCAAGCAACCACCCATGAATTGGTTATTCCAACTAGCTAAGGATTAGCTGAAGTAGTCAACATAATCTGCTGTGATTAAGCTCCAACGCTCTACCTGTACTCTATCCCTAATTGTACTCTTAACCTTCTATCACTTGTAAAGATAAATAGATTGACTAAGCACTGAAAGGGTCGCACTGAAAATTCTCTCAATTTCTCCTGTGTCTAAGACTCTATCAAAGCTACGACTACTCTATTTTTTTTGTTCATTTCTAGTTGTTGTTTTCCTCTGTTCATCTGAACATATCAGACAATTGCTCAGACCTTTTCAAAGCATCTACAATCATCTCAGGGTCTTCTGAATTCAGTTGGACGTCATCCAGATTTTGTGAGTAGTTCTACTGTGGCCCACTCGGTATTCATTAAGGGTCAAATTCTTTCATAATCTTAGTCGCACATCCCTACAGAAGCTGTCATAATATTTTTTTTCAGAAACTTTCTGTCTATTTTCAGGGGTTTTTTATGACTTCTCAGTCTCAACTATTTTGGTGGTTCATTTAATCATTTCAGCTATCTGAATTCATGAGTCTAATTCTGATTGTATGGGACTTTGCTATGAGGTGTCTATCTTATTCACTCACCTATCCAATACCTCCGATCAGCTTTCAGTCATCTCTTGGACCCCTTTTAAGATTCTACAGTCATCAAAGTCCTGTTCGGGATCTTCCTGGGGGCCCCACTTTGATTAATCAGTTTCATTCGCCTGCTCCCTCTGATAGATTTCAGATTCTTCACAGCTTTTCTGAATCTCTTGAGTGGAGTTTTGACCATCTGCAGTTCAGCGCGTTTTCAAGTCCGGTTTTCATAAGAACCAGACAAGTTAGTGGGTACTGATTGGTTTCATCTAAAACTTCGCAATGTGGTACGTAACTGCTTCAGATTCCACTGCATTTTAAATTACCTTTGCCCACATGTGTTCCTACAAGTGGTTGACCTGCCCAAAATTACTCTCTTTTATATTCCCTTCCTCTGACTGCTGGCTCTTGTGGGATTTCCTACATATTTTGAGATGTCTTGGGTGGCTGCTGAAATGGATGAAACTCTACTTATTGAATGGGAAGAACTTTTTTTACCATGATAGTTCCATAAATCATTTTGTGTCCAGAAAAAGGCTACTCAAGCTATTTGGATGGGAAGAAACCTATTCTCACTGACAAGAAAGATCTTGCCACATTGAACCAAAATAATTCCAAAGTGGTAACTTGGATTCTTAACTCTATTGAACCCAATATGGAACTATCCCTTCAATCCTTCAAGAAGGTGTATAATATGTGGGCTCATCTGAAGAAGTTGTATCAACTATCAAGTAACCAAAGCCCGAAAATTTTGTCTTGATGCTGCATTACCCAAATATAGCAAGGTGATCAATAGTTCAAGAATACTATGACAGTTTCTTAACACTTAAGACCTATGATGCACAAATACTTCAAAATGGGCAACATGTCATGTCATATCGTATCTGATACTTCACTTTTTATGTCTAAAATTTGTGTCCCTACCATGTCCATGGCGTGTCCCTGCTGTATCGATACTATATCTAGGCATCATAGCTCAAGACTGATAGCTAGAAAAGGAGTCAGGCCAAATAGCCCAGCCAAATGAGCCCTAGGTTATGGGCTAATGGGCCAGATGCTGAAACTATGGATCAAATGATGCAGCATCAATAATATGTCATGGCAACAAGACTCGTGGGCCCCATGAAATTCTGATTTTTAATTGTTATTAGTTTTATTTTTAGCAAAGAGTGTAATTAGAATTAGGTTTCTAATTTGGATAGGATTTTATTCTTGTTTCCTAGTTTGATTAGGAAAGCTTTCTTAGAGTTTAAGTTTCTTTATTATACATACAGCATTGTAGAGATTGGTAATCTCAATTAGAGTTGAGTCAATAAAATTCCCTGTGTGGATTTTTTTCGTTGGAGACCGTTTTTTCTTCGAGTGATTGTTCTTCGGAACCTAATTGTGCCCCGGCACTTGCATCCTAACCCAAGGTTGCATCATCAAGCAACCCCCCATCAACTTTCCCATGAATTGGTTATCCCAACTAGCTAAGGGTCAGTTGAAGTAGTTAACTTAATCTGCAATGATTAAGCCCCCCAAAGCTCAACTTGTACTCTGCTTGTAGCTACTTGTAACTATAAATAGATTGACTGAGCATCCAAAGGATTTGAACAAAAAATTTGATCAATTTCTCCTCCTTTCAACAGAATGATCAAAATTTTATCACTATTATGGGTTTTTAAATTCCAATAAGCAACTTACTGCATAGTACAAAGTAAAAACATATAATCATAAATCATTCATATAGATTGGAGATGTCTTGCACAAGGTCTTGGATAGGCATATTGGTAGTATGAGTCTGATTCTAATGATGTTGTATTTCTCCATCATGTGGGTAGCAATAAAAGTATTGCCCTTGTCTTGGATCGTCCATTGAATAATACCCTTAATATGGATCATAACAACCATGGCTCCTCATTGTTGTTTGTTTCCCTCCAACGTCTCTTGACTATATCAGCCCGTATGCGGCCCATATCAGACAGTACTCCTATTTATCGGCCGATACGGGGGGCCAGTAATGATGTGTAAGTTTCAACTGTATCAGCCATGGCTTATCTTTTAAATAGAAAAAATCGCTGCTCACATTAATATCAGCCCATATCAACTGATGTGTCTCGATACAGCCAGGAGAATTTGGAGGGGCCTACAAGCAACACTATGGAGCCATGGTTACTATGATCTATATGGGTAGTACTACTCAATGGGCAATCCAAGATGAACAACACTTCTTTTTGTACATCACCAAGGAGAAATGCAACAATGATAGTTAGAATCAAGCTCATACACATCCATATGCCTGTTCAAGACCCTATGCATCATATCTCTAATCTCTATGAATGATTTATGATTATACCTTGTGCCCTGTGATAAACTGCTTATTTGAATTTAGAAATGCATAATAGTGATGAAGTTTTGATGGCACTGTTGGATCATTAGCATTTTATTAGTTTCTTAATATAGCTTACCAACATGAATATACGTGGACAAATAGATCACTATTGTTATCTTATAATGATATAGGGCTTGTATGATGATGAGGGATTTGATATGGCCACCTATCTTAGTTACTAATGAAAAAATAAATAAATCCTGTTATAAAAATAAATAAATTCTAATATTTTCAACTATTTTGATTTTTTTTGGATATATACATATATTATATTTTTTTACCTCATTTTTAATTCACACTTTAATAATTTGGCCACCAGCCGATACACCCATCAAAACTAACATCTTGATCCTTGTTGATATGTGCGGCAATTTTTTCTATTTATTGGATCAGCTGTGGCTGGTATTTTGATCCTTACATGCACTATATTTTTATATAACATTATATAGATCTACCAAACTCACTTTCTAATATTTTCTAGTAGTGAATGGTGGACACTGTGGAATCATAGTTTCACCTCAATGCCGTATGAATGAATGCATTTATAAATAAATTACTGTAATTTGTTGTCTTTGATAGTCAAGCATGCATCTTGAATAATTGGTTTGGGTTCTATCCTACCGATGTTGCATTTAGCTTCATTCATCTCTTCCCTCCCCTGATCTAGTGAAGTATACTAGAGGCTAAAAGGTGAACAAAAAACTGAACATCATACACTCTATTGTATTGATCAATTCACATATATTTAGGGTTTTTTTTAATTATAAGGTCTGAAAAACCCTAGAACTGTGTAACATGGAAAATGAAGAAAAAGGTGGAATTTCCGAGAAGAAATTCTATAGCCGTGTCATCTAAGGTTGGACTAGCAGCTCTAAATATTGCTATATTTTTCTAAAAAGAAATTACAAAATGCACCTTGTGAACTTCCTAAAAGTACAAATCAGTGTGTGATTTTTTTTTTTTTTTGGGTAAGCTATTGTGTGATTAATATTTACATAGGTGTCCTAATCTATTTGTTAACATCTTCTTTTGTTTTGAAAACATTGAGGAGCAAATGTTCAAAGCACAAGCTAAAGAATGTGACTGGCCATTTTTGATAGAGACGTGGATCGCTTAAACTCTTTCGTCTTATCTCTGCAGGTGGGTCTATTATATGATGAGGTCTCTCTACAAAATGTTCTTGACATGACAAACGATTGGACTGCAGAAGAAAGACAAATGTTGAGGAATGAGGTGTGTAATGGAGTTGTGAATTCTATGGTTATTGCTTTTCCTAAATAAGAAGCACTATGCATGTCTTTGACTCCTTATGGCATTACTAGTTCTGTGATATAGCTAAAAGAATGAAACAGAAAAAAAAGAAAGAAAAAGAAATTAGGGATGGCTGATAAAGGAGGGGTGAGAAGGTTTTTGCACGGACTAGGAATGCTCCGAAAAACACGGCTGTCCAATGATTAAAGCTGCAGACTTGGATTTAAATTTTTAAACCTGAGATTATTAGTAACAGAAAAAAAAATTGGGGTGTTTTAATCTAGCGAGGAATTTAACTCCAATAGGGATAATAGTGGTACATTGCCAGTACACATTCATTGCGTAGTGTAGAGGGAAAGGGTGAGAAGTAGGCCAAGGTGACCCCTAATGCCCTCCCGATGCTAATGCATATATAGGGCATCAGGGTAAAAAAAAAAAAAAAACATCATCGCTGAGTTGATGAAATCAACCTAAAAGGAAGTAAGAATGGATAAAAAAAGGATCCAGTGCAATCATCATGTTGGCTAGAAATGTGGTAATGTAACTATTTAGTGTTTTGGATCAGTTGTAGGCATTTTTAGTTGTTTTTAACTTAAAATAAATTTGATTATGTACTTGTGTTTTGGGTCAGTAATAGACATTCTGTTGTTTTTTACGCTGTTGTCCTATTCATCACTTCATGTAGATAATTAAACAGTTATCAATTTTTAGTGTCAATATATTATAAATCATTCTAACATTAATCCACATAACATGGTAATACTTTAATGCTAAATGAAGCAACAGGTTAATGAGTTAATAGACATGACCATCATTAGGTAGCTTTTTTATCGGGTAGCTATTTAGATATCGACTATTATTCATCACATTTCACGTTAACACAACTAAGATACAAATCATCAAATGTGACTTAAAAGTGACTAAATACAATTTCCAGATTGATTAAATAATTTGTTTTAAATAACTACAAAGTAATGAATAAGATATAATCTTGGACATGGACTGAATATCTAAGATCAAGTGTTGAATCCTTGGACCCGAGGCCTTTCCATGGTTGTATTGGTCAAATATTTAAAATAAGTTAAAGATAATTCTTGGATTAATGAAGCCGAGAAAAAGCAAATAAGGAGGGAATAACCAAAGATCATGTTAAAGCCATGAATCTAAGATATTCCGATGACTTTTTTTTTGGCTAGAGACTAATTTGAAAATGCATCATGTACCTTTTGAAAACAGATTTCGGTATAAAAAAATGCATATTATGTAATTAAGAATATAAAATTCATGATAGATTTTGAATCAAGGTTCATATCCATGTATACATCTTGTATTCATCTTGTTTTCATAATTCTAAGCTTTCCTAAGGAAAAAAAATCCTCGTTTATACAAAATTGTCCAAACGTTGTCTTCAAATTCCTAGCTTTGACTCAAGATTTCTCCCTTTGTTACTTTTGGTAAGAAAATTCTAACACGTTAGTTTCTGTAGCACTAGATCTATTTTTAGAAGCTTCAATTAGAAAGACTATGTTTGACAGTAAGAGTTTGAATAAACCTACATGTTTTTATACTGATTTTTGCATTTTTTGGATTCTGGTGAGGATAGTATGGGGTCATGGCATCGTGGATGAACAGTTTGGAAAGATATATGTGCTCTCAGTTAGCCATATAGATGTTGAGATGAGAAACTTTATTAGCGTGAATTGGAGATATTTATTGGTCAAAGAGCCACCAAGTTGTCAATTACATTCCAGTGGGTTTTCAGATCTCAGTGGAGTGAGGTGTTTTGGTTTTTCAATTTCCATTTTGGAAAAGATGCGTGGGATTTTATATATATATATTTATATTCCCAAATAAAGATACTTGTATTGATCTAATCATATTTATTGCAATCTAGATTAAAGAAGCGTTCCCATTTTATGGGGAAAATGCACATCATTTTAAGTGAAACCAAGAAGCAAATTGATTTCATCATCATTAAAGCCTTGTCCCAACTATGTTAGGGTCAGCTACATGAATTATGTTTCTCTATTCCGATCCATCCTGAGTCAAATCCTTGAATAGGTAGGTAGTTTTCAAATCTATCCTAACTACTTCCATCCATGTCCTCTTCCGCCTACCCTTTTTTCTTGGTGGTCCATCACCATTCATAGAAAAACCATTTTCTCAACGGCCCCATTGTTGGCCTGCTTTGGACATGTCTAAACTATCTCAAATGAGTATCATAATTCATAACCCTTTTTCTCAACTACTGATTTATCAACTTGAAATGAGTCTCAATGAGCAAAAATGGTATATATCATTGAACCTTGTGCATGTTGTTATGGGAGGGGAACTTCACAATGGGGCCCCACCTATTGAGAATACAAAAAAATCACTGTACATCACGAACAACCTCCCTTTCAATGAACTGTCCCTAAAGTTTACTCTTGTAGAAGAGGTTCCCGCTACATGATTGAGCATCATCTCATTCTTATCATATGCTCAATCTTATGGCAAGACCAACTCTGATTGGAGTAATATTTGGGGAGAGACTTGGTGATTGACTTTCAATGCTACCCTCTTAGTCAGCCATGTCTATCGCAGGCATCATAGCCCATCATACAATAAAAACCATCTATGCAATGGATTTTCATTAATTAATTATAGGTGGATTGGTTTACATGTGATCAATCCAATGAGGCCTACTTCAGTTGGAGAGAACTGTTAATTCTATAATGGATTCTAGGAAATTATCTCTCAAAAAATGTTGGAATATTTTCAAATTTAGGTGTTTCTTTGGATTTTTTGAAAAAAGCTGCAGAAAATTACATGACTTCTTAAATGATTAGTAAGGAATCAATAAAATATGTAGATCCTTGCTCAGCAACTGCATATTGTCTGATATGTTATTCGCTTGCATTCTTCTCAGTTCCATTAAACATGCAGGAACTTATTGTCTTCCTAACAGATTATTATTATTATTATTTTATTGTAACAGGTACCCAAGACTGGTTTGAAGACACCATTTCGAGATGGGTTGCTTAAACATGTTGCTGAAGATGTTTTGAAGTTGGCTAAGGTTATTGGCCGTGCTTTTTCATTCACAAAAAAGTTGGAAAATGCATGCTACATTGCCATCTGACAATTTTTGCGTATAATGCTGTTGTAGGATGGCTTGGAAAGAAGAGGATACAAGGAATCTGGATTTTTGAAAGAAGTTGCGGAGGTTGTTGGAACAGGTAATACTTTTATAAGCAAGCACAACTTTTCTTGAAATTTGACTACCCGGGGGGGGGGGGGGATTTGGGTGGCGTGCGGCTCTCCTAAGCTAAAAAGCTCAGGATAAGGTAAGCTCAGATAAGCTCAAGTGTGTGGTGGTCCCCAACATGGGGATGGGGGGGATTTCAAGGACTCCTCGAGACCTCTTCTTTGCTAAAACTATCATCTCCATCCGGCCTCTAAAAGTTTAATGATCAACAGTCCATTCGGATCGGTACATAGTCGTTCCAACCGTCCAGTAAATTTGGCTAGAAAGTGACTCTAGCTTCTAGAAATACACACCGTATGGACAAATTCCACCATTTTTTCTATAATCAATTGCCCATGAACGAAACTGTAATGATTTGTTGAAATGAACTAGGTTTCTAATCGATGAGTGTAGATTGATCCATTCATGGGCTAAGTTTCTAATCGATGTCTGTATTAATGGCAGGAGTGACACCTGCTGAGAAGCTTTTGGATCTATACCATGGGAAGTGGGGATGTAGTGTGGATCCTGTCTATGCAGAGCTCCTTTATTGAGCTGCATGTGAATTTATCCGTAGTGAACATCTATTCATTCTCAAGTAAGGCTCCCCTTCAATTCAGGGGACTATTTGACAGGAGCCCTTAGCACAGTTGGAAGGTGCTCTTTGCTGCAACCAATATGACTGCGGGTTCGACTCAGCCTACTTTTTGAGGGAAAATAACAGGGAATAGGACTACAATAATCTTTGACAAAACCCTTCTTTGTGTCATAATAGAAATGAGTGGTATAATGTTGTTCTTGTGATTTCTTCCATGGGAGAAATCTACAAAAACTTGATTGGAACATGCTGAACTGCCCTTTAAAATTTTTGTTAACTTTTCCTTTATAAAATTTTCGCGTTGAGAGTTATTTGGCACTTTTGCTTTGGAGGTCAAAATTTCGAAAACCCAGTGGATCACTGGATTGAGCAGAAACTGCCTGATTCAACCTGCCCCAGTGAGTTGATAGATGACAGGGTCTATCCTCCTTTTTAGTGAAATCTAACAAGGTTTTCCTTTTAGGACTTGGTTTTTTTTTTTGGTACCCCAGCCAACGAGGTTTTCCGCTGGGTCTTGTCGGCTTGACTTAGGAGTACAAGTTTGCTATAGATGCATTTGCTTCTATATTCTATTATGAGGATGATAATTGATGATGAGCAATTTTTTACAGGCATTCTATACTTGAAACATAATTATTAAGTGATTTTTGACTTGCCTGGTGGACGCAGAGTCCTCCATTAAACCCAAACCTGCAAAAGGCCAAGCCTCTGTTCTAGTCTAAGCTGGTTATTAAACGTGGATAATCCATGTTTGGCCACATGGTCATTGGTGTAAATTGATTATTTTGCTGTGGATAATCGAGTGGCTTGGAAAATCTGTGCGTGATCCACACAATTGTTGGAATTGATCATCAACTCACTGTATTGTAATAATTCGTTCATTTTACTTGCTATATCTTGGAAGGTGAAGAGTAGTCCAGGCACACCCAGATGTGGTCTTGGGGAGGGGCATTGGTCATGGATAGGGCCCTAAAATGGTTTCAATTAATCAGTGGACCATAGTTCCTTAGAAAGGCATCTTTGATTTCCCTCATGCTTTTCCAGCATAACAAAGATGCAAAACCAAAGGCATAGCTCCTAAAAAAACAGAGCTTGGTCCCTTAATTACTAAGTAAAACTAATGTTGGTTGGCAGGTCATAGTTCAATTGGTCAGCTTGGGCCGGCTTTAGATACATTTCTATGGAAATTATGGAGAAAGTGTAGATTTAGAGTGTAGATTTAGAGGGTCATTGGGTAGAAACTCTATTAAAGGAGAATCCACATGGAGAAAATGCCATGTGCAGTGTGCTTCCATCATTCGTCATTTTCAGATATTGGACCTTACACCATCATATGAACTGCAGCAGATCCCTTTTTTGGCCTTTGGCATTCCCTGTATTCTTTTGGATGCTGTTTTCTTCCTTTTATTAACTTTTTTTCTAAATGCGTTGGAGGGGGTTTTGAACCCAGAACCTCCAACGGGCATTCTTTTGAAATCACATGTGGTTAGATATTATCTTTTCCCACCTGAACAAGTGTTCAAATTTTGTTGTGAAAATGAACTCATTTTCACACCATTTACATACAAGATGCATAAATACTTATAGACAAACATGACTGATGCGTAAATATTATGTATATTCACTATTTACATACGTAAATGGGTGTAGACAAACGACCCCTTTATCTCCTCTCTTCCTTTTCAATAAATCTTTGCAACTTAGCAGAAAAAAGACATTTTTGAATTTTCAGATACTTTTAAACCATTCTGCATGCAGTGCAGCCGTGTCCAAAAGATCCAAGTAGCGGCTAGGTTTTGCCATTGTTATTCAGCACTAGTCTGTATGCATGTGAAACTCATGTTTTGTTGATCTAGACAATTGATTTAATGCATACCAATTAGGTAGATGAAAATTGTTTGAAACAAGACCCAACTCGAGAATTCTTAACTTGCAATCCAATTTTCTACAAGATCATGAACCAAGCTGGGCCCCACATGTCCATGATCAATGGATTATTCATTGTAAGGATGACCCATAAGTCTCAAAAGTATATAAAGGAGGTTGACTAGTCAACACAATACACATCAGCACACATCCAACGAGTATTGTCAAGATGAGATAATTATGAACTAGTGCAAAACTTTGTGAGATGATCCAAAGCAGTTAGTTAAGTGAACCCATTATCAGATCGACACAGGCCAGCTTCGTAATTCAAAGTTGGGAAAAAAAAAAAAAAAAGAAGAAAAAAACAGAAATTCTATGCAACCCTTTTTTTTTAGAGGAAAAGTACTCACACACCCAACCCACACGCACTCACCCAAGTCTCTCATCATCAGCAATGCAGCAAGGAATTAATCCCCATTTGTTCTTATGGAAGTGTGGTGCCTCACCAACTAAGCTACGAGCTGATGTGCTGATTTATGCTAGTCTCATCACATGAAAGAGACCTCAATGTAGTACTTTTCTTCATCATCATCAACAACAACAACAAATGAAAAAAGTGTTATCTAACATCATCACAAGTTCTTATTAATATAAGATATTATGAAAAGTAACAATGGCTGAAAATAATAATAATAAAGTGATTGAGTGGCTAGCTGCATGTCTACATTGAATACACAACCCTCACATTTGAACTGGCTATTAGCATATGTATTCCACTGTATTCCACGTGATTACATACAGAAATGTATATACATGCTACCACTCAGAAATGTTGAGAGAGGGGAGTTTTGTTTTTTGTAAGATAAGTAAGAATATATTAACTTCCCTCAAAACAGGGCAGGGAAAACCCTTTATACAAAAGTAGAGCTTTTCATTGGTTTTGGAAGGCTGAATTAAAGACCAATGTCCATGATCTAATCATCATAATACCAAAACATCAATACGAGTTGCCCATGGCAAGATTTCTTAGGATATGAATTTTCCACAAATATGTCATCTCATCAGCACTCTTGGGTCCCACTTGAAGATAATCAAGTCATTAGGATTACATCCATGGTCTATATAATTTCCTCCCATACAGAAGGTAAAAATAGAGAATCATTTAAGTTTCAAACAAGTTAAGAACAAACCAAAGATAACAAGCAAGATCCACACAGTACAACTACACCAGTAAATTCATAGTTAAACCAAAGCCAAATAAAGCCACTCAGAAAACACAACCATGAGTTCAAACAACATCATGAAGGAATGTTTTGTTTGTTTTTGAATTCCATGAATTGCCCAGACCAATAAGAAGGTGCAAAGATCCCAACTATTCTTTATCTGACTCCCAACTATATATTCACACCTGAAAAGAGAAAAATCATTAGTGCTCCTAAATTAGGGAAAGAATTTAAACATGTTGCTTGATAACTATAAACCAAGCCAAGGAATGGAGAGTCAGGTAATCTTTTATTTAAACTGTAAATGTATGCATGTAGACAAAGTGTAATTCTTGTGACTCTTTCAAGCCACCCTAGCTATGCCAATTGCAGGTTAGTGCTAAGGACCAAGTGTTAAAACATTGGTAGAAACAATCTGAATCAGCCAATAATATCAAAATTTCACCTCGTTAAATCACGGATTTGGCAAAAAAAGGAAAAAAAATCATGGAATTGGCATGATACATGTATTGCATGTGTATTGGCAGATATACCGGCTATAAGATCACAATTATACTCTTTTAGAAAGACTTCTAGGACAACATTTATTGATTTGTTGAATTTACTTTCTATTAAATTTAGATTGATCCTAATTGGATCATGAATGATCTTTTGATTATTTGTTGTAATTTTTGTATAAATACATGAGTTTCAATAGTGTCCCACTCATTAAGGGCCTGTTTGTTTGCACGGAATACATGAATACGGGTGTTCATGCCATAAATAGTTAAAAATGAAGATCCAAGGTAAATATACAAAAATGACATCAAAGAACCTCACCTTTGATTGGAAGTGAATCAACATATGATAGGAAATCAATGCATAGTCATCACAAGTAATTCAAGTCATAGGAAAGGCAAGGTCCCATCTATATTGCTACCTTATATCTTTCGCCCCTCACCTCATATAATTCACATTTCACTCTTTGAAAAACCATTTGGTGGAACTCATATGACCTTGAACATTCAATTTCTGTGTATTCGAATGTAAACAAATAGGCTTTAAGAGAAACAAAAAAAAAAAAGGATCATTTACAAAGAAATCTTTGCTGCTTTTACAGGGAAAGACACGAGCTTGGGGTTTGGAAACACAAAAAATGGGTGTGCCATAGCTCAAGCATTCTGATTTTTTAAAGTGAGTGAGTACTTTATCGACCAGGCCATGATCTACGTCATATGAGTAATTTATAGCAGTTCACATAAAAAAATAACAACAATCGTTGGAAAGCTCTCCTGTTATCAATTTTTACTAGTATCAATTTTGTCGTTTATAGTTTATACATATTAACCTACTTATGTCAATGATATCTCTTTGCAGAAGTCAGTATAAGATTTTATCACAGTAAGTTTGGCTGACAAAAAATCATCAAAGTTTGAGCAACTAAAATCAAGGGCATGGATCAACACTCCTAATACACTTACTCCCTCATCCATCTTGTCTTCCTGTTGTGATGATTCCAGCCTGAAGGAGAGATGCATGCATAAAACGTGGCAAATGAAATACCACAAGTGAAGAGTAGCAATTATTCCACGAGTGACAAAATTGATGAATTGAAATAAAATAAAAAAACTGATTTTATCTTAGATTTTTAGTACTTTAATTTACTACATCAAAAGAATGAAAAAAAAAATAATGGTATATAGATGTAGGAATGGACGTACGTCAATACATTCAATCTACAAACCAATGCACCTTGCTCTAAAGCCACAAAAAAATCTTAGTTGCTTGTTCTTTAAAAAAAATAAAAATTCACTCTAACCTATTGAAATTGCACAAAATATGTTTGGTTGATAACAACATCTTATATCAGTCTAAGGCCATACAAAAAGAGTTAGATTTTTCTTTTTCTCTTTTTTTTTTTTTTTTATTATGTGGCTATATTTGAGGTTTTTGAACCAAACGGACTATTTCCCCAGGTGGCGCCCGCTAAACCCATACAAATGCACACCGGGCAAATTTGGGGTGGGTTTCACCAAATGAAGTAAATGATAATTAATAAATTGAAAATTTTATGTTCTCCATTTTTTGAGTTTTTTAGACATTTCTTTGAATTTTTAAATCTTTATAGAATCACAGTTATAGCCCGCTAGGGGTCTTATACAGATATATATTGCCAATACGGTTGTAAGTTTCAATTTTTCACCAGGTTGACATGAGTTTGATGCCAATGCTAGAGCCCATCTCAATGACTCAGTAGTGCCTTGATGAGTGAAGTTAACAATGCAGAGACATGCCAAGTTGGTGAGCTATGATCAAATAAAAATTCAAAAAATATAATATAATAAAATGAAAATTGAAAGAACAAAAGAACCAAGAAGGAAAAGCATTCCATGATTAAATTCAAGAAACAGTTTTTATCTTATAAAATACCTCAATACTCAGCGAGTCATGTGACTCGGTTTGCTCCACCATATTGATTCAAGCCGAGTCTTTTGACCTGTTCTAGCTATGTCAATCAGTCAATGATTGGGCTCAGCTTGATGGGTGAAGTAAACTTGGCCACAATTCATCAAATTGGGAAACTAAGATTACATAAATTAACACCAAGTTGATACTGCAGAAATCAAAAGTAAACACCACAAAGATTCAGTCCAAATCGAGTTTTGGGGAAGGAATGTAGCAGAAGCACGTCAGAAGGACATGGACCTAGACTAATTTTTCCTGATATCTACTTAAGGTTACATATTTTGAAAACTATAGTTTACACTTTCACTGTCAAACCATATTTTTTGGATGTAACTGAGGCTGATAGCATACATGCCTACTCCCAATGTAACCTAAATTATTAATATAACTATTCTTTTCTCCCAAAAAAAAAAACACCACAAAGATCAAACCATAGGAAAAGAATAAATATGAAAATAATGTTCATTGGATGAAGCTCAAATACCTGTAATGCTTTATTAAACTTGAAATGACAGCCCAAACTTCACCTGAAAAGAAAAGAATGGTAAGCAAAATGAAGATTATAAGGATTCAATTAAATAGAAAGAGAGAGCGTGATAATCATCCATTGAATTACAATCAATGGCCAGGTTCAAAATCAATTCAAAATAGACACATAAAAAGAAGGAAGTAAAAATAAAACCAAAGCCGAACTGAGGCCCATAGGGTAGTTGCAAACTGCCCATTAGCTATACCGCCATTGTAGGACTTAGCAAAATTACCCCAGTTCATATTGGTGACCTTTTGCATCCTGAGAAATAAACATTCAATCTGTAACTATGGAGAGGATCATCAACCATTACAAAGCTTTCTCTTATCTATCCATACTTGTTAATCTGCTATCTTAGAATGACTCTCCTCAATCTGCTCTTCAATGTAGTAGATTCTTCATGTGATACCATAAGTTACTTGCTGGTCCCTTCTACTTCTTACTGCAGCATTTCTACTAGCATGGTTTACCCTCTCCTCATGCTCTCTTCTACCAGAAACTACAGTTCGGTGAAGGAGAAACAGGAAAAAGAACCATGAGAGGTTTCTGCTCTCTGCTGAATTTTGTTTCTATCTGAGAGGAATTCTGTTTTCCCATAGGAAATTAAAATCCACTCTATCGAGAAAAAATAATTCATTTTTTCTCTTTTTCCATGAGGAAAATCTGTGGCACAAACAATGAAAATGTGATCTGCATGAAAAATCATAATAAATTTCCTGTATTTGCAGAATCCTTTCTGAAGCACAAATGCATTCTAAAACTTTGCTAGAGGCCAGAATGCAGCTTTCACTGTGGATGCATGTGATTGAAAGTCAAACAACTCAGATGTATGTTGCCATATAGGAGACCATATGGCAGTACTTATCATCATCATCAACAACTACCACCACAATAAAGAAAGAGTTATCTCATTACAACAACAAAAAAGAGTTATCTCATCATCATAAGTTATTACCAAGAAGATGTACCATAAAAATAAGAATCATTGAATACATCAAAGCCAGAGTTTTTTTTTTGTTGGTATAAAAAGCCATGAAGTTACTATTTGATCATTTCTACATCAAGTAAGGCCCTCACATTTGAAAGGGTTATTAGGATATGTGATCCATATGAGAACATATAAAGAGGCATATACATACTCCCACTCGCAGAACTGTTAAAAGCTTTTTGTTGTTTCTGAATAGTAACTTAAAGACCAATGAGTATGACCTAATTACCAAAACATCACTTAGGGCCTTTTTGTTTGAAGTACACAGGAATTAAGGAGAAGCTGAAAATGATGTTCATCTGTTCTTTTTCTGCAACTTCTCTTCAGCTTTATGGTCCTGGGCTCTGTCACCTACAGGCAACCCTCAAGCCCGGTCAAATGCTCCTACAGATTTATGGTTCTTTCTCCCTGACTGCAAACAGAAATCTAGCTGATCGCTATCTTCTTCTCCACTGCATATGATTGATGGATCTCTAGGAATGAAGCCATCTTTAATGAGAATTTCCGCTCTCTTTCACTAACCAAAATTCTCCTAAAAGATCAACTTTAGTCCCTTATTGGTTCTCAAAGATCTGCTACTAACAACAACATCCATAGTTCTATGCACTTTTTTTTAGGAATGTCTACTCCATTGTAATTAAGCTTTTGGTTTTGTTTGTGAGCCCTATTATGCTCTTCTCTCTCTGGCCATGTCATCATTGGTCTTCTCTCTGTTTTTTGGAGTGTTTTTTTTTTTTTAACCCACCTCCTCTCTTCTAATACAATTTTCCATTTAAAGCAAAAAAAAAAGAAAGAAAAAAAAAAGAACACAGGAATTGAATACACAGCAATTCATGCCAAAAGTGGTTAAAAATGATGATCAAAGGTGAATTTCGAAAATGAGCATATATAAAACTCTCTCTTATGGAAACCGAATAAAGTGAAGTTGCGAATTGAATACCCAGCCATCAACCTAGCTAGAAATTCAAATCCTAGGAAAGTCATTACCTCATATCCTTCACCCATTACCCTAGTAATGATTGAGAAGATCGAGGTCATATAACCATAAACTCCTAGGTATTCCATGTAAACAAACTGGCCATAAGGGTTTCCATGTGAGGTTTCTTAGGATAAAATTTTTCTACGATTATGTTACCTCATCAGCACTTCCCATGACTAAATCATGTGCCTCAATTGAACATAAGCAAGTCATGAGGAATGAGGATTACATCCGTCATCAATATAGTTTTCAAACATACAAAAGGTAAAAATAAAAAACTCAGCTGAGTGGCAAACAAGTCAACGGTAAGAAAACTAAGGTCACCTCAAGATCCACAATACAACCACAACAGTCAAAAGTAGTTCAATGAAAATCAAAGAAAAACTCATCCCAGAGAATACAATCATAAATTCAAACAACATCACGAGGGAAGTTGATATGACCCAATACCATTAAGGAGTTGCCAATATCCCTATAACTCTTTATCAAACTCCAGCAATCCACACCTGCAAAGAGAAGAATCACAGGTACTCCTACATTATGTAAAGAACTCAAAACTTATAGCTTGTCAAGAGAAACCAAGGGAAGAGTGAGAAGTTAAGTAATCTTTTAGTTAAAACTAAAAATATATATAAAGTGGGATTCTTGGGATTCTGTCAAACCACCAAATCACTCTGCTGAGTCTTTGACATGTTAGAGTGGTGCTAAACTGCTAATGGCCAGTATTCCCAGGGTGAAGCTGAAAAATACCTTTAATACTTTATTGACTTCAAATGCCACAATTCACCTGTAAAGAAAAGAATGGTAATCAAAATGAAAATTAAAAAGATTTAATTAAATGGAGAGAGAGTGTGGGATGATCATCCCCTAATTCATTACAATTAAATAGACTTTTCCATCTTTCTCTCTCTCTCTCTCAATCTCCTCATCTTTCTCCATTTCTTCCCACATCGTTTGAGCCATTTTACATGAATTTCCCTTTGTAGACTGCAATTTCCAATGTGGAGAAGCATCGAATCTTTTCAAACGCGATTGAGTTTAGAATTAGAGTTCACTTTGATTTGAGTAGATTGAAACCGCGCAGTCCGAAATTGAGATGGGTTTTTAAAGTGGGGGCAGTTGGGAATTCGGAGAATTCTAATGATGGGGAGCGTGTTGGAGGAAATGGAGCTGAGGAGAAATGGACGGTGGATTCAGGAGGATGATTTGTGGGAAGATTACGGGAAACCGTCAATGCCATTCCCCCTGTTGTTTTCACGGTATTGTGATTTGCCTTTTTTCTATTTAGTCTTCTTGTGCTAGTGTTGATTGTAGTTTTTTGTCCAAGATTGGAAAAAGATCGAATTTTTATTAGTGAAGCTGTGAATTTTTTGTCTGTGACAGTTGGGTGTTGAGAAATGTTCTTCCTTTTTTTTTCTTTGAAGTACACAATTTTGTTTTCTGGAAAGAGAACTAATGCATTGAATAAGGAATTCTATATATAGTTAGCTAAGTTTGTATAACAATGACGATACTGGGATAGTTTGGAAAACAATCCAATTTTCTATTGTGTAGAGCTGTACTTGCCATAGAAAAAGAAAGGGAAGATTTTTTAACTGATTTTATGAGATAGCAAGAAGAATAATTTAATTATTTTTTATTTTTTGTTGTTGTGGGGAGGGAGTGCATGGGGGAGGGGAGGCATTAGAATTACAGAGACAAGTTCTAATGTTGAAAATGAGTACAACTATGTGCTTTAAATTTGTTTGCACCCTATAAACCCATCATGGAATGGAGAATGGACTACTATCTATTCTGAGAAATACTCAATTAGCTTATTAGAAGTTGGCTACAGTAATGTTAAATCCATTGAATTTCACCCATAAAAAAAAAAAAAAAAAAAGGACAAAAAACAGTTTCTTTTGTTTGATTAAAACATCTGAGTCATTTTCAAATCCTTCTCTATGTCTATTGTGGTGTCGTGACTGCTCTCTGTCTATAAATACAGATCAGAGAAGGCAGGTACCAACGCATACAAATTGGGGACAATAGGATAATTGCTCCACACCTATTGTTGTTTATTTTAATTATATTTGATTCTAATCCAATTATCAAAAAAGTGTAACGGAAGCATGGGCCAGTCCAGCTCAGATTCCTCAGATGCAGGTAACAGAAGCCCAAGGCCTTCTTTTTTTACATTGCACCCAATACATAGAATGACAACTTTGTATGATATATAGATGAGAATTCTAATAAGCATGAGAAGTTGCTGGGATCGACTAAACCATGGTGAGTGTGCCTCTAATACATAAAGCTCACAAGAGAGAAAATTGGAGAAGATGCTTATGGAATGAAATTTGTTGATGGAGATGAAGATTAACTCACCTGGTTTCCCTCATGATCTGGACGTGATTTGATGATGATGATGATCCATGATCATCAAGTAGAAGGAGGAGAAGAAGAAGATGGAGAAGATGAGCAGTAGGAGGGCAAATGAAGAAGCTTCTCTAGTTTCTTCAGTGAATGCAATAATAGATGTGGACACTGGTCCCTGCTCTCCTCCCCTTCGGTGTCTTGACTTGCAATTCCTCTACCAATGCTGATGAATAGAACATGCGCTACCTTATGCCAGTCCTGGCCCTTGTTGCGTTGCAGTCTTCTTTCCAAAACAGGGCATCCACGTACGGTCAACCATCGCAGATTTCTCAGGCGTTGCAGTCCCTTTGGCAAAGACATCATACCGGGGCAGTCGTAGATATCTAAATTTTGAAGCAACGTGAGGTCTCCCACCCACTCTGGCAAAGACCTCATATCAGGGCATTTGGAAATCCCTAAATCAGTGAGCGATGTGAAGGTTTTCACTGACTTTGGCAAAGACCTCATATCAGGGCAATCTTCAATCCATAAAGAAGTGAGAGATGTAAGGTTTTCCATAGACTCTAGCAACTTCATCATAACTGACTCTGGACGCCCTGAGATCGTCAAACTTTGAAGCAATTTGAGATTTTCCAAAGAAACTAGAGAAGACCACACCTTTGGAGAGTCTTTGATTGAAAGCTGGGTGAGGTTTTGCAACATATGAGCTGATAAGGACTCTATATTTTTACAAGAGTCGATTTCCAATCTCTTAAGAGAGGGCAAGACGATCCCATCTCCTGGAAGTGAAGTTTGCTTTTCACACGAATCACTTATTTCCAACACCTCGAGAGAGTTTAGAGGAGGAGACCGCTGCTGCTGCTGCAATCCATCGGGCAATGATAGCACCAGATCATTACACTCTTTAACAATCAGTTTTTTTAGACTAAGGAGATTCTCCAATTGATTTGACAGAGAAATTAATTTTGGGCATTTTGAAATTCTCAATTTGCTCAGGCTGGTATGGTTTGGCCCAAATTCTTCTGGCAAATGCTTGACCTCTGCTAACCCTCCAATAGAGAGCTTGGAAAGTGAGGTGTAGTTGGCCACCGACGCCAATAACATTTCATTGCTTTCAAATATTTGTAATTTTTCAAGTGAAGGAAGAAGATGGGGCAAGCGGACCATCTTAGGGCATTCTTGGACAACCAATTCAACAAGGCGATGGAAGACCACTTGCTCATCATCATCTGCTTCTTGTGGTGACCATCTTTCCAAATTAGGCATGTTGATGAGCTCGACTTTCATCAATGACTGGGATGTGGGTATTTCCATTATATCCCAACTCATTTCGCTAATCTCGAGACTCTCAAGACTTGGAAGAAGAGGAAGCCTTGGTGGTCGCGCTAGTTTTGGACAATCATGGATTTTTAAAGTACGGAGGCATTTGAAGATCACTTGCTTATATGTTTCTCTTCCCTGCTCATCACCATCGCCATCCTCTTGTGGAGATAACCATCCCTCCAAGTTAGGCATATTCCTGAGATGAAGGTCTTTCAATGATGGGAATAAATCTTCGTAGTTGTGACTTCCATCAAATTCAACAATGTGTTTTACAGCACCCATTGTGTCTATCTCAAGTGATTCAAGGAAATCTAGCTGCCCAAGAGGCGGCAGCCATTCACATCTCTTGCAAGACGACAGTGATATTTTATTTAGCTTTGTAAGCTTGTTCATCATCCAACTTGGAAATCCCAAACCCGTGTAATTCTCAACTGATAGCTCCTTTAAATCTGATGAATGAGGTTCAAGGATCTCAATCACTTCCTTTGCATTTCCTTCTACGGCTACTGTTTCATTACGAGACCAGGATAACTTCAAAGAATTGACATGTTTCTTCGCCTTTAAGTCTACTTCACCAGCACATCGAATTTTTGTTATATTATCAAGCCCTCCAATGTGAATTTTCCCCCAAAGCAGATTTAAATCTTTCAACTCTTCTATTCGAGCTCCACTCTCTTTAGCAATAATAAATTTTGGCAACGTCCTGAGAAAAGTTAACTCTCCAATTCCTTTTGGCAAGGGAAAATCCTCCCTTCCATTAAACTCAATATGTCTAAGGCTAATCATTCTCTTCATATTCTTTGGCCACTTCTGGAGGCGAATGCCGAGGACTCTCAGTGTCTGCAAGTTGTGTAAGTTGCATATGGTCTCAGGTAATTCTGTAATCTCTGTATATGAGATGTCAAAGTACCTAAGATGTCTCAACTTGTCTATTGAATTTGGCAGGAAATGAATACTTCTCCAACTTAAATCCAACACCCGTAAGCACCTGAAGCTCAAGCAAACATTAATATCAATAGGACGAAAATATCCATATGCAATCATTGAACGCAGTTTCTTACATTTCTTCAATGCATCCAAATTCTTCGGTTGTCCAGCCCATTCATCATTGCACAATACTAGATGACGAGTTAAACCAGCCCATTCATCATTACACAATACTAGATGACGAGTTAAATCATTCATTGTAGAATCCTCCACAATAATGCATTCTTTTCTGGCAACAGACTTGAGAAGATCATGTATAAGGTCATGCATCTTGTATGACCCGCTGCTATAAAATCCCACATCAATCTGCTGAAACAAGGATCTCCACAGCAATTCCTCGAAAAAACCTTCACCTTTTTCTTCTAGGAGTTCATTTTCATCATCAGAATGAATGAAGCCTTGGGCTATCCATTGCTTGATTAGTACATCTTTATTAAATGGATCCCCTTTGGGAATTACAGCACAATACGCAAAGCATTGCTTCAAAGAATATGTCAAATGATCATAGCTTAGTTTTAATATGGATAGAACTCTTCCCTCCATATCTGTTCGCCGCCAAAGTTCACTATCTCTCACTGACTTCCACTTCCATTCACTTCTTTCAGTTCGCAACATGCCTCCCAATGTCTTGATTGCTAGAGGGACACCACCACACTTTCTTACTATTTCCTCTCCAATTGATATAAAGCTTGTAGGCGGGCATGCCACTTTCTCGAACAAAGCCCAGGATTCATCTTCCGATAGTGTTCCCAGTTGAGGTCTAGGAAGAGCACCCATTATTTGGGTAACTTTATCACTCCGAGTGGTGACTAATATTTTGCTTCCTATAGCACCACATTTAAGCACTGTTTTCAACTCGTCCCATTTATAGTAGTCTTCATTCCAAACATCATCTAAAACAAGTAAATATCTCTTCCCACGCAGTTCTTTTTCAAGATGAGTCGTCAATTGATCCATGCTCAATTGGTCAACAGCTGTGCCTTCATTTGCAGATTTTAAAATTTTTTCAAGAAGCCCTTTCACAATAAAAACCTGAGACACATAGACCCACATCCTTAACTCAAAATGAGCCACCACTCTTTCATGACTATATACCAATCGAGCCAATGTGGTCTTACCCAGTCCCCCCATACCGACTATGGGAATGACGGAGAGGACCTCTGCATTTCCAGGGTCAAGTAGTGAATCTATTAACTCTTTTTTCTCAGCATCTCTTCCACAAGTCTCCGACGGAATCACTTTCGAGGAAGTTTCTCTTTCATTTGAGATAAGAGACTGGTTGCTTGCAGGTCCCCCCATCAAATGAAAATCTTTATTCTCTTTGGCAAGGGCATCTAATCGCTCCCTCAGCTCTTGAATCTTATGTGCTATCTTGAAACGAAAACAAAGCGGATTCAAAGGCGAGAAGAAGTTACGTACCTTCTTTCCCATGCCGTCTTGATTCTCAACTTTTCTTCGTCGATCTTCGACTACAAGCTCATCATGTAAATCTTCTGCATCGTAGACAACATCTTTAAGCTTTCGAAGCCAATCTTTCGCCGACTCGTCCAGTACTTGTCGGCTTTCTGCATCTTGAAGCACGGCTGTAATCCTTGACATGTGGCTGTCCAGCTTTTGTGTCTCCTTCTCTACCCCCAACAGCAGCCTAAGTTCATTTTCCACACCGGAGCTCAACTTGCTCAGGAATTCTTGTAAGACGCTAGAGAGAACTGCTTCTCCTGCCATATCGTCTTCTCTGGGTGAAAACAAAGTGCCAAACTGAAAATAAAAAGAGTTGGATATTGTATCTCAACAGATGTACAGAGTGATTTTATGAGTTGATTGCAATTGGAAGATCCAGCACTTTCAGTAAAGAATAATTCTCTGTCCAACAAAGGAAGATTAAGTGTTATTGCTTTAGCTCAGTTACATTCTTTACTTAAAAAAGCATCCAAAGAAAAGAAGGAATAAACAACTATTTGAATTGAGAGGAGGAGAAACGAATAATTGAACTGAGGCAACCAAGGAGAAAAGAGAGAGAAACGAATAATTGAACTGAGGGAAGCAGAGGGTTTTGCTCTAATAAAAGAACATAAAGCAGATGCTTTCAAGCTATTGCTTTATTTTGCAGCCAACGGACATAAACCATATTTCATTAGATTGGGATGACAGTGAGACAACAGCAAATTAAAACAGTTAACATCAGATTGGAATAGAGTTTTAAATTGATTTTTCATGAGTGATCAGCCACATAGCGGTAATAAGAAAATTTTGGAAAGTGGTCCACTGGGAACATTACAATTTACAAGTCTCCTGACATTGTCACTTCCTTTTAAGTTCTAAATGACTCAACTAATCAGACTAATCACACCCTTTAAGTTTTCTCCTGTTATTATCATAAAAATGCACGAGTATTAGAACTTTTTTTTTTTTTGGATTTTTTGTTTTGCTAGTTTTGTATATTATTTTGTTAAGGTTTTCTCATGATCTTTGCACTAATGTTCAATTTTGGTGATGTTATGAAAATATAATGATAATATTGGGAAAAAAAAAAAAGGTTTAAAGCAACTTCTTCAGAAAAAGGAGAAGAAAGCTCTTTAGAAAAATCAAACAATATATACTACTACGCCGGCAACTTAAGTTTTGTTGATAGTATTGCAATAGAACCGAATTTATCACTATTGTATCATTTCAAAGAAATTTAAATAAATATTATAATAATATCAGTATATCACAATAAATCTAAAGCATTGCAATACTTGCCACTCCAACAAACAAACTAATGAACCCACTTTTTGAAGTACAAAAGTAGAATCATTAGGCCAACCTCCCATGCAATGGGTCAAGTTTCCAACTTGTCCTCAAGTCTTTCTTTTTTTTTGTTTTTTTTTTTTGTTTTTTTTATAACGTAGGGTTCCCAGCCCTTTAGGCTAGAATAATCTCTACGAGCCCAAGAGAGAAAACCGGGTAAAATTCCCTTGTGGCTACAGTGTGGTAGTGCAGTTTTGAACCCACAACCTCCGGGTGCAAACCGTTGTCTAAGACCAGCTGAACAAGTCAACAATGGAAATCTGCCCATCTCACTTCTCACAACAAGACTTATTATATTACAAGAATTAAACAAATCATTTGGTACGTTGGACCAAAAGGTCTCTACTTGAAATCTTAAACTAAGTGCAGGTTACACGGTTTGTGCATGAAAGCATGAAACAGGGAGATCAAATCTTGCAAAACAGTATAAAATTTAATCCTAACTAATGCACCCTCTTTGAATGAAAAAAGAAAAAAAATAATAATCTATACAGTTGGCATGATTTGATAGGACAAAACATCATCTCCCTATTTCAACGAAACAGGGATCCGGACTATATTTGTTTACAAGCAATAACAATTGTATTCAACGTTGATGTAGTAGAGACGAGAATATTGAGGTAGATGTGTAGTAAAACTAGAAATGATAAAATTAGAAATAAGCGGTTTCGATAACATTTAGGGGTAGCAACAATCGAGGATAAAATTAGAAAAACCTGGTTTCATGGGTCTATGGAATATTTTTCAATCTCAGATGCATTTGTTAGAGATTTTTATGGAATTTCACCAATATCTTTTTTATGAAAACTATAGAGAAAGTGTAGATTTAGAGGGTCATTGGGGAGAAACTCTATTAAAGGAGAATCCACATGGAGAAAATGTCATGTGCAGTGTGCTTGCATCATTCATCATTTTCAGATGTTGGACCTTACACCATCATATATTCATATGAAACCAAAACCAATGGATTTTTTTACACTTATATTTGTTTGCTGCAGGATTTTTTTTCGGCACCATTCGGCAGCAGATCCCTTGCATTGGGCCGGATGTGACCACATACCTTTTTTTTTTTTACTTCTTCCTTTTGGCCTTTGGCATTCCTTTGTATTCTTTTGGATGCTGTTTTCCAACCCTTGTATCTCCTCTCCCTTTTCTATAAATCTCTCCAACTTAGCAGAAAAAAAAAAAAAAAAACATATTTTGAATTTTCAGATTCAGATACTTTCAAACCACTCTGCATGAAAGTAAGCAATAGGGGCTAGTAATTCACAGTAGAAGTTATATAAACCTTCAGGCTTTCATGGACCTCCATATCAATACTTAGGCTAGGGGACCCTCACATGATCAGTTTTAACAACTATCAACCTTAAAAATGTACCAGCAGGAAATAACACCCAAAATTGATCTCAACAAATCAGCCATAGGGCTTGCCAGGAAGAAATAGACGACAATAATATCCTTGGAGGGATTTGAATTTCCTGAATGTTGTGATCAATTTTTGTCAACCCCAAGAAAATACATTCCCAATCTTGGAAATCAATGAAATACTGCAACAATGGAAATCTGCAACCAGATGCTCAAAACTTAAGGGAAAAAAAAGAAAGAAAAAAGAATAGATAATTTGAGGCTTCATTTAGGATTGTCACTTTGGGCCTCAAATTGTCTCGAGTCGGCCCTGACGAAAAGAGCAATAATAATCTATTTGCTCTGCTTAATTATTTGATTCACTACCTTCCTACGGCTTCAGTTTTACTTGTGAGAGCTGAGTAAGTACGTTACTATTTAGAAAAAGAGTCATAAGTCATCTAGCGGTACGCAATTATGGACATGCTTGGTAACTTTACTTGTAGGGTAATAGATACATTTATCATTTATAAATTATAACTAATAATATTTATAAATAAAACGAACACTAACTATAATAAACATACAATACGAGCAAGGAATTAAAAAAATCTTAAAATCATAGAACAATAGAATCTGATCTAGTGATTTATCATTATTGGCCATAAAGATTGTAGATGTAGATGAATTTCGAATTTGATCTAGCTTTTTCATTATGAAAAAAAAATGGATTATATTTGAGTTAGTAGGTTATGCTTAACATATATTATAAAAATGACTCACATATATTATCAGAATATATCCACATATATTATTAAAAAGAAGACAAAACCAGATCAATAAATCTTTAAAGAAGATTGCTTTCGAAATAAAAAATAATAATTATAGAGAAAGGTAATCTATGAGAGAGACAGGGTGTGAGAGAGTAAAAAGTACGAAAGATGAAAAAGCGTTAGTGGAGAAACGTTCATTTGAAAAACCTCACTGGTGAAGTGGCAAGGAGGGGTTGAGATTTGTTGGGATTTAAAAAGACACCGTGTAGAGAAAAAGAAGGATGACACTTGCTTTAATGCTTTGTTTAAAGAGATGATTACCGAAAGGTCCCTCATATAGGACTTGTAAGGCCTCTCCAGTCCATCAACTTTTCCTCTAAGCCCTATAGTCCATGTAGCTTGGACATATTTCGGTGAGAGGACTCTAGACACATCACCTCATGGAGAGAGGTCACTAGACACGCCACCTCATACATTTTAATGACTAATTTGCCCTTTTAATTGATTAGGCATAAAACTTTAAACTTTGAAATTTTAAATCTTCCATTCTCCATCTTTTTCTTCCTCAATCCGGACATGGAGAGAGCCTAGGGTTTCCAAGATTGGATTATGATGCGTTTGCGATCGACAGATTGGATCAAGGTTTTTTTATCCGGGCTTCTGCACATGGATCTTCGTTGTAGGAACATGAGAGAGATCAGTTTCGATCTCGAGAGGGCCACACTGATTGGATTTGTGTGGAAATCCGAAGTTACAGACGCTCAGCAGACAAGACTGGGATCGATTTTAAAGGCTGCAGACGACCGGAGTAGATCTGGTGTCCATCGCCATCGCTGGAGAGGGGTTCTTGATTCCGGATTGCATACCGGATTTGAAGCACAGAGGACTGCCATTATCGCTGCCATCGTCACCGAAACCGGAAGAAGAACAGAGAAGACTCTTGAGTTTGCCGCACTTCCCTTCGCCGGAGAAGGAGCGGACCGCCGTGACGATCATCGCCGGAGACTCCGCCGTCCATTGCTGGAACTGTTGCGTCGTGGTCGGAGAAGGAAGGAGCAGCGTTTTCATCGTTTCTGATTACAGAAACCTAAGGAAGAAGAACCAGTTTTGTTTGGGGAAGAAGACTGATTTGGGTTTGGTTCCGGGTTGTGTTCATGTCAGTTTGGGCGGGTTGGTTCCAAGTCAGGTTCAACCTGGCCTGCTCCAGAAGTCCATCCCCATTCCAGTAAAACTCAAATTTATCTGAGTTTTATATTTTTTGTCAAATTTATTTGAGTTTTGGACAAATCCATCTGAGTTTTTGGCTATTTAACTGACTTTCTAGAATAAATTTATTTGAGTTCTGGACAAATTTATCTGAGTTCTAGACAAATCTATTTGAGTTTTTACTATTTATCTGACTTCTGGAACAAATTTTTGTGAGTTCTGGACAAATTTATCTGAGTTCTGGACAAATCTATCCATATTTTTGACTATTTATATGAGTTCTTGAACAAATCTATCTGAGTTATAAACAAATCTATATAAGTTTTTTGCAAATTTATTTGAGTTTTAAAAAAATAAATGTTAGTTTCTGACAAATTTATCTCTATTTTAAAATTTTTTAACTGAGTTTTTGAACGAATCTTTCTATGTTTTTGGCAAATTTATTTGTATTTTCTTAGATCTATTTGTGTTTTTGAATTTTATTTGTGTCTTTTGAAATTTATTTGTATTTTTTGAAATAAATTTAACTGAATTTTTGACAAAAAAGATTTGAGTTTTTTACCACATTGTTTGCTAATTTGGAAAATTGGGTTATCTTAGTTTTGGCAAATGTATTTGTGTTTTTTAATTTTATATACGTCTTTTGAAATTTATTTGAGTCTTTTGAAATTTATTGATATTTTTTTGAAATCTATTTTTATCTTTTGAAATTTATTTTGGATCTTTTGAAATTGATTTTCATCTTTTAAAATTTATTTATATCTTTTGAAATTTATTTGGGTCTTTTTAAATTTATCTGCTTTCTTTTAAAATTTATTGCTTTTTTAAAATTTATTTGCGCTTTTTGAAATTTATTTGCGTTTTTTGAAATTTATTTTCATTATTTTGAAATTTATTTGTGTGTTTTTAGAATTTATTTGAAAATCTCATTAATGAGATTGCATTAATCATGGCCCATTAAATGATAGTTGACTATTATTAATTGGATATCCCACCAATCATGGAATATGATTTAAAGAAAGAGTAAATTAGACATATCATGTATGGAAATGTGTTAGAGGACATTTGGCTGCATGACTCTTTTTTTTTTAGACTGTTTGCAACAAGGTCATACTTTGAGGGACCTTTCGCCGAATCTCCCTTGTTTAAATGTGAAAAGATAGCTTTAATGAGATGTTATACTAATTACTATTATGGGGCCTTGGAGAAAAAAAAAAACTATGACAGTTGCTTGAATGCCTTTTTAGAATTTAAAAAGATGATTTTTATGGGCTTTATTTTTTGGGAGTCCTAAAGCAAGGGCTTTTCTTGCCCAATGGTCGAGCCGTCCGAGAACTTTTCATTAGGAGAAGAGCATGATGGATAGATGCTTATTGAACAAATAATAATTCAAAGCACATAATTGATAATTCCCAGCTACTGTATGAATGTTCTTGCTTATTAGAAAAGCAATCGAAAGGCACAGGAGTCCATATCAAGGCTCGAGAAGATAAGAATGCTCTCAATCATTGAGAAAATATGAACGGTCTAAAGTAACGTTCCTTGAATGTGACCGAATTTCACTTTAATCACGGTTTATCTCAATATAAGATGGACTGATTAAATATAAAATCAGTAATGTGTAAATATTTTATTTTTGGTATCCCAGGTAATTGAGTTGTGAGTTGTGACCCCTCGAAATTCACATGTAATAAGAGAGAAGCCCCTTAGAGTGAGAACTCACACATGCAAGATGTGGGGGAGAGAATGGGGTGAGGTGGGGATGCGAACGAACTAAGCAACCCCTTATTCTCGTAATAAACTCTTATTAAAGTGAAATTTGGTCACGTCAGCGCATGAGGAGTATATTTTCATTTACCCTCCGTTTGGGAAGGGAGAAGGGGAGGGGAGGGGAGGGGAGGAGAGGGAAAATTTGAGGGGGAAAGAAAATGAAGGGGAGGGGAGGGAAAATTAAAGGGAATTTTCCCTCCTCTTGTTTGGGAAGTAAAAAAACAGGGAAAAGAAAAGTAAAAAAATATAATTTTGTTTGTTTGTGAGGTACAGAGATAAAGACCATTTTATCCTTGCTTTTGAAAAAAATTCAATTAGAGTAAAAGGACAATTTAGTCATTTCCAAAACTTTCTCCTCATTTTTCCCTCTGTTTTGGGGGGAAAATTTTTTAGGGAAATCACATAATTTTTCCCTCTATTTCCCCCTTCCCCATTTTCCCTCCCCCCTTCCCTAACACCCTCGAAAATCATTTTTCCTGCACTTTTCCACCATTTTTTTCCTCCCCGATTTCCCCCCGTCCCAAATAGAGAGTTAGGGGTTTAAATTATTAATTAAATAAATCCTAATGAGATTTCTCATTGCAATTCTGGCACATTGTGTCTGAATCTCATTTGAAGTTGTCCATGTAAAATAGGAAGAGGGATAAGGATCCCCTGTTTGGACCAAACAGGGGATCCCTGTTTTGACCAAACAGGGCCCTCCACATGGGAGGGCGAAAGGGGAGCGGAGGAAAGAGAAGCTGACTTGTTCTATCCTCCGCCCCCCTTCCGCCCCCACGTAGAGGGCCCTGTGTGGTCTAAACAGGAGATTCTGTTCGAAGGAGAGGAGATACTTTTGCTTGAATAAAGCAAATGCTTTACGGCTGTTACTTTCTCCTTTGCAACAGACGAAGAGATATACTACATAGTACATTACATTTGGATGACAGACAACAGCAAATTGTGTCAGTGATTGATTGATAAAGCCAATTAGGCTCTCTACCGCGTGAAGAAGACGGGGCTGATGGGATTTGTCAATGTGTAATGTGACCAAACGGCCCATGATGATAAAATGAAAATAGGGATGGTGGGCCACGTAAGAGGGTGAGCACATCTGTAATTAATCGGGATCCAACGTGAGAATTGACCCATTGTGACCGTCACCATGGGAATTCTATGGATCTTGGCTCTTTGATTTTTTATTAGATTTTTTAATATTTATAAATTCAAAGGAGGATTATGAGATCCCACACCTTAGAAAATTTATAAGTACTCCAAACTGGGCTTGTTTCATTGTGGCATTTTCATTTTGATCTTCTAAAGTTAGGATGACTGGAAGGGTGCCAGTCCAGAGGTTTTTATATACCGTTTGCACTTCTTAAAATATTACACTTTGGATGGTTGTTAAAAATTCAAAGGGTATTTTAAAATGCTGGGTTTTATTAAAATCCAATTATATTTCTCTGACACGTTGAAAATCTTTTGAAATTGGAAAATATGTCTCTCTATTCTTATGTCCAAGAAACTGAAATAGATGACATCGACAATCAGCACTTTGAATCTGAAAATGGCTATTTCCATATATATCCATGCACTTCTAACTACTAAATATCCTATTAGTTGAGTTACAGCTTTGGGACAATCAAGAAACAAGCTTAACAACAAATATTCTATTTTTCATACACAAAGGAGAATAAAGAAGTGCATATTCCTCATACATGTACTACAAAATAGAAAGAGAAGGAAACTGAGTTCTCATGGGCTGCAACGAAATAGAAAAATTTAGAAATATAGTATATACCTTATCAGAATTTAGCAAAGAGGAGGTCTTCAGAACTTGCTTCGGATTGCTGTTTTCCCAAACCGCTTGTGAGAGATATTATGAATCGGATCTGAGTTATGGCATATATGAGATACAGTCAAGCTAGAGCTAGAAGGAAGTAATTGGGAAAGGTTTGCTAGACTTGTCTTGACCTCTGCTTATGAAGTAATTGGCTATGATTCAACTGACAGCTGAAGTAAAAACTTGGAGGAATCTTCTCAGTTTCTCACATGGGTAGGGTATCCCTATAGAAAAAAAATTTAGTGGACAACAGTGGTGGCCTTTTGACTTTTTTGAAAAAGATGGGCCTAGCCTCTTAGCTGAAATACAAGAGAAAATGATAATAATTATAAGGAGAGTGCGTAATGTTTTCTCTTTTCTATTTTGGGAGAAGAGCAGAGTAGATTGTTGCTTTATGGTTTTAACATTGAACAAATAATTCAAAGCACATGGTTTTGCTTGGTCTGCACTAAACCAACAATTCAAAGCACAAAATTGATAATTCCCAGTTACTCTAAGATTATGGACGTCCCTTGCTTATTAGAAAAGCAACGAAGGGCACACCCAGTGGTTCAGACCACAAGAAAGCTCACTCATTGGAAAAATATAAACCGTCTAATATAAATTATCCTCCTTTATAATGAGATGTGGCCTAATTTTTATTTTTTTTACAACGCAGGTTTTCAATCTTTTGGGCCAGTTAGAATAATCCCTACGGGCTCTGGAGAGAAAGTCGGGTAAAATTCCCCCATGACCCCAGCATAGTAGTACAGTTTCGAACCCACAACCTCCGAGTGCAAACCGTGGTCTTAGGCCAACTGAGCTACCCCACGGGATTGATGTAGCCTTATATAACTTCATTAACAGTTTATCCCACTGAAGATTGGTTGATTGAGTATAAAATTAATAATGTGTAATATATATATATATATGAATATTTATACTTTATTTGTATGTTTTACATATAGTTAATTAATTTTAAAGTGAAATTCGGCTGCATCGAGCAAATAAGGAGAATATTTATATATAAAGGACTTAGATTATTAATTAGATAAATCTAAAGAGATTACTAATTGCAATTCTCACACTTCTTGCGAGCCATTAGCAAAAAAAACACTTCTTACGAGCCTGAGTTTCACTAGAACCAGTCCGTGTAAAATAAAAGGAAATTGGTTTTGGTAAAAAAAGATGGGAAGAAATTGAATTGAGGGGAAAAGACACTTTTGCTTGAATAAAGCAAATGCTTTCCAGATGTTACAGTTTCCAAGCAAAAGCTTTCCAGCCCTTACATTTTCCAAGCAAAAGTATCTCATCCAGCTGTTACTTTCCCCTTCATAAAAAAAACGAACGTGATATAAATTATCACAATATCACACATGATTGCCTTTATTATTTAATCATTTAAAGAAATAATTCTTTTTATTTTCCTTCAACTTTTAAAGAAATAATTCACTTCTATGAAATTACATGGGAATGGGACCAACCCAAAAGATGGGTCGGATCAAAAATTCCCACCCATTCTGGTAAGGAGTGAGGATTAGCCACAAGAAATGAGAGAGAGCATAAATTATCAATCGATGGACTAGGCACTAGTTTTATAGGACATCGAAAAAATGATACATTAGATAGAACTTCTGGAAAGATATCTTTACTTTGGTAATTGGTGCCGAAACCATCGAAAAAATGATACATTAGATAGAACTTCTGGAAAGATATCTTTACTTTGGTAATTGGTGCCGAAACCAACGGTTAATGGTGTCATCACGCACGGGAAAAGCGTCCGAGTGTAGGTAGAGCTCCATCTGCTAATCTTAGATTCCCTGGCACCTTACATTATTGAAGTGCGTGAGTAGTATGGTGCACGGAGACTGACAGTCATGTGCTTCGCCTGTCAATGCACGTGCATTTCCAGGCCAATAAATATGCTGGCCCCATTGTTGTAGGCTTGCGAGCAGTGGGGTCCATCCATGTGATGTCCTAGTTGAATGCGCCATTGCGCATTATTGGTATGGTCGGCTGAAATAGTGATTGTGGGCCGCCCAGTGACAACTTTTTTTTTTTTTTTTTTTTTTTTGTATCGGAGGGCTCCCAACCCTTTGGGTTGGACTAATCCCTCCGGGCCCAGAGAGAAGCTGGATAAATTTCCTGTAGCCCTAATGTGGTAGTGTAGTTTCGAACTCACAACCTCCGGGTGCAAACCGTCAGTGACACCTTATTTCAATTATTTGTATTTCGCTTTTGGCTTTTGGGAGCGTCAAGTGAAGAAGACTCGTTCAAACAAATATCTAGCCCATTTTAGACTGAGACTTGCTCTCATTCGAGCTAAAGCATTTTCATTAGAATCAATAATCAAATCGAACTTGTCAATTTTTTAATTAACCGATCCGATCCGACTGATGGAGGGCTTAAACCGAACCGAGCCGAACCAAATGGTTCGGTTCGGTTCGGTCGGTTAAACCGTTATTTTTTATTTTATTTTTTTGAAAATCAGACATTGAGAATTTCTAAATGATGATACCCCGTCCTTTACATTTATTCTAATGTGTAGTGCAAACATAAAAATCCAACATTCTAGACTGGACTAAACATATATAAAAAATAATTCTACTCCAAAAAGAGAGTTTGAACTAAACACAAGCTCACAAAAAAAAAAAAAAAAAAAAAAAAAAAAAAAAAAAACCAGCTTGCAGTGAAACATTTATTCCACCTGATACAATTTGGAATTACAATAGAATAATTGTTCATGTCAAGAAAAGTCACACACAAATGGAATCTATATCAGAATCCAATACTGTATTTTCAGAAATAAAGGTTTTTTAACACATTGGTTATGTGAGACCAAAACCAACTATCAAAAGACTAGGCTCTACTGACTTTTCTAGCATTTTCAAGAGTGTAGCTTTTTAATAAAAACTTAATTGAAATGAGGTAGGAATTATAATGGAAGGAAAACACCCTGTATGGTAATCCTTCCATCTGCAATGAAGTATCAAAAAGCATTTGAAAGATTAGAGGAGATGTACTGAGGCAGTGTTGACGGTTGAGTTCATGTGAGAATGAAGTTGTGGAATGTAACTTTGAAAGCAGTAAAAAACAAAACCTTAAGGTTAAAATAGTAAAAAAGCAATACTTAAGTTACTGCATTCCGGCGGTTCGGTTTAAGCGGTTAACCGTGGGTTCAAACCAATAACCGACCGATGTAAGCAGTTTTTATGATTTTCAAACCGTTAACCGAACCGATCTACTATAAACTGATCCGAACCGCCCGGTTCGGTCGGTTCGGTTCGGTTTGGCGGTGATACCGGATTTTTTGTATAGCCCTAATTTTCAGACCCTCATTTCCCATGATTTGACAATATGATTAATTTCACTATCATCAAATCTTTACCCATCCATGAATTGAATCTCAAGAAATTCTACAGTTTGTATACCACTAAAATATTATCCATGAGGAAATGGAAGCTCAGATATGAATATCCTCAAATATGAGTTTAAGCTTGTGAGTTATTTCACAAAAAACTGTTAAAATTAAATAACTACATCTGAGAAAATGGGAGATGAGATATGAAAATCCTCAAGAACGATGATTTTCTGTAGCCCAATGCACCGGGGATTTATTATTGCCAAACATTATGGGTTTTCCATGACTGAAAAATTGATGATGAGTCTCCAAGGATTTGATTGCCTAACACGACTCCTAGGGTGAATGTGCGAAAATGATTATTGTACCCAAGTAAGAAAAAAAAAAAAAAAAGATCACAAGATAACCTCCCTTTTGCTATTATCCTAGTCATTCAAATCATGTATCATTTTGGGAGATTTAAATTAATATTTAGGGGTAATATGGAATTTGGGGGGCATGGATGCCCTAACCTCATGCCTTTTTAAAAACCCTTTTGTAGAGCTCATTTGACTTGACTTTCTATGGATTTAATTCTAATATAATCCAATACAAATAAAAAGGTAAAATCTTGCAATCTCAAAAATGCCTTTCGAACATTTCCATACAAACGAGTCTTAATCTTGACGATAGGGTTGTAAACGGATTGGTTCCGATCCAGATTCATAGTGGTCGTGGAACCAGAATTATTAATAAAAAGGTGGAATCGCCCAAGATTATTAATGAGATGATGAAATTGGAATTGATTTTGTATATAGGACGGGTTCGGATCTAAGTCCTATTTGGATCTAAATAAAAATTTATATTAAAAAATTTAATTTTTAAAATAAATTCTCAAAAACTAAAAAAACATGTCAGGCCTCATATCCATGTGTCCGAACGAAGGAAGAATAAGACCCGAACCATTTAATTACTGGGGACTAACCCAAAATCAATTTTTAAGGGTTCAAAACGTCCGATTAATTGGAGAATCGGGACTATTTACATCCATACTTTGGGCAATTGGACGAAGTTTGGTGGGGAGTCACATCACAAGGAGACAGCGCCATGTGCTGTGCGTTTGGATTTTCTTCCATTGCCTCTCATATCATTTTCGGGTTTTCACCTCCAGACATCGAGTACGACTGCACTCCTAGACACGGTTGTAGGCCCCACCCGTAATGTCCGAGTCAATGGATCATATTCATACCCATAATGCTTGTGGAACGATGAAAATAGTAATTGTGGCCCACTCAGTGGTTTTGATTTCAACCATTCACACTGACCAAATTAGATTTACCAGCGGGTGGCTTTTGGACGCGTAGAAAAAAGCCGCATAGAAACTGGATGGAAAAGAACCAGAGGAGAAAAGTGACGACCTCAACTTTCACCAATTCTTTTTTCCAGTGGTGGCAAACAGGACCGTTTGGACTAAATGGGTCGGACTCGTTTATTAAATGAGTTAGATTGTCCTAACTAAGTATATGACCGGCTTACTAAACATGTCTGAAAGTCATAACCCACACTCTCTGAAGGTTAATCTGACTGAACCCACATTAACCGGCAAAACCCTTGTGGGTTATTGTGGGTCTGGTTGACCCACATAACTCGTATCCAAAGTTAAATTGATTAACAACCATTTAAGACATTAACCATACACAAAGTTTAAATTAGACCCAAACCGATAAGTTAATTTGTAAAAATAAGATAAGATCTAAAAGAACAATCCTTAACTTTCTAAATCCTACTGGTGCAAATTAAAACCTATCATGATAAGTAATATGGACAAGCTTTGTTTGGATTCTGATAAGTATAATGTTAATTTATTTTGTATACGATTTTAAATCAGACTTAGGCTTAACTGATATTAGGTTGAAGTTTTAAGCCAATGCATATGCGTCATTATGCTATAATTCACAATTCTCTTTGGCTTGTGCCTGCATAAGGAAAAATATTGTGGAAGCTAGCAAGAACTCAGTTATTGCTTGACAATTTTATTTTATTTATGCCATATACATTGTATTATCTTCATATCTATAATCCTCATACGGAGAAGAGCAGGTAAAAGTATTCTCAAGTAAGTGTAGCATACATTTTTTAAAATAGTAATTATAGAAATAGAATAACAAAATTATCAAAAATAAAATAAATTTTTTTATAAAATTAATTATTGAGTATAAGTATTAGCTGCAAGAAAAGAATAAATGGGTTTATGGGTTGAGCCGGGCTAGATTGACGGGTCAGATGGGCTTGTACCAGCTCTATTTCTTTTCCCTCGTCAGCCGAAAGTTCTTGCTCAACTAGGGAGCAAATCTTGCTCAGCAACTCGTCTTATGTGAGAAAAAACAAAGTGAAAAAACAGTAAAAAACTTGTGTCTTAAAAGATGCATGTGGGTATTTCGATGTAATCACTAAATGCATCAAGTTCATCAGGATTAAATATGTTTTAAGGGTGTGTTTGGATAAATACATAATATAATATTAACAAGTTTAAATATTGTAAGATTTCATTATCATATAACAAAATAGTGTGTGTCACATATGGTGTTTGGCAATTCTCACAAATTTCAATGTACCTTTGAAGTTTTGGCAATTTATAAAAAACTCACATGATGATGAACCGAATAAGAGATGGAATGAAAGTAATTAATTGACGCAATGCAAGACCTAAAAATTAGTAATCACATGTGTTAACAATCATGGTAGGACCCATCTATTATTAAAAATTCACAGGATTAAAACCTTGAGATCCAAGCAATGTTGTTTAATTAAGGTAGGTCGACCAATAGTCATAGTGTAATGCATCTAACGGTGATTATCACAAATGGGCCTATCTAGTGGGGCCATAAATGTCTTCTCTTGAACAATTGCCTCGTGATTTACACCATCTTTGCTTGGATTTTCCATAGCAGATCACATATTAAGGATAAGCAGAAGAAACTCATAATTTCAAAGAAAATGAAGCAATTTTGGTTGTAGTCCACGAGGAAGAAAACGCTTTAGCAATGGAATTAGTTATAAGTTAATTAGTTTGTGTTATTCACATCTACCCTTATAATGATTAATCTTGTGATTGTGAAATTTTTAGTAATTGCTATCATCAGTTTCTATGAAATCTATTTTCATAGTGATTTTATATCTGTAGAAAATGAAAATGAAGATTTCATATTTTTGTTTCATTTTCTATGGTCTTCAGTCTTCAATGTTTTGGTGGCAAAATTTTATCCGCAGTGGATTGTGTTTCTCAATCTGCTAAAAATTGGCTTTCTAACTCAGGCATGAATTTGCTTTTCTGAAAAGGTCTCAGAGTCATACTAAAGATGGCTTGGTAGTGTGTTCTCTCTCCCTATCTAATTGTCAAAGATGTTGGCAGTCTTGAGAGAATAGTAAATGCAAGTGGCTGAGGGAAGACATTGACTTGTTGACTTGGGAAGGCAAAAGTCTTGGAGTTGCCATGCAAATTCTATAATTGCTTGTCTGGAGAAGAGAAATCTGATAGGGCAATTAAAATTGCTTCAAAAAAATAAAAATAAAAAAATCAGACCAGCATAAGTAGGCCAGTAGAAGCATGGGTGTAACTTGGCTTATTTTTATTTTTTAGATTTGCTTAATCGGAAATATTATATTAATACAAGGTACTGAAGGAAACCCACAAAAAGAATACAAGCATCACAAAGATGCAAAACAAAAGGCCTAGCTCCTAAGAAAGCAGAGCATTGGCTGGGGACAGAAAATAGAACAAGAAGTTTCAGAGCATAAGATGCCTATAACAGGAGAAACTGAGGGAGAATAGTAGAATTTGGCATTTAAAAAATACATTACATTTTGTAAAGCTCACGGTCTAGAAAATACAATAGGGCGTTTGATAAGTCATCTACCAAGAATGGACATTATTTGACATTCTTAAGCATTAGATTCTTACCTTTGAATTTGTGTTCGACCATTGCCTTGGATCGAATAACTAGTAATGTTAAGGGTATTTTCTATAAGGTGGCATTTTTTTTTTTTTGATGGCTAATCAACAATTGTATCTTGCATTTCATATGACAGTGGGTATACCACAACATGCCATGTAGCTATTGAGGTAACAGTTTGCAATTAATGCTAGAACTTGACGAGCTACGATGAAAATCTTAAGATAAATAATGAACTCAACATTGTATGGAATTGGGGCAGTTGGCATAACTTGCCATGTTTTGGTGCTAAGCACAACTTGCCACAATAGGAAATATTAGGCAAAGTGTGGGATATATGAGGATGGAAATGCATCAGTTTGGGTTGGTTCATATTAAATTGAGCACCATGATCAATGCTATGCAAATGCTCAATCCAAACCTGCCCCATTCATTAATTTGGTTGAAAGTATGAAATGGTCACTTAATCACTAAGTAAAACTAAGGTTGGTCGGCAGTTCATACTTCAGTTGGTCAGCTTGGGTTGACTTTATATATAAAATTGGCAGGTCAAATAATAAGAATTGACTTATATATTCTAAATTCAACTTATTTGTTAATCTGTTCAAAATGGTGGACCCGAACACTGAATTACCTAATTGGAATGATCGTTTAGATCAAGACTCTCCACTGACATGTTCCCGAGAGCATGGATCAACCAGAAAAAGTAGTTGTATTGCATATAGGAATGGGCATTTATCTTATATTCTTAACTACTAGAGGGATCCCTTTAATAGTTTCATTGGAGAATCCACATCAGGTGGAGAAAATGCAGTGTGCAGTGTGTTATGATCTTCTTCTAGCATCCATCATTTTCTGATTCCAACCTTAATTTAGAAACTCCAAGAAAGCAGCACATTCATTTGGAGCTGTTTGGATTTTCTATAGATGGGGGCACCATAGAGTTCCACTCCCTCACTCACGATAAGTGGGAGCAAGGACACTCCAAAGATCCTAACTCAAAGATTGCATGAGGTTTCTTGGGCATAATCCGGTCTAGAGTTGGACATGCTCTACATTCCCACCTAAACATATACGTAACAACGTGGTGTCGATCCATGAATAAATGTGCACTCGGGACCTAGATGGTAGGCCCCACCCATTAAGGTACATGGGCCTAACCCATTTAGTCTGAATCCAATGTGTCCTTGGGTGGAATGATTGGAGCTCTGATGTGGCCTTCCGATTGAAAATCCAAGCTGCTAAAAATGAACGCCCTCAACATTTATTTGATGTCCTTAAATTTTACTCTAATAGGAGTTGATCCTTAATCATATGATTAGTAACATAATTCAAGGGGAGGACGTTCCTTTTTAGGGACTCGGGCTTTCAACGGATAAGCCCCTACCTTGGAGTTCCACTCATTAATCTCATGATCCTTTTGAGTACAACACTCAAACGATCTTGAATCAAACCCATTATGTATATGGTAGACCAAAATACTAATTGTGTGCCACTCGGTGTTTATTTCAACCTACATATACTCACAGCATGAGGAATAGCCCAATAGGGTCCCAACTCTAATTGAAGTAAAATTTAGAGAGAACCAAAGACATTTATCTTGAGCAATTTAAAAATTCAATAAGATGACCCAATTGTTAATGGATGTGAATTAGGCATCTAATATATGACTTTTTTTTTGCGAGGGGAATGAAATGCCGAGTAGGTCCACTTATTGAAAATTTGAACTTAAAAAAATGAACGCCCTCCTCTTGTTTGAGATGTATTCAGATTTTTCTCCAATGAGTTGGTCCCACTATAAAATTGATCATATAGTGAATAATGTGATTAATGCATTTTTTTTTAATAATACATAAGAGTGTGCGAATTATGGTAGAATAAAATTTGTTTGCATCACATTCGAGGGAATGGTGTTCATGCAATAGTTGAAATCTTCAATAATTGTGCCCAATTGTTGAATTCCTGTCACGACCCGGACCCGAGATCAGAGTCATTAGGGTTAACCCCCGGTCGCGATGCTCATACTTACTCCCGTGGATCCGAATTAAACCGAAGTTAATCGAAGTCTACAAGGGATCTTGCATAATACCTGTCAATGTACAGTGTGCGGAAATATACAATAATATACATTGACAATAATTTAAACAACAAAATCATTACTTTACTTTGAACTGTAAAGTTCACTTTACATCATTTCATTGTTCCTAGCATTAACCACTGCATATTTAAACTACAATGCAGGGGACCTCATATACAGTATCTATAATACCAAAATGAATATACCATTAATTCCTAAAAAGGTTCCCAAAATATTCCCTGTTATTCGCTCTCCAAGCACGTTCATTCGGCTAGACCTCCTGGAGGTAGCGAATGGGCCTCCTTCGCTGGCGGGACGGTCTCAGAGGAACCGGCACGGCCAACTGAACCTGTAATATCATCAGTAATACCATGAACACGACGGTTCAACAAGATATACATATATTTATGGCATGTTTGACAATTTCTAACAATTCATTGATTTCCAATCTAGATAATCAATGGTAAACAAAAGTAACAATAACAATAATATTGGCAACTACATTCATATTGGTTTCAACTCCATTCAGTTCTTCCAAAAGGAAGCAATTCATATTCATTCAATTACCGACATTTATATCGGTTTCATTTCCATTCAATTCTTCCAAACGGAAGCATTTCATATTCATTCAATTCAATTTAGCATTTATTAGGACTCGTCAGTCCCTTGACCTTTCGGTCCAAATGCATTGAGATCTCGCAGTGTCTTGATCAGAGATCACTGGTGTCTCACGGAGCTCCGGAACGCTCCCAATTCCATCTGTTGCAGCAGGATTATTCAATTCATTGTTACGTGTAACGATCCGGCCCACCTGGTATAATATTGTCCTCTTTGGGTTCCACACGGTTTCCCGCAAGGTTTTGTTTCCAAGCTCCCACACGGTTTGCCCAAAACGCGTCATACCAAGTAAAGCTCGGCACCGTACATATAGCCCAGTCTCTGGGCAGCCTCATAGGCGATGTGGAACGTGTTCTCACATTCGTAATATTCATTTATCCATTCATTCAAATTCATTATAATAATGAGTTGAGGAAACCACTATGTAGTGCCAGACCCTTTAACAATTCATCTTAATCACAATCTCATTCGAAACTAATCCTCTAACCCACCCATAAGTGAACGGTTGTTATCGATGCACGAATTACTATTGATGATATTACTTAAGTATGTGTGCTTTAGGATAACCCTCGTTAACACTTAGGATGGTCTAAACACAATTAGTACTACTCTCTAAGCTTAAACTCTTAATCCCGGAATTTTTTGGACTTAATATACACTTTCCGGACAATTTCCAGTGGCCCAGGTCGACCTGGCAAGGCCCCCCGGTCGACCAGCAGTTGTATATGAAAAATCGGAACAAAAATTTGATCAGGCGCCAGAGGCACCTGATCCAGTGTGCCCGGTCGACCGGGCCCTGTAGGCCGGTCGACCGGCCACACTGCAGCAACAGAACGCAGAGTTCTGTTACTGCAGGGCCTTGAATGGTCTTCAAGCCATTCCTTTTTCCCTCTTTCTTTCCCTGCTGACCTAATAGGCAATTAGTGTATAGAATTAACAATAACACACAAATCTTAACTAATTACCTAATCTAATCACAATTAACACAAACGAATAATTAGGGTTTCAAACCCTTAAAGCTCCTTAATCTTTAATTAATCATCTATTTCCATAAAAACCATGAAAACATCTTAATAAACATAAACATATGGATATGCTTGCCTTAGTTTGAAGCTTGATTGATGTCAAACCCTTTTCTTTACCTAGATTGAGTTACAATTCCTCCCTCTTGAAGCTTTAATTCCAAGAAGAACTTTAAGAAGACGATGATGATGATGATGAAGTTGAAGAAGATGAACTCCTTCACTTTAATCACCTCAATTTCACTCTTGATGAAGAACAAAAGCAAAGAAAGAAGAAGAAACGAATGAAGAGAAATGTTGCCTAGGGTTTGGATGAGATGAATGAAGTTCATCTCATCTTATAAGGGAATTTTTGCATTTCACCCCGCCTTTCATTCTTTCATTTACATTTCAAGTCAATTAACGGTCCACTTTGTTCGATATTCGTCGAATAACGTCAAGCCTTTTATACAATTCATCATACTCGTCGAGATACACATGTTGGTATCAAGACTTTCCGAATTCGACAAAATACGTACAAATACGTATTTACACACAAGTTCTTAATTTGGCTTGTTTGAGCTCAATTTCTCTTCCATTCCTTTTCTAATCGTAGTTACTATTTTACTAAGCCTAAGTTCCTCACTTTAGGCTAATTCCATCTCATTTAGTCATTAGCTCAATTAAACATGCTCAATGAGTCTTAATGGAGATTAATCAGAGTTAATTTGGATTAACTCGGGACGGAGCCTAACAATTCCACTCTCCTGTGTGTTTGTTGTTTAGAAAGTAGAGAAGCAAAGCCAAAATGCTTTCCTTTTTTATCAGCACACGCACACAGGACACATCCAACGAGCATTATCAAGATAAGATATTATGAGCCAGTGTGCTGTGTGCATCGAAGACCATCAAGATCTGTGAAGACTATCTAAGAGCTGGCCTGGGAGGTTTTTGATATGATTCAGTAGATTCTATGCATGAATAAAAATACTGGAAGACATACAAGATTCTCTATGTAAGAAAACTCTGCACACTGAAATCTATTTAAATACAGAGGAAAGGAAAAAAACAAGTAAAAAGAAAGAATGCCCCGCCTCTTTTCCAATTTCTTTATCTCATTTTAATTTCTCATCTCAAAGGATTCTAAGTTTGATTAGGTGTCTAAGTTTTGGACTAATGAGGTTAAGCTGATGAAACCATGTCTATTGGGGATATGGTTTTTGTGACGTTTTGGTATTTCATTATATTTATATTAATTATTATTATTATTATTATTATATAATTGATTGTATTTTAATTAAATAAACGATTAGTCTAAGTGGGGACCACGCTAGACTTAGGTTGGTGAGGTAGGGTTGTTGGATAGGTGTCTTACCCATAGTTAACCCAAGTCCAATTTAGTGGAGCAGTTTTTCTCAAACCAAAACTCTAATCCTTCTCTAATCCAAACTCCTATATTATTTTAAAACCCAAACTCTATTCTTTAGAATTTTAGTTAGACTACAACTCTTATTTTTATTTCCTATTTATACACAACCACACTCTTTTATTTTCACACACAACTCTCTCTCTCTCTTCCAACTTTTCTCTGGGTTAGCACCTTTGGGCTTTGGCAGTAGGAATTCTAGACTGTCTCCTTCAACCACGGATCTCAGGCAAGTACTTAACCATAATTCATAGATTTAATGCTTGTGTTCTTCTTTGATTCGTGTGTGGATGCATGTGGAAACCCCTTTTATGCCCTCGATGTTTGATTTTCTCTTTTTGTGATGAGACCTTACTTATAGATGGCAACCATTCGTTGGTTTCAAGAAGTTCGGGCGTGAGTCAATGTGAAGTTATTTTTCTTTTATTTAATTAGTAGGGCGGGACCCATTGTTCGATCCGATCAGAGATCGGTCCATTCTCAGGTCCGTAATTGTCTCGGCGATTCTGCTAGTGTGGTTAATCCAGGGGCAGGGGCCACTATCCAAGTGGCCTTGTTAAGGCATGGCGTGTAGTCCACCACTCCTTGGACCGAGTGCTGTGTGGCTGTTTACAACATGGACATGAAGTGGGAATTGGCGGTCCGTGAGTGCATAGAAAAAGTGTGGCCCATTATCCAGCCCATTCGATTTCTACAGGCAAGAGACAATATCCAGCCACCTGGATGAACTTCTGTGTATGGGCCCTGACCTATTATACACTTGGAAAAAAGAAGAGAATGGTGATGACAGATGATGTCATCCCATGTGACCTTAGTAGTTTTTATAAATTAGAAATAAGGACCTTGATGGTTTTATAAAACTAAATTAGACCCCTTGGCTTATTTTTATAAAAATTGAATTTGGAAACATATTGGATGGGGTCGGGTTTTCAAAAATTATAAACTAAAATTGTTAAATCTTATTATTATTTGCAAATTAGTTTTGAATGGTATCTTTGGTTTTTAATGTATTAAAATTATATTTTTGAACTCTATTAATTAGATCTTTGGACCAAGTAAATACCGTCCAGGCACACGGTATCTTACCAACGTTGGGTTCAGTACTTCGTATGACTTCGGGGAAATCCTAATGGAATCGGGCTCAACCCATCTCTATTGGAAAACCCTTAATTGGGTCTATGCACCATTGATTGATAAGGGATGTGTTGATCTTTTATCTATTAGAGATTCTTGTGGTATCGGGTACAAGACCTTATGTTTGACCGTAGGATTGGCTTGTGATTATTTCTTGACATTCGGGTTTGCATACATAATTGAGTTTGATATTCGATCTATTAGTTGCATACCCTATGATTGATTGGATATAGACCGTGATGTGGCATGGCAATCGATTGAGACATTGTAGAGGTTTATTCGAATTATTCGTTTGGTATTCGATTATGAATTATTGTGCAGCCAGCCCTTCACTTTGACTTAGGTTTCTGTGTCAAGAACATTACTGATCATTAGGTCTATTCTACTATGATATGTATATATATGTATATTGATTTGGTCATATTCGAACGACTGCGGTTGTATGTGGACGGCTGATCACCGATGTATACGGACACTCTAATATCCGAATTTTGAACCGGTTTATCCGGCCTTTGATTTCGATTTCGAACAGGTTTATGACCGCCAGCCTTAGAACGGGTTTTCCCGCTTTATGATTAGGGTTGACCACCCAAAGCAGTAGCAGTGCTTCTGTGTGATTATTGTATTGCTCTATTGTGTAGATTGGATTTAGGTTATACGTTCTTTTCATCATTGTTCCATTGTTAATCTCTTATGATCATTACCTGTCTTTACTCTTATTGATCTTGTATTTTATTTATGAATTATGCTTTCGTACTTGCTGTTTACTTTGTTTATTGGTGCATAGGTACCAACCCTTACCCTAATGTGGAGACGGAAGATGGTCAAACGTTTCAAGCGTTTGAGCCAGTTGACGAACCTGAGTGGAGAGCCGGGGATGGCTACGAAGCCGTCTGAGCCTACTTGAGAGAGAACGTCATCGTAGAATTTCTTTAGATGAACTTTCTTTAATGATAAAATTTTCTTTAGTAATTATTTGATTTATTCTGCAACTTTAATTATTATTTCTTCATCTGACGATGGTGTTGGATCTTAATTATGAACCTTGGATACCAATTGAAATACGCTTCCGTTGAATTTAATGAAATTTATTTTGACTCACCACGGTTTGCAATATGTGGGTCCACTTTTGGAAGCTTGTGTTGTATTAAACACAGGAAAATGAATATATATTCTTATTTTTCACGTTATCCCATGGTTGTATTTTTTTGGGACGTGACAGTTTTGATATAACAATAACTTAGAAAAATCATGTTTATTGGCATTCATTGGCTTCTCTGTTGCTCCCAGGCTTTTCATTCCAACATTTCTAAAAGTACTGGCCTCCCCTCTCCTCTTCTTCTGGTTTCCTAGAAACTGCGACTGGCTGAAGGAGAAATGATGAAAAAGAACCACAGAAAACCTCTCAGCTCACCAATGAGAGCTAACTGAAGCAGTGAGCCGAAAAGGAGAGCAATGGCTCAGAAGCTATTAAGCAACAGAGCAAATGCATAAGCAGTGGAGCCATAGAACAGTTACCAATATCAGATGAACAAAATACAACATTTTCCTAGTGAAGTTAGTGAGGTGGGGTCAAGAGGATTTGGCGCTCCGCCGAATTTTCTTTCCGTGAGAAAGGAATTATGCATTCCTACCCCTCCATCGGGAAATCAAAATCCACTCTATTAAAAAAAACAATTAATTTTTTCTTTTTTCCATGAGAAAAATATGTGGCACCAAACAATGGAACAGTGTGCTACACAGAAGATTAGATTGATTTTCCTATTTGTGGAAGAATCCTCTCTCAGCACAAACACATTCTAGAACTTTGTTAAGAGGCCAAAATGCTGTTTTCACTTGAATACATTCTCAAATTGACATGCGTCAGCTTTGTAATTCAAAGCCAAACAACTCAATGTATCTCACCACAGGAACCATATTTTATTACTTTTCATCGTCATCAGCCACCATAATAAAATTAGAGTTATCTAATCATAACAATTGAAAGCAGTTATCTCCTCCTCCTCATCATCATCATCACACAACAATTTAAAGGAGTTATCTCATCATCATTACAAGTAATTATCAATAAGGTGTATATAAAAATAACAAAGACTGAAAAACTAAAGCCATTGGGTTACTGTTTGATCATTTTTGCATTGAGTACAACTCTTACATTTTAAGGGTCTAGACTATGTGATCCATATGAGAACCTACAAAATGTATATACACAATCCCAAACATAGAACTGTTAAGGGAAGGGCTATTTGTCGGTTTGGGAAAGCTAACTTAAAGACCAATGTCCATGATCTGATCATCAAAACACCAAGACAACATTTAAGGGTTGCCCATGGAGGATTTCTTAGGATACGATTTTCTCACATTTATGTCACCTCATCAGCACTCTCCATGAATAAATCATTGGCCCCAGTTGAACATATTCAAGTCATGGGAATACGTCTGTCATCAATATAGCTTCCAAACATACAAGAAAGTGTCAAACAAGTGAATAAAAAAGAAAACAAAGGACACAACCACGATCCACGTACAACAAAATAGTCAAATTAGCTCAACCAAAGTCAAAGAAAACCACTCAGAAGACACAACCATAACTTAGGAAAAAAAAAAACGAAACCATGAAGGAAGTTGAAATGACCCAAAACCATGAAGGAGTTGCCAATATCCCTATAATTATTTATCAGACTCCAACAATCCACACCTGCAAAGAGAAGAAACATAAGTGCTCCTACATTTCATAAAAAACCCAAACTTATAGCTTGCCAGCTAGAGGCCAATCAAGCCACTGAAGTTGCTCTGCTCAGTCTTCGACAAATCAGATTAGTGCTATTGGCCAGTGTTTCTAGGGTGAAGCTCAAATTACCTTCAATTCTTTATGAAATCTTAAATGCCGAAGCTCACCTATAAGGAAAAGAATGGTAGGAAAAATGAAAGTGTAAAAGACTCAATTTAATGGAGCGTGGGGGGATGATCAAAATCAGTTGATCAAAAACACACTTGATCTGGTTTGAGACAGGGTTAGGCGAGGAGCCAATTCAACATATGTATGCATAATTGTATAAAGAGTGACAAACTCAACAGCTAAACAAATTCTAATAAAAAATCTCAAGAGACACTTAATTAAATTTTAAAAAAAAATCTCAAGTAATCTAAAGGAATACAAAATAATTGGGTAACCGGATCACAGTTGTAATTTGTAAGGCTCTGTCTGACTTGGCTAAATTGGTCCTGGAAGTCCTCAAGTCAGGCAAGTTATATATGACCCTGGCTGGCCAACAGCTTGGCTGCTAGATGAGTGACCTTCTCAACTCTGCCAAGAATTGGAGTATAAAAACTACGGGCACATAGTTACCCATTTGGATCCACGACCATTGGGCCACTCCAGCTAAAATTCCTTAGATGCAAGCAACGAAAGCCCAAGGAGGGATTATTTCTTACTGTGAACTCAATATAGAATGACAAATCTGCATGATATATACAAATAAGTTGTAGTAAGCATGACAAGCTGTTGTGGTCCACAATCAAAATGATAAAAGGGTCATTGAGTAATGAGGAGTATGCCTCTAATGTAGGTTGTGCCATTACTCACTAGCCACTCAGTGCCTTCATTTGAGCCCATAGGTGATGTATGCCAAATAGCTCATGCCTGACTCTGACCTTGAATGTATTAATAAATGGTTAAAAAAAACAAACAAAAACCAAGGATCAAAGGGAGAGAAAATGGAAAAGATACCTTTGAAATGAAATTCTAAAAAGGCAAACTCATCATTACTGGGCATTCTAGAATCTTTAAATATCTAAGCAATGTGAGGCCTCCCGCCCACTCTGGCAAAGACCTCATAAGATAGCCAAATTTGGGCACTCTTAAATGAGAAGACTACAAAGGTGATGGAAAATCACTTGCTCATCTATTCCTCTTTGGTCCTATTGTTGAGATGACTATCTCTCCAAATTAGGCATCTAAGAGAGTTTAAGGTGCTTTAATGATGGAAATACATCTTTGTAGTTGTGACTCTTCTCAAACTCAATAAAATATTTTAGGGGTTTTGGCATATTAGTCCTTCTTAAATTCATTTTTTTTCTAATTTCATGACTAAAGTTCAGATAATGTTACTAGAGTCGATTGACTCTAGTCAACATTCTTTTAAAACTTTTTTTTTTCTCAGATTCCATAATATAATGGGAATAGTGTGTGTTGCAGAAACTAATAAATCCCATAATAACATGGGATGGTCCCAGGATGTCATAGCTTTATGCAGCGTCTTAGATGGTTTTTTTTTTTTTTTTTCCAAATGATAGAACATGAGAACTGGTAGTCAGATGTGTATTTTCTTTTGTCCAAAAAGACACGAGATGTGGGAACTTCCATCCCAAACCTCCATAAGGACATGGGCGGATTGAAGACAAAGGGCACCAATCTATTTTTCCACACCCTCAAAAGAATATATCAAATCGGAAGTCATTCATTTTTAGCACTTCGAATTTTTAGTGAGTGTGCTCTATCTTAGGGCCCAATTGGTTGCACGCATTTGGAAATATCTTGTGTAGAGCATTTTAAATTCTCTAAACAACACTACACCAAAACTGTAATTTGGAACCGTTTGTAACCGTTCCAAACTAGAGATGTCAAACGGGCCGGGCCGGGCCGGCACGGCCCGCCAGGGAAAAGGCCTGGCACGGCACGGCCCGCCATGGGGCGGGCTGGAGCGGGCCGGGCCAGGCGGGCTGGCGGGCCTGCTGGGCCTGGTCTGTTTTTTTTTTTTTTTTTTCTTTCTTTCATTCATTCATTTCTTTCTTTCTTTCATTCATTTATTCTTTCATTCATTCTTTTCTTTCTTTCTTTCTTTCATTCTTTCTTTCTTTTTTTATTTTCTTTCTTTCATTCATTCTTTCTTTCTTTTTTTTCTTTCTTTCTTTCTTTCTTTCTTTCTTTTCTTTCTTTCTTTCATTCTTTCATTCTTTCTTTCTTTCTTTCTTTTTTTTTTCTTTGTTTTTTCTTTCTTTCTTTCTTTTCTTTGTTTGTTTGTTTTTTTTTATTTCTTTCTTTCTTTGTTTGTTTTCTTTCTTTCTTTCTTTCTTTCATTCATTCTTTCTTTCTTTTTTCTTTCTTTCTTTCTTTCATTCATTCTTTCTTTCTTTTTTCTTTCTTTCTTTCTTTCTTTCATTCTTTCTAGTGTTGTTTTTTTTTTTCTTTCTTTCTTTCTTTCTTTGTTTTTTTTTCTTTCTTTCTTTCTTTTTTTTTTCTTTCTTTCATTCTTTCTTTCTTTCTTTTTTTTTCTCTTTCTTTGTTTGTTTGTTTGTTTTTTTTTATTTATTTCTTTCTTTGTTTGTTTTCTTTCTTTCTTTCTTTCATTCATTCTTTCTTTCTTTTTTCTTTCTTTCTTTTTCCTTTCTTTCTTTGTTTTTTTTCTTTCTTTCTTTCTTTCATTCTTTCTAGTGTTGTTTTTTTTTTCTTTCTTTGTTTTTTTTTTCTTTCTTTCTTTCTTTCTTTTTTCTTTCTTTCATTCTTTCTTTCTTTCTTTTTTTTTCTCTTTCTTTCTTTCTTTGTTTGTTTTTTTTTATTTCTTTCTTTCTTTGTTTGTTTTCTTTCTTTCTTTCTTTCATTCATTCTTTCTTTCTTTTTTCTTTCTTTCTTTGTTTTTTTTCTTTCTTTCTTTCTTTCATTCTTTCTAGTGTTGTTTTTTTTTTCTTTCTTTCTTTCTTTCTTTGTTTTTTTTTTTCTTTCTTTTTTTTTTCTTTCTTTCTTTTTTTTTCTCTTTCTTTCATTCTTTCTTTCTTTGTTTTTTTTTTCTTTCTTTCTTTCTTTGTATTTTTTCTTTCTTTCTTTATTTTTTCTTTCTTTCTTTCTTTGTTTTCTTTCTTTATTTTTTTCTTCTTTCTTTCTTTCTTTCTTTCTTTTAAGTATTAAAAAAAAATAGAACACGAATACACAATTATAGAGAATGACAAAGATATTTAAGTGGTTCGGTCAAACTCGACCTACTCCACTGAGAAGAGAAAACCATTTGGATCTTAACTTCTTGAAGGTTTCTAAATAGGATTACCTTCAAAACCTTACAATCTTTTTAGAAAATAAAGAATGTAAAACTTATAAATTTAAAAATTACAATGAAGGAAAAAGAAAAAAATCAGAGTTGTAGTCCACTGAAGTATTCTATTGGATCATAATCTTCCATTGATGTCAACTGTTGCTTCCTCTTATCTGCCAAATACCAGTCTCGTAGGCAAACACAACACTCCACCGTTTCTTCAGTCAAATTGGTTCTTTTGTCATCCACCACACGTCCACCTGCACTAAAAGCCTGTTCTGATGCTACAGAAGACATTGGAATAGTCAATAGATCACGAGCCATAGCGGCTAACACCGGATAAACGCTTTCCTGTTGCTTCCACCAAGCTAAAAGGTCAAAACTAGATGCATCCTGCATCCGTATTACACCAACGTCAAGATATGATGTTAACTCCGTTATAGTACTACTTGAACTTGAGCCGGATGCTATGCTCGTAGATAAGGAAGAATACCACACATCCCACTCACCAACACCTGTTTGCTGGACTTCTGAATTGCCCATAGTAAGCCCATCTGTACCCATTTGCTCACAGTAAAATTGAAAAAGTGCTTGTAAATTTGTCTTAATAATTGATAAAGTATTTAAATTTATATAATTCATATTTTTATTTATTTCATCAATAAAAAATTGTACACCACTTAATTTTAACCTAGGATCAAATACGGCAGCTAAAGAAAATGTCATTGGAGCCTCTTTCCAATATTTATTAAATTTTTTTTCCATGTTTTTAACAGGGGTACTCAGTAAATCATGATTTCTAAATCTACAGAATTGTACAGTAATTTTAAAAAGCTTCATTAAAGCTTCATTAGATGTGGGATAATATATCCCGGAAAAAAATACTGTTGAAGTATAAAAAGCTTCTAATAAATCCCTTATATGCGCACATAACTCCCAATGTTCATCACTAATAATCAAATGTTGTGCATGAAAAGCACAAAATTCATTTAAAACAGTTCTTCGGTCAAGTGCATTGTTTAACAAATCATACATAGAATTCCATCTATGTTCTACCTCCTTAGGTATTTTAATAGGTGATACGCCTTGCCTCGCACATATTTGGGCATACAATTGTCTTTTTTGTGCGGATGTGAAAATAAATCTAGCTATGTCTTTAATAGAATCTGTGTAAGTTACAATATGTTTTAAACCAACCTTTGCAATGAGATTTAAGATGTGACATACACATCTATTTTGAAAGATAGTGCTATCTATCAAAGTTGCAAGTGGCATCTGCATTCTCATTAATTCAATAGCCACTGTATTATTACTTGCATTATCTAAAGTTACAGATAAAACTTTTTCTTTAATATTATATTCATCTAGTTTTTCCAAAATAAATGTACTAATTCTAGTGCCACTGTGTGGCCATTCAAGAGTGCTAAAACTAATTATACGTTTATTAATAATCCATTTTGAATCTATGTTATGTGCAGTAATACAAAGATAACTGTCACCCCCTTGAGATGTCCACATATCTGTGGTTATGGCTATTCTGCCAGGAATTTCTGCAAGGTAATTTTTTATATTTATTTTCTCTTCCTGCCAGAGTCTAATAGCATCATTTCTGGCTGTATTTCTTGAAATACTGTGAAATTGTGGTTGACAGTATTCCTGGACCCATTTTTCAAAAAACTCATTTTCAACAAAACAAAATGGTAATTTGGATAATACAATCATTTTAACAAGATTTTGTCTACAACTTTGTGCATTAAAAGAAAAAAGACCTAAACTGCTATTACTACTACCACCACCACCACTAGTACTAGAAATTTGGGTCTGTGATCCAGGCCTCCCTGTTCCTGCATCAGCCGGCTTATGTAAGGCAAGACATTTTTGCATATGTCTTGTCAAATGGCCAGTACCCATTTTTGACGTGGCACCATAAATCTTACTACAAAATTTGCATTTTGCCTTTTCAACTGTTTTTCCATTTTCAATAATATCAAACCTTGTAAATATTTCCCAAACTGGTGAAGTTCTATTTCTCTTGGTTGATCTACGGGAACTTTGAGGAGGAAGTGGTGGTAAATCACCTACTTCATCTTCTAATTCAATAAAGTTTTCATGTTCCCCCCCCTAAATTAACAGAAGAAGATTCTGTGGGAAGTCTTCTTGCCATATTTCAAAAAATAAACTTTATAAATAATAATAGTAATAGGCTCTAATAGCCTTCTTTTGTGATAATTAATATAAGAAAGGGGAGAAAATGAGAGTTAATATAATATAATATAAACTGATATATATGGAATCTCAAATTTAAATAATATAAATACCTCTAAATCTTTGAAGGCCCCTTTATCTTGTCTCTTGATGACTTGATCTTTGGCCTTCCAAAAACTTCTTAGAGAGAGTGAAAGAGTTGAATGCTTTGAGATTGAAGTAGAGAATGTATAAAGAGAATGAAAGAGTTGTGTAAATTGGTGAGGAATGAGAATGGGAGGGTTAAGGTATTTATAGACTTTGTAAAATGACAAATGACACAAAATACCCCTTATATGACCGTTTTATGGCTGTTGGGGGGGGTAAAAGTGACTTTTTTTTGAAAAAAAGTACTAAAAATCGTTGGGCGGGCCTGGTGGGCCGGGCTGGCGGGCTCGGGCCTGGCGTGCCCAGCGGGCTGGAGTTCCCAGCCCAGTGGGCTGGCGTGCCTGGCGGGCCCGGGCCTAGCGGGCCAACGGGCCCAACGACCTTGGCCCAGCACGGCCCGTGTCTCGGGCCGTGCCTTGTGGGCCGGGCCGTGCCACGGGCCGTTGACCAGCGTGCTGGGCCGGGCCGAACCGGGCCGGCCCGGCCCATTTGACATCTCTATTCCAAACCCTAATGGTTAATATCCTTTCCTGTTTAGGGTGTCCCTAATTTACAGGAATGGATTTTAACCGTCCTTTAAAACATGAAGCAGGGACGGTTTATAACCATTCCAAAAAAACAAAAATAAGAACGATTTCTTTCCGTTCCGAAAAGTGTAAATTATTTAATTAGAGTTAGAAGTCTTGTAGGAATCATTTTTGATGAACTTTTTTTTTTTTTTTGAAACAATATTTTTGATGAACTACTTAAAGATCATTATTTCAAGAACTTGAAAAATTATTTAATGTAATAACACCGAGCAAGAAAAACCAACATTTTTTTTTTTTTGCTTAATAAAACCAACAGTTTTTTCTTTTCTTTTCTTTTTTTTCTTTTTTTTTCTTTTTCTTTTTTTTTTTTTTTTGCTTGATAAAACCAACAGATTTGGAATTACTTGAAAATCTAGTTAACGGAAGAGCATCCAGAAAGACAAACCAACAGATTAGGTGCCATGTCAATAAATAGATGACATTCTATCAAATCAACAAAAACTGGGGATCCACAAAAGTGCAGAAGATAAATTGAATTGTTCATTACAACCTTAACCCATCACATTTAGTTGGTACAAAATAAACCCAACCCTGTAAAAAAAATACAGAAAAGAACACTCCATAGCAAAATCAAGTCCAAATCCCAAAGTGTGGTGAAAGTTGCATGTAGTCTCATGCTCCAAAAGTTGCTCCAATAATCCATCAGAAACAATACACATCCAAAAAGAGAAAAATAAAAAGGCTAATGCCATAGTTGACATGAATTAGTTAAAAAGGCTAAGTTTCTTCAAACAACAGGTCAGTAATCAAATAATTGTAACATTATATTTACATTTCTTTTTCTGCTCTGGTTTTACTCTTCATAAGAATGTCAGCCATCATCCACCCAAAAACAGTAGTACTTTCTCATCTACTATTCTAACAGCAACATGTTCAATCACTCAGCATGCATGCTCTTCTAGAAGGAACACTGGAGTAGCAAGATTTCCTTAACTCATCATCAAATGGCAACCGACCACTTTCTGTGATAAGTGCATGCGCTGCTCTGACCTATGCAGGTTGCTACATGTTGGGTCTCCTCCAATCAAGCTTGTTGCTTTGCAGTGCCTTCTGGAGTTGCTCACCAAAATCTCAGATCAGGGAAAGAACAACGTTGATGAGCTTAATTGCTCTGTAAGGTACCTCCAGTCTATGGCGGCGGTACTGCAAGACCTTGTTTTCTGTGGGGATAATGAAGTAGCCATGAACTGTGGGTTAAGATTATCCACAATTTTAGGTGGGAGAATCTGGCTGTAAGGGAGAAGAGAGCGATTGAAGGAGATCGGTGGTTTAGGCTGCCCATGGAAGAGTTGCCAATGTCATTATCAGCTCCTGGTTTGGCATCTAAATCATTCACAAATCCATGGTTTGCTCGTTTATGAAGAATGGTTTGCTCGTTTCTTCTATCCAGACTTGGACCTTCCCTTTGGCAATTTGAGGAAAGAGTGCTCTAGATAGAAAATTAGGAAATTATCCTGAAATAGACCAACATATTCATAAAATAATGAGACACTGGTGAGTGGTGCAAATCAAGTTTTGTATAGAGATGGAACATAGCTAGAACAATAAACTACAGACAAATACATTTCCTTGCAAAGTAATGAGCGGTAAAATAAAAAGGGAAGGGCATTATTGTAGGATGGACTAGTTGTTAATTCAGTTAGATTTTTAGTGCATATATTTACTGAAGAGACGGCTTAGAGTTTCATATAAAAATATTCCATTCAATGCATCTCTTGTGAGCATGCAAGACATTTGACTGAGTTGCTTGACCTGCCACAATAGCTCTCCCATCAGCATAATGCATTATCAGGCCTGTTGAATGGAGTTCCCATCCCATAAAGGAACAATCAGTGAGTTCAACTCTAAACCATTAAATATTCAACTCTAAACCATTAAATATATGTGAATAATTAGTGAGTTCAAATCTTTGACTTGGAGAAAACAAATCATTATGGAAGTAATGAAATGAGGGCTGGAAAAGTAATATTCACGCAACAGAAAGAAAACTTAAAAAAAATATAGTTGAGAAATCAAAGAAACATGGAACATAATGATATCATTGTCTTAGAGACAAATTAGCACCCTGCAAATTGACTCAAAGCATTCAGGTAATCAGCTTACTGTAACAGAGTCTCGAAAGAGGAAAATGGGCCGAAAAAATCATGGGCCTGAACTATGACTTAAGCTATACATAATACAGAATGTGAGTCATGGGCTTGACTTGTGAACTGGGTCAGGTTTCTCATCTTTACGCTCCCCCTCAAATTGATGCGGGTTTTGAGAAAGCATCAATTTGGTAACAAAAAAATCATGGCGTGGTCTTGGTAGAGCTTTGGTGAAGAGGTCTGCCAATTGGTTGTGAGAGCTAACATGAGGAAGAAAGAGAAGTCCGGAGAGAACATGTTGGCGAATAAAGTGACAGTCAACTTCAATGTGTTTGGTCCTCTCATGAAAGACGGGATTACTTGCAATCTGAATGGCACTAGTATTATCAGCATTGAGAGGAGTTGCCTCGCGAATTGGAACACCAAATTCTCGAAGGAGGCGGCGAAGCCAAAGAACCTCACTGCTAGCAGAAGACATAGACCTATATTCAGCTTCCGCAGAAGATTTGGACACTGTAACTTACTTTTTGCACTTCCAAGAGATGAGAGAGGAGCCTAGGAACATACACCAACCGGTGGTCGACCGCCTAGTATCTGGGCATCCAGCCCAATCTGCATCCGCATAAGCATGTAGAACTAGAGAGGAAGTCGATGAATAGAAGAGTCCCCTATCAAGGGTTCCACAAAGATACCGCAGTATCCGATGGACGGCAGTAAGATGGGGTTTGTAAGGATTACTTACAAACTGACTAACAATCTGGACTGCATGAGAGATGTCAGGACGAGTCATCATAAGATATATGAGACTCCCAACTAGTCTTCTGTAGATGGTAGGATCAGGGAGAGGATCACCTTCTTCTCTGCGAAGTTTAGAATTGATTTCCAAAGGTGTGTCAAATATTTTGCAATCAGTCAAATGGGCCAAAGAAAGTAAGTTCTCTGCATATTTCTTTTGTTTAATGCGGATGCCATTTTGAGTGTGAGAAATCTCCAATCCAAGAAAATAGGTTAGATGTCCAAGGTCCTTCATCTTGAAATAACGCATGAGATATGATTTAAGCGCTATAATACCAGTGACATCATTACCACTAATGATCATGTCATCTACGTAGAGAAGTAACAAGGTACAACCTTGTGCCGTGCGTCGTACAAACAGAGAATGATCGTTGGGACTTTGATAAAACCCAGCTTCAAAAATCGCTCCTCGAAATGTGTCAAACCATGCGCGAGGCGCTTGCTTGAGACCATATAGAGATTTCCGAAGACGACAAACATTAGATGAAGGACAAGCATACCCTGGAGGTGGCTTCATGTAAATAGTCTCCTGAAGATCACCATGCAAAAATGCATTCTTGACATCCATTTGCCAAAGTTGCCAATGACGTATAGCTGCTACGGCTAGTAATGTCCGAACTGTTGTCATCTTAGCGACAGGAGCAAAGGTTTCTTCATAGTCAATGCCGTACTCCTGTTTGAATCCCTGAGCAACAAGGTAAGCCTTGTACCTATCGAGGCGCTCATCAGATTCACTTTAATGGAGTAGACCCATTTACTCCCGATGACAGAAGCACCAAGTGGTCGAGGAACGAATTCCCAAGTTTGATTTGAGTCCAGAACAAGAATCTCATCGGTCATCGCATCTTGCCAGCAATGAATATATTTGGCTTGGTTATAAGAGGATGGAACAATAACAGAATCGAGAGATGTAGAAAGTGCAGAAAAACCATACCAGTCAGGGGGCTTACGTATACGAGTGGAACGATGAAACAGTGGTGGTGGTGGAGGAGGAGGTGAAAGAATTGTATCGGGATCGGGCAAAGGCAATGGAGCGGGAGCGGGAGGAGGAGCAATAGGAGGCTGCCTGCGTCGGCTGTAAACCTGCAAAGGTTTGTTAGGAATAGGAGATGGTGAACTAGAAAAAAAAGGAAGATAAGAAACATCCAAAACCTTGGAATCGGTTTTCAAAGAATAAAAGGGAACATGTTCAACAAAGACAACATTCCGAGAAATACGAGATCGACGTGCTATAGGATCATAACATAGAACGCCCTTGTGTTCATCACTATATCCTAAAAAGACACACTTAGCAGCTTGACTAGAAAGTTTATGTTTTTCTAATGAAGGGAGATGAACAAAACATAAGCAACCAAATGTACGTAAATGGGTGTAAGATGGGGGGTAGTGGTGAAGGGCCTCAAATGGGGAGATGTGTTTTAGCACTAGGGTAGGAAATCTATTGATTAAGTGAACTGCGGTATGGATAGCTTCACACCAAAAAATGGAGGGAACATTTGTTTCAAATAGTAAAGCTCGAGCAGTTGCTAAAATATGCCTATTTTTCCTTTCTGCTATGCCATTCTGTTGAGGTGTGTATGGACACGATTTTTGGTGAAAAATGCCTTTATCAGACAAAAAAGAGGCAAAGCCCCTAGATAGATATTCTCCCCCTGAATCAGACCGGAGAACCTTAACTTTATTGCTAAATTGAGTTTCCACAAAGTTGTAAAAGACTAAATGTAGAAAAGACCTCAGATTTAAACCGAAGGAAGTAAATCCATGTGAACCGTGTGTGATCATCAATGAATGTGACATAGTATTTATATCCTAATCGACTTGATTCGGGTGCAATTCCCCAAACATCAGAATGTATGATATGAAAAGGAGCAGAAGCACGAGAATAACTAACAGAAAAAGGTAAAACATGACTTTTACTTAGGCAACATGAAGAGCATTTAGAATGCAAAAAGGAACCAAGTAATTTATTATCAAAAGAAGAATCTAGCAATCCATGTTTAAACAAAAAAACAAGCCTATCATTATGCAAATGGCCAAGGCGCCGATGCCAAATGGTCTACATTCTATTCAGCGTAGAAGCGGCAAAAAAAGATGAGCCGGAGCCAACATCCAACAAAAAGGTCCTCCCATGCTTACTCCCCGTCCCGATCACCTCCCCACTGTGTCGATCCTGAATGACACAACCAGAAGAGTCAAAGTTCACTGAGTATCCATGATCAACCAACTGACCAACAGAAAGCAAATTAGCAGATAAGTTGGGAACAAAATAAACATTTGACAGAGTAAGATGTTGGTGTTGTGGAGTGGCAATGTTGATAGAACCAATACCGGAAATGGACAAATTCTAACCATTTGCAAGCATAATTTGTTCAGCTCCGGTATAAGGGTAAGATGCACTAAGATTGGCTTCTACAAATGGCATATGATTGGAAGCCCCTGAGTCTATATACCATGAAGAGGGAGAAATGGAATGAGACTGACCATTGATACCCATTGATGAAAAAGCAGATGCGATCGAGGTATTGACCAATTCCCTAACTTGCTCAGGAGTCATGAGAATAGCTTGGGAGGAGGAGGCTTCAACTACAGGAGCTTGGGCCTGAGCTTGAAGAGCAGCAGAGTTCTGATTGGAATTCAAACGACGGTGGAAATCACCATTCCTCTTTTGTGGACGCCTTGTGCACTCAAAAATAACATGGCCAATTCGTTTACAATAATTGCAAAAGGCTTTCTTCTTACAATTCCTTGAAACATGGCCAAACTCCTTGCACACAAAACATTGGAGAGGTTTCCCCTTTGCAGAAAGAAGTGCATTTTCGTTAGAGAAAGAGGCACTAAAGGCTCTGGGTTCTTCCACCACAGAATTTTGGGACTGAAACCTAAGTTCCTCTCGAAGGACCTCCTGAACACGTGTCCAAGTCTGGAGAAGTTTCTCTATTCATTAAAGCCGCCCGGACTGATTCAAATTCTGGCCTTAAGTTCATTAAGAATTGATTGATATGAGATTCCTCTTGAAGCTTTAAAGCTTTAGGCCACAGGGCAGTAGAGACGGTGTCTAATACCATAGTATCCTTTTCATGCCAAAGAGTAAGGAACCCATTGTAATATTCTTGAACAGACTTATCCCCATAACTGTATTTAGCTAGTTCATTGTCAATGTGGTATTTCTGCGCCTTGTTTGTTTGATAATAAATTTTCCGCAAGTGGGACCACATGTCAGATGCTTTGGAATAAGATTGGAGAGAGAGGATAATTTGGGGATCAACTGAATTTAGGATCCAGGTGATCACTTTGGAGTTATTTTGAATCCATAGAACCTTGGCCTTGTCCTCAATTGGATCAATAGACGAACCATCCAAAAATTCTGTCAATCCCTGTCCTTGAATATAGTGTTTGAGTTGGAATGACCACCCCGCATAATTTTTAGCCCCAATCAGCTTAACTTGAATAACATCAGTTTTCTCCATAACAGAAGTGAGAGGAAAAAAATCTCAGAAAAATGATATTGGAGCAGAAAACTAATAACCACAAACGCACCTTGGCACCTCAAGATGAATAACGCAGAGAAGTGAAAAGGAAATGCACCAGTGAGCAAAAGGAGGACACCACAATGATATCTCCCACGAAAGCAAGCTACTAACAATGCCAAAACCAGAACCAGAACCTGGTTGCAAACTAGAAAAACCAGAACCTTGTTGCAAACGAGAACAAGAAGCTACAATATAAAGACGAGGCTGATGTCGGCTGGAAAATACCCTGGAGAAGATGCCGGGAAGGAAGGAAGAAGATGTTGAGTTCTCCCGATTGAAGAAACTAAGCTCATTTGCAGCCACGATGTGGTAACTTGCTTGATGATGACAACGATTGGCAACAGCATAATCCTAGCCAAGAGAGGAACGGCATACTCCCTTGAATCTTTGAGATGATTCGAAAGGATCTCTGTTTTGAGAAATCTGAAACCCTAGAAACCTTTCTTTGATACCATGTAACAGAGTCTCGAGAGAGGAAAATGGGTTTTTGTATTAACCATCACAAAACAGTTTGGGAATGATTTCAATGTATATACAAAATACAGATTGGGCCTCACAAATCATGGGCCTGAACTATGACTTAAGCTATACAAAATACAGAATGTGAGTCATGGGCTTGACTTCTGAACTGGGTCAGGTTTCTCATCTTTACACTTACTGCCCCTGCAGTATAATAGCTGTCCCATGAGTGCATGTAAATGTTTAATTTTGCCCACAAATATAACGTTAGTCCACTAGCATTCTCAAAGACAATAAAGAATGAATGAAATATAATAAATCCAAATTCATCTAACTAAAGAAAATGATTTTCAAAGAATCTGACACAAAAAAATGGCAAACTTAGATCTTACCTATAAAGAGTAATTAGTAGTGCATATGCCACAGAACTCTTTTTGTGGTAAGTAGCGCTTGGACCCTTCGTCTACTTCCCTAAACAAATAGGTAAGCAATATAATTTTAGAAAAACTAAAGTAAAAAAAGAAAAGCATACAACGATTGCAGGGATTTCAAAGTCTCAAATGAGTTCAGCATTTTCCTATTGTCCTCCATTCAGATACCTTTTTGCATGGGTTGTTCAGATTCAGTAGCATCCAAGTGCATGCGGAAAAAACCTTGCATATGCTTCAGGGTCCTTAATTATGGTTTTAGAAGTGGACCGAGGTCCAATGTTTGCGACCACCCCTGCATGGATGTACTTGGGTCGGACCCCTGATGCAATTTAAATATTAACTTCCTCAGATATGATAGCAAATCCATTCCCACTGCCATGGATAATTAGTTTGGAGCAATTTTCTGCTGGAAACATAAAGTAGATCATTGCATGTAAAGCCAAATCAATAATGGTACTAATATGAAGTCAAACCAGAAGTATTCAAGGAAGCGCGCAACAGACTGCACAGTGTCCCTAAAATCTTCAGTTCTGTCCCAGCTGCTCACCACCCCTTGAAAATGAAGAAACAAAAAATTTAGAAAATCAGTACTCTAAATGCATGGGAGCTAGATGTTTGTGTACACGTTGAAAAGCAATTTTACATTCAGGAGAGAAAATAGCACGTGCCAATCAAGAAAAGACACACACACATACACACAAATTCTGCCTTCAAGTATGCAAGAAACATGAACCAGTATAAAGTATCCTCCTAGTCATCCTTTTCAGCATTTACCTGTGAAATGGAATGTGAGAAAGTGTTAAGAGCGTAGAGCCATAGACCAAAACAAAATCACAACTGAACGAAATCCAGACTCTATCCAAGTAATGTAAAATCCTTAATTGAGATTGACAAACAATAACCACATGTACATTAAAGAATCAAGATATTTGAAAAACCCATAATCTACTTACTCCAGTCTTTTAAACATATGAGCCAGTAGACCATGACCAGAGTAGAAGACAATCACAGGCATAGAAATAATAGCTTCAGCTTCATCATAGAGAGCCAAATCCAAAAGTTCGAGAAGATTCTCAGTTTTTAGTTTAGTCGAGAAGATTCTCAGTTTTTAGTTTAGTCCCAACCTTGGAGGCAACTTGAACAGATAGACACCTTGTCCTCCAAAGAGAATGAACTTAAGTCACTGGAAGGGAATGCGTCCATGGAAGTTTTAGCACAGTATTTAAAAGATTCGTGCGCCTAGGCAACTCACAACCTAAGGTCCCTGCACCATTCATGCAACCATCACCATCATCTTTGAAAAGCCATATTGTCACAGGAAGAGAACCTGCATGGAGTTAAGTCTTGATTCTTTGATGGTGCAGTATCACAAAGATAAGATAGAGATATAACATGGTCAATCAAGATACTATTTCAGCCAATATACTATAGACCCACATTTTACATATACAAGGACCTTGGTGCGAGATACCTCTGAAATGAATCTTCCCCATTGGAAGGGTCCTAAATAACACATTAGCCCCAATTAAATGTTGACCCTGTAATTATCCATTTTATCAGATGGCTATAAATAATATAGAGGATATTATGAGGCATGATCAATTCATGATGGGGCTCTCTAGGTCAACAGCTTACATTTCGGATTGTAGCCCTACCTATACAAGGGATGGGTTGAGGCAACAACACAGTTTGCTTCAATCAAGCAGCATATAGTATGTGGTAAAGGAATAGATAGCCCTAGGTATGCTAATGCATTCATATAATTAGTTCCAGACCATCCATGAGCAGCCACATCCGGTGAGGAACGCAACTCATTCATCAGATTGCATTGTCCTAAGACAAAAAACAGGCTGACCTCCCATAAAGCAGGCCACACATGTACAATGCAAATGGAAAGCTATAAAGAATCCCTAAAGGTTCTCCATCCAATGCATTTAGCAGCCTGAATCAGACAAAGTAGTCCAACCACCTAAGTTTTTGGACAAGCAGGACATAGTTCTGCATGTACGGAACTTAAGATGAGGTGTGGCCGTGTGTGGAGTTGCACATGGCTTAGTAAACCCTGTTGCTAAGAAGCCTGCAAGATAAGATTATCAACTAATATAATAACAGATGGAAAAGAAGAAACAGTTTATCGCAGGAATTGAATAATTGCAATAATACTACAGAAAGCTTATGCAAACCTGCTCACATATCCAAGGCATCCATGCATTTGTTGAAAGATGCTACTAGATAAAGTGCTCTGTGGATAGTTGCAGAAGACAATACAAAGTACACTAAGAGCCACTAGGGCAGTTTTCTGACTTAAAAGTAGAAGCTTTTGAGTCACCTGGTTTGAAAAGGCCAACAAATGACACAAGTAGCCCTCTCATATAACCTGCATACCCCTTGTCCTGTCTGTGTAAAGATTTACAGCCAAAATGAGCATAAGCATTGGAAGCTAATGTCTCCATAACTGTCTTCTGGCACTTACTCTTCGAATTGTCAATGTCCTGAGTGGGCCGCTTCTCTCTAAGAAACTGATTTAGAGCTAGTTCCATACATGCAGACATACAAATCTAACATTGGAAACTGATTCTTAAGCTGGAAACAGAGAAATTAGTAGATCCATGAAAACATACCGATTTCCAGGCAGATGAGATGAGTTGAAAATAGCTGTAACTCTGCTGCTCAACCCTTAAACACTAGTTTCCTGCACAACAAAAGCATATTTCATTGTGAAAAATTCTACTTTCCTGTAAGCGCATTTCAGCATACCTGTAGCACCTAGAAAAGGAATTTGCTGTTGTGACTTTGTGCCTTTTAACAAAGACAGTAACATGTCTTATCAGAGAATCCATGTCCTTGAGCTTAGATGGCAGTAACATGTATGTATTATCAGCAAAACTTAGAACCTGAAAACATCAGACAACACTCCTTAGGCATTCTCCATCCCTTTAGGCAGCCATTTCAAGCTCAACAGCACCCATATTTCCAGCCACTGCAGGAAGGAATGTGCTCAGGCCTAACCAGTCATGAAATGTATCAGACAGCCTAAGAAGAGGGGACCAAGGAAAGAAAAAACATACATCTGAAAAGAATATAAAGAAAGAAAAAGAAACTCTAGATCACAGAAATGAGAGAAAGCAAGAGAACAAAGTTTACCAAACAGCAATAGAACAGAAAACTGTATGGATACATAAGATTACCAAACAGCACAGCTCAAAAAACTAAACAAAGTTTAACAGAGGTTTTAGCCCAAATGAAGCAATAGAACAAAAAGCACAAATAGCACAACCCATACTATAGATGATCAGAGTTTTCTTAAATGCCCTTTCCCTAAGTCTTGTCAGTGAATGTGACAAATGCCTTAGGCCATGCTACCAAGGATCCATTTCCAACTTTGCCCAAAGTTGAATGATAACTCTCTGGATAGGGCAGTGCAACATTCCCTTTGTTAATGACATCAACCGTAACCTTGTATGCATGTTCCAGAAGAGCTTTACAATGAATACGTTGGGTCCCATTCCCGATATGAGCCCTTCCAATAGAGACAATCTCTTGACTCCAAGTCATCAATTTGCACGGCCGCTCTTTCTCGTTTGAAGGTTTATCACCTGCTGTTGTGTTGGAAACTGCAACTGACTTGTCGTCTTCGGTGGGAACAAAGCGCTTGATTGGGATCTCGAATGCATGCATACCTGTAATAATGTTTTAAAGCACTTGTTATTCTCTCAATACAAGTATAAAAAATCTAATATTATTAAAGACTTTTAAAAAGAATCCAATAATTTCGACCTTACCTCAATCATTTGTTTTATACCACCCAGTTCTTGGGACATGTTTTTTTGTTCTTCAAGTATGTGGCCTACTTGGGACTCCAGATTTTAATTGAGGACGATTGCTCAATAGTTTTCTTTTCCTTGAGAGCTAGTTTTTCAACTGTTGGAATGGACCCAATGACTTGACTTCTTGATACGACAGTCCCAACACCTCGAACACGACCTTGGTATCAACACCAAATACCTGAGTCAATGGATCGTTGAGGATGTCAAGGGAATCGTCGATTACTTGCAATCATCAATTAAGTAAAGTTTTAAGTTGTTTTCTACATATTAATTGAAGTATAAGATAGGGAACTAACCATATGTGAGGACATGCTACAAGGTACAGTACCGTCTTTCCTTGTATGGGCTTCTATCCACACTTCAGCCCTAGTAGGCTGAGGGTCACCCTCCTTCTTTTGGCATTTCTATGTTTGCACGAATTTCAGATTGTCAGTTTTTAGTGACAAAGCAATATGACATATTTTATATATGTATGCCAATACTCACCATTTTCTCCTCCAATCTCGCGTGGCCATATCTATCACTCGTATGGTAAATGCTAAGTTTTTTCCTCACCTCCATATTTTTTTTTTCCATTCTATTGTTTTGGGACTCAAATTATCTTCGATAAAAGCCTCCCAATCTTCAGGTCTAACTCTTGGAGGACGATTATTCAATTTATCTTCAGGAGTTGCATGAGCATCAAGGTATTTTGATCTCAATTTTGTCTTGTACTTTCTCATCATATCGCACGTGCTCTTAAGGCATTTAGCTTTATAAGATTGAGGAACAACATAGTCATCCTGAAAAAAAAAAAAAGATTTCCTTTTACGATCACAAAGTAAGTATTTGATAAGATAAACATTGCATCCATTTCTACTGGAGATAAGCTAAGATTTCATACCTAGACGAGTTTCCATAGTTTTTAGGTTCTTAGGCACCGATCGCCAGTGCTTAATATAAATAGGAACAACGGTACGAATAATCTCACCACACCTTGAGGCCAGCTGGGTTGAATGCTCGCCCACAGGTAGCCCAAATGCATTTAAGGTGATCACTGGCTTTTGTTTTGACAAGGAGGACGTTTCTAACAAATAGAGAAAATGATCATTATATAAAACAAATACTATTCAAATTAAAGCATGAACCCATTTAAATAAAGAAGTAGACTTTTCTAACCTGCATTCAATGATCTTGCACTGTTTTCCCCCGCCATTAGAGCACATGTGTCTCAAGTGATGCCTCGGATTCGAAAATATGTTTCGTTCAAAGCCAGCCTCTTTGCTGGATCACAACTTAACTCTTTACTCGCAATGCATAAACTGAAATAAGTATTGGCCTTTTATAACCCATGGTCCAAGTTCTAAAAATGCGAAAAACATGAAACTAATCACTTTTCAGGTGCCCAAGGCTTGATTCAGATTCAACATTTTGAGCAAAAAAGCTCCATTATGAACAAATCAGTCAGCACACAATTTTACGGTTTGGATCTAGGTCCAAAATAGAATCATCAATCATTTAATCCAGTTTGGATGTACCCATATTCATAAATGCTTTAATTTAAAAAGGGAATCAAGAAAACTTATTAAAAGAAGTCGTATAAGCAATTTGTAAACCCCTACTTCAATATATAATTTGACAAGATTCAAATAGAGCATACTAATAATGCACCAATCCATGCAATCGGACTTATTAAACTAGAGATTTCAAAGGTTCTCTTTTAAATGTTAACCAGAAATCAACTTCGGTCGGAAATCCCTCAATTGGTAAACAACTTCAGTTGTACGAAGAATCCCTCAATTAGTAAACAACTTCGGTTGTACAATTTCAAAGGTAGCAAGATGAAATCTAAATGCTTCAAATTACCATTTTACCCATACGTACATTTCTATGTTGTTCACCATACATTGTGAACTTTTCACATTATCACAGGCATGTCAGCACATAAAAGATCGTTGGACCCCACTTATATTATATGTAGATTGCTAAGAGTATTGAAATTTGAAGGCCATCTCATTAAGTTAAACTGACAGATGATCAAAACCATTAGATTGGAGACCTAGAGTTATTTACTTTTTAAGTGATATCATTTAGAAGCCCTCGGAAAAACTTGGCCACTTGGTGTTTATTATCATCCAACTTGATGAATCGGATGGATGCCGCATAACACCATTATATTCTTTCGGTCGAGAATGCCAAGTCATTTGCTCCGCTATCCATGGAACAATACACAACAAAGTAAAAAACTATTAGTTATTGATTGTAATACCCAATGGCAAATAGGATGACGTGGAAACTATAACTAACCTTGAAATCTAACATGTATAGTCTCTGCAATCTTGGTGTCAAAGGAAAATATCTCAAAACCTTTAATGGAACTTTAACACTTCTTTTTTTTTTTGCCAAGTAATCCAACCTCCATCTAGATGTATGACAAATTGGGCAATTTTGTCTAGCTTTATACTTTTTCCACTAGAGAATACAATCATTTGGGCACGCATGTATGGATTCATAGGTCATTCCCAATGAGTTGATCATCTTATTAGCTTAATATGTGCTTTCTGGTAAGATATTTCCTACTGGTAGCAACTTCTTCACTAATTTAAGGAGATCATTAAAACTATTGTCGGACCAACCATTTTGTGCCTTTAAACTGTGCAACTCAACAGTAGATGACAATTTTGTGAGTTCCCTAGGACAAGAAGTGTACGAAGACTATCTTGCATCATCGAATAAAGACCTGTAGTTTCTCGTTTCAGGGTCTTCATGCCCTTTAAACTCTGGGGAGTCTTCAAGAAAATCTTCATTCCTTATGAGATCTTCCACGAGAGAATCAACATGTTCACCAATTCTCCCAAACGCATCATTTACAAGTTCCTCCATTCTAGGATACACATCATCGAGCGGATCAACAAGTTCCGATATTGATGGTTTCTCATCAATAGTTGCAAGACTTTCTCTACGGAAAAACCAATGTGTGTACGACTTATCAACACCGTTGATGAGTAAATGCTCATGGATCAATTCAAGGGCGAACATTCCATGCCCATTTTGACATTTAGCACATGGACAACGAAAATGCTTAAATCCACCACCATTTTTCTTTGTAAACTCAATGAACTGCACAAGTCCATCCAGAAACTCTAGACTTAATCTATGTTTGGTCATCCATTCTTTGTTTCCTGGTGACGACATTATGCAATTAATGAGGTAATACACTATTATTAATGAAGCATGGTCACAGACACAAGCATATTTCAAGTGAACTATTTAATTTAATAATTAATGTAAATGAAATTTAGGAAAAGAAATTTATCAAACGAATCAGGTGAATGGAGCCAGGCATACCAATGAATGTGTTTTCTTAAAGACGATGATTTTCAAACTACACATAGGTGGATTCAATGGAAAACCACTAGAAATTACGATGATTTTCTTTGTAATCTCTTTATGAAGAGTTTCTGCTTCATTTATTGATGATTTTGAATCAGTCAATTATAGGTTGCACTCCAATTGCAGTAAACTTTGGAGGATTGTTCATTTCCTTAGGGGTGGGAAGGGGAAGCATGTGGTAACCTAGTTGAATGGATCACGGGTGGGCCCATTCAAATATTTTAAATAGTGGTGGCTAAAAGTAAGTTCAAATTGGAAATTTAGGGTTTCCACAAAATATATATATATGAGAAAAATCAGAGCCAATAAGGAAGGACTAATGTAGAAAATTATGACATAAGGAAACTGAGAAGAGCATTCCTAAAAAGAAAGGCCCCCACCATTTTGGTAGTGAAGCCTCTCATTTCAGTCCATGTTAAATGCTTGTGGAGGACGCAACAGATTCTTCAAACCTAAACCCCACTAATAATAGAGAGTTCTCTCACAGTAACCAAGCAGTCATTTCCTGCCCAAATGTGGTGCTCAGTTTTCAGTCACTGCTATACTGATAGTGCTGCACCATCATGATTTGGTTAATGACATTTGTGGAATGAGGTTTTGTTCATCTGCAGCTTGTATGATGAAGCTTTCTGTCTCCGGAAAAGAAAAACGTTACACTGAAAGTTTGTTGATTGGTATAGGACAGTGAATTCAGAAGGTAGGAAATCAGTACATTTGGAACATGTTACTGGAAAAAACTTCAATGCGAGGGCCATTTTATTCCTTTGTAAGTAGTTCGTTATAGTGAGAAAAATCGAATAGTAGAAGTAAGTGTAAGCGACACTACTCAACTTCTAATGAATTAAAAATACTTCTCAACTTCTAGTAACAAATTCCATTGCCTATCAACATGCCCACACGCACAAACAAAAAGAAGTAACAAGAAAACAGGAAAAGAGAAGAAAATGCAGAAGACTCTGCAAAAAGACGTTTCAAAAAAGAGTGCTGTGAGGAAAGAGGTGAAAGCTGATAGGTCAAGGATAGATATCTTACTGTGCTTTTGAATTGAAAGAAGTCACTTGTGCTTATACTGGATGATAGGATCCAGCTATAAAAGAGGTGCCTGTCAAGCCTTCTTTGCGAACTTGCAGATGTTATCCTCAACCTAAGAAGAAGATTTCCAAGGATCGAAACAAGAAGATTTCCTAGGATCGAAACAAGATTAAAAAGATAAAAGAGTATATCTCTGAATGCACTGGCAAAATCATAATTTCTTGTCCTCGCAGTATAGGAAAAATGTGCTTCATTTGCAAGCATGAGTTTCTCCCAAATTATATTTCTCCATTCTAGTCTATTCTGCTTCTCCAACACATGAAAGGACAAAACATACTGTAGTGACTAGCGATTATCATTGATTCATTTCGTCCAGAAGAAAGTCTCACCCAATCTCATTCTAGCGATTTATGCGAATTTAGAAAATCAATTAAGTTGATTTATTTGATCTTGGACAGCCTAGAAGTGCTGAATTGTGAAGCCAGCTGGGTCCTTACGACACTCTTGACCCAGCTTGAGGAATGTAGAAACTCAAAAGTATTTTTATTAATTATACATGTTTTAATATGCTGGGCTGTATGCAAATACAGGGTTTGCAGAATTGTAAATTTGTAATTAGTTTCCTGTTTTTCATTAATATTTTTAGTTGTGTTAAGGAATAATACACGACGAATCCCCGACCCTCAATCATGCTCATTTCTTTCTTTCTTCTTCCGTTTCTTTCCCTCTCTAGGAGTACAAAGAAGATTACAACCATGATATTGTGACTTCAAGGCGTGTTACTAGTAAGAAAAAAAAGGAAGAAGAAAGAAGAATAGAGGTTCTGGTAAAGAAACAACTTACTTATTTGAAGTCTCTATTTGAAGAATTAAGTTGAGTAGACTTAGTCATGCACAACTCACGAGCATAATGCAGAGTTAGAAAGAAGCAAGATCCAATATCATAGGAGTGTCAACGGACAATCAATCACACGGATATAGGGAATGCAACAGAAACTATTACAAAGAGTGTACCTCTTTATCGTTTGCCTAGAATGCTCTATAAGCATAATCAGAAAATACCATCTCAGAAATAATCATTACCAAAAGACTTCGACCAAGAAAGCAAATGGGCATGAAACCCATCTCAGAAAATACCAAACCGAAATCATTCTACCGAAAGAATCCAAACCAAAACGTATATTTTTTTCTTATAGTTAAATCATAGACTAAGGGGAAAAGGATCTCTTACAGTTACTTAGGAGCACTTCTATTATACTGTCGGGACGAGACAGTGTTGCAAGTGTTGACCCCTGTAAAGGACATAAGTGAGAATATTAAGTGTAAGGTGCTTTGCAAGAATTTCCTATCTAAGTTTATTAAAAAGAAGAATATATGACTTTGTAAACATGACATCAACTCAGATTAACTAAAAGATACAATCTACTCTGAAGTATTGCTTGTGGAAAAGTTATTTTACCTCAGGACAATGATAATTTGGACCTGAAAGCTGGGTGGAATAGAATGTCAATATTCTGAAAGTTAGTGAAGCCTGTAATAAACAAACTTAATATCAAAGGCCAGCTGACTGACTTGTGGGGAGATAGGAAATGATATGAACTTCCCCACCAATAATTTTAACCTTCAATTGTTTATTGCTAAGTTAATTAGCAACCACTATGAAATCAATTAAGCTATAACGATATGCACAAATTCTGGTCAACGAAAATCAATTTGCACTCACAACTAGAAATGCCAGAACCCTGCGCCAAAGCAGGACTGTCTAGAATCTTTTACTTTGGAATATAAATGGGTGAAAAATCCACTGCGAAAGAATAGTCCACTGCAGCAGAATATACACAAATATCGGAAAATACAACCCAATAAGAATTCTTAGATGAACAGGCATCACTGTAAGTTCACGACTGCTTCATTCAACCATAAGAAAGAAGGAAAAACACACAGTATTATTGCCAGCATGGAGAATGCCCACGACAAAAATGAGTTGTAAAGCATGTTACAAGGGCCACTGACCCCACAAGACACAAAGGGATGCCAGAGGATTAGCCATCTAACAAGAACACCAATTTTAGGCAACCAATAAATGGAAAATAATGTATTGGTTCGTAAAATTAAAAGCTTTCAATGTTGAGGCCAAGGCACCAACAGGTAGAGAATCCAAGGTTTTACTATTGGCCTAAGTTTTGCAGTGCAACAACAGACTCTAAAGAAACAAGATTTTAAACAAAGATAAAAAGTATGGCAAGACCATTCAACTCTTTTTTAACCCTCGTCTCAAAAGAAGTTCCTGTCAGTTATTGTAAATGTCCTCAGTTGGTTCTTCTATTTGGATTCTTAGTAAGAATTTGCTTTAAACTGTTTGAAGTGCCTGAATATCTCAAAAGAAGACACTATATTGGGACTATCCATGCCTTTATAGTAAACACCAAATGGCCACCCTTTTCTAGTATTGTCTTTTCAATTTTGCATACTTCCTTTTAAAATAAAGGAATGATTTTCAATTTATTACCCAAATAAAGGAAGAAAAAGAGAGGTCAGGTGAGCAGAATAGAAGCAACATTTAAAACAAGAAACCTGCTCCACAGTCCATAGTATATGTTCTTTAGTACATCTTTGGTAAATTTCTTTAATAGTGATCATACCAACCTCCAGATAGACCAAAAAGGAATTGAAAAGGAAACTATGGTAGGAAGGTATGCAAAAAAATTCCACATATGAAGTGGTTCCAGCAAGTGTTACCATGGAGAATTTGTTGTAACTTCAAAAAAAAAAAGAGACTGAAAAGTGTAAAGAAAAGAATGCCACAATGAAAATTAAAATGAACTTCAAATGCCACAATTCATCTGTAAAGAAAAGAATGGTAATCAAAATGAAAATTAAAAAGACTCAATTAAATAGAGAGAAAGTGTGGGATAATCATCCCCTAATTCATTACAATTAAATAGACTTTTCCATCTCTCTCTCTCTCTCTCTCTCTCTCTCTCTCTCTCTCTCTCTCTCTCTCTCTCTCTCTCTCTCTCTCTCTCTCTCATCTTTCTTCATTTCTTCCCACATCGTTTGAGCCATTTTACATGAATTTCCCTTTGTAGACTGCAATTTCCAATGCGGAGAAGCATCGAATCTTTTCAAACGCGAATGAGTTTAGAATTAGAGTTCACTTCGATTTGAGTAGATTGAAACCGTGTAGTCCGAAATCGAGAAGGGTTTTTAAAGTGAGGGCAGTTTGAAATTCGGATAAGAATTCTAATGATAGGGAGCGTGTTGGAGGAAATGGAGCTGAGGAGAAATGGACGGTGGATTCGGGAGGATGATTTGTACGAAGATTACAAGAAACCGTCAATGCCATTCCTCCTGTTGTTTTCACGGTATTGTGATTTTCTTTTTTTTTTGTTTAGTCTTCCTGTGCTAGTGTTGATTGTAGTTTTTTGTCCAAGATTGGAAAAAGAGCGAATTTTTATTAGTGAAGCTGTGAATTTTTGGTCTGTGACAGTTGTGTGTTGAGAAATGTTCTTCCTTTTTTTTTCTTTGAAGTACACAATTTTGTTTCCTGGAAAGAGAACTAATGCATTGAATAAGGAATTCTATATATAGTTAGCTAAGTTTGTATAACAATGACGATACTGGGATAGTTTGGAAAACAATCCAATTTTCTATTGTGTAGAGCTGTACTTGCCCTAGAAAAAGAAAGGGAAGATTTTTTAACTGATTTTCTGAGATAGCAAGAAGAATAATTTAATTATTTTTTATTTTTTGTTGTTGTGGGGAGGGAGTGCATGGGGGAGGGGAGGCGTTAGAATTACAGAGACAAGTTCTAATGTTGAAAATGAGTACAACTATGTGCTTTAAATTTGTTTGCACCCTATAAACCCATCATGGAATGGACTACTATCTATTCTGAGAAATACTCAATTAGCATATTAGAAGTTGGCTGCAGTAATGTTAAATCCATTGAATTTCACCCATAAACAAAAAAACAAAAACAAAGACAAAAAACAGTTTCTTTTGTTTGATTAAAACATCTGAGTCATTTTCAAATCCTTCTCTATGTCTATTGTGGTGTCTTGACTGCTCTCTGTCTATAAATACAGATCAGAGAAGGCAGGTACCAAAGCATACAAATTGGGAACAATAGGATAATTGCTCCACACCTATTGTTGTTTATTTTAATTATATTTGATTCTAATCCAATTATCAGAAAAGTGTAACAGAAGCATGAGCCAGTCCAGCTCAGATTCCTCAGATGCAGGTAACAGAAGCCCAAGGCCTTCTTTTTTTACATTGCACCCAATATATAGAATGACAACTTTGTATGATATATAGACGAGAATTCTAATAAGCATGAGAAGTTGCTGGGATCGACTAAACCATGGTTAGTGTGCCTCTAATACATAAAGCTCACAAGAGAGAAAATTGGAGAAGATGCCTATGGAATGAAATTTGTTGATGGAGATGAAGATTAACTCACCTGGTTTCCCTCATGATCTGGACGTGATTTGATGATGATGATGATCCATGATCATCAAGTAGAAGGAGGAGGAGGAGAAGATGGAGAAGATGAGCAGCAGGAGGGCAAAGGAAGAAGCTTCTCTAGTTTCTTCAGTGAGTGCAATAATAGATGTGGACACTGGTCACTGCTCTCTTCCCCTTCGGTGTCTTGACTTGCAGATCCGCTGTCAATAAGGATGTATCGAACATGTGCTACCTTATGCCAGTCCTGGCCCTTGTTGCATTGCAGTCTTCTTTTTAAAACAGGGCATCCAACTATCCACAACGATTGGAGATTTTTCAGGCGTTGTAGTCCCTTTGGCAAAGACATCATACCGGGGCAGCCGTGGATCTTTAAATGTTCAAGCAACGTGAGGTCTCCCACCCACTCTGGCAAAGACCTCATATCAGGGCATTTTTCAATCCCTAAAAAAGTGAGTGATGTGAAGGTTTTTACCGACTTTGGCAAAGACCTCATATCAGGGCAATCTTCAATCCATAAAGAAGTAAGAGATGTAAGGTTTCCCATAGACTCTAGCAACTTCATCATAACTGACTCTGGACGCCCTGAGATCGTCAAAATCTGAAGCGATTTGAGGTTTTCCAAAGAAACTAGAGAAGAGCACACCTTTGGAGAGTCTTTGATTGAAAGCTTGGTGAGGTTTTGCAACATATCAGCTGATAAGGACTCTATATTTTTACAAGAGTCGATTTCCAATCTCCTAAGAGAGGGCAAGACGATCCCATCTCCTGGAAGTGAAGTTTGCTTTTCACACGAATCACTTATTTCCAACACCTCGAGAGAGTTTAGAGGAGAAGACCGCTGCCGCTGCAATCCATCGGGCAATGATAGCACCAGATCATTACACCCTTTAACAATCAGTTCTTCGAGAGTAAGGATATTCTCCAACTGATTTGACAGAGAAATTAATTTTGGGCATTTTGAAATTCTCAATTTGCGCAGGCTGGTATGATTTTGCCCAAATTCTGCTGGCAAATGCTTGACCTCTGGTAAGGCATAAATATAGAGCTCGAAAAGTGAGGTGTAGTTGGCCACTGACGCTAATAACATTTCATTGCTGTCAGATATTTCTAATTTTTCAAGTGAAGGAAGAAGATGGGGCAAGCGGACCATCTTAGGGCATTCTTGGACAACCAATTCAACAAGGCAATGGAAGACCACTTGCTCATCATCATCTGCTTCTTGTGGTGACCATCTTTCCAAATTAGACATATTGCCGAGCTCGACTTTTTTCAGAGACTTGGATGTAGAAAACTCTAACTTGTCCAAACCCACTCCTTCCATCTTTAACTCTTCAAGAGACGGAAGAAGAAACTGACGCAGGCAAATCAGTTTTGGGCATCTAGAGATTCTCAAAGTACGAAGGGAAAGGAAAGTCACTTGCTCATCTTTATCATCATCTACTTCTTGTACCGACCATCTCTCCAAGTTAGGCATGTCGAAGAGGTTGACACTTTTCAGTGAGGGAGATCTGGAAAACTCTATCCTTTCACAACCCACTTTACTCATCGTTAACTCTTCGAGTGCTGGAAGAAGAAACATAGGCAAACAAATCAGTTTTGGACAATCATAGATGCTCAATGTACGAACGGAACGGTAGATCACTGGAGTGCCATCATCTGCTTCTTGTGGTGACCATCTTTCCAAATTAGGCATCTTGTCGAGCTTGACTTTCATCAATGACTGGGATGTGGGTATTTCCATTATATCCCAACTCATTTTTATAATCTCGAGACTCTTAAGACTTGGAAGAAGAGGAAGCCTTGGCGGTCGTGCTAGTTTTGGACAACCATAGATTGTTAAAGTACGGAGGCATTTGAAGATCACTTGCTTATATCTTTCTCTTCCCTGCTCATCACCATCGCCGTCCTCTTGTGGAGATAACCATCCCTCCAAGTTAGGCAGATTGATGAGACGAAGGTCTTTCAATGATGGGAATAAATCTTCGTAGTTGTGACTTCCATCAAATTCAACAATGTGTTTTACAGCATCCATTGTGTATATCTCAAGTGATTCAAGGAAATCTAGCTGCCCAAGAGGCGGCAGCCATTCACATCTCTTGCAAGACGACAGTGATATTTTATTTAGCTTTGTAAGCTTGTTGTTCATCATCCAACTTGGAAATCCCAGACCCGTGTAGTTCTGAACCGATAGCTTCTTTAGATCTGAATGAGGTTCAAGGACCTCAATCACTTCCTTTGCATTTCCTTCTACGGCTACTGTTTCATTACGAGACCAGGATAACTCCAAAGAATTGACATGTTTCTTCGCCTTTAAGTCTGCTTCACCAGCACATCGAACTTTTGTTATATTATCAAGCCCTCCAATGTGAATTTTCCCCCAAAGCAGATTTAAATCTTTCAACTCTTCTATTCCAGCTCCACTCTTTTTGGCAATAATAAAATCTGGCAACGTCCTGAGAAAAGTTAACTCTCCAATTCCTTTTGGCAAGTGAAAATCCTTCCATCCAAAAAAGTCAATATGTCTAAGGCTAGTCATTCTCTTCATATTCTTTGGCCACTTCTGGAGGCGAGGGCGAGTGCTGATGACTCTCAGTGTCTGCAAGTTGTGTAAGTTGCATATGGTCTCAGGTAATTCTGTAATCAATGTATGTGAGATGTCAAAGTACCTAAGATGTCCCAACTTGTCTATTGAATTTGGCAGGAAGTGAATATTTGTCCAACTTAAATCCAACACCCGTAAGCACCTGAAGCTCAAGCAAACATTAAAATCAATAGGATAAGAATATCCATATGTAATCATTGAACGCAGTTTCTTACATTTCTTCAATGCATCCAAATTCTTCGGTTCTCCACCCCAGTCATCATTGCAGAATGCTAGATGACGAGTTTCATCATTGCACAATGCTAAATGACGAGTTAAATCATTCATCGTAGAATCTTCCACAACAAGGCATTCTTTTCCAGCAACAGACTTGAGAAGATCATGTATAAGGTCATGCATCTTGTATTCATCATTTATAGCAGTTTCCACATCAACCTGAAATAAGGACCTCCGCAACAGTGCATTGAAATACTTTTCGCCTTCTTCTTCTAGGAGTTCATTTTCATCATCAGAATGAATGAAGCCTTGGGCTATCCATTGCTTGATTAGTTCATCTTTATTAAATCGACGCCCTTTGGGAATTACAGCACAATAAGCAAAGCATTGCTTCAAAGATGATGTCAAATGATCATAGCTAAGTCTTAATGCGGGTAAAATCCCTCCATCATGATCTTGTGTCTTCCAAAGTTCACTGTCTCTCACTGACTGCCACTCCGTTTCACTTGGTTCATTAAGCAACATGCCTCCCAGTGTTTTGATTGCCAGAGGGACACCACCACACTTTTTTATTATGTGCTTTCCAATTGATTCAAAGCGTGTAGGCGGGTGTGCCACTTCCTCAAACAAAGCCCAAGATTCAACTGCCGATAGTATAGGAAGAGGTATAGGAAGAGCATCCATTATTCTTGCAACTGTTTCACTACGAGTGGTGACTAATATTTTGCTTCCTATAGCACCACATTTAAGCCCTGTTCTCAACATGCGCCATTTACTGGGGTCTTCATTCCAAACATCATCCAACACAAGTAAATATCTCTTTCCACTTAGCTTTTCTCGAACACGATTCTGTAATTGTTCCAATTGATCAGCTGTGTCATTAATTGCACATCCTAAAAATTTTTGAAGAAGCTCTTTCACATGAAAATCCCGATCAGACACATAGACCCACATCCTCAACTGAAAATGAGTCGCAACTTTTTCATCATTATATGCCAACTGAGCCAGCGTGGTCTTACCCAGTCCCCCCATGGCAACTATGGCAATGACCGAGAGATCCTTTTCATTTTCACTGTTGATTAGTAAATTCACTAACTTTTCTTTCACATCATTTCTTCCATAAACCTCCGACTGAATCACTTCCGAGAAAGTTTCTCGTTCATTTGAGATAGCAGGCTGGTTGTTTACAACTCCCCCGTTCAAATGAAAATCTTTGTTCTCTTTAGCAAGGGCATCTAATCGTTCCTTCAGCTCTTGAATCTTATGTGCTATCTTGTAACGAAAACAAAGCGGATTCAAAGGCGAGAAGAAGTTACGCGCCTTCTTCCCCATGCTGTCTTCATTCTCAACTTTTCTTCGTCGATCTTCGACTACAAGCTCATCAAGTAAATCTTCTGCATCGTAGAAAACATCTTTAAGCTTTCGAAGCCAATCTTTCGCCGACTTGTCGAGTACTTGTCGGCTTTCTGCATCTTGAAGCACGGCTGTAATCCTTGACATGTTGCTGCCCAGCTTTTGTTTCTCCTTCTCTACCCCCAACAGCAGCCTAAGTTCATTTTCCACACCGGAGCTCAACTTGCTCAGGAATTCTTGTAAGACGCTAGAGAGAACTGCTTCTCCTGCCATATCGTCTTCTCTGGGTGAAAACAAAGTGCCAAACTGAAAACAACAAGAGTTGGGTATTGTATGTCAACAGATGTACATATTGATTTTATTAGTTGATTGCAATTGGAAGATCAAGCACTTTCAATAAAGAATAATTCTGTGTCCACCAAAGGAAGATTAAGTGTTATTGCTTTAGCTCAGTTACATTCTTTACTTAAAAACAGCATCCAAAGAAAAGAAGGAATAAACAACTATTTGAATTGAGAGGAGGAGAAACGAATAATTGAACTGAGGCAACCAAAGAGAAAAGAGAGAGAAAAGCAGAGGGTTTTGCTCTAATAAAAGAACATAAAGCAGATGCTTTATTTTGCAGCCAACGGACATAAACCATATTTCATTAGATTGGGATGACAGTGAGACAACAGCAAATTAAAACAGTTAACATAAGATTGGAGTAGAGTTTTAAATTGATTTTTCATGAGTGATCAGCCACATAGCGGTAATAAGAAAATTTTGGAAAGTGGTCCACTGGGAACATTACAATTTACAAGTCTCCTGACGTTGTCACTTCCTTTTAAGTTCTAAATGACTCAACTAATCAGACTGATCACACCCTTTAAGTTTTCTCCTGTTGTTATCATAAAAATGCACGAGTATTAGAACTCTTTTTTTTTGGATTTTTTATTTTGCTAGTTTTGTATATTATTTTGTTAAGGTTTTCTCATGATCTTTGCACTAATGTTCAATTTTGGTGATGTTATGAAAATATAATGATAATATTGGGAAAAAAAAGAGGTTTAAAGCAACTTCTTCAGAAAAAGGAGAAGAAAGCTCTTTAGAAAAATCAAACAATATATACTACTACACCGGCAACTGAAGTTTTGTTGATAGTATTGCAATAGATGAATTTATCACTATTGTATCATTTCAAAGAAATTTAAATAAATATTATAATAATATCAGTATATCACAATAAATCTAAAGCATTGCAATACTTGCCACTCCAACAAACTAATGAACCCACTTTTTGAAGTACAAAGTAGAATCATTAGGCCAACCTCCCATGCAATGGGTCAAGTTTCCAACTTGTCCTCAAGTCTTTTTTTGTCTTTTTCTTTTTTCTTTTTTGTTTTGCTTTTTTATAACGTAGGGTTCCCAGCCCTTTAGGTTAAGATAATCCCTACGAGCCTAAGAGAGAAAACCGGATAAAATTTCCATGTGGCTACAATGTGATAGTGCAGTTTTGAACCCACAACCTCCGGGTGCAAACCGTGGTCTTAGACCAACTGAACAAGTCAACAATGGAAATCTGCCCATCTCACTTCTCACAACAAGACTTATTATATTACAAGAATTAAACAAATCATTTGGTACGTTGGACCAAAAGGTCTCTACTTGAAATCTTAAACCAAGTGCAGCTTACACGGTTTGTGCATGAAAGCATGAACAGGGAGATCAAATCATGCAAAACTGTATAAAATCTAATCCCAACTAATGCACCCTCTTTGAATGAAAAAAGAAAAAAAAATAATAATCTATACAATTGGCATGATTTGATAGGACGAAACATCATCTCCCTAGTTCAACGAAAGAGGAGATCCGGACTATATTTGTTTACAAGCAATAACAGTTGTATTTAACGTTGATGTAGCAGAGACGAGAATATTGAGGTAGATGTGTAGTAAAACTAGAAAACATAAAATTAGAAATAAGCGGTCGATAGCATTTAGGGGTAGCAACAATCGAGGATAAAATTAGAGAAACCTGGTTCCATGGGTTCCGTGGAATATTTTTCAATCTCAAATGCATTTGTTAGAGACTTTTATGGAATTTCACCAATATCCTTTTTATGAAAACCATGGAGAAAGTGTAGATTTAGAGGGTCATTGGGGAGAAACTCTATTAAAGGAGAATCCACATGGAGAAAATGCCATGTGCAGTGTGCTTCCATCATTCGTCATTTTCAGATGTTGGACCTTACATAAACCTTATTTTCAGATGTTGGACCTTACAAAAAAAAACATATTTTGAATTTTCAGATTCAGATACTTTCAAACCACTCTGCATGAAAGTAAGCAATAGGGGCTAGTAATTCACAGTAGAAGTTATATAAACCTTCAGGCTTTCATGGACCTCCATATCAATACTTAGGCTAGGGGATCCTCACATCAGTTTTAACAACTATCAACCTTAAAAATGTACCAGCAGGAAATAACACCCAAAATTGATCTCAACAAATCAGCCATAGGGCTTGCCAGGAAGAAATAGACGACAATAATATCCTTGGAGGGATTTGAATTTCCTGAATGTTATGATCAATTTTTGTCAACCCCAAGAAAATACATTCCCAATCTTGGAAATCAATGAAATACTGCAACCATGGATGGCTTAAGAAGAAGGTGATGGAGTAGATCAAGAGGCCTCATGTCTGCCTTTGGGGGGATGCAAAGGGATTAATGGGACTCTCACCCTGATATTTGGGCAGTTTATGAGAAGCCAAACCTTTAATGTGGAAACTCCATTTATTTACACATAAATCTTCAATTCTCGAAAGATGATATGACTGATGACCTTACAGTGTATTATTATATTTTCTCAAGTAAAATAACCAAAATCTAATCCTTTCCCATAGAAACATGGTGATATATAAAACTATTGGAAGTCCTGAGTCTTCTGCAGTTCTTATTTTAGAATTTGACTCTGTTTAATTGCGAAATGTAGGCATAGAGAGTATTTTTGTTTTTATGTATTTCTTCTCACCAATAAATATTGCTACATCCACTGGTTTAGCATGCATTTGTTTTCATCATTATGATTATGGATGTTATTTTCTCCTAAAAGTATTTTTTTCAGCGTTGTTTTTTAACTGAACATATGTGTGTTTGATTGTGAAGAATCTAGTTTGTTTTTATGGGAAATGGATTCCCTACTTGGACCAATCAAGGGGTGCCACATGCGTTTGAAATGACACATCTCATCTCCTTAAAAAAATTCTATCTCTTTAAAAAAATTTCACTCCCCATGTGGCACCCCCTGATTGGTCCAACGAGGGATCCAGGTCCCTTTTTATGGGGGTTCTAATTTGTGCTCTTGGATCTTAACCATATGGTCCATATCTAATGTTTTCTTGACAAGAAAGGCACTGAACATGAGAAGTTCGGTTTTGAATTTGAAACTTTACGTCCAGTGAAATATGAACACACTGCACACTTGCTTAATAAAAGTTACTTTTTCATACAACTAAATGATAAAATATATATATATTTTAAAAAAAGTCAAAAGGTCACATTGAAATGACAAAAAACCATCACATTTTTACTTAACTCCTCTTCTTTTCTTGCCCCCTATCTACCCATTCAACTCACTTTATTCTAATAGTGAAATCACCCAACTTACTCGGCGTGTCCAATTTGATAATCACACTATTAAAGTGAAGTTTGGTGAACCCCTTATTTAAGAGACATGAAAAAGTTAAGGCCATCATATTAAAAGTACTAAAATTCAAATTTTCTCCCTTCCTTTTTTTCATTAAAAGAAAAGGTCAAAAGCAACATTATCAAGTCATTTGCTGGTAAAAATCCATCTACTTTTTACATACAATGTAAAAAAAATATTCTTTATCAAGTTACTAAAAACAAAAGGTTATCATATTATAATTATACTCCATCATATTTTGTTCTCTCTTTATTCGAAATTTCCGCATTTTACCCTACAAGTAAAGTTACCAAGCATGAACATAATTGCATACCGCTAGATGACTTATGAATCTTTTTCAAAATAGTAACATACTTACTCAGCTCTCACAAGTAAAATTGAAGCCGAAGGAAGATAGTGAATCAAATAATTAAGCAGAGCAAATAGATTATTATTGCTCTTTTCGTCAGGCCCGACTCGAGACAATTTGAGGCCCAAAGTGACAATCCTAAATGAAGCCTCAAATTATCTATTCTTTTTTCCTTTTTTTCCCCTTAAGTTTTGAGCATCTGGATTTGTATTTTCTAACAGATACATTTATCATTTATAAATTATAACTAATAATATTTATAAATAAAACGAACACTAACTATAATAAACATACAATACGAGCAAGGAATTAAAAAAATCTTAAAATCATAGAACAATAGAATCTGATCTAGTGATTTATCATTATTGGCCATAAAGATTGTAGATGTAGATGAATTTCGAATTTGGTCTAACTTTTTCATTATGAAAAAAAAAGGATTATATTTGAGTTAGTGGGTTATGCTTAACATATATTATAAAAATGACTCACATATATTATCAGAATATATCCACATATATTATTAAAAAGAAGACAAAATCAGATCAATAAATCTTTAAAGAAAATTGCTTTCGGAATAAAAATAATAATTATAGAGAAAGGCAATCTATGAGAGAGACAGGGTGTGAGAGAGTAAAAAGTACGAAAGATGGAAAAGCGTTAGTGGAGAAACGTTCATTTGAAAAACCTCACTAGTGAAGTGGCAAAGAAGGGTTGAGATTTGTTGGGATTTAAAAAGGCACCGTGTAGAGAAAAAGAAGAATGACACTTGCTTTAATGCTTTGTTTAAAGAGATGATTAGCGAAAGGTCCCTCATATAGGACTTGTAAGGCCTCCAGTCCATCAACTTTTCCTCTAAGCCTTGTAGTCCATGTAGCTTGGACATATTTCGGTGAGAGGACTCTAGACACATCACCTCATGGAGAGAGGTCACTAGACACGCCACCTCATACATTTTAATGACTAATTTGCCCTTTTAATTGATTAGGTATAAAACTTTAAACTTTGAAATTTTAAATCTTCCATTCTCCATCTTTTTCTTCTTCAATCCGGACATGGAGAGAGCCTAGGGTTTCCAAGATTGGATTATGATGCGTTTGCGATCGACGGATTGGATCAAGGTTTTTTTATCCGGACTTCTGCACATGGATCTTCGTTGTAGGAACAGGAGAGAGATCAATTTCGATCTCGAGAGGGCCACACTGATTGGATTTGTGTAGAAATCCGAAGTTACAGACGCTCAGCAGACAAGACTGGGATCGGTTTTAAAGGCTGCAGACGACCGGAGTAGATCTGGTGTCCATCGCCATCGCCGGAGAGGGGTTCTTGATTCCGGATTGCATATCGGATTTGAAGCACAGAGGACTGCCATTATCGCTGCCATCGTCACCGAAACCGGAAGAAGAACAGAGAAGATTCTTGGGTTTGCCTCACTTCCCTTCGCCGGAGAAGGAGCGGACCGCTGTGACGATCATCGCCGGAGACTCCGCCGTCCATTGCTGGAACTGTTGCGTCGTGGTCGGAGAAGGAAGGAGCGGCGTTTTCATCGTTTCTGGTTACAGAAACCTAAGGAAGAAGAACCAGTTTTGTTTGGGGAAGAAGACCGATTTGGGTTTGGTTCCGGGGTGTGTTCATGTCAATTTGGGCGGGTTGGTTCCAAGTCAGGTTCAACATGGCCTGCTCCAAAAGTCCATCCCCATTCCGGTAAAACTCAAATTTATCTGAGTTTTATATTTTTTTGTCAAATTTGTTTGAATTTTGGACAAATCCATCTGAGTTTTTGGCTATTTAACTGACTTCTAAAATAAATTTATTTGAGTTCTGGACAAATTTATATGAGTTCTAAACAAATATATTTGAGTTTTTTGCTATTTATCTGACTTCTGGAACAAATTTTGTGAGTTCTGGACAAATTTATCTGAGTTCTGGACAAATCTATTCATATTTTTTACTATTTATATGAGTTCTTAAACAAATCTATCTGAGTTATAAACAAATCTATCTAAGTTTTTTACAAATTTATTTGATTTTTTGAAAAATAAAGGTTAGTTTCTGATAAATTTATCTCCATTTTAAAAAATTTTAACTGAGTTTTTGAACGAATCTTTCTATGTTTTTGGCAAATTTATTTGTATTTTCTTAGATCTATTTGTGTTTTTGAATTTTATTTGTGTCTTTTGAAATTTATTTGTATTTTTTGAAATAAATTTAACTGAGTTTTTGAAAAAAAAGATTTGAGTTTTTTACCACATTGTTCGCTAATTTGGAAAATTCGGTTATCTTAGTTTTGGCAAATGTATTTGTGTTTTTTAATTTTATATACGTCTTTTGAGATTTATTTGAGTCTTTTGAAATTATTGATATTTTTTTGAAATTTATTTTTATCTTTTGAAATTTATTTTGGATCTTTTGAAATTGATTTTCATCTTTTAAATTTTATTTATATCTTTTGAAATTTATTTGGGTCTTTTTAAATTTATCTGCTTTCTTTTCAAATTTATTGCTTTTTTTAAATTTATTTGCGCTTTTTGAAATTTATTTGCATTTTTTTAAATTTATTTTCATTATTTTGAAATTTATTTGTGTGATTTTAGAATTTATTTGAAAATCTCATTAATGAGATTCCATTAATCGTGGCCCATTAAATGGTAGTTGACTATTATTAATTGGATATCCCACCAATCATGGGATATGATTTAAAGAAAGGGTAAATCAGACATATCAGATATGGAAATGTGTTAGAGGACCCTTGGCTGCATGACCTTTTTTTTTAGACTGTTTGCAACAAAGTCATACTTTGAGGGACATCTCGCCGAATCCTCCTTCTTTAAATGTGAAAAGATAGCTTTAATGAGATGTTATACTAATTATTATTATGGGGCCTTGGAGAAAAAAAAAATTATGACAGTTGCTTGAATGACTTTTTAGAATTTGAAAAGATGATTTTTATGGGCCTTATTTTCTAGGAGTCCTAAAGCAATAGCTTTTCTTGCCCAATGGTCGAACCGTCCAGAACTTTTCATTAGGAGAAGAGCATAATGGATAGATGCTTATGCACATTGAACAAATAATAATTCAAAGCACATAATTGATAATTCCCAGCTACTGTATGAATGTTCTTGCTTATTAGAAAAGCAATCGAAAGGCACAGGAGTCCATATCAAGGCTCGAGAAGATAAGAATGCTCTCAATCATTGGGAAAATATGAACGGTCTAAAATAACGTTCCTTGAATGTGACCGAATTTCACTTTAATCACGGTTTATCTCAATATAAGATGGACTGATTAAATATAAAATTAGTAATGTGTAAATATTTTATTTTTGGTATCCCAGGTAATTGAGTTGTGAGTTGTGACCCCTCGAAATTCACATGTAATAAGAGAGAAGCCCCGCACTTGAAGAGTGAGAACTCACACACGTAAGGAGAGAAAAACTCACACATGCAAGATGTGGGGAGAGAATGGGGTGAGGTGGGGAGGCGAACCAACTAAGCAACCCCTAATTCTCGTAATAAACTCCTATTAAAGTGAAATTTGGTCACGTCTGCGCACGAGAAGTATATTTTCATTTACCCTCCATTTGGGAAGGGAGGAGGGGAGGGGAGGGAAGGGAAAATTTGAGGGGAAAAGAAAATGAAGGGGAGGGGAGGAAAAATTAATTTTTCCTCCTCTTGTTTGGAAAGTAAAAAAGTAGGGGGAAGAAAAGTAAAAAATATATAATTTTGTTTGTTTATGAGGTATAGAGACAAAGACCATTTTATCTTTTTTTTTTTTTAAATTAATAAAAGTAAAAAGGTAATTTAGTCATTTCCAGAACTTTCCCTTCATTTTCCCCCCAGTTTTGGGGGGAGGGAAATTTTTTAGGGAAAGCACATAATTTTTCCCTCCATTTCCCCTCCTCCATTTTCCCTCCCCCCTTCCCAAACACCCTCGAAAATTATTTTTCCTCCACTTTCCCTCTATTTTTTTCCTCCCCCATTTCCCCCTTTCCAAACATAGGGTTAGGGGTTTAAATTATTAATTAAATAAATCCTAATGGGATTTCTCATTGCAATTCTGGCACATTGTGTCTGAATCTCATTTGAAGTTGTCGATGTAAAATAGGAAGAGATACTTTTGCTTGAATAAAGGAAATGCTTTACAGCTGTTACTTTCTCCTTTGCAACAGACGAAGAGATATACTACATAGTACATTACATTTGGATGACAGACAACATCTAATTGTGTCAGTGTTTTAGCCAATTAGGCTCTCTACCACGTGAAGAAGATGGGGCTGATGGGATTTGTCAATGTGTAATGTGACCAGACGACCCATATGATAAAATGAAAATAGGGATGGTGGGCCACGTAAGAGGGTGAGCACATCTGTAATTAATCGGGATCCTACGTGAGAATTGACCAATTGTGACCGTCGCCATGGGACTTCTATGAATGTTGGCTCTTTGATATTTTTATTAGATTTTTTAATATTTATAAGTACAAAGGAGGATTATGAGATTCCACACCTTAGAAAATTTATAAATACGCTAGAAAGGGCTGGTTTCATTGTTGCATTTTCATTTTGATCTTCTAAAGTCAAGATGATTGGAAGGGTGCCAGCCCAGAGGTTTTTATATAGCGTTTTCACTTCTTAAAATATTACACTTTGGATGGTTGTTAAAAATTCAAAGAGTATTTTAAAATGATGGGTTTTATTAAAATCCAATTATATTTCTCTTACACGTTGAAAATCTTTTGAAATTGGAAAATATGTCTCTCTATTCTTATGTCCAAGAAACTGAAATAGATGACATCGACAATCAGCACTTTGAATCTGAAAATGGCTATTTCCATATATTTCCATGCACTTCTAACTACTAAATATCATATTAGTTGAGTTACAGCTTTGGGACAATCAAGAAACAAGCTTAAGAACAAATATCCTATTTTTCATACACAAAGGAGAATAAAGAAGTGCATATTCCTCATACATGTACTACAAAATACAAAGAGAAGGAAACTGAGTTCTCATGGGCTGCAACGAAATAGAAAAATTTAGAAATATAGTACATTCCTTATCAGAATTTAGCAAAGAGGAGGTACTCAGAACTTGCTTCGGATTGCTGTTTTCCCAAACTGCTTGTGAGAGATATTATGAATTGGATCTGAGTTATGGCATATATGAGATACAGTCAAGCTAGAGCTAGAAGGAAGTAATTGGGAAAGGTTTGCTAGACTTGTCTTGACCTCTGCTTATGAAGTAATTGGGTATGATTCAACTGACAGCTGAAGTAAAAACTTGAAGGAATCTTCTCAGTTGCTCACATGGGTAGGGTACCGTATAGAAAATTTTTTTAATGGACAACAGTGGTGGCTTTTTGACTTTTTTGAAAAAGATGGGCCTAGACTCTTAGCTGAAATACAATAGAAAATGATAATAATTATAAGCAGAGTGTGTAATGTTTTCTCTTTTCTATTTTGGGGGGAGCAGAGTAGATTGATGCTTTATGGTTTTAACATTGAACAAATAATTCAAAGCACATGGCTTTGCTTGGTCTGCACTAAACCAACAATTCAAAGCACAAAATTGATAATTCCCTGTTGCTCTAAGATGATGGATGTCCCTTGCTTATTAGAAAAGCAACGAATGACACACCCAGTCCATATTCTTTGAGGTTCAGACCATAAGAATGCTCACTCATTGAGAAAATATAAACTGTCTAATATAAATTATCCTCCTTTATAATGAGATGTGGCCTAATTTTTATTTTTTTTACAACGCAGGTTTCCAATCTTTTGGGCCAGTTAGAATAATCCCTACGGGCCCTGGAGATAAAGTCGGGTAAAATTCTCCCATGGCCCCGGCATAGTAGTACAGTTTTGAACTCACAACCTCCAAATGCAAACCGTAGTCATAAGTCAACTGAGTTACCCCACGGGATTGATGTGGCTTAATATAACTTCATTAACAGTTTATCCCACTGAAGATTGGTTGATTGAGTATAAAATTAATAATGTGTAATATATATATATATATGAATATTTATACTTTATTTGTATGTTTTACATATAGTTAATTAATTTTAAAGTGAAATTAACTCTTATTAAAGTGAAATTCGGCCGCATCAAGCAAATAAGGAGAATATTTATATATAAAGGACTTAGATTATTAATTAGATAAATCTAAAGAGATTACTAATTGCAATTCTCACACTTCTTGCGAGCCATTAGCAAAAAAAACACTTCTTGCGGGCCTGAGTTTCACTAGAACCAGTTTATATAAAATAAAAGGAAATTGGTTTTGGTAAAAAAAGATGGGAAGAAATTGAATTGAGGGGAAAAGACACTTTTGCTTGATTAAAGCAAATGCTTTCCCGATGTTACATTTTCCAAGCAAAAGTATCTCATCCAGTTGTTACTTTCCCCTTCATAAAAAAAAAAATGAACGTGATATAAATTATCACAATATCACACATGATTGCCTTTATTATTTAATCATTTAAAGAAATAATTCCTTTTATTTTCCTTCAACTTTTAAAGAAATAATTCACTTTTATGAAATTACATGGGAATGGGACCAACCCAAAAGATGGGTCGGATCAAAAATTCCCACCCATTCTGGTAAGGAGTGAGGATTAGCCACAAGGTATAAGAGAGAGCCTAAATTATCAATCTATGGACTAGGCACTAGGTTTATAGGACATCGAAAAAATGATACATTAGATAGAACTTCTGGAAAGATATCTTTACTTTGGTAATTGGTGCAGAAACCAACGGTTAATGGTGTCATCACGCACGGGAAAAGCGTCCTAGCGTAGATAGAGCTCCATATGCTAATCTTGGATTCCCTGGCAGGCTGGCACCTTACATTATTGAAGTGCTTGAGTAGTATGGTGCACGGAGACTGACAGCCATGTGCTTCGCCTATCAATGCATGTGCATTTCCAGGCCAATAAATATGCTGGCCCCATTAGTGTAGGCTTGCGAGCAGTGGGGCCCATCCATGTGATGTCCTCGTTGAATGCGCCATTGTGCATTATTGCTATGGTCATCTGAAATAGTGATTCTGGGCCGCTCAGTGACTTTTAATTGTATCGGCCATACCTTATTTCAATTATCTGTATTTCGATATTGGCTTTTGGGAGCGCCAAGTGAAGAAGACTCGTTCAAACAAATATCTAGCCCAATTTAGAGTGGAGTACATCTAAAGATAGATGGATATATTTTTGCTGAATGGAGAAGCACATATTTCAGAGCTTGTCAAATCAAAACTTTGATTTGATTTTTTTAAATACAAAGCAAATGCATTTACAACTGCTACTTCCTCTTTTGCAACAAACGAAGAGATATAGACTATACTACATTATATTTGGGGAAGTGGGTCCCCTGTTTGGTCCAAATAGGGGATCCCTGTTTGGACCAATGAAGGGAATCCACATCCCCTTGCAAATTTTTTTTTTTTAAGTTAAAGGAGAGGGATGACATCTCCCCCATAAGTGGCAGCCCTTGTGTGGTCCAAACAGAGTTTCCCTGTTTGGACCACACAGGTGATCCGGATCTATTTGGATGACAAACAACAACAAATTGTGTCAGTCTTTGATTGATAAAGCCAATTAGGCACTCTACCACGTGAAGAAGACGGGGCTGATGGGATTTGTGAATGTGATGTGATGGGTGACCAAACATCCAAGATGATAAAGTGCAAAATAAGGATGGTGGGCCACGTAAGAGGGTGATCACATCTGTAATTAATCAGGATCCTATGAGAGAAATATTGACCCATGTGACGGTCACCGTGGGTAAAGCTTCATCTGTAATGACGGGGTCGGAAATACTATGAATTTTGGGTAAAACTACTTCCGGGCCGTAGTCATTTCTGACTTGTACGAACTAACGGTATGAGATTTCGACTCCTGGATTGCTCGTAAAGTTGAAATGTATATTTAATTTAAAACGTTAATTTAAAACTTAAAAAATCAGCCTTCAGTCGCCCAAATAGAGCAAATGGGCTCCGTGCCCTTGAAACTGAACGGGCACGGGCACGGGCCCGTAGTCATTCCTAATTTGTTCGAACTGACGGAACGAGATTCCAATTACAGGATTGCTCGTAGAGTTGAAACGTAGGTTTAACTAAAAACGTTAACTTAAAACTTAGAAAACTAGCATCCGGTCGCTCAAAACGAGCAAACGAGCTCCGGTGCCTGTGAAACTAAACGGGCACGGACCCGTAGTCATTCCTGACTTGCAAGAACTGACGGAACGAGATTCCGACTCTTGGATTGCTCGTAGAGTTGAAACGTAAGTTTAAATTTCAAAATTTTAATACTTAATTTTTTGATATTTAGTATAAATTGCCAATTTTTATATTTAACTATTAATATTTATTTTCATTTTTTGTCTTCTGGTTTGAGAGCATCGGATCCATCGCGGTACCCTACACGGACAATATGTTTTTTTTTTCCTGGAATTGTAATGGATATAATTTGTTGAAACTTTTATAATGTTTTGAATATCATTAATATAAGACTTTCTTTTGTTATTAGTATTTTTACCTGATGGTAGTAGTTGTATATAATATATTCAGGTACAGGTATAAAAAGCGGGAAAAAATTGAGAAATTAGATGAAAAAAAAAAAGATTATTGGCTAGTACTTTAAAAAAATTTTTAAAAATTTAAGTATTAACGACTGCTATGGTGGCCGCTAATACTTTAAAAAAAGTTAAAAAAAATATTAGCGACGGCATCTCTAAATTAGCGACCGCTATGGCGGCCGCAAAAGGTCTTAAATTTTTTTTTTTTAAAAGTATTAGCGACCGTCATGTAGCGGTCGCAAAAAGTAATGTCGGTCGCTAATACTTTTTGCAACGAAGTAATTGAGTCGCCCTTTTGCTGGTTAGTGAATGGTCGTTAAAAGATATTAGCGACCGCCTCCACACTTTTAATGACCGCTTTTGGCGGTAGCTAAAACTCTTTTTTTTTAGTAGTGTGAATCTTTAAAAGAGTGTCCCCACCATCATCCTCGAATCCCAAACAGCCATGATTTTAAATTTTGGACGAAATGGGAACCAAAGAGAGCCCGGTTTTCCAATTAACCAATATTCAATAGCAGAAAAGTTAGTATATTATAAGCTGTACAATATTGTGTACGGTTGTATGCGTGGCCCTGTGTATGGCCTAGTTGGTGAGGACGTTTGTGCATTTTAACTCTCAATGATCGTGAGTTCGGATCCCTCCCTGCGACCATTTTTAATATTATACAAATATGCCCCCACTATGTAATCTTAGAGCATTCCCACGTGGCTAGCTTAGCTTTAGTTAAATTTAAGCTAAATAAAGTCACTTTTGTTATTTCAGCTATCTTACTATTCACATACGCCTACACAAGCTTTCTTTACTTCATCTTTATTTCATTTAAATATTATTTCTTTATTATTTTGTGGAAACCCAACAAAAACTAAAACAATGGCCACCAGTTCACAGACCCATCATCAATAACAACACACACAGCAACACACACACAACTGGGTATCATACCCATCAGCAATCCAATCATCAAATCACAACAAAAATCAAAGAGATCAGGAGAAAAATCAAAGCAAAACAGAAAATAAGATCAAAATCGCAAGGCTAATCAAAATGGGTGTCCATCGGTTGCACGCACAGATAACTGAGTATCATACCCAGCAGCAATCCAATCATCAAATTGCAAAAAAAAAATCAAAGAGATAAGGGGAAAAATCAAAGCAAAACAAAAAAGAAAAGCCAAATTGCAAGGCTAATCAAAACGGGTGTTGATCGGTTGGGGAAAAAATGAAGGAAAATATAAAAAAAACGACAAACCTCAAGTCCGATCAAAATGGGTGTCGATTAGCGTCGTTTACCACGCTCTACCTCCCGTCGATGAAGTCCAAGAACAGTCGTCTTGAGTTCTTGCACAGATCCATGTGAGCTTGAGAGTTGAGAGAGACTCTGTTTTCTGTTTTCCTTGAGTAGACATGCAGACAAGGGGAGAGAGAGAAAACAGAAAATTGTTTTTTAATGAATCCCGAGCTATAGTACCAAGTTAAGTTTAAAGAGCCACTGTTCATGAATGCGGTTTTAACGGAAGGAAAAAGAGCCTGATGTGCAATGATTTCATGCTACTTTAGCTACTTTGTAGCTAAACATTGCATTTACAAAGCCACAAGCGAATGCTCTTAAAAGAACCTTTAATTTCATGTATTAATAAAAATGTACTAATATTTTTGCTTTTTATAGTCTACCTTTTGCATATTTCATGTATTAATAAAAACGTACTCATATTTTTGCTTTTTATAGTCTTCTTTTTGCAAATAGGCGCTTATCTTTTGACATAACTTTAAAAAGGTTTTCATATTTTGCATATTTATTAAAATCTCCATTAACTAACAATTAAATTAGATAGAAGTTAACTAGACCCTCTATATTTTTTTACTAATTTATCTCTAAGAAAATGACCTCTTTTTTGGATTAAAAGACAAAAAGATAATTTTGTCTCTTAAAAATTATTAGTTATATGTCATACTGTGAGCGACTTAGTGCTCGACCATACTAAATATCACTATATTTAGACTGAATAATTGTTAAATGGCTCAACTTTCATATGTTAACTAGTTTTTTGTATCTATTTTTCTAACTATATTTAGGTTTTTTGACATATTTTAAGACTGGTGCGATCGTACCGATCTGGTTCGGGCGGCTTGGTCTACCGACTCATCCTAATCCTGACCAGCACGAAGACCGCCCCAGAATTTAAAATCACCCAAACAAGTCACGCTCATGTACTCTCCATCTCATCCTTCACCCTCTCAAGTCCATAGTCAATACCAAGCTGCAAATCACTTGCAAACACACTAACCCCTGTGTACTAGTGGAAACCTCATACTCACTGCCAGGGGCGGACCCACCTTCCGCCCCAAATCAATCTTGCAATCGCCAGAGGTTTGATATGTCTTAACTGTCCAAGAGATCCTACTTAACATAAACAGAAGAAGAAGGGATCTCGGCTATGCATAGGTCTGCTACTTGGATTCGATCAAAGCATGGTATATCTCTCGCTTCTCTCGATTTACGATTTGAAGAGGAGTGCTATGAACATGGGCACTGTGCTCTTGTTGGGTGGCTCGGAGCAGGAGTAGATCTGGCCTCTTGGAACACAAGGTGAGAGTGCTTGGTAAAAGATCTGGCCTCACTGATATATGGTTCTTTTTGCTATTTTTATTGTGGAAAGAGTCCATAAAGTCTAGCAAAAGTTTAGCCTGATCACCTAAATAAAAATTTCTTAATGAAAACAAGAAGAGAGAAAGGGAGAGAGGGTTACCGAGAGAGAATGAAGCTGCTGAAGAGGCTAGCCGGGGACTGTAGTTGCAGATTGGAGAGACTAATTTCAGGTTCTCTCCCTTGTGATTTGTGCAGAGAAAAGGTTTTACCTCTTTGCAATTTGAAGGGAGCAGAACAAGGAAGAAATTTAGAGAAAGCCTCAATAATGTTCTATGGTGGAGATCATTTTGAGATTCTTAACCCTTTACATTAACAAATGTGTCAGCTCCACGGGTTGGAACCAGGGTGGGTTTGGAACTGGAACTTTTTAGATCTTAGGTCCAAAAAATTATCTAAGATCGGAATTGTTTACTTATCAAAGACCTAAATGGTGTTATTACATATATAAGGTTCCATACCTGGTGTTCAATGGATCGGAACATTTGCATAATCGGAGAATTGGAAAACCATATATATCACTGATGAAAGGCCTATTTCAGATCCACCAGCAATAGATATATCATAGGTCCACTTTATCCTCTTGTTTCTTCTTTTTTTTTTTGTTTTTGTTTTTGAGAATTAAAACTTTTTTTTTTTTTGTTGATATACACAGAAAAGTGATAAGCTTAAATCATAGGCCCACTTTTCCAAGCAAAAGTGTAGCTGTTACTTTCCCTTTACAACCAACGAACCAGATATAAATTATCACAATAACACACATAATTGCCTTTATTATTTAATCTTAATCTTAATCTTTTAAAGAAATAATTTACTTCTATGAAGTTACATGGGAATGGGGCCAACTCAAAAGATGGGCCGTTTCAAAAATTCCCACTCATTGTGGTAAGAAGAGTGAGGATTAGTCACAATAAATTAAGAGAGCAAATTACCAATCTTCTGTTCGAAATCGCCACAAATTTGCCTAGTGGGTTTCATGAGCACTAGTGGGGGAATTCATCCCGTTGTTGTCCAAGATATAAGGAATCTCATGTCATTAAAAAATGGAGAAAGTATTGTAGAATACAAATCAGTATTTAAAATACAAAAATAATTGTGAAAATATTGTCAATAATATATAAAAACATTACAAGTAATTGTCCTCTTAGAACGGTCTTCACAATCTTATGGCGAGGACTATCCAGTGGGGCCCACCTTATAAGCCATCCAAATAGATCACACATACATAACCCCTCCTATGTTCACCAAATTCCATGGATTTGTATGGATCCAAGAGGACTAGACCGTTGGATTGAGGATAAATTTTGTTATTTGATATAAAGCCATTAAACTTGTAGACTAAGGATGAAGGAGTTATAGTATTACATTGACTTGAAATTTAATATCTAGGTTTGGCCCCACTAAGCTATTTTGGAACCCCACCCCCCCAAATGATTAGTGAGGTCCGAAGGTGGCCCTGCTAATCGGTCCTCCCTCACAGTAAGATTACGAGGACTGTCCTTTACTCAAAATATCATCTATTTTTTATAGAGATATTAACACTTCTCTTTTTATTGAATTTATTTTTATTTTTGCTTTTTTTCACCGTCTATGCTTTAAAAGTGTACTTTGTTTTTCGATATATGTTCTTGGCCTTCACTTCTTCCTTCCATTAATATTGGAAATAGTATGATCCCATACTTATTGATCCAACCATGCTTTGTTCTAATGAATAGTTATGATTTAACATAAATTATTGCATAGCTGTGATTATGTAAATGGTTGATACGTTGTTTTTTTTGGTAGTTGTGATTTTCTTAATATGTATGGAGGTGGTGCATTTTCCATGCACATCTCCTTCCTCTCTTTCTTTAGTTTTTGTACTTTGTATTTTCTTTTCTGTGAATGAAATTTTTCGTTACCGTTAAAAAAGAAAAAAAGTTATGATTTAACATAAATTATTGGGGCCCTACCTGCTACCTTCGTGTCATTCTGTTCCTAAACTGTATAATCACAGAAAAGACAAAAGTGCCCTCGCTGTGCTGGTTGGGTGCAGTGAGGGGGGAAGCGCCTAATGCCCACTAGTGGTGCCAAGTCTTTTTTTTATTGGGTCATCACCTGCTGCCCACCAAATCCCCACTAGTGCCAAGTCTTTTTTTTATTGGGTCCTCACCTGCCACCCATCCGAGGTCTTTCTTTATTGTATCTTCCATGTTTTTATCGGGACTCCACTCTACACTCTCCATCTATTGCTCATCCCAAGTCTTTTTTTATTGGGTCACCATCTAGCCCAGCTGTTGCCCGAATTTTTCAATTGGGTCTTCCATTTATCAAGGCACGGCAACATTCAATGTCGGTCTTCTATTCAATTATTTTTTTGTTATTTATTATTTAATAAATACTTAAGCACCTACCCACACACATATCGAAGTCTTTCTTTGCATGCGTGGTCACCTGCTGTCCATCAGTCCCATGGTTCTTTTTGTTCGGTCTTCACCTTACGGCCATATGTGCGAAGTTTATTTTAAAAGAAATCTAAAAAAAAAAACCCATAAAACTTGTGTCTTATTTTTTTTTAAAAAGTACATGAAGATTTAAATCTTTTAAAAAGTAAAAGTTTTCCACAATTCTTTTAATCAAATCCTCTCCATAAAGTATTTTAAAAAATGACAAAAATACTCTTATATCATTTTTCATTTTGTTTTTCGTTTAATAATTCATTTAAGAAAAATGATGAAGTCCAACTTAATATGACTTAGTGGGATCCACTTCAACTACTTAAAATGATGGGTTTTGAGGAGGAAAAAGGGTAATAACAAATCATTTTTTTAAGTCCAACCAAAATGACCATGTGGGTCCCACTTCAACAAATCAAAATGGCTAGTTTTGTGGAGGAAAAAGTTTAATAAAAGAAAAGAATCTATAATAAGGGAAGGGTATTTTTATCATTTTTAAAACGATTTTATGGAAAAGACTTGTTGGGAAGAGTTGTGCAAAACCCTTTTTTTTTTTTGAGATATTTATATTTTCATGTATTTTTATAAAAAGATCCATAAAATTTATATCTTTTTTGAAAATTCTCCTTTTTTTTTATTGGATCTTCATCTATTGCCCATCCCAAGTCTAATATATATGTTTTTTTTTTCTTTTGTCACACTACCTCTTGCCTGGCTGTCCCAAAATTTTTAATTGGGTCTTCCATTTGCCAAGGCACTACAACTCTGTTTACAATTTAAATTGAAACGTGATGGCAACCAGTTTAACTAGTTCCGCTTTGGCTTTGTATTTATAACAGAGCGTGTCTCGGTCTTTTTGGCTGGACTCATTCCTATGGGGCTTAGAGGGACCCTCGCAAATTCCCAATTGGGCTAGCCCTTGGGGTTGGCTTTGGTCTTTTATTTGACCATACTATTTATGTCTGATATGGTTAAGGTTACAAATCCATCATGGGCATGGCCCATGAGATTGACCAGCCTTCTTGTTTGTCTGCATATGGATGCAACCGATGAATAGAAAGCGGTTGCTATGGAATGATATGTTCAATATTTTGATGATATAAAATGACATTCTACTCAAACAACTCATAGAATGAAATAAAAATATTTATCTGGGCATATGCCTTTGAATTTTAAAACTTAAAATAACAACTTAATACCCACCAGGCATCACTATGTAGGATCTGATTTTTAATGGTTTAGATTTTAGAGGTGCTTCAACGGTACTGTGCTCATCAGTTTCTTGGACATTTTATTCTTGTAGATATTTCACTCAATTTCTCCAGAAATTTAGAATTAAAGGTTCTTTTTAATTCTTTAGTTTTTCATTTTCTATGGTTTTTAGATATTATAATTTTTATAGCATTTTCCATGGTGAATGTGTTTCAGCTTCTTGCATAAGACTAAGGCCCTATTTAGCAAGTCGTATCCATATCAAATAGATATGTGGATAGTAGATTTGTGAAACATAGATCCGTGTACAATAAATAATTTACATTTAGACTGTTTGGTAAGCCCAATTCACAATTTTAAATAGGCGTTTTAGAATCCCGCGGTTTGATATTCTTTACGAATTCATCGAGGTTCACAGGGAATTATGGACTCAAGTTTGGCGCCATAAATGTTCTTGGACTTAGGAAGATGATCAACTGTTCGGATCTTGACATTCAAGCCCATAGTGTTCAAAAACTCTGATGGTATAACCCACTTATCGTGCTTAAACTTATAAATGGATCAATGGTTCTAATTGAAGTTTAGAGTCCCATAACTACATTAAAAAATAAAAAATCAGGCTTGATTACATCATGTGAAAACCTAGTCACTTTCAACATTAGAGGATCAACACTCTACCGTATTTTTTTATTTTCTTGAGATCCACGATGAATCAGAAACTAAAATTTAATGTCCTAGTAGTTCCTAGGCTTCTAAAGAGGATCAAGGGTTCCGGTCTTGATAAATAATCCCACATAAACCCATAATTAAAGTCACAGAACAGAACGTAGAGAAGGAACTGCTACAAATATTAATTGTATACTTATATGTTCCCCATTCTCAAGATCCAAACCATTCAAATTCTTTAAAGCGTCAGCAATTTAAGAAGTATACTTTTGTAAGAACAGTGTGAATCACTTTTACACATATTATGAGTGAATTTTCTTGTGTAAATAATCTTATTTACACACCATTTTTATACCTCATTTATGTATTACATGCGGAAATGAGTATAAAGAAACATAATAATGCATAATCCTTACATATGTGAATCATCTTTATCCATGTGAATCAAATATTTATGTAAATGATTGGAAACAAAAGACCCCTTAACAAAAATTTGAAAATTTGATCAGCTGCAAGGTGTCTCCAGATTTTACTAAAATAAAAGTTGTTGATATGGTTATAAGATTGAGGTATTATATTAATGCATGAATGCTGTTATTAATTGAAGTCTCAATCTTGCTACGAGATCTATTTTTTATTATTAAAATCTATGGTCAAAGAATTCTTTCTCGCGACTATGGGATGCAGGGGCTCCCATCCCAACCCTTCGTGACGTGGGACCCCACAACGAGTATTCATTCACTTTCAGTGGTTTGAAGTTGAATGAGAGTGGACCCTACAGTAAGGCTTTACAAAATTGCTAGCTAACAAATTTCCGCAAAATTGTTCCTACAACAAAGGTGTGATATCACGTGAACATAGGATATTGCATAATGCGATATATGCAATATTACCCGCCCTATGAAATCGAATAGTGTGATACATGCAATATCAAATGATATTTCACAAACAAATCTGTAGGTATTTTGGCAAACTTTTAACGGTGGACGGACGGATGAATGCCAGGTTTAAGGACAACAGTAAAAAAAAAAATCATTGTGGGCCATAAGAGGGTTCTTATTTCAAGCATCTGGACAATGGTCTAGCATCCATCGTGTGAAGGTTAGAATGAATCTATTATCGCAACAACATTGCTTGCATCTCTACTCGGTACCTGTGGTAAATGCCTGTATAGGATCCATGGACAACCATAATGTCATCGCTTGAATGATTGCTTTGTGATCATCGTGGCCTTAATGGGATTGTCAACCCTAAACAAACTTAAAAGGCATCATGGGATATTTCTCGAAGTACAGTTGCCCTTACACTTGACATTCTCTCCTAAGCGGTCGTATTTGAAGTATTTCTCATGAAACTGTTTGTGCAATATCTTAAGGCCATGCGTTATTGCACGCATTGTCCTGTGCGATATCTTAGGACGGTGCAATATAACACCATTGTTGTATGAACAACTCTTTGAAAAATATTTAAACTTCAATTATTTAATTATTTTAGTATAAATGTCAAGTCTAAGTGCAACCATAGGATCAAAATCCCAATCATCTTTGTAAGGGCGTTGCCCACATCACCTCATGCATGCTCCGTCAGGACCCAATGTTGGATGGCTACTGCATTATGGTTTCCTTTGTGTTTCAGTTTTGGTTACTTCAAGTCAACTTTTTTTTTTTCCCAAAAAGCTAACTCTTGAATTTAAGTCGTGTTAGCTTCTATTCATTGAATTTGCTAACGTGAGATTTCAGGATGGGAAGAAAACCACTGTAGAAACTTTTAAGAGATAATTAGTGAAAGGTCCCTCATAGAGGTTTTGTAAGACCTCCATTCTATTAACTTTTCCTCTAAGGCCTGTAGTCCATGCGGCTTGGACATATTTCGGTGAGAGATCTCTAGATACGTTATCCAATGGAGAGAGGTCCCTAGACACGCTATCTCATATATTTTCATTACTGATTTGTCATTTTAACTAATTAGGCATAAAATTTTAAAATTTAAAATTTAAAATCACATGAAACAAAGAAGAAGAAATCTTCTGTGCCATCGCCGGTTTGACAACAGAATTGCAGACAAATCCTCGAGCAAAGTAATATGAACAATTACACCCAATTTTGCCCTTGTATAACTCAAAAGTAACCTCTCGTTTCCTTCCTGAGATTCCAGATGTGAAATTTCTCTCCCATTTCTCCGTGATCGGAGTTGTTATTCATCTCGTCCTTATTCTCTCTCACCTGCTGCATTGAATCCTCTCGATTACTTTGAGAATTATACCAAAAAAGGAACGATTTTTTCTCTCCTTGTCAAATCCAACGCTTCGATCTCATTCTCTAGCTTCTGGTTTTTCGATTCGAGTGCACATACACGGAAACCGCATACTGGGATTTCAGATGCGAGATAGATAGGGCATGTGAGGAAAGATGGGTAGAAGGCGGGCATCTCGGTCTAAATCTCATGCCTCATCTGCCAATGACGACGTAGTGATCTTAGGTGGGTGATCTCTTCCTCCGTTTCGCCTGATAAGGGGGATCGCCACCGAACGCCGGGCCATGCCATCACTGGAATTGAGGGAGGTAATAGGCTTGCTGCTGTTCGATTCTGGTTACAGAAACCAGAAGAAAGAAGACAACCTTCAGCCGGGCCAGGTTGGGTTTGTCCAGGTCGGTTTTGACCTTACCTGCTACGAAAGTCCAACCCACAACCCAGACCCGTCGCTACTACTGCCGCCCCGGTGTCACGCCATCGTCGGAGAAAAGAGCAAGGCTGTCTTCCTCCATCGTAACATTGCTAGAGAAGGAAGGTAGTAGGGTTGTTATATCATTTTTGACAAATCTATATGAGTTTTTATGAACTTTATTTGAGTTTTTGTAAAATTTATCTCAGTTTTTGTCAAGTTTATCTGAGTTTTTAACAAATTTATATGAGTTTCTGTCAAATTTATCTACATTTTTCATTTTTTGTCAAATTTATTTGAGTTTTGCGCAAATTTATTTGAGTTCTAAAAGAAATTTCTCTAAGTTTTGGCTAAATCTATCAGAGTTTTTGGCTAATTTATCTGAGTTCTAGAACAAATTTATCTGAGTTCTGGACAAATTGAACTGATTTTCTGACAAATTTATTTGAGTTTTTGGTAAATTTTTCTGAAATTTGGGAAATTGGTTTATCTTAATTTTGACAAATGTATTTGCGTTTTTTTAAATTTATTTGCATGTTTTAATTTTATTTACGTCTTTTGAAATTTATTTTCTTTTTTTGAAATTTATTTACACTTTTTGGAATTTATTTGGATCTTTTGAAATTGATTTTCATCAATTGGAATTTAATTATATTTTTTGAAATTTATTTGGATCTTTTGAGATTTATTTGCGTCTTTTTAAATTTCTCTGCGTTCTTTTGAAATTTACTGCGTTTTTTGAAATTTATTTGCTTTCTTTCGAATTTATTTGTATTTTCAAATTTATTTTCATTTTCTAATTTCATTTACGTATTTTGAAATTTATTTATTGTCTTTTGAAATTTATTTGGATCTTTTGAAATTTATTTGGCCTTTGCATTTTTTTAAAAATTTATTGCGTTTTTTAAAATTTATTTGCGTTATTTTGAAATTTAGTTGTGTGTTTTTAGAATTTATATGAAAATCTCATTAATGAGATTCCATTGATTGTGGCCAATTAAATGGTAGTTGACCATTATTAATGGGATATCCCACCAATCATGGGATATGATTTAAAGAAATGGTAAATTCGATATATCAAGTATGAGAAAGTATTAGAAGACCTTTGGCTGCATGACTTTTTTTTTTTTTTTTTTGACTGTTTGCAACAAAGTTATACTTTGAGGGACCTCCGACGAAATGCCCCAACTTTTAAATAAGGGTTTTAAAATTACTCCCTTTATTAGGCAAGAGTAGAGTCGGAGGGCAGGTATTAATTGATGTAACATAAAGCTTTACTTAAGGTGTTTGGACAAAGAAAATAAAAGGTGAATGACACTAATGTAACATAAAGTTTTAGTTTTAAGAGATAATTAGCGAAAGGTCCCTAAAGTTGAATCTATCCAGCCTCTAGTCCAAGCAAATTCTGTTTAAGAGCTCTGGTCCACTCAGCTAGACTATTTGCAGCCAAAAGTCCCTACATCGACATGATCATTAGGACAAATTTTCCCTTTTAACCGTTTTAGGCATAAATTTTGAAATTTCAAATTTCAAATCTTCCCCCCTCCATCCTTCCTAAATCCTCTCAATCAACTCGATAGATTGGATCAAGGATTGATCCGGGTTTCTGCACTTCGTCTTCATTGCAAAAAAGAGCACGAGTCCAGTCGCCTGAGAAGAACTTGCAGAGGATTCTCGATTCCATCCACAGTTGCCAAAACGCAGGAGTTTTGATCTCCGGACTTCTTATTGCAACCACTGGTTTTGATCGCCTGGGAAGAAGGGCTTCGCTCAGTTGCAGATCACCAGACGAAACAGAGGACCGCTTGGGCTCTTGATTTGGAGGATCGCCACCGGACGCCGTGCTGCCATTTTCGCCAGATTGGAGGAAGACCACCGCGCGCCTCCGCCGCTGCCTCCATGCTGTAGGCCAGAGAGGAAGGAACACAGCCTTCCTCCATCGGTTCTGGTTGCAGGACCAGTACAGAACAGAACGAAAAAGAAGAAGAAGGTTGGTTCTGCTCTGGGTCGATTCTGACCTGACCTACAATGGAAGCCCAGTTCAGAGCCCAGATCTACTATCAAATTTATCTGAACTTTTGTCAAATTTATCTGAGTTTTTGTGAAATTTATCTTTCTTCTGTCATGTTTCTTTGTGTTTTTGGAAAATTTATCTGAGTTTTTTAGCAAATTTATTTACTTTTTTTGAAATTCATTCTTGTATTTTAAAATTTTTCAAAAATTTAGAAAATGATTTATCTGAGTTTGGCAAATGTGTTCGCGTTTTTGAATTTTATTTTCGTCTTTTGAAATTCATTTGCGTCTTTTGAAATTTATTTGCATTTTTTGAATTTTCTTTGGATCTTTTGAGATTTATTTGAGTCTTTTGAAATTTATTGACATTTTCTGAAATTTATTTCGATCTTTTTGAAACTTATTTGCATCTTTTTAAATTTATCTGAGTTCTTTTGAAACTTATTGATTTTTTTTACAAAAATTATTGTTTTTTTTTGAAATTATTGCATTTTTTAAAATTTACTTGCGTTATTTTAAAATTCACTTATTTTAAAATCTCATTAATGGGATTCCATTAATCGTGGGCAATTAAATGGTAGTTGGCCATTATTAATGGGATATCCCACCAATCATGAGATACGATTTTAAAAAAAAGGAAAATTAGACATTTCGAGTATGGTAATGTGTGTGAAGGACCTTTGACTGCATGACTTTTTTTTGTCGCTGTTTGCATTAAAGTCACACTTTAAGGGACCTCCGACTAAAGCCCCCTAGTTTTAATGGGTGTTTGGATGGAAAATGAGGAGAGGAGTATAAATTTCAATGTGACGCATAAATTAGTAGGAATTTTTCTGCACTTTGTGCCAATTTATTGTACTCAGGCATGTTTGTTTAGAAGAAGGGAGGAGTGTAAGAGTAGTAAGGATCACATCATAATAATGTTAATAAGAAAGAGTTAAAATAAATGAGTAAAGAAGTTACTTTGCATGCATTTGGATAGTTGGTATAAAGTAAAAGGATAAAAGGTATAATATAAATAAGATCAAGTAAAAGGCACTTTATTATATATAGTGGAAGTGGGACTAACTCTTGAAGAGAGGAAAGAGGAGTAAAAAAGGAAAACACACTAGGGGCCAGTTCCACTCCTCTGTCTCTTCACTCAAGTGCAAATAAAAGAGGCTTGGGAGAAGAGTAGAATTTTGTTTTGTTGTGCCCGTTTTACTTTACACTCCTAGTTTCTTTTAATTCATAAATCCCATGAAAGGAGTACAACCTTAATTCAGAAATTCCGTGAAAGGAGTACATTGATTTGGAGCTGTTCGGATTTTCTATTTATGGGGCCACCATGGAAGTCCACTCCCTCCCTCGCGATATTTGGGAGCTAGGACACTCAAAAGATCCAAATGAGAAAACTGCACTAAATCTCTTGGGCATGATCCGGTCTAGAGACGGACACACTACATTTTCACTTAAACAGATACATTACAAGGTGGTGTCGATCAGATGGTAGGCCCCACCCATTTAGGCACATGGCCCTAACCCATTTAGTCTGAATCCTCTGTGTCCCTTGGGTGGAAGGGTTGGAGCTTTGATGTGGCCCACCTATTGAAAATTAAAGCTGCTACAAAAGAACCCCCTCTCCATGTATTTGAGGTCCTTAAATTTTACTCTAATAATAGTTGATCCTTGATCATATGATTAATAGCTTAATTCAAGGGGAGGACATTCATTTTTAGAGACTTAGGCTTTCAACAGATAAGCCTCCAACTTGGAGTTCCACACATTTCTTATGATCCTTTTGAGTAAGACGCTCAAACGATTTTGAATCAAACCCATTATGTATACATATGGTAGACTAAAATACTAATTTTGGGCCACTTCGTGTTTATTTCAACCTACCGTACATCTACTCAGAGCATGAGGAATAGACCAATGGGGTCTCAACTCCAATTGAAGTAAAATTCATAAATAACTGAAGACATGTTGAGCAACTTAAAATTTCAATAAGTGGACCTGATTGTTAATAGATGTGAATTATACATCTAATATATATTGACCTCCTCTTTTAAGTGAGGAGAGTGAAATGCCAAGAAGACCGACTTATTGAAAATCTGAACAAATAAAAATGAATGCCCTCCTCTTATATGAGATGTCTTCAAATTTTTCTCCAATGAGAGTTTATCCCACCATAAGATTGACCATATATTGAATGATGTGATTGATGCAATATTTTTTTAATAATACATAGGAGTGTGCGAATTATATTACTCATTATATGGTCATTTTTTCGAAGGGATTAGCTCTATTGGAATAAAACTTGACAGCATCACATGCGAGGGTACGAAGTTCATGCGGCAACTTGAATTTTCAATAATTGGGCCCTATTGTTGAAGTCCACTCTCCTCTATGTTTGTTTAGAAAGTAGAGAAGAAAAGGTGAAATGTTTTTTTTGTTTTTTTTCTAGAAGCAAAGATAAAATTAAAGTTAGTTGAAATGTGACATTCAGTTCCTTACAATGAAGTTATAAAGTTATTGAAATATGACATTCAAATTTTAAATTTTAATAGTTGGACTCGACTATGGTGTTTAATAACCCTTTGGGTGAGACATTCATATCCTCCTCTTTTTGAAAGTGAGAGGTGTATAACTCCACTCCAGAACACATTCTGAAGAAAATTTGAATCATTAAGTTTGAACACATGCCCTTTCTTCGGATGTATGTGCTAGATCACTAGAGGGATCCAATCTCCTGGAGATATTATTCTCAACAAAATGCATGTGCATGCAATTATACCGCCTAGCTAGGTCAGAGAAGATTATAAGGAAAAAATAAAATAGAAAAGAGATAATAATGGCACCTCTTAGACGAGTTTAACTCAAATTTGATGTCGTTATTACTTTCAAATATGCATTTCTTCTCCTTGGTTTTAGTACTCAGAGGTTTTTTTTTTTTTTAATGGAGAACAAGAATGAAAAACCAAAAGAAAGAGTTCTCATGGGTGAAATATGTAAATGGGCTTGTCAAAAAATGTACAACACTCTATTGTTGTTTTTTTTATTTTTTTTAAGTAACCCGTCTAATTCTGGTCGAAGGGTAGTTTTTTCGTAAAAATCCCTAAAACTAATTATATTTTTTAAATGTTGAACTCTCTATGACTATTTTTTTCATGGATATACATGCCCGTGCTTTAAGTAGGGGTAGTCAAGCTAGTTTAACTTAATCAAAACCTAACAACAATTTCCTATGACTAAAAATGTATGAAAAGACTGTTAGAGTTTTACTTTAATATGGCACCTGTGTTCAATAGGTTCAGTGGAATATTTTGCAATCTCAAATGCAGTTTTAGAGATATTTATGGAATTTCGCCAATATCTTTTTTATAAAATTATTGAGAAAGGAATTTAAAGGGTCATTTGGGAGAAACTCCTTCATGGGAGAATCCACATAGAGAAAATTCCATGGGCAGTGTGGATGTTTTTCACTTGCAGGAGTACCATATTTGTTTGTTAGGGCATTTCTTTCGGCACCATTTACGCTCTTTCGGCACCATTTATGCAGCAGATCCCATGCATGAAGTTCGTGCAGGAGAAAATCCTCCATAGAAAAATAAAGATCTTAAGTGACTCAATAAGGCTTTTGAGCATAGTGTGGTCATTTTTCATTATAATGTAAAATGTCATAGTTTTAGACTCTGATGTTTCTTTTTAATTTCCTTTTATTTTTGAATGGTAGTTTTTCTATTTTTTTCTTTTTACCTTATCCCTTTTTGCAACATGACAGAGTATATGGGAAACTACATCAAAAAGAGTCATAGTTTTCTTTTTCCTAAAAACGATGGACTTGGCCATGGGAATTATGTGTAAGCATCGATGTGGGTTTTCAAAAACCACAGCTCGCACCCATGGCTAATGTTACAAAACATGGTGGCAACACACCATAGCAACATCCCACTAAAGATGATTTCTGGTCACTTATCCCAGTAAATAGGCTCAAAATGGATAATCACCCTGCAATTTCAATACGCCCCCAACACACACCCATCAAGAAATACAATTTTCAATACATTGGCAGCACAAAGAAGGTGATGAATTGATAAATGCATACATGAAAATGCAAGTAGACAGAGAACAAGTACAAGAAATGGGAGATATAAAACTGAATTAAAAAAATAAAACAACAATAGCTAAAAAAGAGCCAAAGTGAATGTTGAGTGAACCCTGCTTAAGAGTGTAACCAATAGCTAAAATAAAAATAGTTGGATCACATAATATTTCCGACATTGGACATATAACTACTCAATAGAAAATCGAGTGATCTTGTAACAAGATGGTACAAGAAAGAAGGAAGGTTTCTAAGTGGATTGAGCAATTCCAACTACACTTACAATCAACAAATACAAAAATAATTTAGACACGTTTCTAAACTCTTGAAGCAAAATGCATACAGAATTATGTTTTCTCTTCTTCCCAAACACCACAAAAGATAATGATGTTGTAACAAATAATTCTGAGCTATAGGCTTGAAGCCGCTATTGTTGTAGGGACATTAACCCAAACATCACCCAAGTGATCTTCATCCACAAATGCCTGAAACGATCAAATTGCATATTTCCCCTCCATTTTCTTGTTCATGACTTTTGAAATTCCGGGAAATAATGTTCATCTTGAATTAAGTATTCATTTATATTCTCTAGCATTTCCATATATACCGAAAACATTGATGTTCAGTTGTTTTTTTTTTTTTTCCGAACTTTCACCTAAAGAAAGTAATGCAATGCATGTGTCAAGTATCAATATTTTTTAATTAAAAAACTCCTACTTTGAAAAGACCTGGACCAACTCCTACAAATTCTTCTACCCAATAATGGAAATTGGTCTACTGAGATTGATACACCTTAAAAGAAGGGCTGTCAAAATGCCACATAACTTGTTAACACGACATGAACTCACATGATGTTAACGGGTTCGGGTGGGCTCTTAATGGGTCCGGATCGTTAACGGGTTTAACAGGTCATATACGAATTAAACCAATAACCTGTTTACAACCCGCTTAACCCGTTAAATTTTTTTTAGTCCTAATATAGCTAGAATTAATTTATATTTATTGAGAAGAAATTGAAATTTCTTGTTTTAAAGTGAGGTTATAGGTGGGCTTCACTCGAGATCGTTACTTACGGTTTCGTGTAACTTATATATTTTTCTCCTTATATATTTTTGTATGGATTTTCTTTTAACTTTTGAAATAACTTAATTACTTAACGGGTTAACGAGTTGGGTCGTATAACCCGTTAAATCAACGGGTCGTGTTCGAGTTGGATTTCTTGACCTGTTAAATTAACGGAGGTCGTGTATGGGTTGTGCTGATTTTAACATGAATTTATTAACCATAATCCGAATTCGTTATCATGACACGATTGATAGGCCTTCAGCCCCCTACAGCCCTACAAGTATGATATTTCCCCTGTGCAGAGCAACATCTCTGTCTTGTCTCCAAACCCATCACCCACTTGATCCTACAAGCACTCCAAACCCATCACCCACTTGATCCTACAAGCACGTAAAAGAGGAGATGCAGAGAGAGAAGAGAGGAGATGCAGAGAGAGAAGAGAGGAAGATGTAGAGATGAAGAGGGGAAAAAATGCAGAGATGCAAAGAAAGAGAGTACTGAAGCTAGAGAGGGCGCAGTGCGAGAGAGAAAAGGGAGTGGTTCGTGCTATAGGAAGAAATAGAGAAATATGGAATCGCTTTCGAGGGTTTGGAAGAAGAGGAAATGCTAGGCTTGGGGAGTTATGTATTGAGCAGTTAAGGAGTAGGGTCATGTTATGAAAAAGAGATGGGCAGTGCCAGTGGGAAGAGGAACGTGAATAGGAGTTAATGTTCTACGCTTAGTGGAAACGTTTCACTTCTGCAATTGGATCTAATACTATGATTTGTGCAATTGAAGCCTGTTCGCTTGATATATTATAATTGGAAAAAATAAATTTTCAAATGTCCTACTTGCAATAATATTTGCAAGAGGTTATATGGGCATGCTTTTCATTTCATTAAGATATTTTTCAATTAGACCTTTTCACAAATAGGATATTTGGTATGTTGGTTCAATTAGAAAAAAATAAAATAAAATAAAAACAATAAACTAGTCATGTAGAATGAAGATGAGCAAGGTTTCAAATGGTAAAAGTAATACAAGCAAAATTGTCATATAGTACGACAAACTTCTCATCTAGCAAAAGTTATGTGGAAAAATATGCTTAAAAATATTTAAAAAAAAAACTAAATAAGGATATATTTAATTAAGACATTCATGTGTGTATGAAGGAGTTATTATTTTCGTGCATTTTCAAACAATGTTTAAGATGTCTTAAAACCAATTTAAACAGACCATTACATAAAGTTTCCCAAACCATCTAAAGCACTCGTACCCATTTGAATTGGTTTTAAGGAATTTGGCTCAGATTGGGAGTGAACGAATAAAATTCATATAGCCAGCCCTAACATAGTACAGACAATGATTTAATGATGATGATGAAACCCAAAAAATAGATTTGCCAAATGATACTTTATCAATGCAATATCTAAATCACATTTGCATCACCCATACCCATGTGACTAACCATGTTGTTGACACTAGCTAATTCAAGTTGATGTAGAATACTATTTAATTTTTATTGCTCAGAATAAAACAAAATGTGTAACACCCCAACCCCTAATACCATATTAATTATAATTAGTTATGTGTTAGCTAATTAGACGTGTTTAGAGTCGTAGTGAGTCGGGTTTGACGTGTGGATCACACGTGCGAAGTCTCTCGCGGTTTCCGAGTGTGTTTGGATAGAGTAGGGGGTTGGTTTGCAATTTCGAAAAGTTTTCATGGGTTTTTATGAGATTAGGAGTTTTTGCGAGTTTTCGTGCATTAGATAGGTCTCGGCATTTCACGAACTTTAACCTTCGGTCGCGTTTCAATTCAACGTGTCGAAGAGGCCCAAATGATCACTTTAGTGAACCCAAGGCCCTAAGGGCTGTTTGGTAATTCCCCTACCCCCTCTTTATTAGGTCATGATGGAGACCACCTTTCCATTCACTCCACAACGGCAGCCCTCTAACCTCCTAGACTATTGTACGAACGAACGATGTTTAGCCGTATCAACCCCGTACTCGAGAGCCTTCACATTTATACCTGATTAGATTCATCTTTTGGTTCTTTTGTCTTTTGATTAAGCCCAAGTTTTAGGGTGGCCTTTTGTGTAAATAATACTTTTGGTTTAATTGTTTCAAACTTGAACTATAATTAATATATTTCAATATTTGCTCTCAACTATACATCTTGAGATACCACTTGTATTTATGAAGCTTTCGCTAATTGTTTTATGTATTTGAGGAAATGTTTATACCTCACAGTGGTCTTCAATCCGTATGGGACATGATTGGGGTCACGTTGTATTAGTTTAATGTTGAAAAGTTTTAATTGGCTCCAATCTCACACATAATCCCCGTTCTTTGAAACGGGGGCGTGACAAAATGTATATAGCCACTATGTTGAATACTTCGACTCGAGTCGGTCCTGACCAGGTTGAGCAAGGGAATGCTTCATTGAATAAATGCAACAATAGAAAGTTCATCATGCAACATAAGGATATCCTAACGAGAATATAGGGAGCCTTTGTGGATAGGACTCCAATGCGCACCATACCATCATGGGAAGATAGGTTTAGGTAGTCGCGCATGGCCACTAGGCCTAGCAAGTAGGGGTACTCATGGAACAACATTGATATGCCTGTAGCCTCCCTGTCAAAGGCCATTAGGTCCAGTGAGCATCTATCTAGAGAGAGATTGCAGAGAAACTCTTAGGACTAGATTTGCAGTAGTGCATAAGTCTCATATTAGAAACAACAAGTCTTGACCCTCGGCATATATGTATGATGTTGAGTTCATGAATTTGCACAATTACGCATCATATTAAGATGAATTAGAGATTTAATTTGGTGAATTGCATCATTATTCATCTAATTTCATCATTTCATGCATTTTCACCTTGGAATCTAAATTTTCATACTTTTCATACATTTTCTGCATTAACTTAGACTGTTTTGCAAATTTTCTCCGAAGAGTCCCAATTGGAGTAGAACTCTGTCCGGGTGGGTCCCGCTTCAATATGGGCTCTTAACTATTTAATGTGTTAAATTAGAATGTGCAAAAAATGAGAATTGCAGACCTCTGTCACGGAGCCCACTTTCAAGCACATTGTCATCTTGGGCACTGCATTGCTGAATTGAAGTAAATTGAAGAATTCACCATATGGGTCCACACACAAGCCATATGCAAATAAATCAAAAGAGGGGTCCACTCATCATGTCACTTGAAGAATCCTAACTACAGTAAAAGACTTCTCATAGGGCCCACTACTCAAACAGATGAAATGTCTCACATGGCAGGGTCCACAGTGGTTGCAAATTTGAAATTATTAATGGATAATTCAAAGAGTATCATTCTGATTAGAACAAAAGAAGAAGAGTTTGAGTCATCCACATCTGATGTCCTTTCAAAAAAGAAAGTTGTGCAGAGATAGAATCCATTGCAAATCAAATTCTAGAAGTTAATCTCGTTTTTCTCAGGACAATCAATCTTCAAATGGCCATAACTTTCAATCCGACCGTCAGATCGATGAAATTTACCTACCGTTGGAAAGCTTATTCAGAGTAGATATCCGTGGAGCCCAAGAACGTGCAAATCGGAGCTATATTGACAAAGTTATGAGTCCGGAGATTTTTATGTTCATTTTTAGACGGGATTGCAAATTAAATCCACACCATTTGCCAAAGCTTTGCTACAAATTCAGTTTCAGATTTGAACTTATCAAAGAGAGTGGGCCATAGCATGGGAAATTTCCAAGTGAAGAGAATTTAAGAGGAAGTCCTTGTTGGCTAGGGAATCTAACTAAGCAAGTCTTGTCCAAAAAGTCAACATCTCTCCCAAAGTTACTAAGAAACTCACCTTAACTTGGAAAGCAAGAAAAAGACTTACCAAAGAAGGAAGATTTTTTTGCTAAAAAAGAGGATCTAGAGAGAAAGAATAGGGAGCTCATGCCCTATTTAAAGAAGGCTTTGGATGTCAAAAAAAGGAACCCTCTTCTCCAAAAAAATTGTCTCACGTGGAACTCTCTCTCTCTCTCTCTCTCATATATTCCCTTCTTTCTTTCTTCTTTTCCATTTTTAGCTAGTTTCTTTTCTCTTTTATTTTTTTGGTAGCCTTGGGCCATGTCCAAGGATTTATTTTGAAGGAGAATTTTTGTGAAGGAGAAGTTGTAATTGCCATGAAGTATACAATGAAAATCACATCTTTTGCAATGGAGGAGTAAATTCTTTTGGATTGGAGCACACAGATGAAGCTAAGTAGATTTTTACTTTAATCTATGTTATTTTTCTATTACCATTTTGTCTCTTTTAAATGCATGCTCTATTAGAATAATAGATCTGTCTTCATACCTTAGGCAACCTCTGTTTTGATTTCTAATGAAAATAGTTTGATGATTTATACTTATTTTGATAGATTATGCTTAGGGCTGAGATCCTTTGATAGTTTATGCTTAATTTGATGAGTCATGCTTATGATTTTTCATTCTTTTATGAGGTGAAGGAGGTCTTGGGTTGTAAACTTATTCTTTTTATTAAAAAATGATTTTTGCGAAAGACAAATCCCCCGGATCCGAAACATTGATTTGTTTCTGATCTGAGTTATTTTGAGACAAATAGTAGAATAATTGCATGGATGGATTAATTAGCTTGCTTAGTGGATTCTGGATGCTCTGATCTGTTTTATTTATTTGATTGGTTTGTGTTTTGAATTTTGTCTAGTTTTTCTTAGATCTCAATTATTTATTAATCTTTAATTTAAAAAAAATTCAGATTTTTAAATTTTAACTTAGTAGTGCTCCTTGTGGGATTGACCTGTAATTGCCACTATCTCAATAAGATAACTGTGCACTTGCAGTAATTTTAATGGATTGATTTAATTCACATCATATGATCTAATCTTAACCCGAACATGATGTATTTTAAAGCAATAAGACTTTGGTCAAAGCAGAATTATCATATGGATATTGGGCCTAGGTCATTACAGAATGATATCAAACCCAATGGCTCTTTCCCCCACTATCAACTCGGCCCCAACAAATGGGAAATTACATTTACAATGTAGTAATTTTGGAAGTTGTTAGGTTCTTTGATTCTATAGTTTTTAACTATATTCCAAGATAACTTAATGTTGGCGTGGGACAATCTTAATAATATATGTCTTACAAGTTACATGTGATTTCACTTTAAGAAAAACCCCTATGAGATGTTGAGAATTTTACAAATCTACTACTAGTTGGAAACATCATTTGGCAATCCATTGATCATGTTGGAAACATCATTTGGCATTTCATTTCAGTCGGCTAAGCAATAAGTACTTATAATATGCTTTTTAATAGGTTAGGCAATAACCATTACACTATATTTTTCTATAGGCTAAGCAACAACTTATGAACCACTAGGTTTTCTCTCTATGATCCGTCTACAATACACTTGAAAAGGTACAATTTGAGTACAAATAAGTGCTTCTAAGATAGGCTGATATGAAAGTGAATTTTCAACTCAAACATACACAAAATGATGATGCAAGGTTCAATGTTCATGTGTATGCATGATGCCTCTAATCAATTTTAAAATGATGGATCATGAAACGTATAAGTCAAACAAAATGACTTTCTAAAGCGATAAAACAAGATAATATGATAGAGGTAGAAAGTGTAATCACATGTTTAGACAAGAACAAACTGGACGTTTGAAAGATGAATATAAAAAACTAGCAAGTTTGAACATGACTTGTGAAACATGACATGTGTTGATTGAATCCAAAACACATACTAGTTTGAAAGTAATTTTCATGTTAAGAAAATCAACAAAGAAGTTTCAAATACACATAAAAATCATGCCATAAAATGAAATCAAAGATTTAATACGAGCATGAACATTGCAAAGGAAAAGGGCACTGCTACTTGACATGATTCTAAGGTTGAGATCTATTATATAGCATTCCTTCCCTTCTCTAGCATTTCTCAGCTTAGTCTCCTTCCTTCGCCCTCAAAACATCTCAAAAGTTTCACCCTTTGGCCTTAGGAATGAGCTGGAATTTATATTAATTTTTTACCAATGGCTAGTTCTCGGCCGACCGTGGACTAAGCTCGGTTTTCCGCGGTTTCAACGGTTGAGCTAGTTCTCGGTTGACTGCGGCCATGTCCTTAGTCGATCAAGGACACGATCTTGATAGACAGAATTCCCAGAATTCTGTGCTTTTCTTTGTGGGAATTCTTGGCCATGGAGCCATGCTTAGATTCATGTTCAAATTGATTTAAAGTGTTTTTAAAAAAATGAACCTAATATGCCTAAGATGATTTAAATACATAACCATAAGCATGCATGACTGAAAACAAGATTATGCATCCAAATTTTAAGATTCAAATCATGCATTTAAAACCAAGTTTCGAAGTCATAAATCCATGCATTAGGAAATTTCAAATTTTCAAGAGTTGAAAGTTAAAGACTATGCGTGGAGATTTTCAAGCTTTGAAGGATAGGAGCATGTGAGACTGAAAAATTAAGCTTTGCAAAAATGGAAATGCATCCAAACAAATTACAACACACCAAATCTCTTTCTGTACATATGTGAAACTCATGTTTTATTGATCCAGATAATTGATTTAATGCACACCCAATTATCTAGAATTCTAGATGAAAAATGTTTGAAACAAGATCCAACTTTAAATTTCTTTGCAATCCAATTTTTTACAATATCACGAATCAAGCTGGGGCCCACATGTCAGCATCAATGGTTAATCCATTGTAAGGATGGTCCACAGGTCTCACAAGTAGGTAAATGAGGTTGACCAACCAACACAATACACATCAACTCGCTCACACAGCACACATCCAACGTGTATTATCAAGATAAGATATTAAGATATTATGGACTGGAGTGTGCTGTGCATTGAAGACCATCAAGATCTGTGAAGACTATCTGAGAGCTGGTCTAGGATGTTTTTGATATGATTCAGTAGATTTTATCTTTGAATAAAATAACTGAAAGACATACAAGATTCTCTATGTAAGAAAACTCTGCACACTGAAATCTATTTAAATACAGAGGAAAGGGAAATAAACAAGTCAAGAGAAAGAAAACCCTGGCTCTTTTCAATTTCTTTATCCCATTTTAACTTTTCTTCTCAAAAGGATTTTGGACTAATGAGGTTAAGCTGATGAAACCATGTCTATTGGGGATATGGTTTTGATATAACAGTAACTTAGAAAAATCATGTTTATTGGCATTCATTGGCTTCTCTGTTGCTCCCAGCTGGCTTTTCATTTGGTAAGTAGAGTTGGACTACTACAAAACTTTGTGAGATGATCCAAAGCAGTTATCACTGTGAACCCCACCCATTATCTGATCGACACAGGTCAGCTACGTAATTCAAAATGAAAAAAAAAAAAGAAGAGAGAAATTCTATGCGACTGATTGTTCCCATGGAAGAGCAGTACCTCACCAACTGAGCTACCAGCTGATGTACTAATCTATGCAAGTCTCATCACACAAAACAGACCTCAAGGTGATACTTTTCATCATCAACAACAACAATAATGAAAAAAGTGTTATCTAACATCATCACAAGTTCTTATTAAAAAAAGACATTATGAAAACAACAATGACCGAAAATCATAATAATAATAAAGCAAACAAGTGGCTAGCTGCATGTCTATATTGAATACACAACCCTTAAGTTTGAATGGGTTGTTAGCATATGTATTCCACATGATTACATACAGAAATGTATATACATGCTACCACTCAGAAATGTTAAGAGAGGGGCTTTTTGTTTTTTGTAAGATAAGTAAGAATTTATTAACTTCCCTCAAAACAGGGCAGGGAAAACCCTTTATACAAAAGAAGAGCTTTTCATTGGTTTTGGAAGGCTCAATTACAGACCAATGTCCATGATCTAATCATCATAATACCAAAACATCAATACAAGTTGCCCATGGCAATATTTCTCAGGTTATGAATTTTCCACAAATATTTCATCTCATCAGAGCCATGACTTAATGATGGGCCCCACTTGAAGATAATCAAGTCATTAGGATTACATCCATGGTCAAAATAATTCACTAACATACGGAGGTAAAAATAGAGAATCATTTAAGTTTCAAACAAGTAAATAAGAACAAACCAAAGATAACAAGCAAGATCCACACAGTACAACTACACCAGTAAATTCATAGTTAAAACCAAAGTCAAATAAAGCCACTCAGAAAACACAACCATAAGTTCAAACAACATCATGAAGGACCTTTTTTTTATTTTTATTTTTATTTTTAACTCCATGAATTGCCCATACCAATAAGAAGTTGCAAAGATCCCTACTATTCTTTATCTGACTCCAACTATTCACACCTGCAAAGAGAAAAATCATTAGTGCTCCTAAATTTGGGAAAAAATTTCAAACATGTAGGCTGTAGCTTGCCAACTATAAACCAAGCGAAGGAGTGGAGTGTCAGGTAAACTTATATTTAAACTGTAAATGTATGCATGTAGACAGAGTGGAATTCTTGTCACTCTGTCAAGCCACCCAAGTTATGCCAATTGCAGGGTAGTGGTAAGGACCAAGTGTTAAAACATTGGTAGAAACAATCTGAATCAGCCAATAATATCAAAAGAATAGTTGCCAATTTCCTATTACTATAAATGTGTGAAAAAACTGTTAGATTTTTACTTCAATATGGCACCTGTGCCCAATAGGTTCAGTGGAATATTTTTCAATCTCAATTGCAGTTTTAGAGATATTTTTGGAATTTCTCCAATATCTTTTTATAAAAATTATGGAGAAAGGAATTTCTAGGGTCATTTGGGAGAAACTCCTTCTAAGGAGAATTCACATGGAGAAAATGCCAAGTGCATGCGCTGCCATCATTCATCATTTTCAGATTTTGGATTCCACCATCATATTAAAGCAGGGGATTTTTTTCACTTGCAGGAGTACCATATTTGTTTGTTACGGCATTTCTTTCAGCACCATTTAGGCAGCAGATCCCTTGCATTAAAGGCAGGGACTGAAAATCTCGCATGAGATTCGTGTAGGAGAAAATCCTCCATAGAAAATAAAGATCTTAAGTGACTCAATAAGACGTTTGAGCATAGTGTGGTCATTTTTCAATTATAATCTAAAATATCATAGTTTTAGACTCTAATGTTTCTTTCTTCTTTCCTTTCTTTTTGAATGGTAGTTTTTCTTCTTTTTTCTTACTTTTTCCCCTTTTTGCAATAAGACAGAGTATATGGGAAACTACGTCGAAAAGAGTCTTAGTTTTCTTTTTCCTAAAAACGATGGACTTGGCCATTGGAGATTATGTGTAAGCATCAATGTGGTTTTTCAAAAACCACAGCTCACACCCATGGCTAATGTTACAAAACATGATGGCAATACACCATGGCTAAAAATTAAACAAAAAGCACATGTAAAAACTATTGCTTTCTCTTTCATTACAGGTTGCAATCTAAAATAGAAGATAAATGTTTAAAAGTGGAATAAATTCAATATTTATCATAAAAAAAGAAAAAAAGTAAATAGGTGCAGATGATACATTGCAAATTATACAAGTCAAAGACAACATAGAAAAATGGAATTTAAGGCAGGTGAGATATTCCACTGCTAATGTCAATTGACTGGTAGAAACGACACATCCCACTAAAGATGATTTATGGTCACATATCCCAGTAAATAGGCTCAAAATGGATAATCACCTTGCAGTTTCGATACGCCCCCAACACACACCCATCAAGAAATACAGTTTCAATGCATTGGCAGCACAGAGAAGGTGATGAATTGATAAATGCATGCATGAAAATGCAAGAAGACAGAGAACAAGTATAAGAAATGGGAACCACTAGGGTTTCTCCTTATGACATGCCTACAATACATTTGAAGAGATACAATTTAAGTACAAATAAGTGCCTCTAAGATAGGCTGATATGAAAGTGAAATCTCAACTCAACATACACAAAATGATGATGCAAAGGTTCAATGTTCATGTGTATGCATGATACCTCTAATCAATCTTAAAATGGTGGCTCATGAAACGTAAGTCAAACAAAATGACTATATAAAGTGATAAAATAAGATAATATGATAGAGGTAGAAAGTCTAATCACATGTTGAGACAAGAACAAACTTGATGTTCGAAAGATGAAAATAAAAAACTAGCAAGTTTGAACATGACTTGTGAAACATGACACATGTGTTGATTGAATCCAAAATACATATACTAGTTTGAAAGTAATTTTCATGTTAAGAAAATCAACAAAGAAGGTTCAAATACACTATAAAAATCATGTCATAAAATGATATCAAAGATTTAGTGCAAGCATAAACATTACGAAAGGAAAGGACACGACTAACTTGACATGATTCTAAGGTTGAAATCTCTTCTTTAGCATTCATTCTCTTCTCTACCCTTCCTCACTCATTCTCCTTCCTTAGCCCTCAAAACATCTAAGCCATGTCCTCGGTTGACGAAGGACACTGTCTTGACGGACAAAATTCCCAGAATTTTGCTTTTCTAGGTGCTTTTTTTTTTTTTTTTTGTGAGAATTCTTGGCCATGGGAACCATTCTTAGATTCATGTTCAAGTTGATTCAAGAGGGTTTTTCAAAAATATGAACCTAAAATGCCTGAGATGATTTAAATATAAAACCATAGGCATGCATGACCGAAAAAATAAATTTGACAAGATTATGCATCCAAGTTTTAAAATTCAAATCATGCATGAAAATCAAGTCTCAAAGTCATAAAACCATGCATGAGAAATTTTAAAAAATTCAAGATTTGAAAGTTAAAGACCATGCATGAAGATTTTCAAGCTTTGAAGGATAGGAGCATGTGAGACTGAAAAATTAAGCTTTGCAAAAATAAAAATGCATCCAATCAAATTGAAACACACCAAATACGTAACAGTGACCACGTTCTTGTTTCCCCCTTAAGGATTTTGGCATTCCAATATATTCTTTTGGATGCTGTTTTTGACGCCCTTGTATCTCCTCTCTCCCTTTTCTAAAAGTCTTTCCAACTTAGCAACAAAAGAAAAAAAAATTGACATTTTTTGAATTTTCAGATAATTTTAAACCACTCTGCATCCAGTGCAGCTGTGTTCAAAAGATCCAAATAGCGGCCAGTTTTTGCCAATTTAAATTTTAGCACCTGTCTGTACATATGTGAAACTCATGTTTTGTTGATCTAGACAATTGATTTAACGCATTCCCAATTATCTAGATGAAAAATGTGTGAAACAAGATCCAGCTTGAAATCTTTGCAATCCAATTCTCAACAATATCACGAATCAAGCGGGCCACACATGTCATGATCAATGGTTTGTCCATCGTAAGGATGGCCCACAAGTCTCACAAGTAGACAACGGAGGTTGACCAGCCAACACAATACACATCAACACTCGCACATAGCACACATCGAATGTGTATTATCAAGATAAGATATTAAGATATTATGAGCCGGAGTGTGCTGTGCATTGAAGGCCATCAAGATCTGTGAAGACTATCTGAGAGCTGGTCTAGGATGTTTTTTGATATGATTCAGTAGATTCTATCTATGAATAAAAACACCGAAAGACATACAAGATTCTCAATTTAAGAAAACTCTGCACACTGAAATCTATTTAAATGCAAAGGAAAGTGAAATAAACAAGTTAAGCCTCTTTTCAATTTCTTTATCTCATTTTAATTTTTCTTCTCAAAGGATTCTGTGCATGGTCCATCAGGTGTCTAAATTTTGGACTAATGAGGTTAAGCTGATGAAACCATGTCCATTGGTATTGGGGATATGGTTTTGATATAACAATAACTTAGAAAATCATGTTTATTGGCATTCATTGGCTTCTCTGTTGCTCCCAGGCTTTTCATTTAGTAACTAGAGAGTTGGACTAGTGCAAATCTTTGCGAGATGGTCCAAAGCAGTTATCACAGTGAACCCAACCCATTATCAGATCGACACAGGTCAGCTTCCATAATTCAAAGTAAAAAAAAAACGAGAGAAATTCTATGCAACCCTTTTTTTCTAAAGGTAAAGTACTCACACACCCAACCCACATGCACTCACCCAAGTCTCTCATCATCTGCACTACAGCAAGGGATTGATCCCTGATTGTTACAGTGGAAGAACACTGCCTCACCAACTGAGCAACCAGCTTATGTGCTAATCTATGCAAGTCTCATCACACAAAAGAGACCTCAAGGTGGTACTTTTCATCATCAACAACAACAACAATGAAAAAAGTGTTATCTAACATCATCACAAGTTCTTATTAAAATTAGACATTATGAAAAATAACAATGACTGAAAATAATAATAATAATAATAATAATAATAATAATAATAAAGCGATTGAGTGGCTAGCTGCATGTCTTCATTGAATACACAACCCTTACATTTGAATGGGTTGTTAGCACATGCATTCCACATGATTACATACAGAAATGTATATACATGCTACCACTCAGAAATGTTAAGAGAGGGGCTTTTTGTTTTTTGTAAAACATGTAAGAATATATTAACTGTCCTCAAAACAGGGCAGGGAAAACTCTTTATACAAAAGAAGAGCTTTTCATTGGTTTTGGAAGGCTGAATTAAAGACCAATGTCCATGATATAATCATCATAATACCAAAACATCAATACGAGTTGCCCATGGCAAGATTTCTTAGGATATGAATTTTCCACAAATATTTCATCTCATCAGCACTCTCCATGACTAGATCATGGGCCCCACTTGAAGATAATCAAGTCATTGGGATTACATCCATGGTCAATATAATTTCCTCACATACAGAAGGTAAAAATAGAGAATCATTTAAGTTTCAAACAAGTAAATAAGAACAAACCAATTAGAGAAGCAAGATCCACACGGTACAACTACACCAGTAAATTAATAGTTAAATCAAAGCCAAATAAAGCCACTCGGAAAACACAACCACAAGTTCAAACATCATGAAGGGAATTTTTCTTTTTTTTTCTTTTTTGTTTTTTGAATTCCAAGAATTGCCCATACCAATAAGAAGTTGCAAAGATCCCTACGATTCTTTATGTGACTCCAACTATTCACACCTGCAAAGAGAAAAATCATTAGTGCTCCTAAATTTGGGGGAAAAAAAAATCAAACATGTAGCTTGCCAACTATAAACCAAGCCAAGGAGTGGAGAGTCAGGTTATCTTTTATTTAAACAGTAAATATATGCATGTAGATTGTAGACAACGTGGAATTCTTGTGACTCTATCAAGGCACCCAAGCTACGCCAATTGTAGGGTAGTGCCAAGGACCAAGTGTTAAAACATTGGTCGAAACAATCTGAATAAGCCAATAGTATCAAAATTTTGACTCACTAAATCGTGGATTTGGCCATAAAAAAATCATGGAATTGACATGATACATGTATTACATGTGTATTGGATAATATACCGGCTACGAGATCACAATCATACCCTTTTAGAAAGACTTCTAGGAAAATATTTATTGCTTTGTTGAATTTTCTTTTTATTAAATTTAGATTGATCCTAATTGGATCATGAATGATCTTTTGATTATTGGTTGTATTTTTTGTATAAATACATGAGTTTCAATAGTGTCCCACTCATTAAGGGCTTGTTTGTTTGCACGGAATTCATGAATACAGGTGTTACATGTCATAAGTAGTTAAAAATAAGGATCCAAGGAAAATATACAAAAACAACAATCAAAGAACCTCTCTTTTGATTGGAAATGAATCAACATATGATGGGAAATCAACACACAATCATCACAAGTAATTCAAGTCATAGGAAAGGCAAGGTCCCATCTATATTGCTACCTCATATCATTCGTCCCTCACCTCACATCATTCACACTTCACTTCTTGAAAAACCATTTGTTGGAACTCATATGTCCTTGAATATTCAATTTCTGCATATTCTAATACAAACGAATAGGCCTTAAGAGAAAAAAGAAGGATCATTTATAAAGAAATCTTTGTTGCTTTTACCAGGAAAGACACGACCTTGGGGTTTGGAAACACAAAAAATGGGTGTGCCATAGCTCAAGCATTCTAAGTTTTAAAGTGAGTGAGTACTTTAACCTCCAGGCCATGATCTAAATCATATGAGTAATTTATTGTAGTTTATATAACAAAATAACAATAATCGTTGGAAAGTTCTCCTATTATCAATTTTTTCTTTGATACATATTGGCCTACTTATGTCAATCATCTCTCTTTGCATAAGTCACTATATGATTTTATCATAATAAGTTTGGCTGACAATAATAATTGTCCATCTTGTCTTCCTGTTGTGATGATTCCAACCTCCAGGAGAGATGCATGCATAAACGGTGGCAAATGATATACCACAAGTGAAGAGTTACAATTATTCCATGAGTGACAAAATTGATGAATTGAAATTAAAAAAAACAGACTGATTTTATCTTAGATTTTTAGTACTTTAATTTACAACATCAAAAGAATGAAAAAAATAAAATAATGGTGTCTAGATGTAGGAATGGACGTATATCAATACACTCAATCTACAAATTCCAATGCACCTTGCTCTAAAGCCACAAAAAAATTTGAGTTGCCTGTTCTTTAAAAAAAATAAAAATTCACTCTAACCTATTGAAATTGCACAAAATATGTTTGGTTGAAAACAACGTCTTATATCAGTCTAAGGCCATACAAAAAGAGTTAGATTTTTCTTTTTCTCCTTTTTTATTTATTATGTGGCTATATTTGAGGTCTTTGACCCAAAAGGACTATTTCCCCAGGTGTCGCCCGCTAAACCCACACAAATGCACACCGGGCAAATTTGGGGTGGGTTTCACAAAATGAGGTAGATGATAATTAATAAATTGAAATTTTTAGGTTCTCCACTTTTTGAATTTTTTTAGACATTTCTTTGAATTTTTAAATCTTTATAGAATCACAGTTATAGCCTGATAGGGGTCTTATACAGATATATATTGCCAATACGGTTGTAAGTTTCAATTTTTCACCAGTTTGACATGAGTCTGATGCCAATGCTAGAGCCCTTGTCAATGACTCAGTAGTGCCTTGACAAGTGAAGTCAACAACGTAGAGACATGCCAAGTTGGTGAGCTATGAACAAATAAAAATTCAAAAGATATAATATAATAAAATGAAAATTGAAAGAACAAAAGAACCAAGAAGGACAAGCATTCCATGATTAAATTCAAGAAACAGTTTTTATCTTATAAAATACTTCAATACTTAGCGAGTCATGTGACTCGGTTTGCTCCACCATAGTGATTCAAGCCGAGTCTTTTGACATGTTCTAGCTATGTCAATCAGTCAATGACTGGGCTCAGCTTGATGGGTGAAGTAAACTTGGCCACAATTGATCAAATTGGGAAACTAAGGTTACATCAATTAACACCAAGTTGATACTGCAGAAATCAAAAGTAAACACCACAAAGATTCAGCCCAAATCGAGTTTTGGGGAAGGAACGTAGCGGAAGCATGTCAGAAGGACATGGACCTAGACTAATTTTTCCTGATATCTACTTAAGGATACATATTTTGAAAACTATAGTTTACACTTTCACTGTCAAACCATATTTTTTGGATGTAACTGAGGCATATAGCATATATGCCTACTCCCAATGTAACCATCAATTATTAATATAACTATTCTTTTCTCCCAAAAAAAAAAAAAAAAAACGCCACAAAGATCAAACCATAGGAAAAGAATAAATAAAAAAATAATGTTCATTGGATGAAGCTCAAATACCTGTAATGCTTTATTAAACTTGAAATGACACAGCTCAAACTTCACCTCAAAAGAAAAGAACGGTAAGCAAAATGAAGATTATAAGGATTCAATTAAATAGAAAGAGGGAGGGTGATAATCATCCATTAAATTACAATCAATGGCCTGGTTCAAAATCAATTCAAAACAGACACTTGAAAATAAGGAAGTAAAAATAAAACCAAAGCCGAATTGAGGCCCATAGGGAAATTGCAAGCTGCCCATTAGCTATACCGCCATTGTAGCACTTAGCAAAATTAACCCAGTTCATATTGGTGACCTCTTGCATCCTGAGAAATAAACATTCAATCTTTGACTATGAAGAGGATCATCAACCATTACAAAGCTTTCTCTTTTCTATCCATACTTGTTAATCTGCTATCTTAGAATGACTCTCCTCAATCTGCTCTTCAATGTAGTACATTCTTCATGTGATACCATAAGTTACATGCTGGTCCCTTATACTTCCTACTGCAACATTTCTACTAGCATGGTTTCCCCTCTCCTCATGCTCTGTTCTACCAGAAACTACAGTTAGGTGAAGGAGAAATAGGAAAAAGAACCATGAGAGGTTTCTGCACTCCGCTGAATTCTGTTTCTAACTGAGATGAATTCTATTTTCCCATAGGAAATTAAAATCCACTCTATCGAGAAAAAATAATTCATTTTTTCTCTTTTTCCATGAGGAAAATCTGTTGCACAAACAATGAAACTGTGATCTGCATGAAAAATCATAACAATTTTCCTGCAGAATCCTTTATGAAGCACAAATGCATTCTAAAACTTTGCTAGAGGCCAGAATGCAACTTTCACTGTGGATGCATGTGATTGAAAGTCAAACAACTCAGTTGTCTGTTGCCATATAGGAGGCCATATGGCAGTACTTATCATCATCATCAACAACCACCACCACAATAAAGAAATAGTTATCTCATTACAACAACGAAAAGGAGTTATCTCATCATCATAAGTTATTACCAAGAAGATGTACCATAAAAATAAGAAACATTGAATACATCAAAGGCGGAGTTTTTTTATTTTTATTTTTTGGTATAAAAAGCCATAAAGTTACTATTTGATCATTTCTACATCGAGTATGGCCCTCACATTTGAAAGGGTTATTAGGATATGTGATCCATATGAGAACATATAAAGAGGCATATACATACTCCCACTCGCAGAACTGTTAAAAGCTTTTTGTTGTTTCTGAATAGTAACTTAAAGACCAATGAGTATGACCTAGTTACCAAAACATCACTTAGGGCCTTTTTGTTTGGAGTAGACAGGAATTAAGGTGAAGCTGAAAATGATGTTCATCTGTTCTTTTTCTGCAACTTCTCTTCAGCTTTATGGTCCTGGACTCTGTCCGCTACAGGCAGCCCTCAAGCCCGGTCAAATGCTCCTACAGATTTATGGTTCTCCCTGACTGCAAATAGAAATCTAGCTGGTCGCTATCTTCTTCTCCACTGCATATGCTTGATGGATCTCTAGGAATGAAGCCATCCTTAATGAGAATTTTCCCTCTCTTTCAATAACAAAAATTCTCCTCTAGGAATGAAGCCATCCTTAATGAGAATTTTCCCTCTCTTTCAATAACAAAAATTCTCCTAAAAGATCAACTTTAGTCCCTTACTGGTTCTCAGAGATCTACTAACAACAACATCCATAGTTATATGCATTTTTTTTTAGGAATGTCTACTCCATTGTAATTAAGCTTTTGGTTTTGTTTGTGAGCCCTATTATGCTCCTCTCTCTAGCCATGTCATCGTTGGTCTTCTCTCTGTTTTTTGAGGGTTTTTTTTTTTTGTTTGTTTAAACCCACCTCCTCTCTTCTAATACAATTTTTCATTTAAAGCGAAAAAAAAGAACACTGGAATTGAATACAAAGCAATTCATGCCAATGGTTAAAAATGATGATCAAAGGCGAATTTCAAAAATGAGCATCTAGAAAACTCTCTCTTGGAAACCGAATAAAGTGCAGTTGCGAATTGAATACCCAGCCATCAACCTAGCTAGAAATTCAAATCCTAGGAAAGTCATTACCTCATATCCTTCACCCATTACCTCAGTAATGATTGAGAATATGGAGGTCATATAACCATAAACTCCTAGGTATTCTATGGAAACAAACTGGCCATAAGGGTTTCCATGTGAGGTTTCTTAGGATAACATTTTTCTACGATTATGTTACCTCATCAGCACTTCCCATAACTAAATCATGTGCCTCAACTGAACGTAAGGAAGTCATGAAGAATGAGGATTACATCCGTCATCAATATAGTTTTCAAACATACAAAAGGTAAAAATAGAAAACTCGGCTGAGTGTCAAACAAGTGAACGGTAAGAAAACTAAGATCACCTCAAGATCCACAATACAACCACAACAGTCAAAAGTAGTTCAATGAAAATCAAAGAAAAACTCATCCCAAAGAATACAATCATAAATTCAAACAAAATCACGAGGGAAGTTGATATGACCCAATACCATTAAGGAGTTGCCAATATCCCTATAACTCTTTATCAAACTCCAGTATTCCACACCTGCAAAGAGAAGAATCATAGGTACTCCTAAATTATGTAAAGAACTCAAAACTTATAGCTTGTCAAGAGAGACCAAGCGAAGAGTGAGAAGTTAAGTAATCTTTTAGTTAAAACTAAAAAAAAAATATAAAGTGGGATTCTTGGGACTGTCAAACCACCTAATCACTCTGCTGAGTCTTTGACATGTTAGGGTGGTGCTAATGGCCAGTATTCCCAAGGTGAAGCTGAAAAATACCTTTAATACTTTCTTGAACTTCAAATGCCACAATTCACCTGTAAAGAAAGGAATGGTAATCAAAATGAAAATTAAAAAGATTCAATTAAATAGAGAGAAAGTGTAGGATAATCATCCCCTAATTCATTACAATTAAATATTCTTTTCCATCTTTCTCTCTCTCTCAATCTCCTCATCTTTCTCCATTTCTTCCCACACACCATTTGAGCCATTTTACATGAATTTCCCTTTGTAGACTACAATTTCCAATGCAGAGAAGCATTGAATCTTTTCAAATGCAATTGAGTTTAGAATTAGAGTTCACTTCGATTTGAGTAGATTGAAACCGTGCAGTTTGAAATCGAGATGGGTTTTTAAAGTGATGGCAGTTGGGAATTCGGAGGAGAATTCTAATGATAGGGAGTGTGTTGGAGGAAATGGAGCTGAGGAGAAATGGATGGTGGATTCGGGAGGATGATTTGTGGGAAGATTACGAGAAACCGTCAATGCCATTCCTCCTGTTGTATGTTTTCACGGTATTGTGATTTGCTTTTTTTTTTTTTGTTTAGTCTTCTCGTGCTAGTGTTGATTGTAGTCTTTTGTCCAAGATTGGAAAAAGATCGAATTTTTATTAGTGAAGCTGTGAATGTTTTGTCTGTGACAGTTGGGTGTTGAGAAATGTTCTTCCTTTTCTTTCTTTAAAGTATACAATTTTGTTTTTTTGGAAAGAGAACTAATGCATTGAATAAGGAATTCTATATATAGTTCACGAAGTTTGTATAGCAATAACGATACTGGGATAGTTTGGAAAACAATCCAATTTTCTGTTGTGTAGAGCTGTACTTGCCCTAAGAAGGGGAAGATTTTTTAACTGATTTTCTGAGATAGCAAGAAGAATAATTTATTTATTTTTTATTTTTTTTTGTTGTGGGGAGGGAGTGCATGCGGGAGGGGAGGTGTTAGAATTACAGAGACAAGTTCTAATGTTGAAAATGAGTACAACTATGTGCTTTAAATTTGTTTGCACCCTATAAACCCATCATGGAATGGGCTACTATCTATTCTGAGAAATACTCAATTAGCATATTAGAAGTTGGCTACAGTAATGTTCAATCCTTTGAATTTCACCCATAAAAAAGAACAAAAACAGTTTCTTTTGTTTGATTAAAACATCGATTCCTTTTCAAATCCTTCTCTATGTCTATTGAGCTGTCTTGACTACTCTCTGTCTAAAAACGTAGATGAGAGAAGGCAGGTACCAAAGCATACAAATTGGGGACAACAGGATAATTGCTCCACACCTATTGTTGTTTATTTTAATTATATTTGATTCTAATTTAATTATCAGAAAAGTGTAACAGAAGCATGGGCCAGTCTAGCTCAGATTCCTCAGATGCAGGTAACAAAAGCCCAATGCCTTCTTTCTTACATTGCACTCAATTTATAGAATGACAACTTTGTATGATATATAGATGAGAATTCTAATAAGCATGAGAAGTTGCTGGGATCGACTAAACCATGGTGAGTGTGCCTCTAATACATAAAGCTCACAAGAGAGAAAATTGGAGAAGATGCCTATGGAATGAAATTTGTTGATGGGGATGAAGATTAACTCACCTAGTTTCCCTCATCATCTGGACGTGATTTGATGATGATGATGATGATGATCCATGATCATCAAGTAAAAGGAGGAGAAGATGAGCAGCAGGAGGGCAAAGGAAGAAGCTTATCTAGTTTCTTCAGCGAGTGCAATAATAGATGTGGACACTGATCACTGCTCTCCTCTTCTTCGGTGTCTTCACTTGCAATTCTTTCGGGAATTAAGATGTCTGGAACATGCGCTACCTTATGCCAGTCCTGGCCCTTGTTGCGTTGCAGTCTTCTTTCCAAAACAGGGCATTCACTTATCCACAACCATTCGAGATTTTTCAGGTGTTGCAGCCCCTTTGGCAAAGACCTCATACCGGGGCAGTTGTCAATACTTAAATGTCTAAGCAACATGAGGACTCCCACCCACTCTGGCAAAGACCTCATAACAGGACATTTCTCTATCGTTAAATCAGTGAGCGATGTGAAAGTTTTTACTGACTTTGGCAAAGACCTCATATCAGGGCAATCTCCAATCCATAAAGAAGCGAGTGATGTAAGGTTTTCTATCGGCTCTAGCAACTTCATCATAACTGACTCTGGACACCCTGAGATCGACAAACTCTCAAGCGATTTGAGATTTTTCGAAGAAACTAGAGAAGACCACACCTTTGGAGAGTCTTTGATTGAAAGGTGGGTGAGGTTTTGCAACATATCAGCTGATAAGGACCCTATATTTTTACAAGATTCGATTCCCAATTCCTTAAGAGAGGGCAAGACGATCCCATCTCCTGGAAGTGAGGTTTGCTTTTCACACGAACTGATAATCTTCAACACCTCAAGAGAGTTAAGAGGAGGAGACCGCTGTTGCTGCTGCTGCAATCCGTTGGGCAATGATAGCACCAGTTCATTACACCTTACAACAATCAGTTCTTTGAGAGCAAGGAGATTCTCCAACTGATTTGACAGAGAAATTAATTTTGGACAATCTCTAATTCTCAATTCGCGCAGGCTGGTATGGTTTCGCCCAAATTCATCTGGAAAATGCTTCACCTCTGGTAATCCTTCAATAAAGAGCTTGGAAAGTGAGGTGTAGTTGGCCACTGACGCTAATAACATTTCATTGCTTTCAGATATTTCTAATTTTTCAAGTGAAGGAAGAAGATGGGGGCAAGCGGACCATCCTACGGCATTCTCTGACAGCCAATTCAGCAAGGCGATTGAACACCACTTGATCATCATCATCTACTTCTTGTGGTGACCATCTTTCCAAATTAGGCATGTTGAAGAGCTTGACATTTTTCAGAGACTTGGATTTGGAAAACTCCATCTTCTCACAACCCACTTCTTTCATCTCTAACTCTTCAAGAGCCGGAAGAAGAAACTGACGTAGGCAAATCAGTTTTGGGCATCTAGTGATTCTCAAAGTACGAAGGGAAAGGAAAGTCACTTGCTCATCTTTATCATCATCCACTTCTTGTAGCGACCATCTCTCCAAATTAGGCATGTCAAAGAGGTCAACTCTATTCAGTGAGTGAGATCTGGTAAACTCTATCCTTTCCCAACCCACTTTACTCATCTTTAACTCTTCAAGTGCTGGAAGAAGAAACATAGGCAAACAAATCAGTTTTGGACAATCAGAGATGCTCAATGTACGAACAGAATGGAAGACAACCGGAGTGCCATCATCTGTTTCATGTGGTGACCACCTTTCCAAATTAGGCATCTTGTTGAGCTCGACTTTCATCAATGACTGAGATGTGGGTATCTCTATCATATCCCAACCCATTCCTCCAATCTCGAGACTCTCAAGCCTTGGAAGAAAAGGAAGCCTTGGCGGTCGTACTAATTTTGGACAACCATAGATTTTTAAAGTACGGAGGCATTTGAAGATCACTTGATTTTCTCTTTCTCTTCCCTGCTCATCACCATCGCCATCCTCTTGTGGAGATGACCATCTCTCCAAATTAGGCATATTCCTGAGATGAAGGTCTTTCAATGATGGGAATAAATTTTCGTAGCTGTGGCTTCCATCAAATTCAACAATGTGTTTTACAGCATCCATTGTGCCTATCTCAAGTGATTCAAGGGAATGTAGCTTCCCAAGAGGCGGCAACCATTCACATCTCTTGCAAGACGACAGTGATATTTTCTTTAGATTTGTAAGCTTTTCCGTCATCCAACTTGGAAATTTCAGGCCCGTGTAATTCTCAACCGATAGCTCCTTTAGATCCGAATGAGGTTCAAGGACCTCAATCACTTCCTTTGCATTTCCTTCTGCGACCACTGTTTCATTACTAGACCAGGATAACTTCAAAGAATTGACATGTTTCTTCACCTTTAAGCGTGCTTCGCGAGCCCATCCAACATTTGTTATATTATCAAGCCCTCCAATGTGAATATTTCTCCAAAGCAGATTTAAATCTTTCAACTCTTCTATTCCAGCTCCACTCTCTTTAGTAATAATAAATTTTGGTAACGTCCTGAGAAAAGTTAACTCTCCAATTCCTTTTGGTAAGGGAAAATCATTATCTCCGTCAAATTCAATATGTCTAAGGCTAATCATTCTCTTCATATTCTTTGGCCACTTCTCTAGGCGAATGCCGAGGACTCTCAGTGTCTGCAAGTTGTGTAAGTTGCATATGGTCTCAGGTAATTCTGTAATCAATGTATATGAGATGTCAAAGTACCTAAGATGTCCCAACTTGTCTATTGAATTTGGCAGGAAGAAAATATTTCCGGAACCTAAATCCAATACCCTTAAGCACCTGAAGCTCAAGCAAACATTAATATCAATAGAACCAGGTGTACTCATTGAACGCAGTTTCTTACATTTCTTCAATGCATCCAAATTCTTTGGTTCTCTTATCCATTCATCATCCTCCTTTGTCAATGCTAAATGACGAGTTTCACAAGGAATAGTGTCGATGGGAGCCTTCACAATAAAGAATTCATCTCCTGCAACAGATTTGAGAAGATCATGTATAAGGTCATGCATCTTATACAACTCCTTTTTGATGCCATAAGTTTCCGCATCAACCTGAAACAAGGACCTCCGCAGCAATTCCTTGAAAAACTCTTCACCTTTTTCTTCTAGGAGTTCATTTTCTCTGTTAGAATGAATGTAGCCTTCGGCGATCCATGCTTTGATTAGTAGATCTTTATCAAGTACATCTCCTTTAGGAATTGCAGCACAACATGCAAAGCATTGCTTCAAAGATGATGTCTGATGATCATAGCTAAGTCTTAATATGGATAAAACTCTTTCATTATTCTCTGGTAGCTGCCAGAATTCTCTATTTTTCACATATTCCCAATGAGGTTCAGTCTTTTTGGAAGACATCAAACCTCCCAAAGTTTTCACTGCCAGAGGGAGACCACCACACTTCCCTACCGTTTCCTTTCCAATTGATAACAATTTTTGCGGTAGGTTTTTTCCTGGATTTACCAAATCCTCAAACAAACTCCAAGAATCCTCCATTGACAGTTTTCCCAATTGATGTGTTGGAAGCGTTCCCACAATGTCTGCAACATGATCATCGCGAGTGGTTACTAATACTTTGCTTCCCATAGAGCTACATGCCAGCCATGTTTTCAGTCTATCCCATTTCTCAATTAACTCATCCCGGACATCATTCCAGACATCATCCAGAACAAGTAAATATCTCTTCCCACCCAGTGTTTGTCGAAGACGAGTTTGTAATAGATCCATGCTCAATTGTTCGGCTTTATCCTTGTTTGCAGATTCTAGAATTCCTTTCAGAAGCTTTCCCAAATCAAAATTCTCAGAGACATAGACCCACATCTTCAAGTCAAAATGAGTCGCCACACTTTTTTCATCATTATATACCAGTTGAGCCAGTGTGGTCTTGCCCAATCCCCCCATACCGACTATGGGAATGACCGAGAGGACAGATTCATTTCCTTGTTTGGTTAATGAATCTATTAACTTTTCTTTTTCATTGTCCCGCCCATAAACCGACGACTCGTTCACAAATGAGGTAGTCTCTCTCGTGCTTGAGATAAAAGGCTGGCTTTGTACATGATATCCTTCCCTGAGATGGTAACGTTCTTTCTCTTTGGCAATGCCATCAAATCGTTCCACCAGCTCTTTCATCCCATGTGCCATTTTGAAACGAAATGCCAGAGGGTTAGAAGGTGAGAATACATTGCATACCTTTTTTCCCATGCCATCTTGATTCTCAACCACCCTTCGTCGTGCTTCGACTACGAACTCATCAACCAGATCTTCAGCATCGTAAGCAGCATCTTTAAGCTTTCGAAGCCAGTCTTTAACCACCCCCTCGTTCACTTGTCGGTTTTCTGCATCTTGAAGCACGGCTCTAATCGCTGATAGATTACTTTCAAGCGCTCGTTTCTCTTTCTCTAAGCCCAAAAGCAAGCCAACTTCATTTTGGATGCTGGAGCTCAACTTATTAAGCAACGCTTCCAAGACGCTAGAGAAAACTGCTTCTGCCGCCATATAGTCTTCTCTGAGTAAAAAACGAAGCGCAAAACTGAAAATAACAAGAGTTGGATATTGTAACTTTAATGAACCTTTGGATTGATTTTATTAGTAGATTGCAAGGAATAAGCTGCTATTGCTTTAATCAAGTAATATACATGAAAAGATGCGGGGTCAAACTAAAAAGTATAAAATTCAAATAAAAAATTAAAAAAGATTTTTTTAACAAGCCAACTAATATACATGTCCAAGTCTCATTTGAAGTTGTCCGTGTGTGAAATAGGAAGAAATAGTTTTTTGTTGAAAAGAATGGCCGGAAGAAATTGGATTGAGAGGAAGAGATACTTTTGCTTGAAAAAAGTAAATGCTTGACAGATGTTACTTCCTCTTTTGCAACAAACGAAGAGATATAGACTATACTACATTACATTAGAATTACAGGCAACAGCAAATAGTGTCAGTGTTTGATTGGTAAAGCCAATTAGGCTCCCCATGCACCTCGTAAAGAAGACGGGGCTGTTGGGATTTGTCCATGTGATGTGATGTGTGACCAATCGACCCATGATGATAAAGTGAAAATAGGGATGGTGGGCCACCTAAGAGGGTGAGCACATCAGTAATTAATCGGAATCCTACGGGAGAATTGACCCATGGTGACGGTCACCGTGGGTAAAGCACTAAAGCCTCATCCTATCCGGAGTTTATCTGTAATGACGGGCTCGGGAATTCTATGAATCTTGGGTATTTGATTTTTTATTAGATTTTTTAATATTTAAGTACAAAGAAGGATTAAGAGATTCCCACCTTTAGAGAATTTATAAATACTCAACATAGGGCATTTATCATTGTTGCAATTTCATTTTGATCTTCCAACGTTAAGATGACTGCAAGGGTGCCCGCCCAAAGGTTTTTATATAGCGTTTTCACTTTTTAAAATATTACACTTTGGTTGGTTGTTAAAAATTCGAGGGGTATTTTAAAATGATGGGTTTTATTAAAATCCAATTATATTTCTCTTACATGTTGAAATTCTTTTGAAGTTGGAAAATATGCCTCTATTCTTATGTCCAAGAAACTGAAATAGATGATATCAATCAGCACTTTGAATCTGAAAATGGCTATTTACATATATTTCCATGCACTTCTAACTACCAAATATCCTATTAGCTGAGTTACAACTTTGGGACAATCAAGTAACAAGCTTAAGAACAAATATCCTATTTTTCAAACACAAAGGAGAATAAAGAAGTGCATATTCCTCATACATGTACTACAAAATAGAAAGAGAAGGAAACTAAGTTCTCATGGGTGCAACAAAATAGAAAAATTTAGAAATATGGTACATACCTTATTAGAATTTAGCAAAGAGGAGGTATTCAGAACTTGCTTTGGATTGTTGTTTTCCCAAACCGCTTGTGAGAGATATTATGAATGGGATTTGAGTTATGGCATATATGAGATACAGTCAAGCTAGAGCTAGAAGGAAGTAATTGGGAAGGATAAGGATCCCCTGTTTGGACCAAACAGGGCCCTCCACATGGGGTGGCGGAGGAAAGAGAGGCTGACTTTTTTTTTTCCTCCAACCCCCTTTCGCCCCCCAACGTGGAGGACCCTGTTTGGTCTAAATAGGGATCCCTTGTTTGGACCAGACAGGGATCCGGTTCCAATTGGGAAAGGTTTGCAAGACTTGTCTTGACCTCTGCATATGAAGTAATTGGCTGTGATTCAACCGACAGCTGAAGTAAAAACTTGAAGGAATCTTCTCTGTTTCTCACATGGGTAGGGTAAGGTACCCCTATAGAAAAAAAAAATTTAGTGGACAAGTGGCGGCTTTTTGACTTTTTTGAAAAAGATGAACCTAGCCTCTTAGCTGAAATACAAGAAAAAATGATAGTAATTATAAGCAGAGTGCGCTTAATGTTTTCTCTTTTCTATTTTGGGAGAGGAGCAGAGTAGATTGATGCTTTATGGTTTTAACATTGAACAAATAATTCAAAGCACATGGTTTTGCTTGTTCTGAACTAAACCAACAATTCAAAGCACAAAATTGAAAATTCCCAGTTACTCTAAGATTATGAACGTCCCTTGCTTATTAGAAAAGCAACGAAGGGCACACCCAGTCCATATTCTTTGAGGTTCAGACCACAAGAAGGTTCACTCATTGGAAAAATATAAACCGTCTAATATAAATTGTCATCCTTTATAATGAGATGCGGCCTAATTTTTATTTTTTTTATAATGCAGGTTCCCAATATTTTCGGCCTGCTAGAATAATCCCTACTGGCTATGGAGAGAAAGTCTGGTAAAATTTCCCCGTGGCCCCAGTGTGGTAGTACAATTTCGAACCCACAACCTCCGAGTGCAAACCGTGGTCCTAAGCCAACTGAGCTACCCACGGGATTGATGTCGCCTAATATAACTTCATTAACAGTTTATCCCACTGAAGATTGGCTGATTGAGTATAAAATTAATAATGTGTAATATATTCATACCAATTATGCTTGTGGAACGATCAAAATAGTAATTGTGAGCCACTCAATGGTTTTTATTTCAACCGTTCACACTGACCAAAATAGATTTATCACTTGGTGGATTTTGGACGTGTAGAAAAATGCCGCGTAGAAATTGGATGGAAAAGAACTAGTCTCAACTTTCACCATTTTTTTCTTTTTCCAGTGGTGGCAAACAGGTCTGGTTGGACTAAACGGGTCAGATTCGTTTATTAAATGGATTAGATTCTCCAAACTCGTACCTGACCCGCTTATTAAACATGTTAGAAAGTCATAACCCGCACTCTCCACAGGTTAACCCTACCGAACCCACATTAACCGGCATAATCCTTGTGGGTTACTACGGGTCGGGTTGACCCACATAACTTGTATCCAAAGCTAAATTGATTAACAAGCATGTAAGGCATTAACCGTATACAAAGTTTAAATTAGATCCAAGCCATAAGTTAATTTGTAAAAATAAGATAAGATCTAAAAGAGCAATCCTTAACTTTCTAAATCCTATTGGTGCAAATTAAAACCAATCATGATAGGCAATATGGACAAGCTTTGTTTGGGTTCTGATAAGTATAATGTCAATTTATTTCGTATACGATTTTCAGACTTAGGCTTCACTGATGTTGGGTTGAAGATTTAGGCCGAGGCATGCGTCATTATGCCATAATTCACAATTCTCTCTGGCTTGTGCCGGCGTAAGGAAAAATATTGTGGAAACTAGCCTGAACTCAGTTATTGCTTGATTTTTTTATTTTATTTTATTTATGTCATATATATTGTATTCTCTTCATAACCATAATCCTCGTACGAGAGAAGAGCCTGCAAAAGCATTCTCAAGTAAGTTGACAAAGGGTTTACTTCAGAAAAAAGAAAAAGAAGGAATTATTTATACAATGAGTGTAGCATATATTTTTTAAAATAGTAATTATGGAAATAGAATAACAAAATTAATAAAAATAAAATATTTTTTTTTCTAAAAAATCAAGTATGGAGTATGAGTTTTAGCTGTAAGAAAGGAATAAATGGGTTATGTGGGTCATGCGGGTTAAAGTGCTAACCCTAACTTGACCCCTTTAAATTCGGGTTAAGAAAACTTGACTCGCGACTAACCCATATATTATGCGAGTCGTGTTGTAAAGGACATATACAGTTGAGTCGGGCTAGAATGACTGGTCAGATGGGCGGGGTTTGCCAGCTCAATTTCTTTAATTTCCCTAGTCAACCCAAAGTTCTACTTCAACAAGGGAGCAAAGCTTCCTCAGCAACTCGTCTGAACAAAGTGAAAAAAAAAAAGTAAAAAACTTTTGTCTTAAATGATGCAAGTGGGTTTTTCGATGTAATCACTAATCAGTGACACACTTTTATCTTTCAATACCGCTCTTCCATAATGAGTGGGATCCACTGATTGTGTGATAACACTTAATGCAACATCATTGACTTTATCCTTTTGTTTCTTTTCTTTTTTTTTTTTTCTATCTAGACATAAAACTTTTTTGTTGATGTACACGGAAAAGTAATAAACTCAAATCACAGGTCCACTTTTTTAAGACTAAAAAAGTATGCGCAAACGTTGCCAGCACAAGGAAGGCAAACACTTAAGTAGGGTTGGAGGGATGGAATTTATCTTGAATGGTAGATTGATCTACATGTGTGCCCCATAATGAAGATCGGAAGAAGTGCTACACAGTTTCGTATAGTATGGGGGGAAAAATATTTCAAAGGGCGTGAGGAATAGGGCTGACACATATGGGAAAGGCCTAGTTCAGATCCACCAACAGTATATTGCCATTCATTTCTTTGGGTAAATTGAAAAGTTTATTAAATCAAGTGGATTTTACTTGAAAAAGCAAATTATAGGTAACCACTATATCGAAAAGATAATTTTAAGTGCTCATGCACCAAAGCATTCATTTTGCCCCGAAAACGTAACTTTTTCACATTCTTTACTAAGGTCCCTATCAATATATATTTTTTTAATGTTAAGGATCCCTAGCGACCCTAATCTCTACTATGGCGGTCACCTAATCTATTTTTTTCGGTTCAATCCCTTTAAATCAAAACTTATAAACTTTAAATACTATAAATACAATACATACCTCATGGCTGGGTTTAAGCCTGAAATTATTTCAGAGAGAGCTATTAAAAACCAAAGAACAACATCTAAGAAAATCATATGATGGTAGGTCAAACATGAAAATCCACAAAAAAGATGGTTTTTACTTGCCTAAAGCATCAGGCATTTACAATTGCCAAATATGTGTTTTCCACGTCTTTGTGAAAAGCTTATAGGTATCTCCAAGGACTTAATTAACATGACTCCAAGGTGATTATATGAAAATGACCATCAGATAACCTCCCTTTAAAGGAAATAGAACCAAGATAAGCTGCGAAATGAATACTTAGCTATTATCCTAGAAATCCAAACCATATATCTTTTATCTCTTGCTTCTCTCATTAACAACTCATCTGTGGTGGAACCAAACTGTGCCTTAGAGGTCCTATGTCAGCCCTTGACCCCACCTCTATAATAATCCTTCTATCGAGCTCATTTGACTTGAATTCCTATTGATTTAACTGTTATATGTTCTAATACAAATAGAAAGGTAGAATTTTTCAATCTCAAATGTGCCTTTCAAGAATTTTTGTGGAATCGCACCCTCTCACAAAAATTGCGTAGAAATGAACCTTAATCTTGGGGGTCATTTGGATGAAATTTGGTGGAGAGTCTACATCACATGGAGAGAGTGCCATGTGCGGTGTGTTTCGATTTTCTTTAGCCTATCAATTTCAGATTCTCACCTCACATCGCATGGACTAAATCCATTGTGGCATGGCTCACAGATGGTCCCGAAATAGGGAAGTAGTTAGGATTTCTTCGAGTGGGGGCAAAGTTGATTGACCATATTATTAGGCTCACTTATAAAAAATCTAAATCAATCAAGAAATGGCCCCTTCGGCCCTTCCCTTACTATCTACATAAAACTCACTTAAAGAATTCCTTTTGTTACAAGTAGGGCTGTCAAAGGGCCGGGCCGGGCCGGGCCTGGGGTTGTCCTAGCCCTACCCTCAATATATGCAAGGCCGGGCTTGAGCTGACCAAAGCCCTCGGAGGGCCTTCACTATCTAGGCCCTTACCATACCCTCAAGGGCCAAGGTCAGAGCAGGGCTCAAGACTTCAAAACAAATTTTTATTTTTATTTTTTTAGTATTGTTATCAAAATCTATGTGAACGAGCGTTATCTTGTCTAACCTCAACTGCAAAGAAATCATTAAGAAAACATTTATTACCTTGTCTAATCTCAATTGCAAACGAACCATTAAGAAAACATTGGGAGAATATAAGTCATCTCTAAAAAGTTTCTTTTATCGAATAAAGTCATACGTGCTTTGGTGACTTGGGTTGGGTTCTAGACATATGATTTTATTTGTTTTGAAAAAGAAGGAAAATAGTTAAAGAGTATGATCTATTTCACACCTTTAATATGACTTTCACATGCAATTCCACATATGAAATAATTCCAGCAGTGTCTTATCTTAAGAGTTTTAAATCACGTACCTTTTATAAATTCACATTATTTTTAGTTAACATTGATCTGACAATTACGCATTCTTGGATTTCAGTTACAAAAATAAATACATTTAAATAATATTATTACTTTAGACTTTTAAGAATTGAGAGTTATAATTATCTAATTAAAAGGATGTTTGGATTACCCCATATCCTTAAAGTTCCATGCACATTCAAACTAACTTTATAAATTGGTTGACATCCTAAACAACTCTATAGAGGTGTATCATTATCATTATTAAGAGAAATGAGTACACCCCCTTTTGCACTAACAATGTTTTACAAAAATAATATAAAATACTTAAATAAGAAGCAATAAAACTAAAAGAAAGTGATAAGAAGCATTAATTGTACAACACTTATTGATTATGTATTAAGTACAATGCATAACTTAAATAATTAAATATAGATGAAATGAATGAAGTATGTATGTATGAATGGATTTTTTAATGGGCAAGTGGGTATGAAATTGCCTTCATATCCCCCATACTCTTGCAAAATGACTATGATAAGGGCATTTTAGTATATATTTACATATATGTATATATTATATGTAAAATAAATAAAAATAAGAGGGCCAGGGCCAAGGCCACTATTGTCCAAGCCCGGCCCTCAAATCCCAGGGCTTACAAAAAATTGTCCAAGCCCGGCCCTAGGGCTTTTCATTAGAAACAAAAGCCCTCATTTTAAGGGCCTTTAGAGGGCCGAGTCCCCTTTCTCACGGCCAAATTGATAGGCCTAGTTACAAGTAGATCACATGTAAACTCCAACTCTATAGGGCCTATTTTAGCCAACCTTTAATCAATTTAGTTCCTTTCATGCTTATATCCTACCTTGATTTGGCACCATGTCAAGTTTTATTGCCCCCTCACCCCCCGGGGGGTTTGCATATGTCCATAGGGATTAGTTCTTAGCTGTGTAGAATCGAGTGTCCTTCGAGCTCATGGCCAAAGGTTCCGGGGCAGGGCTGGAGGGAGATACCATGGGTTGTAAAATATATATATATATATATATATATATTAGACTTTAAGCTTGTTAACTCAAGAGTTAGGATGATTTCAATGTCCTTAGATGCCATCTACACAACAGAGATGGTCAAAAGAGAAAAAGAGAAGGAAACATGATAGAAGAGTTCCACGACAATAGGCCCAACATCTAAATTATTGAAAAACGATCCCCTCATATAGTGTATAGACCTTATCATATTTCACTCAAATGACCAAACATAAGATCGTTAATTAACTTTAAAAAAAATTCCAAAATTTTTTTAATAAATAAATTATTATTTTTCATATAGATCAATTTGACTTAGGACCATATCATATTGAGTTATATTTTTCATAGAGAATTAGAGCATTTGTTTTTATAGAGTTCATGTTTTTCCAAAGTATGCCCCACTCAATACCATTGGCCTAAAATGACCTACATTTTGAGCCTATTTAATTTATTAAGTGGGCTCCACTCAAGAAGTTCATTAAATACTCTTTAAACACGGTTGGATGTGGGATATGGCATTTACAATGGATGAGATGAGAATGATGACATTGCAGAGATAGATATGACCATAAGATTTGAGAGCTGTTAAATGCACACTGAATTCTTCTTTCAACACACGGCTTTTCTCTACACCCACCACTTAATACCAAAATTACTTTCTACACACCCCATAATTTCCTAAACTACCTTTACTCTCTCAACTTTTCTCTACACTCCCTCTCCCTGCCAGCCCTACCCCTGCCCACCCATTCTCCCTCTTTCTCTCTCCCTCTCCCTCTCCCTCCCTCTTTCTCCCTCTCGCGGGCCGCCTTACGCTTACCGCCCTCTCCTTCTCTCCATCTCCCCGGCTGATCTCCCTCTCCCTGCCCACCTCCGCCCGCCAAATCCCTCTCTCACTTTCCCTCTCCCCCTTTAGTGGTGTTGCCGGAGGGGACGTGGTGGCCGTGGTAGGGATGGGCTGGGGTGGGTGAGTGTAGAAAGAAGTTGTGGGAGAGAAATACTTTGATATTTGTCCTTTTAGGTAATTTACCACATGAGTATATTGGTCATAAAAAATTATTGTGTGTTGAAAGAAAAATTAAGTGTGCAATTAGCTGCTCTCTAAGATTCTATTTTTTAAGAAAAGAAAAGGTCAATAAATCCCTTATTAAGATAAGAATACCTTTGTTACTCTCTAAGAAAGTTGAGGAGTAGTGAAAGGGAATCAGATAAAAATGCCTAAGCACAATCCTATATTTTCTTAAGATGAAAGGAAAATTGAGTGGGGGCAAGTGCCCTCACTCAGCCCCTCCATCCGTCATTGTCCTGAAATATTGCATGCAATTCCAAACACGGTTGTATACCCCACCCATAATGTGCCTGATGGGGCTAATCAGTTGTGATGTCTGAGTAAGTGGACCATACTCGTTGTGCTTGTGGAACGATCAACATAGTGATTGTAGGCCACTAGGTGGCTTTTAATTTTTTACTAATCACACTGATCAAAAGTAGATTTATCAATTGGTAGCTTTTGGATGGGAAAAACTAGTTGATAAAAGTGTCAACCTCAATTGTCACCCACCACGTTTTTTCTCCTCAACCAGAAGGCCCTTGACCGAGCAAGCGTATTTGATATTTGTGGGCAACATTTCGGAGATATTATATTTAACATTCTATGGAGGATGGGAACCGTGTCCAAGATTTCATTTGTTTATCTTCTCTCATTTTCTGCGATTTTCACAGTGGAATAACGTCTTTATGTCTTTTATGTAAGGCTGCTTAGGATGGCTTCCTCTCTGATAGGTTTGAGTATAATTTCAAATTTTTTTTATCAAAAGAATCTTATACCTAAAGATTTTTTTTTTTTTTTTTTTAATGAATGATCAGCCTTAAACACTGATTGTATTAATTATGAAAATACAGAATTAACAGATTAATTTGCAGTGCATTTCTTAATAGAATTATCCATGTGGCTATATCGTTACTGGTGTAACGATATCATTATCCACCTTACACTCATTTTGCAAATATCTTGCCAAGTAGAAATGATGTTTTAGTTTCTCCATTTCCGTTTTCAATGAGGCTTGGTTGTATATCGAAAACCAAAGAAGAAATATATGCTTGAAAAGGATAAATGCATCAAGTTCATTGAAATAATACATGTTTTAAGGGAGTGTTTGGATAAATGCATAATATAATATTAACAAGTTTAAATATTGTAAGATTTCATTATCATAGAATAAAATAGTGTCATATTATTATCTTGTGTCACTTATGGAGTTTGGCAATTCTCACAAATTTTAATGTACCTTTGAAGTGTTTGGCAATTTATAAAAAAACTCACATGATGATATACGTACCGAATAAGAGATGGAATGAAAGTCATCAATTGACGCAATGCAAAACCCAAAAATTAGTAATCACATCTGTTAATAAACATGGTAGGACCCATCTATTGTTAGAAAATCACATGATTAAATGTTAAAACCTTAAGATCAAAGCAATGTTGTTTAATTAAAGTAGGTCCACCAAATGTTGATAGTCATAATGTAATGCATCTAATGGTGATTATCACAAATGGGCCTATTAGTTTTTTTTTTTTTTTTTTTTTTTTGTAAAACCTTATCTAATGTCAGACATCATTGATAACTCCATCTATGAGAAATTATTGTGGGGCCTATTTGATATTGGCCGTCATATTAACACAAGGGGAGCTATGAAATAGTGGAACCCATTAATAATGATAAACTGATAATTGCAATCACACAATTCAATTTAGGTAATTAAAAATGAACTTATAACTAATTTTGGTAGTATGGGACCCACCTAATATTGATAATCATGATGAAGGCCCCCTAGTGTAACATTAGTAAGACTCACCTAATATTGATAATTAAAAAGGGCTATGTAATTGTGATATGGTTATAGGACCCCACATTAAATTGGTAAGCATGGTGGGGCTAATTTAATATTGGTACTCATAGTTGCACTCTTACAAGGATCATTGATGTTAAAACTTATAGTGGGCCACTACAATTAATGGTTTCCCATGAACTCTTTGGTATTTAGAAAAAATCTTGTAAGAAAAGATTATTTTATACCGCATATCTTTGAAGCATGTAATATCAAGGTTTTTTTTGAAGAAAAAGTGATATTGTAAGATACTTTCTAAGTTATCCAAATACCTCCTTTTTTTGTGAGTAGATTAGATTTTAAACTAGTAGATAATAAAATAAAACATCTTGTTTCGAAACACGCCCTAAAGGTTTCTTCCCTTCTCTTCTTCTCAGTATATTTCAGTGTTGAGATTTGACGATCTACCAGATTTGGCCCATTGTACTATTGAAGTTAATGGTCTCTTTGCCTTTCTCCTGTTCATGTTGATTTTGTTCTTTCTCTTCCTTTGTCTTACTTTTATGCTTTTTTTTTTTTTTATTATCTCATTTCTCCGTTTTAGTTTTGTAACATCCTTCTCTTTTAATTAATGGGTCTCATTCCAGGACGGGTGCTTGAATGAACGACAAATCAACGGTTCTAATAAAAAAAGAAAAAAAAAAGATATGGAGCCCATTTTTGAATCCTAAAAAAAGTTTTGAGGATATTCATAACCAATTTCTTAAGTTATCTGGTAGATAGTGGCATCTCAACGTTGGAATTTTTAAAGAAAAAGAGAATGAACCATTTAAATTCGTATTTTCCCGACTAATTTGGAAGGAACCTTTTAAACTTGTATTATCCCGACAGATTTAATGTGTTTATCCCTTCCATGCATGTATTTCTTCACTTAGTTTTCAATATTTAGAGAACTCATTGAAAACGGAGGTTGAGAAACTAAAACATCAGTTCTTTTGGGAAGGATATATGCAAAATGGGTGTCCAGTAGATGACGATGTAGGTATGTAAGCAATGATATGTCACAAGGGTGTGACTTTGTCAAAAGAAAAGAACTACGCCCTAATCCGTCAATTCTGCATTTTTCATTATCAATTCTTGTAGTCATTTTTTAAGGCTAGCTTTTTGTAAAAATCCCTATACTAAAAGAAAAAATTACTCTAAGACACAACTATTCACCATCCAATCAGGATAATTTATGGATTCATACAAAATTTGTTGAGCTAGAGAAAGAGAAAATAGTTGTTAAACTTGCACCCTTATAGATGTTCGGTCCACTTAGTTTTCTCTATTTATCTATGAAGGCCTTTAAAATGCTCAATCTTGTTATGAGATCATCTTTTGTGGGTGTAAAATCTATGGTTGAAGAATTTCCTCCTCCAAGCAATGGCATGCAGAGCTCTCTTCCCGGCCCTCCATAATGCGGGACCCCCTCCTTCCAATTGTATGGATGTGCAAATCTAATTTTCCACACCCATGAAGATCATCATCTATCTTGGATTTCTCTTGTTGCATCATCTTCTATCTTGGATATCTCTTGTTGCTTTTATTACAATTACACCGAAAAAGTTGTCCAGACTCATGGCCCATAAAAAGATAATCCGAACCGTTAAAATTGAATGTCAACACTTCCATTAATCTATTCTAAATTTTACTTTAGTAGGAGAGGATCCCACTACCAAATTGAGCACATGGCTAATAACGTGATTAAATTTGATATATTACTAATCATATTTCTTCATCCCGTAATCAGTAACGTGTTCAATCTAATAATAACTCCTTTTTTTGGTAAATAATAATAATAATAATAATAATAATGATGATGATAATAATAGTAGGCCTGATCTTTTGATGACTTGCAAATGAGTGTATCCAACCATAAAGTTCTGCCCTACTTCTCAAAAGCGTAGGCAAAAGCGTGATGAGATTCGTCAGAATGATGTGAAGTCGGAGCAAATGATCCATTATGATAAGACCAAAATTGTAATTGTGAGCCATTGGATGGCTCTCTCTTTGGCATCCGTGCATCTGCTTAGGCTGTGGCCTGTGGGCAATGGCTGGCATCTACTACCTGATGATGAATGATACTCTATTTCTTGTTTTGGTAAGAATGATGCTCTTTTTACCATTCAAACAAAAAAACGAATGGTTCTCTTGTTTGTGTAACACCGCACGCGACTGTGACCCCTTCAAGAGGGCGATTACAAGGGTCCGCCATATAAGTTGGATTTGCAATGTGAGGAATGCATGAGTCCCATATTGAAAATGAGCTTTCTAGATTTTAGACTTATAAGTCAAACTCTGTCTTAATTCAATATGGCGCGTTTTAAAACAGTGCGGTCCCGAAAACCCTAAGAACTATTGAGTTAAAGGCCGCCCGTCCAACTCTATTACTTATATGTCAAACTCCATCTTAACTCAAAATAACGCGTTTTAACCCTGGGCAAAAACGATAAGAACTATGGAATTAACCGTGTTCGGGCAGAAATAGTACCAGGATGGATATGGGTTGGTTCAAGTTTCATAATGGCGATAATTTTTTATTTAAGAAAAAAGAAAAACAATACAAGCCCTAAGATTTGAACCCACATAACCAGGTGTGACTACGATTTACTAACATCATGCTAATGCAATTTTTTTTTCATATTATACTGAGTTATAAATATATTAAAAAAAAAGAAAAATGTAGTGGAGAATCATAAGGCTTTCACAGTGGACAGTATGCCCACTCCCATAGCTCCACCCAAGGATCGATTCCTGATTGACTCAGTTACTTTCTCATCTCGTGGCCATGGCAGACTTGAGGGGACTCACAAAATAAGAAAGAAAAAAGGCAGGATCGGTTAGTTGCAACCAAAACTTAAAGCAGTCTCAAAATCAACTTGAGTTGGAATTTTCAAACCCATACCTATCCAAACCTGACCAGCGCGCCCACTCTCTATCCCCACCCTAATGGGAGGGGGTTGGTGCAGTTGCCATTTAACTTGAGCATGTTGCCATACCAACTCCATAATATCATCGCTCCAACAGTTGCCTTGTGATTAACACAATCTTGATACGGTCCATCCTCCACATGCCAACGCTTATTCAAACAAAGTATAAGGTTAGATAGGCATTCATTTTGAGTTGCCTTGGACTTTCAATAGGTGGGCCTTACGACATATTTCTGCATCCAACTCTAGAAAATGAGGCCCATTTCAGTTAGCTAGTAACCACATATTTCACTAAGTTGCCTAGGGATCAATCCCTGGGTATATCACTCTTTCCATGTGTGTAGTCTTTTCTTCTTATTTGTGTGAGCTCTGCTTTCCACTTGTGTGGGCTTCCTCTTCCCATGTCTGTGGGCTCTCTTGGGTCCCAACCAACTAAGTTGGGGTACCAAAAAAAAAAAAAAGGGGATCTAAGTATTCTTCACAAGGTTTCAGACTCAAACATGGTTCAAACTTGCGGTATCGGTCAAGCCAAAAGACCGATATGGTATCGGTGTTGGCATCGGTCACAGTTATCGTTCCGTCGCGGTCGTCACGGTGTGAATTTTTTTCTAGTACAAAAAAATCTGCAAAAATATTCAAAAAATCCAGAATATTGAAAAATGCTGGAAAACAATGCTTATTTTCATTTGTATGCATTATAACTCAAAATATCGGTCCCTCCTAAGTCTAACTTTGTGTATCGCTATTTAATCTTTAATTGTTTAATATCTTAAGCCATACAACTTAATTTGGGTCATCCTTATAATTCATAAATTCACCAATGCAACTTCTACCTAAAATTCAAATCACTCAAAATAATTATCAACCTTTTATTAATTTTGTGAAATTTTACACCAATCAAAGTTGGCCCGCATTAGAGGGGTACAAGTAAAAATAAAAGTCCAGATACTCCAAGTACGTAGTTTTACCATCTCATTGACATCTATTAAATACTTGATTTTTTAAAAATAATTTACTCACATGTTACATAAATGATTAATGTAACAATTGGCGCCCACCTCAATTTGAGTAAAATTTATTCAGGGCTCATTCTAAAGGGAGTTATTTTTTAGTGTAGATTTTTCATAAGTAAACTGCATTAGAGTGTAGGATGTAGATTATTTTAAGTGCATGTCTTTTTAATAGTGGGCTCAAATCAAATACTCACGTTTTAGTAAACTTTGCAGAAATTTGAGTGGTTTCATCATCAATGTATCAAGTGGCCCCTTCTTAAAACGTGAGATTTGGCCAAGCTCATGAAACAGAGGGGCAACCTTTATGATCGGCTTTGATTTGAAATAATAAATGGGCCACATGCCCACATACTGGAGCCCATCAATCCACGTGTGACGTGTACCCCAATACAATCTTTGATAGTGGACGAATCAAGGCTAAATAAGAGCAGTTTCTTTCGTCCCTTTTGCTTTGAGTTTTGACCGCAAGTGAAATATGCTTGAGATGAGATTGAGATCTTTCTTCATTTTCTTTATTCTGCCACATATATACATCGATTTCTCTTCCTTTTATGGGGAATGGAGAAGCTTCTGCCAATTTTTATTTTTTTATTTTTTATTCTTGGAAAAATAAAAAAAAGTAAATTAAAATGAATTGGAATCGTACTTGACCGATATTTTTAATATCGGCCGATATATCAGTCTCAACCAATATCTTCAAGATATTGGCCGAGACGGTCCGATATTTGAGTGATATTTGGAGGGGCCGAATTCGAAACCGATAAACATCAAAATATCGGATCGGTCGTATGGACCGATACAGATTGGCATCGGCCAATATTTTAAGCCCATCACTCAATTACAAGGCATATATGCGAATGCACTGGTCTCACCAAATGTTAAGGGGATTTGTTGATGAGCCAGTAGCCAATAATCAAATATAATATAAGTTGCAAGGCATCTATTCAATGTCTTTAAGTGGATGATTAGAACTAAACCGCTTCCTTTATGGCTATAAGTTTTTTTTTTTTTTCGCAAAATTATGACTTCAAGTGGGATGACTAACAATGTAAGATTCTCTTTCGTTTGTGTCGAATTTTCTTTTATTCCAAAAAGTTTTGTCAGTTATGGTTATTATTTGGCTAAGTTATGTTTTGCGTGGAAGCGGGATTTTTTTAGGATGATTTTGTAAAATGGGTCCTGCGTGATCTTCAACTTCAGTAGGGTTGTGTTTTGTCCCCTCTTTTATTGGTTGTTGTTGCTATGTTTGGCATCTCTATTTCTAACCTCTATTCATCTAATTAAATGTCTAAAGCAGTTAAACATTTGGAAAATAAAAATATTTGGCATATAATCCTACCCTCTATCTTCTTTAGAGAAGTGCAAACAGATTCTGGTAAAACAAAAGGTCCCAATTTTAGGCTTTTAAAAGTAAGAGCTTCAACCAATCTATACATCACTGCTGAGAATCTCTGGGCTCTGGATGCCCATACAATGATTTAAAGGTGCTACTTGTATTTTGAGGCATGGGGTCCGGGTATAACAATAAGATTTATATGCGTTGTGTGTGGGTAACTAGCAGATGTTGCACATATGAAATATGTTATTATGTTTTTTAAATCACTATTTTCACATCAGTGAATTAGCACATCATATGGATTAAGATTTCTTTAGTTTTTTTAATATTTTCCAAAAAATCCACAAAATTCATAAAGGAATAAAATATGAAACTAAAAGTCTTGGTATTTACCATTAAGATAAGAATATATACTGATCAAACAATTCAGATCATGAATTGGGGGCTCAGAAAAGTATAAAAAATTAGATCTATAAGATTAAATATTCTCACAAATTATTCAAAATCTATAAAGATTTAATATCATCAACTTTTATATCTTGGGTTTATTAGTGTAATAAATAAAGTAAACAGTTTGAATTACAAATATTAGGACCATAGAAATGAGATAAAATAAAGGTCATTGACTGGCCCACTAGAATCCAATTGCCATTTAAGAAGCATACTTTTGTACGAGGGGTGTGAATCACTCTGTACCTATCATGGTTTGAAAATGTTGATGTGTAAATGATTTTATTTCACATTATTTTTACATCTCATTTATATATTACGTGCGCAAATGAACATAAACAAACATGATAAAACATAATCCTTATGTATGTGTATCATCTTTATGCATGTGAATCTTGTATTTATATAAATGATCGGAAACAAACGACCCATTAACAAAATTCTAAATATCTGATCAAACCCTCCTACTGCAAGGTGCCTCCAAATTTTATTCAAGTAAAAGTTTTGATATAGCTGTAAAATCGAGGTAGTAATGCATAAGTTTATATGAATGATATAAATGGCGTTACTAATTGAAATTCAATCTTGCAACAAGATCTTTTCTCATTAGTAAAACCTATCATGAAAGAATTCTTACCTACGAGCATTAGGATGCAGGCCCCATCCCAAATTCCCAACCCGTCGGATCATGCAATAAATATTCATCCATTTTCTGCTCTTCGAATATGAATGAGTGGATCTCACATTAAAGTTTTACTAGCTACAATCCCACGTAGTTGTTCGTATTGCAATATGTGATATATGCGGCATCGCCTAGCCTTAAGTTGTTGTATGCTGTGATGTGTGCCATATCACATAATTTTGCATACAGCTGTGTGGGAATTTGGTAAATTTCAACGGTTTGACAGATGAATGGAAGATGTAAGGTAAGAGCACTTCCAACAGAGGTGTTAAATTGCCACCTAAACCTTCAACGGCTTAAAATAAAGTCTTGCACATGCTCCAAGAGTCCTGCCTTTTCCTTGCTGGTCCTGCCTTTTCCTTGCTGGCAAAAGGCATATCACTTGGTATGCCAAAAACGGCATGGGAAAAGTCCCATGCCATTTTATTTTTTTTTAATTAAATAATAAGGTTTGAAATGTCCCAACGGTCACCGGCTGTTGGAAAAACTCCAAATGGTCACCTGCCCTTTTTCAACCGTTTGAATATTTTTTTTACCTTTTGAGATTTTTTATTATATTAATTTGAGAAATCTTTGGAGTTGGGATATCTATAAATAAGGAGTGTTTGAAGTCCTTTTTTTCCCTCATTCACACTATGGATTCTCAATTATCTCAATTTCCTGATTTTTCTACCCAATATTCACAATATTTCGGTGAGGCTTCCGAACTCCCTACTGATGATGCCCCAAAGAAAAAGGGTGTTGGTCGAGGTGCTAGCTTCTATATAGAAGAAGACCGTCTTTTCATCGGTTCGTGGTTGAACACTAGTCTAGATGTTGTGCATGGAAATGAGCAGAAACTTGAGGCTTTTTGGGAACGAGTGGGAGAATACTATTACAACAATAAGCAATTTCCCAGTGATCGAACAGACAAAATGTTATCACAACGATGTCAAAAGATTCAAGCTTCTGCAACAAATTTTGTGGATGTCTTGCAACAAATATTTCCAAAAATCAAAGTGGCGGAATTTCAGGATTTCATTCAAAACCACTTGTGTATTCGTGACAAGAGAACACATTCTCAACTCCAAGCCGATCTGGTGGAGCACCTATGGCATTTCCAAGGTCAATATGAAGAAGCTTGTGATTGACTATAATATTATGTAATTTGATTTTACCTTTTTAATGAAAAATGAATTTCAAGTACAATTTGTGCATTTTTTTATTTTTTAATAATTTATTACTTTAATAATATTTAAATCGTACCAAATCCCATTAAATATAAATAAGATATATGTAATAAAGAAAATGAAGATTAAATGAAAAAAGAATAAAATAATAATTTGACATCTCTATTGTTATTGCCCAAGTGAGATGCCAAATTTACATATGCCTTTTTTACCACATAAGCCTTTATTTTTGAAAAAGACATATGGAGAAACGAAGTACCTGTTGGAGATGCTCTAAAGACAGCTGCATGGACAAAATCTAAGCTACTGGATTGTGTTTTTCAATCTGAAAAAAAAAATAAAAAAAATAGGGCCTTTCTAACTCAGGCATGAATTTGCTTTTCTGAAAAGGTGTCTCAGTCATGGTAAAGATGGCTTGGTAGGGTGTTCTCTCTCCCTATCTAATTGTCAAAGATGTCGGCAGTCTTGAGAGAATAGTAAATGCAAGTGGCTGAGGGAAGACATTGGCTTGTTGACTTGGGAAGGAAAATGGCTTGGAGTTGCCATGCAAATTCTATAATTGCTTGTCTGGAAAAGAGAAATCTGAGAGGGCAATTCAATTGCTAGCATGGGTGTAACTTGGCTTATTTTTATTTTTTTTTATTTGCTTAATCGGAAATATTATATAAATACAAGGCACTGAAGAAGACCCACAAAAAGAATACAAGCATATCACAAAGATGCAAAACAAAATGCCTAGCTCCTAAGAAAGCAGAGCATTGGCTGGGGACCGAAAATAGAACAAGAAGTTTCAGAGTATAAGATGCCTGTAACAGGAGAAACTGAGGGAGATTAGCAGAATTTGCCATATAAAAAATAAATTACATTTTGTAAAGCTCACGGCCTAAAAAATACAATAGGGCGTTTGATAAGCCATCCACCAAGAATGGACATTATTTGACATTCTTAAGCATTAGATTCTTACCTTTGAATTTGTGTTTGACCATTGCCTTGAATCGAACAACTAGTAATGTAAGGGGATTCTCTATAAGGTGGCTTCTTTTTGGATGGCTAATCAACAATTATATCTTGTATTTCACATGACAGTTGAGTATACCACAACATGACATGTAGCCATTGAAGTAACAGTTTACACTTAATGCTAGAACTTGAAGAGCTACGATGAAAATATTAAGATAAATGAACTCACGTTGTATGGAATTGCGGCAGTTGGCATAACTTGCCATGTTTTGGTGCTAAGCGCTAGCACAACTTGCCACAATAGGAAATATTAGGCAAAGTGTGGGATATATAAGGATGGAAATGCATCAGTTTGGGTTGGTTCATGTTAAATTAAGCATTATGAGTGCTGTGTTAAAGGCTCAATCCAAACTTGCCCCATTCATTAATTTGGTTGAAAATGTTAAACGGTCGCTTAATTCTTAAGTAAAACTTAGGTTGGTTGGCAGGACATACTTCAGTTGGTCAGCTTGGGTTGGCTTTATATATAAAATTGGCAGGTCAAATTGTAACTATTGACTTATATATTTTGAATCCAACTTATTTGTTAATCTGTTCAAAATGTTGGACCCGAACGCTGTATTGCCTAATTGGAATGATCGTTTAGATCAAGGATCTCCACTGATATTTTCCTGAGAGCATGGATCAGCCAGAAAAAGTAGGAGTATTGCATATAGGAATGGGCATTTATCTTATATTCTTAACTATTAGAAGGATCCCTCTAATAGTTTCAATGGAGAATCCACATCAGGTGGAGAAAATGCAGTGTGCAGTGTGTTATGATCTTCTTCTAGCATCCATCATTTTCTAATTCCAACCTTAATTTAGAAATTCCATGAAAGCAGTACATTCATTTGGAGCTGTTTGGATTTTCTATAGCCATGGAGTTCCACTCCCTCCCTCATGATAAGTAGGAGTGAGGACACTCCAAAGATCCAAACTCAAAGATAGTGCGAAGTTTCTCGGGCATGATCCAGTCTAGAGATGGACCTGCTCTACATTTCCACCTAAACATATACGTTACAAGGTGGTGTCGATCCATGAATAAATGTGCACTCGGAACCTAGATGGTAGGCCCCACCCATTAAGGTACATGGGCCTAACCCATTTAGTCTGAATCCTATGTGTCCTTGAGTGGAATGATTGGAGCTCTGATGTGGCCCGCCTATTGAAAACCCAAACTACTAAAAATGAACGCCTTCTCCATGTATTTGACCTCAAATTTTACTCTAATAAGAGTTTATCCTTAATCATATGATTAGTAGCATAATTCAAGGGGAGGACGTTCGGTTTTAGGGACTCGGGCTTTCAACAGATAAACCCCTACCATGGAGTTCCACTCATTAATATCATAATCCTTTTGAGTACGACGCTCATACGACCTTGAATCAAACCCATTATGTATATGGTAGACCCAGATACTAATTGTGTGCCACTCGGTGTTTATTTCAACCTACATAAATTCGCAGCGTGAGGAATAGCCCAATGAGGTCTCAACTCCAATTGAAGTAAAATTTCGAGATAACCGAAGACATTTATGTTGAGCAATTTAAAAATTAAATAAGCTGACCCAACTGTTAATGGATGTGAATTAGGCATCTAATATATGACTTTTTTAAGCGAGGGGAATGAAACGCCAAGCAGGTCCACTTATTGAAAATTTGAACTAATAAAAATGAACACCCTCCTCTTGTTTGAGATGTATTCAGATTTTTATCCAATGAGTTGGTCCCACTATAAGATTTATCATATAGTGAATAATGTGATTAATACTTTTTTTTTTAATAATACATAAGAGTGTGAGAATTGTATTGCTAATTATATGGTCATTTTTATGAAGGGGCCAACTCTAGTAGAATAAAACTCGTCTGCATCACATTCGAGGGATCGATGTTCATGCAATAGTTGAAATCTTCAATAATTGGGCCCAATTGTTGAATTCCACTCTCCAGTATGTTTGTTGTTTATAAAGTAGAGAAGCAAAGCCAAAATGCTTTCCTTTTTTATCAGCACACGCACAGGACACATCCAACGATCATTATCAAGATAAGATATTAGGAGCTGGAGTGTGCTGTGCGCATTGAAGACCATCAAGATCTGTGAAGACTATCTAAGAGCTGGCCTGGGATGTTTTTGATATGATTCAGTAGATTCTATCCATGAATAAGAATACTGAAAGACATACAATATTCTCCATGTTAAAAAACTCTGCACACTGAAATCTTTTTAAATACAGAGGGAAGGGTAAAAAACAAGTCAAAAGAAAGAATGCCCTGCCTCTTTTCCAATTTCTTTATCTCATTTTAATTTCTCTTCTCAAAGGATTCTAAGTTTGATTAGGTGTCTAAGTTTTGGACTAATGAGGTTAAGGTGATGAAACCATGTCTATTGGGGATATGGTTTTGATATAACAGTAACTTAGAAAAATCATGTTTATTGGCATTCATTGGCTTCTCTGTTGCTTCCAGGCTTTTCATTCCAACATTTCTATAAGTACTGGCCTCCCTTCTCCTCTTCTTCTGGTTTCCTTGAAACTACGACTGGCTGAAGGAGAAATGATGAAAAAGAACCACTAGGAAGAGACACCAGGAAAAGAACCACAGAAAACCTCTCAGCTCACCAATGAGAGCTAACTGAAGCAGTGAGCCGAAAAGGAGAGCAATGGATCAGAAGCTATTAAGCAACAGAGCAAATGCATAAGCAGTGGAGCCATTGAACAGTTACCAATATCAGATGAACAAAATACAACATTTTCCCAGTGAAGTTAGTGAGGTGGGGTCCAGAGGACTTGGCGCTCCGCTGAATTTTCTTTCCGTGAGAAAGGAATTATGCATTCCTACCCCTCCCTCGGGAAATCAAAATCCACTCTATCAAAAAAAAATTATTTTTTTCTTTTTTCCATGAGAAAAATATGTGGCACCAAACAAAGGAACAGCGTGCTACACAGAAAATTAGATTTATTTTCCTATCTGTGGAAGAATCCTCTCTCAGCACAAACACATTCTAGAACTTTGTTAAGAGGCCAAAATGCTGTTTTCACTTGAATACATTCTCAAATTGACATGCGTCGGCTTTGTAATTCAAAGCCAAACAACTCAATGTATCTCACCACAGGAACCATATTTTATTACTTATCATCGTCATCAGCCACCATAATAAAATTAGAGTTATCTAATCATAACAATTGAAAGCAGTTATCTCCTCCTCCTCATCATCATCACAAGTTAGTACACAACAATTTAACGGAGCTATCTCATCATCATTACAAGTAATTATCAATATGGTGTATATAAAAATAACAAAGACTGAAAAACTAAAGCCATTGGGTTACTGTTTGATCATTTTTGCATTGAGTACAACTCTCACATTTTAAGGGTATAGAATATGTGATCCATATGAGAACCTACAAAATGTATATACACAATCCCAAACATAGAACTGTTAAGGGAAGAGCTATTTGTCGGTTTGGGAAAGCTAACTTTAAAACCAATGTCTATGATCTGATCATCAAAACACCAAGACAACACTTACGGGCTGCCCATGGAGGATTTCTTAGGATATGATTTTCTCACATTTATGTCACCTCATCAGCACTCTCCATGACTAAATCATGGGGCCCAATTGAACATATTCAAGTCAAGGGAATGAATCCGGATCCCCTGTTTGGGGTTTCGCCCAAACAGGGGATCCCTGTTTGAGCCAATCCGCATGGGACAAGAGAATGAGTGTGCCTCATTTAGTTGGTACAAAATAAACCCAACCCTGAAAAAAAGAATACAGTAAAGAACACTCCATAGCAAAATCAAGTCCAAATCCCAAAGTGTGGTGAAAGTTGCATCTAGTCTCATGCTCCAAAAGTTGCTCCAATATTCCTGCATAGCACACCAATAATCCATCAGAAACAATGCACATCGAATAAGAGAAAAATAAAAAGGCTAATGCCATAGTTGACATGTATTAGTAAAAAAGGCTATGAAGTTTCTTCAAATAACAGGTAAGTAAACAAATAATTGTAACATTATATTTACATTTCTTTTTCTGCTCTGGTTTTACTCTTTTCTCCATAAGAATGTCAGCCATCATCCACCCAAAAACAGTAGTACTTTCTCATCTACTATTCTAACAGCAACATGTTCAATCACTCAGCATGCATGCTCTTCTAGAAGGAACACTGGAGTGGCAAGATTTCCTTAACTCATCATCAAATGGCAACTGACCACTTTCTGTGATAAGTGCATGCGCTGCTATGACCTATGCAGGCTGATACATTTTGGGTCTCCTCCAATCAAGCTTGTTGCTTTGCAGTGCCTTCTGGAGTTGCTCACGAAAATCTCAGATCAGGGAAAGAACAAAGTCGATGAGCTTAATTGCTTTGTAAGGTACCTCCAATCTATGGCGGCGGTACTGCAAGACCTTGTTTTCTGTGGGGATAATGAAGTAGCCATGAACTGCGGGTTATAATTATCCACAATTTTAGGGTCGGAGAAGAGAGCGATTGAAGGAGATCGGTGGTTTAGGCTGCCCATGGAAGAGTTTCCATTGTCATTATCAGCTCCTGGTTTGGCATCTAAATCATTCACAAATCCATGGTTTGCTCATTTCTGAAGAATGGTTTGCTCGTTTCTTCTATCCAGACTTGGACCTTCCCTTTGGCAATTTGAGGGAAGAGTGCTCTGGATAGAAAATTAGGAAATTATCCTGAAATATACCAACATATTCATAAAATAATGAGACTGGTGAGTGGTGCAAATCAAGTTTTGTATAGAGATGGAGCATAGCTAGAACAATAAACTACAGACAAATACATTTCCTTGCAAAGTAATGAGCGGTAAAATAAAAAAGGAAGGACACTATTGTAGGATGGACTAGTTGTTAATTCATTTAGATTTTTAGTATATATTTATTGAAGAGACGGCTTAGAGTTTCATATAAAAATATACCATTCAATGCATCTCTTGTGAGCATGCAAGACAGTTGACTGAGTTGCTTGATCTGCCACAACAGCTCTCCCATCAGCATAATGCATCATCAACCCTGTTGCGTGGAGTTCCCATAAAGGAACAATCAGTGAGTTCAACTCTAAACCATGAAATATATGTGAATAATCAGTGAGTTCAAATCTTTGACTTGGAGAAAACAAATCATTATCGAAGTAATGAAATGGGGGCTGGAAAAGTAATATTCACGGAAAACTTCAAAAGATATAGTTCAGAAATCAAAGAAACATGGAACATAATGATATCATTGTCTTAAGAGACAAATTAGCACCCTGCAAAATGACTCAAAGAAGTCAGGTAATCAGCTTACTGCCCCTGCAGTATAATAGCTGTCCCATGAGTGCATGTAAATGTTTAATTTTGCCCACAAATATAACGTTAGTCCACCAGCATTCTCAAAGACAATAAAGAATGAATGAAATATAATAAAGCCAAATTCATCTAACTAAAGCAAATGATTTTCAAAGAATCTGACACACACACACACACACACACACACACACACACAAAAAAAAGGCAAACTTAGATCTTACCTATAAAGAGTAATTAGTAGTGCATATGCCACAGAACTCTTTTTGTGGTAAGTAGCACTTGGACCCTTCGTCTTCTTCCCTAAAAAAATAGGTAAGCAATATAATTTTAGAAAAACTAAAGTAAAAAAAGAAAAGCATACAACGATTACAGGGATTTCAAAGTCTCAAATGAGTTCGGCATTTTCCTATTGTCCTCCATTCAGATACCTTTTTGCATGGGTTGTTCAGATTCAGTAGCATCCAAGTGCATGCGGAAAAAACCTTGCATATGCTTCAGGGTCCTTAATTATGGTTTTAGAAGTGGACCGAGGTCCAATGTTTGCGACCACCCCTGCATGGATGTACTTGGGTCGGACCCCTGATGCAATTTAAATATTAACTTCCTCAGATATGATAGCAAATCCATTCCCACTGCCATGGATAATTAGTTTGGAGCAATTTTCTGCTGGAAATATAAAGTAGATCATTGCATGTAAAGCCAAATCAATAATGGTACTGATATGAAGTCAAACCAGAAGTATTCAAGGAAGCGCGCAACAGACTGCACAGTGTCCCTAAAATCTTCAGTTCTGTCCCAACTGCTCACCACCCCTTTAATATGAAGAAACAAAAAATTTAGAAAATCAGTACTCTAAATGCATGGGAGCTAGATGTTTGTGTACACGTTGAAAAGCAATTTTATATTCAGGAGAGAAAATAGCACGTGCCAATCAAGAAAAGACACACACACATACACACAAATTCTGCCTTCAAGTATGCAAGCAACATGAACCAGTATAAAGTATCCTCCTAGTCATCCTTTCCAGCATTTACCTATGAAATGGAATGTGAGAAAGTGTTAAGAATGTAAAATCCTTAATTGAGATTGACAAACAATAACCACATGTACATTAAAGAATCAAGATACTTGAAAAACCCATAATCTACTTACTCCAGTCTTTTAAACATATGAGCCAGTAGACCATGACCAGAGCATAAGACAATCACAGGCATAGAAATAATAGCTTCAGCTCTGACCTCTTCAGCTTCATCATAGAGAGCCAAATCCAAAAGTTCGAGAAGATACTCAGTTTTGAGTTTAGTCCCAACCTTGGTGGCAACTTGAACAGAGAGACACCTTGTTCTCCAAAGAGAATGAACTTGAGTCACTAGAAGGGAATAAGTCCATGGAAGTTTCAGCACAGATATAAAAGATTCGTGCGCCTAGGCAACTCACAACCTAAGGTCTCTGCACCATTCATGCAACCATCACCATCATCTTTGAAAAGCCATATTGTCACAGGAAGAGAACCTGCATGGAGTTGAGTCTTGATTCTTTGACGGTGCAGTATCACAAAGATAAGATAGGAATATAACATGGTCAATCAAGATTCTATTTCAGCCAATATACTATAGACCCACGTTCTACAGATACAAGGACCTTGGTGGGAGATACCTCTGAAAAGAATCTTCCCCATTGGAAGGGTCCTAAATAACAAATTAGCCCCAATTAAATGTTGACCCTGTAATTATCAATTTTATCAGATGGCTATAAATAATATAGAGGATATTATGAGGCATGATCAATTCATGATGGGGCTCTCTAGGTCAACAGCATACATTTCCAACTGTAGCCCTACCTATACAAGGGATGGGTTGAAGAAACAACACAGTTTGCTTCAATCAAGCAGCATATAGTATGTGGTAAAGGAATAGATAGCCCTAGGAATGCTAATGCATTCATATAATTAGTTCCAGACCATCCATGCGCAGCCACATCCGGTGAGGAATGCAACTCATTCATCAGATGGCATTGTCCTAAGAGAAAAATCAGGCTGACCTCTCATAAAGCAGACCACACATGTACAATGCAAATGGAAAGCTATAAAGGATCCCTAAAGGTTCTCCATCCAATGCACTTAGCAGCTTCAATCAGACAAAGTAGTCCAACCACCTAAGTTTTTGGACAAGCAGGACATAGTTCTGCATGTACGGAACTTTAGATGAGGTGAAACCATGTGTGGAGCTACACATGGCTTAGTAAACCTTGTTGCTAAGAAGCCAGGTAGATTGCTTACTGCGGAGAAGTAAAATGTTGTCAATTGCTTCTAAATAGATGGATAAATCGAATGTGAGTATATTGCTTCTCTTTGCCTGCAATATAAGATTATCAACTAATATAATAACAGATGGAAAAGAAGAAAATTTTATCGCAGGAATTGAATAATTGCTATAATACTACAGAAAGCTTATGCAAACCTGCTCACATATCCAAGGCATCCATGCATTTGTTGAAAGATGCTACTAGATAAAGTGCTCTGTGGATAGTTGCAGAAGACAATACAAAGTACACTAAGAGCCACTAGTGCAGGCTTCTGACTTAAAGTAGAAGCTTTAGAGTCACCTGGTTTGAAAAGGCTAACAAATGACACAAGTAGCCCTCTCATATAACCTGCATACTCCTTGTCCTGTCTGTGTAAAGATTTACAACCAAAATGAGCATAAGCAGTGGAAGCTAATGTCTCCACATGTCTTCTGGCGCTTACTCTTCGAATTGTCAGTGTCCTGAGCGGGCCGCTTCTCTCCAAGAAACTGATTTAGAGCTAGTTCCTTACATGCAGACATACAAATCTAACATCAGAAACTGATTCTTAAGCTGGAAACAGAGAAATTAGTAGATCCATGAAAACATACCGATTTCCAGGCAGATGAGATGAGTTGACAATAGCTGTAACTCTGCTGCTCAACCCTTAAACACTAGTTTCCTGCACAACAAAAGTATATTTCATTGTTAAAAATTCTACTTTCCTGTAGGCGCATTTCAGCACCTAGAAAATACCTGTAGCACCTAGAAAAGGAATTTGCTGTTGTGACTTTGTGCCTTTTAACAAAGACAGTAACATGTATTATCAGAGAATCCATGTCCTTGAGCTTAGATGGCAGTAACATGTATGCATTATCAGCAAAACTCAGAACCTGAAAACATCAGACAACACTCCTTAGGCATTCTCCATCCCTTTAGGCAGCCATTTCAAGCTCAACAGCACCCATATTTCCAGCCACTGCAGGAAGGAATGTGCTCAGAACTAACCAGTCATGAAATGTATCAGACAGCGTAAGAAGAGGGGATCAAGGAAAGAAAAAAAATACATCTGAAAATAATATAAAGAAAGAAAAAGAAACTCTAGATCACAGAAATGAGAGAAAGCAAGAGAACAAAGTTTACCAAACAGCAATAGAACGGAAAACTGTATGGATACATAAGGTTACCAAAAAGCACAGCTCAGAAAACTAAACAAAGTTTAACAGAGGTTTTAGCCCAAATGGAGCAATAGAACAAAAGGCACAAATAGCACAACCCATACTATAGATGATCAGAGTTTTGCTAAATGCCCTTTCCCTAAGTCTCGTCAGTGAATGTGACAAACGCCTTAGGCCATGCTACTAAGGATCCATTTCCAACTTCGCCCAACGTTGAATGATAACCAGCTGGATAGGGCAGTGCAACATCTCCTTTGTTAATGACATCAACCGTAACCTTGTATGCATGTTCCGGAAGAGCTTTACAATGAATATGTTGGGTCCCATTCCCGATATGAGCCCTTCCAATAGCGACAACCTCTTGACTCCAAGTCATCAATTTGCACAGCCACTCTTTCTCGTTTGAAGGCTTATCACCCACTGCTGTGTTGAAAACTGCAACCGACTCGTCGTCTTCGGTGGAAACAAAGCGCTCGATTGGGACCCCGAATGCATGCATATCAGTAATAATGCTTGAAAGAACTTGTTATTCTTTCAATACAAGTATAAAACATCTAATATTATTAAAGACTTTTAAAAAGAATCCAATAATTTCGACTTTTCCTCAATCATTTGTTTTATACCACCTAGTTCTTGGGACGTTTTTTTGTTCTTCCAAGTATGTGGCCTACTTGGGACTCCAGATTTTTAATTGAGGACGATTGCTCGATAACTTTCTTTTCCTTGAGAGTTAGTTTTTCAACTGTTGGAATGGACTCTATGACTTGACTTATTGATACGACAGTCCCAACACCTCGAACACGGCCCTTGGTATCAACACCAAATACCTGAGTCAATGGATCGTTGAGGATGTCGTGGGAATCTAGTTTATCTTGGTTGGACAAGAGTTCTTTTACTTTTTCATGTTGATTACTTGCAATCATCAGTTAAGTTTCAAGTTGTTTTCTACTATATTAATTGAAGTATAAGATAGGGAACTAACCGTATGTGAGGACACGCTACTAGGTACAGTACTGTCTTTCGTTGTATGGGCTTCTATCCACACTTCAGCCCCAGTAGGCCAGGGGTCACCCTCCTTCTTTTGGCATTTCTATGTTTGCACAAATTTTAGATTGTCAATTTTTAAGTGACGAAGCAATATGACATATTTTATATATGTATGCCAATACTCACCATTTTCTCCTCCAGTCTTGCGTGGCCATATCTGCCACTCGTATGGTAAATGTTAAGTTTTTTCCTCTCCTCTGTATTTTTTTTTCCTTTCTATTGTTTTGGGACTCAAATTATCTTCGATAAATGCCTCCCAATCTTCAGGTCTAACTCCTGGAGGACGATTATTCAATTTATCTTCAGCAATTGCATGAGCATCAAAGTATTTTGATCTCAATTTTGTCTTGTACTTTCTCATCATACCGCACATGCTCTTAAGGCATTTAGCTTTATAAGATTGAGGAACAACAGTCATCCTGAAAAAAAAATGTTTCCTTTTAGGATCACAAACTAAGTATTTGATAAGATAAACATTGCATCCATTTCTACTGGAGATATGCTAAGATTTCATACCTAGATGAGTTTCCATAGTTCATCTTTTAGGTTCTTAGGCACCGAACGCTAGTCCTTAATGGAAATAGGAACAATGGTGCGAATAATCTCACCACACCTTAACGCCATCTGGGTTGAATGCTCGCCCGCAGGTAGCCCAAATGCATTTAAGGTGATCACTGGCTTTTGTTTTGACAAGGAGGACGTTTCTAACAAATAGAGAAAATGATCATTATATAAAACAAATACTATTCAAATTAAACCATGAAACCATTTAAATGAATAAGTAGACTTTTCTAACCTGCATTCAATGATCTTGCACTATTTTCCTCCGCCATTAGAGCACATGTGTCTCAAATGATGCCTCGGATTGGAAAATATGTTTCGTTCAAAGCCAGCCACAACTTAACTATTTACTCTCAATGCATAAACTGAAATAAGTATTGACCTCTTATAACTCATGGTCCAAGTTCTAAAAATGCGAAAAACATGAAACTAATATCACTTTTCAGGTGCCCAAGGCTTGATTCAGATTCAACATTTTGAGCAAAAAAGCACCATTTTGAACAAATCAGTCAACACACAATTTTACGGTTTGGATGGGTCTAAAGTAGAATCATCAATCATTTAAACCAATTTGGATGTACCCATATTCATAAATGCTTTAATTTAAAAGGAAATCAAGAAAACTTATTAAAAGAAGTCATACAAGCAATTTATAAACCACTACTTCAATAAATAATTTGACAAGATTCAAATAGAGCAAACAAATAATGCACCTATCCATGCAATCAGACTTACTAAACTAGAGATTTCAAAGGTTCTCTTTTAAATGTTAACCAGAAATCAACTTCGGTCGGAAATCCCTCAATTGGTAAACAACTTCAGTTGTATGAAGAATCCCTCAATAGGTAAACAACTTCGGTTGTACAATTTCAAAGGTAGCAAGATGAAATCTAAATGTTTTAAATTACCATTTTACCCATACGTACATTTCTATGTTGTTCACCATACATTGTGAACTTTTCACATTATCACAGGCATGGCAGCACATAAAAGATCGTTGGACCCCACTTATATTATATGCAGATGGCTAAGAGTACTAAAATTTGAAGGCCATCTCATTAAGTTAAACTGACACATGATCAAAACCAATAGATTGGAGACCTAGAGTTTATATATTTTTTAAGTGATATCATTTAGAAGCCCTAGGAAAAACTTGGCCACTTGGTGTTTATTACCATCCAACTTGATGAATCGGATGGATGCCGCATAACACCACTATATTCTTTCGGTCAAGAATGCCAAGTCATTTGCTCCGCTATCCATGAAACACTACACAACAAAGTAAAAAACTATTAGTTATTGATTGTAATACACATGGAAAATAGGATGACATGGAAACTATAACTAACCTTGAAATCTAACCTGTATAGTCTCTGCAATCTTGTTGTCAAAGGAAAATATCTCAAAACCTTTAATGAAACTCTAACACTTCTTCTTGTTTTTTTTTTTTTTTTGCCAAGTAATCCAACCTCCATCTAGATGTATGACAAATTGGGCAATTTTGTCTATCTTTATACTCTTTATAATAGAGAATACAATCACTTGGGCACGCATGTATGGATTCGTAGGTCATTCCAAATGAGATGATCATCTTCTTAGCTTAATATGTGCTTTCTGGTAACGTATTTCCTACCGGTAGCAGCTTCTTCACTAATTTAAGGAGATCATTAAAACTATTGTCGGACCAACCATTTTGTGCCTTTAAACTGTACAACTCAGCAGTTGATGACAATTTTGTGAGTTCCCTAGGACAAGAAGTATACAAAGACTGTCTTGCATCATCGAATAAAGACTTGTATTTTCCCGTTTCAGGGTCTTCATGCCCTTTAAACTCTAGGGAGTCTTCATGAAAATCTTCATTCCTTACGAGATCTTCCATGAGAGAATCAACATGTTCACCAATTCTCCCAAACGCATCATTTACAAGTTCCTCCATTCTAGGATACACATCATCGAGCTGATCAACAACTTCCGATATTAATGGTTTCTCATCAATAGTTGCAAGACTTTCTCCATGGAAAAACCAATGTGTACGACTTATCCATACCGTTGATGAGCAAATGCTCATGGATCAATTCAAGGGCGGTCATTCCATGCCCATTTTGACATTTAGCACATGGACAAGGAAAATGCTTAAATCCAGCACCATTTTTCTTTGTAAACTCAATGACATGCATAAGTCCATCCAAATACTCTGGACTTAATCTATGTTTGGTCATCCATTCTTTGTTTCCTAGTGGCGACATTCCGCAATTAATGAGGTAATATACTATTATTAATGAAGCATGGTCACAGACACAAGCATATTTCAAGTGAACTATTTAATTTAATAATTACAGTAAATGAAATTTAGGAAAAGAAATTTATCAAACGAATCAGGTGAATGGAGCCAGACATACCAATGAATGTGTTTTCTTAAAGACGATGATTTTCAAACTACACATAGGTGGATTCAATGGAAAAACACTAGAAATTACAATGATTTTCTTTGTAATCTCTTTATGAAGAGTTTCTGCTTCATTTATTGGTGATTTTAAATCAGTCAATTATAGGTTGCACTCCAATTGCAGTGAACTTTGGAGGATTGTTCATTTCCATGGGGGTGGGAAGGGGGAGCATGTGGTAACCTAGTTGAATAGATCACAGGTGGGCCCATTCAAATATTTTAAATAGTGGTGGCTAAAAGTAAGTTCAAATTGGAAATTTAGGGTTTCCACAAAAAAATATGAGAAAAATCAGAGCCAATAAGTGAAGGACTAATGTAGAAAATTATGACATAAAAAGGAAACTGAGAAGAGCATCCCTAAAAAGAAAGGCCCCCACCATTTTAGCGGCGATGCCTCTCATTTCAGTCCATGTTTAATGTTGGTGGAGGACGCAACGAATTCTTCAAACCTAAACCCTACTAATAATAGAGAGTTCTCTCACAGTAACCAGGCAGTTATTTCCTGCCCAAATGTGGTGCTCAGTTTTCAGTCACTGCTGTACTGACAGTGCTGCACCATCATGATTTGGTTAATGACACTTGTGGAATGAGGTTTTGTTCATCTGAAGCTTTTATGATGAAGCTTTCTGTCTCCGGAAAAGAAAAACATTACACTGAAAGTTTGTTGATTGGTATAGGACAGTGAATTCAGAATGTAGGAAATCAGTACATGTGGAACATGTTACTGGGAAAAACTTCAATGTAAGGGCCATTTTATTCATTTGTAATTAGTTCATTATAGTGAGAAAAATTGAATAGTGGAACTAAATGTATGCGACACTACTCAACTTCTAATGAATTAAAAATACTTATCATTCGAGTACAAGACAAATTCCATTGCCTATCAACACGCCCCACACGCACAAACAAAAACAAGAAGTAACAAGAAAACAGGAAAAGAGAAGAAAATGCAGAAGATTCTGTAAAAAGACATTTCAAAAAAGAGTGCTGTGAGGAAAGAGGTGAAAGCTGATGGGTCAAGGATAGATATCTTACTGTGCTTTTGAATTGAAAGAAGTCACTTGTGCTTATACTGGATGATAGGATCCAGCTATAAAAGAGGTGCTTGTCAAGCCTTCTTTGCGAACTTGCAGATGTTATCCTCAACCTAAGAAGAAGATTTCCAAGGATCGAAATAAGACTAAAAAGATAAAAGAGTATATCTCTGAATGCACTAGTGGCAAAATCATAATTTCTTGTCCTCGCAGTATTGGAAAAATGTGCTTCATTTGCAAGCATGAGTTTTACCCAAATTATATTTCTCCATTCTGGTCTATTCTGCTTCTCCATTGACACATGAAAGGATAAAACATACTGTAGCAATTAACATTGATTCATTTCGTCCAGAAGAAAGTTTCACCCAATCTCATTCGAGCGATTTATGCGAATTTAGAGAATCAATTAAGTTGATTTATTTACAAAGGCCCTTGGACAGCCTAGAAGTGCTGAATTGTGAAGCCAGCTGGGTCTTTATGACACTCTTGACCCAGCTTGAGGAATGTAGAAACTCTAAAGTATTTTTATTAATTATACATGTTTTAATATGCTGGGCTGTATGCAAATACTGGGTTTGCAGAATTGTAAATTTGTAATTAGTTTCCCTGTTTTTCATTAATATTTTTAGTTGTGTGTTAAGGAATAATACACGACGAATCCCCTACTCTCAATCATGCTCATTTCTTTCTTTCTTCCCTTTCTTTCCCTCTCTAGGAGTACAAAGAAGATTTACAACCATGATATTGTGAGTTCGAGGCATGTTACCAGTAAGAAAAAAAGGAAGAAGAAAGAAGAATAGAGGTTATGGCAAAGAAACAACTCCCTTATTTGAAGTCTCTATTTGAAGAAATAAGTTAGAGTTGACTGACTTAGTCATGCACAACTCACAAGCATAATGCAGATTTAGAAAGAAGAAAGATCCAATATCATAGGAGTGTCAACGGACAATCAATCACACAGATATAGGGAATGCAACAGAAACTATTACAAAGAGTGTACCTCTTTATCGTTTGCCTAGAATGCTCTATAAGCATAATCAGAAAATACCATCTCAAAAATAATCATTACCAAAAGACTTCAACCAAGAAAGCAACTGGGCATGAAACCCATCTCAGAAAATACCAAAACGAAATCATTCTACCGAAAGAATCCAAACCAAAACGTATATTTTTTTCTTATTGTAAAATCATAGATTAAGGGGAAAAGGATCTATTACAGTTACTTAGGAGCACTTCTATTAAACTGTTGGGACGAGACTGTGTTGCAAGTTTCGACCCCTGTAAAGGACAGAAGTGAGAATATTAAGTGTAAGATGCTTTAAAAGAATTTCCTATCTAAGTTTCTTACAAAGAAGAATATATGACTTTGTAAACATGACATCAACTCAGATTAACTAAAAGATACAATCTACTCTGAAGTATTGCTTGTGGAAAAGTTATTTTAGCTCACGACAGTGATAATTAGGACCAGAAAGCTGGGTGGAATAGAATGTCAATATTCTGAGAGTTTGCGAAGCCTGTAATAAACAAACTTAATATCAAAGGCCAGCTGACTGACTTGTGGGGAGATAGGAAATGATATGAACTTCCCCACCAATAATTTTAACCTTCATTTGTTAATTGCTAAGTTAATTAGCAACCACTATGAAATCAATTAAGCTATAACAATATGCACAAATGCTGGCCAGTGAAAATCAATTTGCACTCACAACTAGAAATGCCAGAACCCTGCGCCAAAGCAGGACTGTGTAGAACCTTTTACTTTGGAATATAAATGGATGAAAAGTCCACTGCGGAAGAATAGTCCACTGCAGCAGAAGATACACAAATATCAGAATATACAACCCAATTAGAAGTCTTAGATGAACAGGGATCACTGTAAGTTCACGACTGCTTCATTCAACCATAAGAAAGAAGGAAAAACACAGAGTATTATTGCCAGCATGGAGAATGCCCACAACAAAAATGAAGTTGTAAAGCATGTTACAAAGGCCACTGACCCCACTAGACACAAAGGGATGCCAGAGGATTAGCCATCTAACAAGAACACAAATTTTAGGCAACAAATAAATGGAAAATAAGGTATTGGTTTGGAAAATTCAAAGCTTTCAATGTTGAGGCCAAGGCACCAACAGGTAGAGAATCCAAGTCTTTACTATTGGCCTAAGTTTTTCAGTGCAACAACAGACTCTAAAGAAACAAGATTTTAAACAATGATAAAAACTATGGCAAGACCATTCAACTCTTTTTTATCCCTCTTCTCAAAAGAAGTTCCTGTCAGTTATTACAAATGTCCTCAGTTGGTTCCTATATTTGGATTCTCAGTAAGAATTTGCTTTAAACTGTTTGAAGTGCCTGAATATCTCAAAAGAAGACACTATATTGGGACTATCCATGCCTTCATAGTAAACACCAAATGGCCAGCCTTTTCTAGTATTGTCTTTTCAATTTTGTATACTTCCTTTTAAAATAAAGGAATGATTTTCAATATATTACCCAAATAAAGGAAGAAAAAGAGAGGTCAGGTGAGCAGAATAGAAGCCACATTTAAAACAAGAAACCTGCTCCACAGTCCACAGTATATGTTCTTTAGTACATCTTTGGTAAATTTCTTTAATAGTGATCATACCAACCTCTAGATGGACGAAAAAGGAATTGAAAAGGAAACTATGGTAGGAAGGTATGTAAAAAAATTCCACATCTGAAGTGGTTCCAGCAAGTGTTACCATGGAGAATTTGTTGTAACTTAAAAAAAAAACAGAGAGACTGAAATTCAAGTGTCTCTAATATATCCGACAAGGCAGGCATTCAATTCAGCAGAATGGAGAGATACTTTCAGTTTCATAACATTCAGAACTTTAAATTTAGGTGATACTCAGGGAAAAATTTAAATTCCCATAAGGAATATCAAACCAGTGCAAAAGTCCGCAAAGATATATCCATCTCAAATCCTTAGCTAAGTATTTTCAGTACCAAAGCATTGTCAATAAAGAAGCACTTTCCAATTTCCATACACTGGTTGCATGATTATCATCCACAAAACAAAGTTTCTAATAAGACAAAGAAGATAAAGACAAAAGTGAATACACTCTCACTGATGTAAGCTACAGGTCACTACTGCCAATAACTGCTGCATATTGCCAATACATATCATTTTTCGGGCCGAATCTTACGCTCCCCATGATTACTTATCCCATGATTCCATAAATTTAATGGACATCACATCATAATGATTTTTAATAAGCTCATTTCTCCACCACTTGCACTTGGAGACTCATTTTCCTTCAAATGCACTAGAAATGGTTGTCTAAGTACATTATTTTCTTAGGGGATTGCCACAGCAAATGAATAAAATATGTTGGCCTAGGGTCAGGATTTCACAATCCAATGGATTCTTTCCACACAAATGTACTAAAAGAAAAGAATGGAAAAGAAAAGGAAGGGGAAAAGAAGAAGAAGAAGATGATGATGAAGAACCAAGGTCTCTCAGTCTGCTGGAAAATGTCTATCTCTAACAGCACACCTGAAATGAATATTCTTGAAAAATATTCATGACTCAATCATGTGCCCCAATTGAACATAAGCAAGTCATGAGGAATGAGTATTACATCCGCCATCAATATAGTTTTCAAACATACAAGAGGTAAAAATAGAAAACTCGTCTGAGTGTCAAACAAGTGAACGGAAAGAAAACTAAGGTCACCTCAAGATCCACAATACAACCACAACAGTCAAAAGTAGTTCAATGAAAATCAAAGAAAAACTCATCCCAGAGAATACAATCATAAATTCAAACAACATCACGAAGGAAGTTGATATGACCCAATACCATTAAGGAGTTGCCAATATCCCTATAACTCTTTATCAAACTCCAGCAATCCACACCTGCAAAGAGAAGAATCACAGGTACTCCTAAATTATGTAAAGAACTCAAAACTTATAGCTTGTCAAGAGAGACCAAGCGAAGAGTGAGAAGTTAAGTAATCTTTTAGTTAAAACTACAAAAATATACAAAGTGGGATTCTTGGGACTTTGTCAAACCACCAAATCACTCTGCTGAGTCTTTGACATGTTAGGGTGGTGCTAATGGCCAGTATTCCCAGGATGAAGCTGAAAAATACCTTTAATACTATATTGAACTTCAAATGCCACAATTCACCTGTAAAGAAAAGAATGGTAATCAAAATGAAAATTCAAAAAATTCAATTAAATAGAGAGAAAGTGTGGGATAATCATCCCCTAATTCATTACAATTAAATAGATTTTTCCATCTTTCTCTCTCTCTCTTTCAATCTCCTCCTCTTTCTCCATTTATTCCCACATCGTTTGAGCCATTTTACATGAATTTCCCTTTGTAGACTGCAATTTCCAATGCGGAGAAGCATCGAATCTTTTCAAAAGCGATGAGTTTAGAATTAGAGTTCACTTCAAGTTGAGTAGATTGAAATCGTGCTGTCCGAAATCGAGATGGGTTTTTTAAAGTGAGTGCAGTTGGGAATTCGGAGGAGAATTTTAATGATAGGGAGAATGTTGGAGGAAATGGAGCTGAGGAGAAATGGACGGTGGATTCGGGAGGATGATTTGTAGGAAGATTACGAGAAACCATCAATGCCATTCCTCCTGTTGTTTTCATGGTATTGTGAGTTGCTTTTTTTTTGTTTAGTCTTCTTGTGCTAGTGTTGATTGTAGTTTTTTGTCCAAGATTGGAAAAAGATCGAATTTTTATTAGTGAAGCTGTGAATTTTTTGTCTGTGACAGTTGGGTGTTGAGAAATGTTCTTCCTTTTTTTTTTCTCTGAAGTACACAATTTTGTTTTCTGGAAAGAGAACTAATGCATTGAATAAGGAATTCTATATATATTTAGCTAAGTTTGTATAACAATGACGATACTGGGATAGTTTGGAAAACAATCCAATTTTCTATTGTGTAGAGCTGTACTTGCCCTAGAAAAAGAAAGGGAAGATTTTTTAACTGATTTTCTGAGATAGCAAGAAGAATAATTTAATTATTTTTTATTTTTTGTTGTTGTGGAGAGGGAGTGCATGGGCGAGGGGAGGCGTTAGAGTTACAGAGACAAGTTCTAATGTTGAAAATGAGTACAACTATGTGCTTTAAATTTGTTTGCACCCTATAAACCCATCATGGAATGGACTACTATCTATTCTGAGAAATACTCAATTAGCATATTAGAAGTTGGCTACAGTAATGTTAAATCCATTGAATTTCACCCATAAAAAAAAAGCCAAAAACAAAGACAAAAAACAGTTTCTTTTGTTTGATTAAAACATCTGAGTCATTTTCAAATCCTTCTCTATGTCTATTGTGGTGTCTTGACTTCTCTGTCTATAAATACAGATCAGAGAAGGCAGGTACCAAAGCATACAAATTGGGGACAATAGGATAATTTCTCCACACCTATTGTTGTTTATTTTAATTATATTTGATTCTAATCCAATTATCAAAAAAGTGTAACAGAAGCATGGGCCAGTCCAGCTTAGATTCCTCATATACAGGTAACAGAAGCCCAAGGCCTTCTTTTTTTACATTGCACCCAATATATAGAATGACAACTTTGTATGATATATAGATGAGAATTCTAATCAGCATGAGAAGTTGCTGGGATCGACTAAACCATGGTGAGTGTGCCTCTAATACATAAAGCTCACAAGAGAGAAAATTGGAGAAGATGCCTATGGAATGAAATTTGTTGATGGAGATGAAGATTAACTCACCTGGTTCCCCTCATGATCTGGACGTGATTTGATGATGATGATGATCCATGATCATCAAGTAGAAGGAGGAGAAGAAGAAGATGGAGAAGATGAGCAGCAGGAGGGCAAAGGAAGAAGCTTCTCTAGTTTCTTCATTGAGTGCAATAATAGATGTGGACACTGGTCACTGCTCTCCTCCCCTTCGGTGTCTTGACTTGCAATTCCACTATTAATGCGGATGAATGGAACATGCGCTACCTTATGCCAGTCCTGGCCCTTGTTGCATTGCAGTCTTCTTTCCAAAACAGGGCATCGTTGTACGGTCAACCATCGCAGATTTCTCAGGCGTTGCAGTCCCTTTGGCAAAGACATCATACCGGGGCAGTCGTTGATAACTAAATCTTGAAGCAACGTGAGGTCTCCCACCCACTCTGGCAGAGACCTCATATCAGGGCAATTGGAAATCCCTAAATTAGTGAGCGATGTGAAGGTTTTTACTGACTTTGGCAAAGACCTCATATCAGGGCAATCTTCAATCCATAAAAAAGTGAGAGATGTAAGGTTTTCCATAGACTCTAGCCACTTCATCATAACTGAATCTGGACGCCCTGAGATCGTCAAACTCTGAAGCAATTTGAGATTTTCCAAAGAAACTAGAGAAGACCACACCTTTGGAGAGTCTTTGATTGAAAGCTGGGTGAGGTTTTGCAACATATCAGCTGATAAGGACTCTATATTTTTACAAGAGCCGATTTCCAATCTCCTAAGAGAGGGCAAGACGATCCCATCTCCTGGAAGTGAGGTTTGCTTTTCACACGAATCACTTATTTTCAACACCTCGAAAGAGTTTAGAGGAGGAGACCGCTGCTGCTGCTGCAATCCATCGGGCAATGATAGCACCAGATCATTACACCCTTCAATAATCAAATTTTTGAGAGAAAGGAGATTCTTCAACTGATTTGACAGAGAAATTAATTTTGGGCATTTTGAAATTCTCAATTTGCTCAGGCTGGTATGGTTTGGCCCAAATTCTTCTGGCAAATGCTTGACCTCTGCTAACCCTTTAATAGAGAGCTTGGAAAGTGAGGTGTAGTTGGCCACCGACGCCAATAACATTTCATTGCTTTCAAATATTTGTAATTTTTCAAGTGAAGGAAGAAAATGGGGCAAGCGGACCATCTTAGGGCATTCTTTGACAAGCAATTCAACAAGGCGATGGAAGACCACTTGCTCATCATCATCTGCTTCTTGTGGTGACCATCTTTCCAAATTAGGCATGTTGATGAGCTCGACTTTCATCAATGACTGGGATGTGGGTATTTCCATTATATCCCAACTCATTTCTCTAATCTCGAGACTCTCAAGACTTGGAAGAAGAGGAAGCCTTGGCGGTCGTGCTAGTTTTGGACAATCATAGATTTTTAAAGTACGGAGGCATTTGAAGATCACTTGTTTATATCTTTCTCTTCCCTGCTCATCACCATCGCCATCCTCTTGTGGAGATAACCATCCCTCCAAGTTAGGCATATTCCTCAGATGAAGGTTTTTCAATGATGGGAATAAATCTTCGTAGTTGTGACTTCCATCAAATTCAACAATGTGTTTTACAGCATCCATTGTGTCTATCTTAAGTGATTCAAGGAAATCTAGCTGCCCAAGAGGCGGCAGCCATTCACATCTCTTGCAAGACGACAGTGATATTTTCTTTAGATTTGTAAGCTTGTTCATCATCCAATTTGGAAATCCCAAACCCGTGTAATTCTCAACCGATAGCTCCTTTAGATCTGAATGAGGTTTAAGGACCTCAATCACTTCCTTTGCATTTCCTTCTGCGGCTACTGTTTCATTACGAGACCAGGATAGCCCCAAAGAATTGACATGTTTCTTCGCCTTTAAGTCTGCTTCACCAGCACATCGAACTTTTGTTATATCATCAAGCCCTTCAATGTGAATTTTCCCCCAAAGCAGATTTAAATCTTTCAACTCTTCTATTCGAGCTCCACTCTCTTTAGCAATAATAAATTTTGGCAACGTCCTGAGAAAAGTTAACTCTCCAATTCCTTTTGGCAAGGGAAAACCCTCCCATCCTTTATAGTCAATATGTCTAAGGCTAATCATTCTCTTCATATTCTTTGGCCACTTCTGGAGGCAAATGCCGAGGACTCTCAGTGTCTGCAAGTTGTGTAAGTTGCAAATGGTCTCAGGTAATTCTGTAATCCTTGTATATGAGATGTCAAAGTACCTAAGATGTCGCAACTCGTCTATTGAATTAGGCAGGAAGTAAATGGTTCTGTCACTTAAATCCAACACCCTTAAGCACCTGAAGCTCAAGCAAACATTAATATCAATAAGAACACATCCATATGTAATCATTGAACGCAGTTTCTTACATTTCTTCAATGCATCCAAATTCTTCGGTTCCCAGTCAACATTGTACAATGCTAAATGACGAGGTTCATCATTGCACAATGCTAAATGATGAGTCAAATCATTCATCGTAGAAGCTTCCACAACAAGGCATTCTTTTCCAGCAACAGATCTTAGAAGATCATGAATAAGGTCATGCATCTTGTATGAATCAGTTTCCAAATCAACCAGAATCAAGGACCTCCGCAACAATTCATTGAAACACTTTTCACCTTCTTCTTCTAGGAGTTCATTTTCATCATCAGAATGAATGAAGCCTTGTGCTATCCATTGCTTGATTAGTTTATCTTTATCAAATCGACGCCCTTTGGGAATTACGGCACAATACGAAAAGCATTGCTTCAAAGATGATGTCAAGTGATCATAGCTTAGTCTTAATATGGATAAAATCCCTCCTTCATTATTTGTTCGCTTCCAAAGTTCACTATCTCTCACCGACTGCCACTCCCTTTCACCTGTTTCATTAAGCAACATGCCTCCCAATGTTTTGATTGCAAGAGGGACACCACCACACTTTCTTACTATTTCCTTTCCAATTGTTACGAAGTCTGTAGGCGGGTGTGCCACTTCCTCGAACAAAGTCCAAGATTCAGCTGCCGACAGTGTTTCCAGAGGAGGTCTACGAAGTGCATCCATTCTTCTCGCAACTGTATCACTACGAGTGGTGACTAATATTTTGCTTCCTTTAGCACCACATTGAAGTGCTGTCCTCAACTCGACCCATTTATTAGAGTCATTATTCCAAACATCATCCAAAACAAGTAAATACCTCTTCCCACTTAGATTTTCTTTAACAAGAGTGTTTAAGAGGTCCATGCTTGATCCGTCAGTGGGAGTACTCTTAGTTACAGACTGTAAAATTTTTACCAGAATCTTTCCCACATCAAAGCACTCAGATACATAGACCCACATCTTTAAGTTAAAATGAGTCTTCACTCTTCCATCATCATATACATATTGAGCTAGCGTGGTCTTGCCCAGTCCCCCCATACCAACAATGGGAATGACCGAGAGGACCTTTTCATTTCCAGAGTTGATTAATGAATCTATTAAGTTTCCTTTCTCATCATCTCTCCCATAAACACCCGAGTCAGGCACACTCGAGTAAGTTTCTCTTCTTATTGAGATCTGACGCTGGCTTCTAGCAACTCCCTCCAACGATTGGAAATTGTTATTCCCATGCCATCTTGATTCTCAACCTTCCTTCGTAGAGCTTCAACTAGGAACTCATCAACTAGGTCCTCCGCATCGTAGGCAACAATTTTAAGCTTTCCAAGGCGATCTTTGTCAGTCATCAGGTCAATTTGCCGCCTTTCTGCATCTTGAAGCACGGCTTTAATCCTTGACAGATTGCTTTCAAGCTTCTGTTTCTCGTTTTTCACACCCCACAACAACCCAAATTCATCTAGGATAGGGGAGCTCAACTTGCTCAGCAACTCTTGCAAGATGCTAGAGAGAACTGCTTCTCCTGCCATTCCGTCTTCTGTGGAGAAAAACAAGGTGAAAAAATTATTGCATCTTAATAGGTGCAAGGGTGGTTGCTACTTGCAATAAGGAATAAGGACCCATACTAACATTCTTTACTTTCAAAAAATAAAAAATAAAAACGACGAAGGTAAAGAAGTAAAGCAATAATTGTGAACTGAGTGAAGTAGATGCTTTTGCTTTTAATAAGATAATAATAGATAATGTCAATGACTTCTAGCTATGGCTTCAACCAAGTCCCCTCCAATTTTTTTTTCACTGTGCAATCAAAGAGAGAGGAAGAAACGGATAGTTGAATTGAGTGGAGAAAATACTTTTCCGCTCTTGTTATAGTAAAAAAAATATAATATAACAAATCTAAAGCATATATATATAGTGGACAGTGATATTTTCTTAATTTCAAATGGCTCCATTAATCGGTGATCAATTACCACTCGTCAATGAGCTGGACCCATTGATTGTCTGATAACATGAATGCACATCATCGACTTTATATTTTATTTTGTATGAACTGATTTCTTCTCTTCATGTACAACAGTACAAGGGAAAGGGATAAGAACAAGTAATAGGCCCGCTGCCCCACTCTTTAATTAAGACCAAAAATATGAGCAAATGTTGGCAGCACAAAGAAGGCCAACAGTACTTAATATGAGCTCCTCTATAAATACACGTCGGGTTCCATTGCCCTAATTACATTCCGGTGTCTTGTATTAATTATTGCAACAAATATAAATTACTGGCTTCCACAATCTAGGGATATTTTAAATTTGGGGGTTTTTTTTGTGAAGATATTAACGAGAAAGTATTGCAGAATACAAACCATAATTTAGATCATAAAAATAATAAAAATACCATTAAAAGAATTTTATAGATTTTCTTTTGATTTTTTTTTTTATCTTAGTTTAGTTTTGTCACAATCTTTTTGAGATACTATAAATTTAGGAGATATATTGAAGATTGTGTTAATATATAAAACATTACAAGTTAAAATACTTTAAAATATGGCGTTCTATTTTTTTTATAGAGATTATATATATACATAATTTAGGCCGTTGGCATTGGATATGGATCCAATAGTTCCCCCCTTTTAGTAGATGATGCACCGAAACAAGAAATGAATAGAGAAACCACGATGATTGACCCAATGAGGGCCCATTAATTAGTAATCAAACTAGACTGATTTAATATTGGTAACCATGGTAGGACCCATTTAATTAAAAAAATATTAGCCTAAATGTTAAAAATCACAAGCAATGTCAGTTTCATCAATATGGGGCCACCAAATATTATAACCATAATATAATGGATATAATGATGATTATAACAGAGGGCCCTATCGAGTGTTAGACGTCATTGAGGAACCCATCTATGAAAAATCAATGTGCGACCCATTGATATTAATAGTCATATTAACAATCTAATTATAGTAATCACTAGGGGGGCTATTAAACAATGAGACTCATTTAATGATGGCGAACTAATCATTATCACACAATCCAATGTTGGTAATTAGTATGAGACCAATCTAATGTTGGTAGTATGGGACCCGCTTAATACTAGTAATCATGGTAGATGCTATCTAATGTGACATTTGTAGGACCCACCTAATATTACTAATAAAAAAAACTATGTAATTATGATAGGGTTAGTGGGCCCACATAAAATGTATAAACACTAAAGGGCCCATCTAATATTGAGAGTCATAGTAGGACTCCTATAGAAACCATAATGTTAAAAATTATACTAAAATTATCAATGTTATAAAAATAGAGTGGGCCACCATGGTAGTAATTTCTCATGAACTTCCACTCGTGTTTGCAAAAGCTCTTGACCCTTGTTTTGCGTAGTTTTGATAAAGAAAGATTATTTTATACAATATATACATGAATATTTTAATATGAAGGTTTTTACAAGAAAGTGAGATGTTGTAGGATATTTTCTAAGTGATCCAAACACATAGTTTTTAGGTGTGTAGATTATATTCTAAAATAGGAGATAATATAGCAAAATCTTTGGGAATATATGATTTCCAAACATCCCCTTAGAGTTATTCTCATAGAAGCATTTCATTCATATATGAGTCCCCTCTTTACTCTCGTAGTAGTGTGAGAGTTACTCTCATAGAAGAATTTTCCTATATTTATATGTATATATAGCAGAATATTTGTGTGCATCTATCCCTCACCATAAAATCACATAGTGGCTGGCCTGCCTTTATGATCCATCGAACCATCCACACACATGGGACCCCGGAAATACAATGGATCAATGGAGTTTATCTGTATCCTATATATATATATATATATATATATATATATATATATATAAGTGAAACTACCACAATAATTTATCTTTATCCTAGCATAATAAGAATACATAGAAAATGAAGGATTGCTCTGTTAACAATTTCACTTCTCACCCGACTGTCTGGGGATCGATCATTGGATATCATGCTCTCCACTCTATGTGGGCTAGATGCCAAATTTTTTCATCATCCATCTTTGTAACAAGGTCATGGAAAGCTCCAGCTTTGTTACGTGGTTCTGAAGGGTGGGAAAATGAGTTGTTAATATTAACAATGTGCATTTTTTTCAAAAAACTTATAGCACCCTAACTTGTATGAGAGCCGCTAAACGCACCACACTTTTTTTCTTTCCACACACCATTTTTTAAGAAAAAATTATTACCAATGTATCCATGTGGAAATTCCCCAAACTAGCCCTCTCCCTCTCTCTCTCCACCCGTCACCAACCCCCACCATCTCTCCCTCTCTGTCCCTCTCTCTGCCCACCTCCCTCTCTCCCTCTCAATGTCTCTCTCCCACTCCCTATCTCCCCCCCCTCTTTCTCTCTCTCTCTCTCTCTCGCTCTCTCTCTCTTTCTCTCCCTCTCTCCCTCTCAATGTCTCTCTCCCACTCCCCCTCCCCCTCTCCCTATCTCCCCCCCCCCCCTCTCTCTCTCCCCCTCCGGTGGTATTGTCGGAGAGGGTTGTGGTGGCTCTCTCCCTCCGGTGGTTTTGTCGGAGAGGGTTGTGGTGGCTAGGGTGGGGGTAGGGTTAGTTTTGGTATTGTGGGAGGTGTGCAAAGAAAATTTTAAAATCCCCATACTTCAATGGTGGGTGTAGAGAGAAAGGGAATGTGGAAAGAAAAAAAAAATGGTATGCATTTAGTAGCTCTCAACTCATATTTTTCTGTTTTTCTTGACGAAATTGTGTCATCAGAATTAAGGCTAATTTTTTTCACAAAAGCCCCAAGCGACTAATTACCATTTAGGTGGTGTCTTTAAAAAACAAGGATATAAAGTCTTACTAAACACTTGGCCTATCAATTTAGCCCGTTGAAATGGGTACCCGGTCCGTCCCAAGCCAGAAAAGACAGGACTTTAAAAAAAAAAATTGAGCCCAGCCCTTGGACAATTTTTTGAAAGCCCGTCCAAAATGGGACTGGGAATGGGCAGAGCAGGTCTGGCTCGGCTCCAAGATTATTTTATTAAGTTTTATATATATTTACCGAAACTCTCCTCACTAACAATAAAATAAGGGCTAATTAGGAGGGGGCAATTTTGTAACTTCGCCCCTCCTAATTCTCCCCTCATTATAAAAGGCATCCCTCCCCCTCAGCACAATGTGTAGTTGTGTCGAAGGTATTAAATTCATTATTTAAGAGCTTCAACATCATGATCAGTTCTGTAAATTGCCTAGTATTGGTATTAGACAATGTAGTGTTGTATTGGCCTAGAACTTACATCTTGTCCTAAAAATTATTGTTCACTTCAGTTTTTTGTTGGGTAGTATTGACTGCAAGGGTCCTACTAGTCTGAGTCTCTGTGACACTATTGTCTGTCATTACTAGTCTGAGACTCAGCATATTTCTAGATGATCCTTGTTGTAGCACTGTAGTGTGATGTGAGTTTCATTCGATGATATCTACGTACACATATTTTCTTCCATGTACGTATGTAGAGTAATGTTGAGATAAAACATTTTTTTATTCTAAAAGAAGGGATTTGTGAGGTCCACATGGATGCATGTTAAGGGGAAAGGCTACATTGGATTAGAGGTCGCGAATGCTTAGTTAATGTTCAAGATCGGGCTAAGCCAGGGCCCGCACGGGACGGGGTTTGACATAGGCCCGTTCAATTCAGGGTCGGGATTGGACTACCCCCAATAGGCCCATCCAAAATTCGAAACGGGATTGGACAACCCAAGCCCAAGCCCGTGCCCGTCCCATTGACAGGCCTACTGAACGCAGTGTTGAAAACAGGTCAGTTTCGGGTTTAAGATGCATTAGACTCGTTATCGAAAGGGGACCTATACCCAGACCCGGAGCCAACTCAAATATGTCAAAAAAGACGTGTATTCATTCATTCCCAAATTTAAAAGACCAACTTGGACGTTGACCTAGATAAAAGTCCTAGGCATGGACCTGAATTGCAACTAAAATTTTTATAGAGCATACTTAATGGGCATATAGACATGTGGCATCAGATATCCTCACATATTAAGCCCATCATCCTGATCTGGATCTAAAATTGGTCCAAGTGTTGATGATATCTAGGTTATTTTTATTCAAGTATTTAAGTTTTTAATGCCATGTTTTCATTTCTATTTGCAGTACATGGTCAAGTTTGGACCCGCTAGATTGTCCTAAGCTACTGTGGCTGGCCGTTTCAGTACTCTTTCATTGTATAGTAATTCTTCGGCCCCAGTATTTCTTCCTGTAGCTCAATCAAGATTGGTCAAATTCATATGTGTTGGACCATGATCTAAAGATTAGTTATTATGTTGTTCCTTTGGAACCCTTATAATTCACGGTAAATAATGAGTCATTGTGTTAGATTTTATGTTGGCAATTGGATGGGTTTCAAAACAAAACTCAAGTCCAAATTAAGTTGTAATTTTACATTTTTATATATGGACTATAAAGGTGTTTCATCTTAGAAATTGAAGGAAGAAAAATGAAGAAATCCAGAGAATACAATCGTGCAGTTTAACCTAGAGGCAGAACACAGATTCGCTCGAGCGAGAATCCTCCCAGGTCAAGCGAGTTCTGATGTGTCTCAGGGCCTCGAGACAGAGAGCAAGTTCGCTAGAGCAAAAATCCCCCCCCCCCCCCTCGGGTTAGGCTCCCGAACTTTCAAGTCTTATGTGCCTCACTGCGAGCAGACCGAATATTACCTGCAGTGTGGGTGCCAAATACTAGCCTAAGCCAAAAGAGCCTCATATAGATGCAGTAAAGAGGATCATGAAGTATGTTAGTGGCACAGTGGAGAATGGCATATGGTTGACTAAGGATACCAAAACCAACATTGTTGGTTATTCCGATGCAGATTGGGTTGGATGTATAGATGAAAAAAAGAGCACATCGGGTCGATGTTTCTTAATTGGAAACAATCTTGTTGCCTGGCATGGCAAAAACAATCTTGTTCCCTGGCATGGCAAAAAGCAGACTTTGACTTCTTTGTCAACTGATGAGGCTGAGTACATTACTGAAGGGAGTTGTTCCATACAACTTTTATGGATGAAATAAATGTTGTTGGATTATGGGGTTGATCAGGAGACAAAGGCCGTCTACTGTGACAATAAGAGCACAATTGACATTTCCAAAAACCCAGTCCAACACTCCCAAACCAAACACGTTGACACCAGGGACCATTTCATTCGTAACCTAGTTGAGGAGAAAACCATATCCTTGGAATACATTGTTATAGAGCCTTGGAATACATTGCTACTGAACACCTATTAGCTGACATCTTCACCAAACCCTTGGACCCTATTCGGTTTGAATCTCTCCGCGAATCTCTTGGGATTTCCTATCTTCCATGAGAACGTTCTTGTTTTCACAAATTTATATGCACATGCATTGGATTAAAATGACCATATATGACTACTTGGCATGTGATTAAGTGTCTTTTCTTCATTTTTTTATTCATTAACCTTAGTGCAAGATATTGGGATTATTTTTCATGCTTATTCTCATACTATGGATGCTCTTCCAAATATTAAAAAAAAATTAAAAATAAAAAAAATAAAAGAAGAGCGGAAAAGAAAAAGGAATTTGTTTTTTTTTTTTTTAACCGGAGTAGTAGGCCAGCTACCTAAGAGTATGTGTGATAGCTACCATACGACTAAAACGAAAATTGTATCATTGGAGAGGGCTATCATACTTATTAGTGTGAAAGTCGCCAATGAAGGTTCATATCGATGAATGATCTAAAAATAAAAAAAGGGACAGACAGCAAATCAGAATACCGTAAAAAGAAAAAAAATAGTGATTTATGATGAAAAATGAATAAAAAAATATGTGTGTGTGAGATTTAGGGGGGAGCATTTCGACATACACTCACATGACTTGATCTTTGAATATCGTGTCACTTTAATTTTGTGATTTTCAAGATTTTGAAGAATTCAGTGATTGCATGAAGAATTTTCAATACTTTGGTCTTGAAAATTAATCATTTCAGTCATGTGGATATATTTTTATGAACAAAGATCGATTTGGTTTTCAAAATTTTAACTTTGTTTCATGGTTAGAATGGGTCAAATCAGTCAAAAATGCCCAAAATGTGGTATGCCTGTACATCATTTCAACCCCAGGCAGAATGAGAATTCGCTAGACCAAGCAACTTTTTGGTTCAAGCGAGCACTCAGGGCATGTCTTCGCCCCCAAGACGGAACCTAAACTCGCTCAACCGAGTTTATGACCCGGTCAAGTGAGAGACGAAGAACCCTTTTTAAACCCTAGGGCTTGTGCAAGCCCTTCTCCTTCTTCCCCAACGTAGCCACCGCACCTCTTCCCTTTCTCGTGCCCAAGGTCAATCCACTCTCCCAATAGATGGGTCGGATCAAAAATTCCCACTCATTTTGGTAAGAAGAGTGAGAATTAGCTATAAGATAAAAGAGAGTGTAAATTATCAATCTATAGAATAGGCGCCAAGTTTTACAAGATATCGAAAAAATAATACATTAGATATACCTGCAAATATTTCTCTACTTTGGAATTTGGGGCAGAAATTGATGGTTAATGGTGACCGAGTGTACGGATAGATCGATAATCTTAGGTAGCGTTTGGTTCGCTCGAATGGTTATAGGCAAGAATGGAATGAAAACCGTAATGAGTTTGGAATGGAATGAGGCAAGAATAGTTATTTCCATTCCAGCATTTGGTACGCTGAGGAATCAACCCAGTAATAGAATTTTGATTCCTATTCCTACGTTTGGTATGTTGGAATGATGACCGGAATGGAATCAAATTTACATAAGATTGACCAAAATACTCTTGTTAGATTCTACTGTTACATTACATTGTTTGTGAAAAAGTTGGGGGTGGGCCCCACAACGGTGTAGTGAAAAAGTTTGTATATATGAGATAGATAGATTATTAGGTTATAGATATTATATTATTATTATAATATAATAATAATAATATATGATTCTATTTTATTATAATATTTTGGGTGGGCCCCACAGTGGTATGGTGAAAAAACCATGCAACAATGCCTCTTTTATAATAGAGATAGATGTCAAACAATGGTATTTTGGTCTCAACAAAAAGTGGGGAAGGAATTGATGGTCATTCATTCTCATCTCCAATGGAATGGTGATTCCCTCACATAAAGGAATCGGATTTCGGAAGTAATGGTCATTCCGCTATTTTTTTGCGAACCAAAAGCTGGAATGACCATTCCATTCCGACCTTCATTACAGCGAACCAAACGCTGCCTTAGATTTCCATTCTCGAAATAAATAATATTAAAATAAAATTTGACCACATCTACATATGAGGGGAATATTTTTATGTAGGGGTTTAAATTTTTAATTAAATAAATCTTAATGAGATTTCTCATTGTAATTCCGGTACATCTTGTGTGTCTGAGTCCCATTTGAAGTTGTCTGTGTAAAATAGGAAGAAATTGTTTCTTTGTTAAAAAGAATAGCCGGAAGAAATTGAATGGAGAGGAAGAGATACTTTTGCTTGAATAAAGCAAATGCTTTAGAGCTATGACTTCCTCTTTTGTAACAAACGAAGAGATATAAACTGTAGTATATTCCTACACTTGGATGACAGGCAACAGCAAATTGTGCCGGCGTTTGATTGATAAAGCCACTTAGGCTCTACCACATGGAGAAGACGGGATTTGTCAATATGATGTGATGTGTGACCAAACGACACATGAGGATAAAATGAAATAGGGATGGTGGGCCAGGTAAGAGGGTGAGCACATCTGTAATTAATCGGGATCCTATGAGAAAAATATGTAACCATGGTGACGGTCACCGTGGGTAAAGCCGCATCCTATCTGGACTCATCTGACGGGCTCGGGAGGTCTATGAATCTTGGCTTTTTAATTTTTTATTAGAGTTTTTAATGTTTAAGTAGAAAGGAGGATTAAGAGATTCCACACTATAGAGAATTTATAAATACTTCAAACGGGCTTTTTTCATTGTTGCATTTTCATTTTGATCTTCCAACGTTAAGATGAGTAGAAGGGTGCCAACCCAGAGGTTTTTATATAGCGTTTTCACTTCTTAAAATATTACACTTTGGTTGGTTGTGAAAAATTAAAAGGGTATTTTAAAATGATGGGTTTTATTAAAATCCAATTATATTTCTATTACATGTTGAAATTCTTTTGAAGTTGGAAAATATGTCTCTCTATTCTTATGTCCAAGAAACTGAAATAGATGACATCAATCAGCACTTTGAATCTGAAAATGGCTATTTCCATATATTTCCTTGCACTTCTAACTACCAAATATCCTATTAGCTGAGTTACAGCTTTGGGACAATCAAGAAACAAGCTTAAGAACAAATATCCTATTTTTCAAACACAAAGGAGAATAAAGAAGTGCATATTCCTCATACATGGTACTACAAAATAGAAAGAGAAGGAAACTGAGTTCTCATGGGCGGCAACAAAATAGAAAAATTTAGAAATATGGTACATACCTTATCAGAATTTAGCAGAGAGGAGGTACTCAGAACTTGCTTCGGATTGCTGTTTTCCCAAACCACTTGTGAGAGATATTATGAATGGGAGCTGAGTTATGGCATATATGAGATACAGTCAAGCTAGAGCTAGAAGGAAGTAATTGGGAAAGGTTTGCAAGACTTGTCTTAACCTCTGCTTATGAAGTAATTGGCTGTGATTCAACCGACAGCTAAAGTAAAAACTTGAAGGAACCTTCTCAGTTTCTCACATGGGTAGGGTACCCCTATAGAAAAAAAATTTAGTGGACAACAGTGGCGGCTTTTTGACTTTTTTGAAAAAGATGGACCTAGCCTCTTAGCTGAAATACAAGTAAAAATGATAATAATTATAAGCAGAGTGCGTAATGTTTTCTCTTTTCTATTTTGGGAGAAGAGCATAGTAGATTGATGCTTTATGGTTTTAACATTGAACTAATAATTCAAAGCACATGGTTTTGCTTGGTCTGCACTAAACCAACAATTCAAAGCACAAAATTAATAATTCCTAGTTACTCTAAGATTATGAACGTCCCTTGCTTATTAGAAAAGCAATGAAGGGCACAACCAGTACATATTCTTTGAGGTTCAGACCACAAGAAGGCTCACTCAATGGGAAAATATAAACCGTCTAATATAAATTATCCTCCTTTATAATGAGATGTGGCCTAATTTTTATTTTTTTTATAACGCAGGTTCCCAATCTTTTGGGCTAGCTAGAATAATCCCTACAGGCTATGGAGAGAAAGTCTGGTAAAATTCCCCCGTGGCCCCAGCGTAGTAGTACAGTTTCGAACCCACAACATCCGAGTGCAAACCGTGGTCCTAAGTCAACCGAGCTATCCACGGGATTGATGTGGTCTAACATAACTTCATTAACAATTTATCCCACTGAAGATTGGCTGATTGAGTATAAAATTAATAATGTGTAATATATATATATGAATATTTATACTTTATTTGTATGTTTTACATATAGTTAATTAATTTTAAAGTGAAATAAACTCTTATTAAAGTGAGATTCGGCTGCATCGAGCAAATAAGGAGAATATTTATATATAAAGGACTTAGATTATTAATTAGATAAATCTAAAAAGATTACTAATTGCAATTCTCACACTTCTTGCGAGCTAGAGTTTCACTAGAACCAGTCCTTGTAAAATAAAAGGAAATTGGTTTTGGTAAAAAAAGATGGGAAGAAATTGAATTGAGGGGAAGAGACACTTTTGCTTGAATAAAACAAATGCTTTCCGGATGTTACATTTTCCAAGCAAAAGCTTTCCGACCCTTATATTTTTCAAGCAAAAGTATCTCATCACCTGCTACTTTCCCCTTCATAAAAAACGAACGTGATATAAATTATCATAATAACACACATGATTGCTTTGATTATTTAATCATTTAAAGAAATAATTCTTTTTATGTTCCTTCAACTTTTAAAGAAATCACTTCTATGAAATTACATGGAAATGGGACCAGCCCAAAAGATGGGTCGGATAAAAAATTCCCACCCATTCTGGTAAGAACAGTGACGATTAGCCACAAGATATAAGAGAGAGTAAATTATCAAACTATGAATAGGCACTGAGTTTTATAGGATGTGGAAAAAATGAAACATTAGATAGAACTTCTGGAAATATGTTTTTACTTTTGGTAATTGGTGCAGAAACCAACGGTCAATGGTGTCAGCACGCACAGGAAAAGCGTCCAAGTGTAGAGCTCCATCTGCTATTCTTAGATTAGCTGGCACCTTACATTATTGCTGGCACCTTACATTATTGTCATTCAAGTGCTTTGAGTGGAAGCGGATCCTGTTTGGTCCAAACAGGGCCTGACACCTGGATTGCTTTGCCAACTCAGATGAGGAAGGGCTGAGAACTCTTCTACAGTGAATAAAAAAAAGAATAGGGGCTTTTTTACAAATTTATTACAATGAGGAGCCCTCCAGTATTTGACAAAAGCCCGCCATTTTGTTACCATCGTCCCTGCAAAGAGTTCCTGTAGAAGAGTCATCCCTGCAACTGCAACTGCAAAGAGTTCCTGTAGAAGAGTCCCTGCAACTGCGTTTGGGAAGGGGAAGAGTTCCTGCAACTGTAACTCATCTCATTTGTCTTGGGAAGGTTATCCAGCAACTCATTTAGTTTGAGTTCTTGTAACTCATCTCTGTGTCTGCCCTTTTTCCTTCACAGCTCACACCTCATCTGGCCAGAACTCCTGCAATTCATTTCGCCAGAAATCCTGGGTTTTATAGATTCCCCTCTCTTGTTTTCTTTATGTGTATTTCTATGATTGTATAACGCGTCTCGTGGCGCCGTTCTTCATCATCATCTTTTAGTTGCCGCCATTCTCGCCGTAGAGACAGAGAAAGAGACGCTCTCAAGAACCGTAAGATGTCTATGTTGGAGTATCTCTTGCCCTTTTGTGGTGTTAATCTTCATGTTCTCATTAAAATATAAAACCTAGTAAAGCTACTCTCTTTGTTTTTTCCTCCAACAATTGTTAATGTTAAGGATAAGAAAGGTCAAAGGAATGATACTTAACTGAAATACAGGGTCTTTTGTTATAGCACATTCGAAGGTCTTTTGTATGTCAACCTTAGTATATTAGGATTCAAGCCACAGTATATGATGTCATAAATGAGACTGTAACCACAGAATTTCTTTCATTCTGCCTTAGTGCACAGAATTGAAATCTGTGAATTTTTATTGCCGGACCTTATCATGTGCCATCTAATATCCAAGATTTTATATCGAATACAGGATGAAATAAATACTGAATATATGAAAACCAAAACCTCAGTATTTCTTTCTTTCAACCTTAGTACACAGATTTTAAACTTGTGACTTTTCTTTGTCATACCTTCGCATTTCCATTTAATATCCAGGATTTTATATCGAAAAGGGGGAATGAAACACTGAAACCTCAGTATTTCTTGCATCCAAACTTAGTACATAGAATTGAAACCTATGGCTTTTCTTTGTCAGACCTTCGCAATTGCCATCTAATATCCAGGATTTATCGAAAAGGGGAGATAAAACACTAAAACCTTTATTTCTTGGACCCAACCTTAGTACACAGAATTGAAACCTGTGATTTTGCTGTGTTAGACTTTTGCTTATGCGATCTAATATGCAGGATTTTATATCGAATGGAGCTGGACTTGCCAAATGACTACACCAAAACCTCAGTATTTCTTTGAGACAACCTACTAAATATGGTTGTAAACCTAAGTATATAATGAGTCAAACCATAGTATACAATGCCATTAGATCATACCTTCACATGTGACATCTAATCTCCAAGTTTTCAGTGTCTGATGAAACACTAAAACCTCGGTATTTCTTTTATCGAACCTTAGTACACAGAATTGAAACCTGTGATGTTTATTTGTCAGACCTTCGCATTACCATCTAATATCCAGTAATGAAACACTGAAAAATCAGTATTTATTTCATCCTAGATTAGTACAAATAATAAGAACCTGTGAATTTTCATTGTCAGACCTTCGCATGTGCGAGCTAATATCCATAATTTTATATCGAAGAGGTGGACTTTACTAATTAACACATTGAAACCTCAGTATTTATTTGAGACAACCTACTCAAACTGGGTTTTAACCTCAGTATATAATGATTCAAACCATAGTATAAGATTCCATTAGATCAGACCTTCGCATGTGACATCTAATATCCAAGATTTTTCTTGCCTAATGAAACACTGAAACCCTAGTATTTATTTCATCCAACCTTAGTATACGGAATTAAAACCTGTGGATTTGTCCTGTCAGACCTTCGAATATTCCATCTAATAAATAGACCAATGTGGGATGGGTTATGAAATTTTCAAGCTCGGCTTACCAAATCCTAATTTTCAGATAAAGGTGATGGGTTGTGAAATTTTCATGATAGGCTTACCCAAATCCTAATTTTCATATAAAGGGGGGATGGGTGCTGAAAGATTCAAGATCAGCTTCCATAGCTTAAATGACGGTCATTTCTAGATTGGTGCTAATTTGCGAGATTGTGAGAGGCTATTGCATGCGAAACATTTAAATTGATTATGGAGGGGTGGGTAGGCCCAATAGTTGGTAATGATTCGGATCACAGTAGATGATGCGTATGATGATACTGTAACCTTAGAACTTCTTTCTATTAACCTTACTACACAGAATTGAAACCCGAGAACTTTCTGGTTCAGACTAGGGCATAGGCTCTGGAAGAAGTACTGAGATTTCAATTCTGTATACTAAGCACCACAATGCACATAACACATTACATTGTTAAAGATATGTTACCATATAATTGAGTTTTGATTCTCAATCTGTTATGAAAGAAGATTTGATGTATTTAAAATTTCCCTACAGTTTGTTAATTGATTTTATATTTTATTGAAGGTCAATGGATACTGAAGACCTTCATGAACACGAGCAACTGGCAGAAGCTAGCATGGCTCGAACAGTAAGACGGAATCTAGACTTTAATCCAGAGGTGTTGAATCAGGAGGTAAATAACCCTACTTTATTGGCCAATGATGGTAAAGATTGGTCCCAAAAATTAAAGATTGGGACAGAATTTGAAACATTAGATGATGCTTACAACTTATACAATGAATTTGGCGCTCTTAGAGGATTTAGTGTTCGGAAAAGTAGTAAGACTGAAGACCCCAAAACAGGTGTCGTGAAAAGAAGGGTATTTGTTTGTTCCAAGGAAGGCAAGCGTCAACCAGATAAACGAGATCACATGTACAAGCATCATCGTGATGAAACAAGAACTTGTTGTGAAAGTCATATGGAAAATAGGTTGGGAGTGAATGGCAAATATTATATTTCAAGTTTTAATGATATCCACAATCATCCTCTTGCATCTCCTAGTAAAGCTCACATGTTAAGATCACAAAGAAAAATTACCCTCGTTCAAGCTGTAATTGCTAATGATTGCGATAAGTCTGGAATACCACCAAAGTCTACATATGACTTGTTGAGCAGGCAAGCAGGGGGGCGGGAAAATGTTGGGTTTCTTTCTGTTGATTATAAGAACTATCTAAGAACAAAAAGAATGAAAACAATGGGGATGTTTGATGCCGGAGGACTTATTGGATACTTTAAAAGAAAACAACTTGAAGATCCAACATTTTTTTACTCTATGCAACTTGATGCTGAAGATTTTATCACGAACATCTTCTGGGCAGATAGTAGGATGTTGATTGATTACGAGCGTTTTGGGGACGTCGTTTGCTTTGATACAACATATAAAACAAATGGATATGGACGACCTTTTGCACCATTTGTTGGCGTCAATCATCATAAGCAGACATTAATTTTTGGTGCCGCTCTTCTATATGATGAAACGATTGATTCATTTGTGTGGTTGTTTGAGACATTTTGTGAGGCGATGTCCGGAAAAATGCCAAAAACCATTTTGACTGATCAAGACAAGGCAATGTCAGCTGCCATTGAAAAGGCATTACCGGGAACAGTACATCGTATATGTGTGTGGCATATGTTTCAAAATGCCTTAAAACACCTTCAACATGTTTTTCACGGTTCAAAAACTTTCCTACATGATTTCAGCAATTGTATATATGATTACGACATGGAGGAAGACTTTCTTGAAGCATGGGATGAAATGCTTGAAAAGTATGATCTTCAAACGAATGGATGGTTGTCAAAACTATTCGAGGAAAGGAAAAAGTGGGCTTTGGTGTATGGTAGGAATACATTCTGTGCAGACATGAAAAGCACACAACGAAGTGAAGGCCTGAATAGAGAGCTGAAGAACTACTTGGATCCCAGAAAAGTAATTGTTGACTTCTTTGGGCACTTTGAAAGGTTGCTTGAAGATCGTAGATTTGCTGAATTAGAAGCCAACTTTAAAATGACACAAACATTGCAAACTATTAAGGTGCAGGTTCCCATCTTGATGCATGCAGCAAGTGTATATACGCCAAGTGTATACAAAATGTTTGAAACAGAATATCTAAGTGGTTTGAGTTGGCAAGTTGAAGAAAAAGGTGATGTAGGGACAAAAAAAAACTACTGTGTTTTCAATGATAAGTTTCGTAGGCACTTTGTTGTTTATGACCCAGAAGATGAATCCATCACTTGTAGCTGCAGAAAGTTTGAGTTTGTGGGAATTCTATGTGGTCATTCATTAATTGCAACTATCCATAGATTAAAACAGATCCCTGAAAGATATGTTTTAAAGAGGTGGATGCGAGAAGCTGCTTCATGCTCATTAAAAACATCAGATAATGGATTCACACCTGAGAATGAGAAGAAAGACATGTCAAGAAGATACAATGTTCTTCTTCTTAATTTTGTGAAAATAGCAGCAAAGGCATCTGAAAGTGAAAAGAAGTTTCAAGAAGCGTTTAAGCTTTCAGAGACAATGTTGCACAACATAGAGAATATACCATTTGAAGAGAAGAAGGATGATAATTCAAAAGGCGCTGCAAGCATAGGTGATGTGCTGGTAAGAGAGTTTGAGGAAGATGATTCGTTGGTGGTAGTAAATGCAATAAAAAAGAAGGTGGACAATTGTCGTGGAAGACGGAGGGTCAAGAGTTGTCTTGAGAAAGGTTCCAAGAAAAGAATACAGAAAAGTCAAGGTCAACAAGCAAAAAATAGCAATAAAACACATGATAAGCCCTTGACACAGCCCTCATATTCTATCTTACAGGTAATGAAATCACCAAATTAGGGTATTTTAAAAGTTGTATGATTAGGACAATTTAATGAAATGTTATCTGCTCCATTCGTGTAGGGACCCTCTGATGTTGGGACAAATGTAGTTCAATATCCTCTAACCCAACTACCTAATTTGCTAGCAAATGTATGTCCATTGTTTCATTAGCATTATTAAAACCATATTCTTCGCATTATGTGAAAGGTTTATTGAATTAAAATTCCTTTGATGATTATATAGAGATCATTCGCAGCTGGAATAATGCCGACATCTTCTAGCAATCATTATACTTCTTATTTCCATCCACCAACAATGACAGCACAGGTATTGTTAATCAATTGAAAAATATATTTTCAGATGCTTTTTTTATACGTCATTATTTGTTCCTTAGAAGACTAAACTATATTTTATCATTTTATAGGTTCCATATGCCTATGGAATGAATTCCATGTTTTGGGACGGTCAGTCTATTTTACAAATGCCACCTAACATGCATTTTCCACTTTTGGGACATCTGCCAAGTACATTAAATCAACCAACTGATATGACTCCCTCTGTAGGAGCAACGTTGACTAACAATTGCACAAATGATTCTACACAAGAGCTAGCTTCAACACAGTTCAATGGGTAAATGAATCTCAGTGTGAGAATCATAGTTTGTTATGTTCATACTTTCTTAGTAAACATTTATTTTGCTTGAAATTAATTCATGATATTTCTTGTTGCAGGACCAACTTTTAGGAGACAGTTCTTCACATTTTGGATCTTTAGCACAAACTGTGCTATTTTTGTGTTCACAGGGAAAATCTTTCGTATAGACAAATTGCATATATATGTTACTTAATCTTTTGTATATGAATGAAAATATCTTTCATATTCTATACAAGAGCGAGCTTCAAAATATTTCAATGGGTAAATGAATCTCAATTTGATAAGCATTGTTTAAAAATGCAGTTCATACTTTCTTATTAAACTTTTATTTTGCTTGAGATTAATTCAAGATATTTCGTGTTGCAGGACCAAGTTTTAGAAGACGGTTCTTCACAAGACGGATTTTTGGCACATGATGTGCTATTTTGAGCTCCTTGTGACAGATTTTTTTGTGTTCACAGGGAAAATCTTTTGTATAGACAATTTGCAGATATCTGTTAATTAATCTTTTGTATATGACTGGAAACTATCTTTTAGATTAGATGTGATTAATGTAATTATTGTTTCATTTAGCAAACCACTATATTCGATACAAAATCTTCAGACTTAATATGGCAGGGCATATACTATGGTTTGAATCTTTATATACTGAGGTTGAACCCAGTTTGAGAAGGTTGTATGAATAAACTACTCAGGTTTCAGTGTGGAGTCCACCTCAATTCGATATAAAATCTATTTATTAGATGGTATTCATAGGTCTGACAAAACATATTCACATGTTTGAATTATGTGTACTGAGGTTGGATGAAAGAAACATTGTGGTTTCACTATTTCGTTAGCCAAGAGACCAACCTATATTCGATATATAAAACCTTGGGGCAATGCGAAGGTCTCACGAAGTATATTCAGAGGTTTCAAAACAGTATACTAAGGTTAGATGAAAGAAATACTAAGGTTGAAGTGTTTCATTTAGCAGACCCCTGTATTCGATATAAAATCAGACAGAGCATATACTGAGGTTTGAATCTTCATATACTGAGGTTGAGATTCTGTGTGAGAAGGTTGAATGAATAAAATACTGAGGTTTCAGAGTGGTCATTTTGATCAAAGTCCACATCTACTCGATGTAAAATCTATTTATTAGATGGTATGCGTAGGTCTCACAAAACATATCCGCAGGTTTCAACTCTGTGTACTAAGGTTTGTTGAATGAAATATGAGGTTTCATTGTTTCGTTAGACAAGAGACCAACCTGTATTCGTAGAAAACCTTGGAGTTATGAGGTCTGACAAAGAATATTAATAGGTTTTAAAACTGTATACTAAGGATATATACAATAAATACTGAGGTGGAAGTGTTTAATGACCCCTGTAAATTCGATATAAAATTTTGAATATATGGCAAAGCATATACTGAGGTTTGAATCTTCATATACTGAGGTTGAGATTCCGTGTGAGAAGGTTGAATGAATAAAATACTGAGGTTTCAGAGTGGTCATTTTGATCAAAGTCCACATCTACTCGATGTAAAATCTATTTATTAGATGGTATGCGTAGGTCTCACAAAACATATCCGTAGGTTTCAACTCTGTGTACTAAGGTTTGTTGAATGAAATACTGAGGTTTCATTGTTTCGTTAGACAAGAGACCAACCTGTATTCGTAGAAAACCTTGGAGTTATGAGGTCTGACAAAGAATATTAATAGGTTTTAAAACTGTATACTAAGTATTTATACAATAAATACTGAGGTGGAAGTGTTTAATGACCCCTGTATTCGATATAAAATTTTGAATATATGGCAGGGCATATACTGAGGTTTTATTCTTCATATACTGAGGTTGAGATTCTGTGTGAGAAGGTTGAATGAATAAAATACTGAGGTTTCAGAGTGGTCATTTTGATCAAAGTCCACATCTACTCGATGTAAAATCTATTTATTAGATGGTGAGATATGTTTTGTGAGACCTACGCATACCATCTAATAAATAGATTTTACATCGAGTAGATGTGGACTTTGATCAAAATGACCACTTTGAAACCTCAGTATTTTATTCATTCAACCTTCTCACACAGAATCTCAACCTCAGTATATGCTCTGTCTGATTTTATAACGAATACAGGGTTCGATTGCAGAAGGCGAGATATGCGGATATATTTTGTGAGACCTACGCATACCATCTAATAAATAGATTTTACATCGAGTAGATGTGGACTTTGATCAAAATGACCACTCTGAAACCTCAGTATTTTATTCATTCAACCTTCTCACACAGAGGCTCAACCTCAGTATATGAAGATTCAAACCTCAGTATTGCTCTGTCTGATTTTATATCGAATACAGGGTTCGATTGCAGAAGGCGAGATATGCGGATATGTTTTGTGAGACCTACGCATACCATCTAATAAATAGATTTTACATCGAGTAGATGTGGACTTTGATCAAAATGACCACTTTGAAATCTCAGTATTTTATTCATTCAACCTTCTCACACAGAATCTCAACCTCAGTATATGAAGATTCAAACCTCAGTATATGCTCTGTCTGATTTTATAACGAATACAGGGTTCGATTGCAGAAGGCAAGATATGCGGATATGTTTTGTGAGACCTACGCATACCATCTAATAAATAGATTTTACATCGAGTAGATGTGGACTTTGATCAAAATGACCACTCTGAAACCTCAGTATTTTATTCATTCAACCTTCTCACACAGAATCTCAACCTCAGTATATGACGATTCAAACCTCAGTATATGCTCTGCCATCTTAAGTCTGATTTTATATCGAATACAGGGGTCTGCTAAATGAAACACTTCAACCTTAGTACTTGTCAGACCTCAGTACTTGTATATATCCTTAGTATTAATATTCTTTTCATTTCCCTAAGGTTTTATATCGATTACAGGTTGGTCAAGTCTAACGAAACACTGGAACCATATTATTTCATTCAGCCAACCTTAGTATATAAAGTTGAAACCTGCGAATATGTTTTATGAGACCTAGGCATACCATCTAATAAATAGATTTTAGATCGAGTAGAGGTGGACTTTGCCTAATGACCATCCTGAAACCAACTGAATTTTATTCATTCAACCTTCTCAGTCTGGGTTGAACCTACGCATATAAAGATTCAAACCATACTATTGCCTTGCCATCTTGAAGTCTGAAGATTTTATATCCAATACAAGGGTTTGCTGAATGAAACAATAATAACACAATATTTCTTTCATCTAACCTTATTACACAGAATTGAAACCTGTGAATTTGTTTTGTCAGACCTTCACATATGGCATCTAATACCAATATTTTACATCTAATACAAAAGGGGACCAATTAGATTGGCAAGTAATCTGGTGAAACACTACTTAGATTAATCAAATTTACAATAATTACATTAATAACATCCAATCTGAAAGATTGTTCCAATCATATACAAGAGATTAAGTAACAGATATCTGCAAGTTGTCTATACAAAATCTGTCACAAGGAGCTCAAAATAGCCTTCTAAAACTTGGTCCTGCATTGTATATCAAGTGAGCCTGGAGTGTGGCTAGTTGATATTTAATATTCTCAAATGAGCCTAGGTTGTATTCGATCCAAAAAAAGGTTGAATGACTGAAGTTCTGAAATCCCAAAATAGCTTCATAATCGTTTCAGAATCTCTTGAACTCCCTCACATGAACACATATTTCTATACAAGCAATTCTGTACACCACCTGCAATAAATATGAGATCAATGTTAGAAAACAAAAAAAAATAGAAAATCACCGGACAATAAAAATGTAAGTGAGTATTAATTTGATCACCAAAACCATAATCCCAAAATATTGATAAGATGATAGTTTTTGTTTTTACCCGTTCCATAAGAAACTCTGCCAGGTCAGCCTATGAGTCTTCACGTTTGTCATTCGGTATTCGACCAAGCAATAAATGTGCTGCTATTTTTCTCCTATAATCCTTGATTTCATCCTATTCCAAGAACAAAGAAAAAAGAAAGAAAAGAAGAAGGAATGAAAGAAACAGACAAAAAAATTAGAACAAGGAGAAGGAGTTGTATATGTAAATTTGCTTATAAAAAATCACAGTATTTACCGGCTGGAAATCAAATGTATCGCCACGCGATAGACAGTCCATAAATTTCATCACGAAGATGCCACAATCATAACTGTTAAAAAAGGGGATTGTTATACCAATTAGAATAGATACTGTATTTCTCATACGAGCCTCTAATAGAGAGACATACCCATTGTCTTGTTGAGGGCAGTCATCAACGAAATGAATATCAGCCTTATCCCATTTATGAATCTTCCTTTGTACAAATTGTTGTTTTAAGAAAGATACCTGCATAATCTCCATTTAACAGTTAAGTTTTATATACAAGTACATTGTTTATTTCGAACATTTCACAGGAGCATATACCTTATTATGGGTACTCACCGTTTCATTCACGTATGTAATGTCACCACAAGACTTCAAAGAATTGTATATACAAAACGACTTCTTGTTTGAATCAAGTACAAGGAGAAGCCAATGTTTTGAAGCCCAATTCATTGGTATAAATATTCTGTCCCACGAGGTTAAGATGGACTTCAAATTCTTCACATTTAAATGCTTGTTAATTGATTCTTCATTGTTGGAATGTAATGCCGTCTGGGAGTTAGTAAGCTACATGTTAGCACTAATAATCAAAAATTAAAAAACACTACAAATATTAGGAAGAATACTTACATTAAACCACGAAGTGAAGAAGTAACACTTGAATGAAGCCATCTTCCCTGTTGGCTTTCTCCCACTCATCAACTTAGCATATGTGTCAATAATCTAGAAATGAAGATAGCATGTTCAGTGTTATTTGTCAAGGTTCCAAATTGTATACATGATTGAATGCTTATAATAAGATGTGAAATTAACTACCAACCTTATCGGATATCCAACCTTCTTCATCCAATAAATTCTTGATTTCTGAACGCCAAATGTTTAGCTTGCCTACCTCCTCAGCACTAAAGAAAGAGAACTTATTATTTAGTATTTAATATATATATAAATACTGATTATCTAGTGTGAGTACTATGGTATAAAGTGACTAGGTTTATAATGGTTCATACTCTTTTCCAACTTTGGCTTCAAAACTTGCAATTGCGTCCGCCTCTTCTTCCGAAATGTCAATCTTCGAGTGGATTTCATCCGCAATGAATCTCTCTCTCTTGTGGCAAGTTCTTTTATTCTTCGTTCTTTGCAAAGTTGCTTTTCTGCATGCATCATATGGGGTCCGTAACATCTGCGATGGCTTCCGAACTCTACCCCCATTTTTCTTTGAAATAGTCTCGGCGGCTCTTGATATATCAACACAACCAGACATTGACGGAATTGGAGAAGAAGGATGATCCATACGATGGAGTGAGGAATCCACAATATCCACGGGCGAGTGAGGCACCGATCTCCCTCTATTTCGCAACTCCATATTTTCACTCCTTAATCGTTCATTCTCATCCTCCAATATGGTGATCCTTAGCTCCAAATCCTTAATCTTCGTTATATAGTTCTCGCGATCACCCTATGTAAGTTTCATATAGTTAGTGAAAAATAGATTTAAAACATGAAGTTAATATTAAAGATTTTGAATAGCATTTTCCACTTTTTAACAAAGAAGGTCTAAAGTTACAATGATATCCGGCATGCGTTCCTCCATTCTCTTGACTATGAAATCAGCCATCGCCGTTGTCTCCTGTAACCCATAATTAAAACAAGTATAAGTCACAAGAAGGATGCAACCATACAACCATGACCAAGTACTTTAAATTAAAGATTAAAAATAAGTTAAAAATACCTGAGAGACTTTTGGGGGAGATAACAAGGTCATTTCTTCTTTAGTTGGAGTGATTTCCTCAATGACCTAAAAAATAGATTATTTGTTTCATTTATTGTAGTCAATATCATAAATTACTACAAGAAGTAAATCATAGAGAAAAGTGAAGGTATACATACCTCTGCATAGCTAAGATTGTCCAATATAGCTTTGAAAGACTTGCTTTGCATGTATTTCGAACTCTTAGCCCATCGCATATAACGTGGATAAGAATTGGTGTGAATAGGCTCAAATCGATTAACATGTTCATAAAACCAAGGCTGTAAGAAAAGGTATATGATCGTAAGTGAAGATGTAAAAGTCACAAGTTCTATGGTATTGTAACAATTATAAAAAACCATAATTAAAAAGGAAAAAAAGGATAACTACTTACTTCCAAGAGCATGACACATCCATTGATAAATCCAGTTGTCTTCCTTGAGCTTTCGCGTATACTTTTTATCAAGAACTCATGTACAGCAATAGCCCATGCATAATCATGAACTTTTTCCAACTTATCAACCATGAAAATGATATTGAATGGAAGTGACCGACATGATTTTGGAAAAAGAAGGGTACTACAAACATACAACATATAAAGCTTCTTGAAATCAGCAATCAAATCCAACCTCTTCTTATCCAACGACTTCTTCTTCTTAGATGCAATCTTCTTCGAGATTACTTTTAAATGCTTCTCTAATGTTTCCATTCCTATATATTTCTTTTCGATATATTTATCCAAAAATTCACATTCTTCTGGCAAAACCGTTGTCTCTAATTGTATTCTTTCTCCATTCATATTCAACCCCATTATTAGCTCAACATCTTGAGGTAGGATTGGAAGGAGCTTTCCTCCAAGTTGAAATGCACTTTTTTCATTATCCCACCGAGTTATTATCGTTGAAAAAAATGTACGCGGGCATTTTAAGTTCGCAGGCATCTCAGTAAAATGTTTAAAAGGTGTTTCTCCTATCGCATTAATATGAACGTCTTCTAACTTTAAATCCTCGATGAACTTGACAAACCTTGAAGGGCAACATTTCGTATCTAATTTTACAATTTCAGTTGTATTTTGGTTGGCCTGTATCAAATTACAACAAAAGAAAAATATAAAATAAACACGAACTTCAAATGAGAAGATAGTAATGAATTGAAGTCATGTTCAGTGATTACCATGATTCAGTCTATACTCCCTTCGATATTAAATCCACGGAAACTTCAGCAATCAACCCAATCAGTAGTACCAAAACGACCCAACTAGAAATGAACAAGAAAAAAAAATCAAAAATCAAAACCCAATCACCAAAAAAATCAAACAAGAAAACATGAAACCAGCACCCCAAAACATAAGTTTCAATTGATCCTTCAACTGACATCTGAATTTCAGTTTTCATGAAGATAAACCTCTTAACTACCATCCCATTCTGAGTTTCCTGGCTAAATGTAAATTTATTCACTGGAAGCGGCACAACTTCCACTGGCTAGTGGTAACAAAATAGCACTTTCAAGTCGCTCTCACATTAACATATCAAGTTAACATAAATCCAATAAAAATAGTTCAAACATAAGAATTTCTTGTCTATATATGTGCCACACTATGAAATCAGAATATCAAACATCCTTGGAGCTAACACAATTTATATAAAATAAATTAAAAAAATGAAGATGGTACTTAACAAATCAATATTTGTAAGATATATTCACAACTAGGCTCATCTTTTCTCCTTCATGTCAAACAAGAATTCTCATATCACAGATTCCTCTTTTGATAACTGTAACAAGAACATTTTTTTGTGGTAATTTTCTTCGGTTTAGCTATATACCAAGGCTAGCCAATGTATGAAATGGACAACAATCAGACACAAACTCAGTTAGGATAACTATTTTCCTTTCTTATAGCCAATTTATCAAATTTGTGACATTTCACATTCATTTGATATTACACCATTTGGGGCTCCTCTGTTAGGATAACTATTTTCCTTTCTTACTGCATGCTCCTCTGTTAGGATACGTATTCTCCTTTCCTTACTGCATGCTCTTTCTCTCTCTCTCTCTCTCTCTCTCTCTCTCTCTCTCTCTCTCTAATCAAGATCCAAGTACTTCAACACCTGTGACTGACACCCTTATCATTAATAGGAAACAGGGGCCAAGAAAGAGAGATAAAACTGAACAGGGGTTAGTAAGCATTCCACTGCCTGTAGCAATGACATGTTACATTTAATGGTATACGTACATATTGAATTTTCAGATAGCCTTAATAAAGAGTAAAACATGATCCGACAAAAGGAACCATAAGTCCATAACAATGCTTGCCTTCATTCAGAAGACCTTGGAGTAAAATTCATTTTCTACTATTTCTTCTAATATGCCATAAGGAGATGATGATAAATGGATATTTGTCATTTTCATAACATGAAAATAGGAAAATGGATGGGTAATTTGTTGGAGATGGGTGAAAATAAGAAAATAATAGGCAATGGAGTATAACAAACAATTTAAGAGGGAACATGACGAGAAAATGTTTAGCAACAAAGATGGAAAAATTAGATGGCCACTTACATATAACAACCACCAACACTTTAGTCTTCACCCTATCTAGGGATGGATATTCTAACAAAAACAGGCAGCTATGCACATGATGGATAAGGAATATTTGAGCATTGAAATCCATGGCTACTTCATTTAAGGTTAATTCACTATACGATGTCAACTCAAATCATGGTTGTCCGGGAAAACTCGGAACAGTCAGAATTGGCTGGGATCACTTTGATCAAAATATGATATAAGCCTAAAATTTCCAACACTGAATTTATGGACTCCTGAAAAAATTCAGCCTTCAAAATAAATTTAAAAAGATTTAATTTTCAGTCCTGCCTCAAATAGGTATTCAAATAATTTTAATCAAGTATCTGTTTCAACCTTAAGTTGCTTAAGCACAGGTACATGTGTCAAAATTCTGAAACAAATAAAAGGTGTCCAATTTGGCAAATCCATTAAGCTTCATCGATTCAGTGTAAATTCTAATAAATTTCAGTAATATAGCAAATATTTATTTTAACTAAGAATAGGACACAAAAGTGGTACCATAAAAATTGATACAAATCTTACTGTAAATAATCAAGTACTAAATATTTTATGCTTCAATAAGACTTCAAAAGAAGAAAATACATAATAATATCTTATCAGGTATCAAAAAAATTGACAAAATGCCTATCCACTACTGGCTCAGTGGTGGGGCACCTCTCTTTGGCAACCCTCTGATGGTGGTGCATTTGGGTTTGGGTGGATGAGTATTTACCAGAGCTAAATAAATAAAAAAAGAAATTGATTAAAAGAATCAGCTAAAAAATTATTAACTTCATTTAACAAAAAGAAAGCAATGTTTAAATTAGTAATGAAAAATCCATGAAGAATCAGATAAAACATCGTATCCTATATGTGCCTGACATGGATACTTTGCTCGGTTCAAACAATCTATATGCAACATATTTCAAGCAAGTTCTGACCAGCATGCAAGACCATAAGGTGCCTCATTAGTCATTACTTGCTCAATTCATATCAAAGATTGGCTAAATTGGACAATCAACAGAATCCAAATAAGCAACCAACAATGCATGTGAAGCTGTCATATTTCATGCCGGTGTAACCATAACAGAAAAGAAAATGAACCTCCCTAAACAAATGGAAACCAGACACCGATAAGATAACAAAATTCTCAAAGCTGTGAGCAGTTCCAGGCTTAGATTCCTAGTAAAAGTTTTTCCTTTTTATTGGTAGCATGCATGAAACCCGCAATCATGTGGTTGCAGCAATGAGCACCGTCACCATCCAACAGTGCTATGAGCTCTTTGTCTAAAGAAAAGATACTAACACTGTTGAAATAACACAACATACGAGTATAAATCAGATAAGAAGACAGGACAACCCTCCGTTGGGTTACAGAGAGAATATTACCAGAATGAACATATAACCTCAAAAATCTTTAACCCATTTGGATTAAAAACTGCTATCAATGAAACATGTCAAGTTTCAATCTTTCACTCTTGTTTCCAACAAATGCCACAAATTCCTCACAAAAACAGAGGCACGAACGAATGCATCGGCCCAATAACAAAGAAACAGAAATCCCCATGAGCGATTTGGATGAAAACCCATGTCCAAAAACATCAAAATCTTCCACATTTGACAATCTTTTTTTATTACCTGAGAGAGAGGGTGGTGTTGCGCTGGATCCGAGTGAGAGAGAGAGATTAGAGATGGGGAGTCGATGTGGAAGAGAGATGTTTGGGCGCTTCTGCAAGGGGGTGCTGCTCCGAGGTTCTTGCTGATGCGAGAGGTGCTGCACGCTGTCGCCGAGCGAGCGAGAGAGATGAGATTCAGGGAGGCGATGTGGAGGAGCGTTTGGGAAGGGAGAAAACCAGAGGAGAGATGTTAGCCCTTTTTCATTCACCGATTTAGGTTTTCTGTTTGCAACAATCTTTCTTTTTTTTTTTTTTAAAAAGACGCTGCTTGGTCTTTTGAATATATGGCAGTTGCTGCTAAATAGATGTCAGTTGCTGCTAAATACTTCCCACTCATTTTATTGCAGCAACTGAGATCTTTTAAAAATCTACGATATCGGACTTTCCAAAAACATTCTACATAAAGAACTGGAAATCCGAAATCCAAAGAACACAAAAGATCATCAAAAACGCCTAAAAATCATACAAAAACGGATTCCGATCGAGAAAAAGGGCATTCATGAAACTAACCTAATCCGATCGCGAGAAAAACCGCTGCCGATGATGACTCTCGACTTTGATGATCCGGGCTCAGATCGAAAGCTTTGATTCCTGTAGAAATCGGAGAGTCAAATGATGATGGGATTCAGATGGAAATGGTGGGAAAGAACTAATGGCATCAAAAAGGAGGATTGTGCAAAAAAGGAAGGGATTGCAGAAAAGAGGGTGAAAGGAAGAGACTCAACGGAAGCGGACGATGGTAACAAAATGGCGGGCTTTTGTCAAATACTGGAGGGCTCCTCATTGTAATAAATTTGTAAAAAAGCCCCTATTCTTTTTTTTATTCACTGTAGAAGAGTTCTCAGCCCTTCCTCATCTGAGTTGGCAAAGCAATCCAGGTGTCAGGCCCTGTTTGGACCAAACAGGGTTCCCCTGTTTGGTCCCTGTTTGGTCCAAACAGGGGATCCGCTTCCGCTTTGAGTAGGATGGTGGGTGCACGGAGACTGACAGCCCTGTGCTTATGCCTGTCACTGCATGTGCATTTCCAGGCCAATAAATATGCTGGCCACATTGGTGTAGGCTTGGCAGCAGTGGTTCCACCCATGTGATGTCCTTAGTTAAATGCGCCATTGTGCATTATTGGTATGGTCGGCTGAAATAGTGATTGTGGGCCAGGGCCACTCAGTGATTTTTAATGGAACCGTCCATGCCTTATTCACTTATTCCAGTTATCTGGATATCGCTTTTGGCTTTCGGGAGTGTCAAGTGCAGAAGACTCGTTCAAACAAATAGCTAGCTCATTTTAGAGTGAGACTTGCTCTCATTCATGCTAAAGCACCCTTTTCAGACCCTCGTTCCCCATGATTTGACATCAAGATAAATTTCACTTTTATCAAATCTTTACTCATCCATGAGTTGAATCTAAAAAAATAAATTCTACAGTTTTTATACCACTAAAATATTATCCATGAGAAAATGGGACGTTAAATATGAAAATCCTCAAAAATGAGTTTAAGCTTGTGAGTTATTTCATATAGAACTGTTAAAATTAAATAACTACACCGGGAAAATGAGGGGTCAGATATGAAAACCCTCAAAAATGAAAATTTTATGTTGCCCAATTCACCAGGGATTTATTATGACTAAACATTATAGGTTTTCCATGACTGAAAAATTGATGATGAGTCCTCAAAGATTTGATTGCCTAACACGACTGCTAAGGTGAATGTGCGAAAATGATTATTATACCCAAGCAAGAAAAAAAAAGAAAAAGATCACAAGATAACCTACGTTTTGCTATTATCCTAACCATTCAAATCATGTATCATTTTGGGAAATTTAAATTAATATTTAGGGGTAATATGGAATTTGGGAGGCATGGATGCCCAAACCTCACGCCTTTTAATAATCCTTTTGTAGAGCTCATTTGCCTTGACTTTCTATGGATTTAATTCCAATATAATCCAATACAAATAAAAAGGTAAAATCTTGTAATCTCAAAAATGCTTTTCGAACATTTCCATACAAACGAGTCTTAATCTTGAGAATAGAGTTGTAAACGGGTTGGTTCCGGTCCGGGTTTGTAGTGGTCATGGAACCAAAATCATTAATGAGAAGGTGGAACCGGAACTGGATCCGAAATCATTAATGAGATGATGAAATTGGAATCGATTCCATGTATGGAACGGGTCCGGATCTAAATCTTGCTTGGGTCTAGATGGAAAATTATATGGAAAAGATATAACTTTTAAAAAAGATTTTTGAAAATTGAAAAAACTTTTTAGGTCTCAAGTCCATGGATCAAAATTAAAGAGGAATAAGATCCATGCCCATTTACTTATTGAGGAGTGGGGCCTAACGCAAAACCAATTTTTAACACTTCAAAACGTTCAACTAATTAGAGAATCGGGACTATACACATCCATACTTGGGGCATTTGGACAAAATTTGGTGGGGAGTCACGTCAAAAGGAGACAGCGCCATGAGTGGTGCGTTTGGATTTTCGGGTTACCACCTCACATCGAGTATGACTGCACTTCTGGACACAGTTGTAGGCCCCACCCGTAATGTGCCTGGTGGGACTCATCCATTATGATGTCCGAGTCAATGGATCATATTCATACCAATTATGCCTGTGGAACGATCAAAATAGTAATTGTGGGCCACTCAATGGTTTTTATTTCAACCAATCACACTGACCAAAATAGATTTACCAGCTGGTGGCTTTTGGACGCGTAGAAAAAGGCCGCGTAGAAATTGGATGGAAAAGAACTAGAGGAGAAAAGTGACGACCTCAACCACACTCTCTGTAGGTTAATCCGACCGAACCCACATTAACCGGCAAAATCCTTGTGGGTTATTGTGGGTCTGGTTGACCCACATAACTCGTATCCAAAGTTAAATTGATTAACAACCATCTAAGGCATTAACCATACATAAAGTTTAAATTAGACCCAAACTGATAAGTTAATTTGTAAAAATAAGATAAGATCTAAAAGAACAATCCTTAACTTTCTAAATCCTACGGTGCAAATTAGAACATACCATGATAGGCAATATGGACGAGCTTTGTTTGGGTTCTGATAAGTATAATGTTAATTTATTTTGTATACGATTTTAAATCAGACTTAGGCTTAACTGATGTTAGGTTGAAGTTTTAAGCCGAGGCATATGTGTCATTATGCTATAATTCACAATTCTCTATGGCTTGTGCCAGCATAAGGAAAAATATTGTGGAAGCTAGTATGAACTCACTTATTGCTTGACAATTTTATTTTATTTATGTCATATACATTGTATTCTCTTCATATCTATAATCCTCATACAAAGAAGAGCATGCAAAAGTTTTCTCAAGTGTAGTATACATTTTTTAAAATAGCAATTATAGAAATAGAATAACAAAATTATCAAAAATAAAATATTTTTTTTATAAAATTAATTATTGAGTATAAGTATTAGCTGTAAGAAAAGAATAATGGGTTTATGGGTTGAGTCAGGCTAGATTGACGGGTCAGATGGGCTTTTACCAGCTCTATTTCTTTTCCCTCGTCAGCCGAAAGTTCTTCAACTAGGGAGCAAATCTTGCTCAGTAACTCGTCTTATGTGAGAAAAAACAAAGTGAAAAAACAGTAAAAAACTTGTGTCTTAAAAGATGCATGTGGGTATTTTGATGTAATCACTACATGCATCAAGTTCATCGGGATTAAATATGTTTTAAGGGTGTGTTTGGATAAATACATAATATAATATTAACAAGTTTAAATATTGTAAGATTTCATTATCATATAACAAAATAGTGTGTGTCACATGTTGTTTTTGGCAATTCTCACAAATTTCAATATACCTTTGAAGTTTTGGCAATTTATAAAAGAGTCACATGATGATGTACCAAATAAGAGATGGAATGAAAGTAATCAATTGACGCAATGTAAGACCTAAAAATTAGTAATCACATGTGTTAACAGTCATGGTAGGACCCATCTATTATTAAAAAATCACAGGATTAAAACCTTGAGATCCAAGCAATGTTGTTTAATTAAGGTAGGTCCACCAATAGTCATAGTGTAATGCATCTAACGGTGATTATCACAAATGAGCCTATCTAGTGGGGCCATAAATGTCTTCTCTTGAACGATTGCCTCGTGATTTACACCATCTTTGCTTGGATTTTCCATAGCAGATCACATATTAAGGATAAGCAGAAGAAACTCATAATTTCAAAGAAAATGAAGCAATTTTGGTTGTAGTCCACGAGGAAGAAAACGCTTTAGCAATGGAATTAGTTATAAGTTAATTAGTTTGTGTTATTCACATCTACCCTTATAATGATTAATCTTGTGATTGTGAAATTTTTTGTAATTGCTATCATCAGTTTCTATGAAATCTATTTTCATAGTCATTTTATTTCTGTAGAAAATGAAAATGAAGATTTCATATTTTTGTTTCATTTTCTATGGTCTTCAGTCTTCAATGTTTTGGTGGCAAAATTTTATCCGCAGTGGATTGTGTTTCTCAATCTGCAAAAACATTGGCTTTCTAACTCAGGCATGGATTTGCTTTTCTGAAAAGGTCTCAGAGTCATACTAAAGATGGCTTGGTAGTGTGTTCTCTCTCCCTATCTAATTGTCAAAGATGTCGGCAGTCTTGAGAGAATAGTAAATGCAAGTGGCTAAGGGAAGACATTGACTTGTTGACTTGCGAAGGCAAAAGTCTTGGAGTCGCCGTGCAAATTCTATAATTGATTGTCTGGAAAAGAGAAATCTGATATGGCAATTAAAATTGCTTCAAAAAAACTAAATATAAAAAACATCAGACCAGCATAAGTAGGCAAGTAGAAGCATGGTTGTAACTTGGCTTATTTTTATTTTTTATATTTGCTTAATCGGAAATATTATATTAATACAAGGCACTGAAGAAAACCCACAAAAAGAATACAAGCATCACAAAGATGTAAAACAAAAGGCCTAGCTCCTAAGAAAGCAGAGCATTGAGTGGGGACTGAAAATAGAACAAGAAGTTTCAGAGTATAAGATGCCTTTAACAGGAGAAACTGAGGGAGATTAGCAGAATTTGGCATTTAAAAAATACATTACATTTTGTAAAGCTCACGGCCTAGAAAATACAATAGGGCGTTTGATAAGTCATCTACCAAGAATGGACATTATTTGACATTCTTAAGCATTAGATTCTTACCTTTGAATTTGTGTTCGACCATTGCCTTTGTAAGTGTAAAAAATACTCACAAGACTGTAGAGGTGCCTCAGGGGACTTATCCGAAAGACCAGAGAGAGAACTGCTTGAGTTTTAGGCCTGAAAGGGGAGAAAGACAAGGTCAGAGGACCCTGGCATTGGGCAGCACAGGGCGCTCCGATGGTTAAGTCAGTACCGGGAAGATTATTGGAGAAGAAAGAGGGGCAAAGCAGGATGCATGCATGAGAGTATGCGTACCTTTTTCTGGATCGTGAGATCCTTTATATGGAAAGCTGACGGGATGTCCACCAATGGGCCCCTGATGTGGCTGCTTGAGACTCATTAGCCCATACTGCATTAAATGTTAGTCCAATCAGCCTGCATGGTATTAAATGCTGGTCATGTTGGGCCTGACCTTGTCATGGCTTGTTGGCGGCTAGGGTCCCATCGGATCCTTCCTTGGGCCCTGTCCTGATATGGCCGCAGCCATTGGACAAGGTTGTCAGGAGCACCTCGAGAATGGACAGCCCGGGCGGTGGCCGTCCATCACCTAGCTCTTACTTCGGGCGGCTGTTTCCACTTCGGCAGCAGCCGAGGTTCCATCGAATTCGGCAGAAGCGATGTCGGGGAGAACTGGTCTCGGCCAGCATTCAAGGCTCACACCGAGGTGAATGTATCCGGAGCGAGCGCCTATATCGTCCAAGGATCGGCCCACACACAATTGCCCCCGAGTTTTCAACTCCTTAGGATCTCGGAATCCTTTGGAGTGGAAACTCTGATTTCGGAAGCTACGCGAGGTTATAAAGGGATGCCCTGACGTCACATTCGACACGTGGTGCTTGCTCAAGTCCCCTTCGCGTGTGGGGGATAATTACTCACCTTAACTGCCATATCATAATAATTGCGGGAGGCGGATCGCCTGCGCCACGCGTCGCTGCCGGGTTCAGCGTTTCGGTGCTTGCCAGTATGCACGCGGCCGTCGAAAGGACCTTTTTGAAATTAGAAACGGCGCCATGATTTGGCGCTCTTCCATAAAAACGGGTTTCCCTTTCTTCTTCGTTTTTCTACCTTCTAACTCCGGACGAATGCCTCTGAATTCTGAGAACCAAGAACCAAAGCCAAACGCCTAGAGTGGAGTCCTTGTTTCCCAGCAGACTGCTTGTCCACCTGTCTTAGGTTCTTGTCCTAGTAAGTTTCGCGCCTTCTGTCTTCCCTCATTTTCATTTGGACTCCCCCCGTTTTTTCCTTTTTAGTCGACCATGGGGATATTCAGCCACTGGGTTGACTCTCCCGCGTCCATAGAGGCCTTTAGGATTGCTTTCGAGATTCCGGGAGATGTCCTTGTCTGGAAAGGTGACCCAGCGGACCACGCCCGCCGATGCTGCGTCGGGGGCTGGATGCCCTTCCCGCTCATCGCGGTGGTGGAGGGAGGCGTCAGGTTTCCGTTGCACCCACTGCTTTGGGCCTGCCTTTCCTCCTGGAACCTTACCCCCTGCCAGTTGATGCCCAACGCCTTCAAGGTCATCATGGGCACTGTGGCGCTAAATTGGCACCTCCATATAGGTTTAGACATCCGAGACATAGAGGATGTGTACGACCTCTGCAAGACAAAGGAAGACACCTACTACGTCCGCCTCAAGCCGAAGCGGAGGGCTTTCGTCAATGCACTGGAGGATTTGAACAAGTACGGGGGGGACGAGCTCATTTCTGTCTCGGGGAATTGGGAGTTCGGCCCCGATGAGGAAGCGAGAGTTTACAGCATCCCCCGCTACCCTGCGGTTGCTCCAAGTACGGGATTCTCTATTTCTCTGTTCGCATTGTGCTTGTTTTCCATGTCACCGAACTAATTTTTCTCGGCTTTGCAGGTGCTCGGGAGAGAAAAGCCAGGCTTGGCCGTTGGGTGAGGAACGACTCTTGGCACAGCCGAGTTGCCAAGTGTACCGACTTCGACAACCGAGCAGCGTGGGCACTGCTCGAGTACCAGCCCAGGTACAGGGGCTACATCCGGAGGTCAGGGGCCGAACCGGAGGCTGCCGGAGTCGCGCTTGAGCCCCAGGGGAGGAGCCCTGAGATAAAGGAGACTTTGACCGAAGCCGGGCTCTCTCGAACCGAGGTCGAAATCAGACCCACACCAGCCGAGGCCGAGATCGCTGCCAGGACTCAGGCTTCCTCTTCCGAGCCTGAATCGGAAGGCACTCCTCTCCAGAGGCGCCCGCGACTTTCGCCACCGAGAACAGAGGAGATGGCTCGCAACATCGCCTATCTCGACCTCGAGGTGTTAGCCTTTGGGGATGAGTCCCCGGAGTCTCCTGCCCCCGAGTCTCCTGCCCCCGAGTCTCCCACCCGCGTGTCCTCGACTTCGATGTCTCCTAGGGCCGCGGGGACCCCCGAAGCGGTCCTTGCTAACATGACCGGGACCGAGGAGGGCGCCGGCACCAGTTCCAACATAGAAGAGCGCACCCTCTCCTCCAAAGTGACTCCAGGGGGACCGCCTCGAGAAAAAGGCCGAGGGAGGAGGGCACGAGCTCGGGCGTCGCACCACCCCCTGCCCCTTGGGAGCCGAGCTTCACCTTGAGCACGGGCGAGCGACTTACGGTCGAAGACTGCGTTCATACGACCAGCTCGCTCGTCCTTGAGGCTCTGGCTAAGGGATGCGCCCTTCCCAAGGACATGGCGCTATACGAGGGGTTCAGTGATGCAAAGCTCCTCGCATTGCTTCTGCAAACAAATCTCCAGGTGAGTTTTCTTTGGATCGCAGAGTTTCTCTTACGTTGCACCTCTGCATTTCATTTCACCTTCTTTGTTTTCATCTTACAAGCCTTGCAGAAGTCGATGATGGTCATTGACCGATATAACAAGCAAGGCCCGGCTGTCGCCATGCTGGAGGCGAAAAGGCTGGAGCTGGAGGAAGCTTTGGGCGCGGCCACCCAGAGGGCTAATCGGCTCGAAGCCCAGGGGGTCGAACTCGTTGCCGAGTTGGGGGGCGCCGGAGCTGAGACCGAGGCCGAGAAGAACAGATGCGCCGAGCTCGAGGCAATCATTGAGAAGCTGAAACGTGACCTTGTCGCTGAATCGAAGAAAGCGGCTGAAGCCGAGGCTAAGGCTCAAGCAGCACAGGCTGAAGCTGACGTCGCCTTCGCCGATGCGGTGAAGCAGGCCACCACACACAACGAGACTCGGGTGCTGCGGGTCAGGGACAAAGCATGGGAGAATGTGTGGCGTGCTGCACTGAAGAAGGCCAGAATCAATGAAGGCCACCAGTCCTACACAGAGCCTCCTCCCTTCCCTGGCCCCACCATTCCCAGGCCGAATATCGTCATCGAGCCCTCGGTCCAGCCCGAGGCCGAGGTCCCTGCTCCCACTTCTGCTTCGGATCCCCCAGCGTAGTCATGTACACCCTTTTTTTTGTTTGTAAAGAGATGTAATTCTTCACCAATGTACAAAGAACTTTAATCAATGAAATCGGCCTTTTTTGTTTTTTTATTATGGCCTTAATCTTTGGATGCATTTTCCCGTACTCAGAGTGGAATTTCCGAACTAGCTTCTGATTGAGATCGTCTTGTTAAACTCGGCTTGCTTGCGATTTACTTTAACTTTCCGAACTCGCTTTCCTTCTTATGTGAGTCCGGTCGGGGTCGAACGGCTATTTTAGGTCCTAGGGGCGACAAATCCTGGGGAGGCTTTGCCAACCTCATTAATCATTTTGGCGACCGAGACAAACCCAGGGGCAATTCAGCCGAAGCGGACTCGCCCCGAGGTGTTTATTCAACCTCGGAGATGGCCACGATGACCGCCTCGGCGGGTTCTTCTGTGGCTGTGTAGGCCCCATGCCCGGGCGACCCGTAGCCGACCTGAGGCGTTCTCATCGTGGGCCATGAAGGCTTCACGTCCGGGCGGACCGTAGCCGACCCGAGACGATCTCATCATTGGCCATGAAGGCTTCACGTCCGGGCGGCCCGTAGCCGACCCGAGACGATCTCATCATTGGCCATAAGGCTTCACGTCCGGGCGGCCCGTAGCCGACCCGAGACGATCTCATCATTGGCCATAAGGCTTCACGTCCGGGCGGCTCGTAGCCGACCCGAGACGATCTCATCATTGGCCATAGTCGAAGTGATAACACGGGATGCTTCGTTATTTAAGTGTGAAATTCTCTTCCATTAAATTCTTCCAAGTACAACAAATAACACAGATGCCAGTACAAGTTTTGGTTTCCGCTACAGGCGTCAGAAATAAAACTTCTTTAGATGGGACGCATTCCACGGTCTTGGTAATTGCCGACCTATCATATCTTCGAGTCGATAGGCTGACTGTCCGGCCAAGGACACCACCTTGAACGGTCCGTGCCAATTCGGCACCAGCTTGCCCTGATTTGGGTCCCTGTCACCCGGGAGTGTCTTCTTAAGGACTAGCTCTCCCACTGAAAATCTCCTCTCCCGACCTGTCTGGTTGTAGCCTCTGGCCAGTTGCCGCTGATAGGCTGCAAGCCGAATTGCGGCTGCTTCTCTTCGCTCGTCGGCCAGGTCCAGTTCCACAGCTAGATGAGTCTCATTTCGGCCCTGGTCGAAGAGTTCGGATCTTAGAGTAGGGACGCCAATTTCTAAGGGAATGACGGCCTCCATCCCGTAAGCTAGGGAGAAAGGTGTCGCCGAAGTGGACCGCCTTGGGGTCTTTCGGTAGGCCCATAAGACACTCGGGAGCTCTTCTACCCATCTTCCTTTGGCTCTGTCAAGCCGTTTCTTCAGCCCGTCGAGCACTACTTTATTGGAAATTTCCGCTTGACCATTACTCTGTGGGTAAGCCGGGGTGGAGTAATGATTGCGGATGCCGAGCTCTTGGCAGAAGGTTCTGAAGAGGTGAGAATCAAACTGAGTCCCGTTGTCCAAGATCAGAGTTCTAGGGATGCCGAACCTTGTGATGATGTTTTTCCACACGAAGTTTTTGGAATCCTGCTCTGTGATGGAAGACAATGGCTCCGCTTCAATCCATTTGGTGAAGTAATCTGTAGCCACAATCAGCCATCTTTTGTTTCCGGGAATCCGATGGAGCGGTCCCACTATGTCAAACCCCCACTGGGCAAATGGCCATGGACTAGAGAGCGGACTGAGGTCCTGTGCTGGCTGATGGAGGGAGTGGGAGAACTTCTGACACTTCTCGCATTTCCTCACGTACACCTGCGCATCCTTCTGCATATATGGCCACCAGTAGCCTTGGCTGATGGCTAGGTAAGCTAGTGACCTTCCTCCGATATGGCTTCCGCAGATCCCTTCATGTATTTCAAAGAGAAGGTCCTCCACTTTGCTCGGATGAACGCACTGGAGGTACAGGCCTGTATATGACTTCCTATAGAGCTTCACTTCGGGAGACAACCAGAACCGGGCTGCTTTGATTCTGATCCGATGTGCCTAGCTGCTGTCTTCGGGTAGCCTGTCGTCCTTAAGGTAGGCGATGATAGGGTCCATCCAACTCGGGCCGAGGTCAATACACGACACCTCCCGAGGTGGGTGGTGCTCGATGCTGGGTGCGGCCAAGGATTCCACTTCGATGGTTCTTTTTCTTCCTGCTTCGACAGCGCTAGCCAAATTTACAAGAGCATCTGCATAGGAGTTCGCTTCTCTGCCTACCTGTTTGACTTCGGCTGTATGGAACTGAGAGAGTAGCTTCATCGCCAGGGCCAAATACGCAGCCATCCTGTCGTCACGAGCTTGATAGTCCCCAGTCAGCTGGTTCGCCACCAACTGTGAATCAGTGAAGACCACCAGCCGTTGGGCTCCGAGGATTTTGGCGCTGTTTAGTCCGGCTAAAAGGGCTTCATATTCGGCTTCATTGTTTGACGCTTTAAAGTCCAAGGTCAGGGCCTGCTCGATGACTAGTCCCTCTGGGGACTAGATGACAACGCCTGCTCCGGCTCTCCTTGATGTGGAAGATCCGTCGACGAAAACTCTCCAAACTGGGGCCAGGGACTGGTTATGTGTTTGTTCAGGCATCTCCTCCCCTATGCCCCCCAGTTCGGTGCCGAACTGGATGGGTAGCGAACTCGAAGAGAACTCGACGAGGAAATCTGCGAGTACTTGGGCTTTTATCGCTGTCCTGAGCCGATACTGAATGTCATATTGGCCTAGTTCGACAGCCCATCTGGAGACACTTCCTGAAAAGTCAGCTTTCTTGAAAATAGATTTAAGTGGGTGTTCCGTTACAACCACTATGGTGTGAGTTTGGAAGTAATGAGATAGCTTGCGCGAGGCACTCACCAGCGCCAAAGCGAGCTTCTCTAGCGGCAAGTACCTGGTCTCGGTATCTATGAGGGTCTTGCTCGTATAGTAGACTGGTTTTTGGACCTTATCCTCTTCTCGGAGGAGGACCGAGCTTACCGCATGATTCGAGACCGCGAGGTATAAGTACAAAGATTCTCCGTGGATCGGAGTTGAAAGTAAAGGGGGTGAAGAGAAATAGGCCTTAAGCTCTTGCAAGGCCTGGTCACATTCTGGGGTCCATTGCAATTTAAAATTCTTCCTAAGAAGCTGAAAGAAAGGCCGACACTTATCTGAGGATCTGCTGATGAACCGATTTAGCGCTGCTGCCATTCTAGTGAGCTTTTGGACCTCCTTTGCCGAGGTGGGACTTTGTACCCTGAGGATAGCCGAGATTTGATCTGAATCTGCTTCAATTCCCCTGCGTGCGACCAGGCTTCCCAGAAATTTGCCAGAACCGACACCGAAGGCGCACTTAGAGGCGTTGAGCTTGAGCCTGAACCTCTTTAAAGTAGTGAAGACCTCGGTCAAGTCTGCCAGATGATCCTGCGCTTGCTTGGACTTGACCACCATATCGTCAATGTAAACATCCACGGTCTTGCCGAGCTGGTCGTGGAACATCTTAGAGACTAGTCTTTGGTAAGTGGCTCCAGCATTCTTTAGCCCAAATGGCATCACCCTATAGCAGTAAGTGCCCCTGGGTGTGATGAAAGCCGTTTTCTCTTCGTCTGGTCCATACAGTGGTATCTGGTGATAGTCGCGGTACGCGTCGAGGAAGCTCATTCTATCGTGTCCAGCAGTAGCGTCTATCATCTGATCAATCTTGGGTAGAGGAAAGCTATCCTTGGGACAGGCTTTATTGAGGTCGGTAAAGTCGACACATACCCTCCATTTGCCTGTCTTCTTTTTGACGACTACAGTATTAGCTAACCAGGTCGGGTACTGGACCTCCCTGATGGCGCCGGCTTCAAGCAATCTGTCCACTTCCTCGACCACGGCTTCAGTTTGTGGCACTCCAGTCCTACGAGCTTTCTGAATCACAGGTTTGTGGTTGGGATTCACATTCAGCCTATGGCACATCACCTCGGGATCAATGCCGGGCATCTCTTGAGGCGTCCAGGCGAAGGCATCTTTGTTCCGCACCAAGAACCGGACCAGCTTGGACTTCTCTGGCTCCGCGAGCTGGCTACCGAGCAGGAATAACCGCTCCGGATCCTTTAAGTCGATCTTGACCTCGGTCAAGTCCTCCACGCTCTTCTTGTCTGGATCCTGACCGACTTTGTCTAACTTCTCTATTTCGGCCATGTTGACTTCCTTGGGCTCACGTTCATCGGACATCACGGCCGCCAAACATTGCTTGGCTGTCTGCTGATCTCCTTGGACCGTGATAATCTCGACTCTATTGTTCCTCCCTTCCAAAGGGAACTTCAGCTTCTGGTGAAGGGTGGAAGGGACTGCCTCCAGACTGTGGAGCCAAGACCTGCCCACTATGGCATTATAAGGGGAGAGCGCGTCGACCACCAAGAAAGTTGTCAGGACGGACGTGTAACGCCCCAATTCCGGATACCGATATACTCGTTCGATTACCCGAAATTGGCGCGCTACTTCCCGGAAAATCCGAGAACTTCCAAGATCGTAGGCCGCAGTGAGGTCCAATTTAAAACTTTTTGACCAACATAGTTATAACATTTAATATTGCGGAAGCATAACGATTTAAACAAAGCGGAAGCAATAGGTATCGATAAATATATAAAGTATGAGCAGAACATATGTCTAATTAAAATGATTCAATGTTAATCAAAGTTATACATTTTCATTCTACCCTTCTCACTACAAAATTTCCACTCAAACCCAAAATAATAAAGTCCCTCAAAACTCCTGTGGATACTCGTCTCCGCCCTCCGGCTCGACGTCCGTGTCGGCCGGGCCCCACGCGTACTCTCCTGCCACGGGTGCCTCCACTAAGGCTAATGCGTCGTCGGGAATCTCTGGGTCAGGGCCTAAGCACCATAGAATGGGTCAGATCTAAACGATCTGGCAAGATACAACATACTACTAACATAGCATATATATATCAAAGGAAATAAAGACGGGTACATAATTTAAATGAATAACAAGGAAAGAGAACTAGGCAATCGTGCATTTAAATCATAAGGAACCAGTATAAAAGAAATCAACTAAACTACTACACAAGGTGGCACATTCACACGAGCTGGAATACCGCGGGATATTATGCCGCGGCCCTCCCATACTGAACACAGTCGCGGTGGGGAATCTCACCAGGGAATAACTAATCCCGAATATCACACATCAACTCATCATCTCATCACTCCAGATCGGCACGGCATGACACCTTGCCGTCTTAACCACACAGCTCATCATGATAGCTTCACCATACTCAACTAGCTCCTACCGGGGATGATCAGTCCACCGGCTGAGCTTAAATCAACCGAGTGAATGTTCATGCCGACTCGAGAATAACTCTAAGGTCTGTGTCTGTCTAGGCTTTGCCTTGCGTGAACAAGGTCCTAACAATACCTCTATAAGGTCCACACATCTCAATTCAGTCTCTGGATCTTATTCAAGATCCAGGCCCGCTCGTTGGATCCATACCAAGGCCCATCAGTACATGGCCTGGTCTAAAACCGTCCAAACGAGGCAACCAATCCATCTACTATTGACAAACAGTTCCATTATAATCCATATAACTTAACAGTCCAATAGAAACTATCTCTTCAAGCTAAAGGGTTCACATCACCACACTTAGGCCCAATAAGGGCCCGCCTAGACACAGACACGGGTCAATGATCTCCGAAACCACATTATCGGGTCACCTCTAGATACCCTAGGTTTAGGTCTTCCAATTATGTTTAATTAACAGTAAACATCTAATCTAAAGATCTAAGAATGACAGAACAATAATAAGGAAGTATGAACTTCAACATAGGAATCAAAAGGGAAATCCAACGGTCCAATCCTAGGTAATGGGCCACTTTAGGTTCGGGTCTATCTCCGGTAATTCGATCTCTAAACGATGTCATTAATGCTGTAAAATACTGTATTTGGTGCTTAGTTGGTTAAGGGCATTGTTGACAACTCTTAGAGGTCGAATCATCTTAGATTATCAACCAAAACACTAAACAGTGGTCCCCGCGAGTCAAGGTTGAGCCACACCGTTGACTCGGGCTTAGAACATCGATAAATGCTCATTTGGATGGTCAATGGGCCCCACAACTGATTACAACTCCTAAATGTTGAAAACTGGAAAATCAGAGTTTAACCAGGTGAACCTGATGTGTAGTGAGCTCGGTTGATCACCTGGCCGGGTGGATCAACCGAGTGCACTGACTAACCTGAGTCAGGCCTCCTGGAAGACTTAATTCATTTCTAAAGGTTTCCAGCGTGTCCGGTCAAACACCTGGCCTGGGTGATTGACCGCATACACCAAAAACCCTAGAAAGATGGATGTCCCAGCTTTAAACATTTTCTACTGTAAATGCCAAGTATCAGATCATCTTTTCCATGAAATTTCAGTCACTGAGCTCGGTCCTGCACTGGTCTCGGCCATACACTGCACTGCACTGGTCTCGGCCATGCACTGCACTACACTTTACTGCACTGGTCTCGGCCATGCACTGCACTGCACTGGTCTCGGCCATGCACTGCACTGCACTTTACTGCACTGGTCTCGGCCATGCACTGCACTGAAACGGTCTCGGCCATGCACTGGTCTCGGCCATGCACTGCACTGCACTGATCTCGGCCATGCACTACACTGGTCTCGGCCATGCACTGCACTGCACTGGTCTCGGCCATGCACTGAATTGCACTTTTACTGCACTGGTCTCGGCCATGTACTGCACTACACTTTACTGCACTGGTCTCGGCCATGCACTGGTCTCGGCCATGCACTGCACTGCACTGGTCTCGGCCATGCACTGCACTGCACTTTACTGCACTGGTCTCGGCCATGCACTGCACTGAAACGGTCTCGGCCATGCACTGCACTGCACTGATCTCGGCCATGCACTACACTGGTCTCGGCCATGCACTGCACTGCACTGGTCTCGGCCATGCACTGAATTGCACTTTTACTGCACTGGTCTCGGCCATGTACTGCACTGGTCTAGGCCATGCACTGCACTGCACTGGTCTCGGCCATGTACTGCACTGGTCTAGGCCATGCACTGCACTGCACTGGTCTCGGCCATGCACTGCACTGCACTGTGCACTGGTCTCGGCCATGCACTAGTCTCGGCCATGCACTGCACTGCACTGGTCTCGGCCATGCACTGCACTGCACTGGGTTCGGCCATGCACTGGTCTCGGCCATGCACTGCACTGCACTGGTCTCGGCCATGTACTGGTCTCGGCCATGCACTGCACTGCACTGGTCTCGGCCATGCACTACACTGGTCTCGGCCATGCACTGCACTGCACTGGTCTCGGCCATGTACTGGTCTCGGCCATGCACTGATCTCGGCCATACACTGGTCTCGGCCATGCACTGGTCTCGGCCATGCACTGAGACCAGTTTTCAGGTTTTCTCCATTTCAACCCGTTTTTCCACCAAATCACTTCCAATCAGTCCCAAACTTCACCAAATCATCTCCAAACATCAAATAACTCTAATGCCCATTAATTGACAACCTTGTGGCCCATTGATCTTCCAAATGGGGGGTGAAACCCCCATCCATCAATGCCCATTTCCATCCACACAAATAACAGAGCTCAAGGTGTATTCTAAGACTTAATTTAACACAAACATGAAATGAAGCTACTGAAATCAAGAAATAAAACATATAGTCTATATTAACAGTAAGATGCACTTGCCTTTTAGCTTGAGAGAGAGATTTGTAAAGAGAAAGAGCAATAGAAGAGAACCCAGCTGAACCAGAGGAAGTGAAGAAGAAGATAACCCAGCTGCTGTAGCAGCTCTAAGGAGAACTCAGCACAGCAGAGGAGGAGGACACTTGCTGCAGTTGCATTAGCTTCAAGACTCCTCCCAACACAAGGTCAGTAGCTTAGGTGAGGAAGGAGAATGAAAGAGGAAGAAGGAAGATGTAATAGTGGTTGCCTCAGTCCAAACGTAGGAGAGGAAATGGGAAGGGAAGTAGTTGGGGGCTGGTAGTTTTCTTGGGAAGGGGGATGAGCTTAAGGTTTAGGGTTTTTGGGATAAGAGCCCTTAAATAGATTAGGGGAGGGGATAAATGACCAGATTAGCCTTAGGGTTTTCATGTGGTTAGGGTTAGGGTTGAGGCTAGTTATGTCTTTTGGTAGGAAGCTTCTAGAGAGGGCACCCTTTTGCACTAACCCAACCTTAATTAGTTAAATAAACTCTATTAATGGCCTAACTAGCACTAATAGCCTAGGTTTAGCACTAACACCCAATTAATTGAAAATTCTACTCAACTAAGCTAATCTAACTAGAAGCTAGGAGAATCTAACTAATCTCTCTAATAACCCCTAATTAGCACAAATAAAGAGTAATTAACCAAGATTAGCAAAGATTAGCAAAGATTAGTAGGGATTAGTAGTAATTAGCAATAATTAACCAATAATTAACATAGATTAGCAATAATTAGCTAAGATTAGTATAATTAACCAATAATTAGCATAAATTAAGATTAATTAGCCTATAAAATAGCAATTAGAGGGCCCACCAAGGGTGGGACCTCACAGGACGTGCCGCCGACTTTAGTTCTGAACGTCAGCTTCCCTTTGGGGGACACCGGCTTGGCACTGAAACCGATGAGGGGAATTCGGGCCTCCTGCAGATCCTTCTCCGACATGCCCATTCTCCTAAAACTGTCGAAGTAAAGCACCTCGGATGAACTACCGGGGTCGACGAGGACTTTCCGCACCGTGCAGTCTTTTACTCCTTGCGTAGAGCAGTCAAATTTCAGAGAAACGATCAGCGGGTCGTTATGGGGAAGCTGAACTCCTTCCAAGTCTGCATCCGAAAACCTGACTTCGGGCCTCTCCCTCCGAGCCTTCTTCGGAGCCGAGGCGAGTTCGGCTGCCATAACATGCTCACTGTGGGAGGAACGCCTGGCCTCGGCACGTGCTCGGTTGCTACCTTTTGGAGGGAGAGCCAAATGGATGATATCAATAATCTTCTCTGATCCGTCGCTGTCGTGGCTTCCCCCGTCTCGGCGTGGAGCTCGGGTGTCGGCCCTAGTGTCAGCCTTGACGAACTCCTGCAAGTGTCTTTCCTGGACAAGCCTTTCCAGATGCGACCGCAGTGTCATGCACTCCTCAGTTTTGTGGCCGCTATCCTTATGGTACGCGCAGAACCTGGCCTGATCCCGGAAGGAGGGGTCGCCTCTCATGGGTTCCAGCCACTTGAAGTATGGTCTAGATTTGATCTTATACATGATGTTGTGGATGGGCTCCTTAAAGATCGTGTAAGCTGTCCGATGTGTGTCCTCGGACAACCTGGGCTTTTTATCTCTCGCCAAGGTGAACATCTGAGCCCTTGACGAGTTAACTGGCGCCCAGCGTCTTTCTGACTCATCTCTTTGGGACTCATCCCTTCGGGACTGTCCCCTCTCTCTCTCTTGGGGGGTCTCTCGCCTCGGTCCTTCCGCGTGGTCCCGTGGTTTTCCCGAGCCCGATCTGGTCGTCCTCTTGGGCAATGTAGCGGTTAACTACGGACATGAGGGCCGCTATGGAGGACACCGGATTCCTGGCCAGATCCTTGCGAAGGTCACTGTTCGGCAGCAAGGCGTTTTGAAACGCGAAGATAGCCACCTCGTCCTTGGAGTTCTCGATCTGGCTGTAAACCGTCCAGAATCGCTTGGCGAACTGGGTGACGTTCTCTCCCTGCTTCATCTTCAGTACCATGATATCCGCATCTGTCTTCGGCAGGATTCTGTAGGCCTGGAACTTCTTCATGAAGGATTGCTGAAGCTGCTGCCAGCTCGAAATGGACCCATCTGGGAGCGCACAGAACCACTTCAAGGGGAGGTCGCCCAAACTGGAGGAAAAGACTCGACAGTTCAAATGACCCTCGTCCCCCCAAACAGACATCCTCTGAGAGAAGTGCCTGAGATACGCTGCCGGATCCGAGACTCCGTCATAGGTGACGAATCTTGGCACGGTGAACTTCTTTGGCAGGGGGTATTTCCTGATGTCGCGGGAGAAAGGGGACGCGCCGAGATCAATGGAGTCATAGCAGGCGTCCCATTGGTCTCGGCCGAGACCAGCCACCTCTAGATTGCGCCGGACCGTCCTCCTTATACGCGCGTCGAGCCACTCTTGGTCGTGATAATTGCTTTCCGAAATGGTTTCTGACGCCTTCCTCGAGTAGTTGCGGCTGGTGCTCGAGCCCTCGTCCCGGGTTCGGTCACGCCTCTTCTTATTCAGGAGATCCCTCAAGTCACCTCCTGGGGGAGAAGTGTGCCTTCCATGAGAAACCTTCCTCTCATGTTGTCGCTGCGACCGCTGCTGTTGAGACTGCTGCTGATGCCTTGCTGAACTCGTGGCCCTTTCCAACTGCTGCTGGAGCTATCGGATCAGAGCGTCCTTCTCTTTGATAGCCTCATTATGTGCTCTAATCTCATCTTGGGTGGAGTCGAAGTCGTCATCGGGGTTATAGTCATCATCCTCGGAGTCCTTGACGTCCTCCACTTGATCAGAAGGACGTGGTCCAACAACCACTGGGGACTTCTTCTGCTGATTTCGCCCCATCAGGAGACCTGTTGGCTGCTGCTGGGTATCTTCCCTCCGGGGAGCAGACTCCGAACGAAGGTCACCCTCCTGGACGTTAATCCGGATGAGATCTCGTTCAGCGTCGTCTTCTGTAACTGGTTTTCCCGGACCTCTTCTTGGGGGGAAGGAGGTCAGAGGACGGTCCCGCACGTCTTGTCTTAGAAGTTTTCCCTCCTTTCGCAGCTCTCCTCGTCATGGTGATAGGAAAGGTTATGCAAATCTCCTCCCCACAGACGGCACCAATTGTAAGTGTAAAAAATACTCACAAGACTGTAGAGGTGCCTCAGGGGACTTATCCGAAAGACCAGAGAGAGAACTGCTTGAGCTTTAGGCCTGAAAGGGGAGAAAGACAAGGTCAGAGGACCCTGGCCTTGGGCAGCACAGGGCGGTCCGATGGTTAAGTCAGTACCGGGAAGATTATCGGAGAAGAAAGAGGGGCAGAGCAGGATGCATGCATGAGAGTATGCGTACCTTTTTCTGGATCGTGAGATCCTTTATGTGGAAAGCTGACGGGATGTCCACCAATGGGCCCCTGATGTGGCTGCTTGAGACCCATTAGCCCATACTGCATTAAATGTTAGTCCAATCAGCCCGCATGGTATTAAATGCTGGTCATGTTGGGCCTGACCTTGTCATGGCTTGTTGGCGGCTGGAGTCCCATCGGATCCTTCCTTGGGCCCCGTCCTGATATGGCCGCAGCCATTGGACAAGGTTGTCAGGAGCACCTCGAGAATGGACAGCCCAGGCGGTGGCCGTCCATCACCTAGCTCTTACTTCGGGCGGCTGTTTCCACTTCGGCAGCAGCCGAGGTTCCATCGAATTCGGCAGAAGCGATGTCGGGGAGAACGGGTCTCGGCCAGCATTCAAGGCTCACACCGAGGTGAATGTATCCGGAGCGAGCGCCTATATCGTCCAAGGATCGGCCCACACACAGCCTTGGATCGAACAACTAGTAATGTAAGGGTGTTTTTTATAAGGTGGCATTTTTTTGGATGGCTAATCAACAATTGTATCTTGTATTTCACATGACAGTGGATATACCACAACATGCCATGTAGCCATTGAGGTAACAGTTTGCATTTTGCAATTAATGCTAGAACTTGACGAGGTACGATGAGAATCTTAAGATAAATGAACTCAACATTGTATGGAATTGGGGCAGTTGGCATAACTTCCCATGTTTTGGTGCTAAGCACAACTTGCCACAATAGGAAATATTAGGCAAAGTGTGGGATATATGAGGATGGAAATGCATCAGTTTGGGTTGGTTCATGTTAAATTGAGCACCATGATCAGTGCTATGTAAATGCTCAATCCAAACCTGCCCCATTCATTAATTTGGTTGAAAATATGAATGGTCACTTAATCACTAAGTAAAACTAAGGTTGGTCGGCAATTCATACTTCAGTTGGTCAACTTGGGTTGGCTTTATATATAAAATTGGCAGGTCAAATAGTAAGAATTGACTTATATATTTTGAATTCAACTTATTTGTTAATCTGTTCAAAATGGTGGACCCGAATAGTGAATTACCTAATTGGAATGATCATTTAGATCAAGACTCTCCACTGATATTTTCCCGAGAGCATGGATCAACCAGAAAAAGTAGGAGTATTGCATATAGGAATGGGCATTTATCTTATATTCTTAACTACTAGAGGGATCCCTTTAATAGTTTCATTGGAGAATCCACATGCGTGTTATGATCTTCTTCTAGCATCATCATTTTTTGATTCCAACCTTAATTTAGAAACTCCAAGAAAGCAGCACATTCATTTGGAGCCGTTTGGATTTTCTATAGATGGGGGCACCATAGAGTTCCACTCCCTCACTCACGATAAGTGGGAGCAAGGACACTCCAAAGATCCTAACTCAAAGATTGCATGAGGTTTCTTGGGCATGACCGGTCTAGGGATGGACATGCTCTACAATCCCACCTAAACATATATGTAACAACGTGGTGTCAATACATGAATAAATGTGCACTCGGGACCTAGATGGTAGGCCCCACCCATTAAGGTACATGGGCCTAACCCATTTAGTCGGAATGATTGGAGCTCTGGTGTGGCCCACCTATTGAAAGTTCCAGCTGCTAAAAATGAATGCCCTTAGCGGTCCTCTATCGAGCCATGAAACTAGGAATTATAAAAAGGGTTTCTGAAAAGTAAAAAAATCATGTTTACCAAATAACAACATATGGTTGCGTACATCGCAGGGTCGATAAAGATCCTTAATATTACAAATAAAGGTCGATTGAGACCCTACAATCAAAGTAAATGGGAGTCGACCCTTAACATTACAAATAAAGGTCGATTGAGACCCTACAAACAAAACAAATGGAAATTTTGTGAAGGTTATGATGGACCGCATGGTCTCAATCGACCCTTAACATTGCAAATGAAGATCGATAGGGACCCCACTAGAGAATGTTTAAAAAAAAATACGTTTTCGGGCAAAATGACTCATTTGGTGCATGGACACTTAAAATTACCTTTTCGGTATGGTGGTCACCTAATTTGTTTTTTCCGGTTAAATCCCTTTAAATCAAAACTTATAAACTTTAACTTTATACTATAAATACAATACATACCTCACGGCTGGGTTTAAGCCTAAAATTATTTCACAGAGAGCTATTAAAAACCAAAGAACAACATCTAAGAAAATCATATGATGGCAGGTCAAATATGAAAACCCATAGAAAAGATGGTTTTCACTTGCCTAAAGCATCAGGCATTTACAATTGCCAAGTATGTGTTTTCCATGTCTTTGTGAAAAGCTAATAGGTATCTCCAAGGACTCGATTAACACGACTCCAAGATGATTATAGGAAAATGACCATCAGATAACTACCCTTTAAAGGAAATAGAACCAAGATAAGTTGCGAAATGAATACTTAGCTATTATCCTAGAAATCCAAACCATATATCTTCTATCTCTTGCTTCTCTCATTATGAACAATTCATCCATAGTGGAACCAAGAACTGTGCCTTGTAGGTCCTATGCCTGCCCTTGACCTCACCTCTTTAGTAATCCTTCTATCGAGCTCATTTGACTTGAATTCCTATTTATTTAATTCTTACGTGATCTAATACAAATAGAAAGGTAGGATTTTTCAATCTCAAATGTGCCTTTCAAGCATTTTTGTGGAATCGTAAAAAATTGTGTAGAAATGAACCTTAATCTGGGGGTCATTTGGATGAAATTTGATAGAGAGTCAACATCACATGTAGACAGTGCCATGTGCGGTGTGTTTGGATTTTCTTCGATAACCTATCAGTTTCAGATTCTCACCTTACATCGCATGGACCAAATCCTTTATGGCATGACTCGCAGGGTTGCATATGCCTGTAGGGATTAGTTCTCAGCTGTGCAGGATTGAGTGTCCTTCAACTCATGGCCAACGGCTCCAGGGCTGGGTTAGGCGGGAGATAGCATAGGTTGTAAAAAAATATATATTAGACTTTAAGGTTGTTAATGATTTCAATATCTTTATATGCTATCTACACAATAGAGATGGTAAAAAGATAAAAAGAAAAGGAAACATGATAGAAGAGTTCCACGACAATAAGCCCACTTGTAAACCATCTAAATTATTGAAAAACAATCCCCTCATATAGTGTATAGACCTTAACAGATTTCACTCAAATGACCTAACTTAAGATTGTTAACTTAAAAAAAATTCCAAAATTTTTAAATAAATAAATCATTATTTTTCATATAAATCAATTTGATTTGGGCCCATATCATATTGAGTTATATTTTTCATTGAGAATTAGAGCATTTGTTTTATAGAGTTTATGTTTTTCCAAAGTATGCCCCACTCAAGAGCATCAGCCTAAAATGACCTACATTTCGAGCCTATTTAATTTATTAAGTGGGCTCCACTCAAGAACTTCACTAAATACTCTCTAAACATGGTTGGATGTGGGATAAGGCATTTTCAATAGATGAGATGAGAATGATGACATTGCAGAGATAGATATGACCATAAGATTCGAGAGTTGCTAACTTCACACTATATTTTTCTTTCAACACGCGGCTTCTCTCTACTCCCACCACTTAATACAAAAATTACTTTCTATACACCCCATATTTCCTAAACTACCTTAACCTTTACTCTTTGAACTTCTCTCTACACTCTCTCCCTCTCCCCACTGAACCTACGCATGCCGTCGGCCCTCACATTCTCCCTCTTTCTCTCTCCCTATCCTTATCCATGTCTCTCCCTCTCCCTCTTTCTCCCTCTCGCGGCCCGCCTTACGCTCACCGCCCTCTCCTTCTCTCCCTCTCCCTGCACACCTCCGCCCGCAGACTCCCTCTCTCCCTCCCTCTCTCTCGCTTTCCCTCTCCCCCTCCGGTGGTGTTGTCGGAGGGGACATGGTGGCTGTGGTAGGGGTGGGCTTGGGTGGGTGAGTATAGAAAGAAGTTGGGGGAGATAGAGAGTTTGATACGTGTCCTTTTAGGTAATTTACCACATGGGTATATTGGTCATAAGAAAAATATTGTGTGTTGAAAGAAAAATTAAGTGTGCATTTAGCTTCTCTCTAAGATTCTATCTTTTAGGAAAAGAAATGGTCAATAATACCCTTATTAAGATAAGAATACTTTTGTTACTCTCTAAAATTAATATAGAAAGTTGAGGAGTAGTGAAAGGGAATAAAATAAAAATGCCCAAGCACACTCCTATATTTTCTCAAGATGAAAGGAAAATTGAGTGGGGGCAAGTGCCCTCACTCGAATCCCCTCCATCCATCCTTGTCCTGAAATGCATCCAATTCCAAACGCGGTTGTATACCCCACTCATAATGTGCCTGGTGGGGCTAATCAGTTGCGATGTCTGAGCTAGTGGACCATACTCGTTGTGCTTGTGGAACGATCAACAGAGTGATTGTAGGCCACTAGGTGGCTTTTATTTCAACCGATCAAAAGTAGATTTATCAGTTGGTTGTTTTTGGATGGGAAAAACTAGTTGATAAAAGTGTCAACCTCAATTGTCACCCACCACTTTTTTCTCCTCAGTCACCAGGGCCCTTAGACCGAGCAAGCATAATTGATACTGGCACAATAACGGGCATGTTTACCAACAAATGAAAAATAAATTATATGATCCATTAAAAAAGTTAAATATTGTAAAATCATTTTCAAACACTTACCGACAATAATTTTGTTTTGATAGAGAATAAAACTTTAAAAAGAGACTAAAACAAGAGAAAATTATGAGAGTACCTATTTTTTCAATCCAATACTCTATAGAGTAGAATTGGGCGAGGAGAAATGGGGTAGAAGAGAATAAGGTTTGGAATAAAATGAAGTCATTGCAGGGAGTGAAAAGTAGAAAGAAGGCTTAAGTGGTTACAATTACATATTGGAAGTGGGATAAAAAAGTGAGTGAGTTATATAGTATGGGTAGAACTTCCGGTCAAAATTAGAAGTTATGGTCAAAACTAACTTCAAAACCCTCCACTTTAATATAGTATAATTTGTGGGCAACATTTCGGAGATATTATATTTAAGTTAACATTCTATTGAGGATGGGAACCATGTCCAAGATTTCATTTGTTCATCTTCTCTCATTTTCTGCGCTTCTCACAGTGGAATAATGTCTTTATGTTTTTTATGCAAGGCTGCTTAGGATGTCTTCCTCTTTGATAGGTCTGAGTATAATTTAAAATATATATATATTTTTATAAAAAGAATCTCATACGTAAAGATTTTTTCTTTTATGAAAAATCAGCCTTAAACAATGATTGTATTGATTATGAAAATACAGAATTGACAGATTAGTTTGTAGTACATTTCTTAATAGAATTATCCCCATGGCTATATGGTTAATGGTGTAACGATATCGTTATCCACCTTACACTGATTTTGCAGATATCCTGCCAAGTAGAAATGATGTTTTAGTTTCTCCATTTCCATTTTCAATGAGGCTTGGTTGAATATTGAAAACCAAAGAAGAAATATATGCTTGAAAAGGATAAATGCATCAAGTTTTTCGAGATAATACATGTTCTAAGGGGGTGATTGGGTAAATGCATAATATAATATTAACATGTTTAAATATTGTAAGATTTCATTATCATAGACCAAAATAGTGTCATATTATTATCCTATGTCACTTATGGTGTTTGGCAATTCTCACAAATTTTAATGTACCTTTGAAGTTTTGGCAATTTATAAAAAACTCACATGATGAAGTACCGAATAAGAGATGGAATGAAAGTAATCAATTGACGCAATGCAAGACCCAAAAATTAGTAATCACATGCGTTAATAATCATGGTAGGACCCATCTATTATTAAAAAATCACAGGATTAAAACCTTGAGATCCAAGTAATATTGTTTAATTAAGGTAGGTCCACCAATAATCATAGTGTAATGCATCTAACGGTGATTATCACAAATGGGCTTATCTAGTGGGACCATAAATGTCTTCTCTTGAACAATTGCCTCGTGATTTACACCATCTTTGCTTGGATTTTCCTTGGCAGATCACATATTAAGAATAAGCAGAAGAAACTCATCATTTCAAAGAAAATGAAGCAATTTTGGTTGTAGTCCACGAGGAAGAAAACGCTTTAGCAATGGAATTAGTTATACGTTAATTAGTTTGTGTTATTCACATACCCTTATTATAATTAATCTTATGATGGTGCAATTTTTAGTAATTGCTATCATTAGTTTCTACGAAATCTATTTTCATAGTGATTTTACTTCTGTAAAAAATGAATACTGAAGATTTCATATTTTTGTTTCATTTTCTATGGTCTTCAGTTTTCAATGTTTTGGTGGCAAAATATTATCCACGGTGGAAATTTTTTTTTTTTTTTTTTCAATCTGCAAAAAAAATGGCTTTCTAACTAAGGAATGAATTTGCTTTTGTGAAAAGGTCTCTCAGTAATACCAAAGATGGCTTGGTAGGGTGTTCTCTCTCCCTATCTAATTGTCAAAAGATGTCGGCAGTCTTGAGAGAATAGTAAACGCAAGTGGCCGAGGGAAGACATTGACTTGTTGACTTGGGAAGGAAAAAGGCTTGGAGTTGCCATGCAAATTCTATAATTGCTTGTCTGGAAAAGAGAAATCTGATAGGGCAATTAAATTGCTTAAAAAAAAAAAAAAATACCAGCATAAGTGTAGCTTGGCTTATTTTTATTTTTTACATTTGCTTAATCAGAAGCATGGGTGTAACTTGGCTTATTTTTATTTTTTATATTTGCTTAATCGAAAATATTATATTAATACAAGGCATTGAAGAAGACCCACAAAAAGAATACAAGCATCACAATGATGCAAAACAAGAGGCCTAGCTCCTAAGAAAGCAGAGCATTGGCTGGGGAGCGAAAATAGAACAAGAAGTTTCAGAGTATAAGATGCCTATAACAGGAGAAACTGAGGGAGATTAGCAGAATTTGCCATGTAAAAAATACATTACATTTTGTAAAGGTCACGGCCTAGAAAATACAATAGGGCGTTTGATAAGCCATCTACCAAGAATGGACATTATTTGACATTCTTAAGCATTAGATTCTTACCTTTGAATTTGTGTTCGACCATTGCCTTGGATCGAACAACTAGTAATGTAAGGGTATTTTTTATAAGGTGGCATTTTTTTGGATGGCTAATCAACAATTGTATCTTGTATTTCACATGACAGTGGGTATACCACAACATGCCATGTAGCCATTGTGGTAACAGTTTGCAATTAATGCTAGAACTTGACGAGCTACGATGAAAATCTTAAGATAAATGAACTCAACATTGTATGGAATTGGGGCAGTTGGCATAACTTGTCATGTTTTGGTGCTAAGCACAACTCGCCGCAATAGGAAATATGAGGCAAAGTGTGGGATATATAAGGATGGAAATGCATCAGATTGGGTTGGTTCATGCTAAATTGAGCATTATGAGTGCTGTGTAAAGGCTCAATCCAAACTTGCCCCATTCATTAATTTGGTTGAAAATGTTAAACGGTCACTTAATTCTTAAGTAAAACTAAGGTTGGTTGGCAGATCATACTTCAATTGGTCATTTTGGGTTGGCTTTATATATAAAATTGGCAGGTCAAATTGTAAGAATTGACTTATATATTCTAAATCCAACTTATTTGTTAATCTGTTCAAAATGTTGGACCCGAACGCTGAATTAACTAATTGGAATGATCATTTAGATCAAGAATCTCCACTGATATTTTCCCGAGAGCATGGATCAGCCAGAAAAAGTAGGAGTGATATTGTATATAGGAATGAGCATTTATCTTATGTTCATAACTATTAGAGGAATCCCTCTAATAGTTTCAATGGAGAATCCACATCAGGTGGAGAAAATGCAGTGTGCAGTGTGTTATGATCTTCTTCTAGCATCCATCATTTTCTAATTCCAACCTTAATTTAGAAATTCCATGAAAACAGTACATTCATTTGGAGCTGTTTGGATTTTCTATAGCCATGGGGTTCCACTCCCTCCCTCACGATAAGTAGGAGCGAGGACACTCCAAAGATCCAAACTCAAAGATAGTGTGAAGTTTCTTGGGCATGATCCGGTCTAGAGATGGACCTGCCCTACATTTCCACCTAAACATATACGTTACAAGGTGGTGTCGATCCATGAATAAATGTGCACTTGGGACCCAGATGGTAGGCCCCACCCATTAAGGTACATGGGCCTAACCCATTTAGTCTGAATCCTATGCGTCCTTGAGTGGAATGATTGGAGCTCTGATGTGGCCCACCTATTGAAAATCCAAGCTACTAAAAATGAACGCCTTCTCCATGTATTTGACCTCAAATTTTACTCTAATAAGAGTTTATCTTTTATCATATGATTAGTAGCATAATTCAAGGGGAGGACGTTCGTTTTTAGGGACTCGGGCTTTCAACAGATAAGCCCCTACCTTGGAGTTCCACTTATTAATATCATAATCCTTTTGAGTACGACACTCAAACGACCTTGAATCAAACCCATTATGTATATGGTAGACCAAAATACTAATTGTGTGCCACTCGGTGTTTATTTCAACCTACATAAATTCGCACCGTGAGGAATAGCCTAATGGAGTCTCAACTCCAATTGAAGTAAAATTTTGAGATAACCGAAGACATTTATGTTGAGCAATTTAAAAATTAAATAAGCTGACCCAACTGTTAATGGATGTGAATTAGGCATCTAATATATGGCTTTTTTGAGCAAGGGGAATGAAACGCCAAGCAAGTCCACTTATTGAAAATTTGGACTAATAAAAATGAACACCCTCCTCTTGTTTGAGACGTATTCAGATTTTTATCCAATGAGTTGGTCCCACTATAAGATTGATCATATAGTGAATCATGTGATTAATGCATTTTTTTTAATAATACATAAGAGTGTGAGAATTATATTACCAATTATATGGTCATTTTTATGAAGGGGCCAACTCTAGTAGAATAAAACTTGTTTGCATCACATTCGAGGGAACGATGTTCATGCAATAGTTGAAATCTTCAATAATTGGGCCCAATTGTTGAATTCTACTCTCCAGTATGTTTGTTGTTTAGAAAGTAGAGAAGCAAAGCCAAAATGCTTTCCTTTTTTATCAGCACACGCACAGGACACATCCAACGAGCATTATCAAGATAAGACATTATGAGCCGGAGTGTGCTGTCACTGCTGTGTGCATTGAAGACCATCAAGATCTGTGAAGACTATCTAAGAGCTGCCCTAAGACTATCTAAGAGCTGCCCTGGGAAGTTTTTGATATGATTCAGTAGATTCTATCCATGAATAAGAATACTGAAAGACATACAATATTCTCCATGTTAGAAAACTCTGCACACTGAAATCTTTTTAAATACAGAGGGAAGGGAAAAAAGCAAGTCAAAAGAAAGAATGCCCTGCCTCTTTTCCCATTTCTTTGTCTCATTTTAATTTCTCTTCTCAAAGGATTCTAAGTTTGATTAGGTGTCTGAGTTTTGGACTAATGAGGTTAAGCTGATGAAACCATGTCTATTGGGGATATGGTTTTGATATAACGATAACTTAGAAAAATCATGTTTATTGGCATTCATGGGCTTCTCTGTTGCTCCCAGGCTTTTCATTCCAACATTTCTATAAGTACTGGCCTCCCCTCTCCTCTTCTTCTGGTTTCCTAGAAACTACAACTGGCTGAAGGAGAAATGATGAAAAAGAACCGCTAGGAAGAGACACCAGGAAAAGAACCACAGAAAACCTCTCAGCTCACCAATGAGAGCTAACTGAAGCAGTGAGCCGAAAAGGAGAGCAATGGACCAGAAGCTATTAAGCAACAGAGCAAATGCATAAGCAGTGGAGCCATTGAACAGTTACCAATATCAGATGACCAAAATACAACATTTTCCTAGTGAAGTTAGTGAGGTGGGGTCAAGAGGATTTGGCGCTCCGCTGAATTTTCTTTCCGTGAGAAAGGAATTATGCATTCCTACCCATCCCTCGGGAAATCAAAATCCACTCTATCAAAAAAAAAAAAAAATTTAATTTTTTCTTTTTTCCATGAGAAAAATATGTGGCACCAAACAATGGAACAGTGTGCTACACAGAAGATTAGATTGATTTTCCTATTTGTGGAAGAATCCTCTCTCAGCACAAACACATTCTAGAACTTTGTTAAGAGGCCAAAATGCTGTTTTCACTTGAATACATTCTCAAATTGACATGCGTCAGCTTTGTAATTCAAAGCCAAACAACTCAATGTATCTCACCACAGGAACCATATTTTATTACTTTTCATCGTCATCAGCCACCATAATAAAATTAGAGTTATCTAATCATAACAATTGAAAGCAGTTATCTCCTCCTCATCATCATCATCACAAGTTATTACACAACAATTTAAAGGAGTTATCTCATCATCATTACAAGTAATTATCAATAAGGTGTATATAAAAATGACAAAGACTGAAAAACTAAAGCCATTGGTTTACTGTTTGATCATTTTTGCATTGAGTACAACTCTCACATTTTAAGGGTCTAGAATATGTGATCCATATGAGAACCTACAAAATGTATATACACAATCTCAAACATAGAACTGTTAAGGGAAGGGCTATTTGTCGGTTTGGGAAAGCTAACTTAAAGACCAATGTCTATGATCTGATCATCAAAACACCAAGACAACACTTACGGGTTGCCCATGGAGGATTTCTTAGGATATGATTTTCTCACATTTATGTCACCTCATCAGCACTCTCCATGACTAAATCATGGGGCCCAATTGAACATATTCAAGTCATGGGAATGAATCCGGATCCCCTGTTTCGCCCAAACAGGGGATCCCTGTTTGGGCCAATCCGCATGGGACAAGAGAATGAGTGTGCCTCATTTAGTTGGTACAAAATAAACCCAACCCTGAAAAAAAAAATACAGTAAAGAACACTCCACAGCAAAATCAAGTCCAAATCCCAAAGTGTGGTGAAAGTTGCATCTAGTCTCATGCTCCAAAAGTTGCTCCAATATTCCTGCATGGCACGCCAATAATCCATCAGAAACAACACACATCGAATAAGAGAAAAATAAAAAGGCTAATGCCATAGTTGACATGTATTAGTAAAAAAGGCTATGAAGTTTCTTCAAATAACAGGTAAGTAATCAAATAATTGTAACATTATATTTACATTTCTTTTTCTGCTCTGGTTTTACTCTTTTCTCCATAAGAATGTCAGCCATCATCCACCCAAAAACAGTAGTACTTTCTCATCTACTATTCTAACAGCAACATGTTCAATCACTCAGCATGCATGCTCTTCTAGAAGGAACACTGGAGTGGCAAGATTTCCTTAACTCATCATCAAATGGCAACTGACCACTTTCTGTGATAAGTGCATGCGCTGCTATGACCTATGCAGGCTGATACATTTTGGGTCTCCTCCAATCAAGCTTGTTGCTTTGCAGTGCCTTCTGGAGTTGCTCACGAAAATCTCAGATCAGGGAAAGAACAAAGTCGATGAGCTTAATTGCTTTGTAAGGTACCTCCAGTCTATGGCAGCGGTACTGCAAGACCTTGTTTTCTGTGGGGATAATGAAGTAGCCATGAACTGTGGGTTATAATTATCCACAATTTTAGGGTCGGAGAAGAGAGCGATGGAAGGAGATCGGTGGTTTAGGCTGCCCATGGAAGAGTTGCCATTGTCATTATCAGCTCCTGGTTTGGCATCTAAATCATTCACAAATCCATGGTTTGCTCATTTCTGAAGAATGGTTTGCTCGTTTCTTCTATCCAGACTTGGACCTTCCCTTTGGCAATTTGAGGGAAGAGTGCTCTGGATAGAAAATTAGGAAATTATCCTGAAATATACCAACATATTCATAAAATAATGAGACTGGTGAGTGGTGCAAATCAAGTTTTGTATAGAGATGGAGCATAGCTAGAACAATAAACTACAGACAAATACATTTCCTTGCAAAGTAATGAGCGGTAAAATAAAAAAGGAAGGACACTATTGTAGGATGGACTAGTTGTTCATTCATTTAGATTTTTAGTATATATTTATTGAAGAGACGGCTTAGAGTTTCATATAAAAATATACCATTCAATGCATCTCTTGTGAGCATGCAAGACATTTGACTGAGTTGCTTGATCTGCCACAACAGCTCTCCCATCAGCATAATGCATCATCAGCCCTGTTGCGTGGAGTTCCCATAAAGGAACAATCAGTGAGTTCAACTGTAAACCATGAAATATATGTGAATAATCAGTGAGTTCAAATCTTTGACTTGGAGAAAACAAATCATTATCGAAGTAATGAAATGGGGGCTGGAAAAGTAATATTCACGCAACAGAAAGAAAACTTCAAAAGATATAGTTGAGAAATCAAAGAAACATGGAACATAATGATATCATTGTCTTAGAGACAAATTAGCGCCCTGCAAAATGACTCAAAGCAGTCAGGTAATCAGCTTACTGCCCCTGCAGTATAATAGCTGTCCCATGAGTGCATGTAAATGTTTAATTTTGCCCACAAATATAACGTTAGTCCACCAGCATTCTCAAAGACAATAAAGAATGAATGAAATATAATAAAGCCAAATTCATCTAACTAAAGCAAATGATTTTCAAAGAATCTAACACACACACAAAAAAAAAAAAAAGGCAAACTTAGATCTTATTCTTACCTATAAAGAGTAATTAGTAGTGCATATGCCACAGAACTCTTTTTGTGGTAAGTAGCGCTTAGACCCTTCGTCTTCTTCCCTAAAAAAATAGGTAAGCAATATAATTTTAGAAAAACTAAAGTAAAAAAAGAAAAGCATACAGCGATTGCAGGGATTTCAAAGTCTCAAATGAGTTCAGCATTTTCCTATTGTCCTCCATTCAGATACCTTTTTGCATGGGTTGTTCAGATTCAGTAGCATCCAAGTGCATGCGGAAAAAACCTTGCATATGCTTCAGGGTCCTTAATTATGGTTTTAGAAGTGGACCGAGGTCCAATGTTTGCGACCACCCCTGCATGGATGTACTTGGGTCGGACCCCTGATGCAATTTAAATATTAACTTCCTCAGATATGATAGCAAATCCATTCCCACTGCCATGGATAATTAGTTTGGAGCAATTTTCTGCTGGAAATATAAAGTAGCTCATTGCATGTAAAGCCAAATCAATAATGGTACTGATATGAAGTCAAACCAGAAGTATTCAAGGAAGCGCGCAACAGACTGCACAGTGTCCCTAAAATCTTCAGTTCTGTCCCAACTGCTCACCACCCCTTTAATATGCAGAAACAAAAAATTTAGAAAATCAGTACTCTAAATGCATGGGAGCTAGATGTTTGTGTACACGTTGAAAGCAATTTTACATTCAGGAGAGAAAATAGCACGTGCCAATCAAGAAAAGACACACACACATACACACAAATTCTGCCTTCAAGTATGCAAGCAACATGAACCAGTATAAAGTATCCTCCTAGTCATCCTTTCCAGCATTTACCTATGAAATGGAATGTGAGAAAGTGTTAAGAATGTAAAATCCTTAATTGAGATTGACAAACAATAACCACATGTACATTAAAGAATCAAGATACTTGAAAAACCCATAATCTACTTACTCCAGTCTTTTAAACATATGAGCCAGTAGACCATGACCAGAGCATAAGACAATCACAGGCATAGAAATAATAGCTTCAGCTCTGACCTCTTCAGCTTCATCATAGAAAGCCAAATCCAAAAGTTCGAGAAGATTCTCAGTTTTTAGTTTAGTCCCAACCTTGGTGGCAACTTGAACAGAGAGACACCTTGTCCTCCAAAGAGAATGAACTTGAGACACTGGAAGGGAATGAGTCCATGGAAGTTTTAGCACAGTATATAAAAGATTCGTGCGCCTAGGCAACTCACAACCTAAGGTCTCTGCACCATTCATGCAACCATCACCATCATCTTTGAAAAGCCATATTGTCACAGGAAGAGAACCTGCATGGAGTTGAGTCTAGATTCTTTGACGGTGTAGTATCACAAAGATAAGATAGGAATATAACATGGTCAATCAAGATACTATTTCAGCCAATATACTATAGACCCACATTCTACAGATACAAGGACCTTGGTGGGAGATACCTCTGAAAAGAATCTTCCCCATTGGAAGGGTCCTAAATAACAAATTAGCCCCAATTAAATGTTGGCCCTGTAATTATCAATTTTATCAGATGGCTATAAATAATATAGAGGATATTATGAGGCATGATCAATTCATGATGGGGCTCTCTAGGTCAACAGCTTACATTTCCAATTGTAGCCCTACCTATACAAGGGATGGGTTGAAGAAACAACACAGTTTGCTTCAATCGAGCAGCATTTAGTATGTGGTAAAGGAATAGATAGCCCTAGGAATGCTAATGCATTCATATAATTAGTTCCAGACCATCCATGCGCAGCCACTTCCGGTGAGGAATGCAACTCATTCATCAGATGGCATTGTCCTAAGACAAAAATCAGGCTGACCTCTCATAAAGCAGACCACACATGTACAATGCAAATGGAAAGCTATAAAGAATCCCTAAAGGTTCTCCATCCAATGCACTTAGCAGCCTCAATCAGACAAAGTAGTCCAACCACCTAAGTTTTTGGACAAGCAGGACATAGTTCTGCATGTACGGAATTTTAGATGAGGTGTGGCCGTGTGTGGAGCTACACATGGCTTAGTAAACCTTGTTGCTAAGAAGCCAGGTAGATTGCTTACTGCGGAGAAGTAAAATGTTGTCAGTTGCTTCTAAATAGATGGATAAATCGAATGTGAGTATATTGCTTCTCTTTGCCTGCAAAATAAGATTATCAACTAATATAAAACAGATGGAAAAGAAGAAACATTTTATCGCAGGAATTGAATAATTGCTATAATACTACAGAAAGCTTATGCAAACCTGCTCACATATCCAAGGCATCCATGCATTTGTTGAAAGATGCTACTAGATAAAGTGCTCTGTGGATAGTTGCAGAAGACAATACAAAGTACACTAAGAGCCACTAGTGCAGTTTTCTGACTTAAAGTAGAAGCTTTAGAGTCACATGGTTTGTAAAGGCCAACAAATGACACAAGTAGCCCTCTCATATAACCTGCATACTCCTTGTCCTGTCTGTGTAAAGATTTACAACCAAAATGAGCAAAAGCATTGGAAGCTAATGTCTCCACATGTCTTCTGGCGCTTACTCTTCGAATTGTCAGTGTCCTGAGCGGGCCGCTTCTCTCCAAGAAACTGATTTAGAGCTAGTTCCTTACATGCAGACATACAAATCTAACATCAGAAACTGATTCTTAAGCTGGAAACAGAGAAATTAGTAGATCCATGAAAACATACCGATTTCCAGGCAGATGAGATGAGTTGAAAATAGCTGTAACTCTGCTGCTCAACCCTTAAACACTAGTTTCCTGCACAACAAAAGCATATTTCATTGTTAAAAATTCTACTTTCCTGTAGGTGCATTTCAGCATACCTGTAGCACTTAGAAAAGGAATTTGCTGTTGTGACTTTGTGCCTTTTAACAAAGACAGTAACATGTATTATCAGAGAATCCATGTCCTTCAGCTTAGATGGCAGTAACATGAATGCATTATCAGCAAAACTCAGAACCTGAAAACATCAGACAACACTCCTTAGGCATTCTCCATCCCTTTAGGCAGCCATTTCAAGCTCAACAGCACCCATATTTCCAGCCACTGCAGGAAGGAATGTGCTCAGAACTAACCAGTCATGAAATGTATCAGACAGCCTAAGAAGAGGGGACCAAGGAAAGAAAAAAAAATACATCTGAAAATAATATAAAGAAAGAAAAAGAAACTCTAGATCACAGAAATGAGAGAAAGCAAGAGAACAAAGTTTACCAAACAGCAATAGAATGGAAAACTGTATGGATACATAAGGTTACCAAAAAGCACAGCTCAGAAAACTAAACAAAGTTTAACAGGATTTAGCCCAAATGGAGCAATAGAACAAAAGGCACAAATAGCACAACCCATACTATAGATGATCAGAGTTTTGTTAAATGCCCTTTCCCTAAGTCTCGTCAGTGAATGTGACAAACGCCTTAGGCCATGCTACTAAGGATCCATTTCCAACTTCGCCCAAAGTTGAATGATAACCATCTGAATAGGGCAGTGCAACATCTCCTTTGTTAATGACATCAACCGTAACCTTGTATGCATGTTCCGGAAGAGCTTTACAATGAATACGTTGGGTCCCATTCCCGATATGAGCCCTTCCAATAGCGACAACCTCTTGACTCCAAGTCATCAATTTGCACGGCCACTCTCTCGTTTGAAGGCTTATCACCCACTCTTGTGTTGGAAACTGCAACCGACTCGTCGTCTTCGGTGGGAACAAAGCACTCGATTGGGACCCCGAATGCATGCATATCTATAATATTGCTTCAAAGCACTTGTTATTCTTTCAATACAAGTATAAAACATCTAATATTATTAAAGACTTTTAAAAAGAATCCAATAATTTCGACTTTTCGTCAATCATTTGTTTTATACCACCCAGTTCTTGGGATGTTTTTTTTGTTCTTCCAAGTATGTGGCCTACTTGGGACTCCAGATTTTTAATTGAGGACGATTGCTCGATAACTTTCTTTTCCTTGAGAGTTAGTTTTTCAACTGTTGGAATGGACTCTATGACTTGACTTATTGATACGACAGTCCCAACACCTCGAACACGGCCCTTGGTATCAACACCAAATACCTGAGTCAATGGATCATTGAGGATGTCGTGGGAATCTAGTGTATCTTGGTTGGACAAGAGTTCTTTTACTCTTTCATGTCGATTACTTGCAATCATCAGTTAAGTAAAGTTTCAAGTTGTTTTCTGCTATATTAATTGAAGTATAAGATAGGGAACTAACCGTATGTGAGGACACGCTACTAGGTACAGTACCATCTTTCCTTGTATGGGCTTCTATCCACACTTCAGCCCTAGTAGGCCGGGGGTCACCCTCCTTCTTTTGGCATTTCTATGTTTGTACAAATTTCAGATTGTCAATTTTTAAGTGACGAAGCAATATGACATATTTTATATATGTATGCCAATACTCACCATTTTCTCCTCCAGTCTTGCGTGGCCATATCTGCCACTCGTATGGTAAATGTTAAGTTTTTTCCTCTCTGTATTTTTTTTTTCTTTCTATTGTTTTGGGACTCAAATTATCTTCGATAAATGCCTCCCAATCTTCAGGTCTAACTCCTGGAGGACGATTATTCAATTTATCTTCAGCAATTGCATGAGCATCAAGGTATTTTGATCTCAATTTTGTCTTGTACTTTCTCATCATACCGCACGTGCTCTTAAGGCATTTAGCGTTATAAGATTGAGGAACAACATAGTCATCCTGAAAAAAAAAAAAATGATTTCCTTTTAAGATCACAAACTAAGTATTTGATAAGATAAACATTGCATCCATTTCTACTGGAGATATGCTAAGATTTCATACCTAGACGAGTTTCCATAGTTCATCTTTTAGGTTCTTAGGCACCGAACGCCAGTCCTTAATGGAAATAGTATCAACGGTGCGAATAATCTCACCACACCTTAAGGCCAGTTGGGTTGAATACTCGCCCACAGGTAGCCCAAATGCATTTAAGGTGATCACTGGCTTTTGTTTTGACAAGGAGGATGTTTCTAACAAATAGAGAAAATGATCGTTATATAAAACAAATACTATTCAAATTAAACCATGAAACCATTTAAATGAAGAAGTAGACTTTTCTAACCTGCATTCAATGATCTTGCACTATTTTCCCCCGGCAGTAGAGCACATGTGTATCAAATGATGCCTCGGATTGGAAAATATGTTTCGTTCAAAGCCAGCCTCTTTGCTGGATCACAACTTAACTATTTACTCTCAATGCATAAACTGAAATTAGTATTGACCTCTTATAACTCATGGTCCAAGTTCTAAAAATGCGAAAAACATGAAACTAATATCACTTTTCAGGTGCCCAAGGCTTGATTCAGAATCAACATTTTGAGCAAAAAAGCACCATTTTGAACAAATCAGTCAACACACAATTTTACGATTTGGATGGGTATAAAGTAGAATCATCAATCATTTAAACCAGTTTGGATGTACCCATATTCATAAATGCTTTAATTTAAAAGGGAATCAAGAAAACTTATTAAAAGAAGTCATATAAGCAATTTATAAACCACTACTTCAATATATAATTTGACAAGATTCAAATAGAGCATACTAAAAATGCACCTATCCATGCAATCAGACTTATTAAACTAGAGATTTCAAAGGTTCTCTTGTAAATGTTAACCAGAAATCAACTTCGGTCGGAAATCCCTCAATTGGTAAACAACTTCAGTTGTATGAAGAATCCCTCAATTGGTAAACAACTTCGGATGTACAATTTCAAAGCTAGCAAGATGAAATCTAAATGTTTTAAATTACCATTTTACCCATACGTACATTTCTATGTTGTTCACCATACATTGTGAACTTTTCACATTATCACAAGCATGGCAGCACATAAAAGATCATTGGACCCCACTTATATTATATGCAGATTGCTAAGAGTACTGAAATTTGAAGGCCATCTCGTTAAGTTAAACTGACACATAATTAAAACCATTATATTGGAGACCTAGAGTTTATTTATTTTTTAAGTGATATCATTTAGAAGCCCTAGGAAAAACTTGGCCACTTGGTGTTAATTACCATCCAAATTGATGAATCGGATGGATGCCACATAACACCACTATATTCTTTCGGTCAAGAATGCCAAGTCATTTGCTCGGCTATCCATGGAACACTACACAACAAAGTAAAAAACTATTAGTTATTGATTGTAATACACAATGGAAAATAGGATGACATGGAAACTATAACTAACCTTGAAATCTAACCTGTATAGTCTCTGCAATCTTGGTGTCAAAGGAAAATATCTCAAAACCTTTAATGGAACTTTAACACTTCTTCTCTTTTTTTCTTTTTTTTTGCCAAGTAATCCAACCTCCACCTAGATGTATGACAAATTGGGCAATTTTGTCTATCTTTATACTCTTTATAATAGAGAATACAATCATTTGGGCACGCATGTATGGATTCGTAGGTCATTCCAAATGAGATGATCATCTTCTTAGCTTAATATGTGCTTTCTGGTAACGTATTTCCTACCGGTAGCAGCTTCTTCACTAATTTAAGGAGATCATTAAAACTATTGTCGGACCAACCATTTTGTGCCTTTAAACTGTACAACTCAATAGTAGATGACAATTTTGTGAGTTCCCTAGGACAAGAAGTATACGAAGACTGTCTTGCATCATCGAATAAAGACTTGTATTTTCCCGTTTCAGGGTCTTCATGCCCTTTAAACTCTAGGGAGTCTTCATGAAAATCTTCATTCCTTACGAGATCTTCCATGAGAGAATCAACATGTTCACCAATTCTCCCAAACGCATCATTTACAAGTTCCTCCATTCTAGGATACGCATCATCGAGCTGATCAACAACTTCCGATATTGATGGTTTCTCATCAATAGCTGCAAGACTTTCTCCATGGAAAAACCAATGTGTGTACGACTTATCCATACCGTTGATGAGTAAATGCTCATGGATCAATTCAAGGGCGGTCATTCCATGCCCATTTCGACATTTAGCACATGGACAAGGAAAATGCTTAAATCCACCACCATTTTTCTTTGTAAACTCAATGACATGCATAGGTCCATCCAAATACTCTGGACTTGATCTATGTTTGGTCATCCATTCTTTGTTTCCTAGTGACGACATTCCACAATTAATGAGGTAATATACTACTATTAATGAAGCATGGTCACAGACACAAGCATATTTCAAGTGAACTATTTAATTTAATAATTACAGTAAATGAAATTTAGGAAAAGAAATTTATCAAATGAATCAGGTGAATGGAGCCAGGCATACCAATGAATGTGTTTTCTTAAAGACGATGATTTTCAAACTACACATAGGTGGATTCAATGGAAAAACACTAGAAATTACAATGATTTTCTTTGTAATCTCTCAATGAAGAGTTTCTGCTTCATTTATTGGTGATTTTAAATCAGTCAATTATAGGTTGCACTCCAATTGCAATGAACTTTGGAGGATTGTTCATTTCCATGGGGGTGGGAAGGGGGAGCATGTGGTAACCTAGTTGAATTGATCACAGGTGGGCCCATTCAAATATTTTAAATAGTGGTGGCTAAAAGTAAGTTCAAATTGGAAATTTAGGGTTTCCACAAAAAAATATGAGAAAAATCAGAGCCAATAAGTGAAGGACTAATGTAGAAAATTATGACATAAAAAGGAAACTGAGAAGAGCATCCCTAAAAAGAAAGGCCCCCACCATTTTGGCGGCGAAGCCTCTCATTTCAGTCCATGTTTAATGTTTGTGGAGGACGAAACGAATTCTTCAAACCTAAACCCCACTAATAATAGAGAGTTCACTCACAGTAACCAGGCAGTTATTTCCTGCCCAAATGTGGTGCTCAGTTTTCAGTCACTGCTGTACTGACAGTGCTGCACCATCATGATTTGGTTAATGACACTTGTGGAATTAGGTTTTGTTCATCTGAAGCTTTCTGTCTCCGGAAAAGAAAAACATTACACTGAAAGTTTGTTGATTGGTATAGGACAGTGAATTCAGAATGTAGGAAATCAGTACATGTGGAACATGTTACTGGAAAAAACTTCAATGTAAGGGCCATTTTATTCCTTTGTAATTAGTATGTTATAGTGAGAAAAATTGAATAGTAGAAGTAAATGTATGCAACACTACTCAACTTCTAATGAATTAAAAATACTTATCATTCGAGTACAAGACAAATTCCATTGCCTATCAACACGCCCCACACGCACAAACAAAAAGAAGAAGTAACAAGAAAACAGGAAAAGAGAAGAAAATGCAGAAGATTCTGTAAAAAGACATTTCAAAAAAGAGTGCTGTGAAGAAAGAGGTGAAAGCTGATGGGTCAAGGATAGATATCTTACTGTGCTTTTGAATTGAAAGAAGTCACTTGTGCTTATACTGGATGATAGGATCCAGCTATAAAAGAGGTGCTTGTCAAGCCTTCTTTGCGAACTTGCAGATGTTATCCTCAACCTAAGAAGAAGATTTCCAAGGATCGAAATAAGATTAAAAAGATAAAAGAGTATATCTCTGAATGCACTAGTGGCAAAATCATAATTTCTTGTCCTCGCAGTATTGGAAAATTGTGCTTCATTTGCAAGCATGAGTTTTACCCAAATTATATTTCTCCAATTCTGGTCTATTCTGCTTCTCCATTGACACATGAAAGGACAAAACATACTGTAGCAATTATCATTGATTCATTTCGTCCAGAAGAAAGTTTCACCCAATCTCATTCGAGCGATTTATGCGAATTTAGAGAATCAATTAAGTTGATTTATTTACAAAGGCCCTTGGACAGCCTAGAAGTGCTGAATTGTGAAGCCAGCTGGGTCTTTATGACATTCTTGGACCCAGCTTGAGGAATGTTGAAACTCTAAAGTATTTTTATTAATTATACATGTTTTAATATGCTGGGCTGTATGCAAATACTGGGTTTGCAAAATTGTAAATTTGTAATTAGTTTCCCTGTTTTTCATTAATATTTTTAGTTGTGTGTTAAGGAATAATACACGACGAATCCCCTACCCTCAATCATGCTCATTTCTTTCTTTCTTTCTTCCCTTTCTTTCCCTCTCTAGGAGTACAAAGAAGATTTACAACCATGACATGGTGAGTTCGAGGCATGTTACCAGTAAGAAAAAAAGGAAGAAGAAAGAAGAATAGAGGTTCTGGTAAAGAAACAACTTCCTTATTTGAAGTCTCTATTTGAAGAACTAAGTTAGAGTAGACTAACTTAGTCATGCACAACTCACAAGCATAATGCAGATTTAGAAAGAAGCAAGATCCAATATCATAGGAGTGTCAACGGACAATCAATCACACAGATATAGGGAATGCAACAGAAACTATTACAAAGAGTGTACCTCTTTATCGTTTGCCTAGAGTGCTCTATAAGCATAATCAGAAAATACCATCTCAAAAATAATCATTACCAAAAGACTTCGACCAAGAAAGTAACTGGGCATGAAACCCATCTCAGAAAATACCAAAACGAAATCATTCTACCGAAAGAATCCAAACCAAAACGTATATTTTTTTCTTATAATTAAATCATAGATTAAGGGGAAAAGGATCTCTTACAGTTACTTAGGAGCACTTCTATTATACTGTTGGGACGAGACAGTGTTGCAAGTTTCGACCCCTGTAAAGGACAGAAGTGAGAATATTAAGTGTAAGGTGCTTTAAAAGAATTTCCTATCTAAGTTTCTTAAAAAGAAGAATATATGACTTTGTAAACATGACATCAACTCAGATTAACTAAAAGATACAATCTACTCTGAAGTATTGCTTGTGGAAAAGTTATTTTACCTCACAACAGTGATAATTAGGACCAGAAAGCTGGGTGGAATAGAATGTCAATATTCTGAGAGTTTGCGAAGCCTGTAATAAACAAACTTAATATCAAAGGCCAGCTGACTGACTTGTGGGGAGATAGGAAATGATATGAACTTCCCCACCAATAATTTTAACCTTCATTTGTTAATTGCTAAGTTAATTAGCAACCACTATGAAATCAATTAAGCTATAACAATATGCACAAATGCTGGCCAGCGAAAATCAATTTGCACTCACAACTAGAAATGCCAGAACCCTGCGCCAAAGCAGGACTGTGTAGAACCTTTTACTTTGGAATATAAATGGATGAAAAGTCCACTGCGGAAGAATAGTCCACTGCAGCAGAATATACACAAATATCAGAATATACAACCCAATTAGAAGTCTTAGATGAACAGGGATCACTGTAAGTTCACGACTGCTTCATTCAACCATAAGAAAGAAGGAAAAACACAGAGTATTATTGCCAGCATGGAGAATGCCCACAACAAAAATGAAGTTGTAAAGCATGTTACAAGGGCCACTGACCCCACTAGACACAAAGGGATGCCAGAGGATTAGCCATCTAACAAGAACACCAATTTTAGGCAACCAATAAATGGAAAATAATGTATTGGTTCGTAAAATTCAAAGCTTTCAATGTTGAGGCCAAGGCACCAACAGGTAGAGAATCCAAGGTTTTACTATTGGCCTAAGTTTTGCAGTGCAACAACAGACTCTAAAGAAACAAGATTTTAAACAAAGATAAAAGGTGTGGCAAGACCATTCAACTCTTTTTTACCCCTCGTCTCAAAAGAAGTTCCTGTCAGTTATTGTAAATGTCCTCAGTTGGTTCTTCTATTTGGATTCTTAATAAGAATTTGCTTTAAACTGTTTGAAGTGCCTGAATATCTCAAAAGAAAGACACTATATTGGGACTATCCATGCCTTCATAGTAAACACCAAATGGCCAGCCTTTTCTAGTATTGTCTTTTCAATTTTGTATACTTCCTTTTAAAATAAAGGAATGATTTTCAATTTATTACCCAAATAAAGGAAGAAAAAGAGAGGTCAGGTGAGCAGAATAGAAGCCACATTTAAAACAAGAAACCTGCTCTACAGTCCACAGTATATGTTCTTTAGTACATCTTTGGTAAATTTCTTTAATAGTGATCATACCAACCTCTAGATGGACGAAAAACGAATTGAAAAGGAAACTACGGTAGGAAGGTATGTAAAAAAATTCCACATCTGAAGTGGTTCCAGCAAGTGTTACCATGGAGAATTTGTTGTTACTTCAAAAAAAAACAGAGAGACTGAAATTCAAGTGTCTCTCATATATCCGACAAGGCAGGCATTCAATTCAGCAGAATGGAGAGATACTTTCAGTTTCATAACATTCAGAACTTTAAATTTAGGTGATACTCAGGGAAAAATTTAAATTCCCATAAGGAATATCAAACCAGTGCAAAAGTCCGCAAAGATATATCCATCTCAAATCCTTAGCTAAGTATTTTCAGTACCAAAGCATTGTCAATAAAGAAGCACTTTCCAATTTCCATACACTGGTTGCATGATTATCATCCACAAAACAAAGTTTCTAACAAGACAAAGGAGATAAAGACACAAGTGAATACACTCTCACTGATGTAAGCTACAGGTCACTACTGCCAATAACTGCTGCATATTGCCAATACATATCATTTTTCGGGCCGAATATTACGCTCCCCATGATTACTTAACCCATGATTCCATAAATTTAATGGACATCACATCATAATGATTTTTAATAAGCTCATTTCTCCACCACTTGCCCTTGGAGACTCATTTTCCTTCAAATGCACTAGAAATGGTTGTCTAAGTACATTATTTTCTTAGGGGATTGCCACAGCAAATGAATAAAATATGTTGGCCTAGGGTCAGGATTTCACAATCCAATGGATTCTTTCCACACAAATGTACTAAAAGAAAAGAATGGAAAAGAAAAGGAAGGGGAAAAGAAGAAGAAGAAGAAGATGATGATGAAGAACCAAGGTCTTTCAGTCTGCTGGAAAATGTCTATCTCTAACAGCACACCTGAAATGAATATTCTTGAAAAATATTCATGACTCAATCATGTGCCCCAATTGAACATAAGCAAGTCATGAGGAATGAGTATTACATCCGCCATCAATATAGTTTTCAAACATACAAAAGGTAAAAATACAAAACTCGTCTGAGTGTCAAACAAGTGAACGGTAAGAAAAATAAGGTCACCTCAAGATCCACAATACAACCACAACAGTCAAAAGTAGTTCAATGAAAATCAAAGAAAAACTCATCCCAGAGAATACAATCATAAATTCAAACAACATCACGAAGGAAGTTGACATGACCCAATACCATTAAGGAGTTGCCAATATCCCTATAACTCTTTATCAAACTCCAGCAATCCACACCTGCAAAGAGAAGAATCACAGGTACTCCTAAATTATGTAAAGAACTCAAAACTTATAGCTTGTCAAGAGAGACCAAGCGAAGAGTGAGAAGTTAAGTAATCTTTTAGTTAAAACTACAAAAATATACAAAGTGGGATTCTTGGGACTTTGTCAAACCACCAAATCACTCTGCTGAGTCTTTGACATGTTAGGGTGGTGCTAATGGCCAGTATTCCCAGGATGAAGCTGAAAAATACCTTTAATACTATATTGAACTTCAAATGCCACAATTCACCTGTAAAGAAAAGAATGGTAATCAAAATGAAAATTCAAAAAATTCAATTAAATAGAGAGAAAGTGTGGGATAATCATCCCCTAATTCATTACAATTAAATAGATTTTTCCATCTTTCTCTCTCTCTCTCTCAATCTCCTCATCTTTCTCCAATTATTCCCACATCGTTTGAGCCATTTTACATGAATTTCCCTTTGTAGACTGCAATTTCCAATGCGGAGAAGCATCGAATCTTTTCAAAAGCGATGAGTTTAGAATTAGAGTTCACTTCAAGTTGAGTAGATTGAAATCGTGCAGTCCGAAATCGAGATGGGTTTTTTAAAGTGAGTGCAGTTGGGAATTCGGAGGAGAATTTTAATGATAGGGAGAATGTTGGAGGAAATGGAGCTGAGGAGAAATGGACGGTGGATTCGGGAGGATGATTTGTAGGAAGATTACGAGAAACCATCAATGCCATTCCTCCTGTTGTTTTCATGGTATTGTGAGTTGCTTTTTTTTTGTTTAGTCTTCTTGTGCTAGTGTTGATTGTAGTTTTTTGTCCAAGATTGGAAAAAGATCGAATTTTTATTAGTGAAGCTGTGAATTTTTTGTCTGTGACAGTTGGGTGTTGAGAAATGTTCTTCCTTTTTTTTTTCTCTGAAGTACACAATTTTGTTTTCTGGAAAGAGAACTAATGCATTGAATAAAGAATTCTATATATATTTAGCTAAGTTTGTATAACAATGACGATACTGGGATAGTTTGGAAAACAATCCAATTTTCTATTTTGTAGAGCTGTACTTGCCCTAGAAAAAGAAAGGGAAGATTTTTTAACTGATTTTCTGAGATAGCAAGAAGAATAATTTAATTATTTTTTATTTTTTGTTGTTGTGGGGAGGGAGTGCATGGGCGAGGGGAGGCGTTAGAATTACAGAGACAAGTTCTAATGTTGAAAATGAGTACAACTATGTGCTTTAAATTTGTTTGCACCCTATAAACCCATCATGGAATGGACTACTATCTATTCTGAGAAATACTCAATTAGCATATTAGAAGTTGGCTACAGTAATGTTAAATCCATTGAATTTCACCCATAAAAAAAAAACAAAACAAAAACAAAGACAAAAAACAGTTTCTTTTGTTTGATTAAAACATCTGAGTCATTTTCAAATCCTTCTCTATGTCTATTGTGGTGTCTTGACTGCTCTCTGTCTATAAATACAGATCAGAGAAGGCAGGTACCAAAGCATACAAATTGGGGACAATAGGATAATTGCTCCACACCTATTGTTGTTTATTTTAATTATATTTGATTCTAATCCAATTATCAGAAAAGTGTAACAGAAGCATGGGCCAGTCCAGCTCAGATTCCTCAGATGCAGGTAACAGAAGCCCAAGGCCTTCTTTTTTTACATTGCACCCAATATATAGAATGACAACTTTGTATGCTATATATAGATGAGAATTCTAATAAGCATGAGAAGTTGCTGGGATCGACTAAACCATGGTGAGTGTGCCTCTAATACATAAAGCTCACGAGAGAGAAAATTGGAGAAGATGCCTATGGAATGAAATTTGTTGATGGAGATGAAGATTAACTCACCTGGTTCCCCTCATGATCTGGACGTGATTTGATGATGATGATGATCCATGATCATCAAGTAGAAGGAGGAGAAGAAGAAGATGGAGAAGATGAGCAGCAGGAGGGCAAAGGAAGAAGCTTCTCTAGTTTCTTCAGTGAGTGCAATAATAGATGTGGACACTGGTCACTGCTCTCCTCCCCTTCGGTGTCTTGACTTGCAATTCCTCTGTCAATGTAGATGTATGGAACATGCGCTACCTTATGCCAGTCCTGGCCCTTGTTGCGTTGCAGTCTTCTTTCCAAAACAGGGCATCCAATTATCCACAACCATTTGAGATTTTTCAGGCGTTGCAGCCCCTCTGGCAAATACATCATACCTAAGCAGTCGTAGATAGCTAAATCTTGAAGTAACGTGAGGTCTCCCACCCACTCTGGCAAAGACCTCATATCAGGGCATTTTTCAATCCCTAAATCAGTGAGCGATGTGAAGGTTTTCACTGACTTTGGCAAAGACCTCATATCAGGGCAATCTTTAATCCATAAAGAAGTGAGAGATGTAAGGTTTTCCATAGACTCTAGCAACTTCATCATAACTGACTCTGGGCGCCCTGAGATCGTCAAACTCTGAAGCAATTTGAGATTTTCCAAAGAAACTAGAGAAGACCACACCTTTGGAGAGTCTTTGATTGAAAGCTGGGTGAGGTTTTGCAACATATCAGCTGATAAGGACTCTATATTTTTACAAGATTCGATTTTCAAGCTCCTAAGAGAGGGCAAGACGATCCCATCTCCTGGAAGTGAGGTTTGCTTTTCACACGAATCACTTATTTCCAACACCTCGAGAGAGTTTAGAGGAGGAGACCGCTGCTGCTGCTGCAATCCATCGGGCAATGATAGCACCAGATCATTACACTCTTTAACAATCAGTTCTTTGAGAGCAAGGAGATTCTTCAACTGATTTGACAGAGAAATTAATTTTGGGCATTTTGAAATTCTCAATTTGCGCAGGCTGGTATGATTTGGCCCAAATTCTTCTGGCAAATGCTTGACCTCTGGTAATGCACACATAGAGAGCTCGGAAAGTGAGGTGTAGTTGGCCACCGACGCCAATAACATTTCATTGCTATCAGATATTTCTAATTTTTCAAGTGAAGGAAGAAGATGGGGCAAGCGGACCATCTTAGGGCATTCTTTGACAACCAATACAGCAAGGCGATCGAAGACCACTTGCTCATCATCATCTGCTTCTTGTGGTGACCATCTTTCCAAATTAGGCATCTTGGTGAGCTCGACTTTTTTCAGAGACTTGGAAGTGGAAAACTCCATCTTCTCACAACCCACTTCTTTCATCTCTAACTCTTCAAGAGCCGGAAGAAGAAGAAGCTGAGGCAGGCAAATCAGTTTTGGGCATTTAGAGATTCTCAAAGTACGAAGGGAAAGGAAAGTCACTTGCTCATCTTTATCATCATCTACTTCTTGTACCGACCATCTCTCCAAGTTAGGCATGTCGAAGAGGTGGACACTTTTCAGTGAGGGAGATCTGGAAAACTCTATCCTTTCGCAACCCACTTTACTCATCTTTAACTCTTCAAGTGCTGGAAGAAGAAACATAGGCAAACAAATCAGTTTTGGACAATTAGAGATGCTCAATGTACGAACAGAACAGAAGATCACTGGAGTGCCATCATCTGCTTCATGTGGTGACCATCTTTCCAAATTAGGCATGTTGATGAGCTCGACTTTCATCAATGACTGGGTTGTGGGTATTTCCATTATATCCCAACTCATTTCTCTAATCTCGAGACTCTCAAGACTTGGAAGAAGATGAAGCCTTGGCGGTCGTGCTAGTTTTGGACAATCATGGATTTTTAAAGTACGGAGGCATTTGAAGATCACTTGCTTATATCTTTCTCTTCCCTGCTCATCACCATCGCCATCCTCTTGTGGAGATAACCATCCCTCCAAGTTAGGCATATTCCTGAGATGAAGGTCTTTCAATGATGGGAATAAATCTTCGTAGTTGTGACTTCCATCAAATTCAACAATGTGTTTTACAGCATCCATTGTGTCTATCTTAAGTGATTCAAGGAAATCTAGCTGCCCAAGAGGCGGCAGCCATTCACATCTCTTGCAAGACGACAGTGATATTTTCTTTAGATTTGTAAGCTTGTTCATCATCCAACTTGGAAATCCCAGACCCGTGTAATTCTCAACTGATAGCTCCTTTAGATTTGATGAATGAGGTTTAAGGATCTCAATCACTTCCTTTGCATTTCCTTCTGCGGCTACTGTTTCATTACGAGACCAGGATAACTTCAAAGAATTGACATGTTTCTTCGCCTTTAAGTCTGCTTCACGAGCACATCGAACTTTTGTTATATTATCAAGCCCTCCAATGTGAATTTCCCCCCAAAGCAGATTTAAATCTTTCAACTCTTCTATTCCAGCTCCACTCTCTTTAGCAATAATAAATTTTGGCAACGTCCTGAGAAAAGTTAACTCTCCAATTCCTTTTGGCAAGGGAAAATCCTTCCATCCATCAAATTCAATATGTCTAAGGCTAATCATTCTCTTCATATTCTTTGGCCACTTCTGGAGGCCAATGCCGAGGACTTTCAGTGTCTGCAAGTTGTGCAAGTTGCATATGGTCTCAGGTAATTCTGTAATCCGTGTATATGAGATGTCTAAGTACCTAAGATGTCTCAACTTAACTATTGAATTTGGCAGGAACCAAATACTACTCCAATTTAAATCCAACACCCTTAAGCACCTGAAGCTCAAGCAAACATTAATATCAATAGAACCATATGTAATCATTGAACGCAGTTTCTTACATTTCTTCGATGCAACCAAATTCTTCGGTTCCCGGTCATCATTGCACAATGCTAAATGACGAGGTTCATCATTGCACAATGCTAAATGATGAGTTAAATCATTCATCATAGAAGCTTCCACAACAAGGCATTCTTTTCCAGCAACAGATCTGAGAAGATCATGTATAAGGTCATGCATCTTGTATGAATTATTGACCACATCAACCTGAAACAAGGACCTCCGCAGCAGTGCATTGAAATACTTTACGCCTTCTTCTTCTAGGAGTTCATTTTCATCATCAGAATGAATGAAGCCTTGGGCTATCCATTGCTTGATTAGTGCATCTTTATGAACTAGATACCCTTTGGGAATTACAGCACAATACGAAAAGCATTGCTTCAAAGATGATGTCAAATGATCATAGCTTAGTCTTAATATGGATAAAATCCCTCCTTCATTATCTGTTCGCTTCCAAAGTTCACTATCTCTCACCGACTGCCACTCCCTTTCACCTGTTTCATTAAGCAACATGCCTCCCAATGTTTTGATTGCAAGAGGGACACCACCACACTTTCTTACTATTTCCTCTCCAATTGATACAAAGCCTGTAGGCGGGTGTGCCACTTCCTCGAACAAAGCCCAAGATTCAGCTGCCGACAGTGTTTCCAGAGGAGGTCTACGACGAGCATCCATTCTTCTCGCAACTGTATCACTACGAGTGGTGACTAATATTTTGCTTCCTTTAGCACCACATTGAAGTGTTGTTCTCAACCTGTCCCACTTCTCATATTCTTCATTCCAAACATCATCCAAAACAAGTAAATACCTCTTCCCACCCAACTTTTCTTTAACAAGAGTGTTTAAGAGGTCCATGCTTGATTCGTTAGTGGGAGTACTCTGTTTAGTTCGAGACTCTGAAATTTTTGCCAGAATCTTTCCCACATCAAAATCCTCAGATACATAGACCCACTTCTTTAAGTTAAAATGAGTCTTCACTCTTTCATCATCATATACATATTGAGCTAGCGTGGTCTTGCCCAGTCCCCCCATACCAACAATGGGAATGACCGACAGGACCTCTTCGTTTCCAGAGTTGATTAATGAATCTATATAGTTTTCTTTCTGATAATCTCTTCCATAAACACCCAAGACAGGCACACTCGGGACAGTTTCTCTTGGGTTTGAGATCTGAGGCTGGCTTCTAGCAACTCCCTCCCCCGTTGGGAAATTGTTATTCTCTTTGCGAAGTTCATCAAACCGTTCCCTCAGCTCTTTCATCTTATGTGCAATCTTGAAACGAAAAGCGAGTGGGCTCGCAGGCGAGAAGAAGTTGCCTACCTTTCTTCCCATGCCATCTTGATTCTCAACCTTCCTTCGTTTAGCTTCGAATAGGAACTCATCAACTAGATCCTCCGCATCGTAGGCAACATCTTTAAGCTTTCCGAGGCGATCTTTGTCAGTCATCAGGTCAATTTGCCGCCTTTCTGCATCTTGAAGCATGGCTTTAATCCTTGACAGATTGCTATGAAGCTTTTGTTTCTCCTTTTTCACACCCCACAACAACCCAAATTCATCTAGGATAGGGGAGCTCAACTTGCTCAGCAACTCTTGCAGGACGCTGGAGAGAACTGCTTCTCCTGCCATTCCGTCTTCTGTGAGGAAAAACAAGGTGAAAAAATTATTGCATCTTAACAGGTGCGAGGGTGGTCGCTACTTACAGTAAGGACCCGTTCTAACATTCTTTACTTCCAAAAAAAATAAAAAAATTGAGAACCGAGTGGAGTAGATGTTTTTGCTTTTAAAAAGGGTTGTTGCTCTCCTCACATCTCTCTAATATCAGCATGCAGGCATGTGAGTAGGGCTGCAGCTGCTCCCCTCACATGCCTGCAGCTGATATTAAGAAGTGCTGCAGTTGAGGAGAGCAACCCTTTTTAATAAAAAAATAATAGATAATGTCAATGACTTCTAGCTATGGCTTCAACCAAGTCCCCTCTCATTTTTTTTCACTGTGCAATCAAAGAGAGAGGAAGAAACGGATAGTTGAATTGAGTGGAGAAAATACTTTTCCGCTCTTGTTATAGTAAAAAAAAATATAATATAACAAATCTAAAGCACATATATATAGATTAATCGGTGATCAATTACCACTCGTCAATGAGCTGGACCCATTGATTGTCTGATAACATGAATGCACATCATTGACTTTATATTTTATTTTGTATGAACTGATTTCTTCTTTTCATGTACAAGGGAAAGGGATAAGAACAAATAATAGGCCCGCCGCCCCACTCTTTAATTAAGACCAAAAATATGAGCAAATGTTGGCAGCACAAAGAAGGCCAACAGTACTTAATATGGGCTCCTCTATAAATACACGTCGGGTTCCATTGCCTTAACTACATTCCGGTGCTTTGTATTAATTATTGCAACAAATACAAATTACTGTCTTCCACAATCTCGGGATATTTTAAATTTGGGGTTTTTTTGTGTGAAGATATTAACGACAAAGTATTGTAGAATACAAACCATAATTTAGATCATAAAAATAACAAAAATAACATTAAAAGAATTTTATAGATTTTCTTTTGATTTTTTTTTATCTTAGTTTAGTTTTGTCACAATCTTTTTGAGATACTATAAATTTAGGAGATATATTGAAGATTGTGTTAATATATAAAACATTACAAGTTAAAATACTTTAAAATATGGCGTTCTATTTTTTTTATAGAGATTACATATATACATAATTTAGGCCTTTGACATTGGATATGGATCCAATATGTCCCCCCTTTCAGTAGATGATGCACCAAAACAAGAAATGAATAGAGAAACCACGATGATTGACCCAATGAGAGCCCATTAATCAGTAATCAAACTAGAGTGATTTAATATTGGTAACCATGGTAGGACCCATTTAATTAAAAAATTATTAGCCTAAATGTTAAAAATCACAAGCAATGTCGTTTCATCAATATGGTTCCACCAAATATTAATAACCATAATATAATGGATATAATGATGATTATAACAGAGGGCCCTATCGAGTGTTAGACGTCATTGAGGAACCCATCTATGAAAAACCAATGTGCGACCCATTTGATATCAATAGTCATATAAACATTCTAATTATAGTAATCACTAGGGAGGCTATTAAACAATGAGACTCATTTAATGACCGTGAACTAATCATTATCACACAATCCAATGTTGGTAATTAGTATGAGACCAATCTAATGTTGGTAGTATGGGACCCGCTTAATACTAGTAATCATGGTAGATGCTATCTAATTTGACATTTGTAGGACCCACCTAATATTATTAATCAAAAAAGAAACTATGTAATTATGATAGGGTTAGTGGGCCCACATAAAATTTATAAACACTAAAGGGCCCATCTAATATTGAGAGTCATAGTAGGACTCCTATAGAAACCATAATGTTAAAAATTATACTAAAATTATCAATGTTATAAAAATAGAGTGGGCCACCATGGTAGTAATTTCTCATGAACTTCCACTCGTGTTTGCAAAAACTCTTGACCCTTGTTTTGTGTAGTTTTGATAAAGAAAGTATATTTTATACAATATATACATGAATATTTTAATATGAAGGTTTTTACAAGAAAGTGAGATGTTGTAGAATATTTTCTAAGTGATCCAAACAAATAGTTTTTGGGTGTGTAGATTATATTATAAAATAGGAGATAATATAGCAAAATCTTTGGGAATATATGATTTCCAAACATCCCCTTAGAGTTATTCTCATAGAAGCATTTCCTTCATATATGAGTCTCCTCTTTACTCTCGTAGTAGTGTGAGAGTTACTCTCATAGAAGAATATTCCTATATTTATATGTATATATAGCAGAATATTTGTGCGCATCTATCCCTCACCATAAAATCACATAGTGGCTGGCCTGCCTTTATGATCCATCGAACCATCCACACACATGGGACCTTGGAAATACAATGGATCAATGGAGTTTATCTTTATCCTATATATATATAAGTGAAACTACCACAATAATTTATCTTTATCCTACCATAATAAGAATACATAGAGAATGAAGGATTGCTCTGTTAACAATTTCACTTCTCACCGGATCGTCTGGGGATCGATCATTGGGTATCATGCTCTCCATTCTATGTGGGCTAGATGCCAAATTTTTTCAACATCTATCTTTGTAACAAGGTCATGGAAAGCTCCAGCTTTGTTACGCAGTTCTGAAGGGTGGGAAAATGAGTTGTAAATATTAACAATGTGGATTTTTTGTCAAAAAACTTATAGCACCCTAACTCGTATGAGAGCCGCTAAACGCACCACACTTTTTTTCTTTCCACACACCATTTTTTAAGAAAAAAATTATTACCAATATATCCATGTGGAAATTCCCCAAACTAGCCCTCTCCCCCTCTCTCTCCACCCGTCGCCAACCCCCACCCGCTCTCCCTCTCTTTGTCCCTCTCTCTGCCTGCCTCCCACTCTCCCTCTCAATGTCTCTCTCCCACTCCCCCTCCCCCTCTCCCTATCTCCCCCCCCCCTCTCTCTCTCTCTTTCTTTCTCTTTCTCTCTCCCTCCGGTGGTATTGTCGGAGAGGGCTGTGGTGGCTCTCTCCCTCTAGTGGTTTTGTCGGAGAGGGTTGTGATGGCTAGGGTGGGGGTAGAATTAGTTTTGGTATTATGGGAGGTGTTCAAAGAAATTTTTAAAATCCCCATACTTCAATGGTGGGTGTAGAGAGAAAGCGAATGTGGAAAGAAAAAAAAAATGGTATGCATTTAGCAGCTCTCAACTCATATTTTTCTGTTTTTCTTGACGAAATTGTGTCATCAGAATTAAGGCTAATTTTTTTTCACAAAAGCCCCAAGCAACTAATAATCATTTAGGTGGTGTCTTTAAAAAACAAGCATATAAAGTCTTACTAAACACTTGGCCTATCAATTTAGCCCATTGAAATGGGTACCCAGCTCAGCCCGGTTCGTCCCAAGCCCGAAAAGACAGGACTTTAAAAAAAAATTTGAGCCCAGCCCTTGGACAATTTTTTGAAAGCCCATCCAAAATGGGACTGGGAATGGGCAGAGCAAGTCTGGCTCGACTCCAAGATTATTTTATTAATTTTTATATTTATTTACCGAAACTCTCCTCACTAACAGTAAAATAAGGGCTAATTAGGAGGGGCAATTTTGTAACTTCGCCCCTCCTAATTCTCCCCTCATTATAAAAGGCATCCCTCCCCCTCAGCACAATGTGTAGTTGTGTCGAAGGTATTAAATTCATTATTTAAGAGCTTCAACATCATGATCAGTTCTGTAAATTGCCTAGTATTCGTATTAGACAATGTAGTGTTGTAATGGCCTAGTACTTACACCTTGTCCTAAAAATTATTGTTCACTTCAGTTTTTTGTTGGATAATATTGACTGCAAGGGTCCTACTAGTCTAAGAGTCTCTGTGACACTATTGTCTGTCATTACTAATCTGAGACTCATCATATTTCCAGATGATCCTTGTTGTAGCACTGTAGTGTGATGTGAGTTTCATTCGATGATATCTACGTACTCATATTTTCTTCCATGTACGTATGTAGAGTAATGTTGAGATAAAACATTTCTTTATTCTAAAAGAAGGGATTTGTGAGGTCCACATGGATGCATGTTAAGGGGAAAGGCTACATTGGATTAGAGGTCGCGAATGCTTAGCTAATGTTCAAGATCGGGCTAAGCCAGGGCCCGCACGAGACGTGGTTTGACATAGGCCCGTTCAATTTAGGGTCGGGATTGGACTACCCCCAATAGGCCCGTCCAAAATTCGGAACGGGATTGGACAACCCAAACCCAAGCCAGGCCCGTCCCATTGACAGGCCTACTAAACGCAATGTTGAAAACAAGTCAGTTTCGGGTTTAAGATGCATTAGACTTGTTATCGAAAGGGGACCTATAACCAGACTTGGAGCCAACTCAGGTATTTCAGAACATACGTGTATTCATTCATTCCCAATTTTAAAAGACCAACTTGGACATTGACCTAGATAAAAGTCCTAGGCATGGACCTGAATTGCAACTAGAATTTTTATAAAGCATACTTAATGCGCATATAGACATGTGGCATCAGATATCCTCACATATTAAGTCCATGATCCTGATCTGGATCTAAAATTGGTCCAAGTGTTGATGATATCTAGGTTATTTTTATTCAAGTATGTAAGTTTTTAATGCCATGTTTTCATTTCTATTTTAAGTACATGGTCAAGTTTGGACCCACTAGATTGTCCTAAGCTACTGTGGCTGGCCGTTTCAGTACTCTTTCATTGTACAGTAATTCATCGGCCCCAGTATTTCTTCCTGTAGCTAAATAGAGATTGGCCAAATTCATATGTGTTGGACCATGATCTAAAGATTAGTTATTATGTTGTTCCTTTGGAACCCTTATAATTCACGGTAAATAATGAGTCATTGTGTTAGATTTTAGGTTGGCAATTGGATGGGTTTCAGAACGAAACTCAAGTCCAAATTAAGTTGTAATTTTACATTTTTAGATATGGACTATAATGGTGTATCATCTTAGAAATTGAAGGAAGAAAATGAAGAAATTCAGAGAATACAGTCGTGCAGTTTAACCTAGAGGCAAAACCCAGATTCGCTCGAACGAGAATCCTCCCAACTCAAGCGAGTTCTGATGTGTCTCAGGGCCTCGAGACAGAGAGCAAGTTCGCTAGAGCAAAAATTCTCTGGGTTGAGTGAATTATGTAGGATCTCAAGGTTCAAGAAAGAATTCCATTCAAGTCGAGCAAAACTTCGTGAACTTCCCAGTCGACTTTGGAAACCTATTATTCATATTTTCTCTCCACTTGCAGTTTATGCCTATTTGATTTGAGAAACCTGATGAGTCCTAAAAAGCACACATTTTCATACACATTTTGGACCATTTTAAGGGCTTATTGATATTAAAGAGCTTTGTTTAGTGACAAATCATGATTTTATGCATTTTTGATCCATTGTAGTGCATTCATGCATAACTTGCTAAAAAATCACACTGTTTGCATAAATTCATGAAACCTGCCATTTTTGGAGACTTATTTTTGGAAAGCCAATTATTTTCGGTGCATCAAGTAGGGTCCCATGCATTGTCCATTTAAATTTCTTACATAAAATTATTCTTGAATCCATTTGTTTTAAATTGTGTAGGAGAAATCAAGAATGGGACCTACATTGGTGATATTTGAGAGAGATCAAGGGTAGGACATCTTTCAAGGTGGACCCACATATCTTGGTATTTTTGGAGAGTTTGAAAAGTCAACAATGGAAAGCTAGATTTGTGATTTCAAGATCAAGAAAGGAAATTTCAGATTTGGTAAGATCTAATTCTTACTAAGTTTGAAAACTTGAAAATCAAGAAAGAAATCCAAGAAAGGAAGGTGTACTAAAAGAGTTGACTAATCAATCAAAGAAGCTTGGAAGCAAATCAAAGATGGAAGGGGAGTCAAGAAACAAGGAAAGAAATATCCCAAGATGCCTTTGGAAGTCCACATGGGTCCCACACATGCCATTGCACAATTATCATTCCATATGTGCACAATTATTTTCGGATTTTTCAGAGGCAGCAAGATTAAAATGGTCATAACTCTTAATTCAGCCGTTGGATTGGTGCAATCCATACACCGTTGGAAAGCTCTTTTCGAGTAGATATCTTTAGAATCCAAGATTGTGTCAATCGGAGCTAAAACAAGAAAGATATGGCCTCTGGAAGTTGGTGCTATAATTTCTACTCGGGATTGCAATTTTGCACATGGAAAGCACCAAAAATCTCTTACTCACCTTGCTATTTCTTTGAAGACTTGTTGGCCAAGGAAGGGACTTGCCATGCAAAGAAGATTGCTTGCTACAAACTTGGAGCAAAGAAGGAAAGAAAGATGGAAAAAATCTATAAATTGAAGGCATAAGCCTCCCTCTCCTCTCATGAAAGAAAAGACCCCCTCACTAGTGTAATTCCTCCATCATTCTACCCATCTCCTTTCTCTACCATAGCTCATCTCTCTTCAAGAAGGCTTATCCCAACTTGAAGCTTCAACTAGAGAGGTTCCTTTCATCCTAGTATGTAGTTGTTTTTTTTTTGGAATTTTATTTCTCCATCTTTTATGTAAAAACATTGCATATTAGTAAAAGTGTGATTTTTTTTTTATCTTTTTTCTTAGGTGATTAATGCTTGAATTGTGTTTTCTTTGTTGTTGTTCTTGGATTGACTACCCAAGATCCTAAGGACATGAAATAAGTACTTATGAACCCGATTTGAGAAAAAAAAAAGAAGAGCACACTTATCACACATTTATTTTTATTGCAATTCCCACACATTTACATTTATTGCAAAATCCACACATTTAATTTCTTGTCAATGCCACACATTTAATGTTTTTGCACTACACACATTTAAATTCAAACACTTGTCGTTTTCTTTTCTTTTTATGCTTCTTATGCAATTATGTGAATTTTATGCATAGTTTAAGGTTGGGATTAGAGTTCATTGCATATATCTTCATATCATATGGCTTGAACATGGCATGTTAGGCTGTCTGCATGTAGAATTTCTGCACAGTTTTAGTTTTTAAAGTCATATTTACGCATTTATATCTTCTTTGTTTTAAAACATTTTTCACTTTCGTTTTTTTTAGTTGATTCATGCATCATTGTAGTACAAAACCCAACCATTAAACTTAGTTTTAGGTTGCATTAGACTAGGAAGAATCATGCATAAAAACAGCCATGCATACTAGTTTTTAAGACTTAGAATTTTTAGCATCTCATGGCATACATTGCATTACTAACTTTCTAACTTAGGTTTCTTTTGTTTCTACTATATTTTCTTAGTTTTGTTTTTGGTACTTTTTATTCTTGATGTCTAACTTGTGTTTTCTTTTGTAGCAATTTTAGTTTTTTAGTTTAGGATTTTTAGATTTAGGAAGTTTTCTTTTCATTGGAATGTATTTAATTTAAAGTAGGAATGATGAATGTACTTTTCTAGATTTTAGGCTAGAATTAGATTTTATTTAGGGCAGGTGACAAAGTTGGAAAGCCTTATTTCTAAAGCTCCCTGTGGATCGACCTGGTCTTACCAGTTTTATTACTACAATCGCACCCTACACTTGGGGTCTGGTCAAAACCCTATGCACGACCCAAAAGCTTATAAATACAAACTTTTGCTACCCTAGGACTCACCTCTCTCTCATCCAAAGAATTGAGAATTCCTTGAGAGATCCTTTGAAAGTTTTGTGCGGAGTTGCTAAGAAAGAGTTCTGCGTTGAAGTTTATATTTTTCTCTTTGGTTGTTGAAGCACCTTGAGAGGCATCAAGGTGGGTTGCATTTCAAGCATAGGTGAACGATGAATGGCGAGTTGTTGGCAAGATGATCTACGGTCCATTAGGTTGTGGTCAACTGGTAATTGGTCTGTGAGTTCTCTTGTAATCGTTCAATTTCATATAGTGTTTGGCTATCTATGGTCTAGACGATAAGAACCATGGTTTTTCCAAGTAGGTTTTTCAACGTAAAAAATTGTGTGCCTCCGTCTCTTCTTTGTGGATGATTAATTGTTTGCTAGGTTAGATTAATTTATTGGATCAACTGAAACCTCCTTAGCATTGATATACATCTTTTTGAAGTTAGTTTTTAAATTACATGTGATTTGTTCATTAACTTCAATCAAATCTATTTTTGTGTTTTATACTTTCAAAAGCTTTAAGCTTACATTCACTGAGCTATCATTTTTAAACTTGATTGAAGTTTTCAAACAAACACATTGCACATTCATCTTTGCATTACATAGTGTGTTGTGTGAGTTAGATTTATACTTTTATATCAGCCTATATTAGAGACAAATGTATTGAGCTTTAATTGTAATCTCTTAAAGTGTTTGTATTGACACTTCTTTGAGAAATCATCTTTTGTATAGGTTATTGCTTAGCCTTAGAAAAGCATAAGTGTATGGTTAGGGGTGAACCATAAAACCCAAGAGGTTATTGCTTCGCCTTGGAAAGCATAATGTAAATGTTATTGCTTAACTTATTGAAAAGCATATAGAAAGTGGAAATCCGGTGGGGTGTAGGAACACAAACGGGTAGTGGATGTAGGCATTGAGGCCGAACCACTATAAATCATTGTATGTTGATGCATGCTTTGTGATGATTATTTTTATTATCTTCCGCATTTAGTCTATATCATCACTAGTGACTAGTTGTATTAAAGAAGTTAAAATTTGTCATAATTTGTCACTAAGTTGTAGCCCAGCCCAGCCCCCCCCCCCCCTCGGGTTAGGATCCCGAACTTCCAAGTCTTATGTGCCTCACTGCGAGCAGGCCGAATATTACCTGCAGTGTGGGTGTTTGTGCCATATACTAGCCTAAGCTAAAAGAGCCTCATATAGATGCAGTAAAGAGGATCATGAAGTATGTTAGTGGCACAGTGGAGAATGGCATATTGCTGACTAAGGATACCAAAACCAACATTGTTGATTATTCCGATGCGGATTTGGTTAGATGTATAGATGAAAAAAAGAGCACATCGGGTCGATGTTTCTTAATTGGAAACAATCTTGTTGCCTGGCATGGCCAAACACAATCTTGTTCCCTGGCATGGCAAAAAGCAGACTTCGACTTCTTTGTCGACTGATGAGACTAAGTACATTACTGCAGGGAGTTATTCCTACATTACTGATGAGACTGATATACAACGTTTATGGATGAAACAAATGCTGTTGGATTATGGGGTTGATCAGGAGACAAAGGCTATCTACTGTGACAATAAGAGCGCAATTGACATTTCCAAAAACCCAATCCAACACTCCCAAACCAAACACGTTGACACCAGGGACCATTTCATTCGTAACCTAGTTGAGGAGAAAACCATATCCTTGGAATACATTGTTATAGAGCCTTGGAATACATTGCTACTGAACACCTATTAGCTGACATCTTCACCAAACCCTCGGACCCTACTTGGTTTGAATCTCTCCGCGAATCTCTTGGGATTTCCCTTCTTCCATGAGAACGTTCTTGTTTTCACAAATTTATATGCACATGCATTGGATTAAAAGGACCATATATGATTACTTGGCATGTGATTAAGTGTCTTTTCTTCATTTTCTTAGTGCAAGATATTCGGATTTTATTTCATGCTTATTCTCATACTATGGATGCTCTTCCAAATATTAAAAAAATTAAAAAATAAATAAAAGAAGAGCAGAAAAGAAAAAGGAATTTTTTTTTTAACTGGAGTAGTAGGCCGACTACCTAAGAGTATGTGTAATAGCTACCATATGACTAAAACGAAAATTGTATCATTGGAGAGGGCTATCATACTTATTAGTGTGAAAGTCACCAATAAAGGTTCATATCGATGAATGATCTAAAAATAAAAAAAGGGGGAGAGAGCAAATCAGAATACCGTAAAAAGAAAAAAAATAGTGATTTATGATGAAAAATGAATACAATATATATATATATGTGTGAGATTTAGGGGGAGCATTTCGACACACACTCACATGACTTGATCTTTGAATATCGTGTCACTTTAATTTTGTGATTTTCAAGATTTTGAAGAATTCAGTGATTGCATGAAGAATTTTCATACTTTGGTCTTGAAAATTAATCATTCCAGTCATGTGGATATATTTTTATGAACAAAGATCGATTTGGTTTTCAAAATTTTACCTTTGTTTCATGGTTAGAATGGGTCAAATCAGTCAAAAATGCCCATAATGTGGTATGCCAGTACATCATTTCAACCCCAGGCAGAATGAGAATTCGCTAGACCAAGCAACTTTTTGGTTCAAACGAGCACTTAGGGCATGTCTTCGCCCCCAAGACGGAACCTAAACTCGCTCAACCGAGTTTATGACCCGATCAAGCGAGAGACGAAGAACCCTTTTTAAACCCTAGGGCTTGCTCAAGCCCTTCTCCTTCTTCCCCAACGTAACCACCACCCCTCTTCCCTTTCTCGTGCCCAAGGTCAATCCACTCTTCCAAAAGATGGGTCGGATCAAAAATTCCCACTCATTTTGGTAAGAAGAGTGAGAATTAGCTACAAGATAAAAGAGAAGAGTGTAAGTTATCAATCTATGGAATAGGTGCCAAGTTTTATAGGTTATCGAAAAAATAATACATTAGTTAGACCTGCAAATATTTCTCTACTTTGGAATTTAGGGCAAAAATTAATGGTTAATGGTAACCGAGTGTACGGATAGATCGATAATCTTAGGTAGCGTTTGGTTAGCTGGAATGGTTATAGGTAGGAATGAAACGGAGACCGTAATGAGTTTAGAATGGAATGAGGCAAGAATAGTCATTTCCATTCCAACGTTTGGTAAGCTGAGGAATCAACCCAATAATAGAATTCTTATTCCTATTCCTGCATTTGTTATGCTGGAATGATGCCCGAAATGGAATCAAATTTCAATAAGATTGACCAAAATACCCTTGTTAGATTCTCCTGCCACATTACATTGTTTGTGAAAAAGTTGGGGGTGGCCCCCACAATGGTGTAGTGAAAAAGTTTGTAATTTCTCAAAATAATATATTATTATATTACATTATAATATTTCTGGGTGGGCCCCATAATGGTGTAGTGAAAAAGTTTGTATGAGATAGATAGATTATTAGGGTATAGATATTATATTATTATTATTATTATTATTATATAATATATGATTATATTTTATTATAATATTTTGGGTGGGCCCCATAGTGGTGTGGTGAAAAAACCATGCAACATTGCATCTTTTATAATAGAGATAGATGTCAAACAAGGGTATTTTGGTCTCAACAAAAAGTGGGGAAGGAATGGATGGTCATTCCTTCCCATCTCCAATGAAATGGTGATTCCCTCACCTAAAGGAATCGGATTCCGAAAGTAATAGTCATTTCGCTACTTTTTTGCAAATCAAATGTTGGAATGACCATTCCATTCTGACCTTCATTACAGCGAACCAAACGCTACCTTAGATTTCCATTCTCGAAATAAATATTATTAAAATAAAATTTGACCACATCTACATATGAGGGGAATATTTTTATGTAGGGGTTTAAATTATTAATTAAATAAATCCTAATGAGATTTCTCATTGTAATTCTGGTACATCTTGTGTCTCTGAGTCCCATTTGAAGTTATCTGTGTAAAATAGGAAGAAATTGTTTCTTTGTTAAAAAGAATGGCCGAAGAAATTGAAAAAGAATGGCCAGAAGAAATTTAATGGAGAGGAATAGATACTTTTTCTTGAATAAAGCAAATGCTTTATAGCTATTACTTCCTCTTTTGTAACAAATGAAGAGATATAAACTATAGTATATTACATTTGGATGACAGACAACAGCAAATTGCGCCAGTGTTTGATTGATAGAGCCACTTAGGCTCTACCACGTGAAGAAGACGGGGCTGACGGGATTTGTCAATATGATGTGATGTGTGACCAAACGACACATGAGGATAAAATGAAAATAGGGATGCTGGGCCAGGTAAGAGGGTGAGCACATCGGTAATTAATCGGGATCCTATAAGAGAAATATTAACCCATGGTGACGGTCACCGTGGGTAAAGCCGCATCCTATCCGGACTCATATGTAATGACGGGCTCGGGAAGTCTATGAATCTTGGCTTTTTTATTTTTTATTAGATTTTTTAATATTTAAATACAAAGGAGGATTAAGAGATTCCACATCTTAGAGAATTTATAAATACTCCAAAGGGGCTTCTTTCATCGTTGCATTTTCATTTTGATCTTCCAACGTTAAGATGACTGGAAGAGTGCCAGCCCAGAGGTTTTTATATAGCGTTTTCACTTCTTAAAATATTACACTTTGGTTGGTTGTTAAAAATTCAAAAGGTATTTTAAAATGATGGGTTTTATTAAAATCCAATTATATTTCTCTTACATGTTGAAATTCTTTTGAAGTTGGAAATATGTCTCTCTATTCTTATGTCCAAGAAACTGAAATAGATGACATCAATCAGCACTTTGAATCTGAAAATGGCTATTTCCATATATTTCCATGCACTTCTAACTACCAAATATCCTATTAGTTGAGTTACAGCTTTGGGACAATCAAGAAACAAGCTTAAGAACAAATATCTTATTTTTCAAACACAAAGGAGAATAAAGAAGTGCATATTCCTCATACAAGTACTACAAAATAGAAAGAGAAGGAAACTGAGTTCTCATGGGCTGCAACAAAATAGAAAAATTTAAAAATATGGTACATACCTTATCAGAATTTAGCAAAGAGGAGGTACACAGAACTTGCTTCGGATTGCTGTTTTCCCAAACCGCTTGTGAGAGATATTATGAATGGGATCTAAGTTATGGCATATAAGAGATACAGTCAAGCTAGAGCTGGAAGGAAGTAATTGGGAAAGGTTTGCAAGACTTGTCTTGACCTCTGCTTATGAAGTAATTGGCTGTGATTGAACTTACAGCTGAAGTAAAACTTGAAGGAATCTTCTCAGTTTCTCACATGGGTAGGGTACCCCTATAGAAAAAAAATTTAGTGGACAACAGTGGCGACTTTTTGACTTTTTTGAAAAAGATGGACCTAGCCTCTTAGCTGAAATTCAAGAAAAAATGATGATAATTATAAGCAGAGTGCATAATGTTTTCTCTTTTCTATTTTGGGAGAAGAGCAGAGTAAATTGATGCTTTATGGTTTAACATTGAACAAATAATTCAAAGCACATGGTTTTGCTTGGTCTGCACTAAACCAACAATTCAAAGCACAAAATTGATAATTCCCAGTTACTCTAAGATTATGAACGTCCCTTGCTTATTAGAAAAGCAATGAAGGGCACACCCAATCCATATTCTTTAAGGTTCAGACGACAAGAAGGCTCACTCATTGGGAAAATATAAATCGTCTAATATAAATTATCCTCCTTTATAATGAGATGTGGCCTAATTTTTATTTTTTTATAACGCGCAGGTTCCCAATCTTTTGGGCCAATTAGAATAATCCCAACGGGCTCTGGAGAGAAAGTCTGGTAAAATTCCCCCGTGGCCCTAGCTTGATAGTATAGTTTCGAACCCATAACCTCCGAGTGCAAATCGTGGTCCTAAACCAACTGAGCTACCCACGGGATTGATGTGGCCTAATATAACTTCATTAACAGTTTATCCCACTGAAGATTGGCTGATTGAGTATAAAATTAATAATGTATGAATATTTATACTTTATTTGTATGTTTTACATATAGTTAATTAATTTTAAAGTGAAATAAACTCTTATTAAAGTGAGATTCGGCTGCATCGAGCAAATAAGGAGAATATTTATATATAAAGGACTTAGATTATTAATTAGATAAATCTAAAGAGATTACTAATTGTAATTCTCACACTTCTTGCGAGCTAGAGTTTCACTAGAACCAGTCCGTGTAAAAAAAAAGGAAATTGGTTTTGGTAAAAAAAGATGAGAAGAAATTGAATTGAGGAGAAGAGACACTTTTGCTTGAATAAAACAAATGCTTTCCAGATGTTACGTTTTCCAAGCAAAAGCTTTCCGGCCCTTACATTTTTCAAGCAAAAGTATCTCATCCACCTGTTACTTTCCCCTTCATAAAAAACCAACGTGATATAAATTATCACAATAACACACATGATTGCCTTGATTATTTAATCATTTAAAGAAATAATTTTTTTTTTATGTTCCTTCAACTTTTAAAGAAATCACTTCTACAAAATTACATGGGAATGGGACCAGCCCAAAAGATGCGTCGGATAAAAAATTCCCACACATTCTGGTAAGAAGAGTGAGGATTAGCCACAAGATATAAAAGAGAGTAAATTATTTTACTCAAACTATGAATAGGCACTGAGTTTTATAGGATATGGAAAAAATGATACATTAGATAGAACTTCTGGAAATATGTTTTTACTTTGGTAATTGGTGCAGAAACCAACGGTTAATGGTGTCAGCACGCACAGGAAAAGCGTCCAAGTGTAGAGCTCCATCTGCTAATCTTAGATTAGCTGGCACCTTACATTATTGTCACTCCAGTGCTTTGAGTAGGATGGTGGGTGCACGGAGACTGACAGCCCTGTGCTTATGCCAGTCAATGCATGTGCATTTCCAGGCCAATAAATATGCTGGCCACATTGGTGTAGGCTTGGCAGCAGTGGGTCCATCCATGTGATGTCCTACTTAAATGCGCCATTGTGCATTAGTGGTATGGTCGGCTGAAATAGTGATTGTGGGCCACTCAGTGATTTTATCTGGATATCGCTTTTGGCTTTTGCGAGTGTCAAGTGCAGAAGACTCGTTCAAACAAATAGCTAGCTCATTTTATTAGAGTGAGACTTGCTCTCATTCATGCTAAAGCACCCTTTTCAGACCCTCATTCCCCATGATTTGACATCAAGATTAATTTCACTTTCATCAAATCTTTACTCATCCATGAATTGAATCTAAAAAAAAATTCTACAGTTTTTATACCACTAAAATATTATCCATGAGAAAATGAGACGTTAAATATGAAAATCCTCAAAAATGAGTTTAAGCTTGTGAGTTATTTCAGAGAGAAGTGTTAAAATTAAATAATTACATCAGGGAAAATGAGGGGTCAGATATGAAAATCCTCAAAATTGAAGATTTTATGTTGCCCAATTCACCGGGGATTTATTATGGCCAAACATTATAGGTTCTCCATGACTGAAAAATTGATGATGAGTCTCCAAAGATTTGATTGCCTTAACACGACTCCTAGTGTGAATGTGTGAAATATTAACCCATGGTGACGGTCACCGTGGGTAGAGCCGCATCCTATGCGGACTCATCTGTAATGACAGGCTCATGAAGTCTATGAATCTTGGCTTTTTTTATTTTTTATTAATTTCTTAATATTTAAGTACAAAGGAGGATTAAGAGATTCCACATCTTAGAGAATTTATAAATACTCCAAACGGGCTTCTTTCATTGTTGCATTTTCATTTTGATCTTCCAACGTTAAGATGACTGGAAGGGTGCCAACCCAGAGGTTTTTATATAGCGTTTTCACTTCTTAAAATATTACACTTTGGTTGGTTGTGAAAAATTCAAAGGGTATTTTAAAATGATGGGTTTTATTAAAATCCAATTATACTTCTCTTACATGTTGAAATTCTTTTGAAGTTGGAAAATATGTCTCTCTATTCTTACGTCCAAGAAACTGAAATAGATGACATCAATCAGCACTTTGAATCTGAAAATGGCTATTTCCGTATATTTCCATGCACTTCTAACTACCAAATATCCTATTAGCTGAGTTACAGCTTTGGGACAATCAAGAAACAAGCTTAAGAACAAATATCCTATTTTTCAAACACAAAGGAGAATAAAGAAGTGCATATTCCTCATACATATACTACAAAATAGAAAGAGAAGGAAACTGAGTTCTCATGGGCTGCAATAAAATAGAAAAATTTAGAAATATGGTACATACCTTATCAGAATTTAGCAAAGAGGAGGTACTCAGAACTTGCTTCGGATTGCTGTTTTCCCAAACCGCTTGTGAGAGATATTATGAATGGGATCTGAGTTATGGCATATATGAGATACAGTCAAGCTAGAGCTAGAAGGAAGTAATTGGGAAAGGTTTGCAAGACTTGTCTTGACCTCTACATATGAAGTAGTTGGCTGTGATTCAACCGACAGCTGAAGTAAAAACTTGAAGGAATCTTCTCAGTTTCTCACATGGGTAGGGTACTCCTATAGAAAAAAAATTTAGTGGACAACAGTGGCGACTTTTTGACTTTTTTGAAAAAGATGGACCGAGCCTCTTAGCTGAAATACAAGAAAAAATGATAATAATTATAAGCAGAGTGCGTAATGTTTTCTCTTTTCTATTTTGGGAGAAGGGTAGAGTAGATTGATGCTTTATGGTTTTAACATTGGACAAATAATTCAAAGCACATGGTTTTGCTTGGTTTGCACTAAATCAACAATTCAAAGCACAAAATTGATAATACCCAGTTACTCTAAGATTATGAACGTCCCTTGCTTATTAGAAAAGCAACGAAGGGCACACCCAGTCCATATTCTTTGAGGTTCAGACCACAAGAAGGCTTACTCATTGGGAAAATATAAACCGTCTAATATAAATTATCCTCCTTTATAATGAGATGTGGCCTAATTTATATATTTTTTATAACGCAGGTTCTCAATCTTTTGGGTCAGCTAGAATAATCCCTACTTTCTCTGGAGAGAAAGTTTGGTAAAATTCCCCCGTGGCCTAGCGTGGTAGTACAATTTCGAATCCACAATCTCCGAATGTAAACCGTGGTCCTAAACCAACGGAGTTATTCACAGAATTGATGTGACCTAATATAACTTCATTAACAGTTTATCCCAGTGAAGATTGGCTGATTGAGTATATATATATATATATTCCCTGGCACCTTACATTATTGTCATTCAAGTGCTTTGAGCAGTATGGTGGGTGCACGGAGACTGACAGCCCTGTGCTTCTGCCTGTCAATGCATGTGCATTTCCAGGCCAATAAATACGCTGGACACATTGGTGTAGGCTTGGGAGCAGTGGGGCCATCCACCTGATGTCCTACTTACGGAACCGGATCCCCTGTTTAGACCGTTTGGACCAAACAGGGCCCTCCGTGCGGGGACAGAGGAAAGAAAAGTCACACTCTCTTTCCTTTGCCCCCCACGTGGAGGGCCCTGTTTGGTCCAAACAAGGAATCCTAAATGCGCCATTGTGCATTATTCGTACGGTCAGCTGAAATAGTGATTGTGGGCCACTCAGTGATTTTATCTTGATATCGCTTTTGGCTTTTGGGAGTGTCAAGTGCAGAAGACTCGTTCAAACAAATAGCTAGCTCATTTTAGAGTGAGACTTGCTCTCATTCATGATAAAGCACCCTTTTCAGACCCTCATTCCCCATGATTTGACATCAAGATTAATTTCACTTTCATCAAATCTTTACTCATCCATGAATTGAATCTAAAAAAAAATTCTACAGTTTTTATACCACTAAAATATTATCCATGAGAAAATGAGACGTTAAATATGAAAATCCTCAAAAATGAGTTTAAGCTTGTGAGTTATTTCATTGAGAACTGTTAAAATTAAATAACTGCATCCGGGGAAAATGAGGGGTCAGATATGAAAATCCTCAAAAATTGAAGATTTTATGTTGCCCAATTCACCGGGGATTTATTATGACCAACATTATAGGTTTTCCATGACTGAAAAATTGATGCTGAGTCCTCAAGGATTTAATTGCCTAACACGACTCCTAAGGTGAATGTGTGAAAATGATCATTATACCCAAGCAAGAAAAAAAAAAAAAAAAGATCACAAGATAACCTACATTTTGCTATTATCCTAGTCATTCAAATCATGTATCTTTTTGGGAGATTTAAATTAATATTTAGGGGTAATATGGAATTTGGGAGGCATGGATGCCCTAACCTCACACATTTTTTATAATCCTTTTGTAGAGCTCATTTGCCTTGACTTTCTATGGATTTAATTCCAACATAATCCAATACAAATAAAAAGGTAAAATCTTGCAATCTCAAAAATGCCTTTCGAACATTTCCATACAAACAAGTCTTAATCTTGAGGATAGAGTTGTAAACGGGTTGGTTCCGGTCTAAGTTTATAGTGGTCGTGGAACCAAAATTATTAATGAGAAGGTGGAACCGGAACCGGATCCGAAATCATTAATGAGATGATGAAATTTTAATTGATTCCATGTATAAGACGAGTTCAGATCTAAATCTTGCTTTGGTCTAGATGGAAAAATATAACTTTAAAAAAAGATTTTTGAAAATTGAAAAAACTGGTTAGGTCTCAGGTCCATAGTTCAAAATTAAAGAGGAATAAGATCCAGACCCACTTACTTATTGACGAGTGGGGCTAACGCAAAACCAATTTTTAACACTTCAAAACGTTCAACTAATTAGAGAATAGGGATTATACACATCCATATTCCATACTTGGGGCATTGGACAAAATTTGGTGGGGAGTCACGTCAAAAGGAGACAGAGCCATGTGTGGCGCGTTTGGATTTTGGGGTTATCACCTCACATCGAGTATCACTGCACTTCTGGACACGGTTGTAGGCCCCACCCGTAATGTGCCTGGTGGGGTTCATCCATTATGCTGTCCGAGTCAATGGATCATATCCATACCAATTATGCTTGTGGAACGATCAAAATAGTAATTGTGGGCCACTCAATGGTTTTTATTTCAACCGTTCACACCGACCAAATTAGATTTATCACTTGGTGGATTTTGGACGCGTAGAAAAATGCCGCGTAGAAATTGGATGGAAAAGAACTAGTGGAGAAAAGTGACAACCTCAATTTTCACCATTTTTTTCTTTTTCCAGTGGTGGCAAACAGGTCCGGTTGGACTAAACGGGTCGGACTCATTTATTATTACTAATTAGGCCCTTGCACGTGCATCCAAACATACTTGACATTTTTTTTTTTGGGATATTTTGTTTGATTTTATTCCTATATACTAAACATCTACCAACTTGGCCAACCAAAAGTTGACAGTAATCACTAAGACACAATATGCAAAAGGCTAACAACATATGTTTGACATTATTATGTTTTATTTATCTTGTACATCGCTTTGCCTTGTATAGTTTAACATTTACATTGATATAATGTGATTAATTTTCTCTGTGACAAATAATAGGAAATCGGATTATTTTTTTTATATAAAGAAGGATTTTAGAAATATCCAAATAAATTGTGATTATGTAATAAGCTCAACCTCTTTATAAGTTCCTTATACAACATCTGAGGAATGGACCTTTGCCCAAAAATAGAAGAATAGAACACTGATAAAGCCTATATATATATATATTCAGTTAGGCAAAAAAATAAAGAATACCATGGTGCGGTGAATGATATTGGAAAAAGTTAAACATGAACAAAAGTATTACCAAAATGGTCATAAGAATAGGTCTTGTATGATTCCATCCTTTCATATAAAATCATGAAGTTTAAAAGCACATGTATTGATGCAATTCATGAGCTTTCTGCAAAGCCAAAGATCAGCTGCTATTTGATATTTGTCTCACAAGTATCTAAGGTTGCTGCTGAAGAGTACTGATCTCTTTCCCAGTTGGGTCTTTTGCAACCTATGCAATAACATCAAATTCTTTGTTTAGACCCACAAAAAGTCAACAAGAGAGTAAACCTGATTGATTGATCATGCATAAAGCATATGGTTAAAGTAATTAAAACCTGGACAAGAAAACTAACATACTCAATCGAAGGATGGATCCAATCATCAATAAAAGGTACACATATATAAGTATATAAATAAATTAACTAATAACTTTCTTAAAAAAAAAAAGAGACCAAGTTCAATCATAGCAGAATCCAAAACAAAAGAACAACAAAAATACGAAAAGGCAAAAGCATAGAACATGAAATTTGATGAATACCCATAGCAGAAATCCCATATTAAAACCATCAATTTATTAAAATCTCATCTGAATCAGCAAATATCAAGAACACCCAACCAAACAAAAGAGCATGCGTTAAAAAAGTACCATGATCAAGTAAGACGAAAAAGAACAAGTAACCATATCAAAAATCCGAGTAAAAGTCACAACCCATCAAAAAACATTGAAAGAGAGTAAAAAAATAATTTCAAGCACTCAACTTTCTCACTTTTTTTTTTGGCAGGAAGAAAAAGGCAGGTAAGATTTCTAGTTGCTTTAGAGAAATAAAAATGCAATATACATATTTGAAATATGATATACAATGAAACAATAACTTTCTTCTTGTACTTAAGTAGTTGGGTTAGCTACAACCCAATTATCTCTACATAATCTCACAGGAAATATATGCAAGTTGAAAGGAACTCAACTCCAATCAAGGAATTAGCATGATGATTTTTTTTTTCATTAGCTTCATATACACTTAATAGTAAAAAAAGCAAAAGTGTAGCCCATATACCAACCTCATCTATGCCGTGCAGTTGGAGCCCTTTTTTTTTAATGAACATTTATAGCAATACTCTATTGAAGACCCAATAAATCACTCCTCTACCATGAAATATAAGGGTTGTCGAGAGCGGAAAAAATTGGTTGGGGAATGAAAATGGATCAGGGATCATGGAGGATTGCCTAGACAGTATAAACTGAATTCTCCAAGAACCTCCATAATGGGAATTTGAATAATTTTACTCTCTCATTACAAAAATTTATGAGGATGAAACATAACAACAAACAATAACAACTATAATAAAAATGAATTTAAGAAAGAACCTTCAACAAGAAAGAGAACAAAAACAACAATAACAACAACTATAATAAAAAAATTGCAATTTAAAAAAGACCATTCAACATGAAATAGCATACAGAGGAAGCACAAAAAAAAAAAAAAAAAAAAACACTCACATTACAACAGACCTTAACTTGTGTGTCAAATTTTGACATCCAGTTTTGCAAATCCTGCAAAAAGCACACAATCAAAATTATATCATCAATATATATATATTTTAAATATTTACAACAACAAAATAACGCAAAGACATATTTAAAAAAGAGGGGAAATTCCAAAAAATACCAGTTTTAATCCTTAAATCCAAGTTAGTAGCTCAAACCTCGATTCATTTAAATCCTGTAAAAAAGATAAATACATAAATAAAATGCTATAAGATTAATAAAAATCTCAAAAAGAAGGGGCCACATTCTCCAAAAAAAAAAAACTACTTTATCATGCAGATGTACTTTGACTTTATGGGTTTTGATCATTTTAAACGAATTCAATAATCACTACAAAAACCTTGACATCAGTAAACAAAAACAACCCAAATATAGAACTTTTTTGGTGAGGAAATATAGAACTTGTTTGGTGAGGATGTGGAGTTGCATATTACACATAGATAAAAACGTTTCTGATGTTGGTGTTTTATTTATTGATTTAGTTTTTTGTCACATTAGCTAGCAATTTATCTTTGTTGATGTAGTTGTTATAAATAGAGGAAAAAGTATATCATTCATGAGTAAAGTTTAAACAACTTGCTAAGGGGAGAAAATTACTCTGTAAAACTCCCTGCGAGAATGAGCCAAAGCTGGATTTGTGATTGAATTGATTTGATCTTGAATTTGGAAATATTGACATTATACTATTATAGTGAAACATCAGACGTAATGGGCTAACCACTAAAGTCAATGACAGGTAAGGTTGCAACTGTGGGCAAGTGACATATGGTTTTGAGTCAAACCAAACCCAACTCCACCCACAAATTCTGTCAAGATAGTATAAGATACTATTAAACAGAAAAACCTCCTGCACACTTGCACCTTATGCCATATAGGTAAATCTCAATGGAGATCTCTAATATGAATAGAAGGGACACTTTATGGGGCCCACTTGAGAAACCACCAATCCTGTAGAGAGTAGATGAAGGGTACTGTTTATCTATGGATGAGGGATTCACTAAAAATTATCCGAACTGGATTATTTTAAATAAAGAATTTTAGGCCTAAAAATAAAAAATAAAAAATATGAGAAATGAAGCCATGCCAACCACATCAGCAGATTCTGAGGAACTTCTGAGCGTATTAGGTTGAGCTTCTTTTTCTCTTTTTTTTTTTTTACTTTTTGTTTTTCGTTTTTATGGAGGGGTGGTTTGTTTTTCACAATGGTGGACAAAATTTTGAGAGTCTAGGAGTTCTTCCATTACCATTAAAGATGTCTTTTTATTTAGAAGTCAAACTCCTGTGTTTGAAGAAGCAGCAACAGCTTCCAACACTTTATTGAATATGTCTTCTTGATCAAAAGTTAGGTTTCTGTGTTTAATGAAAAAGCTCATGTTAACTTATCCAGTGCAAAATGTTAAATATGCTTCCCCCAACTCTGCCTTGTTGAATAGCACCAAGTTTCAAAGAAGCTGTCATTACATACATTCGGTTTGGTTCAATATTCATGGCAAATAAAGATACGCCACGAACTACTAACATACTCGTTTAAAATGATAAGCAAATGAGGAATTGCATTCACTTTTTCAAATGCTTGATGGTTATAGCATTTGCCTTTAGGGATGATTTGTTATTGGTACCACTTCCATTGCTACATGCATGGGATGATCCTAGGTTCACATCAAACTGGCAAAGTCGAACAAGTTATAATCTTTCCCACCTGATCATTATGTTCTATTTCTTGGCAACCATATTTTGAGTTAACCTGTTAAGTAGGCAAGTAATGAACTCAGAAGTATGTGATTTTGTGTTTTTTGGATGGCTGGGTCTACAATTTCTGGGCTGGTAGGGGTACAATGACCATTAATGGGTTCATCATTGTAATGTACTAATTGAATGTGAAAGCTTTGTCCAAATCGGATAGAGCAGGCAAGAACGTGTACAATCCTTATTGTAACTTTAGTTGAAGTTTTTTCTAGACATTGAAGAAAACTATGTAGTCAAGAAGATGTGGTTTGGGGGAATAAACTTCAGCTGGTTGGTCATATGCATACTTGTTATTAATTTGTTGCAGATCTTCATCTATACACCCTACATGAAATTAATATTCAGTGACACAATGATGTTAAAAAAAAATCCATCACTCAGAGTAATAGATTATTGTACAAACAGTTCTATTGGAAATCAATAAAAACTGAATAGGTTTATAATGTAAAGCATGTTTTAGTCTCAAGTTTAGAAAAGAAAGAAAGAACAAATTTTATATCTAGCAGAAAATCAAATAAAAAAATTTTGAGGAATGAAAATTTAAATCTACTTTTATATTAAAATTGCAATTTTCATATCAGACATTGCCCAGGTAAAATGATGGGATACGCAAGGCAAATTGCAATCTACTTTATCGGACATTCCCGAGAGAAAAAATTATAAATGATGCCATTGTGTTTAGACTTACCTAACTATTAGAGCTGTAGTTTTGCTTCAAGCAATTAACATTAAAATTGGTAACAGTGGTAATGGTCCCAGTCAGATTAAATAACTGGGTCTGGACTCCAAAACATATCAACTCCTTCATCATGTAAATTAAGAAATTATTCACAACCTATCTTGAAATATAAAATTTCACAGCACTTTTCATGAAAATTTGAGCAAAGTCATGTAAATCATAGGATTCTATCACTACCTCTTTCATAAAAGAAATTTACTTACCCATTTCTGCATACCCATTTCATCAAACAGCTGATACATGTAACAAATAAAGAAATTCTTTGAGAACCTCTTTCATTCATGCTTTCATGGAAATTTTATCTATCCTAGAATAAATCAAAACAGAGCATTAGACTCATACCTGCTGGATCAACGAGAGAAAAACCGTTACTTCACATGAATGAATCTGATTTCCCATTCGATCCTGATGGAGGACCTGCACAGTTTAAATGGGGAGAAAAAATCACAATAGGTAAACAGTTCAGAAATAGAAAGCAAAATCAATTAAACAAAACCTTTCGTTTCTTCTATGATGAAAGGAAAGATCACAAAGGCGAGCTTCCGTTGCTTCAAGGCCTACGTGTAGAGAGCTGCAATAGATAATCCGATCGAGTTCGTCGAGGCGAGTGGCATCGGATTTCCACGTCTTTGCCATGGAATCTGTCCTCAAAAGCCCTGGAAAAGCCTAATATTTTCCGTCCAAATTCAATGGTTGCTTCATGAGAGATGAGCAGGTGGGACAAATCGAGAGACTTCTTTGTTGGAACTTATCATACATTTGGTAGACCACCTAGTGGTTTTAATACAGATATTTAATTATTTTTCTTTTCATGATACATGTCCATTATCAGAGCCCTTACCAGATAAGCCACAGGGCAAAAACCAACTTCAATTCACTGCCCAAATAAAATTGAAGTATTTTATCAGCATTAAAAATAAGATAAAATATAAATAGATAAACTTTTAATAAGTGATTAAACTAAGGCAATGCCCATCTTTGTTCCACCCACCATATTGAAGCATTTTCTTAACAAAAAATTTGTTTGAGTAACTGCTTCTATTTAAATTGAAGGAATGCATTGGAGGAAGTTCAGACGGAGAAGTGGAAATCCCCAAAATGTTAATCCGAAATTTTTTTGCAATTAAGATGTTCAGCCAGAAGGTTAGGGTTGCATGCACGTGCTCATTTCAGGTAAAAGTTTGGCTTAAAAAATACCCAACAACAAAATCTAAGAAAGAGAGATAATAAAAAATACCTTGATGTTAGATATGGAAAAGAGAAACAATTGGAATCGCTATAGAGGGAGAGGAGGAAACTAATTGCAAAAAAATACCCAACAACCAAAATAAATAAATAGAGAATATGGAATACCTTCGATGTGAGACGTGGAAAAGAGAATCGATTGGAAGCTTGTGAAGAGGATTTTCAGAAATCAGCGGTGTGAAGACAAAGTCGAGAGGGAAAGAAGGGGTTTAACGTGTGAGTTGAGTTTTGAATGAAGAGGAATGAGTTGTTGCATGTACGCAGGTCATGGGCAGATGTCAACAATCTCTGTACTCTGCCATCCCAAACAAAATCAAAGACATCTTGCATACGGAGAGATAGAGGGGTTTTTTTTGCCCTTTTTCAGAGGATGGTGGTGAGAAAAGAAGAAGAGGCAGATTTCGGTGTTTGTGATGTTTTTTACCCATCCATCAAATGAGTCCATGAGCAGATGTCATCAAATGATAAAACCCAAGAAGATATTAAGAGATAAGGATTAGGAGAAAAAGGAGAGGATGATGTCATCTTAGTGGACCCCATTCCATTATAAGGTGGGTGTAGTGAAAAACAATCATATCATAAAAGAGAAAAGTGACCAGCATTATTACATAGCAACATATTATACACTTCAAATAGTGACCAACATAATTATATAGCAACAATACAAGCATATTTTACACTTCAAACAACTTAGACAGCTGGTAATAGTTTGCACCATGGAGAGAGAAAGGCTTTCAACAATATCATGATTTCTCTCAATCAGATAAAAAAGGATCCAAGTCAATCGAACAAAATCATGCACCCTACCCTAGAACTCTACATAGACCATGAGCAAATACACACTGCTAGATTAAAATACTTGAGTATTTTCATTAAACATGGTATAGAAAAGAAATAAATGAGTGATAAGTAAGATTTCTTTATTAGAAAAAAATCTAAAGAAGTGATTCTTAACAATATTTGCTCATATTTGAAAAGAAATAAGCACACACAAAAATGTCAAAGTAAGGCTACTTGCATCATACAATGAAAATACATGATCGAAAGAGAAATTTGATTCTCAAGAATAAAAAGAGAGTCTTACAAAGTTCCTATCTTTAGTGAACTCGCAACATACACATCAGTGTTTATCACTACATTGTCAAAGTAAACTAATTGAAGTTTGAAACACAATAGACAATACATAGGGACATCAATAGACCAAATTTGAGTAAGCCCAAAAACAGAACAGAAATTTTCAACATCTCCGACGATATACAAAACTAACCTAAGAGATATAGCAACAAAGAAAGAAAACTGCAGAAGAGGAATGCGGAAAGAAGAGATTTTATACAGGATCTTCAACGTATGAGAAATCCAAGCAAAAATCACTGCTTTGCAGCTGGTAGATCATACCATTTATATATACATACTAAACAACACATATGGAGTTAGAGGAATCTATCAAACTAAAAGTATAGGGGTTAAGCATACTCATATTGTAAATCTCTATGTTAGTACGTAGATCAGAGCATGCCCAATGTGTCTTTTATTGTTGAACATGCATCCATCCACTTTAAATCTAATCAAGAAGGACCTTAGACTTTATTTATTTTTTGGCCTAATAGAAAAAAATTAAAAACAACAACAAATATAAAAGGGTCAAGAGAGGTGATCATATACATCCGAATAGGAATATGCATTGTGAAGTGTGAAGTCCTTTATAGCTAATTTAAGGAGGATGTGGTATGGGTATTATTTGGCTTGCACCATCCTCATGCTTATCAGATGTTGGTTCTTCAGGTCCTATTTCACAAGAAAATAAAATAATAGTAAAATTTTATAAGATTTATGAACTACTATTACAAATGAGAAATAAAAGACTATATAATTCAGCTTATTCCACAAATCTACGACCACATATAATCAACAAATCTACTTGATTTCGAAAATTAATCTACAACAACAACAATATCCAAGCACAGCGTAAAAAAATGCATTATCTAAGCCCCAGAAAAGAATAAAAATTTTCAATGTATCTAGCTATATACAAAACAAACCTAAGATATTTAGCAACAAAGAAATAAATTGCAGAAGAGGAAGGGGAAAATAAGAGATTTTATAAAGGTTTTTCAACATATGAGAGATTGAAACAAAAATCATTGCTTTGTGACACATAGATTGTATCACTTATACATACTAAATAACACATGGGAAGTTAGAGGAATCTGTCAAACTAAAAATTCAGGTATTAAGCATATTCATATTGTAAATCTCAGCTCAGAGCATGCCCAATGTACTGTTGAACATGTATCCATCCACTTAAAATCTACTCAAGAAGCACGTTAGACTCTATGTTTTATTTGCTCAACCTAAAAAAAAAAAAAAGAAAACAAAAACAAAAACAAAAACCAAAGATAAAAGGTCAAGAGAGATTATGATATTCTTACTCCTTAAAGCTAGATAGCGGTTAAGGAGAAACCCCACAGATTTCATAAAAAAAAAACCCTCAGATCTCATATTTCATTGTGTCATGTCATCATCAGTTCGGCCCTCTTAATAACGTTTCACATTTAAAGTGCCTCTTGACGATTCACATGATGCTCTCTGTCAAGTCACGACCCATCTCTACGGTTAAAGTTAATAAACACCTCTTCTTGCCCTAAACGCAAACTTCTGCAATAACCCTACATCTGTTTAGATTCTGAAAATGACATTTATAACTGTCTTCCATCTCTCTCCATCCCCACCAGCGATTTTTGTCTTACATGTGGAAGAAGAGATGAAGAAAGAAAGGAGACAAAGAAGAATAGAAATCTAAGCATGAAAATGGAATGTAAGAAAAAAGAAAGATGGTATTATTGGAATTTGGAAGGCAAAAGAAGGTTTCCTTAAAAATCTGAGAATGAAATGGAATGATCAAGGTGAAAAGTGCTCTTGATTGGTCAATCCAGATGGAACTTTGGGAAAATGGCATGCACATGGCTGGTTAGGAGAGGATCTTTCAATCTGGGCATTATTTAATGGCTATGGCCCTCATGTGATCTTTTGAATCAGCAGATTTTGCTATTATTATCATGGATTAGAACTGCATTTCTACTTCTATGTTTTTCAATTTCTTGCTTGATATTATTGATTTAATTGATTTTTTAATATCTAATTTACTTCATCAGATTGTTTGAATGCTGTTTAGATTCTTGGGTTTGGGTGTTCTAATATCTAATTACAATTATCTAGGAGCCAATTTACGACTCAAGCAAATCATGTTTTTGCTGCATGTAAAATGCTCCAGCAATCTTGGGTCTACAGGCATTTTGATTTGGAAGTCATACCATAAAAAAGCCTATTTTGGAAACAAGATTTGGACTCCCAATCTTATAAGTTATTTTGATTGCATTCAAAGAAATTGGAGATTATTTTGTGGCTGTAACCTTTTACCATCAACCAGGATGGACTCATGTTAAATTAAATAATTTTTTGGCCAAATTTATTTAAATACAAAAAATGGGGGCTTTTTGTTGGTTGTATTTTATCTTGACCTTTTCAACATCTTCAATAAATAATAATATTTTGGGCCATATTTATATAATCTACAGTCAAGTGAGCTCCCATTTCAATTTCTCAAGATCACTCTCATCACATCTTTTAACAACTCGAAAAAGACTTAAATGAGCTCAACTCAAAAGGAAGAAGAGTTTCAGCGCTCCTTACAACCACAAACTTCAAATACAATAGCAAATGGAGAAAAAAGAATATCAATGAGTCTGGTCAAAGTATAGAGAGTGGTCAAAGAATGGAAGATTTAAAAAGATAAAAAAAAAAAAGTTGGGGAATTTTAGCTAATTCCAAATAGTAGTTTATTTTTTGTAAACCTACATCCACAAAATACCACAAGAAGTTAAAACAATGACAGAATTTATGTTTATCAATGAAGCAACAGTATCGCTTCTTATGCAATACCTAAATTTAGATATATTAAGGACCCAAAAAGAAAACCTTCGGGTAGGATCAAGTTTCAACAAATAAAATACTTTTGAAAGAAACTGTCCACCTATTTGAGGTTCTAGACTGTTTCTTCAGGCTTGCAGTTGCAGCCATATTCACACTTCCACCACAATGTTACCTCAAACGTTACAATGACGGGGAAAAAGAAAAGAAAAGAAGACTATAAAGGTAGAAATTTAGGACTTCCTTATCCCTGCAAGAGACAACTTCTGAAATGAAAAACAGAGAATTTTAAGAATTGACAAAGAGACACTTATTATGCTTTCAGAAAAAAAAAATCCTTCTAGCACAAGGAAATTGATAAATCAAATATTCCTTTACTTCAAAGAAGCCTTCACACCAATTATGCGAACTCTAACTACTTAAAACATCACACCAACACAAAAACCATAGACTCATAACTCATTCAAGAAGCACTTGCACATGCTGTCTAGAAAAACCCATGTATCCAGGTCAAATGCAACAAGTATTTAAGAAACATCTTAATCCGTCTTTTAAAAAAAATAAAAAATTCCTAAAATGGCCACCAAATCTGAAAAATCAGAAACCTCATTCATTGAAGAAGTACCTTAGACTCTCTTACCACACAGAAGAAGTTCACAATATTTTTAGCAAAATCCAAATAATCAAAGGAGCAGAGAAACTCATAAGCCAAAGAATTTCAATACTTCTAAGTCTCAAGAGCCTTTATATATGTCCAGCTAAACTCAAGATCCCCACATGACCAAAGCTAATGAAAAAACATGGGAACTAAACATATTTCTATTAAATCCACAAAAATAATATATGAAGAGAGACTCAAACACAAAAACTTGACAAGATCACCAAATGTAAATGAAGGAGGAGATTCCTACAAATGAGTGGGTGAAGAGAACCAGTATAATCTCCAAGCTTTCTTTTGAATTTAAAAAAATAAAAAATACTTTCAGGCATGACCTACGTATTACATTTCCTTTCTACCAAAAGTCAAAGTCATATTGAGAATTTATCAGATCAAATTTATAACTAATATCGATATATATTCATTTTGTTGTTTAAAAAGAAGAGGGATGGATCACTTAATTAAATGTTGGGGTCATGGCACCGTCGTCCACATTCACATCACTGCTTTTATTAAAGAGTTGTGCGGATGATGTATTGATGTTAAGTATTAGGACCTTTAATAAATAGTTAGATAATCATAACTTGTTCATTCGGAGCACATTTTCTAATCCATGATGACCTACTAATCTCTGATTTGCCGGTGAAAATAAATGAAAGTGTCAACTTAATTTGAAGCAAGAGGGTGTAGAGAATTCATGAAACAAGGTAATTAAAGAAGAGGCATCAACAACAAGAAATATCAAGAAATAAAAACCAATTCAGAAAGAACGAAATGGGAAAAAAAATACATGGGTACCATAAATGGCAACATCAAAACCTCCACAAATTCAAATAGAAAAGTACGAATCCAGATCCAATTGACAAAACATTACAATTAAAAATCACCTTTAGATGCACAGTAGAGACTAACAAAAAAAAAAACCAGAGAGCAGAATATCAGAAACATTGATCCCAAATACAGAAACCAACAACAACAATTAAAAAATAAATAAATTTGAAAACACCAACATTGATCCCAAATACAGAAACCAAACAACCATCAAAAGAATCAAATAAAAAAAAGCAGTTGAAAACTACCCCGCTATCCAATCAAAATCCATAAGCAAAACCATCTAGCTAGAGTTAGAGGAGCAACACTTCCTTTAATTACCTTCAGCCAAAAATTTTCCCAGTTCTTGATTGGATAGAATGCAATTCATCTCCACCCATCTAAGCTAAAATCAAACCCAAAAATTGGAAAGCAATGGAATGAAAAAAGAACAGAGAAAATGTGATCAAGACCTCTTTTCGTTTGAGCTTTTTCTCATTGTTGCTGTCAGGTCTCTTGATCGCCATTAATGAAAGCTCTTTGAAATCACACTCTTGCAAAAATAGCCAAAATCCAGAAATTAACCAAAAAAAAAAAATTTTAAATGAAACTAAAAATCCAGAAATCAAAAAAAGAGAAAAAGAAAAAAAAAGAAGAGAATTACCATAATCTGGGTGCATAACGCAAACAACTCTTCATCTTTACAATCCGATTCCAACACTGTAACCACCACATCCAGACCCAGATCGTCATTAACACGATAGACTGAAAATGAAAACAAAACCAAATGACCAATCACTGAATGTTCAAGATTTCAAAGAAAATGGAAACAAATGCAAATCAGCAATCCAGAGAGGAAAACGGTTGTGGGTAAGTTTGGGGTTTGGAGTTTTAGAGAAGGCAAGCATGGAAGAAGAAGATGGCCTCCTCCTCTCTGAATTGTGAGGTTAGAAGTTTTTTGAGCGGTGGAGAGGAAACATCGAGAGAGGGAGGGGGAAGGTTAGTCTGAGTCTTTGTATAAGTGGGTGAATTCATCAACAAGCAGGTAAAGCTGGCATGACATCTTCTCCCATTTTAGGGTAATAGATAAGGATAAGGAGATATAGAGATAGATACAAGTAGTACAACTGTTATCTTTTGATTGAGCGTTTGCAAATGTTCCTTTCTGATTGGGCATGTGTGTAGCGAAACAAATAATGCAACTTACCCTTTTTTTGAGCGTTTGCAAATGTTCCTTTCTGATTGGGCATGTGTGTAGCGAAACAAATAATGCAACTTACCCTTTTTTATAAGAGTAGGAGTAGATAAGAGTAGATAGATAGATATAGATATATAGATATAGAAATGGATTAGATTCTCCAAACTCGTACCCGACCCGCTTACTAAACATGTCAGAAAGTCATAATCCGCACTCTCCTCAGATTAACCCGACCGAACCCACATTAACTGGCATAACCCTTGTGGGTTACTACGGGTCGGGTTGACCCACATAACTCGTATCCAAAGCTAAATTGATTAACAAGCATCTAAGGCATTAACAGTACACAAAGTAACCGTACACAAAGTTTAAATTAGATCCAAGCCATAAGTTAATTTGTAAAAATAAGATAAGATCTAAAAGAACAATCCTTAACTTTCTAAATACTATTGGTGCAAATTAAAACCTATTATGATAGGCAATATGGACAAGCTTTATTTGGGTTCTGATAAGTATAATGTCAATTTATTTCATATACGATCTTCTATCAGACTTAGGCTTCACTGATGTTGGGTTGAAGATTTAGGCCGAGGCATGCGTCATTATGCCATAATTCACAATTCTCTCCGGCTTGTGCCTACGTAAGGAAAAAAAAAAAGGTAATTAACATGAACTGAGTTATTGCTTGATTATTTTATTTATTTATGTCATATCTATTGTATTCTCTTCGTAACCATAATCATCAAAAGAGAAAAGAGCATGCAAAAGTATTCTCAAGTAAGTTGACAAAGGGTTTACTTTAGAAAAAAAGAAAAAGAAGGAATTATTTACACAATGAGTGTAGCATACATTTTTTAAAATAGTAACTATAGAAATAGAATAACAAAATTAATAAAAAATAAAATAATTTTTATTTTAGAAAAATTAAGTATTGAGTATGAGTTTTAGCCGTAAGAAAAGAATAAATGGGTTATGTGGGTCATGAGGGTTAAACATGCTAACCCTAACCCGACCCTTTTAAAATGCTGATTAAGAAAACTTCACCCCGCAACTGACTCATATATCATGCGGGTCGTGTTGTACAGGTCATATACGGGTTGAGTCAGGCTAGATTGACGGGTTAGATGGGCTTTTGCGAGCTCTATTTCTTTTCCCTCATCAACCCAAATTTCTTCTTCAATAAGGGAGCAAAGCTTGCTTAGCTACTTGTCTTATGTAAGAAAAAACAAAGTAAAAAAAAAAAAAAGTAAAAAACTTGTGTCTTAAACTATGCATGTGGGTTTTTCGATGTAATCTTTTGTCGTTCAAATACTCTCTCAACTTCTCTCTACACTCCCTCTCCCTCTCCTCCCTGGCCGTACGCTCGCCACCGGCCCTCCCATTCTTCCTCTTTCTCTCTCCCTCTCCCTCCCTCTCACGGCCCGCCTTACGCTCACAGCCCTCTCCTTCTCTCCCTCTCCCTACACACCTCCACCCACCGACTCCCTCCCTCCCTCCCTCTCTCGCTTTCCCTCTCCGGTGGTGTTGCCGGAGAGGATGTGGTGGCTGTGGTAGGGGTGGGCTTAGGTGGGTGAGTGTAGAAAGAAGTTGGGGGATACAGAGACTATGATACGTGTCCTTTTAGGTATTTTACCACATGGGTATAGTGGTCATAAAAAATTATTGTGTGTTGAAAGAAAAATTAAGTGTGCATTTAGCTGCTCTCTAAGATTCTATCTTTTAGGAAAAGAAAAAGGTCAATAATACCCTTATTAAGATAAGAATACCTTTGTTATTCTCTCAAATTAATATAGAAAAGTTGAAGAGTGGTGAAACTGTGAAAGGGAATAAAATAAAAATGCCTAAGCACACTCCTATATTTTCTCAAGATGAAAGGAAAATTGAGTGGGGGCACTTCTCCATCCGTCCTTGTCCTGAAATATTGCATGCAATTCCAAACACGGTTGTATACCCCACCCATAATGTGCCTGGTGGGGCTAATCAGTTGTGATGTCTGAGTCAGTGGACCATACTCGTTGTGCTTGTGGAACGATCAACATAGTGATTGTAGGCCACTAGGTGGCTTTTATGTTTTTACCAATCACACTGATCAAAAGTAGATTTATCAATTGGTAGCTTTTGGATGGGAAAAACTAGTTGATAAAAGTGTCAACCTCAATTGTCACCCACCACGTCTTTTATGTAAGGCTGCTTAGGATGGCCTCCTCTCTGATAGGTTTGAGTATAATTTCAAAAAAAAATTTATCAAAAGAATCTTATACCTAAAGATTTTTTATTTTTTTATTATTTTTTTATGAATGATCAGCCTTAAACACTGATTGTATTGATTATGAAAATACAGAATTGACAGATTAATTTGCAGTACATTTCTTAATAGAATTATCCATATGGCTATATCATTACTGTTGTAATGATATCATTATCCGCCTTACACTCATTTTGCAAATATCTTGCCAAGTAGAAATGATGTTTTAGTTTCTTCATTTCCGTTTTCAATGAGGCTTGGTTGAATATCGAAAACCAAAGAAGAAATATATGCTTGAAAAGGATAAATACATCAAGTTCATTGAAATAATACATGTTTTAAGGGAGTGTTTGGATAAATGCATAATATAATATTAACAAGTTTAAATATTGTAAGATTTCATTATCATAGAATAAAATAGTGTTATATTATTATCTTGTGTCACTTATGGTGTTTGGCAATTCTCACAAATTTTAATGTACCTTTGAAGTGTTTGGCAATTTATAAAAAAACTCACATGATGATATACCGAATAAGAGATGGAATGAAAGTCATCAATTGACGTAATGCAAAACCCAAAAATTAGTAATCACATCTGTTAATAATCATGGTAGGACCCATCTATTATTAGAAAATCACAGGATTAAATGTTAAAACCTTGAGATCAAAGCAATGTTGTTTAATTAAGGTAGGTCCACCAAATGTTGATAATCATAGTGTAATGCCTCTAATGGTGATTATCACAAATGGGCTTATTAGGTTTTTTTTTTTTTTTTTTTGGTAAAACCTTATCTAATGTCAGACATCATTGATAAATCCATTTATGAGAAATTATTGTGGGGCCTATTTGATATTGGTAGTCATATTAACACAAAGGGAGATAATGATAAACTGATAATTGCAATCACACAATTCAATATAGGTAATTAACAACGAACTTATAACTAATTTTGGTAGTATGGGACCCACCTAATATTGATAATCATGATGAAGGCCCCCTAGTGTAACATTAGTAAGACTCATCTAATATTGATAATTAAAAAGGGCTATGTAATTGTGATATGGTTATAGGACCCCACATTAAATTTGTAAGCATTGTGAGGCTAATCTAATATTAGTAGTCATAGTTGCACTCTTACAAGGATCATTGATGTTAAAACTTATAGTGGGCTACTACAATTAATGGTTTCCCATGAACTCTTTGGTATTTAGAAAAAATCTTGTAGGAAAAGATTATTTTATACCACGTATCTTTGAAGCATGTAATATCAAGGTTTTTTTGAAGAAAAAGTGATATTGTAAGATACTTTCTAAGTTATCCAAATTCCTCATTTTTATGTTATTAGATTAGATTTTAAACTAGTAGATAATAAAATAAAATATCTTGTTTCCAAACACCCCCTAAAGGTTTCTTCTCTTCTCTTCTTCTCAATATATTTCAGTGTTGAGATTTTACGATCTACCAGATTTGGCCCATTGTAGTATTGAAGTTAATGATCTCTTTGCCTTTCTCCTATTCATGTTGATTTTGTTCTTTCTCTTCCTTTGTCTTACTTTTATGCTTTTTTTGTTTTTTTTATTATCTCATTTCTCCGTTTTAGTTTCGTAACATCCTTCTCTTATAATTAATGGGTCTCATTCCAGGATGGGTGCTTGAATGAAAGACAAATCAACACTTCTAATAAAAAAGAAAAAAAAAAAAAAAAGAAGAAATGGAGCCCATTTTTGAATCCTAAAAAAGTTTTGAGGATATTCATACCCAATTTCTTAAGTTATCTGGTAGATAGTGGTATCTCAACGTTGGAATTTTTAAAGAAAAAGAGAATGAACCCTTTAAATTCTTATTTTCCCAACTAATTTGGAAGGAGCCTTTTAAACTTGTATTATCCTGACAGATTTAATGTATTTATCCCTTCCATGCATGTATTTCTTCACTTATTTTTCAGTATTTAGAGAACTCATTGAAAACGGAGATTGAGAAACTAAAACATCAGTTCTTTTGGGAAGGATATATGCAAAATGGGTGTCCAGTAGATGACGACGTAGGTATGTAAGCAATGATATGTCACAAGGGTGATTTTGTCAAAAGAAAAGAACTACGCCCTAATCCGTCAAGTCTGCATTTTTCATTATCAATTCTTGTAGTCATTTTTTAAGGCTAACTTTTTGTAAAAATCCGTATACTGAAAGAAAAAATTACTCTAAGACACAACTATTCACCATTCAATCAGGATAATTTATGGATTCAAACAAAATTTGTTGAGGTAGAGAAACAAAAAATAGTTGGCAAACTTGCACCCTTATAGATGTTCGAAAATTAAGAAGCGACACAGAAGTTAGAGATGGAGAAAACTCAGCTCTACAGGTCTACTTAGTTTTCTCTATTTCTCTATAAAGGCCTTTAGAATGCTCAATCTTGTTACAGGATCATCTTTTGTGGGTGTAAAATCTATGGTTGAACAATTTCCTCCTCCAAGCAATGGCATGCAAAGCTCTCATCCCGGCCCTCCATAATGCGGGACCCCCTCCTTCCAATTGTATGGATGTGCAAATCTAATTTTTCACACCCATGAAGATCATCTTCTATCTTGGATATCTCTTGTTGCATCATCTTCTATCTTGGATATCTCTTGTTGCTTTTATTACAATTACACCGAAAAAGTTGTCCAGACTCATGACCTATAAAAAGATAATCCAAACCGTTCAAGTTGAATGTCAACACTTCCATTAATCTATTCTAAATTTTACTTTAGTAGGAGAGGATCCCATTGCCAAATTGAGCACATGGCTAATAACGTGATTCAATTTGATATATTACTAATCATATTTCTTCATCCCGTTATCAGTAACGTGTTCAATCTAATAATAACTCCTATTTTTGGTAAATAATAATAATAATAATAATGATGATGATGATGATGATAATAATAATAATAGTAGGCCTGATCTTTTGATGACTTGTAAATGAGTGTATCCAACCATAAAGTTGTGCCCTACTTCTCATAAGCGTAGGCAAAAGCTTGATGAGATTTGTCAGAATGATGTGAAGTCGGAGCAAATGATCCATTATGATAAGACCAAAATTGTAATTGTGAGCCATTGGATGGCTCTCTCTTTGGCATCCGTGCATCTGCTTAGGCTGTGGGCAATGGCTGGCATCTACTACCTGATGAAGAATGATACTCTATTTCTTGTTTTGTTAAGAATGTTGCTCTTGTTACTATTAAAAAAAAAAAACGAATGGTTCTCTTGTTTGTGTAACACCGAACGCGACTGTGACCCCCTCAAGAGGGCGATTAGAAGGGTCCGCCAAATAAGTTGGATTTGCAATGTGAGGAATGCATGAGTCTCATATTGAAAATGAGCTTTCTAGATTTTAGACTTATAAGTCAAACTCTGTCTTAATTTAATATGGTGCGTTTTACAACAGTGCGGTCCCAAAAACCCTAAGAACTATTGAGTTAAAGGCCGCCCGTCCAGCTCTATTAGCTTATAGGTCAAACTCCATCTTAACTCAAAATGACGCGTTTTAACCCTGGGCAAAAACGATAAGAACTATGGAATTAACCGTGTTCGGGCAGAAATAGTACCAGGATGGATATGGGTTGGTTCAAGTTTCATAATGGCGATAATTTTTTATTTAAGAAAAAAGAAAAACAATACAAGCCCTAAGATTTGAACCCACATAAACAGGTGTGACTACGATTTACTAACATCATGCTAATGCAATTTTCTTTTTCATATTATACTGAGTTATATATAAATTAAAAAAAAAAGAAAAATGTAGTGGGGAATCATAAGGCTTTCACAGTGGACAGTATGTCCACTCCCATAGCTCCACCCAAGGATCGATTCCTGATTGGCTCGATTACTTTCTCATCTCGTGGCCATGGCAGACTTGAGGGGACTCACAAAACAAGAAAGAAAAAAGGCAGGATCAGTTAGTTGCAACCAAAACTTAAAGCAGTCTCAAAATCAACTTGAGTTGGAATTATGAAACCCATACCTGTCCAAACCTGACCAGCGCGCCCACTCTCTTTCTCCACCCTAATGGGAGGGGGTTGGTGCAGTTCCCATTTAAATTGAGCCTGTTGCCATCCCAACTCCCATAATATCATCGCTCCAACAGTTGCCTTGTGATTAACACAATCTTGATACGGTCCATCCTCCACATGCCAACGCTTATTCAAATAAAGTTTAAGGTTAGATAGGCATTCATTTTGAGTTGCCTTGGACTTTCAATAGGTGGGCCTTACGACATATTTCTGCATCCAACTCTAGAAAATAAGGGCCTTTTCAGTTAGCTAGTAACCCCATATTTCACTAAGTTACCTAGGGATCAATCCTTGTGTATATCACTCTTTCCATGTGTGTAGTCTTTTCTTCTTATTTGTGTGAGCTCTGCTTTCCACTTGTGTGGGCTTCCTCTTCTCATGTCTGTGGGCTCTCTTGGGTCCCAACCAACTAGGTTGGGGTACCAAAAAAAAAAAAAAAGGATCAAAGTATTCTTCACAAGGTTTCAGACTCAAATATGGTTCAAACTTGCGGTATCGGTCAAGCCAAAAAATTGATATGGTATCGGTATTAGCATCGGTCACGGTTATCGGTCCGTTGCAGTCGTTGCGGTGTGAATTTATTTTTTTTAGTCCAAAAAAACCTGCAAAAATGTTCAAAAAATCCAAAATATTGAAAAATGCTGGAAAACAATGCTTATTTTCATTTGTACGCATTATAACTCAAAATATCGGTTCCCCCTAAGTCTAACTTTGTGTATCGCTATTTAATCTTTAATTGTTTAATATCTTAAGCCATACAATTTAATTTGGGTCATCCTTATAATTCATAAATTCACCAATGCAACTTCTACCTAAAATTCAAATCACTCAAAAATAATTATCAACTTTTTATTAATTTTGTGAAATTTTACACCAATCAAAGTTGGCCCCCATTAGAGGGGTACAAGTAAAAATAAAAGTCCAGATACTCCAAGTACGTAGTTTTACCATCTCATTGACATCTATTAAATACTTGATTTTTTAAAAATAATTTACTCACATGTTACATAAATGATTAATGTAACAATTGGCGCCCACCTCAATTTGAGTAAAATTTATTCGGGGCTCATTCTAAAGGGAGTTATTTTTTAGTGTAGACTTTTCATAAGTAAACTGCATTAGATGTAGGTTTTTTAATGTAGATTATTTTAAGTGCAGGTCTTTTTAATAGTGGGCTCAAATCAAATACTCACGTTTTAGTAAACTTTGCAGAAATTTGAGTGGTTTCATCATCAATGTATCAAGTGGGCCCCTTCTTAAAAAGTGAGATTTGGCCAAGCTCATGAAACAGAGGGGCAACCATTATGATCGGCTTTATAATAAATGAGCCACATGCCCACATAGTGGAGCCCACCAATCCACGTGTGACGTGTACCCCAATACAATCTTTGATAGTTGGACGAATCTAGGCTAAATACGAGCAGTTTCTTTCGCCCCTTTTGCTTTGAGTTTTGACTTTTGACCGCAAGTGAAATATGCTTGAGATGAGATTGAGATCTTTCTTCATTTTCTTTATTCTGCCACATATATACATCGATTTCTCTTCCTTTTATGGGGAATGGAGAAGCTTCTGCCAATTTCTATTTTTTTTTTCAAAAAATCAAAAAAAGTAAATTAAAATGAATTGGAATGGTAGTTAACCGATATTTTTAATATCGGCCGATATATCAGTCCCAACCGATATTTGAGTGATATTTGGAGGGGCCAAATTCGAAACCGATAAACATCAAAATATCGGATTGGTATGGACCGATACGAATCGGCATCGGCCAATATTTTAAACCCATCACTCAATTACAAGGCATATATGCGAATGCACTGGTCTCACCAAATGTTAAGGGGATTTGTTGATGAGCCAGTAGCTAATAATCAAATATAATATAAGTTGCAAGGCATCTATTCAGTGTCTTTAAGTGGATGATTAGAACTAAACCGCTTCCTTTATGGCTATAAGTTTTTTTTTTTTCGCAAAATTATGACTTCAAGTGGGATGACTAACCATGTAAGATTCTCTTTCGTTTGTGTCGAATTTTCTTTTATTCCAAAAAGTTTTGTCAGTTATGTTTATTATTTGGCTAAGTTATGTTTTGCGTGGAAGCGGCATTTTTTTAGGGTGATTTTGTAAAATGGGTCCTGCGTGATCTTCAACTTTAGTAGGGTTGTGTTTTGTCACCTCTTTTATTGGTTGTTGTTGCTATGTTTGGCATCTCAATTTCTAACCTCTATTCATCTAAATGTCTAAAGCAGTTAGACATTTGGAAAATAAAAATATTTGGCATATAATTCTACCCTCTATCGTCTTCTTTAGAGAAGTGCAAACAGATTCTGGTAAATCAAAAGGTCCCAATTTTAGGCTTTTAAAAGTAAGAGCTTCAACCAATCTATACATCACTGCTGAGAATCTCTGGGCTCTGGATGCCCATACAATGATTTAAAGGTGCTACTTGTATTTTGAGGCATGGGGTCCGGGTATAACAATAAGATTTATATGCGTTGTGTGTGGGTAACTAGCAGATGTTGCACATATGAAATATGTTATTATGTTTTTTAAATCACTATTTTCACATCAGTGAATTAGCACATCATATGGTTTAAGATTTCTTTAATTTTTTTAAAATTTTCCAAAAAATCCACAAAATCCATAAAGGAATCAAATATGAAACTAAAAGTCTTGGTATTTACCATTAAGATAAGAATATATATTGATCAAACAATTCAGATCATGAATTGGGGGCTCAGAAAAGTATAAAAAATTAGATCTATAAGATTAAATAATCTCACAAATTATTCAAAATCTATAAAGATTTAACATCATCAATTTTTATACCTTGGGTTTATTAGTTTAATAAATAAATTGAACAGTTTGAATTACAAATATTGGACCATAGAAATGAGATAAAATAAAGGTTGTTGACGGGCCCACTAGATTCCAATCGCCATTTAAGAAGCATACTTTCGTACGAGGGGTGTGAATCACTTTGTACCTATCATGGTTTGAAAATGTTGATGTGTAAATGACTTTATTTCATACTATTTTTACATCTCATTTATGTATTACGTGCGCAAATGAACATAAACAAACATGATAATACATAATCCTTATGTATGTGAATCATCTTTAGGCATGTGAATCTTGTATTTATATAAATGATCGGAAACAAATGACCCATTAACAAAATTCTAAAGATCTAATCAACCCCTCCTACTGCAAGGTGCCTCCAAATTTTACTCAAGTAAAAGTTTTGATATAGCTGTAAAATCGAGGTAGTAATGCATAAGTTTATATGAATGATATAAATGGTGTTATTAATTGAAATTCAATCTTGCCACGAGATCTTTTCTTATTAGTAAAACCTGTCATGATAGAATTCTTTCCTACGAGCATTAGGATGCTGGGGTCCCATCCCAACACTTCGGATCATGCAATTAAAGTTTTACTAGCTACAATCCCACATAGTTGTTCGTATTGCAATATGTGATGTATGCGGCATCGCATAGCCTTAGGTTGTTGTATGCTGTGATGTGTGCCATATCACATAATTTTGCATAAACAGCTGTGCGGGAATTTGGTAAATTTCAACGGTTTGACAGATGAATGGTAGATGTAAGATCGGGATAGCTCATGTCTGTCTTATAACTTTGTCCTCGTTATTAAGTGTTTTCATTTGTCGCAGACGAGAGGAGGTCCCGGTTTCAGGGGCAATGCCACCGGAGTCTATTCCTCCCCCTCCAACTCCCCCCTTTCAGCCCAGCCTTCCCCATCTTCTCCCCCACCCTCCATCTACCCTTCCCCTCCACCCTCCATCAACCCTCCCCCCTCCACCCTCCATCAACCCTCCCCTCAACCCTTCCCCTCCCACCTCCCAACCTTCCCACCAGCCAGCTTCCCCTGTCAGTTTCCAGCAGAGATCTTGGACATCTTTGGGCCAAGCCAACCAGCTCCCGTCACCCTCACCCTCCCCCTCCTCTAAACCAGTTTCCCCCTCCACCCCCCCCCCCTCTAAATCAGTCTCCTTTATTATCTACTCCTTCAGAAATTCAAATTCCCCTGGCTCCCGCTTTTTTCCCCCTTTTGCCCAGCCAACCCGTCCTCTTACCCCCTCACCACAGTCAGCTCTCAGGCCATTCCCAGGCCTCTAGTCAGCTCCCAGGCCACTCCCAGGACCTTAGTCCATCCCAGCAACCTCTCCCTCAACCCCCCTCTTCCTTTGCAAACCTTTTTGCTGCCCCTACTCCCTTCTTCCACGCCGCCCCCCCGCCCCCCTTTCCCCCCACTACTTGGCAAAATGGCAAACCTTCCCTTACCATTCCCCAATCCATGCTCTCCTCCAGCAAAGAGTCCTTCTCCTTTGCAGTTATAGGGAGATTTGTAGGGAAACGCCCTTCCCTAGAATGGGTTGAAGAGAAAGCTAAGTTCTGGTCCCTCTCCAGACCCTGCTTGGTCTCCCTCACCATCAAAGGTAACTTTCTTTTTCGGTTCAACTCCCCTGCTGATAAAGCTCACATCCTTGGCTTGTCCCCTCTCTCTATCGATAGAAAGAGGATCTCCTTCCTCTCCTGGTCACCAGGACAAGATAAATCCATCTGGCCCTCTCTAGCCCCAGTTTGGGTGAGGCTCTCAGGATTACCCTACCAATGCTGGAGCCAGCACATCATTCTCTCTGTAGCCAACACCATCGGCCAGCCAATTAAGTTAGATGATATCACCTCCTCCCAGCGTATAATCACCTTTGCCAGGGTCTTGATCAATGTAGACCTTTCCAAGCCTAAACCCCAATCTATACTAGTGGACCTGGAAGGAGAGACAGCTTTGGAAGTTGCAGTTTCCTATGAACACTGCCCTTGCCCCCACTGTTTTCAATCCGACAATCACCATCACTCCTGCTCTCTAGCTTCTTCGTCTAGCCATCAGCTCTCAGATAAGGTCCAATCTTTACATGTCTCCAACTCCAACAATCCTATCCCAGTCAAAGCCAGCCTTCAGCATCTAGATACTGTCCAATCTTTACTTGCTTCCAATACCACCAAGCCTATCTCAGACAAGCCCAACCCCCAGCCCACTCTAGACCACTCCACTCACCAGCAGGCACCTCTCCCTCCTACCTCTACCTTTGCTAGCTTATCTCAGTCTTCTTTCTTCACCTCAACCCCCAACTCTCTTCAAGCTTTAACCAACTCTCCTGGTAAGCTTTCCACACAGTCCAATAACCCCATCCAACCCTCTACCAAGCCCCCCCAGAAATCTCCCTCCCTCTCCAACCTTCCTTATGATGTAGTCTATATTATCCTAGAGAAAACTACATCTCCATCCTTTGATACAACCAATCCTTTTGACATTTTGGAACATCATTCCTTCCTGGACCCAGTCTCCAATCCTAACATCTATGGTCGTAACCTCCAAGGTTTCTCCGAAGACAACTCCTCAGAGCCTCCCCCAAGTTTTGAGAATTCCCATCACCCCTCTTGGCCAACCCCTTTAGAAACTCTGCCAGCTTCAGTCTCTCCCCCTTTGCCAGCCCCTGCAATTCCCCCTCTGACTGCTTCTCTTTTACCTACTTTGCCAACCACCAATTTTTCCTCCCCTCAGGATATTTCTTTTCCTACCCTCCCTGCTTTGCTTCCCCAATTTAGTACTCCTCAGTCCTCCTCTGCAATCCTTTCTAAACCTCCCCCCCAAGAAAAAAAGGGGAGGGGGGGGGGGGGGGGGGGGGGGGGGGGGGCAAAAACTCTCCATCAGGCACTGGTCCAATCACCAAGAGGTCTAAGAGCAAACGTACCTCCCCAAACCTTTCTCCATGTTGAAAGTCTTTTATTGGAATTGAAGGGGAATTGCTAACCCCCCTACCATTAGAGCCCTGGTTAACCTTGTTCGAAATCACCATCCTGACCTGATCTTTATATCTGAACAAATGACCATCTTCTCCTCCACCCAATCCCTCGGCGTTCTTAATTTTGGCTTTGATACATTCCACTCCAACCTCCCCTAAACTCTGGTGTTTCTCCAAGTCTTCCCATCAGCTCCAAGTCTCAGTTCTCAATGCCTCCACTCAACACCTTACTATGTCTATCTCTAATCCATCTTCTGGCCTCTCCTCCCTCATTACAGGAGTCTATGGCTCCACCAACCCAACCATTAGAAAAGCCCTTTGGACAGTCCTTATGGAAACCTCTCCAACTTCTCAACCTTGGTGTGTCCTAGGAGACTTTAACGCCATCCTTGCTCACCATGAAAGGCTCAGCCTTCGTCGGGTCACCCCCTCTTCCCTTCATGAATTCCAATCAGTGGTGATGCTAGCTGGACTCTCTGATATTCCTTTCTTGGGCAGCAAATTCACCTGGTCCAACAACAGACAAGGCTTATCCTATGTAGCAGCTAGACTTGACAGAGTTCTGGTAAACTCTCAATGGCTGGCTTCCTTTACTGATCCCACTATCCACCACCTCCCTAGACTTTCATCAGACCACAGTCCCCTCCTGTTGAGCCATACTAACTCTCTTCCCACCCCCAAAACCCCCTTCAAATTTGAAAACAAGTGGCTCCTTCACCCCAACTTCCTTGAGGTAGTCGAGTCTAGTTGGAGGACTCCCATTGATGGGAACCCCCAGTTCATCCTGGCCCAAAAACTCAAAATCCTCAAGCAAAATCTCAAATACTGGAGTAAAAACATCTATGGTCATCTTCAGCACAATATACTCATAGTTGAAGCTTCAGTCCTGAGGTGCCAGCAGAATTATGACTTTGCTCCTTCAGACAGCCTTAGGACTGCCCTCTTGTCTGCTAAGTCTTCCCTTCATGAGGCTCTCAAAGCTCAGGAGATCCACTGGCAACAGAGGTCCAGGATCTCTTGGCTCAAAGAGGGGGACTTGAACACCAAATTCTTTCACCAATCAGCCAAAGCTAGAGGCTCCTTCAACAAAATCAATCAGATTACAATCAATGGCCAACTCTCTGATGACCCTCTCTTCATCCAAGACCAAGCAGTGCTGTTTTTCTCCAACCTTTTCAAACCCCACGTCAGTCAGCCAAACCAAATCCTCTTTCAGACAGCCAGCCCCAAGGTAACTGATGCAGACAACTCAATGCTTACTTCAATTCCTACTGATTCAGAGATAAAGGATGCAGTCTTTGGCCTAAAAAAGAACAGCTCTCCTGGCCCTGATGGTTTCAATGGAGCCTTCTTCACCTCAGCTTGGGCAATCATTGGCCAATCAGTCTCCAAGGCTGTGCAGCACTTCTTCCTAACAAAAAAACTCCTCAGAGCCTCCAACGCCTTTTTCCTAGCTCTCATCCCAAAATCAAATTCTCCCAACCACTTTCGCAGACTTTAGGCCAATCAGCTTGCTTAACTTCTCTTATAAGATTATCTCCAAAATCCTCTCCTCCAGACTCAGTTCTCTCCTCCCTAAGCTTATCTCTTCTAACCAAGTAGCCTTCATCTCGGGCAGATCCATCCACCACCACTCAGCCCTGGCCTATGAGCTCTTCCAAAAGCTCAATTCAAACCTTAGCAAAGGTTCTCTCTGTCTCAAATTAGACATCTCCAAAGCCTTCGACAAGCTCAACTGGTCATTTCTCTTCGCTGCTCTCAAATTCTTCAACTTTTCAGAAACCTGGATTTCTGTCATCAGAGAATGTGTTAGTTCAGTTAAATGCTCCATCATGGTAAACAGATCCCCTCAAGGTTTCTTCAGCACTCACTGTGGCCTAAGACAAGGTGACCCCATTTCTCCTTACCTATTTATCATTGCAGAAGAAGTTCTTAGCCTTCATCTCCATAATCTCCTCTCCCAAGGTATCATACAACCCCTCTCCACTGTCCCCCATACCCCCTGCCACCACCTCTATGCAGATGACATAATTATCTTGATGAAAGGAGTCACCTCCAGTGTGCTTGCCCTGCAAGACCTCCTTGACCTGTATCAATCAGCATCTGGCCAGCACATAAACCTCTCCAAAAGTCAGTTATTCCTAGGTAAATGTGGCAATAGAAGGAAAGCAAGGATCAGCTCCATCCTTGGCATGCAAGTTAGCCATACTCAGCTCAAATACCTGGGCTTCCCAATAGCCTTTGGGGCTCCAAAGCGAACTCACTTCCTCCCTCTGCTAGACTCCATAAATGGCAGACTGTCAGCCTAGAAAGCAAGATTTCTCTCTTTCGCTGGTCGTGTTATCCTTATCAAACATGTCCTCTCATGCATTCCTATGCACTTGGCCTCCATCTTCCCTCTCCCAGCCTCCATCTATAAAGACATTGAACGCCTGATGCGCCACTTTCTTTGGTCAGGAAGCTCCCCTTCTCCTAAGATCAGTCATGTCAATTGGTCTCAAGTTACTCTCCCAAAGCAAGAAGGTGATCGATTTGGGAATTAGGAAGATCTCAGAAGTCAAAGAAGCTGCCCTCATCAAGCTAGGCTGGCAAGCCTCCACTACTAAATCCATTTGGTCTACTTGGTTCAAGAACAAATATTTCAAGGATAGTTCAATCTGGGACACTACTAATACCAATTACGGCTCTTGCATCTGGAAACGAATCCGGCGTCTCTCTCACTTCATCCACCATGGTAGTGCCTGGATCTTTGGCAATGGAGAGAGCATACTTGGCATGGGGACAAGCCCCTATCAGCAGTCTTTCCCCCCCTGAATTTCCCTCTAGATCAAAGACTCGCCTCCTACTTTCACTCAGACACTTGGCAATTTCCTCTAAACTTACCTCCTGCAGTAAGAGACCAGTTAACCTCTGCTACTTCCTCCCTCCCCGCCAGCTCTTCAGCTACAGATCAACTCTTCTGGAAAGAGGCTTCTGATGGGATTCTGTCTCTGCATAGAGCTTGGAATGCTATCAGGCTGAAAGGCAATATCCTCCAATGGCCTCCTCTGATCTGGAATGGTATCTCCCTCCCAAGAGTATCCTGCTTTGGCTGGCGTCTAATGCTTAACCGGATTCCCACTGAAGAACGATTGCAACATATTGGCTTCTCCCTAGCATCGAGATGCAACCTCTGCTTCAAAGCAGAAGACTCAGTCAGACATCTTTTCTTCTCTTGCAACTTAGCCCAGTCAGTTTGGCAATGGCTTCTGCACTCTTCTAAAGCTCGGCAACCTCCCTCCTTTACTGCCTCTTCTATATGGTCCTCCATTACAAGAGGTAATGACACAAATGGCAAGAGATACATGGCATCTTCCTTCCTATCAGTCCTGCACTCTCTCTGGAAAGCCAGGAACACAGTAACCTTTGAAGGTCATCACTTACCTCTCCACCAAATCATAGTCATGCTAACCGAAGACCTCAGCACCTCCCTGAAGAAGATTTCCAAGCCTTTTGTGAGTCAGCAGCTCACCTCACTCACTAATTTTTTGAGAGTTCATGTTTCTCTGCCTCTTAGTTAGGCTGCTCTGTTTTCTGGCCTCTAGTCTGTTGGCCTCTCTTTCAGCTCTCAGCTCCCTCTTTGGAGCTTTTTTTGTGTATTTGTAAATCCTTCTCCCCTTTCTTAATACAATTACCCTTTATACCAAAAAAAAAAGATCGGGATAGCTGCAGGACAAAATCTAAGCTACTGTGTTTTTCAATCTGCAAAAAAATGTCTTTCTAACTCGGGCATGAATTTGCTTTTCTGAAAAAGGTCGCAGGGCTTGTTTGGCATTTCCACTCTTTTTTTGATAGACCATTCAAAATAGAGCCATTAAAAAAAGAGCTATAAAAAAAAGAGGCTAGAATAAAAAAAACGTGTTTGGTTATGAACGGATATACTTCAAATAGACCGTTTGGTAGGGTGTTCTCTCTCCCTATGGAATTGTCAAAAGATGTCGGCAGTCTTGAGAGAATAGTAAATGCAAGTGGCTGAGGGAAGACATTGGCTTGTTGACTTGGGAAGGAAAAAGGCTTGGAGTTGCCATGCAAATTCTATAATTGCTTGTCTGGAAAAGAGAAATCTGACAGGGCTATTAAATTGCTTCAAAAAAAGAAAAAAGAAAAAAAAAACAACAGACCAGCATAAGTAGGCAGTAGAAGCATGGGTGTAACTTGACTTATTTTTATATTTTATATTTGCTTAATCGGAAATATTATATTAATACAAGGCACTGAAGACCCACAAAAAGAATACAAGCATCACAAAGATGCAAAACAAAAGGCCTAGCTCCTAAGAAAGCAGAGCATTGGCTGGGGACCGAAAATAGAACAAGAAGTTTCAGAGTATAAGATGCCTATAACAGGAGAAACTGAGCGAGATTAGCAGAATTTGCCATATAAAAAATACATTACATTTTGTAAAGCTCACTGCCTAGAAAATACAATAGGGCGTTTGATAAGCCATCTACCAAGAATGGACATTATTTGACAGCGTTTGATAACCCATCCACCAAGAATGGACATTATTTGACATTGTTAAGCATTAGATTCTAACATTTGAATTTGTGTTTGACGATTGCCTTGGATCGAACAATTTGTAATGTAATAAGACTTTCTATAAAATGGCAGTTTTTTGGATGGCTAATCAACAATTGCATCTTATATTTCACATGACAGTGGGTATCCCACAATATGCCATGCAGCCATTGAAGCTAGAACTTGCAGAGCTACAATGAAGTTTTTAAGATAAATGAACTCAACATTGTATGGAATTGGGGCAGTTGACATAACTTGCCATGTTTTGGTGCTAAGCACAACTTTTCCACAATAAGAAATACAAGGCATAGTGAGGGATATATAAGGATGGCAACGCTTCAGTTTGGGCTGGTTAATGTTAAATTGAGCACCATGAGTGCTATTTAAAGGCTCAATCCAAACCTGCCCCATTTACTAATTTGGATGAAAATATTAAACGGTGGCTTAATTCTTAAGTAAAACGAAGGTCGGTTGGCAGGTCATGCTTCAATTGGTTAGCTTAGGTTGGCTTTATGTATAAAATTGACAGGTCAAATAGTAAGAATTGACTTATATATTTTGAATCCAACTTATTTGTTAATCTGTTCAAAATGTTGGACCCGAACGCTGAATTACCTAATTGGAATGATGGTTTAGATCAAGAATCTCTACTGATATTTTCCCGAGAGTATGGATCAACCAGAAAAAGTAGGAGTATTGCATATAGGAATGGGCATTTATCTTATATCCTTAACTATTAGAGGGATCCCTCTAATAGTTTCAATGGAGAATCCACATCAGGTGGAGAAAATGCAGTGTGCAGTGTGTTATGATCTTCTTCTAGCATCTATCATTTTCTCATTCCAACCTTAATTTAGAAACTCTATGGAAGCAGTATATTCACTTGGAGCTGTTTGAATTTTCTATAGCCATGGAGTTCCACCCCCTCACTCACGATAAGTGGGAGTAAGGACACTCCAAAGATACAAACTCTAAGATAGTGCGAAGTTCCTTAGGCATGATCCGGTCTAGACATCGACATGCTCTATATTTCCACCTAAACACATACGTTACAAGGTGGTGTCGATCCATGAATAAATGTGCACTCGGGACCCAGATGCTACGCCCCACCCATTAAGGTACATGGGCCTAACCCATTTTGTCTGAATCCTATGTGTCCTTGGGTGGAATGATTGGAGCTCTGGTGTGGCCCACCTATTGAAAATCCAAGCTGCTAAAAATGAACGCCCTCTCCATGTATTTGACCTCCTTAAATTTTACTCTAATAAGAGTTTATCCTTAATCATATGATTAGGAGCATAATTCAAGGGGAGGACGTTTGTTTTTAGGGACTCGGGCTTTCAACAGATAGGCCCTACCTTGGAGTTCCACTCATTAATATCATAATCCTTTTGAGTACGACACTCAAACGACCTTGAATCAAACCCATTATGTATATGGTAGACCAAAACACTAATTGTGTGCCACTTGGTGTTTATTTCAACCTACGTAAACTCACAGCGTGAGGAATAACCCAATGGGGTGTCAGCTCCAATTGAAGTAAAATTTCGAGATAACCGAAGACATTTATGTTGAGCAATTTAAAAATTCAATAAGCTGAGCCAATTGTTAATGGATGTGAATTAGGCATCCAATATATGGCTTTTTTGAGAGAGGGGAATGAAACGCCGAGCAGGTCCACTTATTGAAAATTTGAACTTAAAAAAATGAACGCCCTCCTCTTGTTTGAGATGTATTCAGATTTTTCTCCAATGAATTGATCCCACTATAAGATTCATCATATAGTGAATAATGTGATTAATGCATTTTTTTTAATAATACATAAGAGTGTGAGAATTATATTACTAATTATATGGTCATTTTTATGAAGGGGCCAACTCTAGTAGAATAAAACTTGTTTGCATCACATTCGAGGGAACGATGTTCATGCAATAGTTGAAATCTTCAATAATTGGGCCCAATTGTTGGATTCCACTCCTATGTTTGTTGTTTAGAAAGTAGAGAAGCAAAGCCAAAATGCTTTCCTTTTTTATCAGCACACGCACACAGGACACGTCCAACGAGCATTATCAAGATAAGATATTATGAGCCAGAGTGTGCTATGTGCATCGAAGACCATCAAGATCTGTGAAGACTATCTAAGAGCTGGCCTGGGATGTTGTTGATATGATTCAGTAGATTCTATCTATGAATAAAAATACGGAAAGACATACAAGATTCTCTATGTAAGAAAACTCTGCACACTGAAATCTATTTAAATACAGAGGAAAGGGAAAAAACAAGTCAAAAGAAAGAATGCCCCGCCTCTTTTCCAATTTCTTTATCTCATTTTAATTTCTCTTCTCAAAGGATTCTAAGTTTTGGACTAATGAGGTTAAGGTGATGAAACCATGTCTATTGGGGATATGGTTTTGATATAACAATAACTTAGAAAAATCATGTTTATTGGCATTCATTGGCTTCTCTGTTGCTCCCAGGCTTTTCATTTAGTAAGTAGAGAGTTGGACTAGTGCAAAACTTTGCAAGAAGATCTAATGCAGTTATTACTGTGAGCGCATTATCAGATCGACACAGGTCAGCTTTGTAATTCAAAGTAAAAAAAATCTATGCAAGTCTCATCACACAGAGACCACAAGGCACTACTTATCATCACCATCACCATCAATGAAAAAAGTGTTAATCTAACATCATCAGAAGTTATTAAACTAAGACATTATGAAAAATAACAATGACTTGAAAAGAAATAAAGCCATCGAGTAGCTACCCGCATTTCTACATTGAATACACAACCCTTACATTTGCTCCACATGAGAAAATACAGAAATGTATATACAGGCTCTCACTTGCATAAATGTTAAGAGAAGGGCTTTGGTTTCTTTGGAAGGTAAGTAAGAATATATTAACTTCCCTCAAAACAGGGCAGGAAAAACCTTCTATACAAAAGAAGAGCTTTTCGTTCCTTTTGGAAGGCTGAATTGAAAACCAATGTCCATCATAATACCAAAACATCATTAAGGGTTGCCCATGGCAAGATTTCTTAAGGAAATGAAATTTGCACAAATATTTCAACTGATCAGCACTCTCCATGACTAAATCAAGGGCCCCACTTAAACTTACTCAAGTCCTTAGGATTACATCCATGATTAATATAATTTCCTCACATATAGAAGGTTAAAATAGAGAGTTGTATAAGTCTCAGACATGTGAATTAGAATAGAACAATGATCGTAAGCAAGATCCACACAGTCAGGGCCGGCCCTGGGCAAGGGCTGTAAGTGCCCTTGCCCCGGGCCCATTTTTTGAGGGGGCCCAAAATCCCCAAAATCCCTTCTACTTTTTTTTTTTTTTTTTTTTTCCAATCATTTGGTGAGGGCAGGACTCATCCAATGGATTCCATCGTCCTGGGCATCAATAGACTCATCATCAAATCATCTGAGAGTGCTTATTGTATCACTTATTTGAGCATCCATCAGAGGGGCCCACTAATGATATTTTATATTTAATGGCTGAAATTCTGGGAGAATCTGGTCTAGTGTTGGGATGATTTAGGGCTTTCTTTTTTTACAAATAGATCATCAAGCCTTCAGCCCTACACCCGTTCTTCTCATTTGTCAGTGGGGCCTACCAATGATTTTTAATTCCCCATATATGATGCTTAAATTCTGGTCTGAGTTTTCTTTCTTCTCTTTTTTTTCAAATAGTTATACTTGGGCACCATCAACCCATTGCCAATTTTTCACATCATTGGGACCAACCAATGATATTATCATATATGATGACTGAAGATGCCTAACTTTTACTCTTGCCCTGGGCCCTGAAAAATTCAGGACCGGCCCTGCACACAGTACATGCATGTACATCAGTCATAGTTAAACCAAAGCCAAAGAAAACCACTCATAAAATACAATCTTAAGTTTAAACAACATCATGAAGGAATGTCTTTCTTCTTTCTTTTTTTTTTAAAAACTCCACGAAGGAAGTTGAAATAGTTAATACCAATAAGAAAGATCCCTACTATTGTTTATCAGACTCCAACTATCCACACTTGCAAAGAGAAAATCCATTAGTGCTCCTAAATTTGGGAAATAACTCAAATTTGTAGCTTGCCAATTATAGACCAAGCCAAGGAATGGAGAGTCGGGTAAATTTTTTTATATTTAAACTGTAAGTACATGTATCTTCTATCTCTTGCTTCTCTCATTAACAATTCATCCATAGTGGAACCAAGAACTGTGCCTTGGAGGTCCTATGTCCATCCTTGACCCCACCTCTTTAATAATCCTTCTATTGAGCTCATTTGACTCGAATTCCTATTGATTTAATTCTTACGTGTTCTAATACAAATAGAAAGGTAGAATTTTTCAATCTCAAATATGCCCTTCAAGCATTTTTGTGGAATCGTACCCTCTCACAAAAGTCGCGTAGAAATTAACCTTAATCTTAGGGGTCATTTGGATGAAATTTGGTGGAGAGTTTACATTACATGGAGACAGTGCCATGTGCTGTGTGTTTGGATTTTCTTTCATAGCCTATCAGTTTTAGATTCTCACCTCACATCGCATGGACCAAATCCATTATGGCATGGCTCACAGATGATCCCGAAATAGGGACATAGTTAGGACTTCTTCTAGTGGGGGCAAAGTTGATTGACCATATTATTAGGCCCACTTATAAAAAATCTAAATCAATCAAGAAATGGCCCCTTCGGCCCTTCCCTTACTTATCTACATAAAACTCACTTAAAGAATTCCTTTTGTTACAACTAGATCACATGTAAAGTCCAACTCTATAGGGCTTATTTTAGCCAACCTTTAATCAATTTAGCTCATTTCATACTTATATCCTACCTTGATTTGGCACTATGTTGAGTTTTGATGCCCATTGATTATTTACCCAGTATTGGATTGGATCTCATAAAAAAGAGATAAAGGGGGTTTCATATGCCTGTAGGGATTAGTTCACAGCTGTGCAGAATCAAGTGTCCCTCAGGCTCATGGCCAATAGCTCTGGGGCAAGGCTAGGAGGGAGATACCCATGCATGGGTTGTAAAAAAAAAATAGACTTTAAGGTTGTTAAATCAAGAGTTAGGATGATTTCAATGTCCTTAGATGCCATCTACACAATAGAGATGGTAAAAAGAGAAAAAGAAAAGAAAACATGATAGAAGAGTTCCATAACAATAGGCCACTTATAAAACATTTAAATTATTGAAAAACAATCCCCTCATATAGTGTATAGACCTTATCAGATTTCACTAAAATGACCTAACTTAAGATTGTTAACTTAAAAAAAAAATCCAATTTTTTTAATAAATATATTATAATTTTTCATATAGATCAATTTGATTTGGGCCAATATTGTATTGAGTTACATTTCTCATAGAGAATTAGAGCATTTTTTTTATAGGGTTTATGCTTTTCTAAAGTATGCCCCACTCAAGAGCATCGGCCTAAAATGACCTACATTTCGAGCCTATTTAATTTATTAAGTGGGCTCCACTCAAGAACTTCTTCAAATACTCTCTAAACATGATTGGATGTGGGATGAGGCATTTACAATGGATGAGATGAGAATGATGACATTGCAGAGATAGATATGACCATAAGATTTGAGAGCTGCTAAATGCACATTGAATTTTTCTTTCAACACATGGCTTCTCTCTACACCCACCATTTAATACCAAAATTACATTCTACACCCCATATTTCCTAAACTACCTTAACCTTTACTCTCTCAACTTCTCTCTACACTCCCTCTCCCTCTCTCCCCGCCGACCCTCATGTTCTCCCTCTCCCTCCCTCTTTCTCCCTCTCGCGGCCCGCCTTACGCTCACCGCCCTCTCCTTCTCTCCCTCTCCCCGCCCGCTCTCCCTCTCCCTGCACACCTCCTCCCTCCCTCCCTCCCTCCCTCCCTCGCTCGCTTTCCCTCTCCCCCTCCGGTGGTGTTGTCGGAGGGGACGTGGGCTGTGGTAGGTGTGGGCTTGGGTGAGTTGAGTGTAGAAGAAAGTTGGGGGAGATAGAGACTTTGATACGTGTCCTTTTAGGTAATTTACCACATGGGTATATTGATCATAAAAAATATATGGTGTTGAAAGAAAATTAAGTATGCATTTAGCTGCTCTCTAAGATTCCATCTTTTAGGAAAAGAAATGGTCAATAATACCCTTATTAAGATAAGAATACCTTTGTTACTCTCTAAAATTAATATAAAAAGTTGAGGAGTAGTGAAAGGGAATAAAATAAATTTGCCTAAGCACACTCCTATATTTTCTAAAGATGAAAGGAAAATTGAGTGGGGTCAAGTGCCCTGATCACTCGATCCCCTCCATCCGTCCTTGTTCTGAAATGCATCCAATTCCAAACACGGCTGTATACCCCACCCATAATGTGCCTGGTGGGGCTAATCAGTTGTGATGTCTGAGTCAGTGGGGTCAAATTTTTTCACAATCTTAGTCCCACATTCCTACAGAAGCTGTCATAATATTTTTTTCTGAAACTTGCTGTCTGTTTTCAGGGGTTTTTTTATGACTTTTCAGTCTCAACTATTTTGGTGGGTTGTATTCATTTAATCATTTCAGCTATCTGAATTCGTGAGTCTAATTCTGATCGTATGGGACTTTGCTATGAGGTGTCTATCTTATTCCCTCACCTATCCGGTACCTCTGATCAACTTTCAGTCAACTCTTGGAGCCCTTTTTAAGATTCAACAGTCATCAAAGTCCTGTTCATGATCTTCCTGGGGGCCCCACTTTGATTAACCGGTTTCATTTGCCTGCTCCCTCTGAGAGATTTAAGATTCTTTTCACAGCTTTGCTGAATCTTTTGAATGGAGTTTTGACCATCTGCAGTTCAGCACATTTTCAAGTCCGGTTTTCATAAGAACCAGACAAGACAGTGGATACTGATCGATCGGTTTCATCTAAAACTTCGCAATGTGGTACGTAACTGTTAGTATTTTTGTTGGCTAATTCATGGGTTGGACAAAATTCTGGGTCCATTGAGTTGTATTTTCTAATTTATTTTAGAATGGACTGTGGTTGTGTCGCCGGAAGAGCTGAAGTGAATAATAGAAAAAAAGAAGACCGGGCGAAATTCCCTCAGGCCCGATCGATCGGAGCCTCAGACCGATCGATCGGTCAGAAAAGGCGTACAGTTATTCTGTCAGTCCGATCGATCGGAGGCACAGTCCGATCGATTGGACAGTGTGCGCAGAAACGGGAAAGTCTCCAGTTTCCTCACGAAGTTGTTTCCTTTTGAGACTCTGTTCCCAGTTTGAGTCCTACTTGTGCACTAAGTCTAGGGCACGAATTTTGGGCTATTTATAAGGTGTTTCTCTCAACCCAAAAAGACACCAACACAACTCTCATTGATCTGAGTCAGAGATATCTTAGAGAGAGTTTATTCTCTAGAGCCATTGAGAGATCATTCTGAAAGGCTGCTCTAGAAGGTTGTTGCTGCTTCTACTTTTCTTGTAGGAGATTGATCATCTTGGTTGACAAGGTGCAAGGAGATCAAGTAAGGAGAACGAGGCACGGTGGATGTCGTGTCAGTGGATTCTTTACAAGAATAACTACAGTCCTTAGGTCGAGGTACAGACTGAGGTAAATGAGCTAGTGAGTATATCTTATAACTGTTCGTGAACTCTTGATTTCTGGTTCGTGGTTTTTCTCCCTGGATAGGGTTTCCACGTTAAAAATTGTATCTGCCTTCTTGTAGTGTGTGATTGGTAGATAGCTAGTTCTATATTGTCTGATTGGTTTTTTTCCGCTGCATTGATTGGTTAAATAGAACTAGTAATCCATTCTGGTAGCCCATATAAAATTTTCAATTGGTATCAGAGCAGGGTTGCACTATTTTATTGTGTTGATCCAAATATTGCTAGAATGGATGTCTATCGAGAAGGCACTTCAACCAATAAGCCACCTCTGCTGGATGGTTCTAATTATGCTTATTGGAAAGTCAGAATGATTGCCTTTTTGAAAGCCATAGATTTGAAAGCTTGGAAATCTGTTGTGAATGACTATTCCTTGCCCACTATTACTGTTGATGGGATAACTGGACCCAAACCTGAAGATAAGTGGACAAAGGATGAAGAATTGGCAGCCACTTGCAACTCTAGGGCTTTGAATGCTATTTATAATGGAGTTAGCATATCTGAGTTTCGTAGAATTTCTACATGCACTACTGCAAAAGAAGCTTGGGATATTCTGCAGACTGTGCATGAAGGTACCGACACTGTCAAACAGTCGAAACTACAGAAATTGTATACAGCCTTTGAAACCATAAAGATGGAAGATGATGAAACTTTTGATGAGTTTAATTCAAAGCTGAATACAATTTTGAATGATACCTTTACTTTGGGAGAGCCAATTCCTGAAAATAGAGTTGTAAAAAAGATTTTGCGGTCTCTTCCAGAAAGGTTTGATGCAAAGGTTGTGGCCATAGAAGAGAATAAAAATCTGAATATTCTCAAAGCTGAAGAATTAGTTGGCAACCTTCAGACTTTTGAAGCAAACCTAAGGAACAATGGAAAATCAAAATCCAAAGGTGTTGCTTTGAAAGCCTCCAAAGAATCATACAAGAAAATTTCTAGTGATTCTGAGTCTGATTCTGAGGAGATTGATCCCCAAGTTGCTGTTGAGTTTATGAAGCAATTTCAAGCTTTCATGAAGGGGAAAAAAAGTAATTTGAAGATCCCTAAAAATTTTGTAAAGAAGAAACCTTCTAAAGGGATTAAATGTTTTGAGTGTCATGGTTATGGACACATTGCTAGTGACTGTGCTAACAAGAAACCAAAGAAGAAGGCTTTCAATCTGACTTGGGATGATGATACTTCTGAGGAAGATAAAAAATCTGAGTCTGAGAAGCCTGATGCTAGCAAAGAAATATTCATGGCATTCATGGCAACATCAGTTTCTGCTACTCCACTTGTTTCTGATAAAGGGACTGATCAAGATGTTAGTGAGTCAGAGACAGAACATGATTGGCAAGCTGAATGTAATCTATTGTTTGCAAAGACTATGAAAATGCTCAAGATGAATGAAAAAGTGGCTACAGGCTGGAAAGAATCTGAAGAGCAGAATACTTTATTAAAAGCTAAATTGTCTGAAGCTCTTACAAAAGTGAGTCACTTAGAGGCTGAAAATAACAAATTGGCAGATATGTTGACTGCTGAAGCACAGAAGTGTGTCTTGATTATTCATGATATGGAGACCTTGAAAGCTGAAAATACCGACTTGCAAGGAAGACTCAAGATTGTTCTTTCTGAGTTGGATACAAGCAATGCTTCACTAAACAGGATGAATGCTAGGTCTAAAAAACTTGATGACATTCTGTGCAGTCAAAAGGCAAAGAATAACATGCATGGCATCGGCTACACTGACGGGACATCTACATCAAAAGCCAAAGGTACTAACTGTTTTGTTCAAAATTCAGTTGTTACTAATTCTGTTGGTCATGTTACAAATACAGATGCCAAGAAGAAGAATGTGCCACGTCCTGAACGTATACCTACATGTCATCACTGTGGAATTAAATGACACATTCGACCCCATTGCAATAAGCTGCGAAAGGTTCCAAATCAAAAGCAATGGAAAAAGCAGAAGGAAGCGTCAACTATGAAAACCAAAGCTGTCTGGGTCAAGAAAGAAGACATTTCGTCTGTCTTGGTACACACTATGCTGAATTATCTGAAAATGCAAGTGTGTGTGCCAAAGCTTCATCACCCCTGATCTACAGGATCAAGCACCCACCCCAGTGCTTATACGACGACCATCTTGAGGGGGAGTCTATTTAGGGGGAGCTGTAGAATCCAGATTGACAGAAGCTGCTTGAAGAAAATTGTTTGTCAATTGTGAACAAAAAGGGGGAGAATACTGAAGCTAGGGGGAGAAACAAGCAAAGATCTACAGATGCTGATTTGATTTTTTTTTAAATTCAATGTATTTTGGGTTTTTCTCTTGGGTAAATCATTTGTATTGTTCTAGGGAGTTTTATCCATGAATTGTCAAAGGGGGAGATTGTTAGTATTTTTGTTGGCTAATTCATGGGTTGGACAAAACTCTGGGTCCATTGAGTTGTATTTTCTAATTTATTTTAGAATGAACTGTGGTTGTGTCGCCGGAAGAGCTGAAGTGAAAAATAGAAGAAAAGAAGACCCGATCGATTGGTCCACAATCCATTCTAAAATAAATTAGAAAATACAACTCAATGGACCCAGAGTTTTGTCCAACCCATGAATTAGCCAACAAAAATACTAACAATCTCCCCCTTTGGCAATTCATGGACAAAACTCCCTAGAACAATACAAATGATCTACCCAAAAGAAAAACCCAAAATACATTGAATTTTAAAAAAAATCAAATCAGCATCTGTAGATCTTTGCTTGTTTCTCCCCTTAGCTTCAGTATTCTTCCCCTTTTTGTCAGTCCGATCGATCAGACAGTGTGTGCAGAAACGGAAAAGTCTCCAGTTTCCTCACGAAGTTGTTTCCTTTTGAGACTCTGTTTCCCAGTTTGAGTCCTACTTGTGCACTAAGTCTAGGGCACGAATTTTGGGCTATTTATAAGGTGTTTCTCTCAACCCAAAAAGACACCAACACAACTCTCATTGATCTGAATCAGAGATATCTTAGAGAGAGTTTATTCTCTAGAGCCATTGAGAGATCATTCTGAAAGGCTGCTCTAGAAGGTTGTTGCTGCTTCTACTTTTCTTGTAGAAGATTGATCATCTTGGTTGACAAGGTGTAAGGAGATCAAGTAAGGAGAACGAGGCACGGTGGATGTCGTGTCAGTGGATTCTTTACAAGAATAACTACAGTCCTTAGGTCGAGGTACAGACTGAGGTAAATGAGCTAGTGAGTATATCTTATAACTGTTCGTGAACTCTTGATTTCTGGTTCGTGGTTTTTCTCCCTGGATAGGGTTTCCACGTTAAAAATTGTGTCTGCCTTCTTGTAGTGTGTGATTGGTAGATAGCTAGTTCTATATTGTCTGATTGGTTTTTTTCCGCTGCATGGATTGGTTAAATAGAACTAGTAATCCATTCTGGTAGCCCATATAAAATTTTCAGTAACTGCTTCAGATTCCACTGCATTTTAATTACCTTTGCCCACATTTGTTCCAACAAGTGGGTGACCAGCCCAACATTACTCTTTTATATTCCCTTCCTCTGACTGCTGGCTCTCGTGGGATTTCCTACATATTTTGAGAAGTCTTGGATGGCTACTGAAATGGATGAAACTCTACTTACTGAATGGGAAGAATTTTTTTTTACCGTGATAGTTCCATAAATCATTGTGTCCAGAAAAAAGGCTACTCAAGCTATTTGCATGGGAAGAAACCTATTCTCACTGATTAGAAAGATCTTGTCACACAGCACCAAAATAATTCCAAAGTGGTAACTTGGATTCTTAACTCTATTGAACCCAATATCGAACTATCCCTTCAATCCTTTAAGAAGGTGTATAATATATGGGCTCATCGGGAGAAGATGTATCAACTATCAAGTAACAAAAGCCCGTAAATTTTATCTTGGTTCAACATTACCCAAATATAGCAAGGTGATCAATAGTTCAAGAATAATATGACAGTTTCTTAGCACTTAAGACCTATGATACACAAATACTTCAAAATGGGCAACATATCATGTCATATCATATATGATACTTTACTTTTATGTGTAAAATCTGTGTTCATGGCATGTCCCTGTGTATCGAAACTATATATGGGCATCATAGCTTTAGACTGAGAGCTAGAAAATGAGACGGGCCAAACAGCCCAGCCAAATGAGCCCTAGGTTATGGGCTAATGGGTCAGATGCTGAAACTATGGATCAAGCAACCTCCCATCAACTTTCCCATGAATTGGTTATACCAACTAGCTAAGGGTCAGTTGAAGTAGTTAACATAATCTGCAATGATTAAGCCCCAAAGCTCCACTTGTACTCTGCTTGTAGCTACTTGTAACTATAAATAGATTGACTGAGCATCCCAAGGATTTGAACAAAAAAATTGATCAATTTCTCCTCCTTTCAACAGAATCATCAAAATTTTATCACTATTATGGATTTTTAAATTCCAATAAGAAACTTACTGCATAGCACTAAGTAAAAACATATAATCATAAACCATTCATATAGATTGTAGATATCTTGCACAAGGTCTTGGATAGGCATATTGAGAGTATGAGTCTGATTCTAATGATTATTGTTGTATTTCTCCAACATGTGGGTAGCAATAGAAGTAGCGCCCTTGTCTAGCATTGTCCATGGAATAATACCCTTAATATGGATCATAACAACCATGGCTCCTCATTGTCATTTGTTTCCCTCCAGCATCTCTTGACTATATATATATATCAGCCCGTATGAAGCCCATATCAGACAATAGTCCTATTTATTGGCCGATAGGGGGGCCAATAATGATGTGTAGGTTCAACTGTATCAACCATGGCTTATCTTTTAAATAGAAAAAATCACTGCTCACATTAATATCAGCCCATATCAACTGATGTGTGTCGATTCAGCCGGGAGATATTGGAGGGCCAACAAGCAACACTATGGAGCCATGGTTACTATGATCCATATGGGCAGTACTACTCAATGGGCAATCCAAGATGAACAACACTTCTTTTTGTACCTCACTAAGGAGAAATGCAACAATGATAGTTAGAATCAAGCTCATACACATCAATATGCCTGTTCAAGACCCTGTGCATCATATCTCTAATCTCTTTGAATGATTTATGATTATACCTTGTGCCCTGTGATAAACTGCTTATTTGAATTTAGAAATGCATAATAGTGATGAAATTTTGATGGCACTGTTGGATCATTAGCAGTTTATTAGTTTCTTAATATCACTTACCAACATGCATATACCTGGACAAATAGATCACTATTGTTATCTTATAATCATATAGGGCCTGTATGATGATGAGGGGTTTGATATGGCCACCTATCTTAGTTACTAATGAAAAAAATAAATAAATTATGTTATAAAAAATTAAATTCTAACATTTTCAACTATTTTGATGTTTTTTTTTTGGATATATACATATATTTAGATTTTTTACCTCATTTTTAATGAACACTTTAATAATTTGGCCACCAGCTGATACACCCGTCGAAACTGACATCTTGATCCTCGTTGATATGTGTGGCAAATTTTTTCTATTTATTGGATCAGCCATGGCTGGTATTTTGATCCTTCCTTACATGCACTATATTTTTATATTACATAATAGATCTACCAAACTTACTTTCTAATATTTTCTAAAAGTAAATGGTGGACACTGTGGAATCTAAGGTTGGACTACCACGTCTAAATATTGTTATAATTTCCTAAAAAGAAATTAATTACAAAATGTTACTTGTGAACTTCCTAAAAGTACAAATCAGTGTGATTTTTTTTTTCTTTTTGGGTAAGCCAGTGTGTGATTAATATTTACATAGAAGTCCGAATCTAACTATTTAGTGTTTTGGATCAATTATAGACATTTTTAGTTGTTTTTAACTTAAAATAAATTTGATTATGTACTTGTGTTTTGGGTCAGTAATAGACATTCTGCTGTTTTTTATGTTGTTGTCCTATTCATCACTTCATGTAGATAATTAAACAGTAATCAATTTTTAGTGTCAATATATTATAAATCATTCAAACATTAATCCACATAACATGGTAATACTTTAATGCTAAATGAAGCAACAGGTTAATGAGTTAATAGACATGATCATCATTGGGTAGCTTTTTTATCGGGGTAGATATTTAGATATCGACTATTACTCATCACATTTCACGTTAACACTAACACAACTAAGATACAAATCATCAAATGTGACTTAAAAGTGACTAAATACAATTTCCAGATTGATTAAATAATTTCTTTTAAATAACTACAAACTAAATGAATAAGATATAATCTTGGACATGTACTGAATATCTAAGATCAAGATTTGAATCCATGGATCCAAGGCCTCTTCATGGTTGTATTGGTCAAATATTTAAAATAAGTTAAAGATGATTCTTGGATTAATCGAATACTGTTTTTAAATTATTAGAAGCCGAGAAAAAGCAAATAAGGACAGAAATAACCAAAGATCCATAGATCATGTTAAAGCCATGGATCTAAGATATTCCAATGACTATTTTGGTTTTTTTTGCTAGACTAATTTGAAAATGCATCATGTAACTTTTGAAAACAGATTCCGGTATAAAAAATGCATATTATGTAATTAAAAATATAAAATTCATGATAGATTTTTGATTCAAGGTTCATATCCATGTATACATCTTGTATTCATCTTGTTTTCATAATTCTAAGCTTTCCTAAGGAAAGAAAAAAAAAGCCCTCGTTTATACAAAATTGTACAAACTTCTTCTCCAAATTCCTGGCTTTGACTCAAGATTTCTCCCTTTGTTACCTTTGGTAAGAAAATTCTAGCACGTTAGTTTCTTTAGCACTAGATCTATTTTTAGAAGCTTCCAGTAGAAAGACTATGATTGATAGTAAGAGTTTGAATAAACCTATATGTTTTTATATTGATTTTTGCATTTTTTGGATTCTGGTGAGGATAGTATGGGGTCATGCCTCCGTGGATGAACAGTTTGGAAAGATATATGTGCTCTCAGTTAACCATATAGATGTTGGGATGAGAAACTTTATTACCGTGAAATGGAGATATTTAGTGGTCAAAGAGCCACAAAGTTGTCAACTACATTCCAGTGGGTTTTCAGGTCTCATTGGTGAGGTGTTTTGGTTTTCCAATTTCCATTTTGGAAAAGATGCCTGAGATTATATATATATATATATATATTCCCGGATAAAGATACTTGTATTGATCTAATAATATTTATTGCAATCTAGATTAAAGAAGCGTTCCCATTTTATGGGGAAAATGCACACCATTTTAAGTGAAACCAAGAAGTAAATTGATTTCATCATCATTAAAGCCTTGTCCCAACTATGTTAGGGTCAACTACATAAATTATGTTTCTGTATTCCGATCCATCCTGAGCCTAATCGTTGAATAGGTTGGCAGTCTGCAAATCTATCTTAACTACTTACATCTATGTCCTCTTCTACCTACCCTTTTTTCTTGGTGGTCCATCAACACTCATAGAAAAATATTTTTCTCAATGGCCCCATTGTTGGCCTGCTTTGGACATGTCTAAATTATCTCAAATGAGTATTATAATTCATAACCCTTTTTCTCAGCTACTGATTTATCACCTTTAAATGAGTCTCAAATGAGCAAAAATGGTATATATCATTGAACCTTGTGTATGTTGTTATGGGAGGGGAACTTCACAATGGGGCCCCACCTATTGAGAATAGAAAAAATCATTGTACATCACAAACAGCCTCCCTTTCAATGAATTGTCTCTAAAGTTTACTCTTGTAGAAGATGTTCCCGCTACATGATTGAGCATCATCTCATTCTTATCATATGCTCAATCTTATGACAAGACTAACTCTGATTGGAGTAATATTTGGGGAGAGACTTGGTGATTCTTTCAATGCTACCCTCTCAGTCAGCCATGTCTATCACAGGCATCATAGCCCAACATACAATTATAACCATCTATGCAATGGATTTTCATTAATTAATTATAGGTGGATTGGTTTGCATGTGATCAATCCAATGAGGCCTACTTCAATTAGAGAGAACTGTTAATTCTATAATGGATTCTAGGAAATTATCTCTAAAAAAATGTTGGAATATTTTCAAATTTAAGTGTTTCTTTGGATTTTTTTTGAAAAACTCTGCACAAAATTACATTACTTTTTAAATGATTAGTAAGGAATCAATAAAATATGTAGATCCTTGCTCAGCAACTGCATATTGTCTGATATGTTATTCGCTTGCATTCTTCTCAGCTCCATGAAACATGAAGGAACTTATTGTCTGCCTAACAGATTTTTTATTTTATTGTAATAGGTACCCAAGATTGGTTTGAAGACACCATTTCGAGATGGGTTGCTTAAACATGTTGCTGAAGATGTTTTGAAGTTGGCTAAAGTCATTGGCCGTGCTTTTTCATTCACAAAAAAGTTGGAAAATGCATGCTACATTGCCATTTGACAATTTTTGCGTATAATGCTGTTGTAGGATGGCTTGGAAAGAAGAGGATACCAGGAATCTGGATTTTTGAAAGAAGTTGCGGAGGTTGTTGGAATAGGTAATACTTTTATAAGCAAGCACAACTTTTCTTGAAATTTGACTGGCGGGGGGTGGGGGGCAGCGGCGGGTGGCTCTCCCAAGCTTTAGCTTATGAGAAGGTAAGCTTAGATAAGCTCAAGTGTGTGGTGGGGCCCAGCTGGGGACCCACATGGGGATGGGGATGGGGGGATCTCAAAGACTCCTCGGGACCTCTTCTTTGCAAAAAAACCAGCCTCAACCGTGGTTTCTATCATCTCCATCTGGCCTCTAAAAGTTTAATGGTCGATTGGTACACAATCGTTCCAACCGGCCAGTAAATTCAGCTAGAAAGTGACTAGCTTCTAGAAATACACACCGTATGGACAAATTCCACCATTTTTTCTATAATCAATTGCCCATGAACAAAACTGTAATGATTTGTTGAAATGAACTAGGGAGAATGTGACTTGTTTATGCTTTGAGTGTAGATTGATCCATTCATGGGCTAAGTTTCTAATCAATGTCTGCATTAATGGCAGGAGTGACACCTGCTGAGAGGCTTTTGGATCTATACCATGGGAGGGGGATGTAGTGTGGATCCTGTCTATGAAGAGCTGCTTTATTGAGCTGCATGTGAATTTATCCCTAGTGAAAATCTATTCATTCTCAAGTAAGGCTCCCCTTCGATTCAGGGGACTATTTGACAGGAGCCCTAGCACAGTTGGAAGGTGCTCTTTGCTGCAACCAATATGACTACGGGTTTGACTCAGCCTTCTTTTCGAGGGAAAATAACAGGGAATAGGACTACAATAATCTTTGACAAAACCTTTCTTTGTGTCATAATAGAAATGAGTAGTATAATGTTGTTCTTGTGATTACTTCCATGGGAGAAATCTACAAAAAACTTGATTGGAACATGCCTGAACTGCCCTTTAAAATTTTTGTTAACTTTTCCCTTATAAAATTTTCGTGTTGAGAGTTATTTGGCACTTTTGCTTTGGAGGTCAAAATTTCGAAAACCCAATGGATCACTGGATTGAGCAGAAACTGCCTGATTCAACCTGCCCCAGTCAGTTGATAGATGACAGGGTCTATCCTCATTTTCAGTGAAATCCAACAAGGTTTTCCTTTTAGGACTTTTTTTTTTTTGTTGGTACCCCAGCTAACGAGGTTTTCCGCTGGGTTTTGCCGGCTTGACTTTGGAGTACAAGATTGCTATAGATGCATTTGCTTCTATATTCTATTATGAAGATGATAATTGATGATGAGCAACTTTTTACATGCATTCTATACTTGAAACATAATTATTAAGTGATTTTTGACTTGCCTGGTGGACGCAGAGTCCCCCATTAAACCCAAACCTGCAAAAGGCCAAGCCTCTGTTCTGGTCTAAGCTGGTTATTAAACGTGGATAATCCATGTTCGGCCACATGGTCATTGGTATAAACTGATTATTTTGCTGTGGATAATCGAGTGGCTTGGAAAATCTGTGCGTTGTCCACACAATTGTTGGAATTGATCATCAACTCACCTGTATTGTAATCATTCGTTCATTTTACTTGCTATATCTTGGAAGGTGAAGAGTAGTCCAGGCACACCCAGATGTGGTCTTGGGGAGGGGCATTGGTCATGGATAGGGCCCTAAAATGGTTTCAATTAATCAGTGGACCATAGTTCCTTAGAAAGGCATCGTTGATTTCCCTCCTCATGCTTTTCCAGCATCACAAAGATGCAAAACCAAAGGCATAGCTCATAAAAAACACCAGAGCTTGGTCGCTTAATTACTAAGTAAAACTAAGGTTGGTTGGCAGGTCATAGTTCAATTGGTCAGCTTGGGTCGGCTTGGGTCGGCTTTAGATACTTTTCTATGAAAATTATGGAGAAAGTGTAGATTTAGAGGGTCATTGGGGAGAAACTCTATTAAAGGAGAATCCACATGGAGAAAATGTCATGTGCAGTGTGCTTCCATCATTCGTCATTTTCAGATGTTGGACCTTACACCATCATATGAAACCAAAACCAATGGATTTTTTTACACTTACATTTGTTTGCTGCAGGATTTTTTTTCGGCACCATTCGGCAGCAGATCCCTTGCATTGGGCTGGATGTGACCATATACCTTTTTTTTTTTTTTTTTCCTCCCTTTTTTGGCCTTTGTCATTCCCTGTATTCTTTTGGATGCTGTTTTCTTCCTTTTATTATTATTTTTTTCTAAATGCGTTGGAGGGGGTTTTGAACCTAGAACCTCCAACGGGCATTCTTTTGAAATCACATGTGGCTTGGTATTCTCTTTTCCCATCTGAACAAGTGTTCAAATCTTGTCGTGAAAATCATTTTCACACCATTTACACACAAGATGCATAAATACTTATAGACAAACATGACTGATGCGTAAATATTACGCATGTTCACTATTTACATACGTAAATGGGTGTAGACAAACGACCCCTTTATCTCCTTTCTTCCTTTTCAATAAATCTTTGCAACTTAGCAGAAAAAAGACATTTTTTGAATTTTCAGATACTTCTAAACCATTCTGCATGCAGTGCAGCCGTGTTCAAAAGATCCAAGTAGCGGCTAGGTTTTGCCATTGTTATTCAGCACTAGTCTGTATGCATGTGAAACTCATGTTTTTGTTGATCTAGACAATTGATTTAATGCATACCAATTAGGTAGATGAAAATTGTTTGAAACAAGACCCAACTCGAGATTTCTTAACTTGCATTCCAATTTTCTACAAGATCATGAACCAAGCTGGGCCCCACATGTCCATGATCAATGAATTATTCATTGTAAGGATGACCCACAAGTCTCATAAGTATATAAAGGAGGTTGACTAGTCAACACAATACACATCCAACGAGTATTGTCAAGATGAGATAATTCTGAACTAGTGCAAAACTTTGCGAGATGATCCAAAGCAGTTAGTTAAGTGAACCCATTATCAGATCGACACAGGCCAGCTTCGTAATTCAAAATAAATAAAAAAAGGAAAAAAAGAAAAAGAAAAAAACAGAAATTCTATGCAACCCTTTTTTTAGAGGGAAACTACTCACACACCCAACCCACACGCACTCACCCAAGTCTCTCATCATCAGCACTACAGCAAAGAATTAATCCCCAATATTCTTATGGAAGTGCCGTGCCTCACCAACTGAGCTACGAGCTGATGTGCTGATTTATACTAGTCTCATCACATGAAAGATACCTCAATGTAGTACTTTTCATCATCATTATCATCAACAACAACAACAACAAATGAAAAAAGTGTTATCTAACATCATCACAAGTTCTTATTAAACTAAGATATTGTGAAAAGTAACAATGGCTGAAAATAATAATAATAAAGTGATTGAGTGGCTAGCTGCATGTCTACATTGAATACACAACCCTCACATTTGAACTGGCTATTAGCATATGTATTCCACTGTATTCCACATGATTACATACAGAAATGTATATACATGCTACCACTCAGAAATGTTAAGAGAGGGGCTTTTTGTTTTTTGTAAGATAAGTAAGAATATATTAACTTCCCTCAAAACAGGGCAGGGAAAACCCTTTATACAAAAGTAGAGCTTTTCATTGGTTTTGGAAGGCTGAATTAAAGACCAATGTCCATGATCTAATCATCATAATACCAAAACATCAATACGAGTTGCCCATGGCAAGATTTCTTAGGATATGAATTTTCCACAAATATGTCATCTCATCAGCACTCTTGGGCCCCAATTGAAGATAATCAAGTCATTAGGATTACATCCATGGTCTATATAATTTCCTCACATACAGAAGGTAAAAATAGAGAATCATTCAAGTTTCAAACAAGTTAAGAACAAACCAAAGATAACAAGCAAGATTCACACAGTACAACTACACCAGTAAATTCATAGTTAAACCAAAGCCAAATAAAGCGACTCAGAAAACACAACCATGAGTTCAAACAACATCATGAAGGAATGTTTTTTTTGTTTTTTAATTCCATGAATTACCCAGACCAATAAGAAGGTGCAAAGATCCCAACTATTCTTTATCTGACTCCCAACTATATATTCACACCTGAAAAGAGAAAAATCATTAGTGCTCCTAAATTAGGGAAAGAATTCAAACATGTAGCTTGATAACTATAAACCAAGCCAAGGATTGGAGAGTCAGGTAATCTTTTATTTAAACTGTAAATGTATGCATGTAGACAAAGTGTAATTCTTGTGATTCTTTCAAGCCACCCAAGCTATGCCAATTGCAGGTTAGTGCTAAGGACCAAGTGTTAAAACATTGGTAGAAACAATCTGAATCAGCCAATAATATCAAAATTTCACCTCGTTAAATCACGGATTTGGCAAAAAAAGGAAAAAAAATCATGGAATTGGCATGATACATGTATTGCATGTGTATTGGCAGATATACCGGCTATATAAGATCACAAATATACTCTTTTAGAAAGACTTCTAGGACAACATTTATTGATTTGTTGAATTTACTTTCTATTAAATTTAGATTGATCCTAATTGAATCATGAATGATCTTTTGATTATTTGTTGTAATTTTTGTATAAATACATGAGTTTCAATAGTGTCCCACTCATTAAGGGCCTGTTTGTTTGCACGGAATACATGAATACAGGTGTTCATGCCATAAGTAGTTAAAAATGAAGATCCAAGGTGAATATACAAAAATGACCATCAAAGAACCTCACCTTTGATTGGAAGTGAATCAACATATGATAGGAAATCAATGCATAGTCATCACAAGTAATTCAAGTGATAGGAAAGGCAAGGTCCCATCTATATTGCTACCTTATATCCTTCGCCCCTCACCTCATATAATTCACATTTCACTTTTTGAAAAACCATTTGGTGGAACTCATATGACCATGAACATTCAATTTCTGTGTATTCGAATGTAAACAAATAGGCCTTAAGAGAGAAAAAAAAAAAAAGGATCATTTACAAAGAAATCTTTGCTGCTTTTACAGGGAAAGACACGAGCTTGGGGTTTGGAAACACAAAAAATGGGTGTGCCATAGCTCAAGCATTCTGAATTTTTAAAGTGAGTGAGTACTTTATCCACCAGGCCATGATCTACGTCATATGAGTAATTTATAGCAGTTTACATAAAAAAATAACAACAATCGTTGGAAAGCTCTCCTGTTATCAATTTTTACTAGTATCAATTTTGTCATTTATAGTTTATACATATTAACCTACTTATGTCAATGATATCTCTTTGCAGAAGTCAGTATAAGATTTTATCACAGTAAGTTTGGCTGACAAATAATCATCAAAGTTTGAGCGACTAAAATCAAGGGCATGGATCAACACTCCTAATACACTTACTCCTCATCCATCTTGTCCTCCTGTTGTGATGATTGCAGCCTGAAGGAGAGATGCATGCATAAAACGTGGCAAATGATATACCACAAGTGAAGAGTAGCAATTATTCCACGAGTGACAAAATTGATGAATTGAAATTAAAAAAAAAACTGATTTTATCTTAGATTTTTAGTACTTTAATTTACTACATCAAAAGAATGAAAAAAAAAAAAATAGTGGTATATAGATGTAGGAATGGACGTACGTCAATACATTCAATCTACAAACCAATGCACCTTGCTCTAAAGCCACAAAAAAATTTTCGTTGCTTGTTCTTTAAAAAAAAAAAAAATTCACTCTAACCTATTGAAATTGCACAAAATATGTTTGGTTGATAACAACATCTTATATCAGTCTAAGGCCATACAAAAAGAGTTAGATTTTTCTTTTTCTCTCTCTTTTTTTTATTATGTGGCTGTATTTGAGGTTTTTGACCCAAAAGGACTATTTCCCCCGGTGGCGCCCGCTAAACCCATATAAATGCACACCGGGTAAATTTGGGGTGGGTTTCACCAAATGAAGTAAATGATAATTAATAAATTGAAAATTTTATGTTCTCCACTTTTTGAATTTTTTAGACATTTCTTTGAATTTTTAAATCTTTATAGAATCACAGTTATAGCCCGATAGGGGTCTTATACAGATATATATTGCCAATACGGTTGTAAGTTTCAATTTTTCACCAGGTTGACATGAGTTTGATGCCAATGCTAGAGCCCATCTCAATGACTCAGTGGTGCCTTGACAAGTGAAGTTAACAATGCAGAGACATGCCAAGTTGGTGAGCTATGATCAAATAAAAATTCAAAAAATATAATATAATAAAATGAAAATTGAAAGAACAAAAGAACCAAGAAGGAAAAGCATTCCATGATTAAATTCAAGAAACAGTTTTTATCTTATAAAATACCTCAATACTCAGCGAGTCATGTGACTCGGTTTGCTCCACCATAGTGATTCAAGCCGAGTCTTTTGACATGTTCTAGCTATGTCAATCAGTCAATGACTGGGCTCAGCTTGATGGGTGAAGTAAACTTGGCCACAATTCATCAAATTGGGAAACTAAGATTACATAAATTAACACCAAGTTGATACTGCAGAAATCAAAAGTAAACACCACAAAGATTCAGTCCAAATTGAGTTTTGGGGAAGGAATGTAGCAGAAGCAAGTCAGAAGGACATGGACCTAGACTAATTTTTCCTGATATCTACTTAAGGTTACATATTTTGAAAACTATAGTTTACACTTTCACTTTCAAACCATATTTTTTGGATGTAACTGAGGCTTATAGCATACATGCCTACTCCCAATGTAACCTAAATTATTAATATAACTATTCTTTTCTCCCAAAAAAAAAAAACACCACAAAGATCAAACCATAGGAAAAGAATAAATAAGAAAATAATGTTCATTGGATGAAGCTCAAATACCTGTAATGCTTTATTAAACTTGAAATGACACAGCCCAAACTTCACCTGAAAAGAAAAGAATGGTAAGCAAAATGAAGATTATAAGGATTCAATTAAATAGAAAGAGAGAGGGTGATAATCATCCATTGAATTACAATCAATGGCCAGGTTCAAAATCAATTCAAAACAAACACATGAAAAGAAGGAAGTAAAAATAAAACCAAAGCCGAACTGAGGCCCATAGGGTAGTTGCAAACTGCCCATTAGCTATACCGCCATTGTAGGACTTAGCAAAATTACCCCAGTTCATATTGGTGACCTTTTGCATCCTGAGAAATAAACATTCAATCTGTAACTATGGAGAGGATCATCAACCATTACAAAGCTTACTCTTATCTATTCATACTTGTTAATCTGCTATCTTAGAATGACTCTCCTCAATCTGCTCTTCAATGTAGTAGATTCTTCATGTGATACCATAAGTTACTTGTTGGTCCCTTCTACTTCTTACTGCAGCATTTCTACTAGCATGGTTTCCCCTCTCCTCATGCTCTGTTCTACCAGAAACTACAGTTCGGTGAAGGAAAAACAAGAAAAAGAACCATGAGAGGTTTCTACTCTCTGCTGAATTCTGTTTTCCCATAGGAAATTAAAATCCACTCTATCGAGAAAAAATAATTCATTTTTTCTCTTTTTCCATGAGGAAAATATGTGGCACAAACAATGAAACTGTGATCTACATGAAAAATCATAATAAATTTCCTGTATTTGCAGAATCCTTTCTGAAGCACAAATGCATTCTAAAACTTTGCTAGAGGCCAGAATGCAGCTTTCACTGTGGATGCATGTGATTGAAAGTCAAACAACTCAGATGTATGTTGCCATATAGGAGACCATATGGTAGTACTTATCATCATCATCAACAACTACCACCACAATAAAGAAAGAGTTATCTCATTACAACAACAAAAAAGAGTTATCTCATCATCATAAGTTATTACCAAGAAGATGTACCATAAAAATAAGAATCATTGAATACATCAAAGCCAGAGTTTTTTTTTTTTTTTTGGTATAAAAAGCCATAAAGTTACTATTTGATCATTTCTACATCAAGTAAGGCCCTCACATTTGAAAGGGTTATTAGGATATGTGATCCATATGAGAACATATAAAGAGGCATATACATACTCCCACTTGCAGAACTGTTAAAAGCTTTTTGTTGTTTCTGAATAGTAACTTAAAGACCAATGAGTATGACCTAATTACCAAAACATCACTTAGGGCCTTTTTGTTTGAAGTACACAGGAATTAAGGAGAAGCTGAAAATGATGTTCATCTGTTCTTTTTCTGCAACTTCTCTTCAGCTTTATGGTCCTGGACTCTGTCACCTACAGGCAACCCTCAAGCCCAGTCAATTGCTCCAACAGATTTATGGTTCTTTCTCCCTGACTGCAAACAGAAATCTAGCTGATCGCTATCTTCTTCTCCACTGCATATGATTGATGGATCTCTAGGAATGAAGCCATCTTTAATAAGAATTTTCGCTCTCTTTCAATAACCAAAATTCTCCTAAAAGATCAACTTTAGTCCCTTATTGGTTCTCAAAGATCTCCTACTAACAACAACATCCCTAGTTCTATGCACTTTTTTTTAGGAATGTCTACTCCATTGTAATTAAGCTTTTGGTTTTGTTTGTGAGCCCTATTATGCTCCTCTCTCTGGCCATGTCATCATTGGTCTTCTCTCTGTTTTTTGGAGTGTTTTTTTTTTTTTAAACCCACCTCCTCTCTTCTAATACAATTTTCCATTTAAAGCAAAAAAAAAAAAAAAAAGAACACAGGAATTGAATACACAGCAATTCATGCCAAAAGTGGTTAAAAATGATGATCAAAGGTGAATTTCGAAAATGAGCATATATAAAACTCTCTCTTATGGAAACCGAATAAAGTGAAGTTGCGAATTGAATACCCAGCCATCAACCTAGCTAGAAATTCAAATCCTAGGAAAGTCATTACCTCATATCCTTCACCCATTACCCTAGTAATGATTGAGAAGATGGAGGTCATATAACCATAAACTCCTAGGTATTCTATGTAAACAAACTGGCCATAAGGGTTTGCATGTGAGGTTTCTTAGGATAAAATTTTTCTACGATTATGTTACCTCATCAGCACTTCCCATGACTAAATCATGTGCCTCAATTGAACATAAGCAAGTCATGAGGAATGAGGATTACATCCGTCATCAATATAGTTTTCAAACATACAAAAGGTAAAAATAGAAAACTCAGCTGAGTGTCAAACAAGTGAACGGTAAGAAAACTAAGGTCACCTCAAGATCCACAATACAACCACAACAGTCAAAAGTAGTTCAATGAAAATCAAAGAAAAACTGACCCAATACCATTAAGGAGTTGCCAATATCCCTATAACTCTATATCAAACTCCAGCAATCCACACCTGCAAAGAGAAGAATCACAGGTACTCCTACATTATGTAAAGAACTCAAAACTTATAGCTTGTCAAGAGAAACCAAGGGAAGAGTGAGAAGTTAAGTAATCTTTTAGTTAAAACTAAAAAAATATATAAAGTGGGATTCTTGGGATTCTGTCAAACCACCAAATCACTCTGCTGAGTCTTTGACATGTTAGAGTGGTGCTAAACTGCTAATGGCCAGTATTCCCAGGGTGAAGCTGAAAAATACCTTTAATACTTTATTGACTTCAAATGCCACAATTCACCTGTAAAGAAAAGAATGGTAATCAAAATGAAAATTAAAAAGATTTAATTAAATGGAGTGAGAGTGTGGGATAATCATCCCCTAATTCATTACAATTAAATAGACTTTTCCATCTCTCTCTCTCTCTCTCTCTCTCTCTCTCTCCTCATCTTTCTCCATTTCTTCCCACATCGTTTGAGCCATTTTACATGAATTTCCCTTTGTAGACTGCAATTTCCAATGTGGAGAAGCATCGAATCTTTTCAAACGCGATTGAGTTTAGAATTAGAGTTCACTTTGATTTGAGTAGATTGAAATCTTGCAGTCCGAAATCGAGATGGGTTTTTAAAGTGAGGGCAGGTGGGAATTCGGAGAATTCTAATGATAGGGAACGTGTTGGAGGAAATGGAGCTGAGGAGAAATGGACGGTGGATTCAGGAGGATGATTTGTGGGAAGATTACGTGAAACCGTCAATGCCATTCCTCCTGTTGTTTTCACGGTATTGTGATTTGCCTTTTTTTTGTTTAGTCTTCTTGTGCTAGTGTTGATTGTAGTTTTTTGTCCAAGATTGGAAAAAGATCGAATTTTTATTAGTGAAGCTGTGGATTTTTTGTCTGTAACAGTTGGGTGTTGAGAAATGTTCTTCCTTTTTTTTTTCTTTGAAGTACGCAATTTTGTTTTCTGGAAAGAGAACTAATGCATTGAATAAGGAATTCTATATATAGTTAGCTAAGTTTGTATAACAATGACGATACTGGGATAGTTTGGAAAACAATCCAATTTTCTATTGTGTAGAGCTATACTTGCCCTAGAAAAAGAAAGGGAAGATTTTTTAACTGATTTTCTGAGATAGCAAGAAGAATAATTTAATTATTTTTTATTTTTTGTTGTTGTGGGGAGGGAGTGCATGGGGAAGGGGATGCGTTAGAATTACAGAGACAAGTTCTAATGTTGAAAATGAGTACAACTATGTGCTTTAAATTTGTTTGCACCCTATAAATCCATCATGGAATGGACTACTATCTATTCTGAGAAATACTCAATTAGCATATTAGAAGTTGGCTACAGTAATGTTAAATCCATTGAATTTCACCCATAAAAAAAAACAAAAACAAAGACAAAAAACAGTTTCTTTTGTTTGATTAAAACATCTGAGTCATTTTCAAATCCTTCTGTATGTCTATTGTGGTGTCTTGACTGCTCTGTGTCTATAAATACAGATCAGAGAAGGCAGGTACCAAAGCATACAAATTGGGGACAATATGATAATTGCTCCACATCTATTGTTGTTTATTTTAATTATATTTGATTCTAATCCAATTATCAGAAAAGTGTAACAGAAGCATGGGCCAGTCCAGCTCAGATTCCTCAGATGCAGGTAACAGAAGCCCACGGCCTTCTTTTTTTACATTGCACCCAATATATAGAATGACAACTTTGTATGATATATAGATGAGAATTCTAATAAGCATGAGAAGTTGCTGGGATCGACTAAACCATGGTGAGTGTGCCTCTAATACATAAAGCTCACAAGAGAGAAAATTGGAGAAGATGCCTATGGAATGAAATTTGTTGATGGAGATGAAGATTAACTCACCTGGTTTCCCTCATGATCTGGACGTGATTTGATGATGATGATGATCCATGATCATCAAGTAGAAGGAGGAGAAGAAGAAGATGGAGAAGATGAGCAGCAGGAGGGCAAAGGAAGAAGCTTCTCTAGTTTCTTCAGTGAGTGCAATAATAGATGTGGACACTGGTCACTGCTCTCCTCCCCTTCGGTGTCTTGACTTGCAATTCCTCTTTCAATAATGATGTATCGAACATGTGCTACCTTATGCCAGTCCTGGCCCTTGTTGCGTTGCAGTCTTCTTTCCAAAACAGGGCATCCAATTATCAACAAGTATTGGAGATTTTTCAGGCGTTGCAGCCCCTCTGGCAAATACATCATACCGGGGCAGTTGTGAATCCTTAAAACTCTAAGCGACGTGAGGTCTCCCACCCACTCTGGCAAAGACCTCATATCAGGGAATTTTTCAATCCCTAAAGAAGTGAGTGATGTGAAGGTTTTTACTGACTTTGGCAAAGACCTCATATCAGGGCAATCTTCAATCCATAAAGAAGTGAGAGACGTAAGGTTTTCCATAGACTCTAGCAACTTCATCATAACTGACTCTGGACGCCCTGAGATCGTCAAACTCTGAAGCAATTTGAGATTTTCCAAAGAAACTAGAGAAGACCACACCTTTGGAGAGCCTCTGATTGAAAGCTGGGTGAGGTTTTGCAACATATCAGCTGATAAGGACTATATTTTTACAAGATTCGATTCCCAATTCCTTAAGAGAGGGCAAGACGATCCCATCTCCTGGAAGTGAGGTTTGCTTTTCACACGAATTACTTATTTCCAACACCTCGAGAGAGTTTAGAGGAGGAGACCGCTGCTGCTGCAATGCATCGGGCAATGATAGCACCAGATCATTACACCCTTCAACAATCAGTTCTTTGAGAGCAAGGAGATTCTTCAACTGATTTGACAGAGAAATTAATTTTGGGCAATTTGAAATTCTCAATTCGCGCAGGCTGGTATGATTTGGCCCAAATTCTGCTGGCAAATGCTTGACCTCTGGTAATGCATAGATAGAGAGCTCGGAAAGTGAGGTGTAGTTGGCCACTGACGCTAATAACATTTCATTGCTATCAGATATTTCTAATTTTTCAAGTGAAGGAAGAAGATGGGGCAAGCAAACCATCTTAGGGCATTCTTTGACAACCAATACAGCAAGGCGATCGAAGACCACTTGCTCATCATCATCTGCTTCTTGTGGTGACCATCTTTCCAAATTAGGCATCTTGGTGAGCTCGACTTTTTTCAGAGACTTGGATGTAGAAAACTCTAACTTGTCCCAACCCACTCCTTCCATCTTTAACTCTTCAAGAGACGGAAGAAGAAACTGAGGCATGCAAATCAGTTTTGGGCATCTAGAGATTCTCAAAGTACGAAGGGAAAGGAAAGTCACTTGCTCATCTTTATCATCATCTACTTCTTGTACCGACCATCTCTCCAAGTTAGGCATGTCGAAGAGGTCGACACTTTTCAGTGAGGGAGATCTGGAAAACTCTATCCTTTCGCAATCCACTTTACTCATCTTTAACACTTCAAGTGCTGGAAGAAGAAACATAGGCAAACAAATCAGTTTTGGACAATCATGGATTTTTAAAGTACGGAGGCATTTGAAGATCACTTGCTTATATCTTTCTCTTCCCTGCTCATCACCATCGCCATCCTCTTGTGGAGATAACCATCCCTCCAAGTTAGGCATATTCCTGAAATGAAGGTCTTTCAATGATGGGAATAAATCTTCGTAGTTGTGACTTCCATCAAATTCAACAATGTGTTTTACAGCATCCATTGTGTCTATCTTAAGTGATTCAAGGAAATCTAGCTGCCCAAGAGGCGGCAACCATTCACATCTATTGCAAGACGACAGTGATATTTTCTTTAGATTTGTAAGCTTTTCCGTCATCCAACTTGGAAATTTCAGGCCCGTGTAATTCTCAACCGATAGCTCCTTTAGATCTGAATGAGGTTCAAGGATCTCAATCACTTCCTTTGCATTTCCTTCTGCGACCACTGTTTCATTACTAGACCAGGATAACTTCAAAGAATTGACATGTTTCTTCGCCTTTAAGCCTGCTTCGCGAGCACATCCAACATTTGTTATATTATCAAGCCCTCCAATGTGAATTTTCCCCCAAAGCAGACTTAAATCTTTCAACTCTTCTATTCGAGCTCCACTCTCTTTAGCAATAATAAATTTTGGCAACGTCCTGAGAAAAGTTAACCCTCCAATTCCTTTTGGCAAGGGAAAATCCTCCCATTCATTAAACTCAATATGTCTAAGGCTAATCATTCTCTTCATATTCTTTGGCCACTTCTGGAGGCCAATGCCGAGGACTCTCAGTGTCTGCAAGTTGTGTAAGTTGCATATGGTCTCAGGTAATTCTGTAATCCGTGTATATGAGATGTCAAAGTACCTAAGATGTCTCAACTTGTCTATTGAATTTGGCAGGAACCAAATACTACTTCTCCAACTTAAAACCAACACCCTTAAGCACCTGAAGCTCAAGCAAACATTAATATCAATAGAACCATATGTAATCATTGAACGCAGTTTCTTACATTTCTTCAATGCATCCAAATTCTTCGGTTCCCGGTCATCATTGCACAATGCTAAATGACGAGGTTCATCATTGCACAATGCTAAATGATGAGTTAAATCATTCATCATAGAAGCTTCCACAACAAGGCATTCTTTTCCAGCAACAGATCTGAGAAGATCATGAATAAGGTCATGCATCTTGTATGAATCAGTTTCCAAATCAACCTGAATCAAGGACCTCCGCAACAGTTCATTGAAACACTTTTCACCTTCTTCTTCTAGGAGTTCATTTTCATCATCAGAATGAATGAAGCCTTGGGCTATCCATTGCTTGATTAGTTCATCTTTATCAAATCGACGCCCTTTGGGAATTACAGCACAATACGAAAAGCATTGCTTCAAAGATGATGTCAAGTGATCATAGCTTAGTCTTAATATGGATAAAATCCCTCCTTCATTATCTGTTCGCTTCCAAAGTTCACTATCTCTCACCGACTGCCACTCCCTTTCACCTGTTTCATTAAGCAACATGCCTCCCAATGTTTTGATTGCAAGAGGGACACCACCACACTTTCTTACTATTTCCTTTCCAATTGATACGAAGTCTGTAGGCGGGTGTGCCACTTCCTCGAACAAAGTCCAAGATTCAGCTGCCGACAGTGTTTCCAGGGGAGGTCTATGAAGAGCATCCATTCTTCTTGCAACTGTATCACTACGAGTGGTGACTAATATTTTGCTTCCTTTAGCACCACATTGAAGTGCTGTCCTCAACTCGACCCATTTATTAGAGTCATTATTCCAAACATCATCCAAAACAAGTAAATACCTCTTCCCACTCAGGTTTTCTTTAACACGAGTGATTAAGAGGTCCTTGCTTGATCCGTCAGTGGGAGTACTACTCTTAGTTGCAGATTCTAAAATTTTTGCTAGAATCCTTCCCACATCAAAGTCCTCAGATACATAGACCCACATCCTCAAGCCAAAATCAGTCACCACTCTTTCATGACTATATACCAATTGAGCCAGCGTGGTCTTGCCCAGTCCCCCCATACCAACAATGGGAATGACCGAGAGGACCTCTTCATTTCCAGAGTTGATTAATGAATCTATTAAGTTTCCTTTCTCATCATCTCTCCCATAAACACCCGAGTCAGGCACACTCGAGTAAGTTTCCCTTGTTGTTGAGATCTGACGCTGGCTTCTAGCAACTCCCTCCAACGATTGGAAATTGTTATTCTCTTTGGCAAGGTCATCAAATCGTTCCCTCAGCTCTTTCATCTTATGTGCAATCTTGAAACGAAAAGCAAGTGGGTTCGAAGGCGAGAAGAAGTTGCCCGCCTTTCTTCCCATGCCATCTTGATTCTCAATCTTCCTTCGTTTAGCTTCGACTAGGAACTCATCAACTAGATCCTCCGCATCGTAGGCAACATCTTTAAGCTTTCCGAGGCGATCTTTGTCAGTCATCAGGTCAATTTGCCGCATTTCTGCATCTTGAAGCATGGCTTTAATCCTTGACAAATTGCTATGAAGCTTTTGTTTCTCCTTTTTCACACCCCACAACAACCCAAATTCATCTAGGATAGGGGAGCTCAACTTGCTCAGCAACTCTTGCAGGACGCTAGAGAGAACTGCTTCTCCTGCCATTCCGTCTTCTGTGGAGAAAAACAAGGTGAAAAAATTATTGCATGTTAACAGGTGCAAGGGTGGTTGCTACTTACTTCCAAAAAAATAAAAAAAATAAAACAACGAAGGTAAAGAAGAAAAGCAATAATTGAGAACTGAGTGGAGTAGATGCTTTTGCTTTTAATAAGATAATAATAGATAATGTCAATGACTTCTAGCTATGGCTTCAACCAAGTCCCCTCTAATTTTTTTTCACTGTGCAATCAAAGAGAGAGGAAGAAACGGATAGTTGAATTGAGTGGAGAAAATACTTTTCCGCTCTTGTTATAGTAAAAAAAATATAATATAACAAATCTAAAGCATATATATATATATAGATTAATCGGTGATCAATTACCACTCGTCAATGAGCTGGACCCATTGATTGTCTGATAACATGAATGCACATCATCGACTTTATATTTTATTTTGTATGAACTGATTTCTTCTCTTCATGTACAAGGGAAACGGATAAGAACAAATAATAGGCCTGCCGCCCCACTCTTTAAATAAGACCAAAAATATGAGCAAATGTTGGCAGCACAAAGAAGGCCAACAGTACTTAATATGGGCTCCTCTATAAATACACGTCGGGTTCCATTGCCCTAACTACATTCCGGTGCCTTGTATTAATTATTGCAACAAATATAAATTACTGTCTTCCACAATCTCGGGATATTTTAAATTTGGGGTTTTTTTTTTTGTGAAGATATTAACGAGAAAGTATTGCAGAATACAAACCATAATTTAGATCATAAAAATAATAAAAATACCATTAAAAGAATTTTATAGATTTTCTTTTAATTTTTTTATTATCTTAGTTTAGTTTTGTCACAATCTTTTTGAGATACTATAAATTTAGGAGATATATTGAAGATTGTGTTAATATATAAAACATTACAAGTTAAAATATTTGAAAATATGGCGTTCTATTTTTTTTTTATAGAGATTATATATATACATAATTTAGGCCGTTGGCATTGGATATGGATCCAATAGGTCCCCCATTCAGTAGATGATACACCGAAACAAGAAATGAATAGAGAAACCACGATGATTGACCCAATGAGGGCCCATTAATCAGTAATCAAACTAGAGTGATTTAATATTGGTAACCATGGTAGGACCCATTTAATTAAAAAAATATTAGCCTAAATGTTAAAAATCACAAGCAATGTCGTTTCATCAATATGGGTCCACCAAATATTAATAACCATAATATAATGGATATAATGATGATTGTAACAGAGGGCCCTATCGAGTGTTAGACGTCATTAAGGAACCCATCTATGATTTGAAAAATCAATGTGCGACCCATTTGATATCAATAGTCATATTAACAATCTAATTATAGTAATCAATAGGGGGGCTATTAAACAATGAGACTTATTTAATGATGGTGAACTAATCATTATCACACAATCCAATGTTGATAATTAGTATGAGACCAATCTAATGTTGGTAGTATGGGACCCGCTTAATACTAGTAATCATGGTAGATGCTGTAGTGTGACATTTGTAGGACCCACCTAATAAAAAAAGAAACTATGTAATTATGATAGGGTTAGTGGGCCCACATAAAATTTATAAACACTAAAGGGCCCATCTAATATTGAGAGTCATAGTAGAACTCCTATAGAAACCATAATGTTAAAAATTATACTAAAATTATCAATGTTATAAAAATAGAGTGGGCCGCCATGGTAGTAATTTCTCATGAACTTCCACTCGTGTTTGCAAAAACTCTTGACCCTTGTTTTGCGTAGTTTTGATAAAGAAAGATTATTTTATACAATATATACATGAATATTTTAATATGAAGGTTTCTACAAGAAAGTGAGATGTTGTAAGATATTTTCTAAGTGATCCAAACACATAGTTTTTGAGATTATATTCTAAAATAGGAGATAATATAGCAAAATATTTGGGAATATATGATTTCCAAACATTCCCTTAGAGTTATTCTCATAGAAGCATTTCCTTCATATATGAGTCCCCTCTTTACTCTCGTAGTAGTGTGAGAGTTACTCTCATAGAAGAATTTTCCTATATTTATATGTATATATAGCAGAATATTTGTGCGCATCTATCCCTCACCATAAACTCACATAGTGGCTGGCCTGCCTTTATGATCCATCGAACCATCCACACACATGGGACCTCGGAAATACAATGGATCAATGGAGTTTATCTTTATCCTATATATATATATATATATATAAGTGAAACTACCACAATAATTTATCTTTATCCTAGCATAATAAGAATACATAGAGAATGAAGGATTGCTCTGTTAACAATTTCACTTCTCACCCGACCGTCTGGGGATCGATCATTGGGTATCACGCTTTCCACTCTATCTGGGCTAGATACCAAATTTTTTCAGCATCCATCTTTGTAACAAGGTCATGGAAAGCTCCAGCTTTGTTACGCGGTTCTAAAGGGTGGGAAAATGAGTTGTAAATATTAACAATGTGCATTTTTTGTCAAAAAACTTATAGCACCCTAACTCGTATGAGAGCCGCTAAACGCACCACACTTTTTTTCTTTCCACACACCATTTTTTAAGAAAAAATTATTACCAATATCTCCATGTGGAAATTCCCCAAACTAGCCCTCTCCCTCTCTCTCTCTCTCCACCCGTCGCCAACCCCCACTCGCTCTCCCTCTCTCTACCCACCTCCCTTTCTCCCTCTCAATGTCTCTCTCCCCCTCCTCCTCTCCCTATCTCTCCCCCCCCCCCCGCCCTCTCTCTCTTTTTCTTTCTCTCTCTCTCTCTCCCTCCGGTGGTATTGTTGGAGAGGGCTGTGGTGGCTCTCTCCCTCCGGTGGTTTTGTCGGAGAGGGCTGTGGTGGCTAGGGTGGGGGTAGGGTTAGTTTTGGTATTATGCGAGGTGTGCAAAGAAAATTTTAAAATCCCCATACTTCAATGGTGGGTGTAGAGAGAAAGGGAATGTGGAAAGAAAAAAAATGGTATGCCTTTAGCAACTCTCAACTCATATTTTCATGTATTTCTTGACGAAATTGTGCCATCAGAATTAAGGCTAATTTTTTTCACAAAAGCCCCAAGCAACTAATAACCATTTAGGTGGTGTGTTTAAAAAACAAGGATATAAAGTCTTACTAAAACTTGGCCTATCAATTTAGCCCGTTGAAATGGGTACCCGGCTCGGCCCGGTCCGTCCCAAGCCCGAAAAGACAAGACTTTAAAAAAAAATTGAGCCCAGCCCCAGGACAATTTTTTGAAAACCCGTCCAAAATGGGATTGGGAATGGGCAGAGCAGGTCTGGCTCGGCTCCAAGATTATTTTACTAAGTTTTATATATATTTACCGAAACTCTCCTCACTAACAGTAAAATAAGGGCTAATTAGGAGGGGCAATTTTGTAACTTTGCCCCTCCTAATTCTCCCCTCATTATAAAAGGCATCCCTCCCCCTCAGCACAATGTGTAGTTGTGTCGAAGGTATTAAATTCATTATTTAAGAGCTTCAACATCATGATCAGTTCTGTAAATTGCCTAGTATTGGTATTAGACAATGTAGTGTTGTAATGGCCTAGTACTTACATCTTGTCCTAAAAATTATTGTTCACTTCAGTTTTATGTTGGATAGTATTGACTGCAAGGGTCCTACTAGTCTGAGAGTCTCTGTGACACTATTTTCTGTCATTACTAGTCTGAGACTCAGCATATTTCCATATGATCCTTGTTGTAGCACTGTAGTGTGATGTGAGTTTCATTCAATGATATCTACGTACACATATTTTCTTCCATGTACGTATGTAGAGTAATGTTGAGATAAAACATTTCTTTATTCTAAAAGAAGGGATTTGTGAGGTCCACATGGATGCATGTTAAGGGAAAGGCTACATTGGATTAGAGGTCGCGAATGCTTAGCTAATGTTCAAGATCGGGCTAAGCCAGGGCCCGCACGGGACAGGGTTTGACAAAGGCCCGTTCAATTTAGGGTTAGGATTGGACTACCCCCAATAGGCCCGTCCAAAATTCGGAACGGGATTGGACAACCCAAGCCCAAGCCAGGCCCGTCCCATTGACAGGCCTACTGAACACAGTGTTGAAAACAGGTCAGTTTTGGGTTTAAGATGCATTAGACTCATTATCGAAAGGGGACCTATACCCAGACCCGAAGCCAACTCAGGTATGCCAGAAAAGACGTGTATTCATTCATTCCCAAATTTAAAAGACCAACTTGGACGTTGACCTAGATAAAAGTCCTAGGCATGGACCTGAATTGCAACTAAAATTTTTATAGAGCATACTTAATGCACATATAGACGTGGCATCAGATATCCTCACATATTAAGTCCATGATCCTGATCTGGATCTAAAATTGGTCCAAGTGTTGATGATATCTAGGTTATTTTTATTCAAGTTTTTAATTTTTAATGCCATGTTTTCATTTCTATTTGCAGTACATGGTCAAGTTTGGACCCGCTAGATTGTCCTAAGCTACTGTGGCTGGCCGTTTCAGTACTCTTTCATTGTACAGTAATTCATCGGCCCCGGTATTTCTTCCTGTAGCTCAATCGAGATTGGCCAAATTCATATGTGTTGGACCATGATCTAAAGATTAGTTATTATGTTGTTCCTTTGGAACCCTTATAATTCACGGTAAATAATGAGTCATTGTGTTAGATTTTAGGTTGGCAATTGGATGGGTTTCAGAACAAAACTAAAGTCCAAATTAAGTTGTAATTTTACATTTTTTGATATGAACTGTAATGGTGTTTCATCTTAGAAATTGAAGGAAGAAAAATGAAGAAATCCAGAGAATACAATCGTGCAGTTTAATCTAGAGGCAGAACCAAGATTCGCTCGAGAGAGAATCCTCCCAGATCAAGCGAGTTCTTATGTGTCTCAGGGCCTCGAGACAGAGAGCAACCCCTGGGGTTAGGATCCCGAACTTTCAAGTCTCATGTCCCTCACTGTGAGTAGACCGAATATTACTTGCAGTGTGGGTGTTTGTGCCATATACTAGCCTAAGCCAAAAGAGCCTCATATAGATGCAGTAAAGAGGATCATGAAGTATGTTAGTGGCACAGTGGAGAATGGCATATTGCTGACTAAGGATACCAAAACCAACATTGTTGGTTATTCCGATGCGGATTGGGTTGGATGTATAGATGAAAAAAAGAGCACATCGGGTCGATGTTTCTTAATTGGAAACAATCTTGTTGCCTGGCATGGCAGAAACAATCTTGTTCCCTAGCATGACAAAAAGCAGACTTCGACTTCTTTGTCGACTGATGAGGCTGAGTACATTACTGCAGGGAGTTGTTCCATACAGCTTTTATGGATGAAACAAATGCTGTTGGATTATGGGGTTGATCAGGAGACAAAGGCTGTCTCCTGCGACAATAAGAGCGCAATTGACATTTCCATAAACCCAGTCTAACACTCCCAAACCAAACACGTTGACAGGTGGGACCATTTCATTCGTAACCTAGTTGAGGAGAAAACCATATCCTTGGAATACATTGTTATAGAGCCTTGGAATACATTGCTACTGAACACCTATTAGTTGACATCTTCACCAAACCCTTGGACCCTACTCGGTTTGAATCTCTCCGCGAATCTCTTGGGATTTCCCTTCTTCCATGAGAACGTTCTTGTTTTCATAAATTTATATGCACATGCATTGGATTAAAAGGACCATATATGATTACTAGGCATGTGATTAAGTGTGTTTTCTTCATTTTTTATTCATTAACCTTAGTGCAAGATATTCGGATTTTATTTCATGCTTATTCTCATACTATGGATGCTCTTCCAAATATTAAAAAAATTAAAAAAATAAAAGAAGAGCGGAAAAGAAAAAGGAATTTGTTTCTTTCTTTTTTTTTTAACTAGAGTAAGGCCGACTACCTAAGAGTATGTGTGATAGCTACCATATGACTAAAACGAAAATTGTATCATTGGAGAGGGCTATCATACTTATTAGTGTGAAAGTCGCCAATGAAGGTTCACATTGATGAATGATCTAAAAATAAAAAAAAGGGGGCGAGAGCAAATCAGAATACCGTAAAAAGAAAAAAAATAGTGATTTATGATGAAAAATGAATAATATATATGTGTGTGTGTGAGATTTAGGGGGAGCATTTTGACACACACTCACATGACTTGATCTTTGAATATCGTGTCACTTTAATTTTGTGATTTTTAAGATTTTGAAGAATTCAGTGATTGCATGAAGAATTTTCATACTTTGGTCTTGAAAATTAATCATTTCAGTCATGTGGATATATTTTTATGAACAAAGATCGATTTTGTTTTCAAAATTTTACCTTTGTTTCATGGTTAGAATGGGTCAAATCAGTCAAAAATGCCCAAAATGTGGTATGCCAATACATAATTTCAACCCCAGGCAGAATGAGAATTCGCTAGACCAAGCAACTTTTTGGTTCAAGCGAGCACCAGGGCATGTCTTCACCTCCAAGACGGAACCTAAACTCGCTCAACTGAGTTTATGACCCGGTCAAGCAAGAGACGAAGAACCCTTTTTAAACCCTAGGGCTTGCTCAAGCCCTTCTCCTTCTTCCCCAACGTAGCCACCGCCCTCTTCCCCTTCTCGTGCCCAAGGTCAATCCACTCTCCCAAATGATGGGTCGGATCAAAAATTCCCACTCATTTTGGTAAGAAGAGTGAGAATGAGCTACAAGATAAAAGAGAGTGTAAATTATCAATCTATGGAATAGGCGCCAAGTTTTACAGGATATCGAAAAAATAATACATTAGATAGACCTGCAAATATTTCTCTACTTTGGAATTTGGGGCAAAAATTAATGGTTAATGGTGACCGAGTGTACGGATAGATCGATAATCTTAAGTAGCGTTTGGTTCGCTGGAATGGTTGTAGGCAGGAATGGAATGGAGACCGGAATGAGTTTGGAATGGAATGAGGCATGAATAGTCATTTCCATTCCAGCGTTTGGTACGCTGAGGAATCAACCCAGTAATAGAATTCTAATTCCTATTCCTGCGTTTGGTATGCTGGAATGATGTCCGGAATGGAATCAAATTTACATAAGATTGACCAAAATACCCTTGTTAGATTCTCCTGTCACATTACATTGTTTGTAAAAATGTTGGGGGTGGGCCCCACAATGGTGTAGTGAAAAAGTTTGTATGAGATAGATAGATTATTAGGGTATAGATATTATATTATTATTATAATAATATAATAATAATATATGATTATATTTTATTATAATATTTTGGGTGGGCCCCACAGTGGTGTGGTGAAAAACCATGCAACATTGTCTCTTTTATAATAGAGATAGATGTCAAACAAGGGTATTTTGGTCTCAACAAAACGTGGGGAATGAATGGTGATTCCCATCTCCAATGGAATGGTGATTCCCTCACATAAAGGAATCGAATTCCGGAAGTAATGGTCATTCCGCTCCTTCTTTTCGAACCAAACGCTGGAATGACCATTCCATTCCGACCTTCATTATAGCGAATCAAATACTATTTTAGATTTCTGTTCTCGAAATAAATATTATTAAAATAAAATTTGACCACGGGAATATTTTTATGTAGGGGTTTAAATTATTAATTAAATAAATCCTAATGAGACTTCTCATTGTAATTCTGGTACATCTTGTGTGTCTAAGTCCCATTTGAAGTTGTCTGTGTAAAATCGGAAGAAATTGTTTCCTTGTTAAAAAGAATGGCCGAAGAAATTTAAAAAGAATGGCCGGAAGAAATTGAATGGAGAGGAAGAGATACTTTTGCTTGAATAAAGCAAAAGCTTTACAGCTATTACTTCCACTTTTGTGACAAACGAAGAGATATAAACTATAGTATATTACATTTGGATGACAGACAACCGCAAATTGTGCCAGTGTTTGATTGATAAAGCCACTTAGGCTCTACCACATGAAGAAGACGGGGCGGACGGGATTTATCAATATGATGTGATGTGTGACCAAACGACACATGATGATAAAATGAAAATAGGGATGGTGGGCCAGGTAAGAGGGTGAGCACATCTGTAATTAATCGGGATCCTATGAGAGAAATATTAACCCATGGTGATGGTCACCGTGGGTAAAGCCGCATCCTATCCGGACTCATCTGTAATGACGGGCTCGGGAAGTCTATGAATGTTGGCTTTTTTATTTTTTATTAAATTTTTTATTATTTAAATACAAAGGAGGATTAAGAGATTCCACACCTTAGAGAATTTATAAATACTCCAAACGGGCTTCTTTCATTGTTGCATTTTCATTTTGATCTTCCAACATTAAGATGACTGGAAGGATGCCAGCCTAGAGGTTTTTATATAGTGTTTTCACTTCTTAAAATATTACACTTTAGTTGGTTGTTAAAAATTCAAAGGGTATTTTAAAATGATGGGTTTTATTAAAATCCAATTATATTTCTCTTACATGTTGAAATTCTTTTGAAGTTGGAAAATATGTCTCTCTATTCTTATGTCCAAGAAACTGAAATAGATGACATCAATCAACACTTTGAATATGAAAATGGCTATTTCCATATATTTCCATGCACTTCTAACTACCAAATATCCTATTAGCTTAGTTACAGCTTGGGGACAATCAAGAAACAAGCTTACGAATAAATATCCTATTTTTCAAACACAAAGGAGAATAAAGAAGTGCATATTCCTCATACATGTACTACAAAATAGAAAGAGAAGGAAACTGAGTTCTCATGGGCTGCAACAAAATAGAAAAATTTAGAAATATGGTACATACCTTATTAGAATTTAGCAAAGAGGAGGTACTCAGAACTTACTTCGGATTGTTGTTTTCCCAAACCGCTTGTGAGAGATATTATGAATGTGATCTGAGTTATGGCATATATGAGATACAGTCAAGCTAGAGCTAGAAGGAAGTAATTGGGAAAGGTTTGCAAGACTTGTCTTGACCTCTGCTTATGAAGTAATTGGCTGTGATTCAACGCTAAGTAACAACTTGAAGGAATCTTCTCAGTTTCTCACATGGGTAGGGTACCCCCATAGAAAAAACATTTAGTGGACAACAGTGGCGGCTTTTTGACTTTTTTGAAAAAGATGGACCTAGCCTCTTAGCCGAAATACAAGAAAAAATGATAATAATTATAAGCAGAGTGCGTAATGTTTTCTCTTTTCTATTTTGGGAGAAGAGCAGAGTAGATTGATGCTTTATGGTTTTAACATTGAACAAATAATTCAAAGCACATGGTTTTGCTTGGTCTGCACTAAACCAACAATTCAAAGCACAAAATTGATAATTCTGAGTTACTCTAAGATTATGAACGTCCCTTGCTTATTAGAAAAGCAACGAAGGGCACACCCAGTCCATATTCTTTGAGGTTCAGACCACAAGAAGGCTCACTCATTGGGAAAATATAAACCGTCTAATATAAATTATCCTCCTTTATAATGAGATGTGGCCTAATTTTTATTTTTTTTATAACGCAGGTTCCCAGTCTTTTGGGCCAGCTAGAATAATCCCTACGGGCTCTGGAGAGAAAGTCTGGTAAAATTCTCCCGTGGCCCCAGCGTGGTAGTACAGTTTCGAACCCACAACCTCCAAGTGCAAACCGTAGTCCTAAGCCAACTGAGCTACCCACTAGATTGATGTGGCCTAATATAACTTCATTAACAGTTTATCCCACTGAAGACTGGCTGATTGAGTATAAAATTAATAATGTGTAATATATATATATATATGAATATTTATACTTTATTTGTATGTTTTACATATAGTTAATTAATTTTAAAGTGAAATAAACTCTTATTAAAGTGAAATTCGGCTGCATTGAGCAAATAAGGAGAATATTTATATATAAAGGACTTAGATTATTAATTAGATAAATCTAAAGAGATTACTAATTGCAATTCTCACACTTCTTGCGAGCCTGAGTTTCACTAGAACCAGTCCGTGTAAAATAAAAGGAAATTGGTTTTGGTAAAAAAAGATGGGAAGAAATTGAATTGAGGGGAAGATACACTTTTGCTTGAATAAAACAAATGCTTTCCAAATGTTACATTTTCCAAGCAAAAGCTTTCCAGCCCTTACATTTTCCAAGCAAAAGTATCTCATCCACCTGTTACTTTCCCCTTCATAAAAAACGAACGTGATATAAATTATCACAATAACACACATAATTGCCTTGATTATTTAATCATTTAAAGAAATATATATTTTTTTATGTTCCTTCAACTTTTAAAGAAATCACTTCTATGAAATTACATGGGAATGGGACCAGCCCAAAAGATGGGTCGGATAAAAAATTCCCACCCATTCTGGTAAGAAGAGTGAGGATTAGCCACAAGATATAAGAGAGAGAGTAAATTATTTTACTCAAACTATGAATAGGCACTGAGTTTTATAGGATATGGAAAAAATGATACAATAGATAGAACTTCTGGAAATATGTTTTTACTTTGGTAATTGGTGCAGAAACCAACGGTTAATGGTGTCAGTACGCACAGTAAAAGCGTCCAAATGTAGAGCTCCATCTGCTAATCTTAGATTAGCTGGCACCTTACATTATTGTCATTCAAGTGCTTTGAGTAGTATGGTAGGTGCACGGAGACTGACAGGCCTGTGCTTATGCCTGTCAATGCATGTGCATTTCCAGGCCAATAAATATGGGGTCCTGGTAAATGCACCCACCCTATCCGGTATTTGCACCCACCCTAGCTATAGGGTCTTTTGAAAAGTGTCCCATCTATCGTCCTTTGACACTCCAAAAGCTGTTAGTGCATTGGCATAGGGGCATAGCATGGAGTATTATTTTCATTATTGCCATCACTCTTTCTTCGGTTCTGGTTTTTGCAACATGCAGAGCTAAAGCCTTTTCTTTCTCGACTTCTTTGTGACGAAACAACCAGCAACTTCTCCACTTCGAGAACGGATCCGCGCGTGATGGCCCACCTTTGCTGATCACCCCAACAAATCATGGATCTGATCATCTGCCGCGAGAAATCCGGGCTTCTTTCTCTGGCATCTGCGACTTCCAACAGGGTGATCTAACCGGCAGCGATGCGCGGCAATCTCGCCCTTCTCCACTATCTTCTCCGACAGAGACCGAAACAGTCTGGATCCTCCGATCGTCCCCAGCACTGCAACAACAAATCCGAGACCGGAACTCGTCCTCTCTTATTTGTACAGCATCAGCACCTCTGTGACCAAACCAGAGAGCTCCTTTCTTTCTGCAATTCGATCTGATACAGCATTGGATCACCTCGGTCAGATCGTCTCCCTAGATCATCAACGAGAGCCATGGCTCACTTGAGATCTGCAGTCCGATCTCTCTTTTTTTTTTTTTTATAGTCTGGCCCTTTAAGGGTCAAAATCGATCCTTTGTATTTACCGGATCCAATTTCTGCAACATGCAAACACAGTCTGAAATCTGCCACACATACCCTTTTCTTTTTCCATCGACTGCAAGAGCACATGCAGATCGAAGTCGATCTGCTACTCCGTTTTTCAAACGAAACACAAAGTCTGGGGATCGACTGTGTCTCTTTCTCAGGAAAGACTCTGCAACAGAGGATCTGTATGGCCCAATGAGATCAACTACGATCGATCTCTTCTACATTCTGCGGCCCACCTCGAGATCCCCACCGGATCTCTTCTTCATCTGCGGCAGCAGGGGTTCTGATACCACCTATTGAGAATTAAAAGAGACAGCCCTAGTACACAGCTGTAAAAAGCAAGGATGGGACTCTTATGGCGGTACAATCAGTAAGTTTTTTTAGATGGGACTTGTACTTTTATACCTACTCTATTACCACTAGAGGTAATAGAGTGGGTGCATTTACTGACACCCTAAATATGCTGGACACATCGGTGTAGGCTTTGGAGGAGTGGGGCCCATCCATGTGATGTCCTAGTTAAATGCGCCATTGTGCATTATTGGTATGGTCGGCTGAAATAGTGATTGTGGGCCACTCAGTGATTTTTAAATGAACCGTCCATACCTTATTCCAATTATCTGGATATCGCTTTTGGCTTTTGGGAGTGTCAAGTGCAGAAGACTCGTTCAAACAAATAGCTTGCTCATTTTAGAGTGAGACCTGCTCTCATTCATGCTAAAGCACCCTTTTCAGACCCTCATTCCCCATGATTTGATATCAAGATCAATTTCACTTTTATCAAATCTTTACTCATCCATGAATTGAATCTAAAAAAAAATGCTACAGTTTTTATACCACTAAAATATTATCCATGAGAAAATGGAACGTTAAATATGAAAATCCTCAAAAATGAGTTTAAGCTTGTGCGTTATTTCATAGAGAACTGTTAAAATTAAATAACTACATCCAGGAAAATGAGGGGTCAGATATGAAGATCCTTAAAAATGAAGATTTTATGTTGCCCAATTCACCGGGGATTTATTATGACCAAACATTATAGGTTTTCCATGACTGAAAAATTGTTGATGAGTCCTCAAGTATTTGATTGCCTAACACGACTCCTAAGGTAAATGTGTGAACATGATTATTATACCCAAGCAGGAAGAAAAAAAAAAAGATCACAAGATAACCTACATTTTGCTATTATCCTAGTCATTCAAATCATGTATCATTTTGGAGATTTAAATTAATATTTAGGGGTAATATGGAATTTGGGAGGCATGGATGCCCTAACCTCACGCATTTTTAATAATCATTTTGTAGAGCTCATTTGCCTTGACTTTCTATGGATTTAATTCCAACATAATCCAATACAAATAAAAAGGCAAAATCTTGCGATCTCAAAAATGCCTTTCGAACATTTTCATACAAACGAGTCTTAATCTTGAGGATATAGTTGTAAACGGGTTGGCTCCGGTCCGGATTTATAGTGGTCCTGGAACCAAAATCATTCATGAGAAGGTGGAATCGGAACCGGATCCAAAATCATTAATGAGATGATGAAATTGGAATTGATTCCATGTATGGGATAAGTCCGGATCTAAATCTTACTTTGATCTAGATGGAAAATTATATGGAAAAGTATAACTTTTAAAAAAAGATTTTTGAAAATTGAAATAACTTGTTCGGTCTCAGGTCCATGGTTCAAAATTAAAGAGGAATAAGATCCAGATCCACTTACTTATTGAGGAGCGGGGCTAACGCAAAACCAATTTTTAACACTTCAAAACGTTCAACTAATTAGAGAATCGGGATTATACACATCCATACTTACATCCATAGTTGGGGCATTTGGACAAAATTTGGTGGGAAGTCACGTCAAAAGGAGACAGCACCATCTGTGGTGCGTTTGGATTTTCGGGTTATCACATCACATCGAGTATGACTGCACTTATGGACACGGTTGTAGGCCTCACCCGTAATGTGCCTGGTGGGGCTCATCTAGAGATGTCAAACGGGCCGTGCTGCTCCGGCCCACCCGTGCCACGGGCCGGGCTGGCACGGCCCGCCCCAGCTAGCGGGCCGGGCCGGCAGGGAAAACCCCTGGCACGGCACGGCCCGCCCCTGGCGGGCCTGCTGGGCTGGGCTGTTTTTTTTTTTTTTTTCTTTTTTTCTTTCTTTTTTTTTTCTTTCATTCATTCATTCATTCTTTCTTTTCTTTCTTTCATTCATTCTTTCTTTCTTTCTTTGTTTTTTTTTTCTTTCTTTCTTTCTTTCTTTCTTTGTTTTTTTTCTTTCTTTCTTTGTTTTTTTTTCTTTCTTTCATTCTTTCTTTCATTCTTTTTTTTTTCTTTCTTTCATTCTTTCTTTCTTTGTTTTTTTTCTTTCTTTCTTTCTTTCTTTGTTTTTTTCTCTTTCTTTCTTTCATTCTTTCTTTGTTTTTTTTCTTTCTTTCTTTCTTTTTTCTTTCTTTCATTCTTTCATTCTTTGTTTTTTTTTTCTTTCTTTCTTTCTTTATTTTTTTTCTTTCTTTCTTCCTTTCTTTCTTTTTTTTTTTTTATTTTTTCTGTTGGGCTGGCTGGCGGGCTGGCGGGCTTCGGGCCTGGCGTGCCCAGCGGGCTGATCCCAGCGTGCCAAGTGGGCTGGAGCTCCCAGCCCAGTGGGCTGGCGTGCCTGGCGTGCCTGGCGGGCCCGGGCCTGGCAGGCCAACGGGCCCAGCGACCTTGGCCCAGCACTGCCCGTGTCTCGGGCCGTGCCTTGTGGTTCGGCCCGGCCCGGCCCATTTGACATCTCTAGGCTCATCTAGAGATGTCAAACGGGCTGTGCCGGCCCGCCCCAACTCCGACCCACCCGTGCCACGGGCCGGGCTGGCACGGCCCACTGGCACAGCCCGCCATGGGGCGGGCTGGAGCGGGCCGGCCCAGGCGGGCTGGCGGGCCAGGCGGGCCTGCTGGGCTGGGCTGTTTTTTTCTTTTTTTTTTCTTTCTTTCTTTCATTCATTCATTCTTTCATTCTTTCTTTCATTCTTTCTTTCTTTCTTTTCTTTCTTTCATTCTTTCTTTCATTCTTTCTTTCTTTCTTTCTTTGTTTTTTTTTTCTTTCTTTTTTTCTTTGTTTTTTTTCTTTCTTTCTTTCATTCTTTCTTTCTTTCTTTTTTTTTCTTTCTTTCTTTCTTTCTTTCTTTGTTTTTTTTCTTTCTTTCTTTCATTCTTTCTTTCTTTCTTTTTTTTTCTTTCTTTCTTTGTTTTTTTTTTCTTTCTTTCATTCTTTTTTTTTTCTTTCTTTGTGTTTTTTCTTTCTTTCTTTCTTTCTTTGTTTTTTTCTCTTTCTTTCTTTCATTCTTTCTTTGTTTTTTTTCTTTATTTCTTTCTTTTTTCTTTCTTTCATTCTTTCATTCTTTGTTTTTTTTTTTCTTTCTTTCTTTCTTTATTTTTTTTCTTTCTTTCTTCCTTTCTTTCTTTTTGTTTTTTTTTATTTTTTCTGTTGGGCTGGCTGGCGGGCTTCGGGCCTGGCGTGCCCAGCGGGCTGATCCCAGCGTGCCCAGCGGGCTGGAGCTCCCAGCCCAGTGGGTTGGCGTGCCTGGCGGGCCAACGGGCCCAGAGACCTTGGCCCAGCACGGCCCGTGTCTCGGGCCGTGCCTTGTGGGCCGGGCCGTTGACCGGGCCGTGCCGTGCCACGACCCGTTGACTAGCGTGCTTCGGCCCGGCCCGGCCCATTTGACATCTCTAGGCTCATCCATTATGCTGTCCGAGTCAATGGATCAATATTCATACCAATTATGCTTATGGAACGATCAAAATAGTAATTGTGGGCCACTCAATGGTTTTTATTTCAACCGTTCACACTGATCAAAATAGATTGATCACTTGGTGGATTTTGGACGCGTAGAAAAATGGCGCGTAGAAATTGGATCTCAATTTTCACCATTTTTTTTCTTTTTCCAGTGCTGGCAAACAGGTTCGGTTGGACTAAACGGGTCGGACTCATTTATTATTAAATGGATTAGATTCTCCAAACTCGTACCCGACCCGCTTACTAAACATGTCAGAAAGTCATAACATGCACTCTCCACAGGTTAACCCGACCGAACCCACATTAACCGGCATAACCCTTGTGGGTTACTACGGGTCGGGTTGACCCACATAACTCGTATCCAAAGCTAAATTGATTAACAAGCATCTAAGGCAATAACCATACACAAAGTTTAAATTAGATCCAAGCCATAAGTTAATTTGTAAAAATAAGATAAGATCTAAAAGAACAATCCTTAACTTTCTAAATCCTATTGGTGCAAATTAAAACCTATCATGGTAGGCAATAAGGACAAGCTTTGTTTAGGTTCTGATAAGTATAATGTCAATTTATTTCGTATATGATCTTCAATCAGACTTAGGCTTCACTAATGTTGGGTTGAAGATTTAGGCCGAGGCATGCGTCATTATGCCATAATTCACAATTCTCTCTGGCTTATGCCTGCGTGAGGAAAAATATTGTGGAAACTAGCATGAACCCAGTTATTGCTTGATTATTTTATTTTATTTATGTCATATCTATTGTATTCTCTTCATAACCATAATCCTCATAAGAGAAAAGAGCATGCAAAAGTATTCTCAAGTAAGTTGACAAAGGGTTTACTTTAGAAAAAAGGAAAAAGAAGGAATTATCTATACAATGAGTGTAGCATACATTTTTTTAAATAGTAACTATAGAAATAGAATAACAAAATTAATAAAAAATAAAATACATTTTTTTTTTAGAAAAATTAAGTATTGAGTATGAGTTTTAGCCGTAAGAAAAGAATAAATGGGTTATGTGGCTCATGAGGGTTAAACATGCTAACCCTAACCCGACCCTTTTAAATGCTGATTAAGAGAACTTGACCTCGCAACTGACTCATATCTCATGCGGGTCGTGTTGTACAGGTCATATATGGGTTGAGTCAAGCTAGATTGACAAGTTAGATGGGCTTTTGCCAGCTCTATTTCTTTTTCCTCGTCAACCCAAATTTCTTCTTCAACAAGGGAGCAAAGCTTGCTTAGTTACTTGTCTTATGTAAGAAAAAACAAAGTGAAAAAAAAAAAAAAGTAAAAAACTTGTGTCTTAAACGATGCATGTGGGTTTTTCGATGTAATCTTTTGTCGTTCAAATACTCTCTGATCAACTTCTCTCTACACTCCCTCTCCCTCTCCTCCCTGGCCCTATGCTCATCACCGGCCCTCCCATTCTTCTTCTTTCTCCCTCCCTCTCCCTCCCTCTCACGGCCCGCCTTACGCTCACCGCCCTCTCCTTCTTGCCCTCTCCCTACACACCTCCGCCCACCGACTCCCTCTCTCCCTCCCTCTCTCGCTTTCCCTCTCCCCCTCCAGTGGTGTTGTCGGAGAGGACGGGGTGGCTGTGGTAGGGGTGGGCTTTGGTGGGTGAGTGTAGAAAGAAGTTGGGGGATATAGAGACTTTGATACGTGTCCTTTTAGGTAATTTACCACATGGGTATAGTGGTCATAAAAAATTATTGTGTGTTGAAAGAAAAATTAAGTGTGCATTTAGCTGCTCTCTAAGATTCTATCTTTTAGGAAAAGAAAAAGGTCAATAATACCCTTATTAAGATAAGAATACCTTTGTTATTCTCTAAAATTAATATAGAAAAGTTGAGGAGTGGTGAAACCGTGAAAGGGAATAAAATAAAAATGCCTAAGCACACTCCTATATTTTCTCAAGATGAAAGGAAAATTGAGTGGGGGCAAGTGCCCTCGCTCGGCCCCCTCCATCTGTCCTTGTCCTGAAATATTGCATGCAATTCCAAACACGGTTGTATACCCCACCCATAATGTGCCTGGTGGGGCTAATCAGTTGTGATGTCTGAGTCAGTGGACCATACTCATTGTGCTTGTGGAACGATCAACATAGTGATTGTAGGCCACTAGGTGGCTTTTAATTTTTTACCAATCACATTGATCAAAAGTAGATTTATCAATTGGTAGCTTTTGGATGGGAAAAACTAGTTGATAAAAGTGTGAACCTCAGTTGTCACCCACCACGTTTTTTCTCCTCAACCAGAAGGGCCCTTGACCGAGCAAGCGTAATTGATATTTGTGGGCAACATTTCGGAGATATTATATTTAACATTCTATAGAGGATGGGAACCGTGTCCAAGATTTCATTTGTTTATCTTCTCTCATTTTCTGCGATTTTCACAGTGGAATAATGTCTTTATGTCTTTTATGTAAGGCTGCTTAGGATGGCTTCCTCTCTGATAGGTTTGAGTATAATTTCAGTTTTTTTTTTTTTTATCAAAAGAATCTTCTACCTAAAGATTTTTTTTTATTTTTTATTTCATTATTATTATTTTTTTTATGAATTATCAGCCTTAAACACTGATTGTATTGATTATGAAAATACAGAATTGACAGATTAATTTGCAGTACATTTCTTAATAGAATTATCCATATGGCTATATCGTTGTTGTAATGATATCATTATCCACCTTACACTCATTTTGCAAATATCTTGCCAAGTAGAAATGATGTTTTAGTTTCTCTATTTCCGTTTCCAATGAGGCTTGGTTGAATATCGAAAACCAAAGAAGAAATATATGCTTGAAAAGGATAAATGCATCAAGTTCATCGAGATATATAATTATACATGTTTTGAGGGGGTGATTGGATAAATGCATAATATAATATTAACAATTTTAAATATTGTAAGATTTCATTATCATAGAACAAAATAGTGTCATATTATTATCTTGTGTCACTTATGGTGTTTGGCAATTCTCACAAATTTTAATGTACCTTTGAAGTGTTTGGCAATTTATAAAAAAACTCACATCATGATATACCGAATAAGAGATGGAATGAAAGTCATCAATTGACGCAATGCAAAACCCAAAAATTAGTAATCACATCTGTTAATAATCATGGTAAGACCCATCTATTATTAGAAAATCACAGGATTAAATGTTAAAACCTTGAGATCAAAGCAATGTTGTTTAATTAAGGTAGGTCCACCAAATGTTGATAGTCATAGTGTAATGCCTCTAATGGTGATTATCACAAATGGGCCTATTAGGTTGGTTTTTTTTTTTTTTTTTTTTTTTTTTTTTTTTTTTTTGTAAAACCTTATCTAATGTCAAACATCATTGATAAATCCATCTACGAGAAATTATTGTGGGGCCTATTTGATATTGGTAGTCATATTAACACAAGGGGAGCTATCAAATAGTGGAACCCATTAATAATGATAAACTGATAATTGCAATCACACAATTCAATCTAGGTAATTAATAACGAACTTATAACTAATTTTGGTAGTATGGGACCCACCTAATATTGATAATCATGATGAAGGCTCCCTAGTATAGCATTAGTAAGACTCACCTAATATTGATAATTAAAAAGGGCTATGTAATTGTGATATGGTTATAGGACCCCACATTAAATTCGTAAGCATTGTGGGGCTAATCTAATATTGGTAGTCATAGTTGCACTCTTACAAGGATCGTTGATGAGTGGGCCACCACAATTAATGGTTTCCCATGAACTCTTTGGTATTTAGAAAAAATCTTGTAAGAAAAGATTATTTTATACCGCATATCTTTGAAGCATGTAATATCAAGGTTTTTTTGAAGAAAAAGTGATATTGTAAGATACTTTCTAAGTTATCCAAATACCTCTTTTTTTTTTTAGTAGATTAGATTTTAAACTAGTAGATAATAAAATAAAATATCTTGTTTTCAAACACCCCCTAAGGGTATGTTTGTGTAACACTTTTCCGCGGAAAACCCATTTTTCCGACGTTTGGTGCGGAACAATTTTGCGGAAATATTTTCCTGCATCGTCAACATTTTCCTTGATAATTGTGGAAATGAGTTTCCCATGGGGGGGGGGGGGGGGTATGAGAAATGGATTTCCTCGGAAAACTTCTCCCTCTTTTCCTCACTTTGTCCATTTCAACCTAAAAACCCTATAACTCTTTCATTTTTTATTTCTTATATAAATTATTATTTAATATTAAATAAATAATATACATGTTATGTTATTTTTCTTCAAAAAATTATATCATCAAATAAGAAATTTTAATTTTCTATAAGGAATCCATAGCCGCACTAAACAACATCTGCACCAATTCAACGAGGAAACTCTTTTTGCACCAAACATGAATTTATAAATTATACGGAAATCATTTTCCAAAATTTTCATTTCTATGGAATTTGCTAACGTGGCAATTTTCTCTTTCCGCGGAAAGGGTGTGTACACAAATGTGCCCTAAAGGTTTCTTCTCTTCTCTTCTTCTCAATATATTTCAGTGTTGAGATTTTACGATCTACCAGATTTGGCCCATTGTACTATTGAAGTTAATGGTCTCTTTGCCTTTCTCCTGTTCTTGTTGATTTTGTTCTTTCTCTTCCTTTGTCTTACTTTTATGCTTTTTTTGTTTTTTTATTATCTCATTTCTCCGTTTTAGCTTTGTAACATCCTTCTCTTTTAATTAATGGGTCTCATTCCAGGATGCGTGCTTGAATGAACGACAAATCAACAGTTCTAATAAAAAAGAAAAAAAAAGATATGGAACCCATTTTTGAATCCTAAAAAAGTTTTGAGGATATTCATAACCAATTTCTTAAGTTATCTGGTAGATAGTGGCATCTCAACGTTGGAATTTTTAAAGAAAAAGAGAATGAACCTTTTAAATTCTTATTTTCCCCGACTAATTTGGAAGGAACCTTTTAAACTTGTATGATCCCAACATATTTAATGTGTTTATCCCTTCCATGCATGTATTTCTTCACTTAGTTGTCAATATTTAGAGAACTCACTGAAAACGGAGATTGAGAAACTAAAACATCAGTTCTTTTGGGAAGGATATATGCAAAATGGGTGTCCAATAGATGACGACGTAGGTATGTAAGCAATGATATGTCACAAGGGTGATTTTGTCAAAAGAAAACAACTACGCCCTAATCCGTCAATTCTGTATTTTTCATTATCAATTCTTGTAGTCACTTTTTAAGGCTAACTTTTTGTAAAAATCCCTATACTTAAAGAAAAAATTACTCTAAGACACAACTATTCACCATCCAATTAGGATAATTTATGGATTCAAACAAAATTTGTTGAGCTAGAGAAACAGAAAATAGTTGGCAAGCTTGCACCCTTTTAGATGTTCGAAAATTAAGAAGCGACACAGAAGGTAGAGATGGGGAAAACTCACCTCTACAGGTCCACTTAGTTTTCTCTATTTCTCTATAAAGGCCTTTAGAATGCTCAATCTTGTTACGAGATCATCTTTTGTGGGTGTAAAATCTATGGTTGAAGAATTTCCTCCTCCAAGCAATGGCATGTAGAGCTCTCATCCCGGCCCTCCATAATGCGGGACCCCCTCCTTCTAATTGTATGGATGTGCAAATCTAATTTTTCACACCCATGAAGATCATCTTCTATCTTGGATATCTCTTGTTGAATCATCTTCTATCTTGGATATCTCTTGTTGCTTTTATTACAATTACACCGAAAAAGTTTTCCAGACTCATGGCCCATAAAAAGATAATCTGAACCGTTCAAGTTGAATGTCAACACTTCCATTAATCTATTCTAAATTTTACTTTAGTAGGAGAGGATCCCATTGCCAAATTGAGCACATGGCTAATAACATGATTCAATTTGATATATTACTAATCATATTTCTTTATCCCGTTATCAGTAACGTGTTCAATCTAATAATAACTCTTATTTTTGGTAAATAATAATAATAATAACAATAATAATGATGATGATGATGATGATAATGATAATAGTAGGCCTTATCTTTTGATGACTTGCAAAAGAGTGTATCCAACCATAAAGTTCTGCCCTACTTCTCATAAGCGTAGGCAAAAGCGTGATGAGATTTGTCAGAATGATGTGAAGTCGGAGCAAATGATCCATTATGATAAGACCAAATTATAATTGTGAGCCATTGGATGGCTCTCTCTTTGGCATCCGTGCATCTGCTTAGGCTGTGGGCAATGGCTGGCATCTACTACCTGATGAAGAATGATACTCTATTTCTTGTTTTGGTAAGAATGATGCTCTTGTTACCATTAAAAAAAAAAAAAAAAAACACGAATGGTTCTCTTGTTTGTGTAACACCGCACGCGACTGTGACCCCTCAAGAGGGCAATTAGAAGGGTCCGCCAAATAAGTTGGATTTGCAATGTGAGGAATGCATGAGTCCCATGTTGAAAATGAGCTTTTTAGATTTTAGACTTACAAGTCAAACTCTTTTTTAATTCAACATGACGTGTTTTAAAATAGTGTGATCCCAAAAACCCTAAAAACTATTAAGTTAAAGGCCGCCTGTCCAACTCTATTAGCTTATATGTCAAACTCCATCTTAACTCAAAATGACGTGTTTTAACCCTGGGCAAAAACAATAAGGACTATGAAATTAACCGTGTTCGGGGCAGAAATAGTACCAGGATGGATATGGGTTGGTTCAAGTTTCATAATGGTGATAATTTTTTATTTAAGAAAAAAGAAAAACAATACAAGCCCTAAGATTTGAACCCACATAACCAGGTGCATGTGACTACGATTTACTAACATCATGCTAATGCAATTTTTTTTCATATTATACTGAGTTATATATATATATTAAAAAAAAAAAGAAAAATGTAGTGGAGAATCATAAGGCTTTCACAGTGGACAGTATGCCCACTATCATAGCTCCACACAAGGATCGATTCCTGATTGGCTCGGTTACTTTCTCATCTCGTGGCCATGGCAGACTTGAGGTGACTCACAAAACAAGAAAGAAAAAAGGCAGGATCGGTTAGTTGCAACCAAAACTTAAAGCAGTCTCAAAATCAACTTGAGTTGGGATTTTGAAACCCATACCTGTCCAAACCTGACCAGCGTGCCCACTCTCTATCCCCACCCTAATGGGAGGGGGTTGGTGCAGTTCCCATTTAAATTGAGCCTGTTGCCATCCCAACTCCCATAATATCATTGCTCCAACAGTTGCCTTGTGATTAACACAATCTTGATACGGTCCATGCTCCACATGCCAACGCTTATTCAAATAAAGTTCAAGGTTAGATAGGCATTCATTTTGAGTTGCCTTGGACTTTCAATAGGTGGGCCTTACAACATATTTCTGCATCCAACTCTAGAAAATGAGGGCCTTTTCAGTTAGCTAGTAACCCCATATTCCACTAAGTTGCCTAGGGATCAATCCCTGGGTATATCACTCTTGCCATGTCTGTGGGCTCCCTCTTCCCATTTCTGTGGGCTCTCTTGGGTCCCAACCAACTAGGTTGAGGTACCAAAAACAAAAAAAAAAAGGATCTAAGTATTCTTCACAAGGTTGTAGACTCAAATATGGTTCAAACTTGCGGTATCGGTCAAGCCAAAAAACCAATACGGTATCGGTATTGGCATCGGTCACGGTTATCGATCCGTCGCGGTCGTCGCGGTGTGAATTATTTTTTTTAGTCCAAAAAAACCTATAAAAATATTCAAAAAATCCAGAATATTGAAAAATGCTGGAAAACAATGCTTATTTTCATTTGTACACATTATAACTCAAAATATCGGTCCCCCCTAAGTCTAACTTTGTGTATCGCTATTTAATTTTTAATTGTTTAATATCTTAAGCCATACAACTTAATTTGGGTCATCCTTATAATTCATAAATTCACCAATGCAACTTCTACCTAAAATTCAAATCACTCAAAATAATTATCAACTTTTTATTAATTTTGTGAAATTTTACACCAATCAAAGTTGGCCCCCATTAGAGGGGTACAAGTAAAAATAAAAGTCCAGATACTCCAAGTACGTAGTTTTACCATCTCATTGACATCTATTAAATACTTGATTTTTTAAAAATAATTTACTCACATGTTACATAAATGATTAATGTAACAATTGGCGCCCACCTCAATTTGAGTAAAATTTATTCAGGGCTCATTCTAAAGGGAGTTATTTTTCAGTGTAGATTTTTCGTAAGTAAACTGCATTAGAGTGTAGGTTTTTTAATGGAGATTATTTTAAGTGCAGGTCTTTTTAATAGTGGGCTCAAATCAAATACTCACGTTTTAGTAAACTTTGCAGAAATTTGAGTGGTTTCATCATCAATGTATCAAGTGGGCCCCTTCTTAAAAAGTGAGATTTGGCCAAGCTCATGAAACAGAGGGGCAACCACATGCCCACATACTGGAGCCCATCAATCCACGTGTGACGTGTACCCCAATACAATCTTTGATAGTGGACGAATCAAGGCTAAACAAGAGCAGTTTCTTTCGCCCCTTTTGCTTTGAGTTTTGACCGCAAGTGAAATATGCTTGAGATGAGATTGAGATCTTTCTTCATTTTCTTTATTCTGCCACATATATACATCGATTTCTCTCCCTTTTATGGGGAATGGAGAAGCTTATGCCAATTTCTATTTTTTTATTTTTTATTTTTGGAAAAATCGAAAAAAGTAAATTAAAATGAATTGGAATGGTACTTAACCGATATTTTTAATATCGGCTGATATATCAGTCTCAACCAATATTTTCAAGATATCGGCCGAGACGGTCCGATATTTGAGTGATATTTGGAGGGGCCGAATTCGAAATCGATAAACATCAAAATATCGGATCGGTATGGACCGATACGAATCGGCATCGGCCAATATTTTAAACCCATCACTCAATTACAAGGCATATATGCGAATGCACTGGTCTCACCAAATGTTATGGGGATTTGTTGATGAGCCAGTAGCCAATAATCAAATATAATAAAGTTGCAAGGCATCTATTCAGTGTCTTTAAGTGGATGATTAGAACTAAACCGCTTCCTTTATGGCTATAAGTTTTTTGTTTTTTTCGCAAAATTATGACTTCAAGTGGGATGACTAACCATGTAAGATTCTCTTTCGTCTGTGTCGAATTTTCTTTTATTCCAAAAAGTTTTGTCAGTTATGTTTATTATTTGGCTGAGTTATGTTTTGCGTGGAAGCGGCATTTTTTTAGGGTGATTTTGTAAAATGGGTCCTGCGTGATCTTCAACTTTAGTAGGGTTGTGTTTTGTCCCCTCTTTTATTGGTTGTTGTTGCTATGTTTGGCATCTCTATTTCTAACCTCTATTCATCTAATTAAATGTCTAAAGCAGTTAAACATTTGGAAAATAAAAATATTTGACATATAATTCTACCCTCTATCTTCTTTAGAGAAGTGCAAACAGAATCTGGTAAAACAAAAGGTCCCAATTTTAGGCTTTTAAAAGTAAGAGCTTCAACCAATCTATACATCACTGCTGAGAATCTCTGGGCTCTGGATGCTACTTGTATTTTGAGGCATGGGGTCCGGGTATAACAATAAGATTTATATGCGTTGTGTGTGGGTAACTAGCAGATGTTGCACATATGAAATATGTTATTATGTTTTTTTAAATCACTATTTTCACATCAGTGAATTAGCACATCATATGGTTTAAGATTTCTTTAATTTTTTTAATATTTTCCAAAAAATCCACAAAATTCATAAAGGAATAAAATATGAAACTAAAAGTCTTGGTATTTACCTTTAAGATAAGAATATATATTGATCAAACAATTCAGATCATGAATTGGGGGCTCAGAAAAGTATAAGAAATTAGATCTATAACATTAAATATTCTCACAAATTATTCAAAATCTATAAAGATTTAATATCATCAACTTTTATATCTTGGGATTATTAGTTTAATAAATAAAGTGAACAGTTTGAATTACAAATATTAGGACCATAGAAATGAGACAAAATAAGGGTCATTGACGGGCCCACTAGAATCCAATTGCCATTTAAGAAGCATACTTTTGTACGAGGGGTGTGAATCACTCTGTACCTATCATGGTTTGAAAATGTTGATGTGTAAATGATTTTATTTCACACTATTTTTACATCTCATTTATGTATTACGTGCACAAATGAACATAAACAAACATGATAATACATAATCCTTATGTATGTGTATCATCTTTATGCATGTGAATCTTGTATTTATATAAATGATCGGAAACAAACGACCCATTAACAAAATTCTAAATATCTGATCAACCCCTCCTACTGCAAGGTGCCTCCAAATTTTATTCAAGTAAAAGTTTTGATATAGCTGTAAAATCGGGGTAGTAATGCATAAGTTTATATGAATGATATAAATGGCGTTATTAATTGAAATTCAATCTTGCAACAAGATCTTTTCTCATTAGTAAAACCTATCATGAAAGAATTCTTACCTACGAGCATTAGGATGCAGGGGTCCCATCCCAACCCTTCAGATCATACAATAAATATTCATCCATTTTCTGCTCTTCGAATATGAATGAGTGGATCTCACATTAAAGTTTTACTAGCTACAGTCCCACATAGTTGTTGGTATTGCAATATGTGATATATGCGGCATCGCCTAGCCGTTGTTGTATGCTGTGACGTGTGCCATATCACATAATTTTGCATAGACAGCTGTGCGGGAATTTGTTAAATTTCAACGGTTTGACAGATGAATGGGAGATGTAAGGTAAGAGCACCTCCAACAGGGGTGTTAAATTGCCACCTAAGCTTCCAACGGCCTAAAATAAAGTCTTGCGCATGCTCCAATAGTCCTGCCTTTTCCTTGCTGGCTAAAGGCATAACACTTGGTATGCCAAAAATGGCACGGGAAAAGTCCCATGCCATTTTGTTTTTTTTTAATTAAATAATGAGGTTTGAAATGTCCCAATGGTCACCAGATGTCGGAAAAACTCCAAACGGTCACCTGCCCTTTTTCAACCGTTTGAATATTTTTTTTACCATTTGAGATTTTTTATTATATTAATTTGAGAAATCTTTGGAGTTGGATATCTATAAATAAGGAGTGTTTGAAGTTCTTTTTTTCCTCATTCACACTATGGATTCTCAATTCTCTCAATTTACTGATTTTTCTACCCAATATTCACAATATTTCGGTGAGGCTTCCGAACTCCCTACTGATGATACCCCAAAGAAAAAGGGTGTTGGTCGAGGTGCCGGCTTCAATATAGAAGGAGACCGTCTTCTCATCGGTTCGTGGTTGAACACTAGTCTAGATGCTATGCATGGAAACGAACAGAAACTTGAGGCTTTTTGGGAACGAGTGGGAGAATACTATCACAACAATAAGCAATTTCCCAGTGATCGAACAGACAAAATGTTATCACAACGATGACAAAAGATTCAAGCTTCTATCAACAAATTTTGTGGATGTCTTGCCACAATTATTTCCAGAAATCAAAGTGGCGGAATTTCAGGATTTCATTCAAAACCACTTGTGTATTCGTGACAAGAGAACACATTCTCAACTCCAAGCCGATCTGGTGGAGCACCTGTGGCATTTCTAAGGTCAATATGAAGAAGCTTGTGATTGACTATAATATTATGTAATTTGATTTTACCTTTTTAATGAAAAATGGGTTTCAAGTACAATTTGTGTATTTTTTATTTTTTAATAATTTATTACTTTAATAATATTTAAATCGTACCAAATCTCATTAAATATAAATAAGATATATGTAATAAAGCAAATGAAGATTAAATGAAAAAAGAATAAAATAATAATTTGACATCTTTATTGGAGTTGCCCAAGTGAGATGTCAAATTTACATATGCCTTTTTTGCCACATAAAGCCTTTATTTTTTAAAAAGGCATATGGAGAAGTGAAGTACCCGTTAGAGATGCTCTAAGGACAGCTGCATGGACAAAATCTAAGCTACTGAATTGTGTTTTTTAATCAGCAAAAAAAAAAAAAAAGAGGAAAAAAAAAAAGGAAAAAAGAAAAAAAAAGGTCTTTCTAACTCAGGCATGAATTTGCTTTTCTGAAAAGGTGTCTCAGTCATGCTAAAGTGGCTCGGTAGGGTGTTCTCTCTCCCTATCTAATTGTCAAAGATGTCGGCAGTCTTGAGAGAATAGTAAATGCAAGTGGCTGAGGGAAGACATTGGCTTGTTGACTTGGGAAGGAATATGGCTTGGAGTTGCCATGCAAATTCTATAATTGCTTGTCTGGAAAAGAGAAATCTGAGAGGGCAATTCAATTGCTAGCATGGGTGCAACTAGGCTTATTTTTATTTTTTTTATTTGCTTAATCGGAAATATTATATAAATACAAGGCACTGAAGAAGACCCACAAAAAGAATACAAGCATATCACAAAGATGCAAAACAAAAGGCCTAGCTCCTAAGAAAGCAGAGCATTGGCTGGGGACCGGAAATAGAACAAGAAGTTTCAGAGTATAAGATGCCTATAACAGGAGAAACTGAGGGAGATTAGCAGAATTTGCCATATAAAAAATACATTACATTTTGTAAAGCTCACGGCCTAGAAAATATAATAGGGCGTTTGATAAGCCATCTACCAAGAATGGACATTATTTGACATTCTTAAGCATTAGATTCTTACCTTTGAATTTGTGTTTGACCATTGCCTTGGATCGAACAACTAGTAATGTAAGGGGATTTTCTATAAGGTGGCTTTTTTTTGGATGGCTAATCAACAATTGTATCTTGTATTTCACATGACAGTTGAGAATACCACAACATGCCATGTAGCAGAGGCGGACCGAGTGTATAATGACCTGGGGCGGTCGCCCCAGGTCAAATTCCACATTCCTCTTGAAATAGTGTTGGGCCTTGGCCCATGCCCCACATCAAGAGGATCCACGCCCCAGGTCAAAGATGTTTTATCCTTTTTCTTTTTCTAATTTCTTTTTTACCTCACTTTAATGATAATCTGATGTAAATTGTGCCAAAATCTTTATTTATTTTTCTTTATGCAAATTCAATCTGATAGCAAATTCAAATTTATTTTTATTTATTTTTCTTTCTTCCGCCCCATGTCATTACATAGTGGGTCCTCCTCTGATAGAAGGTAATAGTCATATGGGTTGTGTTAGCGGGTGAACAATTTCTTGAATCTTGACAGGTACTTCCTATGTTGGGTGAACAACTTCTTTTGTTATCGTTGATGTGAAAAAATTCTAGCAAAAGTTCCGCCCCACCTAAACGAAAATCCTGGGTCCGCCTCTGCCATGTAGCCATTGAGGTAACAGTAAAACACTTAATGCTAGAACTTGAAGAGCTACAATGAAAATATTAAGATAAATGAACTCAACTTTGTATGGAATTGGGGCAGTTGGCATAACTTGCCATGTTTTGGTGCTAAGCGCAACTTGCCACAATAGGAAATATTAGGCAAAGTATGGGATATATAAGGATGGAAATGCATCAGTTTGGGCTGGTTCATGTTAAATTGAGCATTATGAGTGCTGTGTAAAGGCTCAATCCAAACTTGCCCCATTCATTAATTTGGTTGAAAATGTTAAACGGTCGCTTAATTCTTAAGTGAAACTTAGGTTGGTTGGCAGGACATACTTCAGTTGGTCAGCTTGGGTTGGCTTTATATATAAAATTGGCAGGTCAAATTGTAAGTATTGACTTATATATTTTGAATCCAACTTATTTGTTAATCTGTTCAAAATGTTGGACCCGAACGCTGAATTGCCTAATTGGAATGATCGTTTAGATCAAGGATCTCCACTGATATTTTCCTGAGAGCATGGATCAGCCAGAAAAAGTAGGAGTATTGCATATAGGAATGGGCATTTATCTTATATTCTTAACTACTAAAAGGATCCCTCTAATAGTTTCAATGGAGAATCCACATCAGGTGGAGAAAATGCAGTGTGCAGTGTGTTATGATCTTCTTCTAGCATCCATCATTTTCTAATTCCAACCTTAATTTAGAAATTCCAGTAAAGCAGTACGTTCATTTGGAGCTGTTTGCATTTTCTATAGCCATGGAGTTCCACTCCCTCCCTCACGATTAGTAGGAGCGAGGACACTCCAAAGATCCAAACTGAAAGATAGTGCGAAGTTTCTTGGGCATGATCCGGTCTAGAGATGGACATGCTCTACATTTCCACCTAAACATATACGTTACAAGGTGGTGTCGATCCATGAATAAATGTGCACTCGGAACCCAGATGGTAGGCCCCACCCATTAAGGTACATGGGCCTAACCCATTTAGTCTGAATCCTATGTGTCCTTGAGTGGAATGATTGGAGCTCTGATGTGGCCCACCTATTGAAAACCCAAGCTACTAAAAATGCATGCCTTCTCCATGTATTTGACCTCAAATTTTACTCTAATAAGAGTTTATCCTTAATCATATGATTAGTAGCATAATTCAACGGGAGGACGTTCGTTTTTAGGGACTCGGGCTTTCAACAGATAAGCCCCTACCTTGGAGTTCCACTCATTAATATCATAATCCTTTTGAGTACAATACTCAAACGACCTTGAATCAAACCCATTATGTATATGGTAGACCAAAATACTAATTGTGTGCCACTCGGTGTTTATTTCAACCTACATAAATTCGCAGCGTGAGGAATAGCCCAATGCGGTCTCAACTCCAATTGAAGTAAAATTTCGAGATAACCGAAGACATTTATGTTGAGCAATTTAAAAATTAAATAAGCTGACCCAACTGTTAATGGATGTGAATTAGGCATCTAATATATGGCTTTTTTGAGCAAGGGGAATGAAACGCCGAGCAGGTCCACTTATTGAAAATTTGGACTAAAAAAAATGAACACCCTCCTCTTGTTTGAGATGTATTCAGATTTTGATCCAATGAGTTGGTCCCACTATAAGATTGATCATATAGTGAATAATGTGATTAATGCATTTTTTTTTTAATAATACATAAGAGTGTGAGAATTATATTACTAATTATATGGTCATTTTTATGAAGGGGCCAACTCTAGTAGAATAAAACTTGTTTGCATCACATTCGAGGGAACGATGTTCATGCAATAGTTGAAATCTTCAATAATTGGGCCCAATTGTTGAATTCCACACTCCAGTATGCTTGTTGTTTAGAAAGTAGAAAAGTAGAGAAGCAAAGCCAAAATGCTTTCCTTTTTTAGCAGCACACGCACAGGACACATCCAACGAGCATTATCAAGATAAGATATTATGAGCCGGAGTGTGCTGTGTGCATTGAAGAGCATCAAGATCTGTGAAGGCTATCTAAGAGCTGGCCTGGGATGTTTTTGATATGATTCAGTAGATTCTATCCATGAATAAGAATACTGAAAGACATACAATATTATCCATGTTAGAAAACTCTGCACACTGAAATCTTTTTAAATACAGAGGGAAGGGAAAAAAACAAGTCAAAAGAAAGAATGCCCTGCCTCTTTTCCAATTTCTTTATCTCATTTTAATTTATCTTCTCAAAGGATTCTAAGTTTGATTAGGTGTCTAAGTTTTGGACTAATGAGGTTAAGGTGATGAAACCATGTCTTTTGGGGATATGGTTTTGATATAACAATAACTTTGAAAAATCATGTTTATTGGCATTCATTGGCTTCTCTGTTGCTCCCAGGCTTTTCATTCCAACATTTCTATAAGTACTGGCCTCCCCTCTCCTCTTCTTCTGGTTTCCTAGAAACTACAACTGGCTGAAGGAGAAATGATGAAAAAGAACCGCTAGGAAGAGACACCAGGAAAAGAACCACAGAAAACCTCTCAGCTCACCAATGAGAGCTAACTGAAGCAGTGAGCCGAAAAGGAGAGCAATGGATCAGAAGCTATTAAGCAACAGAGCAAATGCAGAAGCAGTGGAGCCATTGAACACTTACCAATATCAGATGAACAAAATACAGCATTTTCCTAGTGAAGTTAGTGAGGTGGGGTCAAGAGGATTTGGCGCTCCGCTGAATTTTCTTTCCGTGAGAAAGGAATTATACATTCCTACCCATCCCTCGGGAAATCAAAATCCACTCTATCAAAAAAAAAATTTTAATTTTTTCTTTTTTCCATGAGAAAAATATGTGGCACCAAACAATGGAACAGTGTGCTACACAGAAAATTAGATTGATTTTCCTATTTGTGGAAGAATCCTCTCTCAGCACAAGCACATTCTAGAACTTTGTTAAGAGGCCAAAATGCTGTTTTCACTTGAATACATTCTCAAATTGACATGCGTCAGCTTTGTAATTCAAAGCCAAACTCCTCAATGTATCTCACCACAGGAACCATATTTTAATACTTTTCATCGTCATCAGCCACCATAATAAAATTAGAGTTATCTAATCATAACAATTGAAAGCAGTTATCTCCCCCTCCTCATCATCATCACAAGTTATTACACAACAATTTAAAGGAGTTATCTCATCATCATTACAAGTAATTATGAATAAGGTGTATATAAAAATAACAAAGACTGAAAAAGTAAAGCCATTGGGTTACTGTTTGATCATTTTTGCATTGAGTACAACTCTCACATTTTAAGGGTCTAGAATATGTGATCCATATGATCCCAAACATAGAACTGTTGAGGGAAGGGCTATTTGTCGGTTTGGGAAAGCTAACTTAAAGACCAATGTCTATGATCTGATCATCAAAACACCAAGACAACACTTACGGGTTGCCCATGGAGGATTTCTTATGATATGATTTTCTCACATTTATGTCACCTCATCAGCACTCTCCATGACTAAATCATGGGGCCCAATTGAACATATTCAAGTCATGGGAATGAATCCGGATCCCCTGTTTCGCCCAAACAGGGGATCCCTGTTTGGGCCAATCCGCATGGGACAAGAGAATGAGTGTGCCTCATTTAGTTGGTACAAAATAAACCCAACCCTGAAAAAAAAATACAGTAAAGAACACTCCATAGCAAAATCAAGTCCAAATCCCAAAGTGTGGTGAAAGTTGCATCTAGTCTCATGCTCCAAAAGTTGCTCCAATATTCCTGCATAGCACACCAATAATCCATCAGAAACAATACACATCGAATAAGAGAAAAATAAAAAGGCTAATGCCATAGTTGACATGTATTAGTAAAAAAGGCTATGAAGTTTCTTCAAATAACAGGTAAGTAATCAAATAATTGTAACATTATATTTACATTTCTTTTTCTGCTCTGGTTTTACTCTTTTCTCCATAAGAATGTCAGCCATCATCCACCCAAAAACAGTAGTACTTTCTCATCTACTATTCTAACAGCAACAAGTTCAATCACTCAGCATGCATGCTCTTCTAGAAGGAACACTGGAGTGGCAAGATTTCCTTAACTCATCATCAAATGACAACTGACCACTTTCTGTGATAAGTGCATGCGCTGCTATGACCTATGCAGGCTGATACATTTTGTGTCTCCTCCAATCAAGCTTGTTGCTTTGCAGTGCCTTCTGTAGTTGCTCACCAAAATCTCAGATCAGGGAAAGAACAAAGTCGATGAGCTTAATTGCTCTGTAAGGTACCTCCAGTCTATGGCAGCGGTACTGCAAGACCTTGTTTTCTGTGGGGATAATGAAGTAGCCATGAACTGCGGGTTATAATTATCCACAATTTTAGGGTCGGAGAAGAGAGAGATTGAAGGAGATCGGTGGTTTAGGCTGCCCATGGAAGAGTTGCCATTGTCATTATCAGCTCCTGGTTTGGCATCTAAATCATTCACAAATCCATGGTTTGCTCATTTGTGAAGAATGGTTTGCTCGTTTCTTCTATCCAGACTTGGACCTTCCCTTCGGCAATTTGAAGGAAGAGTGCTCTGGATAGAAAATTAGGAAATTATCCTGAAATATACCAACAAATTCATAAAATAATGAGACACTGGTGAGTGGTGCAAATCAAGTTTTGTATAGAGATGGAGCATAGCTAGAACAATAAACTACAGACAAATACATTTCCTTGCAAAGTAATGAGCGGTAAAGTAAAAAAGGAAGGACACTATTGTAGGATGGACTAGTTGTTAATTCATTTAGATTTTTAGTATATATTTATTGAAGAGAGGGCTTCGAGTTTCATATAAAAATATACCATTCAATGCATCTCTTGTGAGCATGCAAGACATTTGACTGAGTTGCTTGATCTGCCACAACAGCTCTCCCATCAGCATAATGCATCATTAGCCCTGTTGCGTGGAGTTCCCATAAAGGAACAATCAGTGAGTTCAACTCTAAACCATGAAATATATGTGAATAATCAGTGAGTTCAAATCTTTGACTTGGAGAAAACAAATCATTATCGAAGTAATGAAATGGGGGCTGGAAAAGTAATATTCACGCAACAGAAAGAAAACTTCAAAAGATATAGTTCAGAAATCAAAGAAACATGGAACATAATGATATCATTGTCTTAGAGACAAATTAGCACCCTGCAAAATGACTCAAAGCAGTCAGGTAATCAGCTTACTGCCCCTGCAGTATAATAGCTGTCCCATGAGTGCATGTAAATGTTTAATTTTGCCCACAAATATAACGTTAGTCCACCAGCATTCTCAAAGACAATAAAGAATGAATGAAATATAATAAAGCCAAATTCATCTAACTAAAGCAAATGATTTTCAAGGAATCTGACACACACACACAAAAAAAAAAAAAAAAAAGAAGGCAAACTTAGTTCTTACCTATAAAGAGTAATTAGTAGTGCATATGCCACAGAACTCTTTTTGTGGTAAGTAGTGTAACGCCCCAATTCCGGATACCGATATACTCGTTCGACTACCCGAAATTGGCGCGCTACTTCCCGGAAAATCCGAGAACTTCCAAGATCGTAGGCCGCAGTGAGGTCCAATTTAAAACTTTTTGAACCAAATAACATTCAATGGTTAAAACTTGCGGAAACATAACATTTAAATAGAGCGGAAGCAATAGGTATCATGTATAATAAAGGAAAGCAGAACAGTGGTCTAATTAAAGTGCTTCAATGTAAATTTAAAGTTATACATCTGTGATTCTACCCTTCTTACTACAAAATTTCCACTCAAACCCAAAATAACAAAGTCCCTCAAAACCCAGGTATAAACTCCTCGCCCTCCGGCTCGACATCCGTGTCAGCCGAGCCCCAAGCGTACTCTCCGGCTACAGGTGCCTCCACGAGGGCTAGTGCGTCGTCGGGAATCTCTGGGTCAAGGCCTAAGCACCATAGAATGGGTCAGATCTAAACGATCTGGCAAGATACAGCATACTACTAACATAGCACATATATATCGAAGGAAGTAAAGACAGGTGCATAAATTAAATGAGTAACAAAGGAAATGAACTAGGCAGTTGTGCATTTAAATCATAAAGAATCAGTATAAATAGAAACATCTAAACTACTATAAACAATGTGGCACATTCACACGAGCTGGAATACCGCGGGATATTATGCCGCGGCCCTCCCATACTGAACACAGTCGCGGTGGGGAATCTCACCAGGGAATAACTAATCCCGAATATCACTTATCAACTCATCATCTCATCACTCCAGATCGGCACGGCATGACACCTTGCCGTCTTAACCACACAGCTCATCATGATAGCTTCACCATACTCAACTAGCTCCTACCGGGGATGATCAGTCCACAGGCTGAGCTTAAATCAACCGAGTGAATGTTCATGCCGACTCGAGAATAACTCTAAGGTCTGTGTCTGTCTAGGCTTTGCCTTGGGTGAACAAGGTCCTAACAATACCTCTATAAGGTCCACACATCTCAATACAGACTCTGGATCTCATTCAAGATCCAGGCCCACTCGTTGGATCCATACCAAGGCCCATCAGTACATGGCCTGGTCTAAAACCGTCCAAACGAGGCAACTAGTCCACTTACTACTGACAAACAGTTCCAATATAATCCATATAACTTAACAGTCCAATAGAAACTATCTCTTCAAGCTAAAGGGTTCACATCACCACACTTAGGCCCAATAAGGGCCCGCCTAGACACAGACACGGGTCAATGATCTCCGAAATCACACCATCGGGTCACCTCTAGATACCCTAGGTTCAGGTCTTCCAATTATGTTTAATTAACAGTAAACAGCTAATCTAAAGATCTAAGAAAGACAGAACAATAATAAGGAAGTATAAACTTCAACATAGGAATCAATAGGGAAAAGCAACGGTCCAATCCTAGGTAAATGGGCCACTTTAGGTTCGGGTCTATCTCCGGTAATTCGATCTCTAAACGATGTCATTAATGCCGTAAAATATTGTATTTGGTGCTTAGTTAGTTAATGGCATCTATGACAACTCTTGGAGGTCGAATCATCTTAGATTATCAACCAAAACTCTAAACAGTGGTCCCCGCGAGTCAAGGTTGAGCCACACCGTTGACTCGGGCTTAAGACACTGACAAATGCTCACTTGGATGGTCAATGGGCCCCACAACTGATCATATCTCCTAAGTGTTGAAAACTGGAACAATCAGGGTTTTCCAGGTGAACCTGATGTGTTGTGAGCTCGGTGGATTTCCTGGCCGGGAAGATCAACCGAGTGCACTAACTAATCTGAATCAGGCTTCCTGGACAACTTATATCGTTTCTAAAGGCTTACAGCGTGTCCGGTCAAACAACCAGGCCTAGGTGATTGACCGTATACTCTGAAAACCTTAGAAAGATTGATGATCCAGCTTTAAACACTTTCTAAAGTAAAATCCTAAGTATCAAGTCCATTTGGGTGTAAGGAGTCTGAGTTTTGATTGAAGAACCAACTTTCAGTCACTTCCTGCACAAACAGCGTGAATCGGGTCAACCGGTGCGAGACCAGGTCAACCCGACTATTTGAAATGAAATTTGTGCAAGAAATGGCTAAGGGCCAGTTTTTCCAAGAAATCTCAGTGTGGCCGGTTAACCGGCCTGCATAGTCCGGTTAACCGGCTGCACTGCAGCACTTCCTGCAGAAGAAATAACTGGGAGCTGCCATTTCTGCAATTTCAGTGTGGCCGGTTGACCGGCCTGCAAAGCCCGGTTAACCGGCTACACTGCCGGTTAACCAACCGGTTAACCGGTTACACGAAACTGGGACAAAACCCAGTTTCTGCAGTCACTCTGTTTTGGCTCCATTTCCACCCAAACTACTTCCAATCTCTTCCAAACTTCACCCAAACACTTCTAATCAATTAACAACACAAAAACCATCCATCCATCACCTTATGGCCCACTGATCTTCCAAATGGGGGGTGAAAACCCCCATCCATCAGTGACCTTACCATCCAAACAAACACAACAAAGCTCAAATGTAATCTAGACTGAACTGAGCATGTTTAAGAACTAAAAATCACTGAATCGTGAAATAAAACATACACCCTAAGTTATTAGTATGATGCACTTGCCTCTTGTAGCTTGTGAATTGATTTGTAGAGAGAAGAGAGAAATAACAGGGAAGGTAAACCCAGAAATCAGTCCAGCAAAAATGCAGAGGAAGAAGAGGACGACACCACAGCAGCTCCTAAAAAGGGATTCCAGCAGTAGTAGAGTGTAGCAGCAGTAGCAGGAAGAAGTAAGAAGAAGAATACAGCTGCAGCTTCAAGTAGAAATTCCAGCTACAGCAATCAGTCCAGTAGAGAAGAAACAGTTGCAGCACAACCCAGGGGAAAATTTCAGCAGAGTAACAGTAGGGAAATGGAGAGAAAGAGATGGTCCAGCAGTTACAGAAGATGGAAGAAGAAGATGATGAACACAGCTGCAGCGATGGTCTTCAAAAATGGAATTTCCTTCAACAGCAGCTGGTTGCACTTGCTCGTACGTAAGAGAGGGAAAGAAGAGGAAGGAAGAGAGGAATGGGGAGGGTAGGCAGTTGAGCTGGGGAAGTTATCTTGGGATGGGGGCTGAAGGTCTTCTTGGGATGGGGGCTGGGATTAGGGTTTAGAGTTTATTGCAAATGTTAAGAGAGGTTTTATATAGGATTAGTGGAGTGATTGAAGACTATAGTACCCTTAGGGTTTAGTGGAATGAGGGTTAGGGTTTGGGGGGTAGTTGGGTCATTTGGTTAGGAAGTTTCTAGAAGTGAGGCACCTTAGCACTAACCCACTTAATTAACTTAATTAATTAGACTCTACTAACTAAGCCTAAGACTAACACAACACCCAACTTAATTAAAAACACTAACCCACTAAGTTAACCTAACTAACTTAGGAAATCAAACTAGTCCATCTAATTAGCCCCAAATAAACTCAATTAAAACAGTAATTAACAATGATTAGCCATAATTAGCAATAATTAGCGAAGATTAACAAAATTAAACAATAATTAACATAATTTAGAGTTAATTAGTCTATAAAATAGCCCTTAGAGGGCCCACCAAGGGTGGGACCTCACAAGTAGCGCTTGGACCCTTCGTCTTCTTCCCTAAAAAAATAGGTAAGCAATATAATTTTAGAAAAACTAAAGTAAAAAAAGAAAAGCATACAGCGATTGCAGGGATTTCAAAGTCTCAAATGAGTTCAGCATTTTCCTATTATCCTCCATTCAGATACCTTTTTGCATGGGTTGTTCAGATTCAGTAGCATCCAAGTGCATGTGGAAAAAACCTTGCATATGCTTCAGGGTCCTTAATTATGGTTATAGAAGTGGACCGAGGTCCAATGTTTGCGACCACCCCTGCATGGATGTACTTGGGTCGGACCCCTGATGCAATTTAAATATTAACTTCCTCAGATATGATAGCAAATCCATTCCCACTGCCATGGATAATTAGTTTGGAGTAATTTTCTGCTGGAAATATAAAGTAGATCATTGCATGTAGAGCCAAATCAATAATGGTACTGATATGAAGTCAAACCAGAAGTATTCAAGGAAGCGCGCAACAGACTGCACAGTGTCCCTAAAATCTTCAGTTCTGTCCCAACTGCTCACCACCCCTTTAATATGAAGAAACAAAAAATTTAGAAAATCAGTACTCTAAATGCATGGGAGCTAGATGTTTGTGTACACGTTGAAAAGCAATTTTACATTCAGGAGAGAAAATAGCACGTGCCAATCAAGAAAAGACACACACACATACACACAAATTCTGCCTTCTAGTATGCAAGCAACATGAACCAGTATAAAGTATCCTCCTAGTCATCCTTTCCAGCATTTACCTATGAAATGGAATGTGAGAAAGTGTTAAGAATGTAAAATCCTTAATTGAGATTGACAAACAATAACCACATGTACATTAAAGAATCAAGATACTTGAAAAACCCATAATCTACTTACTCCAGTCTTGTAAACATATGAGCCAGTAGACCATGACCGGAGCATAAGACAATCACAGGCATAGAAATAATAGCTTCAGCTCTGACCTCTTCAGCTTCATCATAGAGAGCCAAATCCAAAAGTTCGAGAAGATACTCAGTTTTGAGTTTAGTCCCAACCTTGGTGGCAACTTGAACAGAGAGACACCTTGTTCTCCAAAGAGAATGAACTTGAGTCACTGGAAGGGAATGAGTCCATGGAAGTTTCAGCACAGATATAAAAGATTCGTGCGCCTAGGCAACTCACAACCTAAGGTCTCTGCACCATTCATGCAACCATCACCATCATCTTTGAAAAGCCATATTGTCACAGGAAGAGAACCTGCATGGAGTTGAGTCTTGATTCTTTGACGGTGCAGTATCACAAAGATAAGATAGGAATATAACATGGTCAATCAAGATTCTATTTCAGCCAATATACTATAGACCCACATTCTACAGATACAAGGACCTTGGTGGGAGATACCTCTGAAAAGAATCTTCCCCATTGGAAGGGTCCTAAATAACAAATTAGCCCCAATTAAATGTTGACCCTGTAATTATCAATTTTATCAGATGGCTATAAATAATATAGAGGATATTATGAGGCATGATCAATTCATGATGGGGCTCTCTAGGTCAACAGCTTACGTTTCCAATTGTAGCCCTACCTATACAAGGGATGGGTTGAAGAAACAACACAGTTTGCTTCAATCAAGCAGCATATAGTATGTGGTAAAGGAATAGATAACCCTAGGAATGCTAATGCATTCATATAATTAGTTCCAGACCATCCATGCGCAGCCACATCCGGTGAGGAATGCAACTCATTCATCAGATGGCATTGTCCTAAGACAAAAATCAGGCTGACCTCTCATAAAGCAGACCACACATGTACAATGCAAATGGAAAGCTATAAAGGATCCCTAAAGGCTCTCCATCCAATGCACTTAGCAGCCTCAATCAGACAAAGCAGTCCAACCACCTAAGTTTTTGGACAAGCAGGACATAGTTCTGCATGTACGGAACTTTAGATGAGGTGTGGCCGTGTGTGGAGCTACACATGGCTTAGTAAACCTTGTTGCTAAGAAGCCAGGTAGATTGCTTACTGCGGAGAAGTAAAATGTTGTCAATTGCTTCTAAATAGATGGATAAATCGAATGTGAGTATATTGCTTCTCTTTGCCTGCAAGATAAGATTATCAACTAATATAATAACAGATGGAAAAGAAGAAACATTTTATCGCAGGAATTGAATAATTGCTATAATACTACAGAAAGCTTATGCAAACCTGCTCACATATCCAAGGCATCCATGCATTTGTTGAAAGATGCTACTAGATAAAGTGCTCTGTGGATAGTTGCAGAAGACAATACAAAGTACACTAAGAGCCACTAGTGCAGGCTTCTGACTTAAAGTAGAAGCTTTAGAGTCACCTGGTTTGAAAAGGCTAACAAATGACACAAGTAGCCCTCTCATATAACCTGCATACTCCTTGTCCTGTCTGTGTAAAGATTTCCAACCAAAATGAACATAAGCATTGGAAGCTAATGTCTCCACATGTCTTCTGGCGCTTACTCTTCGAATTGTCAGTGTCCTGAGCGGGCCGCTTCTCTCCAAGAAACTGATTTAGAGCTAGTTCCTTACATGCAGACATACAAATCTAACACCAGAAACTGATTCTTAAGCTGGAAACAGAGAAATTAGTAGACCCATGAAAACATACCGATTTCCAGGCAGATGAGATGAGTTGACAATAGCTGTAACTCTGCTGCTCAACCCTTAAACACTAGTTTCCTGCACAACAAAAGCATATTTCATTGTTAAAAATTCTCCTTTCCTGTAGGTGCATTTCAGCATACCTGTAGCATCTAGAAAAGGAATTTGCCGTTGTGACTTTGTGCCTTTTAACAAAGACAGTAACATGTATTATCAGAGAATCCATGTCCTTGAGCTTAGATGGCAGTAACATGTATGCATTATCAGCAAAACTCAGAACCTGAAAACATCAGACAACACTCCTTAGGCATTCTCCATCCCTTTAGGCAGCCATTTCAAGCTCAACAGCACCCATATTTCCAGCCACTGCAGGAAGGAATGTGCTCAGAACTAACCAGTCATGAAATGTATCAGACAGCCTAAGAAGAGGGGACCAAGGAAAGAAAAAAAATACATCCGAAAATAATATAAAGAAAGAAAAAGAAACTCTAGATCACAGAAATGAGAGAAAGCAAGAGAACAAAGTTTACCAAACAGCAATAGAACGGAAAACTGTATGGATACATAAGGTTACCAAAAAGCACAGCTCAGAAAACTAAACAAAGTTTAACAGAGGTTTTAGCCCAAATGGAGCAATGGAACAAAAGGCACAAATAGCACAACCCATACTATAGATGATCAGAGTTTTGTTAAATGCCCTTTCCCTAAGTCTCGTCAGTGAATGTGACAAACGCCTTAGGCCATGCTACTAAGGATCCATTTCCAACTTCGCCCAAAGTTGAATGATAACCAGTTGGATAGGGCAGTGCAACATCTCCTTTGTTAATGACATCAACCGTAACCTTGTATGCATGTTCCGGAAGAGCTTTACAATGAATATGTTGGGTCCCATTCCCGATATGAGCCCTTCCAATAGCGACAACCTCTTGACTCCAAGTCATCAATTTGCACAGCCACTCTTTCTCGTTTGAAGGCTTATCACCCACTGTTGTGTTGAAAACTGCAACCGACTCGTCGTCTTTGGTGGGAACAAAGCGCTCGATTGGGACCCCGAATGCATGCATATCAGTAATAATGCTTGAAAGCACTTGTTATTCTTTCAATACAAGTATAAAACATCTAATATTATTAAAGACTTTTAAAAAGAATCCAATAATTTCGACTTTTCCTCAATCATTTGTTTTATACCACCTAGTTCTTGGGACGTTTTTTTGTTCTTCCAAGTATGTGGCCTACTTGGGACTCCAGATTTTTAATTGAGGACGATTGCTTGATAACTTTCTTTTCCTTGAGAGTTAGTTTTTCAATTGTTGGAATGGACTCTATGACTTGACTTATTGATACGACAGTCCCAACACCTCGAACACGGCCCTTGGTATCAACACCAAATACCTGAGTCAATGGATCGTTGAGGATTTCGTGGGAATCTAGTTTATCTTGGTTGGACAAGAGTTCTTTTACTCTTTCATGTCGATTACTTGCAATCATCAGTTAAGTTTCAAGTTGTTTTCTACTATATTAATTGAAGTACAAGATAGGGAACTAACCGTATGTGAGGACACGCTACTAGGTACAGTACCGTCTTTCGTTGTATGGGCTTCTATCCACACTTCAGCCCTAGTAGGCCAGGGGTCACCCTCCTTCTTTTGGCATTTCTATGTTTGCACAAATTTTAGATTGTCAATTTTTAAGTGACGAAGCAATATGACATATTTTATATATGTATGCCAATACTCACCATTTTCTCCTCCAGTCTTGCGTGGCCATATCTGCCACTCGTATGGTAAATGTTAAGTTTTTTCCTCTCCTCTGTAGTTTTTTGTTCTTTCTATTGTTTTGGGACTCAAATTATCTTCGATAAATGCCTCCCAATCTTCAGGTCTAACTCCTGGAGGACGATTATTCAATTTGTCTTCAGCAATTGCATGAGCATCAAGGTATTTTGATCTCAATTTTGTCTTGTACTTTCTCATCATACCGCACGTGCTCTTAAGGCATTTAGCTTTATAAGATCGAGGAACAACATAGTCATCCTGAAAAAAAAAAAAAAAAGATTTCCTTTTAGGATCACAAACTAAGTATTTGATAAGATAAACATTGCATCCAAATCTACTGGAGATATGCTAAGATTTCATACCTAGACGAGTTTCCATAGTTCATCTTTTAGGTTCTTAGGCACCGAACGCTAGTCCTTAATGGAAATAGGAACAATGGTGCGAATAATCTCACCACACCTTAACGCCAGCTGGGTTGAATGCTCGCCCGCAGGTAGCCCAAATGCATTTAAGGTGATCACTAGCTTTTGTTTTGACAAGGAGGACGTTTCTAACAAATAGAGAAAATGATCGTTATATAAAACAAATACTATTCAAATTAAACCTTGAAACCATTTAAATGAATAAGTAGACTTTTCTAACCTGCATTCAATGATCTTGAACTATTTTCCCCCGCCATTAGAGCACGTGTCTCAAATGATGCCTCGGATTGGAAAATATGTTTCGTTCAAAGCCAGCCTCTTTGCTGGATCATAACTTAACTATTTACTCTCAATGCATAAACTGAAATAAGTATTGACCTCTTATAACTCATGGTCCAAGTTCTAAAAATGCGAAAAACATGAAACTAATATCACTTTTCAAGTGCCCAAGGCTTGATTCAGATTCAACATTTTGAGCAAAAAAGCACGATTTTGAACAAATCAGTCAACACACAATTTTACGGTTTGGATGGGTCTAAAGTAGAATCATCAATCATTTAAACCAGTTTGGATGTACCCATATTCATAAATGCTTTAATTTAAAAGGAAATCAAGAAAACTTATTAAAAGAAGTCATACAAGCAATTTATAAACCACTACTTCAATATATAATTTGACAAGATTCAAATAGAGCATACTAATAATGCACCTATCCATGCAATCAGACTTACTAAACTAGAGATTTCAAAGGTTCTCTTTTAAATGTTAACCAAAAATCAACTTCGGTCGGAAATCCCTCAATTGGTAAACAACTTCAGTTGTATGAAGAATCCCTCAATTGGTAAACAACTTCAGTTGTACAATTTCAAAGGTAGCAAGATGAAATCTAAATGTTTTAAATTACCATTTTACCCATACATACATTTCTATGTTGTTCACCATACATTGTGAACTTTTCACATTATCACAGGCATGGCAGCACATAAAAGATCGTTGGACCCCACTTATATTATATGCAGATGGCTAAGAGTACTGAAATTTTAAGGCCATCTCAGTAAGTTAAACTGACACATGATCAAAACCAATAGATTGGAGACCTAGAGTTTATATATTTTTTAAGTGATATCATTTAGAAGCCCTAGGAAAATCTTGGCCACTTGGTGTTTATTACCATCCAACTTGATGAATCTGATGGATGCCGCATAACACCACTATATTCTTTCGGTCAAGAATGCCAAGTCATTTGCTCCGCTATCCATGAAACACTACACAACAAAGAAAAAAACTATTAGTTATTGATTGTAATACACAATGGAAAATAGGATGACATGGAAACTATAACTAACCTTGAAATCTAACCTGTATAGTCTCTGCAATCTTGGTGTCAAAGGAAAATATCTCAAAACCTTTAATAAAACTTTAACACTTCTTGTTTTTTTTTTTTTGCCAAGTAATCCAACCTCCATCTAGATGTATGACAAATTGGGCAATTTTGTCTATCTTTATACTCTTTATAATAGAGAATACAATCACTTGGGCATGCATGTATGGATTCGTAGGTCATTCCAAATGAGATGATCATCTTCTTAGCTTAATATGTGCTTTCTGGTAACGTATTTCCTACCGGTAGCAATTTCTTCACTAATTTAAGGAGATCATTAAAACTATTGTCAGACCAACCATTTTGTGCCTTTAAACTGTACAACTCAACAGTAGATGACAATTTTGTGAGTTCCCTAGGACAAGAAGTAAACAAAGACTGTCTTGCATCATCGAATAAAGACTTGTATTTTCCCGTTTCAGGGTCTTCATGCCCTTTAAACTCTAGGGAATCTTCATGAAAATCTTCATTCCTTACGAGATCTTCCATGAGAGAATCAACATGTTCACCAATTCTCCCAAACGCATCATTTACAAGTTCCTCCATTCTAGGATACACATCATCGAGCTGATCAACAACTTCCGATATTGATGGTTTCTCATCAATAGTTGCAAGACTTTCTCCATGGAAAAACCAATGTGTACGACTTATCCATACCGTTGATGAGTAAATGCTCATGGATCAATTCAAGGGCGGTCATTCCATGCCCATTTTGACATTTAGCACATGGACAAGGAAAATGCTTAAATCCACCACCATTTTTCTTTGTAAACTCAATGACATGCATAAGTCCATCCAAATACTCTGGACTTAATCTATGTTTGGTCATCCATTCTTTGTTTCCTAGTGACAACATTCCGCAATTAATGAGGTAATATACTATTATTAATGAAGCATGGTCACAGACACAAGCATATTTCAAGTGAACTATTTAATTTAATAATTACAGTAAATGAAATTTAGGAAAAGAAATTTATCAAACGAATCAGGTGAATGGAGCCAGACATACCAATGAATGTGTTTTCTTAAAGACGATGATTTTCAAACTACACATAGGTGGATTCAATGGAAAAACACTAGAAATTACAATGATATTCTTTGTAATCTCTTTATGAAGAGTTTCTGCTTCATTTATTGGTGATTTTAAATCAGTCAATTATAGGTTGCACTCCAATTGCAGTGAACTTTGGAGGATTGTTCATTTCCATGGGGGTGGGAAGGGGAGCATGTGCTAACCTCGTTGAATAGATCACAGGTGGGCCCATTCAAATATTTTAAATAGTGGTGGCTAAAAGTAAGTTCAAATTGAAAATTTAGGGTTTCCACAAAAAAATATGAGAAAAATCAGAGCCAATAAGTGAAGGACTAAAGTAGAAAATTATGACATAAAAAGGAAACTGAGAAGAGCATCCCTAAAAAGAAAGGCCCCCACCATTTTGGCGGCGAAGCCTCTCATTTCAGTCCATGTTTAATGTTTGTGGAGGACGCAACGAATTCTTCAAACCTAAACCCCACTAATAATAGAGAGTTCTCTCACAGTAACCAGGCAGTTTTTTCCTGCCCAAATGTGGTGCTCAGTTTTCAGTCACTGCTGTACTGACAGTGCTGCACCATCATGATTTGGTTAATGACACTTGTGGAATGAGGTTTTGTTCATCTGAAGCTTTTATGATGAAGCTTTCTGTCTCCGGAAAAGAAAAACATTACACTGAAAGTTTGTTGATTGGTATAGGACAGTGAATTCAGAATGTAGGAAATCAGTACATGTGGAACATGTTACTGGGAAAAACTTCAATGTAAGGGCCATTTTATTCCTTTGTAATTAGTTCGTTATAGTGAGAAAAATTGAATAGTAGGACTAAATGTATGCGACACTACTCAACTTCTAATGAATTAAAAATACTTATCATTCGAGTACAAGACAAATTCCATTGCCTATCAACACGCCCCACACGCACAAACAAAAAGAAGAAGTAACAAGAAAACAGGAAAAGAGAAGAAAATGCAGAAGATTCTGTAAAAAGACATTTCAAAAAAGAGTGCTGTAAGGAAAGAGGTGAAAGCTGATGGGTCAAGGATAGATATCTTACTGTGCTTTTGAATTGAAAGAAGTCACTTATGCTTATACTGGATGATAGGATCCGGCTATAAAAGAGGTGCTTGTCAAGCCTTCTTTGCGAACTTGCAGATGTTATCCTCAACCTAAGAAGAAGATTTCCAAGGATCTAAATAAGATTAAAAAGATAAAAGAGTATATCTCTGAATGCACTAGTGGCAAAATCATAATTTCTTGTCCTCGCAGTATTGGAAAAATGTGCTTCATTTGCAAGCATGAGTTTTACCCAAATTATATTTCTCCATTCTGGTTATTCTGCTTCTCCATTGACACATGAAAGGACAAAACATACTGTAGCAATTAACATTGATTCATTTCGTCCAGAAGAAAGTTTCACCCAATCTCATTCGAGCGATTTATGCAAATTTAGAGAATCAATTAAGTTGATTTATTTACAAAGGCCCTTGGACAGCCTAGAAGTGCTGAATTGTGAAGCCAGCTGGGTCTTTATGACACTCTTGACCCAGCTTGAGGAAAGTAGAAACTCTAAAGTATTTTTATTAATTATAAATGTTTTAATATGCTGGGCTGTATGCAAATACTGGGTTTGCAGAATTGTAAATTTGTAATTAGTTTCCCTGTTTTTCATTAATATTTTTAGTTGTGTGTTAAGGAATAATACACGACGAATCCCCTACTCTCAATCATGCTCATTTCTTTCTTTCTTCCCTTTCTTTCCCTCTCTAGGAGTACAAAGAAGATTTACAACCATGATATTGTGAGTTCGAGGCATGTTACCAGTAAGAAAAAAAGGAAGAAGAAAGAAGAATAGAGGTTATGGCAAAGAAACAACTTCCTTATTTGAAGTCTCTATTTGAAGAAATAAGTTAGAGTAGACTGACTTAGTCATGCACAACTCACAAGCATAATGCAGATTTAGAAAGAAGCAAGATCCAATATCATAGGAGTGTCAACGGACAATCAATCACACAGATATAGGGAATGCAACAGAAACTATTACAAAGAGTGTACCTCTTTATCATTTGCCTAGAATGCTCTATAAGCATACTCAGAAAATACCATCTCAAAAATAATCATTACCAAAAGACTTCAACCAAGAAAGCAACTGGGCATGAAACCCATCTCAGAAAATACCAAAACGAAATCATTCTACCGATTACCGAAAGAATCCAAACCAAAACGTATATTTTTTCTTATTGTTAAATCATAGATCAAGGGGAAAAGGATCTCTTACAGTTACTTAGGAGCACTTCTATTAAACTGTTGCGACGAGACAGTGTTGCAAGTTTCGACCCCTGTAAAGGACAGAAGTGAGAATATTAAGTGTAAGGTGCTTTAAAAGAATTTCCTATCTAAGTTTCTTACAAAGAAGAATATATGACTTTGTAAACATGACATCAACTCAGATTAACTAAAAGAAACAATCTACTCTGAAGTATTGCTTGTGGAAAAGTTATTTTACCTCACGACAGTGATAATTAGGACCAGAAAGCTGGGAGGAATAGAAGGTCAATATTCTGAGAGTTTGCGAAGCCTGTAATAAACAAACTTAATATCAAAGGCCAGCTGACTGACTTGTGGGGAGATAGGAAATGATATGAACTTCCCCACCGATAATTTTAACCTTCATTTGTTAATTGCTAAGTTAATTAGCAACCACTATGAAATCAATTAAGCTATAACGATATGCACAAATGCTGGCCAGCGAAAATCAATTTGCACTCACAACTAGAAATGCCAGAACCCTGCGCCAAAGCAGGACTGTGTAGAACCTTTTACTTTGGAATATAAATGGATGAAAAGTCCATTGCGGAAGAATAGTCCACTGCAGCAGAATATACACAAATATCATAATATACAACCCAATTAGAAGTCTTAGATGAACAGGGATCACTGTAAGTTCACGACTGCTTCATTCAACCATAAGAAAGAAGGAAAAACGCAGAGTATTATTGCCAGCATGGAGAATGCCCACGACAAAAATGAAGTTGTAAAGCATGTTACAAGGGCCACTGACCCCACTAGACACAAAGGGATGCCAGAGGATTAGCCATCTAACAAGAACACAAATTTTAGGCAACAAATGAATGGAAAATAAGGTATTGGTTTGGAAAATTCAAAGCTTTCAATGTTGAGGCCAAGGCACCAACAGGTAGAGAACCCAAGTTTTTACTATTGGCCTAAGTTTTTCAGTGCAACAACATACTCTAAAGAAACAAGATTTTAAACAATGATAAAAACTATGGCAAGACCATTCAACTCTTTTTTATCCCTCTTCTCAAAAGAAGTTCCTGTCAGTTATTATAAATGTCCTCAGTTGGTTCCTATATTTGGATTCTCAGTAAGAATTTGCTTTAAACTGTTTGAAGTGCCTGAATATCTCAAAAGAAGACACTATTGGGACTATTCATGCCTTCATAGTAAACACCAAATGGCCAGCCTTTTCTAGTATTGTCTTTTCAATTTTGTATACTTCCTTTTAAAATAAAGGAATGATTTTCAATTTATTACCCAAATAAAGGAAGAAAAAGAGAGGTCAGGTGAGCAGAATAGAAGCCACGTTTAAAATAAGAAACGTGCTCCACAGTCCACAGTATATGTTCTTTAGTACATCTTTGGTAAATTTCTTTAATAGTGATCATACCAACCTCTAGATGGACGAAAAAGGAATTGAAAAGGAAACTATGGTAGGAAGGTATGTAAAAAATTCCACATCTGAAGTGGTTCCAGCAAGTGTTACCATGGAGAATTTGTTGTAACTTCAAAAAAAAAAGAAAAAAAGAAAAAAAAAAAAACAGAGAGACTGAAATTCAAGTGTCTCTCATATATCCGACAAGGCAGGCATTCAATTCAGCAGAATGGAGAGATACTTTCAGTTTCATAACATTCAGAACTTTAAATTTAGGTGATACTCAGGGAAAAATTTAAATTCCCATAAGGAATATCAAACCAGTGCAAAAGTCCGCAAAGATATATCCATCTCAAATCCTTAGCTAAGTATTTTCAGTACCAAAGCATTGTCAATAAAGAAGCACTTTCCAATTTCCATACACTGGTTGCATGATTATCATCCACAAAACAAAGTTTCTAACAAGACAAAGGAGATAAAGACAAAAGTGAATACACTCTCACTGATGTAAGCTACAGGTCACTACTGCCAATAACTGCTGCATATTGCCAATACATATCATTTTTTGGGCCGAATCTTACGCTCCCCATGATTACTTAACCCATGATTCCATAAATTTAATGGACATCACATCATAATGATTTTTAATAAGCTCATTTCTCCACCACTTGCCCTTGGAGACTCATTTTCCTTCAAATGCACTAGAAATGGTTGTCTAAGTACATTATTTTCTTAGGGGATTGCCACAGCAAATGAATAAAATATGTTGGCCTAGGGTCAGGATTTCACAATCCAATGGATTCTTTCCACACAAATGTACTAAAAGAAAAGAATGGAAAAGAAAAGGAAGGGGAAAAGAAGAAGAAGAAGATGATGATGAAGAACCAAGGTCTTTCAGTCTGCTGGAAAATGTCTATCTCTAACAGCACACCTGAAATGAATATTCTTGAAAAATATTCATGACTCAATCATGTGCCTCAATTGAACATAAGCAAGTCATGAGGAATGAGTATTACATCCGCCATCAATATAGTTTTCAAACATACAAGAGGTAAAAATAGAAAACTCGTCTGAGTGTCAAACAAGTGAACGGTAAGAAAACTAAGGTCACCTCAAGATCCACAATACAACCACAACAGTCAAAAGTAGTTCAATGAAAATCAAAGAAAAACTCATCCCAGAGAATACAATCATAAATTCAAACAACATCACGAGGGAAGTTGATATGACCCAATACCATTAAGGAGTTGCCAATATCCTTGTAACTCTTTATCAAACTCCAGCAATCCACGCCTGCAAAGAGAAGAATCACAAGTACTCCTAAATTATGTAAAGAACTCAAAACGTATAGCTTGTCAAGAGAGACCAAGCGAAGAGTGAGAAGTTAAGTAATCTTTTAGTTAAAACTACAAAAATATACAAAGTGGGATTCTTGGGACTTTGTCAAACCACCAAATCACTCTGCTGAGTCTTTGACATGTTAGGGTGGTGCTAATGGCCAGTATTCCCAGGATGAAGCTGAAAAATACCTTTAATACTATATTGAACTTCAAATGCCACAATTCACCTGTAAAGAAAAGAAAGGTAATCAAAATGAAAATTCAAAAAATTCAATTAAATAGAGAGAAAGTGTGGGATAATCATCCCCTAATTCATTACAAATAAATAGATTTTTCCATCTTTCTCTCTCTCTCTCAATCTCCTCATCTTTCTCCATTTATTCCCACATCATTTGAGCCATTTTACATGAATTTCCCTTTGTAGACTGCAATTTCCAATGCGGAGAAGCATTGAATCTTTTCAAAAGCGATTGAGTTTAGAATTAGAGTTCACTTCAAGTTGAGTAGATTGAAACCTGGTGCAGTCCGAAATCGAGATGGGTTTTTTAAAGTGAGTGCAGTTGGGAATTTGGAGGAGAATTTTAATGATAGGGAGAATGTTGGAGGAAATGGAGCTGAGGATAAATGGACGGTGGATTCGGGAGGATGATTTGTAAGAAGATTACGAGAAACCATCAATGCCATTTCTCCTGTTGTTTTCATGGTATTGTGATTTGCTTTTTTTTGTTTAGTCTTCTTGTGCTAGTGTTGATTGTAGTTTTTTGTCCAAGATTGGAAAAAGATTGAATTTTTTTTAGTGAAGCTGTGAATTTTTTATCTGTGACAGTTGGGTGTTGAGAAATGTTCTTCCTTTTTTTTTCTCTGAAGTACACAATTTTGTTTTCTGGAAAGAGAACTAATGCATTGAATAAGGAAGTCTATATATAGTTAGCTAAGTTTGTATAACAATGACGATACTGGGATAGTTTGGAAAACAATCCAATTTTCTATTGTGTAGAGCTGTACTTGCCCTAGGAAAAGAAAGGGAAGATTTTTTAACTGATTTTCTGAGACAGCAAGAAGAATAATTTAATTATTTTTTATTTTTTGTTGTTGTGGGGATGGAGTGCATGGGCGAGGGGAGGCGTTAGAATTACAGAGACAAGTTCTAATGTTGAATATGAGTACAACTATGTGCTTTAAATTTGTTTGCACCCTATAAACCCATCATGGAATGGACTACTATCTATTCTGAGAAATACTCAATTAGCATATTAGAAGTTGGCTACAGTAATGTTAAATCCATTGAATTTCACCCATAAAAAAAATAAAAAAAAAACAAAAACAAAGACAAAAAACAGTTTCTTTTGTTTGATTAAAACATCTTAGTCATTTTCAAATCCTTCTCTATGTCTATTGTGGTGTCTTGACTGCTCGATCAGAGAAGGCAGGTACCAAAGCATACAAATTGGGAACAATAGGATAATTGCTCCACACCTATTGTTGTTTATTTTAATTATATTTGATTCTAATCCAATTATCAGAAAAGTGTAACAGAAGCATGGGCCAGTCCAGCTCAGATTCCTCAGATGCAGGTAACAGAAGCCCAAGGCCTTCCTTTTTTACAATGCACCCAATATATAGAATGACAACTTTGTATGATATATAGATGAGAATTCTAATAAGCATGAGAAGTTGCTGGGATCGACTAAACCATGGTGAGTGTGCCTCTAATACTCACAAGAGAGAAAATTGGAGAAGATGCCTATGGAATGAAATTTGTTGATGGAGATGAAGATTAACTCACCTGGTTTCCCTCATGATCTGGACGTGATTTGATGATGATGATGATCCATGATCATCAAGTAGAAGGATGAGAAGAAGAAGAAGATGGAGAAGATGAGCAGCAGGAGGGCAAAGGAAGAAGCTTCTCTAGTTTCTTCAGTGAGTGCAATAATAGGTGTGGACACTGGTCACTGCTCTCCTCCCCTTCGGTGTTTTGACTTGCAATTCCTCCCTCAATAAAGACGTATCGAACATGTGCTACCTTATGCCAGTCCTGGCCCTTGTTGTGTTGCAATCTTCTTTTCAAAACGGGGCATCTAATTATCGACAACACTTTGAGATTTTTCAGGCGTTGCAGCCCCTCTGGCAAATACATCATACCGGGGCAGTTGTGAATACTTAAAAATTCAAGCGACGTGAGGTCTCCCACCCACTCTGGCAAAGACCTCATATCAGGGCATCTGTGAATCTTTAAAGAAGTGAGTGATGTGAAGGTTTTTACCGACTTTGGCAAAGACCTCATATCAGGGCAATCTTTAATCGATAAAGAAGTGAGAGATGTAAGGTTTTCCATATGGGTGCATCTATATACAGATCTACTTTTGCTACATACAGATGCGCAGATTTTTAGGTAAATATTTTTTAAATCCGCCATCACTTCATTGCTATATCCAGATCTACTTTTGCTACTTTTGCTACATACTTACAGATGTGCTTCATTCATACAGGTGTCATTACAGATGTACTTCATACATGTCCAACGTCCATCAAATGGACAGTCAGTCATATTCACCGTCAAATCAGTATTTTTCTTTTTCTTGCCATTTATATTTACAAAGTTGACGTGGCGACTCTTTTAGGGGAAGGCACCGTGGGTTCCACCGTAAAAATAACAAATGAGCACGTATGACATGGTGTCTGTTACATATGTGCACGAATGAGCTACATAATCTAAGTTACGTATGGGCACGAGTGAGCACGTACTATGTTAAATTTATTAAGGACGCACGCGGGAGGGAGGCCGTAAAATCATATAATATGATCTTTTAATTTTTTTTAAATAGTAAAATCAAAATTTTTAATTTTTTTATTAAATGTTCTTTTACTTTATATTTTTTTATTTTTATGGTCCGATTAAATTTTTGTACTTTATATATTTTTATATTTTTTGTTTAAATCTTTGTTTAAATAATTTTTTTTTGTACTTTATATTTTTTAATTTTTTTGTGTACTTCATTGAATCAATGAAATAATAAGGCCTCCCATACCCTACATAGGCCTCCCATGCCTTATGTAGGCAACTCATTATACCTTACATAGGCATCCAATACCCTACATAGGCCTCCCATGCCCTATGTAGGCAACTCATTATATCTTACATAGGCATCCAATACCCTACATAGGCCTCTCATACCCTACATAGGCCTCCCCTGCCCTATGTAGGCAACTCATTATACCCTACATAGGCCTCACATGCCCTATGTAGGCAACTCATTATACCCTACATAGGCCTCCCATACCCTACATAGGTCTCCCATACCCTATGTAGGCCTCCCATGCCCTATGTAGGCAACTCATTATACCCTACATAGGCATCCAATACCCTATGTAGGTCTCCCATGCCCTATGTAGGCAACTCATTATACCCTACATAGGCCTCCCATACCCTATGTAGGCCTCCCATGCCCTATGTAGGCAACTCATTATACCCTACATAAGCCTCTCATACCCTACATAGGTCTCTCATACCCTATGTAGGCAACTCATGCCCTACATAGGCCTCTCATACCCTACATAGGCTTCCCATGCCCTATGTAGGCAACCCATGCCCTATGTAGGCATTCCATACTCTATATAAACATCACATGGGATGTTCTCCTCTTCTCATGGAAAGCAACTCTCTAACTTCTCTTCACTCCATCCTCTCCATTCTCCTCCTCATTATGTTCCTCAAGGAGACTTAGTCCTAAAGCCACACTACTCTCTTAGGATTTCTCATCTAGAAGAGGTTTTCCCATCCTAACATGTATTTCTCTATCATTTTTATTTTCCATCTTATGTAAATGAATCTACATGTTAGTTAAAGTTATTTTTTTTAATATTCTTCTTCTTATGGTTTTATGCTTGATGGTTTATTTATGTTGCTTATGTTTATGCTTGGATTGACAACCCAAGTTTATGATGGCATTAACCTTTTTTGTAGTAGCCTATCTTGATCACATACTCTATAAATACTACTTCTTTAGACGAGATTTTTCCAAAAATTATTTATTCTCTTCTCAACTTCTCTAATCTACATTTCTAGTTTTCTCAGTTCTCTTATATCTTCGGATACTATTCGGTATTATGGACGAACGTATTAAGTTATGGGGCAAAGATTTACGCTTATCAAGTTATTCGACTGAGGTAAATTTTTGTTTAATATAATATTAATTAATTGTTGACTAAATACTCACTAATTATGCTAGTTAATATGAAACAGAATGATCAATGCGAAGTGATTGCAGTAGCATCAGAAAATATTCAAGTTCAAACTGATTATACGGAGCAGTTTACAACTAATATGGTATAATTAGATTTTTTATTTCTTAGTCATTTAAATCTGAATAAATACTAATTACTTTTTTCATTCTTAGGTATTTAAATGTCGCGAAGAATTAATTCAATGGGCACGAGCAGTTGGGCGTGCAGTTGGATTTATTTTGACAATTGCAAGTTCAAATCAAGGTGAATTTGGTCAGAAGCCTTACTTGCTTATGCAATGTGAACGAAGTGGACATTATCGGTCGATAAAGACTTCGTCGAAGAAGACCAGTACTAGAAAATGCAATTGTCCATTTCGTTTGAAAGGCATTAAATTGGAAGGCGGGAATGATTGGGTATCAATGGTCGTTTGCGGCATCCATAATCACCCTGCTGCGCATTACATGGAAGGTCATTCGTATGCTGGCAAATTATCAGAGGATGAAACAGGCATTATGATTGATTTGTCCAAAAATTTAGTGAAGCCACGTGACATACTATCCACATTGAAGGGGCGAGATCCACTCAATATGTCTACCATTAAAACCATTTACAATGCTCGTCAAAAACATCGAGTGGCAGAAACTGCAGGGAGGTCTCAGATGCAACAATTAATGTTTAATCTCAGTAAGCATGATTACATTTCGTGGCATAGAAGTCATGGTGAGTCAAACGAGCTTCAAGATTTATTTTTTGCTCATCCTTGTTCACTTGATTTGTTACGTGCTTTTCCTCACATACTTCTTATGGACACAACATACAAGACTAACAGGTTCAACATGCCACTTTTTGAAATAGTCGGTGTTACATCAACAGAGTTGACTTTTTCTGTTGCATTTGTATTCATCCAGTTCGAGAAAGAGGACAATTTTGCATGGGCATTAAGCTGTTTGCGTTCTACTATGGACGGGTGTTCATTACCACGAGTGGTGTTGACTGACAGAGATTTAGCATTAATGAATGCTGTGGATCGCGTTTTCCCCGAGTCAACCGCTTTGCTGTGCAAATGGCATATTGGGAGGAATGTATTAACAAATTGTAAGAAGCTATTCGAAGAAAAGCATGCGTGGGAGAGTTTCTACTCAAAGTGGTGTTATCTAGTGGATTCTGATACCACCGAAGAGTATTCCAAGAGGTTGCTGACTATTGAGCAATCATTTCGCAGATATCCTAAAGCACTCAATTACATCAAAACGATATGGCTGAATAAATATAAGGAGAAATTTGTGCAGGCCTGGACCAACAGATCAATGCATTGCGGTAACAGGACGACGAATCGAGCCGAAAGTCAACATGCAAGGTTGAAAAGGCATTTATGTAATTCAATGGGCAATTTTGAGTCCGTGTGGTTACATGTTCATAATCTATTGGAGGCGCAATTCACATCCATTAAAGCATCGTTGGAACGAAGTGTCAATCTTGTGCGCCATGATTTCAGGCACTCGTTGTACAACGAACTGAGAGGTTTTGCTTCTTGTGCTGCAATGTATCACATTTTAGAAGAAGCAAAACGTTCTCATATTGTTAGGGATGATCTTGAAACTTGTGGTTGTCAAATCCGATTAAGTCACGGTTTGCCATGTGCACATGAAATCTATACATATATCTCGGAGGGTCGTCCAATTCCACTATCTTCTATTGATTTGTTCTGGAGGAAGCTGGACTTCATGCCTACCACTAGAGTAGAGAATGATGATTTAAGCTGCAATGTTGAGTTAGAATTGTTCGCCGACCAATTCAAAAAAAAGCCTCGGTCAGGTAAACTTCGGTGGTTGCAAAAATTACGTGAAATTATTAATCCTTCTACCACTTTACTTGCAGAGCCAGAGGTGAAGAAGAATACTCGTGGACGACCTACTTCAAAGAAAAAAGATATTACATCGACTCGAAGAGATCCATCAGGATTTGAATATGCTGAGGCAAATCATTCATTTTTTTTACCGGGCAGGCATAGTTTTGCATCATCTTATGTTCCCCCAGCGCCACAACCTCGAAGATTTTCTACTGATATGCAGCTGGAGGTTGGTCAGCATAAGAACAGTAATCAGTTTCCTACTATTGTGCATCCTAACTTTGACCAGCATAGTTACGTGGACCAGTTGCATACGGATTTGCATCCAGAGTTTGGCTCATGTAGTTATGTTGACCAATTTCCTGTTGAATTGTACTCGGGTTTTGGCTCACATAATTACGTTGACCAATTTTCTACTGATTTCTATTCAGAGTATGGCTCACATAGTTACGTCCACCAGTTTCCACCTCATTTACATCCGTATATTACATCTGTGACCGATGTTATTGCTGATGGGAATTGCAGGTTTCGTAGCGTCGCTATGGCTTTACGTATGGATGAAGGTCAAAATGCATGGGCTATTGTAAGGTATGGTATGTTAACTGAGCTGAACAACAATGTTGATGAGTATGCATCCTTGTATGGAAGTTACGAAAGGCTTTCACACATAAGAGAAGCGCTGACATTTTTTGAGACAGATAAGCCTGCACCATTGCTTCATTGGATGAATATGCCGGACATGGGTCACTTGATTGCGTCATGGTATAATGTGGTTTTCATTTTGATTAGTGAATCACAGAGCATGACGTTTCTTCCTCTACGGTCTGCACCACCACCACCACATGAACAACATATAATTTGCATTGGACATGTCAATCAGAACCACTTTGTGGAGGTATCCTTGGTTCCCAATCCTCCAATGCCCACTATCATGATCCAATGGGGTGCATACAAACACCAATGTGCAGCACAATGGGCTTTAATTTATGAACAAAACTTTGAAGACTACAAGCGGATATGGAATCCATCTACTGTAACCCAACCTACTGTACATTTGGATTCTGATTAGTATTGTTTGAAGACTATTTTGTTGTTGATTCTAATTAATATTGTTGGAATCCAATCTAGACCATTCATTCTATGTTTTTCTGTTCTCTGTTTTTTATTTTATTTTATTTAGTAATTTTGGCTGTGTTTGATTTAGTAATTTTTCCTTTTTCGTTATAAGGGGCCGGACCAAACAGAGAAAGACACATAAGGGGGCGGATGTGGGGGCGGAGGAAAGAGAAAATCTTGGAAACCATCCGATAGCAAAAAAAAAAAAAAAAGAAGCAATGGCCAGGCAGTTTGTGGGGCCCATCCGGAGGGATTAGTCCAGCCCAAGGGTTAGGAACCCTCCGATAGTGAGAAAAAGCAAAATAAGCAACGGGCAAGTAGCTGGGGACTAGGTACCCCACAAAGAAAGAAAAAAAAAAAACTACTTCTAAATGCCTTGTGGATCTGTCTGATGAATGGATCTATATACTCCACTAAGTGCCTTTTACATTTTTTTTCCCCAAAACATATGGATCATTGTTATCAGTAATTTTTGTGAGAAGATCACAACAGTCCATCTTCAGCAAAAATAAAAAAAATTAAAAAAGACAAAGGATATGGCCATGCAATTCTAAAAAAAACTACCCAAGAGTGGCCCGTCCGCAGCGGGTCCATCATGCCCGTTTGAATCACTAATCCTTGTGTTGTGCCCCACCATCAACGATGAACCTGGAGTGTGACGGCTGTGATGGATGATGTTGGCACAATGCACCGACCACCTTCAGGACGGATGATTTCCTATCACTGTCCTATCACTGCATCTGCAAAATGTCCTATCACTGCAGAAGCAAAAACCCATCTCTGCATCTACAAAATGTCCTATCACTCATCTGCAAGTAGCAATAACCCATCTGCAAAATGTCCTATCACTGCTTTTAAGCAAAAACCCATCTCTTGCATCTGCAAAATGTCCTATCACTCATCTGCAAGTAGCAATAACCCATCTGCCAATAGAATTTCCCTTTGCTTAAAAGCAGTGATAGGACATTTTGCAGATGGGTTATTGCTACTTGCAGATGAGTGATAGGACATTTTGTAGATGCAGAGATGGGTTTTTGCTTCTGCAGTGATAGGACATTTTGCAGATGCAGTGATAGGACAGTGATAGGAAATCATCCGTCCTGAAGGTGGTCGGTGCATTGTGCCAACATCATCCATCACAGCCGTCACACTCCAGGTTCATCGTTGATGGTGGGGCACAACACAAGGATTAGTGATTCAAACGGGCATGATGGACCCGCTGCGGACGGGCCACTCTTGGGTAGTTTTTTTTAGAATTGCATGGCCATATCCTTTGTCTTTTTTAATTTTTTTTATTTTTGCTGAAGATGGACTGTTGTGATCTTCTCACAAAAATTACTGATAACAATGATCCATATGTTTTGGGGAAAAAAAATGTAAAAGGCACTTAGTGGAGTATATAGATCCATTCATCAGACAGATCCACAAGGCATTTAGAAGTAGTTTTTTTTTTTTCTTTCTTTGTGGGGTACCTAGTCCCCAGCTACTTGCCCGTTGCTTATTTTGCTTTTTCTCACTATCGGAGGGTTCCTAACCCTTGGGCTGGACTAATCCCTCCGGATGGGCCCCACAAACTGCCTGGCCATTGCTTCTTTTTTTTTTTTTTTTGCTATCGGATGGTTTCCAAGATTTTCTCTTTCCTCCGCCCCCACATCCGCCCCCTTATGTGTCTTTCTCTGTTTGGTCCGGCCCCTTATAACGAAAAAGGAAAAATTACTAAATCAAACACAGCCAAAATTACTAAATAAAATAAAATAAAAAACAGAGAACAGAAAAACATAGAATGAATGGTCTAGATTGGATTCCAACAATATTAATTAGAATCAACAACAAAATAGTCTTCAAACAATACTAATCAGAATCCAAATGTACAGTAGGTTGGGTTACAGTAGATGGATTCCATATCCGCTTGTAGTCTTCAAAGTTTTGTTCATAAATTAAAGCCCATTGTGCTGCACATTGGTGTTTGTATGCACCCCATTGGATCATGATAGTGGGCATTGGAGGATTGGGAACCAAGGATACCTCCACAAAGTGGTTCTGATTGACATGTCCAATGCAAATTATATGTTGTTCATGTGGTGGTGGTGGTGCAGACCGTAGAGGAAGAAACGTCATGCTCTGTGATTCACTAATCAAAATGAAAACCACATTATACCATGACGCAATCAAGTGACCCATGTCCGGCATATTCATCCAATGAAGCAATGGTGCAGGCTTATCTGTCTCAAAAAATGTCAGCGCTTCTCTTATGTGTGAAAGCCTTTCGTAACTTCCATACAAGGATGCATACTCATCAACATTGTTGTTCAGCTCAGTTAACATACCATACCTTACAATAGCCCATGCATTTTGACCTTCATCCATACGTAAAGCCATAGCGACGCTACGAAACCTGCAATTCCCATCAGCAATAACATCGGTCACAGATGTAATATACGGATGTAAATGAGGTGGAAACTGGTGGACGTAACTATGTGAGCCATACTCTGAATAGAAATCAGTAGAAAATTGGTCAACGTAATTATGTGAGCCAAAACCCGAGTACAATTCAACAGGAAATTGGTCAACATAACTACATGAGCCAAACTCTGGATGCAAATCCGTATGCAACTGGTCCACGTAACTATGCTGGTCAAAGTTAGGATGCACAATAGTAGGAAACTGATTACTGTTCTTATGCTGACCAACCTCCAGCTGCATATCAGTAGAAAATCTTCGAGGTTGTGGCGCTGGGGGAACATAAGATGATGCAAAACTATGCCTGCCCGGTAAAAAAAATGAATGATTTGCCTCAGCATATTCAAATCCTGATGGATCTCTTCGAGTCGATGTAATATCTTTTTTCTTTGAAGTAGGTCGTCCACGAGTATTCTTCTTCACCTCTGGCTCTGCAAGTAAAGTGGTAGAAGGATTAATAATTTCACGTAATTTTTGCAACCACCGAAGTTTACCTGACCGAGGCTTTTTTTTGAATTGGTCGGCGAACAATTCTAACTCAACATTGCAGCTTAAATCATCATTCTCTACTCTAGTGGTAGGCATGAAGTCCAGCTTCCTCCAGAACAAATCAATAGAAGATAGTGGAATTGGACGACCCTCCGAGATATATGTATAGATTTCATGTGCACATGGCAAACCGTGACTTAATCGGATTTGACAACCACAAGTTTCAAGATCATCCCTAACAATATGAGAACGTTTTGCTTCTTCTAAAATGTGATACATTGCAGCACAAGAAGCAAAACCTCTCAGTTCGTTGTACAACGAGTGCCTGAAATCATGGCGCACAAGATTGACACTTCGTTCCAACGATGCTTTAATGGATGTGAATTGCGCCTCCAATAGATTATGAACATGTAACCACACGGACTCAAAATTGCCCATTGAATTACATAAATGCCTTTTCAACCTTGCATGTTGACTTTCGGCTCGATTCGTCGTCCTGTTACCGCAATGCATTGATCTGTTGGTCCAGGCCTGCACAAATTTCTCCTTATATTTATTCAGCCATATCGTTTTGATGTAATTGAGTGCTTTAGGATATCTGCGAAATGATTGCTCAATAGTCAGCAACCTCTTGGAATACTCTTCGGTGGTATCAGAATCCACTAGATAACACCACTTTGAGTAGAAACTCTCCCACGCATGCTTTTCTTCGAATAGCTTCTTACAATTTGTTAATACATTCCTCCCAATATGCCATTTGCACAGCAAAGCGGTTGACTCGGGGAAAACGCGATCCACAGCATTCATTAATGCTAAATCTCTGTCAGTCAACACCACTCGTGGTAATGAACACCCGTCCATAGTAGAACGCAAACAGCTTAATGCCCATGCAAAATTGTCCTCTTTCTCGAACTGGATGAATACAAATGCAACAGAAAAAGTCAACTCTGTTGATGTAACACCGACTATTTCAAAAAGTGGCATGTTGAACCTGTTAGTCTTGTATGTTGTGTCCATAAGAAGTATGTGAGGAAAAGCACGTAACAAATCAAGTGAACAAGGATGAGCAAAAAATAAATCTTGAAGCTCGTTTGACTCACCATGACTTCTATGCCACGAAATGTAATCATGCTTACTGAGATTAAACATTAATTGTTGCATCTGAGACCTCCCTGCAGTTTCTGCCACTCGATGTTTTTGACGAGCATTGTAAATGGTTTTAATGGTAGACATATTGAGTGGATCTCGCCCCTTCAATGTGGATAGTATGTCACGTGGCTTCACTAAATTTTTGGACAAATCAATCATAATGCCTGTTTCATCCTCTGATAATTTGCCAGCATACGAATGACCTTCCATGTAATGCGCAGCAGGGTGATTATGGATGCCGCAAACGACCATTGATACCCAATCATTCCCGCCTTCCAATTTAATGCCTTTCAAACGAAATGGACAATTGCATTTTCTAGTACTGGTCTTCTTCGACGAAGTCTTTATCGACCGATAATGTCCACTTCGTTCACATTGCATAAGCAAGTAAGGCTTCTGACCAAATTCACCTTGATTTGAACTTGCAATTGTCAAAATAAATCCAACTGCACGCCCAACTGCTCGTGCCCATTGAATTAATTCTTCGCGACATTTAAATACCTAAGAATGAAAAAAGTAATTAGTATTTATTCAGATTTAAATGACTAAGAAATAAAAAATCTAATTATACCATATTAGTTGTAAACTGCTCCGTATAATCAGTTTGAACTTGAATATTTTCTGATGCTACTGCAATCACTTCGCATTGATCATTCTGTTTCATATTAACTAGCATAATTAGTGAGTATTTAGTCAACAATTAATTAATATTATATTAAACAAAAATTTACCTCAGTCGAATAACTTGATAAGCGTAAATCTTTGCCCCATAACTTAATACGTTCGTCCATAATACCGAATAGTATCCGAAGATATAAGAGAACTGAGAAAACTAGAAATGTAGATTAGAGAAGTTGAGAAGAGAATAAATAATTTTTGGAAAAATCTCGTCTAAAGAAGTAGTATTTATAGAGTATGTGATCAAGATAGGCTACTACAAAAAAGGTTAATGCCATCATAAACTTGGGTTGTCAATCCAAGCATAAACATAAGCAACATAAATAAACCATCAAGCATAAAACCATAAGAAGAAGAATATTAAAAAAAATAACTTTAACTAACATGTAGATTCATTTACATAAGATGGAAAATAAAAATGATAGAGAAATACATGTTAGGATGGGAAAACCTCTTCTAGATGAGAAATCCTAAGAGAGTAGTGTGGCTTTAGGACTAAGTCTCCTTGAGGAACATAATGAGGAGGAGAATGGAGAGGATGGAGTGAAGAGAAGTTAGAGAGTTGCTTTCCATGAGAAGAGGAGAACATCCCATGTGATGTTTATATAGAGTATGGAATGCCTACATAGGGCATGGGTTGCCTACATAGGGCATGGGAAGCCTATGTAGGGTATGAGAGGCCTATGTAGGGCATGAGTTGCCTACATAGGGTATGAGAGACCTATGTAGGGTATGAGAGGCTTATGTAGGGTATAATGAGTTGCCTACATAGGGCATGGGAGGCCTACATAGGGTATGGGAGGCCTATGTAGGGTATAATGAGTTGCCTACATAGGGCATGGGAGACCTACATAGGGTATTGGATGCCTATGTAGGGTATAATGAGTTGCCTACATAGGGCATGGGAGGCCTACATAGGGTATGGGAGACCTATGTAGGGTATGGGAGGCCTATGTAGGGTATAATGAGTTGCCTACATAGGGCATGTGAGGCCTATGTAGGGTATAATGAGTTGCCTACATAGGGCAGGGGAGGCCTATGTAGGGTATGAGAGGCCTATGTAGGGTATTGGATGCCTATGTAAGATATAATGAGTTGCCTACATAGGGCATGGGAGGCCTATGTAGGGTATTGGATGCCTATGTAAGGTATAATGAGTTGCCTACATAAGGCATGGGAGGCCTATGTAGGGTATGGGAGGCCTTATTATTTCATTGATTCAATGAAGTACACAAAAAAATTAAAAAATATAAAGTACAAAAAAAAATTATTTAAACAAAGATTTAAACAAAAAATATAAAAATATATAAAGTACAAAAATTTAATCGGACCATAAAAATAAAAAAATATAAAGTAAAAGAACATTTAATAAAAAAATTAAAAATTTTGATTTTACTATTTAAAAAAAATTAAAAGATCATATTATATGATTTTACGGCCTCCCTCCCGCGTGCGTCCTTAATAAATTTAACATAGTACGTGCTCACTCGTGCCCATACGTAACTTAGATTATGTAGCTCATTCGTGCACATATGTAACAGACACCATGTCATACGTGCTCATTTGTTATTTTTACGGTGGAACCCACGGTGCCTTCCCCTAAAAGAGTCGCCACGTCAACTTTGTAAATATAAATGGCAAGAAAAAGAAAAATACTGATTTGACGGTGAATATGACTGACTGTCCATTTGATGGACGTTGGACATGTATGAAGTACATCTGTAATGACACCTGTATGAATGAAGCACATCTGTAAGTATGTAGCAAAAGTAGCAAAAGTAGATCTGGATATAGCAATGAAGTGATGGCGGATTTAAAAAATATTTACCTAAAAATCTGCGCATCTGTATGTAGCAAAAGTAGATCTGTATATAGATGCACCCTTTCCATAGACTCTAGCAACTTCATCATAACTGACTCTGGACACCCTGAGATCGACAAACTCTGAAGCGATTTGAGGTTTTCCAAAGAAACTAGAGAAGACCACACCTTTGGAGAGTCTCTGATTGAAAGCTGGGTGAGGTTTTGCAACATATCAGCTGATAAGGACTCTATATTTTTACAAGATTTGATTCGCAATCTCCTAGGAGAGGGCAAGACGATCCCATCTCCTGGAAGTGAGGTTTGCTTTTCACACGAATCACTTATTCCCAACACCTCGAGAGAGTTTAGAGGAGGAGACCGCTGCTGCTGCTGCAATCCATCGGGCAATGATAGCACCAGATCATTACACCCTTCAACAATCAGTTCTTTGAGAGCAAGGAGATTCTTCAACTGATTTGACAGAGAAATTAATTTTGGGCAATTTGAAATTCTCAATTCGCGCAGGCTGGTATGGTTTGGCCCAAATTCTTCTGGCAAATGCTTGACATCTGGTAATGCATTGATAGAGAGCTCGGAAAGTGAGGTGTAGTTGGCCACTGACGCTAATAACATTTCATTGCTTTCAGATATTTCTAATTTTTCAAGTGAAGGAAGAAGATGGGGCAAGCGGACCATCTTAGGGCATTGTCGGACAGCCAATTCAACAAGGCAGTGGAAGACCACTTGCTCATCATCATCTGCTTCTTGTGGTGACCATCTTTCCAAATTAGGCATCTTGGTGAGCTCGACTTTTTTCAGAGACTTGGATGTAGAAAACTCTAACTTGTCCCAACCCACTTCTTCCATCTCTAACTCTTCAAGAGACGGAAGAAGAAACTGAGGCAGGCAAATCAGTTTTGGGCATCTAGAGATTCTCAAAGTACGAAGGGAAAGGAAAGTCACTTGCTCATCTTTATCATTGTCTACTTCTTGTACCGACCATCTCTCCAAGTTAGGCATGTCGAAGAGGTCGACACTTTTCAGTGAGGGAGATCTGGAAAACTCTATCCTTTCGCAACCCACTTTACTCATCTTTAACTCTTCAAGTGCTGGAAAAAGAAACATAGGCAAACAAATCAGTTTTGGACAATTAGAGATGCTCAATATACGAACAGAACAGAAGATCACTGGAGTGCCATCATCTGCTTCATGTGGTGACCATCTTTCCAAATTAGGCATCTCGTTGAGCTTGACTTCCATCAATGACTGGGATGTGGGTATTTCCATTATATCCCAACTCATTTCTGTAATCTCGAGACTCTCAAGACTTGGAAGAAGAGGAAGCCTTGGCGGTCGTGCTAGTTTTGGACAATCATGGATTTTTAAAGTACGGAGGCATTTGAAGATCACTTGCTTATATCTTTCTCTTCCCTGCTCATCACCATCGCCATCCTCTTGTGGAGATAACCATCCCTCCAAGTTAGGCATATTCCTGAGAAGAAGGTCTTTCAATGATGGGAATAAATCTTCGTAGTTGTGACTTCCATCAAATTCAACAATATGTTTTACAGCATCCATTGTGTCTATCTTAAGTGATTCAAGGAAATCTAGCTGCCCAAGAGGCGGCAGCCATTCACATCTCTTGCAAGACGACAGTGATATTTTCTTTAGATTTGTAAGCTTGTTCATCATCCAACATGGAAATCCCAGACCCGTGTAATTCTCAACTGATAGCTTCTTTAGATCTGAATGAGGTTCAAGGACCTCAATCACTTCCTTTGCATTTCCTTCTGCGGCTACTGTTTCATTACGAGACCAGGATAACTTCAAAGAATTGACATGTTTCTTCGCCTTTAAGTCTGCTTCACCAGCACATCGAACTTTTGTTATATTATCAAGCCCTCCAATGTGAATTTTCCCCCAAAGCAGATTTAAATCTTTCAACTCTTCTATTCCAGCTCCACTCTCTTTAGCAATAATAAATTTTGGCAACGTCCTGAGAAAAGTTAACTCTCCAATTCCTTTTGGCAAGGGAAAATCCTCCCATCCATAAAAGTCAATATGTCTAAGGCTAATCATTCTCTTCATATTCTTTGGCCACTTCTGGAGGCGAGTCCTGATGATTCTCAGTGTCTGCAAGTTATGTAAGTTGCATATGGTCTCAGGTAATTCTGTAATCAATGTATATGAGATGTCAAAGTACCTAAGATGTCTCAACTTGTCTATTGAATTTGGCAGGACGCAAATACTTCTCCGACTTAAATCCAACACCCTTATGCACCTGAAGTTCAAGCAAACATTAATATCAATAGAACCATATCCATATGTAGTCATTGAACGCAATTTCTTACATTTCTTCAATGCATCCAAATTCTTCGGGTCCCGGTCATCATTGCACAATGCTAAATGACGAGGTTCATCATTGCACAATGCTAAATGATGAGTTAAATCATTCATCATAGAAGCTTCCACAACAAGGCATTCTTTTCCAGCAACAAATCTGAGAAGATCATGTATAAGGTCATGCATCTTGTACGCATAAAATCTAGTAGTTTCCACATCAACCTGAAACAAGGACCTCCGCAACAGTGCATTGAAATGCTTTTCACCAACTTCTTCTAGGAGTTCATTTTCATCATCAGAATGAATGAAGCCTTGGGCTATCCATTCCTTGATTAGTTCATCTTTATAAAATGAATACCCTTTGGGAATTACAGCACAATAAGCAAAGCATTGCTTCAAAGATGATGTCAAATGATCATAGCTAAGTCTTAATGCGGGTAAAATCCCTCCATCATGATCTTGTGTCTTCCAAAGTTCACTGTCTCTCACTGACTGCCACTCCGTTTCACTTGGTTCATTAAGCAACATGCCTCCCAGTGTTTTGATTGCCAGAGGGACACCACCACACTTTTTTACTATGTGCTTTCCAATTGATTCAAAGCGTGTAGGCGGGTGTGCCACTTCCTCGAACAAAGCCCAAGACTCAACTGCCGATAGTATAGGAAGAGGTATAGGAAGAGCATCCATTATTCTCGCAACTGTTTCACTACGAGTGGTGACTAATATCTTGCTTCCTATAGCACCACATTTAAGCCCTGTTCTCAACATGCGCCATTTACTGGGGTCTTCATTCCAAACATCATCCAACACAAGTAAATATCTCTTTCCACTTAGCTTTTCTCGAACACGATTCTGTAATTGTTCCAATTGGTCAGCTGTGTCATTAATTGCACATCCTAAAATTTTTCGAAGAAGCTCTTTCACATGAAAATCCCGATCAGACACATAGACCCACATCCTCAACTGAAAATGAGTCGCAACTTTCTCATCATTATATGCCAACTGAGCCAGCGTGGTCTTACCCAGTCCCCCCATGGCAACTATGGCAATGACCGAGAGATCCTTTTCATTTTCACTATTCATTAGTAAATTCACTAACTTTTCTTTCTCATCATTTCTTCCATAAACCTCCGACTGAATCACTTCCGAGGAAGTTTCTCGTTCATCTGAGATAAGAGACTGGTTGTTTACAACTCCCCCGTTCAAATGAAAATCTTTGTTCTCTTTAGCAAGGGCATCTAATCGTTCCCTCAGCTCTTGAATCTTATGTGCTATCTTGAAACGAAAACAAAGTGGATTCAAAGGTGAGAAGAAGTTATGCACCTTCTTTCCCATGCCGTCTTGATTCTCAACTTTTCTTCGTCGATCTTCGACTACAAGCTCATCAAGTAAATCTTCTGCATCGTAGACAACATCTTTTAGCTTTCGAAGCCAATCTTTCGCCGACTCGTCCAGTACTTGTCGGCTTTCTGCATCTTGAAGCACGGCTGTAATCCTTGACATGTTGCTGCCCAGCTTTTGTTTCTCCTTCTCTACCCCCAACAGCAGCCTAAGTTCTTTTTCGGCAGCGGAGGTCAACTTGCTCAGGAATTTTTCGAAGAGCATAGAGAGAACTACTTCTCCTGCCATATCGTCTTCTCTGGGTGAAAACAAAGTGCCAAACTGAAAACAACAAGAGTTGGGTATTGTATCTCAACAGATGTACAGATTGATTTTATTAGTTGATTGCAATTGGAAGATCAAGCACTTTCAATAAAGAATAATTCTCTGTCCAACAAGGGAAGTTTAAGTGTTATTGCTTTAGCTCAGTTATATTCTTGTATTCTTTACTTTAAAAAGCATCAAAAGAAAAGAAGGAATATTAAACAACTGTTTGAATTAAGTGGAGGAGATGCTTATTGCTTTTGATGCTTATTGCTTTAATAAAAGCATTTAGTATAAAGTAGATGCTGTCTTAGCTATTGCTTCAAGACCCGGTAAAGTAACAACAGAGAAAAGAGAGAGCAACGGATATATATAATTGACTTGAGCGAACCAGATGCTTTTGCTTTAGCAAAAGTGAGAAGTTCAAGGCCCCAGTAAGTCATATTTTGTTGGACTTGGTCATTTCTCTTAAAATAATTATTAAAGAGAAATATTGAAAAATGATATAAGGGCATTTTTAGAAATATTTTTATTATTTCTAAAAAATATTTATGGAGAGGGCTTGATTGAAAGAATTAGGGGATTTGACCGGAAAAATCCCATTAGACTTAGTGTAGAGGAAAAATACCTTAAATTATATGAAATGACTGTAGTAGTCCCGGAAGCCCTTCTCGATTTTTTTTTTTTTTTTTTTGCCGATCGGCGATATCCCCGCTCACCTGTATATACGAGCGGGGATATCCCCACTCGTTCTTTCTTCTTTTTCACAATTAAGCGGCGCTATCTCTGCTCACTCGTTTACTCTCCTTCTTCCGCTAACTCCTTCCACCTTTACCATCTAATCAATTACCCATTATATCCAACTTTGATGGCAACGCTCTCGCCGGATCTGAGGTGTTTTCCATAGTAGACTTGCTACAAGGAATCGCCCTACTCTCTCCAAAACCATGAACCTCTCCAACTTGGAATGAACTGTGCTTGACACTGTTGGAATTGATTGAGAATTACTGACTTATGAGATGGAGAGAATACAGAAGCAGCAACTTGGTCTGAGAAACATGGGGATGAAGAAATCTCAACGGTGAGCAAGTGTTAATTCTCATAGGCATCCCAAGTGTATTGTTCGCTCCACCACGTTGAGCAAGTGTTTAGCACATTTCGGGTGCGAACCCATTTCAATCCATACTTGGCAACACAATAAGCATCACTGCACCGCCCGTCTTTGGCCTTCAATGAAATTAAATTCCGTGTGCTCAATAGCCCCACTTCTAAAATTCCAATACTGGGATTCCTAAAATGTTTGTTGGGCAGCTTTAGAATGTACTGGTACGGTGTATGGATTCAGTGAGCACATGACATAGTAGCCGGCTTCGAGACAGAGGCGCATGTGAATCTTACTCTCGAATTCTACTTCCATCTCCTAACCATTGGAAGTGAAAGGAGGCTTTTCAATATTAAACCATTGGGCCTCAACAGGGTTACAGTGATCTAACCTCTTTGTAGCTACACACATGGGTAGGATGGTTTTTCAATATTAAACCATTGGACCTCAACAGGGTTACAGTGATCTAACCTCTTTGTGGCTACACACATGGGTAGGATCTTTTGCCCCAAACTTGGAAACATATTGGATCCTAACCGATCTTCGACAACGAAGATCAGAAAGTTGTTGAAAGGCTTGGACACAACAAACATGAGCTCCTCATTCCAAACTGGGTTCATAGAGTGGTCTGCCCTCGTATAATGAACTTGGTCTCCCATTTGTACCTAGACAGCAGCATAAGGCTCCTACCCTTGTGGGAGGATACTAAGTCTTGGGCCTAGATGAGGTGGAGGCAGAGAAAATAAAGCTTGTGGGGTAATTGGTTAATTGGTAGAGATAGAAGGGGTTGGAGGAAAGAGGAGAAAGAGGAGAAAAAACGAGTAACTGTGAAGAAGAAGAAACCGCTTAACTATGAAGAAGAAGAAAAAACGAGCGGGGATATCCCCGCTCGTATATGCAGGTGAGAGGCGATATCGCCGCTCGGCAAAACAACAAAAAATATGAATCGAAAATGGCCCTTGGACTACAAAGTTCATTTCATATCTTCCAAGGCTTTTTTCCTCTATAGTGAGTCTAATGGGATTTTTCCGGTCAAATCCCCAAAGAATTATGGTTATGTCAAGGGATTCCAAGAATACCAATTTGAGACTTTCTTGACATATAAAACACGTATTTAGGCCCATTAGAGGCTGCTCCACTAAGTTTGAGGACTTTTGAGAACATTTCTGGACCAATCTTCGGCAGAATCGCAAGTGGTAGAATTGATTATTTGAGATCTAAATTATTCATAAATGACCCAAATGGCTTACCAATATCATATTATGACCAATTATATGGTTTTCCCTTGACTATTTGAGGACCAAATCCTCCGGATATGGCTCATTTTGCCCATGATTGTCCTCCCTTTAGAGAGCCACGAGAGAGCTCTCATTTAATTTTGGGTCATTCTGATGTCAATTTGGACAATTCCGGGTAGTGGACCCAGTAAGGCTCATTTAGCCCAATCGGACCTGAAACTTAGAACTTATGGCCTACTTGACCCACTAGCTTCTTTCTTATGACCAGATGGACCCTCCCTCCAAATTTGGGACCGTTGGAAGGTCATTTGATTGACCCCCCCCGAAGCTGCTGCCGTTAGCCTTTCCATCACCCCTTCAGAGGCTACAAGAAATTGCACTTTTGCCAAAAAACCATGTCGTGATACTATTTGCCGGAGAAAAAAGGTACCGCCGGTAAAAGACTATACATTGCAAGCATTTTTTTTAGCCAAAAAAAGAGGTTTATTTCGCAGGGCTAAGAAGTTTATTTTTTCATTAATAAAATTTAAAAAACTTTTGCCGGCATTTTTTTGAGCTAGGAAAACGGTTTAATTTTTCAAAAATAAATGTTTGAAAAAATTTTCCGTCATTTTTTTGCTCCAAGAAAAGAGGTTTATTTTTTCAAAAATAAATGTTAGAAAAACCTTTGCCGCCGTTATTTTTCCCCGGGAAAAGATTTACATTTTACGAAAATTATTTTTTCAAATTTTTTTGTTGGCATTTTTTTCTTGCCGGGAATAAATTTTCTTTAATATATATTTTTTATTTATTTGATTTTTAATTTACTTTTGTATAAACATCAGTTCATTACAAATTCCAACCTGTGTCATATGAATAAATTTAAATTGCTAAATCCATTAACCAAAACCAAATCTACTACGCATCCAACATCCATTTCTATTTCAAAATCAACAAAAAATGAAACAAGAAAATTCATTCCACTTCATAATTAATATTCAAACATTCTTTCAACACTGAAAGCACTTTACCATTAACATTACAAAATTAAAAGAAATGCAAACATTCTACTTTGCGCCAACATTCAAATGCCAATGAAAATTTACATATTCATATATGATTATTTCATTGTTGCACGATTCCAACACCGGCACCATTGTTTAAAAACAACTTCAGACATCCCATTTTAACATATATCAATTTGTGACTCAGCATACTTGGCCTTCATGTTGGCTGCATCCTATCTGCATGGACTCTTTCAACAATTCTTTTTTTTTCAATTTTCATTCAATCTGCATAAAAAAAAAAAAGAAAACAAGATTAACATATAATTAAGAATGCCATATGCACAACTTTTAGTGAAAATATAGAATAAAGCATGACTTTTCTATGTTCTAAAGCTCTTCGTGTGGATCAGAGAGAGAACAGCTTCTCCTGTCATATCGTCTTCTCTGGGTGAAAACAAAGTGCCAAACTGAAAATAGCAAGAGTTGGATATTGTATCTCAACAGATGTACAGAGTGATTTTATTAGTTGATTGCGATTGGAAGATCCAGCACTTTCAGTAAAGAATAATTCTTTGTCCAACAAAGGAAGATCAAGTGTTATTGCTTACTTAAAAAAGCATCCAAAGAAAGGAACGAATAAACAACTATTTGAATTGAGAGGAGGAGAAACGAATAATTGAACTGAGGGAAGCAGAGGGTTTTGCTCTAATAAAAGAACATAAAGCAGAAGCTTTCAAGCTATTGCTTTATTTTGCAGCCAACAGACATAAACTATATTTCATTAGATTGGGATGACAGTAAGAGAACAGCAAATTAAAACAGTTAACATCAGATTGGAGTACAGTTTTAAATTGCTCTTGTCTTGGACACTATCCACTCTATCCAACCCCTGAATCCAATCATGTGTATTATATCTGTTCAATTTTGTGGTGGGATCAAGTCCTGTTGAAATAAAATTTTATCACATTTATGATAACCCATTTAGATTTTTCATAAGTGATCAGCCACATGGTGGTAAAAAGAAAATTTTGGAAAGTGATCCACCGGGAACATTACAATTTACAAGTCTCCTGATGTTGTCACTTCCTTTTAAGTTCTAAATGACTCAACTAAATCAGACTGATCACACCCTTTAAGTTTTCTCCTGTTATTATCAGAAAAATGCATGACTATTAGAACTTTTTTTTTTTTTTGGATTTTTTGTTTTGCTAGTTTTGTATATTATTTTGTTAAGGTTTTCTCATGATCTTTCAATTTTGGTGATGTTATGAAAATATAATGATAATATTGGGAAAAAAAAGGTTTAAAGCAACTTCTTCAGAAAAAGGAGAAGAAAGCTCTTAAGAAAAATCAAACAATACAACTACACCGGCAAGTTAAGGTTTGTTGATAGTATTGCAATAGAACTGAATTTATCACTATTGTATCATTTCAAAGAAATTTCAATAAATATTATAATAATATCAGTATATCACAATAAATCGAAAGCATTGCAATACTCGCCACTCCAACAAACTAATGAACCCACGTTTTGAAGTAGAAAAGTAGAATCATTAGGCCAACCTCCCATGCAATGGGTCCAGTTTGCAACTTGACATCAAGCCTTCTTTTTTTTATAACGCAGGTTCCAGCCCTTTGGGTCAGAATAATCCCTACAAACCCAAGAGAGAAAGTCAGGTAAAATTCCCCTTGTGGCTACAGTATGGTAGTGCAGTTTCAAACTACAACCTCCGGATGTAAACTGTGGTCTTAGGCCAACTGAACAAGTCAACAATGGAAATCTGCCCATCTCACTTCTCACAACAAGACTTATTATATTACAAGAATTAAACAAATCAGTTGGTATGTTGGACCAAAAGGTCTCTACTTGAAATCTTAAACTAAGTGCAGGTTACACAGTTTGTGCATGAAAGCATGAAACAGGGAAATCAAGTTCATGCCAACGGTATAAAATCTCATCCCAGCTAATGCACCCTCTTTGAATGAAAAAAGAAAAAAAAAAAAATTATGCAGTTGGCATAATTTGATAGGACGAAACATCATCTTCCTGTTTCATTGAAACAGGGGATCCGGACTCTATTTATTTACAAACAATAACAGTTGTATTCAACGTTGATGTAACAGATATGAGAATATTAAGGTAGATGTGTGGTAAAACTAGGAAGGATAAAATTAGAAATAAGCGGTTTCGATAGCATTTAGGGGTAGCATCAATAAGGAAAAAATTAGAGAAACTCGTTTGACATATTTTGGGCATGTCTAATGTAGGCTGGTAACGGTGCCGGTAAGGAAAAGTTTAGCCATGAAGGTTAATGGCCCAACAAGGGGAGGGGTGGGCCAAAGAGAACGTGGATGGAGGTGGTAAAAATGAATATGAAAATGTGTGACTTATCTGAAAATTTGGCTCAAAATAGATCAGAGTAGAAAAACAGAATCCGTGTAGTTGACCCCAACATAGTTAGGACAAGGCTTTAATGATGATGATTCAACCCAATCAATATAGCTAATTAGATTTATAGATAAACCAAGTGCTAAACAAACAAGTTCCATAGATTACGTTGCTCAAGGACCATGCCATCCCGATCCTAACCCAACCCTGGCATTCATCTGGTTGGATTTGTGGTAAGTTATTAGGGCAGTGGGCTCTACCCATCTCTTTTTTGTTTTCCAGTGATCAGGCTGAACCTATAATAAATCCTTAAAGATCCCTTGGTCTGAAATATTTTCCATAATGGGGTGTGTGTACTTTCCAAGTGGGCTGCCTTGAATGTGAACCCTGAACATGAGCCCAAAAAGAAATGTGCTGGGCTTTGGCAAAAGACTGACCCAGTACTCGACTCAGCCCAACCAAGATCCAAAGAGGCCTAAAATGTGGGCAATGTACTACTATCCAGGCCTTGAGTTTGAATATGTGGGCCTCATTGCTATGTCATCAGTGGGGTCCACTGGAAACCTGTATTTTAAATCCAAAAATTGGAAAAGCCTCTCAGATTTAGTCTAATTGAGTCAATTCCGTGTTAAGGCCCATTCAGTTTCGTAGAAATGGAGAAAGTAGACGAACTAGATCTTTAGTGGTTCTGTATGTCTGAGATTTATGCTTTTAGCTGGATGTGGGGATTTCCATTGATCCATTTTGAGTTTGGATTGTGCTGAGCAATATTCTCTGAAGACAAGGCCTTTTTTTTTTTCAGGCCAGATTGATAACTAGGTCTAAGCAAAGAAACCTCGTTCCTCAAACCTTTAGACTCGGCTTTGTACCCGAGTGGTAACAGATGTGAGTTCTTACCTTCCCATCCTAGGTTCAAATGTGGGTAGGCACCTTCTCCCTCACCGGAGGGCCATGCTACCTCACCCGAGGTCTCCTTCTCTCACGTGAGGGTTTGGGTCTCAGTCCCCTAAGCTGGGTAAAAAAAAAAAAAAACCGAAACGAAATGGTATTCTTGATAGAACTTCTTCAAACCTTAGTTTGAGGAGGGCATGTTGCATCCATTGGGGAACCTTAAAAAAAAAAGTGTGTGTGATACATTACATTGGTGTTATAATTTTAAAGATTCCCTATAATTTGATACTGTAGCAAATTAAAGGTAAACGTAAATATAAAGTAGATGCTTTCTAGGGGAGCTTTCATCACACGTTACTTAGGGATAGTCCCCACCTCTGCACCTGATGCGCAAGTGAATATTGTTAGCTGTCTAATAGTACAATCGTGGTTGGAAAACTCTCCGAGTTTACATTTGACTCTTCAGAGTTATCTTATTTTGACGAAGGACTAAGTGAGATACGGAGGAGACTTGGCCGTGTCATCTCATCTTAATAAGTTGTTTGAATTCTAAGCCATTTGAATAAATTGATCTATTTTTGAACAATTAATATTTATTTCTTAAGTAATTATGCACAAAGTTGGGAGTAGACAATTTTAAAATGATGACAGGAATATCATTTGAAGCTTATATTTGTTCTTTTACATTCGATATTTGAATTAATAAATTATGTAATATACAGGTATTATAGTACTTTTCTTGCATAAATAAATTTATTACTTTGAATTGATTCTCATGAATGCATATAAATAAATGTATATTTATATTTTATAAGTAATGGACTCAATTTTAAGTTTTTTAAAATTATTTTAAAAGAAAAAGGAATTCCCTAAGTCTCCACATTGACTTTATCCAAGTCTTCATTTTTTATTTTATTTTTTTGCATTGAACAAGTTGAGTCAATCATGAGTTTTCCATCCTTGGTACCATAAAAAGTAGACATTGTCTTCCTAACACACCTATGGTTAAGTGGTATTAGCATCTCGGTATCACACACATGCCCAAGATGGTCTTCAAGTTGATAGTATCAACCATGGCCAGTTAGACCCACATAGAGAGAGAGTAGATACTGTGTTAGCTATTGTTTTAGGACCAACTAAAGCAACCAAAGAAAAAAGAGATAGGAAAGAATAATTGGATTAAGCGAGACGTTAGCTTGGTTTTCATTACCATAAACAGAGAATCCGAGAAACATTAGGTAGATAACGATTATACAGTTATGACACCAACAAAGAAACAAGGAAGAACCGAAGAACTATTTTGCATTTAGAATTGGGAAATTCTCAAATAAGGCCTCAAGTCTTTATCTTATTTAAAAAAAGGACACAAGTTCTAAAACTTCTCAAATTTGTTCCTAAATATTTTTAAAAAATTTCAAGTAAGGACATCCGTCCATTTAAAGCTATTTTTCAACAACATTTTTCCTTGGCTTTTTAAGAATAATCAAATTACCCTTCATTGAAATAAAACTCCCCATTCACTTCCTTTATATTTTCCTCATTAATTTCCTTCACTAACATTCTCATGGTGATCAAGGACAACCAAGTAACCCCATGGCAATCGGATGCATGTAGTGGCTTCCGGAACTATGTCATGACTTTAAATTATAGGTGATTTAGGTATTTCAAAAAGATTAGGGAAAAAAGTTGGCATAAAATACCTTTAATGGTCGAATGTCCTTAATTGAAAATTTACTTAAAAACTTATGGACTAACTTGAAAAGTTTGAAACTTGTTTCCTTTTTCGAATGAAGGCAAAGACTTAAGGCCTTATTTGAAATTTTCCTTTTAAAATTTGTAGGTATGAACCTTTTAATGAAGGCAAAGACTTAAGGCCTTATTTGAAATTTTCCTTTTAAAATTTGTAGGTATGAACCTTTTAACAAACTATTGCTTATGGTTGGGGGGGCGGGGGGGCGGGGTCGTTTTTAACCCAACAGAACTACTAGCTCCTAATTGCTCGGGTGACGCTTGCTAAACGCACAGAAACACATGTTAGTTTATGACTTGTATTCCAGGCTTACTAAGTGGTATTCCAGGCTTACTAAGTGGTTCATTGGATTAGCTAACGCTAAGGATCAGAGACAAGGGTATTTTGGTCAGTATACTAAGGCTTTATTATTGTCTAAGAAAGCAACATGTGAATCAAGTGCTCTCTTGCTGATGATGTAGCCTTATCACGACGTAAAATTCTCGTCTCTCTTTTGTTTGGCATGATTGTTCCATAGCAAGTTTATTTTGTCGCTGGGTGTTTGGAGTCACTAGATTTCTCCGTTCAATTGGCTTGAACGCCCTGCTGCCCATTTGTAGCGACGGAGAGAAGATAAACGCGTAAGGGATTTGGGTCCCTGAAATGGTATGCCATTTTCATGAGACAGAGAGGATCGGATCTGTTGCAGAAGAGATAAGTTTCCCATCTCAGAGAACAGAGATGTTGAAGATGGGACTCCGCCGCAGCCAGATTTGTAGAGAACTGGTTCTCTGGTTACATGATCTAAAAGAGAAACCGGGTTTGATCAAATCTGCAAAGAAGTTGGCCACTACAACAAAGTAAGGGAGTTTCGTCTGCCCTTTGGTACAACAGCAAGCCAACACCGTTGGGCGAATCATGACCAGATCTTGCCACTGTCAGAGAAGACGACCGGACCCCACATTGTTGTGCACTGCAGTCGCATAGTTGAAGAAGAAAGAGTAGCGTAGAGCTTTCAGTCTTGCCGGAGAAGACACAGAGGAGCATGTGCTTCTCGGAGGATCCGTCGTTGTCGGAGAAAAAGCATTGAAGAGGGAAGACCGGCGCTCGATTCTATTTGCACCAAGAAGCAGGAAGAGGATCTAGATTCTAGTAGTTATCGTTTTTGCTATCATCGTCGCCGGAGATCCGCCACCCTAACGCCGGTCAAATGTGTTTCCTTCGACTCTTTTCTACTAGACAGATGTGTTTCCTTCAACTCTTTTCTAAAAAAAATTGAAAATATTCAAAAAGTGTGTATTTAATTTAATTGTAACTAAAGCAGTAAACATATTGCAATAGGCTGGTCAGTTGCCGATACGAAAGATATTGATCCCTCCATCTGCTGCAACCGCATTCATTGCATAGATGCTTTTACACTTTCTTGAGGAATGCAGAAGTTTTTAATTCCTAACTTAAAGGAGGTAAACATGAAGGAAGTGCTAAGCCATGTCTTTCTGCAGGTTTGGATTGTACTGAGTAGGTTTTCTTCATTTTTCTTATATCCTTGCTTTTCCTTTACTTTCCTTGTCCTTTATATATCATTTTTGGTGCTTCACATTGTGGACAATGTCAGGTTAAGCTGGGGGTGGAGTATTAACCTTTGGGCTAGTCTTAGTAGTTTCGTTCTTTTCCTTTATTTTTAGTCTAAAAAAATAATTTTTGTTAGTTTTTCGAGGGATTTCTAACATGGTTTTTATGAAACGAAAATACCTTGATTTTTGGAAATTTTATTTTGTAAGGAGAAAGAAAAAAAAAAGGGTTCACTATCTTGTTTTAGGAAAGAGGTTTTTAGAAATTGTTGAATTGTTTATCTCTCACTTAACACTTATTTTATAGAAAATTCGAAATATGAAGCTATGATTTCCATACTTGTGATAACTTCATAACAAATATGATGAAAAGCCGACCCTTAGTCATACATTGTCCTGGTTCAATTGAGTGGATTTATCCACAAATCGGTGAATTAATTCGGGCATATGGAAAGGGCTGCCTATGTTGGGGACCGTATTGAAAAAAAAAAAAGTGTTTAGTTAGAAGTCTTGAAAAGAATAAAAAGTTTTGTAACTACTTTGGGTTCGTAGCCTTTTTAACCCAACCAGTAAGCCCGTGGAGGTATTTACATACCTAATGCCCTAAAGACATTTGGTTTAGGAGTCATTGGCTTAATGCTCATTACATGGATTAATTAGAAAGCTTAAGGGACCTAGGCATTACACAGTCACAAGTGTGTGTTTGGTATAAAATATATATATCACTAAAACAGTGTTGTTACGGCCTTTGAAAAAAAAAAAAACCAATAGTGTGAAAGCCACCATAAATGCTTCGAGAGGAATCGTGTTTTCTTTTGCTGAGGTTAGGTGGCCCAAAATTTTGAAGAAGAAGAAATGGTTGTGTTTTCACGGAATTTCTTATTGGATCGTTTTATGCTTTCATGCTTCTATATGTATACAATTTTCACCATGCACGGTCAATTTTTCCAGCAAGATTCCGATGATTTCTGACCAACAAATAGGATTTGTGAACCAAATTTGAGATGTGTATTGAAAACTCCATAATCAATAATTTCTGGTGTTCGTAGATATCATTTTGGAAAAGACTCCCTAGTTTTGTATTTTAGGAATTTTGTGGGTAGATTCGCTGCAAACCCTCACGAGATTATAACTCGACTTCTAGGGGGAACTTAGAGGTTTAGAGCCTTGCTGCACATGTTAATTGCAGTCGTGCTCCCTACAAAAATGGCCTTAGTTAGTCTTTCCTTTTGTTTTAGCTTTGCTTGAGGTCTAACAAAGTATAAGTTGGGGGGTGTGATGAGAATCTAATTACACCATTTAAGCCCCTTAATGAGGACTTCGTTATACCTACAAATGATATTAATTGGCATTAATTGTGATAATTCTGTGTTTACAGGTGTCATAGGTGGAAAGAGTGAAATTTGGAATGAATGGGCACAAAACATCACGAACCGGGACTTTCTACCTCCTGGCATTCGGCTGGCGTCCGAACACCAAGACCTGCGCAACAATTCCATCATTCTGCCTTCTGTCATCCGTACGCTAGAAAGCTAGTGTCCGAACACCAGACCCCAAAAAGTGACTCCGAGGCTACTGCCTCTTGGCATCCGGACGTTCAACCCGGGTGAAGTTTGTTTCTCTCCGCATTTTTGAAGAAAAATTGGTAGAAAAGCTATAAAAGGAACCCAAAACTCCTTTTTTATTCATTCACATATTGGAAATGATCTGGAGGCTGATTTTGGAGCTTTGGAAAGAGCGCTAATGGGGATTTTGTTGAGGATTCTACGTCAATCTCTCTCCATGAGTAACTAACTCACCACCTTAGGGTTGCGATAAAGCTCTGATCTTGTATTTTGGTGATGTATAGGTTCTAGGGTTTTACTTTGAACACTTTTAGTTATATGACATGGATGTTATCCATTGATTGGATTCTATTTATTAATGCAATATCTCGTTTTTGTATTTTATTCTTGTAGAATTGAATATCAGCCATATAATGATGCTTAAATGAATGTGTTGTTAGATTTAGGATAATATAAGCCTTAGAGATAGGTTATGCCCAGGTCTGAACCCATATATTTTATTTGTCGAATCTATGAAGGTTTGTAATCAGAACAAATCTTTAAAGCGTTGATAGTGAAACCCTATGTCTATACTCGCAATTCTGCGAGGTTAGAGTGGATTCGTACCCGAAGACTTTTCTTCTATTGAATCAAATCTTATCTTTATTTTTCTAATTTAGGAATCAAACCCATCAAATCAACACTTCATTTTCTATTAGGATTAGTTTAAGAATTTGGGAACCAACACAACTTAGTCTTTTTGTCCCAGTAGATACGACACTCGGCTAACATCTTTACTCTCACGAGTAGATATAGTAGCTAGGTATAAATTATATTTGCAAACCCTGTTTTGGGACGATCACTTTCTGTGCATTCAATTCTTACTATTCTCTTATTGGGCATTGATCCTTTTTTAGGGTCTGAGCTGATCCTGATTTCCTCCATCAAAGCAGGTAGCAGTCTGTATGGGCCCACTTAGAATATCACCATGAAAAAGAGAGTATGGTGTGTGTTATGTGGATTCTGCTTTAATTTAATTAGATTATCCTAATCTTAATTTTAGAGCCTCAAATTTAAATGGTTCTGCTAGCTCACCAGCTACAGATGATGGTTGGATCAAAATCATCTAGGGAGGTGGACAGAGAGCTGGTGGACCATGGGGATTGGCTCTTGCATAGGCCCGTTTGGAGACTATTTCCTTAATTCACCAGTTCATCCAAAAATAGCTTCAGTATTTTGGTTTTTTGTAATGCTTTACATATTATACATGCCTTACTGCCTAGTAAGATTTGGAGAGATGGTGATTCAGAACCCAGGGGTCAACCCAGTTCGATCAATCTTAAGTTTCTGGTTTTGAGTAGTCATGATTCAGAACCCACATATTAGCCTAGTTTGGTCTAATCTTTTTGAGTTTCTGGTTTTTTGTGTAATTATCATTTGGTATGAAAGGTTAACCCAGTTGGTTCAAGTGAATGCATTTGGACCAATAGCTTTGGCAAAAAGATCCATGAAGATAAAAATCAGCCCTTGATTTTCACTGCAACCATCCACAGATGCTCTGTTAGAGGAAATTTCTCCTATGATGGATGCAAAGAGGAAGTTTCAGATTTTTCAACCTTGAGGACAAGGTTGCAAATGGATGAAATGTAAAAATCCAAATATAGAAGTTCTCAATTCCCTCAAATGATCTGAATATCATTTTATTTTTGTGCTCTTTTTTCTCCTAGAAGAACCATTACAATATAGCAACCCTCCTTTCCCCTGGAAACAGATTTGCTGCTTTTTTTTTTATATATATAACGCAGGGTCCCCAGCCTCTTTGGGCCAGAATAATCCATATGGGCCCAGGAGAGAAAGCCGGATAAAATTCCCCTGTAGCCCCAGTGTGTGAACGCAGTTTCAAACCCACAACCTCCGGGGGAAAACATATTTGCTTACCTATTGAAAGCAACTGCTATCATAAGTTTAGGGAAAGCCATGACTCAAGCTCTTTTTTTTCTTCTTTTTTTTTGTTGTTTTATTTTGTTTTGGTAGAGCAATGTTTGGCGCAAACACGAGCAGCCTCATTTTCTAACCTAGGATCATAGCAAAAGTCAACAAAAGAAAATGATAGCCCATATTCTTTCTCCATAGGTGGTTTTCCGCGGAAAAAGTAAGGATTCCAAAAGTAAAATTCCTTGCTATAGTAAAATCTACGTTCGGTAAGGTCGATTTTCCCTCTTGAAAAATATAAAAATAGGTTAAGTTTTTAGCAATTCCTAAAAATAAATTCCTATGGAGCATGGGAAGGGGGGGGGGAATCCCGCAAAAATGGTAATTTTCTGCGTAACTGATTTTCCGCTGTGTGCACACAAACACACCTTAAATTTCTCACTCAGTTAAAAGAATGGAAAGATGAGCGGGTATAGGTTAGAGAAAAGGACTGATACTGCTGGTTGACTTTAGAGAGGTTTGTAACTGGGTAGAGTGGAAGAGAGAAGCTGAAAAGAACTGTTTCCCAAGGGTCATGCCTGGACAGGAATTATCAGGTGAAACCCTCTGCGGTGCTGCAGAAAATCAGTTCCACAGTAAATCTATCCTGACTCCCTTCACAAGAAAAGCTTTTCCACATAATCACAGAAGTTTTAGTTCATTACTTTGCTTTGCACCAAACATGAAAGCCTATTTAGTTGCAAAAAGGCATTTTCACTTTTCATGATTTTTCAATGGAAAAGCAGCTTCACAAACGTGTGCCCTATCGTTACTGAGGAGGAAATGAATACAACTTCCATAGAGATGTGTCGGCAACTGGGATTTTTCCAAGGGCAGGCAACCAAAATGGAGTCCCTCAATGCTCCAAAAATAAATGCATTGTGGGGTTGGGGGATGGAACCATTTTCTTATAGAAACTTGTTAGATACGGCATGCTTTAACCAACAATGGCTCTATTCCAAGGTTGCCCAATCCTACACCTCTTATTGCTATGGAACAGTTCAAAAATCCTGTATGCCCCATGATGATCCTCATCAGAGATTACCAGCCCAGTAAATATATGAAAATGGTTGCAATTGCCATCTCCATCAAATGACGATGACAACCCTCTACTGGGTCCATACTGATTGAGGCCTGCTTGACCCACACAATATGATTCATTAAGTTGTAGAAGGTGGGCTCCATACCATTTCTGGATCAAATAGAAGACCATGCTTTTCTAGGCACGTTTGGTAGAAGAGAGGAATCCTCTATCCAAAGGATTTCTTCGTTCCCTAGGAACCATGCTATCATTTCTAAGGATTGCATTTTAGGTTTGGAAACACTTGGGAGAAGTCACTCTTTATAACTTAGGTGCTTCTCCTCCGTGGATTTTACAAAATTCTATGGGGGGAGGTGGAGACTGAGGAATCAATGGAAGAGGGGATTTTTAATGGGTTTGGAGGATTTGGAAAATCATCTCTTACTTTGCCTCTCTTCACCCAAACCTGGATTTTCCTCTCGGAATCAAGGAAAATCAAAGAGGATTCATCTCTGATGACATTACCCAAACATACCTCGGAAATTCCTTTTCCACATTCTACAAAGCCGTGGAAAACCCATGTTTTGACAATTGTAAATTCCCAAGGATTTTGGCCAACGGAAATTCTCATTTGGCCAGTGAGGAATCCCATTCTATGGGTAGTAGGGAATTCTCATATACACATTTCTTCACCGATTCCTCGCCTGTTATCAAATGTGCCCAAAGTGAAATATTAAATCATTAGAGTTGCACAGTTGGCCTAGATCTTTCAGCTTGTCCACAACAAGAAATCTTTGGCATTGTCAAATGAAGGTATAGGATTTTACCACTTTATGATTCTGTCCAACATTCTATCTATGGTCGCGTTAATGATCCATGAGTCCAAAATGTACAAGCTAGCTGAAAAACCAGCACTGTATAATATCAAAAGTCACCTATATATGACCTCATTGTAAAGTAACCACATTAATATCATAACTTCTTTCCCTGCACTATATTAATATTAATATGGACAAGATCATTTTCACATAAAAAATTTTGATCAGCAGATACTAACAAAATTGAATAATAATAAGGAACTGATTTCTTCCAGAAGTCCACCTTTGGCCAAAATTGAATAATAATAAGGAACTGATTTCTTCCAGAAGTCCACCTTTGGCCAAGGGGGTATACTGATGACAGATTCCAGCACGCTGCATCAGGCCAGATCTGGTTTTATCTCACAAAGATGGTTCAGCAGTACCAAGTGATGCTCTTTCAGCTCACGCTCGCCCAATAGGAGAAAATGGCGGCTTGAATGCAAGATATGGCAGGTTGCCTTCTTTTCTCCTCACCACATTTCTTTTCTCTTCCTCAGCTACAGCTTCTACTAGAATTCTCACTTCCTCCTGGAGCAGCGACGTCAATGATTTGCAGTGCAAGCTGTGACTGTAACTCTCTTGCCCCACTGCCATGGAAACATCCCTATTGTTCAGAAGAGCGACGCATATTGCGAATGCCTGCAATGTGGATAATTGTGCATGAAAATCAACTGAATATTGACCTTCTTCGATGAATGTCATGGTCAATGCTGGCACCTCCTCTTTTGCTCCCTGTGTAAAAATCGCAAACGGGCAGGTCGTGAGGATACCAAAATAGTAGTATTACAGAACTAGAAAGCATCTCAGCAGTGAGAAAGAACACAAATATTTCAATTCATAGTTACAAGAATCCTACGATTCGTATCCCGAATACTAGCAAAAAACGATTCATATCTGTTAGACCCCGACCCAGACCAGTTCGATTAGTGTGCGATTAGTATGTGTTTAGTCCTAAGTGAGTTTAGTTGTGGTTGGGTTAGAAGTGATTAGTTTTAGTCTTGGACATAGCTTTGGGAATTTTGAGAATGTTTAGTATTAGTTAAACACACTCAGGAAGGCCTGAGTGCACGTGTAAGCTTGGGAAGATCGTATCGGTTTCCGTGTGAGTGTGATTTTGATTTCATTTGAATGATCTTTCTATGTGTTACAACTTTCGTCTTAAGGTCATTCATGTTTGAAGCCCAAAAACCCATGTTTTGGCCCAAAGAGGGTAAAATTGTCTTTCTTGCACAAATCTGGACACAATTTTCGAGATCTCAAAACCATGTCAAAAATATACTTTTTGGAAACTAGAAATTTCGACGATCGTTTTATCCTTCTTCGTCGAAGTCATTCGAGGCCCGCAAGATCATGTTTTTGTCATATCAAAGTTCAAGTTCATTGGGCCCATTTGCAAGGTTTTTAAGTCAACCCTCTTCTTCTTTTTCACTCTTCTCATTCTCAAGACCCTAACCCTAGAGCAGCCAAGAGGAGAGAACCTTTTCTCTTCACTTCATTTCTTCTTGAATGATCTAGCTAGAGATCTCCAAATAAAATTCCAAGACCATCATCTTCTTCCTCTCCTTGCAAGCTCTCTATTGGTACAAATTTCTTGGATTTCCTTGTGGAACAAGCTCTACATTTGCCTCATCTCTCTTGGTTGACCACTTCTAGGTAAGAGCTTCAACTCATATTCCTCATTGAGTCATTTTGGTTCCTTAAGATCATGTCTTACATGTTTTCAAACCATTTTGTTAAAATGGGTTCTTTGTTTCCATTTTGAGTGAGTTGTGTGGTTTCTTGGTTTTTCCTTGTAGTGTGGGATTAGCTTGAGTGAAGTGCTTGGAGTTTGTGGCACCTTTGACTAAGGCAAGTAACCAATCTAGGATGGATAATGGCATATGTGCATTTGTTTTGGTCTCTTGTCATTCTTCTCATTTCATTGAAACTTATGTCTTGAATGGAAATTTGGGGATTTTGTTTTAGATTGGAAAAATGAAAATGTGATGTGTCAATTTGTGTCATGAAATGTGTGTTTCATCGCTTGGAGAGCATGTAGGCTCAAGGGAATGCAGGTGGAATGAGAACAAGAAGAAAGGTAGAAGAAATATGTGAAAAACCTGCACTGAACCGCGCATCCCGTGCATTGGCGGTCAGCTTGCGGCTAGCCGCCAGTTTCCACTTCGGCCAACCGCAAGCTAACCGAACTCGGCGGTTGCTTTTCCAATAGCTGGCTTTTGCATCAGGGTTCGGCGATCAGCTCACGGTTAACCGCCAGCTTCCCTTGCGGCTAACCATAAGCCAACCGCGGGCATTTCGGTTCCTTTTCCAGAGAGCTGTTATCAGACCTGGGTTTCCAGCGGTCACCCTGTCGGTCAGCTTGCGGCTAGCCGCCAGTTCCCATTTCGGCTAGCCGACAGCTGACCGCGAGCTGACCGAAATTGACACCTTTGCTTGTTTTGAAGAGTTTTTGCAAGAATGAAAACTAGAACATGTTAGGTGACCTTTAGCCTGATACTGTGCACTTGAAACCTGAGATGTCTTTGAACTTTCGGGGTACCAATTCTCTTCTAAATCTCGAACATTTGGGTCTCAAATACACAAGGATCAATCAGAGGTCCTTACATGCGCTTGATAGGCTTTGTGTTCGCAATTTAGTTTTGATACAATGAAGATCATCGTGTACTCGTTTTGAAGTTAAGTACAAGCTCGTTTTGAAGATTTGTTTCAAGGAAAAAGGGGACCACTTCATAAGCGTGTTATGCATATTAATTATGCCTTTTGCTAGTCGTGCTCGTCGTGTTTTGTCAAGTGATTTCCCCCTTTTTATCTCGATGTGTTTTTATAGTTTTCGCGTGTTTTGTGCATTCATGAATTAAGTAAACACCACTAAGCTTAGACTGCCCTTTCAGTTTGATCCACTGTCTGGGGGTCTTTAAACATGTGGACTGTCTGCAGACTGGTCGTGTATTTATTACACATCGTGCGTGTCCGGTTCCACAGCCGGAATTCCCGTCTTTGTGGGAAATCGTGTCGTGCTTATATTATCCCGTCTTTGTGGGAAATCGTGTCGTGCTTATATTATGTATATCGTGCTTGTCATGCGTGCTTGCTCTTTTCATTATATAAATGTTAGAGAAAGGATGGGCTCTTTGTGGATGATGACTATTCATGATATATTATGTACTCATGCTAGTTTGGTTTAGTATCTCAGTCAGTATAATATTTCAAATCAAGGATTTGCATATATGTTTTCTTAAACGTCATTGGTTCATGCTTGCTCCTAAATTGACTACCTGCCAAACCGTTGTGTTTGACCCTTGTTTGTTGGTGCCCAGGTGCAGGAGACGTTACCTTTGAGGATGAGCGTCAGGAGGAGGCTTGTGAGCCAACCCCTGTGAGAGAATGGCAACCCGACGATGTCATTTAGACGTCGGGTGGGTCCTTGACACTCGTCATCTTTTTGTCATGGGGTTTCTTTTGGTTATATTTTGGAGAAGTGTATTGGCCTTTGTTGGCCTCTTATAGAATTGTAACTAAACTTAAATTACTTTCTTGTTCGTCTTGTAACTTGAATTATAAGGGGAATGCCTTGTCAGCTTCTTTCTTTGATACTATGCCTTGGGATTTTATGTCATGGCACTTAAATATTTTATTGGTGCTCATCTTGTTGAGTTTTGCTACACGCTTCCGCATATTTGATCGTGTGAGCCAAATTCCGCATGTTTCTTTGGGAATCCTCACTGCGGGAACCTGTGGGAAAATATATCTCCATTGTACGACGCAATCGACAACATCGCGAGCCCGGGGGTTCCATTCCGGGGTCGCGACAATATCTATACAACGAATCCCATTTACAAATGAATCTAAGAATTCAAGTATGAATCTTACCATTCGATACTCCTTTCATCAAATTTTACAATTCAAGAGAGTCGGCTGAGCAAGAATAGCTACATCTGATAAGTTAATATTAACAATCTTTTGCCTTTTTTCCTTTCTTTATTCTTTCTTTCTTTTAGTATTTTTACTTTTAAAAGGTTATTTAGTAGTTAACGAAACCTCTTAAAAATTTTGCGGCTTTTGAAAGGTTTTAGAGATGAATAAAGAACATGCATTTAATTAAAGCGTTCGATTGTACGAACAGTACTTGCCTATATCTTCCTTTTTTTTAGGGTTTTTTTTTTTTAATTAACACTTTCTTAACTTCAAGAGAAATCCTACTGTATAAAATTGATGGTTCGAATTTTATTTTTACTCTTATATTTTGATTTAAAGATAACAAAAGATAAGTATATATTGATACCTTAAAGTTATTCAACTACTTACACTTACACATATCATTTATTTTATATTAATGTCATGTTTTTTATATAATTGTATGATAAACTTATTTGTCATTGTATTTATATTGCTCTAAATGGGAAAAGGGATGGTTATGAATAACTACTTTTTTATTGTTTTATTAGAAAAATTAAAATTATGATTCACAATTCGATTCGATTCATCGGTAAGAACGATTTACAATACGATTCCAATTTTCAAAACTATGTTTCAATTAGACACATTAAGAATATAATCGTCACGATGCTCAACATGGGAAAGAATTTTCTGCTCAACCAGCAACTGTGCAGCTGGATCCCACCTCTAGGCAATTTCATCTGGTGTGCCCATCATGGGATACGGCAAGACCTATGATTTTCCTTACCAGATGATCTTAGCTAGTTCATTGGTGACTGATGAGTGATGACTGAGAAATTACATTATATGTTCATATCAAGCAGGAAAAAAAAACAGAGCGGAACAACTGATGTTGGGGGAGATTTGGGAACAATTTTAATAACAAAAGAGTATGGCCCACTAGGTTAAGCAATTGGTATGGTAAAACACAGCCCAGTTCTACCATTATTTATTTAAGGTAATAACCAAACATGTCTCACACCTTCATTAGAAGGCACAAGTATATACCTGAGCAAAAAGCTCCAATGGCCATTGTGTTGCAATAAATGAAGAATCTGCCACATTTCTTGCACTTGAATTATCAAAAACTGAAACTGGGCAAGCCATGTCCCAGCCACCACAATCGCATCCTCCACTAGATCGCCAACGTTTCAGTAGTGGCGAAGGCACACCTCCATCAGAATTTGGTAACCCATGCGTCCCACTGGCAGTTATCACTTTCACATTCGCAGCAACTGTGCTGCTGGGGATGGCATCAGCTACCTGATGAATTTCAGGCAATTTGGTTAGTCAGGACCGTAGTTAGAAGATAAAGAAATGAATGTTGGAAATGATTTCCCCCCACAAATGCACCATGCATGATGAGAAGATTTAAGAAAACTTTACAGAAGAAATGTGCTTCCTGGTGACCAGTAGTACTGACCTTGTTCCCTATCTTTCCTTCCAAGCTTTCCTTATTCTCAAATGGAACTTGTACCACAATGGCTGCGACTTCCAGATGCGGATGCAAATTAACAGACACCCATGGAGCTGAAAGGTCGGAATTTCCGTTATCTTTGGTAAGTTGGTCTTGGGTGGCAACACTCTTTCTTGCATGGGCAGTGTCATATAATACAAATTCCATCACTGTTGAGTTATCCAGTGACCCAGCATTTCTCACTTCCGAGCATAAATAACAGGAAGCCTGCATCTGTCCTACCATTGAGGACTCCCTGTTTCTAACTTTTGTTCCCCATCCACTGCTATTACACTTTCTTTTGCAGCTAATAGAATAGAAAGTATACACCCAATTGAAGGCATTATCCGTCCTCCATGTCTTGGCAACAAGAACATCCTCACGGTCATTCAAAGATAACTCAAAAAATGGCATGCCGAGTTTGCGTTCCAACCTAAGAAGGCCATGTAGGTGAACAGGAGAAGTTCTGACTGGACTAATTTCTGTTTTAGTCAACTGCTCACTGCATTGTGCTTTATGAGCTATCTTTGAGAAGTCTTGCAGTAAAGATTTGCGAAGTGTTTTGTTCTTCTTGATGCCCTCTGAGCCAATAGTTGTGGGACCACTGGGTTCTGCGACTGTAACTGATGGGTTTCGTAGAGATTTTGATTTCAGAGTCGGGTGCAATATCTTCCTGAGTGGGCTGATCTGAGCTTTTGAAATTTCTTTGGATGGATCGGACTCTAATTGGCATGATGGTTCGGGCATCACCACCCTGACTGATGCTGACTTGGAAAACTTAAGCAGAGTGTCTTTTTCTGCAAGGCAATTGCTATCATTTTCAGGAGCAGATGTTCTATCGCAATTGAGTTTTGGTTCCCCCGCTACGTCTTTGGAATCCAAACAGAACTCCAAAAAGCCCTCTGATGAGCTTTGGGCATTTGAATGGTCTTCAGGTCGACGAACGGGCCGATGAAGCAATTCTGAAGAACTTGGTGGAATGTAATTCATGCCTACAGATGTGGATATCTTGCATGATTTTGATGAAACCAGGATTGATCCATTCTTCCTGGTAACTGGACTGACTTCCTTTGGGTTAGGCCGAGACAGGGAATCAATGATTGTGAAGGTTAAAGAACTGTCACTATTTCGCAATGACTGTATCTTCCTTGTTCCCTTCAGAACTGCCAACTTTTTCATTTGTCGAACCGACTCCGAGCTTTGGTATATAGAGCCCCTCTTCAGCTCTTCATAACCTGCCACTTTAGATAGTGAGCATGGCATGCTCTTACGACTCAACAAATTATTGGTGCCTGATCTGGTAAAACCACCCTTTTGATTTTTCACAACATAGTTTCTCTGTGTGGGCTTTCCTTTATCATCGTTCTTTTGAACTTTTGATCCAAGCCGGTTTGAAGTAGAAACAACTTTAGGGATCTTTCTGTCTTTGCAACAGTTTCGACGTTCAGATACAGTATCCAGCCCCATGAATTTACCAAGCTGCAATATGTAAATAAAAACAAATGATTAAAATCCTTAAAAAGAAGCATATTCCCCCTTGTTTTGTCACCATTATATGGTTCAAAAGGTCTAATGCTTTTTCACCACTGCAAAAAAAAATTCACGGAAAATGTGTGCTAATGTAGTTTGTATTAAGTTATTTGTATCTCATTGCAATTACTATTTACAAATATGAATCTGTTAGAAGTCAATGATGGAATAGAAACAATCAATCGGTCAAATTAAACTGACAGCAGGCTTCACAGACTAAGGAACTATGTGAATCTTACATGAGGATATGCAAAGAGGCTTCAGACGACTGTCAGATGATTGAGACCATGGACCTGATGAACCCATGGATAAACCATCTCAAACAAAATATCCTCAGTTGAAGCATCATACCCTTCTATATTTAGAAAGATGATTTTGAAAGAATGCCGGCATCATGATTCATCTATCCAGTGTAATGCCCATCAGGTCAGTGCACTGAATTAGGGTTGAACAGAACCGGACCACAGACCAGACCGGACCACAAAACCGGACCGGACCGGACTGGATTTGTGGTCTTAACAGTACAAATCCGGTCCGGCCCGGACCCGATTTGAAAAACCGGTTATATCCGGTCCAGTCCAGACCTTTTAAGAACCGGTAAGGACCGGACTGGACCAGATTAATAATAAATATTTTTTTTTAATTTTTAATACAAAACTTTAAACTTAAAATATAAAAATCCTAAGTCAAAACTGTGCGTTTTGACGCCCTCCTTCGGTCCTTAACTTAGAAAACTTTACAATTCAATAATCATATTGGAAGTAATGTTAACGAAGAAAACTAGACATAGTTAGGAGTAATTTAGATGTGAACTGAAAATAAAAAAATAAAATAAAAGCTTAGGAAAAAAAAAAAAAAACAAATGAAACCGGTCTGGACCACTTAAGTGGTCCAGACCGGACTGTTTTAGATCGGACCGGACCGGTCCTCCAATTTAAGTACAACCGGAAATCCGGTCCGACCGGATTCCGGTCCAAAAACCGGACCGGATTTCCGGTTGTGCAGCCCTACACTGAATCACCAAACCATGGCTTATGGCCTCCTTTTGAACATACTCGGGACCAACAAAGACTACATATTCTTAGGACAAGGATCACATAACATAATACCTATGGGGTCCCTACATAAACAGACATTAACCAAAAGAAAGGCAAAATAACAATGTCTTTAGCAGAAATCCTTTTTTAAGATTTAAAAGATAAACAAATAAAGAAAGAAAGAATACCATTGTCACTGACAAGACAACGACAAAAATAAATTGATCCTCACCCTTGGATGGATCTGAAAAGGTAAACAAGCTAAGTTCTCCAAAAATCATTGGCATCTTTATTTATGGTATAATATATCATGATTAACGAAGCTGAGTGAAATGGAATGAACATATGGTAGATGTAAGCCTACAGCACATAAAATTCAATTGCCTAACATTCGACAAAACATCAAGGTCTGTACAATATGGAAAACTCTCATATGTTGATGAAATCCATAAGTACATATATATGATACACTATTTGGTACGAACAGATCTCAATCATATGACTGGATGTGAAGCATCTTGATTTGTAGAATATCGGTGTCTGAGGAATCCTAGCAGGCTAGCACCCATGACACGGGAATTTTAGAACATGAATACCTCTTAACGAGTACAGTGGATTCCTCCAAAAGGTCACAAATGAGGATTCTGTGAATCCTTTTTCAATTTACATGATTCGACTCAACATATGGATCCCATCTATTCTTGAGTTCATGAGTCCGCGGCAAACTTAGATGCATCCAAATCAGCCCTCATAATATAAGGATGCCTTCCCTCTCAAATTAATAGCAATTATGTAAAACTGAGGTGTATATCATATTCCTTGATTTGTGCTGTGCAAGCTTTACACCCTCCCAATGCAGGGCAGAAGGAAAAGATCTGTTCCACTAACATATCCAATCCATCTATAATTTAGGATAAAGCCCAAATGCAGTCTTTGGAAAAAAAACATTTTAATATATCATATTGCTCACATAGATGCATATTGACTAAGTTTATACATTGCACATTGTGTTCAGTTTTTGCCTTTTCTTTTCAAATAATAAAAACCTGAAAATTTCTGGGGAAAAAAGAAACATATAAAACATCAATTGATATATTTACATAAAGAAATTAGTATTTTGTTTACCATAAAACATAAGAATTGATGCAGCATTTTATTCAAAGATCAAAAGGAGGGAAAAAGGGGACAAGAAAGGGTACCTTATGATAGATTTTCTTATTATTGGGAACAAGTACTTTGTTTACAGGGGGTAACAAGGTAAGAGTTTATAACAATAAAGGCATGATCACAACAGATCAGTGGCACAAGAGAACTATATCCACCAAAACACCAACCACAAAAATGCCAAACACAACCACATCAAGGAACCCACGAAAGTTACCTCTTTGTCAATGATACTGTAAAGCTAAAGCATCAGCTACCTCATGGACTGCAATACTTCCGTTTATATCAACCGATTAATTGACCTGATAAAGAAGTGACATGATCCAGTAACTATCAGTATTTCCTACACTTTCATAAAAAATCCCTACAGCCACATAAATTATCACTTCCAGCACAAGACAAGAATATCATCAAGAAGCAATTTACTTGGAATAGCACAAAAGCAGTAAAGATTAATGCTAAAGAAAGACTAAATAATAGACAAAATTTCCTCTAATTATGGAAATTAAATGCTCAAAGTTAAGACTCTTCCAATCATACATTACAAGAAAAACCACACACACACACACACACACACAAAAAAAAAAAAAAAAAAAAAAAAAAGTGCATCAAACTGACAATCACAAAAATATTGAAAAATAAAATACAACAATCAAAGATGCCAGGAAAAATATGAATCAACAAATTAATTATTTTTAGACACCCACTAATACCAATGCCGACAAGAACCTAGATTATAGAAATAAGAAAACCCATGTAAATATAGTAAATAGAAAATAAAAAAATCCTAAAATGGTAATTAAAGGATCTGAAGAACGCCAGATGCTGCAAATATGGATCCATGTAACTGAAAATACAGAAAAAGCTGCTTATATCTCAATGCAGAAAACACCCAAATGCCAGAATGCATCAATACAAAGAAAGCAAGGACAAACAGAAGAAACCCAGATGGCATACTACAGAATCTCACCAAAATAAAAAATAAAAACAGATCTTGATTTCAGAAAATAAAACCCGCAAACAAAATCAAATATTTCCAGCTTCCAAACAAATTAGAAAAGGAAAAAAAAAAAAGTCTTTTCCATTTAAAAAAAAAAAAGAAGACGTTGTAATTTATCCATGCTTTTTGTCCAACCCAGAATGAAATCTTCCCAAAACCTCCTACTCCCCACATGATCTCCAACAAATGTGTTCAACAAATAATAAAATGCAAAATAAAACAGAAGCACTTTCCACAAGCCATTTCAAAGCTCCCACATCAAAACCCAACTTCAGTTCAAAGAAACTAACAAAACCCAGAAGCAAATCATTTCTGTGTAACCAAAAAAACCAGTCCAAATCCATCCAAGGATGAAAGCAAAAGAACAAACCAAAAGATACACAGTAGACCCAGAACTGAAGAGAGAAAGAGAGAGGAGTACCAGTTGGTGTGGTCATGAGTTTCAACAGAGATGGAGAGGGAGAGGGAAGGAGAGGGAGGCTCTTGGATTTTGTCTGTTAAAAGGAAAAAGAAGGCAGTCATGAATCTGATGGTTGTGGGTTTAAGGAGTGTATTGGGAATTGCTAATCAAAGATTCAAGGCTCTGCCCTTCTTTTCCTTTTTTTTGGCTACCAATACTATTACTGACATTTTTTGTATTTATTCAATTCATTAATGTTTCTTCATGTAATTAAGGAGTGTAACAGGGTCTGTTATTATAGTAAGTGGTGATAGATAAAAAAATACAGCCTCTAGTATTTTGTAGTCCTTAACCCTACTTTTTTGAGTGGGGCATTGGCTCTTGTCATGGGGCTGCAACTTGGGGGCCAGGACAAGCTTGAGCTCAGTGTTTGACAAATTGGGCTATTGCCTTTTGGGCTTAGCCGCGTTAACCCCACTTGGAGGAATTTAATGATATAAAATATAGGTGCTTTAGAACAAGGGGTTAGATAATCTAAATCTATTTGAAAGTTGAAACCCTGGATCTCAGGGAAATCTTTCCAGCTCCCTTCCCAGTTATTATCATGGCCCTAGGCAGGCCTCTCAGAAGTGATTTGCTTGGGATTGGACTAAATTTTTGGCAATTCAAGTTTCATCCAGGCCTTCACCTTTTGTTTTCATTAAGATATTTTGTAACTAAATGTATGGGAGTCATTACATAAGTAGATAAAAATAAGGTCGAACGGAAATTTTCAAGAATGAGTATCAAATAACTTTTTCTTTTAAGGAAATAAAATCAAATGAAGATGGAAAATAAATAAATCAGCAATTGTCCTTGTGATTCTTTTCCAATCTTCTTTTTGACTCCACGCAATGCTCATTTTTTGAAACTTTATTTTTTATTTTCATTTTTAACCACTTAAGGTATGAATTTTGTATATTGAATTCCTATGTGTTTTCATGCAAACAAACATGCCCTTAAGCTAATCGATATGTAATCCAGGCCATGCTCGGCTTTGCACAAGTTGCATCCCTAGACTGACTTATGTACTCCCAAACTCCAAACACGGATGATTATAAATGATTTGGCTGGCTCTTAATATAGATAGTTGGAGTGGCAATCCAAAACAGTTGGAAAGAAAATCGAGCCGTCATGGTTGGAGTCCATCACCTTATAAGTTTTGGTGCAGTGGCTTTTTTCTCATTGAACCCAACTTTGGATCACTGGACCTTATGGGCTCCACACTCGCTGGACCATATAATTTGATTTGAATTGGAATTTGATAGGTTGAAATTTAAGTTAAAAAGTGCCCATACAAATGTGTGCAATTATAGTTAGTCACAAGAAGAGTTGTGATCTCTGGGTGCTAACTGCTAACCACCACAATCATCATCTTCATATCCCACCTAAAATGGTGGGTGGGATTTTTCTTAATATTATTTCCACAAAAAAATCATAACTCACAAAAAAAAAAAAAAATTATGTCATTGTTCTAAGTAAATAAAATACTGATAAGGAAGTTTGTGACCATGTAGAGTTACAGATCCTGCTTGGTACAAGAACACGGGTTGTCAGGGGTCTGTCAAAAATGAGTGGCTTATTTTTCCCAAAGACTTCCTATCAAGAAGATAGAAATTTCAAAAAGGTAATGCTGAAGTCCAATGATCCAGCTGTTCAAAAAACCCTTTCAGATTTACCTTGCTATACACTGCATATTAGTGTCTTAATATTACTGCATTACTATCCTGATCTTATCACTTGTTAATGATATTTCAATTTCTCACATTTTTTTTTGTCATCCTTAATGGCAGTATTCTTAAATTATCAACAGTATGTAGACAGGTAGAATTATTGGATACTGATGCATCTAAAGTAATGATATGGCCATTCCTTACACATTCAGTAAACTTTATACTGTTGATCTTAATGGGGTCTTACAGTTCACATAAATGATGATTCAAATTCAAATCTTAACTTACAAGCATTTGACTCTTTTCATCCAGTAATTGGACTCTCTTTTCAACTGTCTATTTCTGAAAGCCATTTACCAAAAGGCAGTGAGGTACAACTAGAAGATTGAATGAATCTAATGTATCACCAATGGAAAATGGACACCACAGTTAAGGGCCTATTCAATCAAATACTCCACCCACTAGTGCGCTGTAACTGAACAGATCATATTTCGTTAGTGTTTTTTTTTTTTCTTTTTGTTAAAGACATTCTTCCTTAAGTATTAGGTTTACTGAAGGATAAAATTGGGCCCATCTTTATGGATCAAGATGCTCCTCTGTTCTGATTTTTAGGGTCCATATACTCGCCCATGTCCGATTGGGAGGCATCGGCCGGGTCAGGCCGGGTCAAGGCATATCAAACCCCATCGCATTAAAATATCAGTTGTAAAGTTAAGGCTCTGATCCAGCCCATAAGCCTCAAAGTCAGCACTAGGCGTAGTCCATTTCCAAAATATATACAGCACATTGCCTTAAATTATCAGGCCTTTAAGCATTCCCGCGTACAGCAGACTGGCCCAACCCGGCCCAATGAAGGTGGGTCCCATTCATGGGCACCCCTAAGTCTCAAATTCAAATTGCAACTTTCAGAGTTGCACCTTCCTTCATTGATATCATATAATTGCACTGTCTTTTGAACTGTTTATTTCAAAGCCACTTAAGAAGTTGAGAACATGGACTCCTGAAATCTGCAACAATGACATTATGTACCACCTAAATCCATGTTTCAAAAACACTATAAGTTTTGACTCGCCCTCCCCGAGTTAACACAACTCACTAGGCCTACAATTTTGACTAGTCGACTGAGTCTGGACGAGTGCAAGCGAGTTCTCAATCAGACTAGCCTGAGTTACTGAGCTCAGTTACCATTCGTGTCAAGTTAGCTTTCAGGGTTTCTAAACTATTCTCTTAATCAAGCGCTCCACCAATGTGGGCATGTTCACTAAGAAATATTCAAAGCCTGTGCTTGCTGTTTTATGGCAGAGTCTAGAACGGATATAGATTTGGATTCTGGGCGAATACAAATTTGAGAGTCCACCTATTGAATATCCGAATATCTAAATCCAACTCTGAATTAAATTCTAATTAATCGGGTAGAATGAGGAATCTTCTAAATGATCTTTATAGGTCTACATTGAAATCTAGCCGGGCATTATGAAGGAAAAATTGTTCACCTGCCCCTATGAGGGGTCCAAATCCAATACTAAACGCACAGTAGTATCCCAATTCAAAAGGGATCAAGTCCAACTGCTACCTTTTGCATATAAAAAGATACAAAGTTTGAAAGATATATTTTAAGATTAGAATGCAGAAAATTAGACCCAAATCCTTGCTAGAATAGGCATCTTAGAGGGCAAAGTCTATGGAAGTAGGTTACTTCCAAAGTATGTTAATTACCTTTAGGTAAATGGGGTATAGGTTTTGCAAAAAACAATTAGAGTAACTCTTAGAGCAATGGTAAGGCACCGCCCGTCATGAAAAATTTTAAGTCAAAGGGAGACATACTCTTAAATAGGGCGATATTCTACCATGAACCCTCCTAAATTTTAATAATAAAGAATTCATATCTCAGAGTCCACCTGGACGTATGCCAATCACAATGATTGGATTAGATTGGAGCGTTTTGTTGTTGATTAAAACTTGGTCAAACTGCTTGGTTTATGGTTTCATGACTATTTATTTAAGGGCTCCAAAATTTAACAGCTATATATGGTGTGTGTGGGTGTATAACTATTATCGAACTACAACCCTGAGGGGTTAGCTCAGTTGGCGTAGGATCACGGTTTGCACCCGGAGGTTATGAATTTGAAACTGCACTTCCATACTGGGGCCACAGGGGAATTTTACCCGGCTTTCTCTCCTGAGCCCATAGGGATTATTCTGACTCAAAGGGTTAGGAACCCTACGTTATAAATAATAATAATAATATAAAAAAAAAAAAACATGATTGAACTACAAGCCTTCAAATAGATGGTTAGAACGATCAAATAGAGCTAATCTACACAAAGACCTTCCAATCCAACTCTATTCATGTGATTTGCATACACTCAAATAAACCCTATAACAAAGCTTTCAATTTCAAGATTTGTGATCAACTCTCATTTTAACACTTTGCCTTTCAAATTCAGTTTAATTATCAAGGAAGTAAAGATATTATTAAGCTTAATTAAGAGTTAAAAAGAAACAACTAAAAAAAATGTTGCGCAATTTAAAAACTTGAAAATAGAGAAATTATGTTAACTTGTTGAACTGTACTAATATACTAAAACAAAAGGAATGGAATAATAAATGAATAAAAGATGATGAAGGATGCATGGCAAAAAGGACTGAAAGTGAAATGGCATACATTATTTAAAGGCCAACCACCCATTCTGTGAAAGGCATGTCCTATAAAGTGTGTCAAACATCACACAGAAGTATACTAAATCCAACCAAAGTTAGTGGTGGTGGGTTAAATCATATTCCCTTTACTGAGCCATGTCTTGTTATAGTAGGAAGGGTTTCTAATGGTTACATCTTTTGTGTGGCTCATGCCTTGAAGGTTCTTTTCATTGAAGGTAACCAAAAAGTATTGCCTACTTCATATGTAATTATAAATTACAAAAATAGTTTTATGATAGTGCTTTCATTTTATTCATTGGATTGTTTAATTAGAAAATATTGCATTAGTCTCTATAGATGATCTTCTGGCTCAATTTGAAAGTTCCCTCCACCAAATGTTGGATAGAGGGTTATTGTCTGATAAACAATCAGTCATAAAAACATGATGGAACCAAACATATTTTACTTCTGCTTAATGGTACTACTTTAGTCTTGCATTGACATTTATAACATCCAATATGGCTAGTAAAGACTACTAGGAATAGCTATGGACTGATGTTAGCTAATACAAGCACATGAGGGCTGATGCAGCCAATTTCAATTGAAAGCTTCACTGATTTTTGCTAGAATTCAGTAGTTTTTTTTTTTTTTTTTAAGAAGAGTTGGTGGAATGTTTTATAGTGTGTCATGTTTGAACATTAATGATATGATTTGTACATGCTCAAATTATTTGACCTTTTGAATTTTTTTAAGGTTAATCCCAAAGATTCTATGTGATTGATTTAACTTTTGATTGGGAAATAATATTTTGCTAACTTGGCTGTTTCTGTCGCAGAATGATAAAGTCCTTGGATCATGTGACAAGGGGTGGAAGTGGTGAAATTCATCCACCAGCCACATGAACCATTGTTCAACAATTTATCTTTGATTGGATAAAATTTAGCTTATAATTTATGTTCTTCCAAGCCCTTGTAGCAGATGAGTGGGGACGGAATGGGGAAAAGGAAAGTCTAGTTGGGAATGATTTATTGCTACCCGTATAAAATTATAAACCCCACCTGTTGTCATCTTGATAAGACCCCTGAGGTCCTAATTTCATAGTAACTGTGCCAATTGTACTATGGAGATGAATTGCAATGTCTCTCACAGCTAGGAGAAAAAAAACACACACACACACAAAAACACACACAAACACAAATATTAATGTAACTTTTACATAAACTATTCAAGTCGAAAAGGCATTAATCTGTAAAAATATTACTCCAATATATTAAAGATCTTTTCTATAGTCTAATTTTTCACTTTCCTTTTTTTTTATTGCATGAGAGGAATTGCAAACTATTTTAACGCTAAACTAGCCTTATTTATTGACACAAGGGTCATTCCTAGGATGCTCCATTCTTGCGTTGTGCACCACATGTGGTACTTCCTCCAAGTGGGGGATGTATGCCACTAGGCTATCCTGTGTTTCTCTTTCTTTCCTTACTTGATTTTTTTTTTTTTTTACTTTGAAGTTTAGTTGGATTTATCTTTTGATTTATTTCTTCTAGAAAATGTTTCTAGGAAATGGAGGTCATTCTTATTCAACATTAATATGGGATGGTGACATTAGCACCTAATTATTGGAACACATTAAAGTATTTTAACTTTTTTGCCCCACCTCTTCTTTATTTAAGACACTAACCTACTTTAATTGACACTTACATTTAAAAGAAAATATGTAGGGTCCAATTGTTTGAATGAATGGAATTAAATGAATAGGAATTCATGATCCAAGGGATTTCGTCATTGTTAAATAAGTGAGAGGCTGAAGAATATAAGGTAGAGATGTAGCTAGGAGCCTAACTTTAATTTCTCCGATTTCAGTTACTAGGGTAATCATTGGGTATACATTTTTCATCTCCCCTTGATTAATTCTCATTAAAAAAATTATTTAATGGCCATTTTTTTAATATTTACCTTTGTTTCTTCAATTTTAATCACTTATAAACATGTTAGTATTAGAAATTTAGAATTACAAGTCTTAGAATTCTTAGGAATTCAATAAGATGAAACAAACGGGCCCTTGTGGTATCTTCAAATGTTTTTGTTATCTTGACACATAAATCCTAATTTACCAATAGATTGAGTTGTCTGGCTTCAATTTTTTAAGAACAAAATAGACACTTAGACCTTTCCTGCATGCCCTCTGGAGTATATCTTTTACTTTTCTAGTACATAGGCATAGCTGAATAATTTTTGCACAAAGTCAAGTTCTGAATCCACTTGGTAGAGAAAATAGGGATGGAAGTGGGTCCATTTTTCTCTGATTGTGTCCTAGACCATGCCAAGATTTTGATATTCAATTGTAGTGGTTTGAATAATTAGAGCAATGATATGGTGTTAAGTGAAAACACCCACGTTAAAACCATCTTGTCTGTAATCCCTTTTTTTTTACAACATGATTAAAGAGGACAAGTGGGCCCCGTCTGCTCTGAGTTTTAGGGTATGTATAAGATTCATGTTGGCAAAAGTAAAGTAGATGAAAATCCAAATGTTTAAAACCCTAGATGTTCCTAAGTCCCAACCATTTTACTGGTCATCATCAGGCCCAATCTATATAAAAAAGTTAATTTAGCTCAATAATTAATCTAATTTTCAGACATTGATCAATTCAAACTAGTAGAAAAATTAAAAGGCAACAGTCAAAATCAAATTAAAATATGTTCATTTGTGTTCCATGATAGTTAAATTAATGATAGCGGTCAAAATTGAATTAAAAACCTTATGTTATGATATATAATGGCAACTTCATTGTTGAGAATCAAAATTGAAAAGTAGCAGTTAAAATCGAATGAGAACCCTTTCACTGTAATATAAAATAATTAATATTATATCATTTTAATCAGAGTGAAATTTAATAATTTGAGCGTTATTTTATATTTTGAATTGAAATCCCCGTAAGAGAGGTTTCCAAATTTCAAACTTTGGGGGATCTTTTATAAAGAAAATCACAAATAAAATTGGACCATTCTAATCTCCGTGATGGGATTCTTGCGTTGGCTACCAACTTTTACAACCATGTTCCGGAAGAGAAGTGGATGGTTGAGCCGTCCATTTTGCAGCCTTTCTCACAAAAGTTAAATCATCCAATCTAGGTGGTACATCTGTTCTCTTGATTCAAAATGTGTGGTCCATCATAGAAAGTGATCACTATATGGGTCCACCAATTATTTATTTTGTAAGAGGGTATTTAGGGAGGTCAATGGAACCCGATTATCCGGTTTGACCTGGTCCCAAAAAAAGTCATATCGGTCAATCACTGAATTAAAGAAATATGCAATTAAAGCTCTTAGGGATGTACATGGATCAGATTGGTGCGGATTGGGCCAAATCCGTCACCAATCCGTTACCTACAGATTGACGGATTTGGAATCCGTCACCAATCCGTGACTGTTAAAATCCGATCCAATCCGTGGATGACCGATTTGAATCGGATCGGATTAATCTGTTCAATCTAACATTAAAAGAAAAATATCAAATATGTTGTAAAAATTTACATTTTGACCCATAATTTTTTTTTCTTATTTTATATTTAGAAATCTTAATTTATATTTAGACCCCTTATATTTTTTTTATTCATATTTAATGTCAACGGATCAGATCAGATTGAATCCGCGGATTGATGGTGAAATCCGTTGTTAACGGATTACAAAATTCTCAATCCGTCACCAATCCGTTTACCTTCTGATCGGATCTGATCGGATTTACGGATTGACGGGTTTTTTATGCACCCCTAGCTCTAATTATTAGTTATTTTTAATAAATTTGATTTTTTTTCATACAAAGAGGCCCACATTTTTGGCCATCTGGCTTTCCATGAAATGTGCAGTTTCATTCCCCATAGCATGAATTTCTAGTTTGAATGTCAATTTAACCATGTTTTCCACAAGTTTTCAATTCAACAGCGCCTAAATTGACTTTGAATTTGAGGTGTGTATGGATGCATGTACAGGGACAGAACTGAATTGGCTGTTAGATGTTGGATTCCATAAAGTGGTGCCCATTATATATTACAAATTTTGGTTGAACTCCATTTTAAGAGAGAGAACAATGCCAGCACCAAACATTCACTGTTGGAGTGACTAAAGTAAAAATGATTGAGTATTTCGCTTGAAGAGTAAAAATGATTGAGAAGATTGTAGGAAGAGCCGGGGTATTTTCCTAGAACCATACTATCCTCTATTAGGATTTATGATGAAAGGTGTAAGTGCAGAAAATATTAACTCACAAGATCAGGAGGAGCTTTTGAGGACTTATCCAAATGACTGGAGAGAGCTATCCACTTCGGGGACCTGAAAGGGAAGAAGGAGCAATCAAAGGACCCTGGATGTGGGCAGCATAGGGCTCTCCGATGCCTAAGTTAGTGAAGGAACAAAGGTCGGAGAAGAAGAGAGGCAAAGTAACGACTAGGAAATTGCATGCATGTATGCGTACCTAGTTTTGGGTGATAGTTCACCTTATATGAGAAAAATCATAGATGCATGTTAGTGTGCCTAATGATTTGACTGCTAGGGTCTCATTAGCCCATAGAGTAATTAATGAAGATCCATCATAGCCCATATTACATTAAATGAGGGTCCAATCAGCACAAACTACATTAAATGCTAGTCACGTTAGGCCTAATCTCGCCTTGATCTATTGGCGGCTGAAGTCCCATCAAATTCTTTCTTGGGCCCTGTACCGATAAGGCTGCAACCACTGGATGTGGCTCTGTCAGGGATTTGATGAAGATAGACGGCTGGGATGGTGTATCTGTCCTTTCAGCGTGTGCTTGCATCTTGCCACGTGTCCTTATATGAGACGTGGCTGACAGTGCCTATTTCGGATAGCAGCTCGTCACATTGGCTGTAGCCGAGGTGCACCACTCCACTTGTTTGACGAGGCATGTGGCCGAGATCGTGGCGAGCTGTGCTGGTCTCGGCAACTCACCAGCGTTCGTGCCGAGATGCACACAGCCGAAGTGGAGCACAAAGCTAGCGTCACTGCTGGCCTTAGCGAAACCTACGCACATTAAGGAGTGCCCGACACAAAAGGGGTCACTGTCTTTTGGATTTGGAAAACACCCCAGGAAGAGTCACTGATTGCAATTTAGGTGCCTCCGTGGATTTGTAAAATTCGATATGGGGAGGTGGAAATGGAGGAATCAATAGAAATAAGAATTTTTTATGGATTTAGAGGGTTTGAGAAATATCTTTCACTTTTCCTCTCTGAACCTAAATATGGATTTTTCTCAGAATGGAAAAAACCAGTGAGGATTCCTCTTTGAACACATTACCCAAACATGCTTAAAGTATCTCACGCTTCTCATTGATTCTTTGATCTTAATTGACCACATAATATATATGCTTTTGCTTTGAGTTGGGCCCATCGATCTGATTCCGGCCCAAGTACACACAAAATACTAATTAGGTTTAGATTTGGATCTATTATGGACCTAAACCATGCAAATCCTGCGTTTAGCCAAATTAGGGTTTCATAGTGATTTTAGGAGGGAACGGCCTAATGCAGGCTAGAATTCTAAAATTGTCCGAAAGACAAAGGATTCCTGATTGGGACGCCCACCTTACGAATTGGTGGTCCCACGTGGGTGCGAACTTCGAAGTTTTTGGATTCCATTGGACCATTGAGAAGTTTTTTAAGAGTTGAGACCGCGGGCTAATATTTTAATATGCTCCCGTGGGACATGTCAGGTTGTGCACATGCATGCATTCAAAATCATAGCCTGGTGGGTGGAATCCTGGCCATTGAATGGGTCTCCATCCTAAGATGGACGGTGGAAAAACAAAGAAAGTCCAAACTCAATTTCAATAGAATGTTTTAGATGATTTGGGTCTTAGCATCAATCTAATTAAAACAACTAATCAATTGTTTTAAAATAATGATGATGTTTTGGCTAGGGTTTTAAAGACAAGTCTCCGACAAGTAAAAATCAGCCACTGTGTTTTTTTTTTAATTTTTGTTTCAACAGTCAGCCAGCCACTGCTTCAAGTGTCGGCCAAAACGGTGTCATTTTGTCACATGAGGCAATATGGGTGAAGAACACTAATCTTAGGTGCATTTCACCTTTTATGAGACCTACTTGGCCCACATTTGATCAACTCTTATCAGCCCATTTCATAGGACCTTCACCTGCCGATGGATTGTGTTTCAAAATAGTATGTGATTAAGATACCATTCAACTTTAAGACTACAAAATCAAGGGCATGGCCTCGCCCCACTTCTAATGGTAGTAAGTTTTTTTTGGGCATGTCTGGGTTCAAGGTCGGTGAATTGGTTTGTTACATAGGTGAATGTTAGAAGAGAAATGTGATGATAGTTTGGATCTGGATTTGAAGTTTCTTGGTCTGTCTTCCATTTTTCTAGGACTGCACATGGACAGTTCGGTTCGATTTAGAGGGAAACCATCAACCAAATCAAATCCATCGATTTTCTATTTTCCCAAACTGAACCGAATCTTACTGTTTTTTTTTTTTTTTTCACAAAAAAATTTGCAGTTCAAACTTGGTCCATCAAATGGAATGATGAGAAGCTGTAATAAATACTAAAATATATTTCATAATTCGTTTCAACCAAGGAAGCATACATCAAACAATGGATGAACTCTTTCCATCCATCATTCGGTTGTGTGATTGAATGCTCCATGCCAAGTTCGGACAACTTTTCAGGTCAATGAACTGAAGCAGTTCGAATCTTCTAGTAAAATACACCAAAAAATGGTCAGGCACGTACCTATTTCTCTTGGGACTAGACTACATTACTTCATCCAGACCAATGAATTCAATACAAAAGAAAGTTTTTTTTTTTTTTTTTTGCCAACAACATGGGTTTGAGTGGAATGTAGCCCAAATTTTGAACTAATTGAGATGGGCTTCTTCATAGTTTACTTTCTCTTAGGTCAGACCAAACCCCTCGGCATCGCTAAAAACCCAATAATGCACACTTATTGTAAAACTTTCATCAAACATGTAATATGCAAGTAGAATATTACTCAAGTTAATATATACAGTCGGTTTAGTTTAGGCAGTTAACCGTGGATTCAAACCGATAACCGACCAATGTAAGGCAGTTTCAATGATTTTCAAACCGTCGAACCAATATACATAAAACCGATTCGAACCGTTCGGTTCGGTTCGATTTGGTTTTGCGATGAAACTGGATTTTTTGTGCAGCCCTATTTTTTTCAATTTGAGGTCATTTCCAGTAGCAAAGATAGGATTATTTTATTCCATAGGTAATGTCTGAACAGCTATCGTCTGATAATGATCTCTGTCAACCATGGTCTTATCTCTTAATCTTTTGTTATATCCTCACTGTTATTTTTTCTAATAAAAACCAAGCATCCTCACTTGTCTATGCATCATCTTCATCAAATTGCATGATGAAAGCTTTTGAAAGAATCATGACAAATATAATATAGTGTGTCATCAAAAAGAGCGAGTTACAATAATGATAAATTCTACTAAACATATGTAGTTATTAACAAAGATTACAATTGTATAAGATATCAAGTGGTGTTTGTATTTTTATTTTTATTTTCATTGACAATTGCAGGGTTTTTTCATGAAAGAACCACACAACTCCAAGAGGGTCTTAGAAATATCAGGTTTGTCTATAAATAGGAGAAGGAAGAGATATTATGAGAGAAATGTAGTCAAATCTGAATTTGAAGTTTCTTCTTTTGTTTCCTTTTTTTATAAATTGAGACCATTTTCCTTAATAAAGCTAATTGTACCCCACATAGTGTCTGCTGAAATTCTTAAATGGAGAACTAAATACCTGATGTCATACTTTAGCCATTCCTCAAAATTGAGGTCTCTAGTTTGAAACTTGTTGTCATTGGGTCAATTCTACAATATTTATTTCTGCAAAAAAAAAAAAAAAAATGCTTATTCACATTCACGTCGAGGTGTTTGACAACACAAGTTTGCTTAGTTGGTTAGAAACCCCAAATGTCACCTAGCTGATGCCACTCTTCCCACTTTCATGGGCTCTCCCCTTCTCACATGTGTGGAATATCTTGGGTCCCAGCCTAAGTGCCCAGAGCGCAGAGTAGGAGAGGGTGTGGGAGCAGGAGCGCCAAAACGCTAAATTTTAAAATAATTATATGTCCGAGGAAGTCTATACAATATAATGCTTGTGGATTTATAAACAATTAACTAATATGAACAAATATATCTTATCTATATATTCAAGTATGAAAAATGGATAAAAAAATTTAACTTTATAATTTAATCACATAAAACAGAAAATAATTAATAATTAAAAATAAGTTTTTTCATTCAAAAGATAAATATCAAACTTACAGAAAAATAAAATGCACCGCGCTCTGATGATAGTTGAACTGTGCTCCAAGAATGGTCAAATCGCACTCCAAAGACAACTCCACTCCAAAAATGCCGATCCATATTTAAAAAATAAAATAAATAAAAGGCTAAAAAGAAGGTTTTGGGTACGAAGGTCCCCAAACCAAAACCACCCCCAAAAAAAACAAAAATAAAAAACCTCACACCACCAAAAAAAAAAAAAAAAAAAAGAGTCCAGGTCTTTAATTCGAACCCTGGGATTCAAAGAGGTCGAGTAGCCTAAACCCAATTTGATCCTAGTTTGATTGCTGGTGCTTATATTATTAAAATATGGAAGCAGGTCCTAGTACAGTGTAGATGATCCACAACCGACACATTTTCATTCCTCTGGCCCTGCCTGCACAGTAGCCCCCCATTGAAAAGGACTGTTGGACTGTGGCAGTACACTGATATGATTGATCTTGCAAGTGTTTTCTTTTCTTGGCTATGAAATTGAAATCCAATGGGAAACCGATGGCTGAACATGTAAGTCACAGTCTCCCGACATGACACTGCACGGCCTAGAAGAAAAAAATACGTATGTAATTGTCTTCTAGTGTCAACAACCAGGAGAGAAAATAATGGGGTGCTGACATCATCACAGGAAATTATAGTACATGTGAGCAAAATCGATAATGGCTCGGGGCGTTTTGGATGTAGAAGTGAAGTGAAGTGGGGTGGGGTAAAGTCTTTATTATTTATTATTCATATAAGAAAAGATAATAAGTTATTAAATGTATATAATTTTAAAAAATTTTCCATCTTTTTCAAAAAAAGTCAAAAAAATATCCTTTCTTCACTAAAAGACAAAAAAACTCCACTTTTCTATACAAAAAGTAAAAAGATTCCATACCAAACAACTAAAAATAAAACACCATCATAACATCATCCATCCAAACAGGCCCTAGAGGTGGAGATGAGTCAGGTCAGGTCGGATTGAGTCATGGTGACCACTGAGGGGTGGAGCCCTGGAGGCCCAAGCTGAACCCAGAGCAGTTTGTGAATCAGGTGGGAAATGCCAACATGAATCAGACCCAGAAGCCAGAATGATGAATCCAAACCCCGAATATTAACAGGTTGAATTGGCAGGCCAAGCACAATGGGCCTGGCTGGATTAGCTTTCAGTCAGTGTTAAGTGTGTCAAATAGCATGGGTCAACCCAACCCCGACCCGACATATTTTGTTATTGAAGTCGGAAAGGTTAATCCAACCCCAATCTAGACATAAACAAGGTCAAGCCCGAAGCATTAATTACTGCTCTAGCTTGATTGGGTGGATCGGATTTTGCAGTTTTTTCTTCTGCAACACCTCGACGTGATATGAGCTTGAAAGAGGTTCAAGAATCTGTTTTCTTTTTTTACGGGCGGTTTCACAGCTGGTTCGCTTCAGGAGGACGAGGTCCACAAGGAGGAGAAACTATGCATTTTTGGTATCTCCGTGCTCCCTGGTTGGAACCTCTAAGAGGTCCCAATGGTTTGGACTTGAGTAGGCTGAAAAAAGACATACAAACTTGGTAAGAGCAGTCGGGTCAGAAAATGTTATCCACATTTGTGCTGAATCTGTCAGGATGGGCTGAACCATCAGGTCAAAGGTTTAATGATCTTCCAACACGAAGATTTACCCCAGGGCCTGGTGCCAGCTTCCAGCCCATTTGCAATCCTGTTTTTAGCCCTCTGGGCTAGGTTAAGGCCTGCCCAGTCAATGTGTTAGTTTTGTTGGTGCCTTCAATAGCAGTAGACACTAAAACAACTTTGATTCCTAAATATTAAAACCAAAGAAGCCTAGCTCAGCCCAGATCTGCAACCAATAACTGTAACCTGTGGACATCTGCATGGGCTCTTCAGATTTGATATAAGAGAGTCCCAGTACAGTTTAATGTTGAGCCACTCCTGGGAATGAAGCTCTAGCATTCATGAGCAAAAGCAACCCACGTCTAGGAAGTAGGAACTCAACTGAGTCGAGCGCTATAGTCAGACGTATGCTTTCCCTACTGTTTACAGATGAAGATTTACAAGATCCTGCTTTGCATCAACTGTACAGGGTGCTGCCCCATGTTCTTCATATGTCATAATGATAAATGAAGGTAACTTAGTTTAGTGACCCAGTACAATCTGGGCTCCAGCACAAATGGCAAGTCCCCCAGATTCTCAAAGATTGAAAGATCTTAGCCTTCCAATCTGGCCGCCTTCAAGACTATTGCTGTATTGTATTCACAACCATATACCGTAGTCTGCTAACTGAAGAATTTGCTTCTTCCAATCTAGAAGACTTTTAGGACATCAATCACATGCACCATCAGATCAACATGCTGGATCACCAAAGAATAAGTAATGCCATATTAACAGAACAAGAGAGGTAGCAAAATATACATTTGGTACTTCCATACCAGACCTTGTTAGTTCCTCTTTGCAATAAAATGTTTTGTTGAGTCACGTTAGTCAAAATATCAATTTAGATTATTCCAATAATTATAATGAGTCATGTTCACATAGAATGTTACTTTTAACGGGAGTCAAGAAAAAGAAAAATAAGCAAGCTTCACAACGCTGGATTTTGGATGTTGATCTTACAACTTAATACTGAATATTAATTTTAGCAAAGTAGACCAGCCATACAGCATCTGATTTTGAATGCTAATTTTACAATTTGATATTGTGCGTCAATTTTAGTAAATTAAACCAGCGCCACAATGCCTGGGTGTTGGATGCTTGATCTTACAACTTAATATTGGACATCAATTTCCAAAAAGCATCTTCATATCATAATTACAACCAGTGTCATGGATCTGGGCTTCCCTAGAAGGCATAATTTGGATGATTACTTCTCCAACAAGGATGACCGAATGAGCATAAGTTTACCACCATTCAGGAATTGGGCCGCCCATTCGCTGAGCACCCATTGATAGAATGGTTTTTCCTCTTGGCAAGAAGCTTCCCTTGAATCAAACCCTCAATGGCCATTGCTTCCCTTATGTTCTCATGAATAAGATTGCACAGCTCATCAAGTGCAAGCATCGGAAATGGCTCCTCAATGAGAACACCCACCTGCACAAATCCTAGAGCACGTTAGCATGTATGAGCATATATATGAGAGAGAGAGAGAGAGAGAGATGAATCTGGTGGCATTTATACGTTCTGTCAACAGAACTATGCATTATGCTTAAATTACAGAGGCAAGATTTTACTATTTTGCGCTTGTATCCACAAATTATGCACATAGTCCATTGAATGCCAACTTAAGGAGAACTAAATAACACAACAAGAGAATTCTAATCACTTAACTGGACGGCTTTTTTTTATGATTAAATAAAAAAAGAATTAACCTGAATGACCTGATAAAATTTTCGGTTGAATGGTTAAGACTGTTAGCCAATACATGTGCATGCACACGCTAAGCCCGCCCAAACAAGCCTGTCTCTGAATACTCATACATGTTGAAGAATTTTTTCACAAAGCCTGCACGTGTCTCACCATCTCAATTTGCATAGTTACAGGGAAGGGATCTAATAAAAGGAAACTCTCCTAAAACACAAGAAGCAAAAGAAAGGACAGCCCATTGTTCCTATTCAAATCCTCCAAAACCAACATGGCTCAGATCCATCACATATGGCCACATGTCAAATACCAGAGTCAGTGAGAACTCATGTGCAAAAAGTAAAATTAAAAAATGAACTAAGAACATTGCAGTTTCTCTTCATTATCACTCTAAAAGCATGGTCCATGTTAAAAGATACAGATTTTCAGTTTTATAATTTCCAAAGCGAGGCATGTTTGCAATGTAGATGGATTCATCAAAAGAAGAGAAAATATTCCATGTAATCTATCAAAAAAATCCATGTACCAAAGTACATGGGGCTCTTTGTAATATTTTTGCGACTCAGGAAAAGAGGTATATAAATCGCTGAAAAGGACAGGTTTGTAAGTTCTGAATGAGCATTGACATAACTTAATTCTTGAAATGAAGAAAACGTCACAGTTGTTTTTTGACGACTCAAAGGTCCATGTACCAGATTACATGGGTCCCTTTGTAATATGTGTCAATCAGGAAAAGGAAAAATAGCATTGCTAAAAAGGATAATAGGGTTATAAGTTCTGAATGAGCATCACCGTCAGCTCATTTTTCAAAAGAAGAAAACATTGCGGTTGTTTTGTGAAAATTGAAGTGCTTTTAGCACCAACTGAGGACAATGAACACCTTCGAGTTTTGATCCAGGCTCTTGTAAAGAGACATATGAGCAAATACACACTAAAAAGTTTGTCATAATATTGATAAAGGAAACCAACTGAACACATGGCATTTATTGCCGGGACATTTGCAACGGGAGCGATGGTCTCTGTCAATTCATGAAAAAAAATATCTCATTTTTAATCCAGTGTCCAATTTTTAGAATAAAAGATACAACAAAAAAATCAAATCAATACAAATCAGCAAGTGCAATTACTAAAGTATGTTGGAATTGCGAGAAAAGGAAAAGAAGTTAACATCAAAAGAAGGATAAAAATGTAAGGAGAAACTAACAAACATAAAAGTGTATATTGCCTATCAAAATTGATTCAACATTTAAGTACAACGTGCACTCACTTCTTCGATGCAGAACAAAGAAGCTGCACTGACAAATGTCGCAGGGACAACAATCCAGTTGCAGTCATCCCAGAGTATAATGGGAAGTGTAAGATGCCATAGGACTAGAAATCTTGAGGTCAAGCGAGTGTATGAAAGAGGGATTGGAATACCCATGAGCTGTTCGCAGACACCAATACCATCATGGAAACAAGAGATCTTTGACTCCTGCACAGTTAATAAGCAAGTGCTCACAAAATTGTTGGCTTGATGAAAAGGTAAGTTGTCCTTGCAGCAGAGCACTCATGAAGTTTCCTAGAATTTCATAACCTTGAAAATTTTGAAAGTTAGTTTTATCTCTGCAACTAAGCCTTTCAATCTTTTACTACAAAACAGGTTGGGAGATGATTACCTACGTAAGGTCAAAAGAAGATATTTTTGAAAGAGGAGGCCTGCATTTTGTTCTCAGGGATCAAAAACACAACAACATCAATCAGATAAAATGTGTTGCTACTTGCTAGCGTTAGCAGATCAGATGGAGAGCCTGACTGGACTTGACTGGGTGACATATGGCATATTTATGACGCCCACTTATCCCACAAATTAAAATGGAGGGCTTTCAGCAAGCCATCTGCCAAAAAGTCATCTTCATCAAACATTGATAGCTGGCAGATCAAAAACAATGGCGACTTCATATTTTGTTGGGTCAGCGGCCAGCCTACATACGACCACCCAATATTCCACCTGGCCTGACTGGATCAAGTGCAGCTAATAGTATTCCTTTCTATCATTTAGAAGAAAGGAGGAAGGGTAATTACCAGGACATTTCGCTTTGATTCATCCATATGTAGAAGTCGAAGGCTTTGAGAAATGAATTCAATGATGCAACGGGGGCGATGTTTCGAGCTCAAAACAACTTCCAGATCATCTTCTTCAAGCAATGTTCTCAGATCACCGCTGAAATCCGAACCATAAATGACATGGCACTGCAATGACCATCATATTTAGTCTGTATTCACAACTGATTTAACCATATTATCAATACAGTGATAGAATTTCATATAATATTGAAGATGTGTCTAGGAAAAGAAAGCTTTCTTTTTCTATACTTGGGGTTTCATGGGCCTGCCCTAATAAATTCTCAAAGGTTAGTATACTCCTCACCCAATGAACGATGGGTATTTATAACTGCATATACCATAGTTATACAGCCATAATAGGTTGATACTTAGGCAACATATCCTTATTGTTTCATATCCAATACTTCAATTTTATTTGTAAAATCAGTGTCCCTGCCATATCCTTGCCACTTTTGGGCATCATAATTGTACACAGATTACAGTACAAACTAAAACTGGATTGAAAATAAAATGTACTTCAAAGTATTTAGCATGTATCTGTTCCTATCTATTCAAATGTTGGCTCTTTTAATGTCCAAAATGCTTTAAGAATATCCAATCAGTAACCCCAACAAACTAATCTTTGGTGTTAGTTGCTATTTGAATGGACCTTCATCATGAACCAATGACCCACTATTCAATTTGAGTGGATTGTAAGAAATTTACTCAAAATGCCTGATTCCATTGAATGCCCACAAATGCTACCAACTATGATACAAATCAAACACAAAACAGAATCAATCTAAACGACCTTGAGGGCAACCGGAAAAGCCATGATATACTGCAAGAGCGCCTTCTTCAACCCAGCGTTATCCTCACTCTCCACCCCAGCCATCACCCCTCTCGCAAACTCATTCGTCCCAGCAATCACCGCAGTCCACGCCTTCCTCCCTTCCTCATACCTCGAGTAGGACGCCTCCGTCCTGAACACCAGCAGCAGCGCCAGCGCAGGCGCCGTAAGTTGGTAAGGCAGCGACGATGAATGCAGGACGGGGAACACCTCAGGCAGCCAGTGCAATGCCACCACCGTATTATAGCTGGCAATGGCCGCTGCCACAGAGGTGAAGACGATGACGGGCGGGATGAGGGAGAGGATTACACGGGAGGAGAGGCTAGAGAGGAGGTGGCGGATGTGGCGGCTGGAGCTACGGTGCTCGAGCCACTTCTCGTGGTTGTAGAGGGAGCGGCGCTGGCGCATGCCCCGCTCCTTGATGGCATCCGCCCAGTCAGGGATGGCGTGGAGGAGGGAGTTTAGGGTTAGGGATTGAGATTGAGATTGAGATTGGGATTGAGATTGAGATTGAGATTGGGATTGGGGTTGGTATTGGGATTGAGATTGGGATTGGGGTTGAATGGAAGAAGGAGAATTTGGGGAAGAATGAGAGGAGCATAGGATTTGGAGGGAAAGGGGTTGCTTGTTGGTGGAAGAGAAGGGTAGTTTGGGGAGGGTTTTGGGGGCAAATTGGGACGAGGAAGGAGAGGAGGGTAGTTGAGGGAGAAGGGTTTTTGAAGGGTTTTGCATTTGTGGAGATTATTAGGGTTAGGGTTTGGAGAGTGGAGAGATGAGAAAGATGAGAGTGAGAGTGAGAGTGCAGGGAACATGTTTGTGTGGGGGTTTGAAGAGTTAGAAAGAATGGGGAGGGGTTGGTTAGGAGCGGTTGGTTTGTGACTGAGGATTTTACACATGTTTGGAAGTGGGTGGATAAAATTGAGATGGAAGGGGGTTGGTGGCAGTTGCAGGAATTTTGTGATAAACAGTCTGGTGTTAGTATCACACACAGTAAACAACTTTCCAGTCCTTATTGTGTGGGGCCTTGACTTCGAGAAATAAAGAAATGAAACAAAGCAGGCCCACTTATTGAAAATCCAAGTCATTTAAAATAAAATTTCTCTAAATTTTATCCTAATAAAAATTGGTTCCACCGTACAATTGATTGTTTGATAAAGACTTGGTTTAACACTCTATTTATCCATTATCATTCATTAGTATGCTTTTTGTCAAATGACCAATCTTACGGTGGAGTCAAATCTTATAATTGGACCAACTTTTATTGGATAAGATTTGAGCATACATCAAACACTTGGAGGGTATTTATTTCAAGCATATCGGATTTCTAATAAGTGGGTCCCTATCTATAATTTAACCTGACTTGCAACAAGACTTGAATGTTTTTTCACTAATTCAGAGTTTGGGTTGATGGCGTTATTTTTGAGTTAGGTCAGGATTGAGATTTCTGACCTGATTACTGAAAGGGAAGTGTTTAGGTTGACTCGTTAGTCCGACTCAAACTCATCCAACCCAAGTACTTGCATTATAACTCCTCAATTCAGCTCATTAATTAAGGCTCGAGTTGACCCTTTCAAGTTGGATTTAGATTAGATCCGATGGATACTACAGTTGGCCCAAGACCACGGGCTGGGTGTTCAAAACTACACCACCACACAAAAGTCACAAGGGAATTTTATCCAACTTTTTCTCCTGGGCCTATAAAAATTATTATGGCTCGAAGGGCTGAAAACCCTGCGTTATCAAAAAAAAAAAAAAAAACCTTGGATTTAGATTGAAATATTCCCTGATTCATGGGTCGTGTATGTTACCCTCATTGACTTGCCCGCTGCCACCTTGGGTTCAGATACTCCCAGGCACCCATCTATATTTGTACGGTAAAAAAGGATCTAGTCCCATTACTTTAGGGTTTCCTCTTTTTACTGAATGTGGTACCGTATTAGTAATTAATAAAAGTAACAAAATAAGTATCACTAAGCATTTGACTTTACACATTAAACTCTGATTCCTGGACAAAACATTTTGTCCATTCATTTCATTTCATGGGGACCATTTGAATGATGTGCATGGTCTGATCATCATCTTATTCCATATAAGCCCCACTAATCCTACTTTAAAACAATTAGTGTTGCAAAAAATGGTTCTTCAATGCTTAAATCAGTTTTGCCAGCCACATCTTAGTCAGATGAAAATGAGAACTACATCACATATAATATCATATTAGATTCTTGTATTTTTACTCACCTGTAAGAGCCCGAAAGAGCCTATAGAATCTAATTTTCTAGCCCAATTATTAAATAGGTTGGGCCTAACCTATGTATGGATGAAGGTTTGGTCTGGCCTTATGTCTTTAAATGGGCTAGGCCTACGCCTAAGTTTCAGGGAACTAGGCTTGGGCCAGGACTAAACAATAGGCCTAATAACTAAATGGGCCAGACCCATGTAAGCTTGGCCCATCCTGACCCAGTCATTAGCACAGCTGTCAATGGGCTGGTTTCAGGCAGGACCCACCTGTGTCCATGCCCGACTCTGTTTCACAAATTACAATGGAGGGGCTGATTAAGGTCCCACAACACACCCAACCCAAGAGCACAAGCCCATTCAGGAAAATGATCAGCATGAGCCTGCCAAGCCCACTTTTTAACTCAATACCGAAAGGACTCAATCAAACCGTTAAAGAGGAGGTGCATCAAAAGATCAATTTTACATGTTGACCCATTCACAGTGATATTGTATTTGATCAATGCTACTAGTCCTCAACAAGAATAAATCATGCAACTGCAAGAATTGAGGAAGCTCACAGCTAAAAGGAGGTGGTGTGCCTGAACTCCCCCACAAAACTTATTTCACTGTTTAGCAGGTAAACATTTTACACAAGAAAAAAAAATGGATGAAATAAAGATGGCATACAAAACCGCTAGAAGGCGATAAAGCCCAAAAGCTTATGGGAAATTTGACCCGCCTGCTGCAGCACTTTCCCAAGAAGATCCCACGACCAGGAATGCAATCGGCTATAACCATGGAATTGGACCAATCCAAACCATGCCTCTACTTTCTGTGTGTTTGAGACGACTTTTCCACATCTCCTACCAAAATTTCAACTACCTAGTTTTCTCTGCCTGTAGATAATAAGTGTATAATGCCGCTTGGATTCATCAATTAGATCGATCGGTAAATGCTTCATAGCATATCATCCAACAAAGACATCACGGGAATTCCCTTACTGGAAAAGCTAGAACACTGAGCCCTCAGTTCTTCACCAACCTTGAAGTCCCTCTTGCCATTTCCCTGCACAGAAATATATAGAAGCAAAGAAGACAGTTAGCAAGACATGATATTTTATCCATATAACTTATACAGGGAAGCAATTGCCTCAAAATCATGCATTTTCTCCAAACTCATGCCCCACAATAGATCCACTTGGTAAGAATCAGTAGATAACATAATTTGAGAAAGATACAATGGTTTATCTAAAGAAACTGGGATAAGCCAATGTCTGACATTGGTTTATCAGAAGAAAAATAATAATATCTCAATTTCTAACAACTACTAAATTTTTTAATTGATTGATTTGGAAATGAATAGACCAAACTTCCACTGGTCTGTTTGGGGTCAGAAACTCGTAGCTTGGAAGGAGTAGAAAACCAAGAAGTCCAGTCCAGATTTTTGCAAGAATACAAATTTCCAATTCCACGAGATTTCCAAATGATAGAAAATACCGTTGTTTTAATTATTTCACATTATGCGCCTCTCTCAATGGTCTGAATGCTCACTTGCGCTTGCTGTAAGAGCCCCTCCAGCAGCCACCAATGACACCAAAGATCCACCTGTGTCACAGGTGCGAATCAGATTTTTTCCCATGCACTATCGACTCCACCTTCCCCTAGCCCTAGACCAAGAATCACAACACTAGGCACGCGCACACAGTGGAATGATAGCTTCCTTATTGCTTCCTTGAATTCACTTGGTTACAAATGAATGGAGAGTGGTCTGAATAGTCACTTACACTTGCGCTTGCTGTAAGCGCCCTTCCAGCAGCCATCAAAGACACCAATGATCCACCTGTGTCACAGATGCGCAAATCAGATTTTTCCCCATGCACTATCGACTCCACCTTCCCCTATCCCTAGACCAAGAATCACACCACTAGGCACATGCACACAGTGGAATGACAGCCTCCGTATTGCTTCCTTGAATTCACTTGGTTACAAATGAATGGAGAGATCCCTATTTATGCTTCCACCTAGTACAATGAAAGACTAGGATTATGCCACTGACACTCATCCAACAGATGAAGAACCTTCTAGAACATTCTACACAAGTCCATATTAATCCCACATCTATCCCTAAATTCTAGAACACTCAACATAATTTAAACCCAATAGTTTACAAGAAATCTACAGATAACTCTATACTACTCAAGACTATCCTAGAGTCTTCCAGAATCTCGTTTGGCCTTAGGAACCTTCAAGATCTTTATCGACCATCAAGATACGTCCGTCCATCCAATCATGTGCGTGTCCCACCACTTGGATGATCATGGTAGTCTAGGCAGCCACGGCGCGCAACAACCATCTCACTATTCACTTGATTGGCCTATTTTTTCTCATATTTTCCCATCTTCTGTATTGGCTCAAATTCACTCGATTGAAAACACTCCAGGGATGGCAGGATTCTAACAGCAGGAAACATTAGTTTACTGGGGCTGACACTGGATGGTAGTGGCACAATAGGCAAGAGGTGGTGGTGCAAAACATGGGTTGGTAGGGTGTTGCTGATCTGCCAGTAGCAAGGAACGAGAGGACTGATGTTTCTTGCAAAAAATGGATGCTGAGAAAGCAGCTGGCTGGATATGCCCGTCAGCAGCAATAAGAGCTTTTTGTTACAGAAAGGTGGGGAAGAGCTGGGCTTGGAAACCCACTTGCAGTGAAAAAGAAGAGGGTTCGAGCTTGTATGTAACAGCACAGCAAGGAAGAAGAAGGAAGAAGTTCGGGTTTTTTTTTACCGTGATAGGCTGTTCAGATAGAAGATGATTGAGGTGTTATAGAAACTTTAGATAAAACCTAATGAAAAACTCAATATAGTTGTTCTCACTTATCAGAAATTCAGAATATTGAAAAGACGCCAAAAAAATCTCCTAGATAGAAATGCCAAATAGAACCAAACAAGGAACTTTTGGAATGTGTGCATCTTGCAAATAGAGATACCACCCAGCAGTATTTCAGAAATTAAATCCATGCTCCAGAATTATTATTTTTATTTAATTATTATTTTTATTTATTTTTAATGATCATGTTCCAGGGTTTTTGGCTCACCAAACTCTAGTTCAAGCAAATTCTACTACCAAATGGATCCTGAACTCACAAAGTGATAGGACAGTTGTTTTCAGATTGGCCTATAATTGCATGTGGATTGTTCAATAAAAGCCTAGCGTATGGTGCACTTGGGCAGCTTATTCAGGGAGTTCACACATAAAGCAAGGTAGGTTCCTCCCGCCCAAATCAATATCTGCTGCATTTCTGCAGGTAAAGGTATTTGTTAGGTTTAAGAACCATTCCCAAATGATATTGTACCTTTAATAATTTCACCCTAAAAAAGATCCCCTTCATCAATTAGAGATCTTCACCAAGAATGCATATTTTAATTATTTCACTAGAAGCGTATGTAGGTCTTCATTTCAGCTTCCACCTGAAATGCCACAGATTTGATTTTGGGCAGGCAAGGTCTAGGTAAATCCAAAGATCCTTTCAAGATAAATTCGGAAATCATTTTTGGAAGTTTTACAATCAAGTCAACCCCCAATTCAAAAAATTCATGCGGACAACATACCTCAAATCGATACATCCCACGAATTCCACCACCCAGCTCAAGGACTAGCCCATGAGCACGTATTTGGTAAACTTTCACTGTAAGTCTGTCACCCAGCCTCAGCGACGTTGCACTTACGCCACCAGCATGAGAACCCTTCAGTGTATAGTTTGCATTTTTGACAACTGATGAATGTGATGTAGCACTGTGTCCATTCTCGCCTTCAGAATTATCCTCTAATTCTTTCTTGTTTGAATTTCGTTTAAGAGGCACTGGATTTGTCAACTTTTTCCGTGATGAAAGGCTACTACTCGAGATTGTAGAAGACTTCACAGTCTTATCAGTTTTCTTGGAGAAACACTGATCAGAAAGACTTTCCTGTGCGTCACATTCTGCAGCACTACGAATTAGTATTGATGGCAGCGAATGCATGGCAGTGTCTGCTTGATCTTCATCTTTGCCAATGGACGACTCCCCAAAAATAGAGCTTGGCGTCTCTTGGCAGTTGGAGACGTTCTCCACAGATGTCCAAACATTATGTGTAGGTTTAGTAGGTGTGACTGAGTCTTTGACATCTGCATTCCTCCTATCAGATCCAGGTTGTGATGACGCAGCCTTCAGAGACAGTTTAATATTACCCCTAACATCCTGCCCAATGCACATCAAAGAAAGCTCCTGTCCTATAGATACTACATCGGAGACTCTTGACACCTAGACACAGAAAATATAGATAAGATTCATGATGAACATAACAGCATGTAATGTGAAATATCATAGGGAATTGCTGCAACTTTACAAATAAATGAATTTGAAGTCACGCACGCACCCACCCACACTTTGAAATGGCCTAAATTAAGTGAACATGCAAGGCTGACTCAATAAGGTAGACCTTAACCCCCATCACATGCATGCATTGAATGAGAAAGGGACAATTCCTTTCTGTAGCCATCGGAAATAGCTGCCAGCTTCCATGAGGAATTAATCAATGTCATACAAAAGGCCCATCCCATATGTACAAAACTACAAATACCATGTACCATTTTAAATAACTTTGGCAAGTTCAGTGCACATAAAGGGCCCTCTGATGAGTGAATTAGCCTAATTTTCAGCTGTGTGATCTATTCTTGAGCAGCATATAATGCATGTGGTGAACGTGACATGGCAAATTTCCACTCTATAACTGAATAGAAATAGGCACCAAAAGAAAGGGTATAATGTCAGCAAACTTCAGGAGATATTAGTCAATGTTACACTAGTGGAAAGTTTACTTGCCGGCTCATGTGACAGCTCAGAAATATGCAGAAGGCCTTGTTGGCCTCCATTGAATTCCACAAATGCACCATACTCCTTGACTGAGGCCACAATACCTTTATAAATCCCCCCAACTTCAATCTCACGTCCAATGATAAAATCAACCTGTGGAATAAATACAAAAGCAAATCATGTTATGAATGATCACAATATGACAAAAAAGCTGTCATGCAACTTAAGAGAATACAAATGATCACAATATATTTAAGCAAACAACTGTCCTTCAGAAGATCATGCATCTTTTCTATGAAAAACCTAAGCATCAGGTGAAATCATAACAACGAGCTTATTTCTATTTGGTCAGATACATGAAATAGTTCAAGGGGCTAGAATATTACCTTTTCTTGTGCCTTTTCCATTACTGCTTGATTCTTGGCAACTATAGTAAGCGTTCCATCACTAATAGAAATGCGTGCACCTAATATATAAAATAATAATAATGAAACAGTCTAAAAATACTATAATATGCTGTAAAATGCAATTGTCTATATTGCTGTACTGATTCTAAAAATTACAAGCAGTAACCTTCAGTGACTTGGAAACTGTGCTTGCCAAAATGAAAGTGGTAATATCATCAATCATTCCATTTTAAATTAATATGATAACAAAATTAGAGACCAGGCAAGAAAACACCAATTATGAACATAAGAATCGCCACTGAGGTACTACAGGGGAAAAGATCATTGTGGATAACGATGAAAATACATAATCTAAATCTTTAACCAAAAGAACAACCCTGCCGTTAAATAACCCGAGAGCTGCCCACACAATCTAGCTGCATCGGTTAGGCATATACTCCTCCAAATAGGAGATTTGGGGACTGAGCTCTTGAACTGTCACCCTAAATATGGTTTTCCAGCCAGTGTGGTGGCCTATACAGTAATAAATAAATAAATAAAGGTGCATAATCAGAGAGCAGCTATGTTTGAAGGCTCCAACAGAAGACCTGATAAATTTGGATTACCACCTGACATTAATAACCGATCATCTTTACAACAGTTTTGCATTCATCACTTTCCGTCACTACTACTACCATCTTCGTTTGCCCTTTCAGTGTATGATGGTATAGACAAGGAGATGAGTGGCTGAAATAATGCTTGGTCAGCTTCATCGCACCTCTTCTTTTTTCTAAAGAACAAAAAAATTTGACGGGCTTGATTTCCTTACTGCGAAATTATGCTATCAAAAAATTTAAATTGCTAGAACAATTATTTGACATGGAACATATTATAAATGCAACTCAGTCAGACCAGCTGAGCATAAGCAGGGGGCGGACCCATGTTATAGCACGTGGGTGCGGCCGCCCCAGGTAGTTTTGAAAAACTCTTTAGACAACTGTGAGCCGTTTGATGCATGTCCCAGTTCGAAGTGCCTCCCACCCCACCTTGTTAAGTGCGATAACAAAAAGGCCCCAGGTCCCAACATCGAAAACCTTCCCCTCCCCAAACCCTCATCACCTTTCCAACTCCATTTTTGTCATAGGGTCTTCTCCTTCTCTCTGTCCGGCTCTCGTTCAGGCAGAAGTCCCCACAATGAAATCCACTGTAAACACCACTGCCCCATCCTCTCTCATTATTCTTCTGACTCCTAGAGTTATAAGCAGAAGGGAAAAAGAGGAAGAGAAAAAAAAAAACTTCAAGTTGCCTCATCTGGAGATTTTTTCAGGCTTTCTAAGTAGTCATGCCTGTCAATTTTTTTTCAATGATGGTACTAGCAATTACAACAACTTTACAAATTCATTCAAAGCCTATGTTCATTTGTTAAATAACAGAACATGTCAAATTCAGTTAGAAATACACCAAAACTACTCCAACCCCATGGATGATGAACCCATCATTATCCACGTGATACTTGAATGAGAAACTCCTCTAGACTTGCAATTGGACTAACAGTGAGGATTCTATGAAGTCCTTTTCTGATCTGGAATTTTTGGAACTGCAGGAATGACCTCCTTCTTTCTAGTATAACATATCACAAAAAACAAGTGATATAAGAAATGATGCAAGGACACTAACAAGCACAGCATCGACACATACATAGTCATTTTCAGACACTTGAATAGCATGCACTGGATGGTAGTAAAATGATATGCTTATCGCAGAATAGAACCTAGAAGTACTAGCTATTTCATCAGAGCATAGCAAGCAGATTATCTCTACCAAGAATAGTTAATCCAAGAGGGTCCTAGGACTACGCATAAGGATGTGCGTCTGTGCATACAAAACCAGATGCAGTGATAATTTCTATTACCAAAAGCAGGAGTATGCCAAGGTTTTAAAACAAACCTGTTTCTTGTTCAATTTTTTTCTTTTGCACACCCTGAGGTCCAATTAACCGCCGAAGGGATTCATTACTGAATTTCAATGTGGCTGCAACAGTTCACAAACATTCAAGCCCACAACTCAATAAGAACAGATACCAAAATTGTAACTCAAATGACCTAAAGTATGTCAGGAGGAAGAAAGTAAAGTTCTCACCCACTCTTGGGGAATTTCTATTATCTTGGGTACGTGGAGCATTAATTTCTCGTTCCATGTGATCAAGTATTTGAAGGCGCCCTTTCAAAGCAGGCTCCAAACACTCACAAATAATATCTAATGGAATTCCAGCAGGTTTGATATCCAGCTGAATCGCAGTGACCCCTTTCCTTGTGCCGGCAATTTTAAAATCCATGTCCCCCAAATGATCTTCCAGACCCTACAATTCAGTGTGCATTAAGTCATAACATGTCCCAGGAAAAAGTAAAGTTCAAAAAAAAAAAAAAAAAAAATGTAAAAGCAGGTATACAGAAAGTTGAAAATGCAACCTAGAAAGTTGAAATGCGTAGGAATGCCATACTGTGAATTTATGAATTTTAACCAATTAAAATAGGACAAAAGGATTCAGTGACTATGGGCCACAAGGATCTTCGGGTGAAGTTAGATAGGATACACTATACACGCTCGCTGGGTTCAAGGATTATCAGCCAGCCAAAATTGATCACATAACAAGATGTGGACTACCTATTTTTTGTTAAATATCGGGTGTGTCCATGACCATAAATCATGGATTGGGTAGATCATGTGAATTGTGCTATTCAGATATGTGTGCAGATATTGACCATTCCCAGTTATGCAAGTATATAGGTTTCTTATTGAGCAAGTAGGGACACGTGTGTCCATGACCATAAATCATGGATTGGGTAGATCATGTGAATTGTGCTATTCAGATATGTGTGCAGATATTGACCATTCCCAGTTATGCAAGTATATAGGTTTCTTATTGAGCAAGTAGGGACACCATTACTTCGGATCTGGGAGTAGCAATTCCACCTTCATTCAAAAGGAGCCTGAAAAGATATTGAGCCATAACGTTTATTCTGGGCACAGATGATACAAGAACAGCCATTAGACAATTTGGACTTTATCAATATTTTGAGGGCATTAGCAGAAACACATGCAAGGACTTTGCCAAAGGGAAGAAAAAAATTTATTCGCCTCTACCATGATATTCAGACCTAAAAAAGAACCACAGAAGCTCAGAAGATAGAAGAACATAACTCAAGCAACACACTAAGATTTCTTACCAATATATCTGTGAGTATTTGATAATCCTTTATCATCCCTGTTGACGGATCCACTTCACTAACAAGTCCGACTGAAACACCTGCAACGTGTTCCCTTAATGGAATCCCTGCATCCATCAAAGCCATACTCCCTGGAAAGAAAAAGAACATTGTGGAAATACCACCTCGAATGAAAAACTAAGGTCTTGTCTCGTATCTCTACTCTTTTTTGGATAGACCCATCAAAATAGAGCCACTAAAAAGAGTGATAAAAAAAAAAAGAGGCTAGAATAAAAAGAAGTGTTTGGTAATGCAAGGATCTATGTTAAATAGACTTTTTTATATAAATTGTTGAAAGTTTTTTACAAATTTCTCGAGATCCATAAGGTATCAAGCCTTGAAAATTGACCATATAGCCATGTTCAGCCTTCCAAAGAGATCTAACGGTTTGGATCTTGTGTCAGGGGGCCACATAATCCAAAAAATTGCATCCAATGGCTCACTTTTTGCACATTTCGAGATTGGTGATGATCCAATGGATGAAACTCGGTCTCATGGCCATGTTTGATCTTGTGAACATTTCCAACGGTTTGGATCTTGATTTATACTCCCAGAAATAATAAAGAAAAATAGAAAAACGTTACTGCTCATGGACAAATCCAATATTGAGCATAATACATCAACATATCAAGCCTTGAAAATTGACCACAAAACCGTTTTCAGTCTTCCAAAGAGATCTAACGGTTTGGATATTGCATTTGGGGCCCACATATTTCAGAAAATTACATCCAACGACTTTTATTTTTGGCACATATCTTGAAATTGGTGATGATCCAACGGCTGAAATTTGGTCTCATAGCCGTGTTTGATCTTGTGAACATTTTCAACGGTTTGGATCTTGATTTAAATTCTTAGATTTTAAAGGAAAAAAAAAAAAGAACGGACTAGGCGTGATGGGCAAGGAACACTGTTCACCCGCCTCTATTATTTCCCTCAACTTTCTACATGCATCCAATGGTGGGTTGTGGGACATAGCGGCATTGCCTCTACTTCTCCACACCATGTAGAGGCTACCAAACACCTCTATTCTCATAATCTCCACCCGATTTAAAGATTTTGAGAAATAAAGGCAAAAAAATAGTGATGCCAAACATGGCTAATATGTTCACTATCAACAAAAGAAGAATCATTATAGAAATAAATGTGGAAAATATACGATCTATGTGTATGTTGTGAGTTTTGCAATTATCTGTTCTTTTTCCAACTGTTTCATGTTCTCTATTGGCATAGCACATTAGCAAATTGAAGCAGTCATGGGTTGCTTCTGCTGCATTGGCAACAACCACAAGGCATATACAGCTACTAAATGAAAACATGTGTTCATATATCATAAGTACTTGAACTGTTGGAATCAAGGCCTGCAACATGTTATGTAGAGAGAAGGGGAGAGAAAGGGGGCACACTCCACTTGCATGCCATGTCAAGCATGAGGGTGCAAATAGATTACAAGCTATAAGTTTCCAATTTAATTTTGACTACCTGCAAGTAAAGATTTTTTGTTTCTTAATAGTCTACTAGTAGTGAAATTTAGTGGAGTGTGACTCTCTATAAGCACCACGAGGATTAATGCTATCTTGTAGATATTATCCCTTTGATTAGGGATTGTAATCATCTGTAATCATGCTAATTAAGACTAATAAATATCTTTATCGACTGCCACAAGGGTACGATGAATTATCATTATTTCTTTGGATTTTTTTTATTCCTAGAACTCTGTTGCCTGCTATCAATAGGGCCCATTTGTTTAGTCAAAAAATTTCTAAAGGAGGACTAAAAGTAGGCCATGATGTGACACCCCTAGCATGTTTTTTACTCCATTGTTGTTTGGATGGAAAGAGTAGAGTGAGAAGTAAACGGGTAATGTGATGTTTTTACTTCATTGTTATTTGGATGAAATAGTGGAGGGGAGAAGTAAAGTGGTGATGTTACGTTTTTACTTCATTGTTGTTTGTTGGATTAGTGGACGGGCCCTTTTACTCCTCCTATGGCCTCTCTCTCTTTGTTTTTTTTTTTTTACTACGACGAGGTGTGATAACTTGGAGAGAAGCAAACTTTGTGAAAAAGTTCTTTTTACTTCAACCCCCTTTATTTTTACTTTATTCATGATTTGACCCCATGTTAAAAAGTGATTTTTACTTTAACCCCTCAATTTTTACTTTATTCATGATTTGACCCCCACTTATTTTTTCTCCTCCACACATGTAAACAAACAGGCCCTAATGTAGTTAGGCAAAAGATTAAATTATGAAAAGGACGTCGAAAAGGGACCACATCACATGTGATCAATTAATGCATGTCATTGATCAGATGACTTACACGTGCATATGACAATTGGCACATTAATGCACTACATGATCTCCAGTTTAACCAAACTTGTGTTCTCTAATATCAAACACAATAAACTTGCACTCTATATTTTGTCGTTGATGAGTTTGATCTGACCTGGTAACTTAGAAGTAAGTTTGGGCACACAAAAGATTGTAGAGAAAGAAAACTTTAGGTACCTTGGATCTATGGTGCAATAAGATTGAGAGATTGATACTGATGTAAGTCACAGGATTCAGGCCGGGTAGACCAAATGGAGAAGTGCTTTGGGGGTCTTGTGTGATCGGAAAGTCCCTCTCAAAGTTAAAGGAAAGTATTATAAGGTGGCGGTACATCCAGCTTATTTATATGGATCAGTGTTGGGCAGTAAAGCATAATCATGTTAAGAAGATGGAAGTTGCGGAGATGAGAATGCTAACATGGATGTGCGGGATCACAAGGAGAGATAGGATTAGGAATGAGGAGATTAGGGGCAAAGTAAGAATAGCACCGATTAAAAATAAAATGAGAGAAAATCGACTGAGATGGTTCGACCATGTTAGAAGGCGCCCAACGGAGGCACCCGTTAAAAGGTGTGAAAGCATGGAGATTGCCAAGAGAGGGAGAGGGAGACCCAAGAGAAATTGGAAAGAAACTATTAAATATGACCTTGCCTACATGGATCTAACGGAGGACAAGGCCCTAAACAAATTTGATTGGCGTCGTCAAATCCATATAGCCGACCCCACCTAGTGGGAAAATGCTTGGTTTGATTTATGAGTTTGATCTGCTAATTTAACTCGGCTGCCTTTCCCTAGAGTTTTAAGTTTTATCATCCACTTCCCTTTTTTGTGACTAATGAGTACCTCACTGTCTAAGACTTTCTCTTGAATATCCACTCTTATATTATCCACAATCACAGGCGAATAAACAGGCACTTGACCATTGGTGCCATGGTTCACAAGCAGCTGCTAAATAGCGTAGCAACCGCATTGTCAGCCGTAGCAGTTAAGGCCGCTACACTATTTTGAAAATAGCGGCACTCCAGTCTAAAACCTATTTGAGCAAAGAAGTTTAAATTTAGGGATTTTTATAATAAAAAAATTTAAGCTTAAACTATAATTAAATGGATTTATGAAGAAAAATCATAAAATAACGAGATAATTGTTCCAAATTTTTTTGGGACAAAACCCTAGTTGACGATATCATCAATTCAGTTGGCAATATCATCAACTTGATTAATGATATCGTCAACCTTCTGCAATTTTTCTTCTTCTTTGACTTTTCATCTTTTTCTTCAATGGTTTTCATACCTGATTGTCTTAGGTTTAGAGGGGATGATGCGAAGATTTGGCGGGAGATGAATATCTATTTCAAAGAAATGAAGGAAAATTGAAAGGAGGTGATGATTGCTAAAAGAAGGGTTTGATAAGTCTTTTACAAATCATATAATCAAGTGTGTTCAATCCGTCCACTATCAAATCCATTCTTAAAGTGGGTTCAAAGATTCCGGATAAATGAAGCAAAAAACACACTTGGGATCTAAAATTCCACACAAAGATTACAATACCAAGGAGAAAATCTCACATTCACTACTCAAAGATTGCCCAACATGGCTCCCTACATGTTGCTCACAAACATCATGACCTACGAAATTTTTCCCAAACAAATGGCTTCAAACTCTACATGTTCGCAAAAGAATACCCAAATTCATCACCTCTAACCTCACTTGAAGCCACCACCAAATCGAGAGAAAATCCTCATTTGGGCATTTCACCGAACACCTATCACTCCAAACTCAAACTCTCAAAACTCATGCAAAGGGGGCAGCAAATGCGTAGAAACTAAACATGCAACCCACACACATAAAGAAGATTGCTAAGATCACTAGGACACAAAATGCAATGATTTTCATAACCTTTCCATCACTAGGTAGAAGAAGATGGAGATGAATATCGATTTTTGCAATGAAGGTTAATGATACCGTCAACTGGGGTGATTTCGTCCAAATAAATGTAGTAATGTATGAACAATTATGTCACCATTTTATGGTCTTTCTTTATAAAATCGTTTAATAAATATTTAAGCTTAGTTTTTTTGCAAAATCCTTTAAATTTAAAATATTGTTTTTCCTATTTCTTCTCCTTGATAACCCTTTTACAAGTTGTCACTACCGGCTCCAAATCACTAAAAAAGACATTCTCTCTTTAAAGCTATGTAGCAGTTGGAAAAAAAAAACCCTCAATTATGGCCTTGGGAGAAGCCACGTCAACTTCTTGGGGCCCATTTGTGAATGTGTCTTTCCAAAAACACATGTGCATTTTCAATAAAATGTGCCTCGTCTTGGGGCCCATTTGTGAATGTGTCGTTTTAAAAATACATATGTGCCTTTTCAATAAAATGTGTCTCTTAGGCCCATTTGTGTGGATGTGACCCAATTCAAAGGGATGCATTCAACTCTATAAATTAAGGTTATTTTCAAAGTTTTTATACAGTATTCAAAATGAGCAAAAATGCATACGAATCCTTTGTTTTCAAGATGAAAGGTGTATGCTGATGTGGATTAAGGGAAGAAAGGTTTGATTTTCATAATTTTTTTGGCTGATTTGAATTTTTTAATTATTGTTATAAATGGATTTATATGAAGGGGATATTAGTTTTAATATATTATTCAGGGCGCACGAGACTAAACATGTGCATTGTACAAGGGCTTCATGCTAGTAAGATTGGTTTCTATACAAGATTCGAAAAAAAAATTACTATTTAAAAAATTCATACCGCTACGCCGCTATGTATCCCCGCACCCGCTATGTATCATTATGGCCATTGGCCGCTACAGCCATCGCAACCACTATTTTGATCCTTGATTGGTGCAATCATATTCTCCCATTTGCAGTACCTTTTCATATATATCATATATAATTATATGCTCATATGGGATTCCTTCATCCTTCAATTGCCTCCAAATTAACTATCTGGGTATGCTATCTAAAGCATTCTCCAAATAATTATAAAAAAAAAAAAAAAAAAAAAAAAAAAAAAACAAAACATATGTAAATTTTGCATCTCAGCAGTTCAATTTTCCATGAGTTATCTCAATAGAGAATAGTTTTTGTATTAGACTTCCACCGCATAAACCCACAGCAGTTCCCTCTTGATTCATGTCGTTGTTCAATTACTTTTTCTTAATTATGCATTGAGTTTCCACAATTTGTCTGGAATAAAGGAAGAGAAAGGAAAAGCACCATACACTGGCATTTGCCTCTCAAGCATCCAGAAAATTTGAGTTTGAGACAACCAACCAGAAGTTTAGATCCATTTCACAACCTTAGCTTGGTGCAAAAGGCTTCTCGCGGGTCCTTTTCAAGCCCATCTCGAATACGATGCGGTAGGGTACTTGTGACCCTGCTGGTGGCTGCCACTTCCTCACACTTAAATGCCGCCGGCTCTGCCTTCCTACTTAAGGCATCCGCGACCTGGTTGGTCCGTCCAGGCTTATACTCTAGCACCATATCAATCAAACTTGGCAAGTTTGCCTTGCTTGCCATCGTGCCTGTTTTGGCGTGAGTTTATTCTGGGTCAGGAAGTCACAACTTTTCTTTCTAAAAATCCAACTTCTATTCCTCAACGGAAATAACTTCATCATGGAAAAACATTAACCAAGAGTAATCAGTTTGCTTATTCTTATTCATACAATGGAGTACATCTATAAAAGTAAGCCAAGAAGAAAGAACTGTCAAGTCTGGCTCGAAATCATCACCAATCATAAACAAATGTTTTAGTAATAAAATACTTTACAAAAGGTCCCCCGAGCAGTAGCTCAGCTGGTAAGGGACGTGTGTAAGTGAGAGCGTGAGAGTGCATGAGTTTGATTCCCCAATGCAACGAAAGAAATATAGACTTCATGAAAAGGAAATGAGCTTGTTATGAGCATTCTTACAGGAGATGGCTTAGAGAGGATACCTGCACAGACACTTGCCATTGATGTTGAACCATCAGAAGCCATGACCTCTGAATTAACACGGACAGTGTAAGGGAAATCATCTTCCGGTGGTAATACAGCAAGCAGAGCTTTCTCTGCGAGAGTGCCTACAACAAACAAACAAAGAAAATAGTTACAGAAACAGTAGGATGGCTTCTCCAAATTTTGGTAGAAAACAAGCAAAATTCATAAGTGAAATATCGTAAAGAAAGATGTACACAAGAAAAAAAGTTTAGATTTGCAACTGTCTGATATAAATAAGTTAAAGGAATCACATAGTAGTTAACAACAAAATATGTGTAAATGGATGTTCTTAACTATATACTTTACTACACAATTTCATTAGAACGATACACTTGATTCTATTGACAAATGGGAAAGTAAATTAACATCAATAAAATGTTCACTCTTCACTGGTGTTGCATTCATGGCACTCACCATAAGCCATTAACTTTTTATTTTTTTTATTTTATTTTTTTGGGAATGGTATTGGTACCATAATCCAGTAATTTTCTCATAGAGATTTTTTGATGGGACGCCAAAATAAAAATCTAAAAAAGGGAGATCTAATAAAATAATGGACTATGGATTACAAGCAGCATATGTACTCCCTTGACAAAGATGTCTACTTTTTACCCATTAAGGGGTGGAATAAAGGTTTTAAAAAGAAAATGGCCATTCTGAGTTTTGAAATTCCAACTCTTACATCAAAAACTAGGAAGACAAATAATCCCTCCTAAAATCATTTGTTCCGTCTAATCTTCCGCCAATAACACAAAAAAGGTGACCACCTTAAATCATGTTGACACACTAAATATAGATGAATGGCCCAAAAAATTTCAATTCATGTTGTGAAGCATCTCTTAAATAAAAGAAATAGAATTACACCTGACATCTTTAATAATTTGTTGCTTGCACATCTTCAGAGGTGCAGGTCCAAAAGGACACAAATACAATAGTCACCAGTCACCACCATCTTACAATTTTTTTATTTTTTTTTTGAATGGTAACGTTCATTAGAAAGGCAAGCAGTGCAGGAGAAGTATAATGACTAGCAGGAACAAAAAGACCCCAAAAGAAAAAGGAAAAGCCCCTAAGACAGAACTAGATAGACCCTGCAAAAGGAAGGGCTAGCTCCTTCCAATTTAACAATCTGATTGATAGAGTAACGATCTTACATTATCATCAGCCCAAGGTAATGCATGTACAATGGCACATCTTTAGTTTAAGAGAACTCCTGGAGCATACATGTACTGTAATGTGCTTCTCCATGGGTATCTGGTAAACATGTATGTAGGGGTATAATCGGCGATTTGACAGCATAAGCAATAAGGAAGCCAAAATAGAAAATTATTTCGAATCCCAAAGGATACGACTGATAAGCTAATGTTTCAAAATTTAATGTTGGCTCAATGGAGCCATATAAACCCATACCCGGAACTCCCATTAAGAGAAAAATAGACCCCCCGCCGTGTAGAAAATAAACTTTGCAGCTGAGTACAGACGTTTCTTTCCTCCCCATATGGATAGAAGTAGGTAAACAAGTATTAATTCTAATTCCCACATGAGGAAAATAAGTAAAAGGTTTCGAGAGGAAATTGATCCTATTTGACCACTGTACCAGTAGTGAGAACTTAAAATTTTGAACTCATTTTGCTGTAGCACTTAGTCTAATGGATGTAGTCTGGTGGATGTCTTTTGAGATAACTACTGCCCTTCTCAAAGAACATATTTTAGCGTGATGGATGTCTATTGAGATAAATTAGTACCTTTCTCAAAAATTATGGTCCTAGAATATTTTGCAAGTTTACGATAGCAAGAATCCATTTAGGCTGATTCCAAAGTATTTATGGAAAAAAAGGAAAGATTCAGCAAACATGAAGCTGAAGTTTTCCATGTGTTGACTGAAAATCAAATTAAAACAAAGAGAAAAACAGAAGTTCGAGGGATTAAAAGCACTAAACATGTAGCTTGGGCAAGTGATGCGGTTCAAGTTTGTACATATATTTATCTTTTCTTTATTTTTTTAAGATATTAGCAAGTGGCAATTGGCAAGAAAACTGTGAATGAGAAACTTGATTTCAAAAGCATAAAGATTATTGTGCAATGGCACGTTAGTTTGACAAAGTCTACGAAGGATTGTTGTTTTTTGTTCAACTTAGAGCGTTAGTCTCTTGCTGAGCCAATGTTATTGCCTCTGAATTGTTCAGGCACAGCTCTCATAAAATGTAGCACAGAAGGAAAGCTTTGGTTTTCTAGATTCTTTGAAACTCCATATCCACTTTCAGAAAATAGTAAAGGCATTGCATTAAATAAAAACATTAGCTTACCATGCCCAACTTCCCGCCGGTTCAAGCCAGTTCGTTTGCCTACCTCATTAATTGAGAATGGAGGAAAAGAATAATGAAGCATAAAACGCTTCGTAGGGGGGCCAACAAGAGAATCTAAGCGTTGGGCATCCCCAGGTGCCCCAAGAGTCACAGTGCACAGAACCTGTAATAAATGTCAAGAAAAGTTGTAGTTCAACTTTAAAACAATTTTCACTTTTATTTGAAGAAAACGTATAAATTTCTTCCACCAAACATATTAATTAATCTGCAAGATCAATCCAATCAAAATATGAGTTAAGAAGGTATGGAGTACCTGAGTATCTCCACGTGAAAAAAGAGATGATCCATGTAATATTGGGAAATTACCAGCCTCGCAGTACAATGGTCTAACTTCATTAAGACGTCTCCCATCTACTCTAAGCCCTTTCTCAATAATCCTTCTACGAACAATCTAAGAAAAGAAATGACAAAACAATGTATATTGATTTAAGATACAAGAAATTTTCAGTTTCACAGTTAATCATAACATCATCCTAAAAGCTAACAAGCTTGGAGGTAAATCCCCTCGCCAAGCAAACTAAAGCCATAGCACATAGTGTATGCCTTAGCTTCAAGCTATGGCATGCCACCCCTCAGAAAAAGGCATAACATAAACCCTTCCCAGAAATTATTCAGGATGCAGTGAAGACAGACGAGCACAAGTGTCCTATCTGACACAGTTTGAAGAGATTCAAAGGGCACGAAGCAGAGCAGATATCAGCTACCCACTACCAAATTCTCATATCATGTCATATTCTAGGTGGAATGCAGAGGTAGTGATGCATCTTGGAGGGGAAAAAAAAGACCTGTCAAGTAAGACAGCATACCCTGTTACATACTTGGAAAATACATAAGAAAAAGACGAAGGACATGTTTAGTACCGATTCTGCAGAAAAACCACGGAAAAGGATTTTCTTTCTACACTTGATACTTCACCACAGTTTGATGCAACACTTTTCCGTGGGGAAAATGACAAAAAGCAAATATTTTACTACAAGTCCAACGAAAACCATTTCCCATGCCGGTTTATTACATGTCGCTTTACAGGATGCCAATGGCGGTAATTAAGAAGTTGGATCGAATCTGGAGAAATTTCTTATGGGATGGGAACTGTGAGAGAAGGAAAATGCACCTAATGAAGTGGAGTGATGTGATAAAGTTGAAAGCAGCAGGGGGATTGGGTTAGGGAAATTTGGATGTTAAAAATTGATCTCTACTAGCAAAATGGTGGTGGATATATGGGGAAGAAAAGGAGGCATTGTGGAGGAGAGTAACTGCATCTAAGTATGGGGAGGATGTATAGGTTGTCTGGTTTATGGGCCGTCATTTTTGTTTTGGGGATGAGTCAAATGTCAGGGGTGAGGCCTTTGTCAAAGCTTTAGGGTTCATGGTGGGGGAGTGGGTTAGTGTCCGTTTTTTGTTTGATGATTGGGTGGGAGTTGGTCCTTTGCATCTTCTATTTCCTAGAATGTTTGGGGTTGCGTCCAACAAAGAAACTTCAGTCAAAGAGTGCTATGTGTGGGCTGGGAATGTGGTGTCTTGGGATATAAGTATTAGGATACCCCTTCATCAGTCGGAGTTGATGGAGCATGAGTCCATGTTGAGTATTCTTACTAACATTTTCTTATGCAAGGATTCAAAGGACTATTGCATTTGGAAGTTAGATTCTACATGATTGTTTTCCTCTAGGTCGTTCTACATGGAGATAGATCCTTTCAGTGAAGTTCAGTCTCCCTGTGCATCAGTTTGGACGGGACTTGTCCCACCTAGAGTGGAAGCTTTTTATTGTTGGCAGTGGCGAACAAGATTTCAACAGTAGATACATTAAGAAGAAAAGCTTTTTATTGTTGGAGTCAATAGATCGCTTGTTCATTCATTGTGATGCAGCATCATATATTTGAGAGTATTTTCTCAAAGAATGTGGGGTTAGTTGGTGTTTTCCAAGTTCACTAATGCCGATTTTTTTTTTTTAGAGGGGGGGAGGGGCCTCCGATGTTTGGAAATGGTATGATCTTTTGGAGGATCATTCCTCTTTCCATCCTTTTGGTCAATTTGGAAAGAGACAAATGATAGAATCTTTAATAGAAAAGAATCGACACGCGGGAGGATACACTAACAATCGTTTTTTTGAGGATCGCTAAATGGGCATGTGCTAGAAAGGAATTTTCAGATATTAAGATAGATCACATTATGCAAAGCTTTGGAGCTTGTTTGAAGAAGCGTATATTTAAGAAGAAAAGAAAAGTATCTTGGCTTTCTCTTCCTTTGGATTTTTGATGCAGCCAGGGAAGAGGACCAAATCCCTGCTGTGGATTTGGTCGAATCCAAGATGGATTCAACAGCCAACACTCACGCACAGAATGAATCACACAATAATACTGGAACTCAATTCAATTTGAATAATCAGAAGGTACCGATCCCTAAAGGGGATTCATATATTTATAATAACATCTCTTTCCTACTATAATCCTCTTTCTAAAGACTCATAATCAAATAAGGAAACTAATCAAATTAACAATCTTAAGGAAATATAGCAACTTCCCACAACAGAAGACTGTTCGATCTTCCCATTAGGATTTGTGGGCCATTCTAATGGGTCGGGTCAGATTGACCCAATACTTCATGGGTTGGGCCCATTGGACTTGGGCCTGGTTCGAATTGCAACAGTTCTCCCCGCCTTAGAAAAACTCGACTCCGGCGAGTGTATAGCTTGATAATGTTCATACAAGTCCGGGTTGAGTCGCTGGAAATCAGTAGCAGTGATCCATGATGCATCGGAGATGGGGCGATCCTTCCACTAAACAAGAAACTTCTGAAAACCTCCACGACGTGTTGACACGATTTGATCATCAAGTACATCCACAATTTGATCGGACGGAGGAGGAGTAGGCGGTAGAGATAATATGTGTTCTTCAATGCCTTCATCTGTGTGATGTCCACGGTAGAGAGTCAAGTCTTCTACATCAAAGTGGAACTGATCCCGAAGTCCGCGGGCAGGTCAAGAACATATGCATTGGAACTTATCTTCTTCAAGATCTTAAAAGGACCTGAATTTCGAGGATGCAGCTTCTTATTTGCATTGGGAGGAAGGCGCTCGGGACGTATTCTGACCATGACCATGTCACCTTCTGCAAACTCAACAAAACGGCGACGTGCATTAGCATGATGCTTGTAATTGTCATTACTAATGGCGATGTTACGTCGAACCTCATCATGCACATGCTGCATATGTCGGATAAAATCTTCAGCTTATCCACTTGGTCGCGCTTCGAGTGGTAATGGAACCAAATCAGCAGGTAAGCGCGGTCGTACTCCAGTCACAGCTTGGAATGGTGACATCCCAGTAGATCTGTTAACTGAATTATTATAAGCAAATTCAGCCATGGGTAAGACCAGATCCCAAGATGTAATATGATATCGAACCAAGCATCTCAACAATTTGCCCAAACTGCGATTGACCACTTCTGTTTGACCGTCAGTTTGCGGATGATAGGCACTGGAAAATTGCAACTTTGTCCTAGTGGCCAGCCAGAGTGTCTTCCAGAAATAGCTCATAAACTTTGTATCTCGATCAGACACAATTGTCTTAGGAAGTCCATGAAGACGTACGACTTTCCGGAAGAATAACTGTGCAACTCTAGATGCGTCAGAAGACTTGGAGCATGGTATAAAATGAGCCATCTTTGAAAATCGATCTACCACAACAAATATAGAATCAACTTTCCGTGCTGTGTGCGGTAGACCCAGAACAAAGTCCATACTAATATCTTCCCACGGAGCATGTGGGACAGGAAGGGGCTGGTAGAGTCCTGTATTCTTTTTATTACCCTTCGCAAGCTGACAAACCCTGCATAGATCACAAATTTAAATGATATATGATTTCATCTTAAGCCAAAAATACCTGTCACTAACAAGATCAAGGGTCTTGTCACGGCCTAAGTGTCCGCTACATCCGCCACCATGCAATTCTCGCACAAAATATTCACGGATGGAGGTAGCCGGTAGACATAATTGTGTGCCGCGAAACAAATATCCATCAAGAATACTGAAGTGCGGGTGTTGAGCTGGATCGCCATTGAGAAGAGCGATATAGATATGGCCAAAGTCTTTATCTGCAGGGTACTCCTGGCGAATTTCTTCGAACCCTGGAACAGTGATGGACATGTTTGTCAATAAATGCTTGCGGCGGCATCAGCAACTTCATTTTCTTTGCCGGCCTTGTGGCGAATGACAAAAGTGAATTCCTGAAGATAGGAGTTCCACCTTGCACATTGTGCACTCAATTTCTGCTGAGAATGTAAATGCTTAAGGCCTTCATGATCAGAGAATAAGACAAACTCGCTACCAATTAGATAATGGCGCCAGTGACGTAGAGTCTGTACCAAAGCATATAATTCGAGATCATAGGGAGAATATGTTTTTCGATAATCATTTAGCTTCTCACTGTAGAAGGCGATAGGATGACCTTCCTGACTAAGCACACCCCCAATACCAACATTAGATGCATCACAATGAACCTCAAAGACCTGATTGAAATTTGGGAGGCGCAAAACTGGAGCTTCTATCATCTTCCGTTTTATCTGCTCAAATGCACGGGCGGCTGCACTGGTCCATTTGAATGTCCCTTGTTTCAGACAGTCCGAAATAGGAGCCATGATGCTACTGAAGTTTCTGATGAAACGCCTGTAAAAGGTTGCTAGCCCATGGAAACTTCGAGCTTCAGATATGGTTGTTGGAGTAGGCCAATCAACAACAGCATTCACCTTGGCGGGGTCTGCCTCAACACCTCGAGCAGTAATGAAATAACCCAAGAAAAGCACAGAATCAGTCATGAAAGAGCATTTTTTAAGATTGATGTAAAACTTGTCACGCCGTAGGGTGCTAAACACACACCTCAAATGATCAATATGTTCTTTCTTGGACTTGCTATATATCAAGATATCATTAAAATAAACCGCAACAAATTTGCCAAGAAAAGGGCGCAATAGCTGGATCATCACTCGCATGAAAGTACTCGGTGCATTCGAAAGACCAAATGGCATGACTAACCACTCAAAAAGACCATCTTTAGTTTTGAATGCTGTCTTCCATTCATCACCTGGTCGGACGCGGATCTGGTGGTAGCCACTGCATAGATCAATTTTGGAAAAAATAGTAGAGCCATGCATTGTCTCCAACATATCGTCTATTCGAGGAATAGGAAAACGATATTTGACCGTAATTTTGTTGATGGCGCGACTGTCCACACACATTCGCCAGCTGCCATCCTTCTTTGGTGTTAGGAGGGCTGGAACTGCACAAGGACCTTAAACTTTCCTTGATATACCCTCGTTGCAACAAGTCATCAACTTGGCGCTTCAATTCGGCATGTTCACTTGGGCTCATCCGATAAGCAGGCAGATTTGGCAGAGATGCTCCAGGAACTAAGTCTATAGCATGCTGTATATCTCGCATAGGAGGCAGCTCTTTTGGCAATTCTTCAGGAGTCAAATCAGAGTATTCATGAATGAGGGCCCGCGCTTCTGTGGGAATATAAATTTGAGGAGGCTCCTGCACTTGTTTAGTGACTAGTGCAAACATCACATTTTGCTCTTTGGTTTCTTCCTCAAATTTTCGCATAGTGAGAACATGTGGATTGGATGAGGTGGTGCGAGTTGCTGGAGAAAATGCGATTGGTGGCATGGGGAGAAGGTCCACCATTTGTCCTTTCCACTTAAAAGAATGCATGTGCTTCTTTTGATCTGTAATTACCTCTCGATCGAAGAGCCAAGGTCGACCAAGAAGTATATGAGCAATGTTCATAGGGATTATGTCACACCATATGTCATCTTCATAAACGCCAATTTTGAAAGTAACCAAACATCGACGAGTCACAGGAATTGAATGATCATTTACCCATGCAACTTTGTAAGGCTTTGGGTGCTTTTCCGTTGGCAATTTTAGTTTATCAATCACTTCATGCGCAACAATATTCATAGCACTTCCGCCATCAATGATTAAATTACTCAACTTACCTTTGCATCTTACACGTGTTCGGAAGATAGAAGTTCTCCGCCAATCTTCTTCTTCTTGTTCATTGGTATTGAGTAGCCGGCGTATGATAAGCAAAGGACCACCTTCTTCTGCAGTGGTGGTGGTTCTAGGAAGAGGATCTGAATGTTCTTCTGGCTGAGTGATATGTTGTGCTGCCACTTGTTGATCTTCAGGTGGTGGCTCCATCTCAATATGCTCATCAATATGCTCATCATCATAATGAGCTTCCTCTTCACAATAGTACAGATTTCGAACCTGTGGGCAAGCATTGGCAAAGTGGCCCGGTTGACCACAACGCCAACAACCGTCATTCCGCCGATCCGGCCTTGGAGGTCCACGTCCCTGTGGTATGGCGCCCCGTTGATTTGGTACAAAAGTACGCTGATTAGACTGGTTGGACTGCTGTTGCCTCTGCGGGGGACGATAACCTTGGGGTGGAGCACGACTATTCTGAAATTCTGAAGCTCTGCGAGGCATGGGATCTCCGGATGGGGCACCAAAGCGTCGCATATTTGGCGACCGTAATTCCAGTTCAACTCTTTTTTATTTGTTATAGATCTCATCAACTGTATCAAAGTCATGCATGAGGACTTCGCGCTTAATTTCTTGGCGCAAACCAGTGCGGTAACGGTTGACAAGTTCTCGGTCATCTTCTCGACTTTTGCATCGAATGACGTAATCATTGAATTTCTCTGTGTACTCATCTAATGATAAAGCGCCCTGCCTGAAGACAAGAAATTCTTGTTGAAGTATATCCAAATAATTAGAGGGCAGATACTTACCTTCAAGCTTTTCGCGCATGTCGTCCCACCTGGTGATAGCGGGACGTCCCATGATGTAATTGTTATGATCAACACCGTGCCACCATGCTCTTGCCGAACCCTTAAGCTTGACTTTGACAAAAGCCACACGCTGTGCATCATCCATGCGATACCAGTTGAAATAATCTTCAAGAGAATTGAGCCAATCAATAAAAGCCTGTGGGTTCAGGCGTCCAGAGAAATCAGCCACTTCGACTTTGACTCGTTTGGTGATATCATCAACCTTGGGTGCCAGTGGTGTATCTTCATGGTCTTTTTCAGTAAAAAGACGCTCAATAAAATCATGAATAGACTCACGTCTATTGGCATTACCTTGGTGAGGTATGATTTGTGGAATACCTGTACTGGACGATGCGTCAGTTGCTGGTTTTTGCGAGGCAGCAAACCCAGTCTCTAATGCATGAACCCGGTTAGTAAGTCCAGTTTCCAATGCATGAACCCGTTGCAACAATTCAGATAGCAAAGCATCTCGCTGATTGTCAGAAAGCTTTCCCCAAAAAGTCTGACCGCTGCGAGTAGACATTCCTTTTCTTTTCTTTTTTTTTGCTACTTGAAACTGGGCCGGGCTCGACCTGAACTAGGGCCCAGAAGATGGACCAGAACTCAAAGCCCACGAGATCTGTTGCTGAAGAGGCCCACGTGTGGAGTGCCTCGGGACTGACGCCAGAAGAAAAAAAAAAGGGGTTTGAAACCCTTTCTGTTGCTGTTTGAAGAGAGAAAAGGAAGATGGAGGTCGATGGGCTAAGGCGACGTCGGTGGAGGGGCTGGCGGAGGCGCCGCACGTAGCCGGCGACGAGGACGACGGCGCAGGTGATCGGCGACGGCGACTGGCACAGTATGTACGATATATATATATATATTTTTTTTTTCTATGCAGTTTCTCTTCTCTGTCTCTCTGTTTTTTTTTTTTTTTCTTGGTTGGGCGAAAAGGAGGGGGCAAGGGTGTGGTCGTTTCGCTGGGGTTGGGTTAGGGCTGAAGTTATCGTGGCGGGGCTGGGATCGTGTGGGATTTGGGGCAGGATGGGAGATTAGATTTGGGGGTTTGTGGTTCGATTTAGGCGATTAGGGATATTTTGGAATGATTTGGGGTTTTAGGGTTTTAGGGTTGTGGGCCTTAGGGTTGGCAGTGTGGGTGGATGATGAATTGGCATATAGGATGAATGGATTTGGTTTGGTGAGGGCTCGGTGGTTCGGATGGCTGATGATGGCTGCAGGGAAGTAGTAAAGGTGGGACGGGTGGGAAGGTGATGGATGGTGATGGTGATGGTGAAGAAGGTTAGCAGGGACGATTGGTGATGGAGAGGGCGATAGAAAATAAAATAGGAAGAGTGGATAACGGATTACCTCGGATCGGCGATTGGAACCGGCGATCTGAAAGGGATCTCTGCTCTAATACCAAACTGATGCAGCCAGGGAAGAGGACCAAATCCCTGCTGTGGATTTGGTTGAATCCAAGATGGATTCAACAGCCAAAACTCACGCACAGAATGAATCACACAATAATACTGGAACTCAATTCAATTTGAATAATCAGAAGGTACCGATCCCTAAAGGGGATTCATATATTTATAATAACATCTCTTTCCTACTATAATCCTCTTTCTAAAGACTCATAATCAAATAAGGAAACTAATCAAATTAACAATCTTAAGGAAATATAGCAACTTCCCACAACAAAAGACTGTTCGATCTTCCCATTAGGATTTGTGGGCCATTCTAATGGGTCGGGTCAGATTGACCCAATAATTCATGGGTTGGGCCCATTGGACTTGGGCCTGGTTCGAATTGCAACAATTTTAAAGTTCAATGTTGATGAAGCATCGAGAGGAAGTTATTTATATGTTTTCTAAACATGTAGGGATCAAAGACTCTAATGAAGCAGAAACTTTGGAAATACTGGAAGCTCTCGGTACTTATCACTCTTTATATCTTCATATTCTTATCGTGGAGAGTGACTCGGTCAATGATATCTTGGGTGAAATCATTGAAAGGGCCTTGGAAAATGCAATTCTAATTCAATGAAATCAGCCTTTTGGTATCTGAAATGCAGGTCGCGTTTCAACATATTAGTAGATCTACAAAAGGAATGGCAGATTCTTTAGCTAAGCAAGGGGTAGATCGATCGTGTAATCTTAGTGCTCCTATAATGTAATTGGGTTGGGTTCAGTGGTTGGTACATTTCTCTTGTACTAGTTCACCTAAAAGCTATCTTTTTGTATGCTTTTATCTCTCTTGTATTTGTTTTTGTTTCAATAAATTTTGTATACATCTTGGGGGAAATACCTTTATGGTTTTGGCATGACCTTTCAGAACTTTAAAAGGAACGCCACAGATGAACCCAAAGATCATTTGAACTAATTTGGTGAAAGAGTGACTGTTTGCGAATTTGTGTATGCACGCACACATATGTGTGCGTGTGCGTGCGTGAGAGAGAGAGAGAGAGAGAGAGAGAGAGAGAGAGAGAGAGAGAGAGAGAGAGAGAGAGAGAACATTTAACTACAAGCATTACACTGAAAATAGAACTTCTTACCTGTTTCCGGACAGTGTCAACTGCCTTCGGTAGAACTTTTAAGCCTTCCTCATCACATTCTTCTTCAAATGTCTTCTTTACATCTTGAGTAATGTTGTCCAAGGCTTCTCCGCGTTCGAACTGATAGTATGCAGTATATTAATCATTAAAGCAATTTAGGGCAATGCACAAACCATAAAAACAAATTATCTCCACTTTCAAACAGATAGTAAGCAAAATAACATGGTGCAAATGTGTTTGTTGTTCTGCAAAAATGATTCCTCACATTACATCATTAAGCATTTTCAAAGCAATGTGCAAACTCTCCACTTTCAAACTGATAATAAGCAGCATAACATGGTGTAAATGAGTTCGTTCTGCCAAAAATCATTCCTCGCAGCACCAAACTGCAATCTATAATAAAATGATAAAAGATGAATCTCTGACAGAAAATCCTAACATAGAAAAAGTGCTGCACCTTTCCATACTTAGGATCTGTAAAAACAGCTTCAATACGAGACTCCACCAAGCTCTTGATTTTCTCCAGCGTTCTCTCTGTAATCATGGACAGTCGATATTCCTTCTTCGATTTGCCTGCTTTTTCTGCCAGCCTGATTTGAGGTTCAATAAACTTGACAGCCTGAATAGCCAAACTGTGATATTCTTAGTATAACTTGCAGATGAAAACATTAGAAAGTAACTACAGATACCATTATACCCCACCTCAGGATGAGCCAAACGTAACCCAGCTTCAAGATCTCTTTCTGAGATCTCACGAGCTAGTACATCTATCATTAAAGTTTTATCCCGTGTGCAAGCATATACCAAGTTGAGATCACTTAAACTCAGCTGCATTAGATCCCATGAAACTGTAAGCTAAAAATAACACTGAATATGTGCAATTTTGCATTAACATATTAAAAAAACACTAATAGGCAAAGAGTATATTTACACAGAGTAAAAATGAACAAGGCATGATAGAAAGATGATTGCGACATGAATTCATGAACTCTTCTAAAACATTTACCTCTGCAAATGATGACATTGATAGTAAATAACATTACAGTTTAGAGAACGAAGAATACATAGAATCCCAACGGGTCCAATGAAGATGGCTAATGGGTTCAAGAATCCAAAAGGTATTCCGATATTTATTATTCCTTATGGCTATTAAGCTGTCCATAGTTGCCCATTATCATAGTGGATCCTATGCATCAGAAGTTCATTAGAACCTTCATTTTTTTTAAGTAGGGAATTTGATAAACACAGGTACAATTGAATTAATTTAAGGAAAAGTTAAGAAGAAAAGCAATTAAATAGATGCGACCAAATGTAATTTTATCATTTAAGTTTTTAATTTAGAATTTTACCAACAAAGAAGTTTTTAATAAGGAAAAAAAAAAAAACACTAAGGTGTTCATGTGCAAGATACATTGAGAAGTTGAAAGGCAGCACATACACAAAGGAAAATTGAATTTGTCAAAGCCAGTAGAGAGAGAAGAAGATAGCAACAATAGAAACAATGTTTGTGAATTCGATGATCCCATTGAGGGCTCACGATCTTCTTTTATAGACATATAGTTGCTATATATGTTACATAATTGTAGCAATCACTAGATTACAGCAAATCTAATCTAATCATAATCTAAATCACATCTCCTAATATGGCAATGATATAAATTACATAGATGTACATGAGAGGTAACTTATCTCCCAAGTTTGGGCTTTATTTGTCATGGGCTGACCCACTGACCCATTTAGCACTAGCCCATTTAACACCCCCTCTCAAATTGATGCGGGTGAATCCACGAGCATCAATTTGCCAACTAAGAATTGGTGTCGTGGTCGGGGAAGACCCTTGGTAAAGATATCGGCAATTTGAAGTCCGGTAGAAACATGAGGAAGAGTAATTGCTCCACGCACAAATTCATCACGTATGTAATGACAAGCCACCTCAATATGCTTTGTACGTTCATGGAAAACAGGATTTTCAGTAATCCGTATGGCACTGGTGTTGTCGGCATAGAGAGGAGTCGGACCAGATTAGGAAAATCCAAGCTCAGAAAGAAGACCCCGAAGCCAGACAATTTCAGAAGTAGCAGCCGACATAGCACGATATTCTGCTTCTGTGGAAGATTTGGAGACTTTATCTTGTTTTTTACATTTCCAGGAAATTAAGGAGTCCCCCAAGAACATGCACCAACCAGTGGTAGATCGGCGACTATCAGGGCAACCAGCCCAGTCAGCATCTGAATAAGCAATGAGAGACGTCGAATTGCCCACAGGAAAGAAAAGACCACGAGATGGTGTATGAAGAACATATCGAAGAATGCGCCGAACAGCAACTAGATGGAGATGGCGTGGTTGTGTCATGAACTGACTAACCATATTTACTGCATAGGAGATATCAGGCCGAGTGATAGTCAAGTAGATCAAGCTTCCGACTAAACGGCGATACATTGTGGCATCAGGAAGAAGATCGCCCGTATCGTGCGAGAGCTGAAGATTGGCCTCAACAGGCGTATCTACAGGAGTGGAGTTTTGAAGACCAGCGGTCTCAATGAGATCCATAGCATATTTGTGTTGATCAAGGATGAGACCTTTCGCTGACTGATGAACCTCAAGGCCTAGAAAGTATGTGAGTGGCCCTAAATCTTTCATATGGAAAGATTCATGTAAGGATGCTTGTAGATGTGTGATCATGCCAGAGTCTGTTCCAGAGATGATGATATCATCTACGTACACCAATAAGACAGTAAGCCCATTTTAGGAGCGGTGAAGAAACATAGAAGGATCCGAAGCACTCTGTGTGAACTGTAGATGTATGAGAGCATCCCTAAATTTCTCGAACCAGGCGCGCGGAGCTTGCTTAAGACCATATAGAGAGCGTCGTAAGCGCGCGCAATCTCCTGTGGATGTACCCGTAATGCCTTGGGGAAGTCGCATATAGACTTCTTCTTTGAGATCCCCATGAATGAAGGCATTCTTGACATCAAATTGGTAAAGAGGCCAGGAGTGAGAAGCAGCAATGGCAAGAACAGTACGGATTGTAGTCATTTTCGCAACTGGAGCAAAGGTTTCCTCATAGTCGATGCCATATTCCTGTCGGTTGCCGAGAGCGACTAACCGTGCTTTATAACGATCCAAAGAGCCATCAGCCTTAAGTTTGACAGAAAAAACCCATTTGCAGCCAATAGGTTTTGCAGATGAGGGACATGGAACAATATCCCAGGTATGATTCTCCTGCAGTGCTGTTAATTCGTCGTGCATAGCCTTTTGCCAACAATCATGCTTCACCGCCTGCAAGTAAGAAGTCGGAATAGCAATGGAGGAGAGGGCAGTAAGCAAAGATGTGTGAGTGAACCCATATTTGTCAGGAGGCTTGGAGATACGCGTAGAGCGTCGAAGCTGAACTGGAGAGGAAGGAGCTTGTGAGGAAGCGGGAACAAGATCAGGTGCCGGTGAGGGATCTGGAGGGGGAGGCAGTAGTGGAACATCCTTATGACGACGTCGTTCATAAACAATGAGTGGAGAAGAGGTCGAGTCAGAAAAATCTGGTAGATGAGAAAAAGAAGGTAAAGGAGAGGAATGGGTAGAAAAAAAATTTTGATTTTCGAAAAATGTGACATTTCGAGAGATGCGAAGACGGTTGAGCACAGGATCATAACAGAGATACCCCTTTTGGTGAGATGCGTAGCCAAGGAACGCACATTTGGCAGATTGAGCAGTTAATTTGGTACGTTCGATTAAGGGTAGATGAACAAAACACACACATCCAAAAATGCGTAGGTGGGTGTAAGTAGGCTCGGTATGGAAGAGACGAAAATGTGGTGTTTGATTGTTGAGGCGATGGGATGGCAACCGATTGATTAAATGAACTGCAGTGGATAAAGCTTCTGGCCAAAATCGTGCGGGAACTGATGATTCTAAGAGAAGAGAACGAACAGTATCAAGGAGATGTCTGTTTTTTCGTTCAGCAACTCCATTCTGTTGAGGAGTGTAAGGGCATGAGCGCTGTGATAAAATCCCGTATTTTTGCAAATAAGTTTGAAAAGGATGGGACATATATTCCCCTCCGGAATCAGATCGAAGAACTTTTATGCGAGTAGAAAACTGATTTTCAACATAGGCCATAAATTTTTGGAAAGCATCAAAGACTTCAGATTTAGAGTGTAAGAAATAAACCCAAGTGAATCTACTATGATCATCAATAAAAGTGACAAAATATTTGAAGTTTGTATGTGAGATTACCGGAGTAATCCCCCAGACGTCACTATGAATAATGTCAAAGCAATTGGAAGCCATAGTAGATTTGGAAGCAAAGGGAAGAACTTTACTTTTTCCAAGTTTGCAAACAGAGCACTCATCAGAAATGTGACGAAAAGATATTTTATTTTTATTAATGCTACCAGTGTTTAACATCAAAGATAATAATTTTGAATGAGGATGGCCTAATCTATTATGCCAGAGCCTCTAAACATCCTGAGGAGAAAAACAAGAAAAGGCAGAGAGCTGGTTATTCTGAGAAGGAGGAAGAACGAGAGGAAACAGGCGTCCACACTTAGGCCCCTTCGCGATCACCGTCCCCGACACTTGATCCTGCACAACACAACCAGAGCGAGAGAAGGAAACATTACAATTATCATCAATCAATTGGCCAACAGACAGAAGATTTGTAGTAAGATGAGGAGAAAGAAAGACATTTGTGAGAGGTAAAGAATGAATGATATCACCAGTAGCTGTAATAGGAAGCTTTTGACCATCAGCAGTATGGACTTGTAAACTTCCATTGTATGGTTGCAAGTTAGATAGATGGGCGGTGGAGGCGGTCATATGATTGGAAGCTCCAGAATCAAGAAACCATAGGGAGGAGGAGGAGAGGTGGTTACTTGAAATGCCAAGTGCAGAGAAGGCATTTATGATCATCTGTTGAATCAGCTCAGGGGTGATTTGAGGAACAGTATTGGTGGCAGGAGGTGGTGAAGGCATGACTGGTGTCGAAGGACTAGCACTAGAAGAAGTAGCATCTGCAGTATTGACATGATATGCTCGTGGAGTACGATTTTGTGGCCGCCTTTTGCATTCAGTAATAACATGACCATTTGATTTGCAATAATTACAAAACTTGGCCTTACACTGTGAGGCATAGTGTCCATAATTTTTGCAGCCAAAGCATTGGATTTTGCTGAGATCTCTTGCTGGAGGTTGTCCTTTCGAAGCAGTAGTATGATGAACGATCCCTCCCGGGGTGTAATTGGTAGTGGCAGCAAATGCGACATCAGAAGAGTTTCCGGAGGACTGTTGCTTCAGAGCATGCTGAGTGATCTGACTTTGTTCCTCTCGTAAGAGTTCATTAAGACACTCATGCAGGGATGGAGATGGAACCCTGCTCATCAGATTGGAACGAATGATCTCATATTCATATCTTAATTTCATGAGGAACTGGTCTCTGTGAGAAGTGGCCTGTAATTTTTGAATCTCAGAAAGAGCAGCCTCAGAGACATTGAGGTATTTGATTTCATCATATTCAGCCCATAAATTAAGAAAACCTGAATAATAATCCTGGATGGAAGAAGTCCCTTGGGTATACTGAGCAATCTCCAGTTCAAACTGGTATTGTCGAGCAGAGTTCCCTTGGTGATATACTTGCTTCAGATATTCCCACATCTCCTTAGAGGTCTTGTAAGGTTTGAGATTCAGGATATATTGGGGTTCAACAGAACCAAGAATCCAGGTTTTTATTTTGGCATCCTTTGTATTCCAAGAGAGTATTTTTTTCTCATCTTCCTTAGGGCGTGGATCAGATCCGGAAACAAGTCCCCACATTTCCTTTCCTTCAAGATAGACTTGTAATTGATAAGACCAGGAAGTATAATTTTTTCCATTAAATTTAATCAATGCAATGTCATGCTTTTCCATGGCAGTAATGAAGAGATCTATTAAACTTGTGCAGAAGAAGCCAAAGAATGGCTAAAGAGATCCAAGGTTGCAACAGAGGAGTCCAAGTTTGCAACAGAAAGGTCAGATAAGTCAATTTTCTAAACACAGCACCTTCAAGCAACAGAAAGGTTCAAAAATAGGCCCAGGCGACCAGAAATTTGCAGAGAGAAGAAGGTGCAGCAGTCAACAGGGGTCTTTTATGATCAATCAGAGATCATAGGATGATGAAGACCACAAATTCGCACCAAACAAACCAGATTGCTCACCAAACAGATCAAAATCCAAAAATTTGGACGGCTGTGATGAAAACATACAGCAGAAACTGGAATTTCTCTAAAAAAGGTAGAAAGCCTACCTCTGAGATGCTAAAAATCTTCAAAAAATGTCCATAAATACCAAAAGAAGTGGTCGACCAGATTGGTTGCAAGATCCAGATACAGCAGTGTGGATCTGGGGTGGGCCACGTGTGATCACACCTTGATCAGACCAGTGGATGAAGAATCCTGGAGTAGAAAAGACACTCGATGACTTCCAATGCTTGGAAGATGAAGAAGATCACTCAGAAACTCTCAAGGCTCTGATACCATGTCAAAGCCAGTAGAGAGAGAAGAAGATAGAAACAATGTTTGTGAATCCGATGATCCCATTGAGGGCTCACGATCTTCTTTTATAGACATATAGTTGCTATATATGTTACATAATTGTAGCAATCACTAGATTACAGCAAATCTAATCTAATCATAATCTAAATCACATCTCCTAATATGGCAATGATATAAATTACATAGATGTACATGAGAGGTAACTTATCTCCCAAGTTTGGGCTTTATTTGTCATGGGCTGACCCACTGACCCATTTAGCACTAGCCCATTTAACAGAATTGACATTTTATATACTATTGCACTGACAGTTTCACAGCTGGTGAAAATCTCTACCAACTTTAGTAGTATTGTCCGATGGCAAATAAGTAATGTTAAATTCTAAAAGCAATTGTTACAAATTATATCACCAACTACCAGTAGCATTATAAAACAATACCCAATATTAAAACAAAATGGGAAGTATGAAAAAAAATCGGACAAAACTAGTTATCTTGTTCGTACCACTCAACAAATTTATTGTAATAGAACCATGGGATATGAAAATCAGCAGTATTTCAAACACCAGTTAAGATTAACACATAAATGGAAACTGGTTAAAACAAAACACTGGTGAAATCATTTTCATTTTTTTTTTTATAACGTAGGCTGTCCCAGCCCTTTGGGCTGGACTAATCCCTACGGGCCCAGGGGGAGCCAAGTAAAATCCCCTGTGGCCCCAGTGTGGTAGCACAATTTCGAACCCTTAACCTCCAAGAGCAAACCATGGTCCTAACACTAATGAAATCATAGTTTTCAAACTCGAAATCATATCGCAAATCGTTCATACCCATGAATCGAATCGAATTGCGAATCATATCGTGAATCATTGGATTTTTTATTTTTCTAATAAAAATAAAAAATAATTAAAAAGAAAAGGAAAAAGTAATTATTCATTGCCATCCATTTTCCCATTAATAGTAGTATAAATATAATAACAAGTAAGTCTATCATACAATCATATCAAAAACATCATGACATATATTATTATTTATATATGAAATAAATGATGGATAAATAGTTAAATAAGTTTAAAGTATCAATATATATTTTATTATCTTTATATCAAAATATAAAAATAAAATGAAATCCAAACCATCAATCTTACAAGGTAGGATATCTCTTAAAGTTAAGAAAGTGTTCGTGAAGAAAAAAAACCAAAATAGATTAAAAAAAAAGAGGAAGATATAAACAAGCACCATACGTACAGTCAAATGCTTTAGTTAAATGCATGTTCTTTATTCATCTTTAAAACCTTATCGAAGCTATAAAAAATTCTTACGAGATTTCGCTAACTACTAAATAACCTTTTAAAAATACAAGCAATAAAAGAAAAAGAGAATAAAGAAAGAAAAAAGGTAAAAGATTATTAATATTAGCTTATTGGCTATAGCCATTCTCGCTTAGTCGAATCGCTTGAATTGAAAGATTCATTGAAACGAGTATCGAATCGTAGGATTCACACCTAAATCCTAAGATTTATTTGTAAATGGGATTCATTACATAGATACGAATCATTTTCCTTAAGATTCGGGATACGAATCCTAGGATTCTGGATACGACTACTAGGATTCTGATAACTATGGGTGAAATCATCAACATCATTGTTTATTATATTTTATGATAAGTAAACACAAGTCAATAAGCTAGCTACAGAATTTGCATTACTTCAATGCACAGACATCACCTTCTTTTTTATGGAATTTTAACTTGTAATCAGCACACATGCAGCAATTTACTAATAATTTCAGACGAAAGTTCTTATATCATAGGGACAAAGAGCAAAGGGTAGAGATATCCAGCACTCCATCAATTTTACCTCGTGCTGAGATTCACTTTCATTAAATGAGCTGTGAGAAACCATTTTCCTACGAAATGTTTGACTATCACTTGCATGTTCTAACCAACCAAAGCTACATTTCTCACCAAAAATATCCCACCCCTCCCCTTTTCCCTAGAAAACCAGTAAGAAACTGCCAAACATAAAAGTAACAAGAACCATTAGTACTACCAAACATGCAAGTAACAAGAACCATTAGTACATTTGTTAGCTTTGCTACAATTTTTCTCTTTCCCTCATGATCATATGCTGATCTCTTTATTAAAAAAAAAAAAGAAATAAAAAAGAAGAAGATTCAGAAACTTATTACAATTCAGGCATTCTCCCGTATTTGTTATTCTGTTTGCACCATTTTATATTCAGTAATTCAAAAAAACAAAGAATTTTCTATAGAAATGACCAAGAAATCTTGGACTCCATGAACACGCTCTGATGCAAGTTGATGTGAGAAGCAACTTCAAAATGAGGGGAGAAAATGAAAGCAAAGAAACCCTAAAATGAAGAAACTACACAAATTCAGTTAACTGAAAGGGCCCAAGAGACCCTCGATAATTCTTCACCATCATCATCATCTTAGACATGTACCATCAATTTGGGGTCAGGATACAAAAAAGCATTACAATTTACTACAAAATTTGCTAAGAAGCATGAAAGTAATCTCTAACTTCAACTCTCACTCACACCACCTATGAGGTCTTGCTAATCAAAAATAAATAAAACAACTAAATGTTGTTATCAGAAATCACCTCATCCATGGTAGGATTGATAACGAATTGTCCATAAATCCGCCCAATACGTATCACTCCAATGGGACCACCCCAAGGGATATCCGATAGCATAAGAGCAGCAGATGTGGCATTAGCTGCCATTATATCTGGATCTTGCTTTCCATCAGAAGAAAGAACACTTGCCATTACCTACACAAAAGGAAATATTGATTAAGAAAGAACACTTGCCATTACCTACACAAAAGGAAATATTGATAAAAAAAAAAAAAAAACAAGAGGCTAGGGGGACAAATGATTAGTACAACAGTACAAGGAAATTCCAGGTATGGGTCGGTACAACTTAGGTTGGCCCAAGCCATATTTGACTGATCCAACCAGACTTCAGTTGGGTTAGTTAAACCATTGTAAATGAGGCCATGTACAACTTAGATTGGCTTCTCATTTCAACGTGGTTTTTCATTATGTGATTAGATCAGCCGATAGCCTTGAGAATGTTTTAGCTAAACAAGGAGCGAATAGATCCTCTCCTCGGATGGTGTCATTCGTGTAATCATGTTGTGGGGTATATTGATCGTATACCCAGCTCTGTTTCTTGGTGTTTGATGTTTGTTGTAAAGTTTTTCTCTTTAATAAAATTCTACTATTACCATTCAAAAAAAAAAAGTTTGAAAACGAGTTCCAAATACTGGTCAATAGTCAATATGGACCCATGAGAATGAAAAAGGCTGGTTCGAAAATGGCTAGGTCCAAGCCTGCCCATATAGAGCACTTTTAGTACATTTGGACCCTAGGATCCAAACTCTATGCTCAAGCCTTATATCAGTCATCATCATCAAAGCCTTGTCCCAACTATGTTGGGGTCAGGTATACAAATTATGTTTATCCATTCCAATCTATCCTAAGTTGAATTCTCGAAAAGGTTGCACTTCTTCAAATTTATTGTTACTACAGTACTACTTTCATCCACGTCCTCCTCGGATAGGTCAATGCTCTTATATCATTAAATAAAAAATAAATATAAAAACTCAAGAAAGAACTAATAAAATTATTTTAAAGAGCCTTTTCATATGTTCCATATATTAATACGATAGTATTGTTTTATTTAGTAAATATGCAGTTATATAAATATGTATATAATGAAATAATTAAAAAAGAGTTTGCCAAGTCTAAGATACTCAACTCAAATCCAGCCCATTAAGGGTTTTGGAAACTAAATATGGACTCGATCTGGCCCATTAGATCCATATCATTGCCTGACCCATTGGAGCCATACGTCATGACCCACCAGATCCCATGCAATTCTAGGTTCGTTTAAACAAACATAGACTCCGGCTGAAGTCAGGCCCTATGCAGGCCCATTGACAACCTTATGTTTCCTTTTTCTATTAGATAAAAAATAACTAAAACCTGCAAAACATAATTGAAATATTTTTTCAAACTCATATTTTTCAAGTTGATCAGTAGTTGTTTGGGTTATGGGAGCTGTTTGCAGGTAGTGTTGGGTTGGCCTAAGTCCTAACCCATCCAAGTTGCACCCCTGATTGTAATAGATGGTAACCATGGCACAATTAGTAAACCAAACCTGGACTTCATTGTAAAATCCAGCTGGAAATAGAGGACGAATAGGTCGGTCTATAAGGCGACCACATAAAAGTTCGCGTTCCTTCGGGGCACCTTCCCTCCGCATGAATGTGGTTGGAATCACACCTTGAGCAAATTGCTTTTCTTGATATTCAACCTAACAACAACAAAAATACATTCAGACCAGTAATATTATTTTAAAAATAACCCATAATTCCTCAAAAGCATGGAAAGAGGGAAATTGTGCAGTCAGAGGCAATAATGAAATCCAAGTAAGAAAAACACATCCAAACATTAAAAGAAGTGATTTTTAATCAGAAACTTTGAAAAGTAAAGGAAAAGAAAAAGTAATGACAACCGAAACTGATGTTGAATGCTAATTCTTAAAAAACAATCGATAACTCTCCCTGACAAGAAAAAGAGAGAAATTGCAGTTAGTATGTACAAAGGCAAGAAATCTAAATCAGAAAATTCTGGAAAAGGCATTAAACAGAAAACCTATAAAAAATTAAAAGAAAAAATCATGATAACGAAAACCAGGATTAAGGGCTAATTCTTAAAAACCAATCCATAACTCCCCAAAAGCAGAAAAAGGAGGGAAATAGCAACTAGTATTCATACAGTGAGAAAGCAAGAAATGCAAACACAAAATTCTGGAAGACATTCAAGCGTCAAAATAATGCAATTTTTTTCTTTTACCAAAAAAATGCAGTCTTTTTTTCATACAAGCTCTGATAAATTCAAAATTTAAAGAGAGAGAAGAGAGGAAGGGGGTGTGCTTTCACCTCAACGCAATGTGGCTCAAACGCTAATTTCAAAAACACTCTACAATTCTCCAAAATAAGAGAAATATCAAACAGGGGAATTGGGGTTCATTTGTCAAGAATTCTAAAAGCACAACAAGGTGAGGAAGATAGAAAATGAATACCCAGCCACTGCCCTGATAAACCAAGTCCTAGGAAAATCAGAGTCCCGCCGGCATCTCTGCCTTATATCCTTTGTCCATCGCGCCATTACAAATCATTTACTCAAATTACTATGAATTCAAATCCACGAACAAACAAACATGCCCTTAAACAAATAAAGAAAGGGGCTTTCCTGCCTATGGAAACGTGGATTGAATGATAATGCCAAAAAAGCCACACCCCATTTCTCCAAAGAGGAAAAAAAAGGGAATTGTGTTGATATGCATACTGTCAGACTCAGAGGCAATAATTCTGGAAAAGACATTCAAGCATCAAAAAGATGCAATCTTTTCATATAAGCTCCCATATGTTCAAACAAAAAAGGGACTTTTACGCCTATCGCAATGTGGCACAAACGCTAGTTTCAAAAACCATTCCAACATTCTCCAAAATCAGACAATTCTCAAATAGGAAAAATTGGGGTTCATATGCATACTGTAAGAGGCAAAAAGTCTCGAACTCCATCGCCCTTCGACGACGCCACCGTGGAAAGAAGCCTCGTCTCTTCCATCCCCATAACGACAGCGCCATTGGCGAACCTTGCAATTTTCCCAGTCTCGAGCGTGATTAAGCGCGACCCAATCTCGAACTCTTCCGTGAACGTCTCTAGAACCTTCCGTCCGGGTGAGGGCGTGTCCGGCTCTGCTGCAGACGGCTCGGACATGAAGCGGAAGCCGGTGCTGCAGACGCCGCGGAGACCGAACCTCGGCCATGAGAGGGAGACGGGGACGGACGAGAGAAGGCGGTTTGTTCTTCTTGCGACCGATGCCATTGAAACGCCCAAACAAGGTAGAGAAGAGAGAGACGGAACAGTGAGGGAGGAAGAGGAAGAAGAGAGAGGGGTTTTGGGGCGTTTTGAGGACCAGAGGGTTTATAGGGTTTAAGCGGTTTTAAGTGGAGTCGCGGGACTGACAGAAAAGAAAAACCCGGATCCACTGAGGATGTAAATCCAAAGTGGGCCCCATCGTTCACATATAGTAAAGTAGGGAAACTCGGCGAGTCACCTCATTTTGAAGGATCAAAATCAAATATTTGAAACTTGATCACCAAGTCACAAGTAAAGAGAGCCCATTGTTTGAAAATGAGAGCCCCTATAGCAAGAAAGAGTGAACTTATTCAATCCCTCCGCATTCCGGGGGAACATCAGTCATTGCCAACCAAATGAGCAACTCCTTGTTGCTACCAAGCCACCTTCCTAACTCTCTATTTTGATAAGTTGTTTGCACTTTGAACTGTTTTATACATAGATTTGGATTTAAACCATTGATGTTCATATTTAAGTAATTAATGCATGAGGTTTGAGGTTGGCAATTTATAAATAATGAATGAAATGTGATTTGAGACATATTTGATCTTCTAACGTTGATGGTTTCGCTTAAAATTTGTGTAATTTAAAATCAAATATTTGAAACTGGATCACCAAGTCACCCAATAAAGATAGCCTACACAAGCAGAAACAGTGAGCATATTCAATCCCTCCGCGTTTGGGTGACATGAGCAAGTCACCTTCTTGACTCTCTATTTTGATAAGTTGTTAGCACTTTGAACTGTTTTATACATATATTCGAATTTAAACAATTGATGTTCGTATTTAAGTAATTAATGCATGAGGTTTGAGGTTGGCAATTTATAAATAATGAATGAAATATGATCTGAGACATATTTGATCTTCTAACGTTGATGGTTTCGCTTAAAATTTGTGTAATTTGAAATCAAATATTTGAAACTGGATCACCAAGTCATCCAATAAAGAGAGCCCACATAAGTGAAAATGAGAGCCCCTCACAGGTAAGGTAGAAAGAGTGAGCATATTCAATCCCTCCGCATTCGGATGATATGAGCTATTGCCTATCAAACGAGCAACACCTTGTTGTTACCAAGTCACCTTCTTGACTCTCTATTTTGGTAAGTTGTTTAAACTTTGAACTGTTTTATACATAGATTTGGATTTAAACAATTGATGTTCATATATTAAGTAATTAATGCATGAGGTTTGAGGTTGGCAATTTATAAATAATTAATGAAATATGATTTGAGACATATTTGATCTTCTAACGTTGTTGGTTTCGCCTAAAAAATGTGTAATTTGAAATCAAATATTTGAAACTGGATCACCAAGTCAACCAATAAAGAGAGCCCACATAAGTGAAAATGAGAGTCCATACAGGTAGAAAGAGTGAGCATATTTAATCCTTCTGCATTTGGGTGGCATGAGCCGTTGCCAACCAAACGAGCAACCCATTGTTGTTACCAAGTCACCTTCTTGACGCTCTATTTTGATAAGTTGTTTGCACTTTGAACTGTTTTATACAAAGATTCGGATTTAAACAATTGATGTTCATATTTAAGTAATTAATGCATGAGGTCTGAGGTTGGCAATTTATAAATAATGAATGAAATATGATTTGAGACGTATTTGATCTTCTAATGTTGATGTTTTTGCTTAAAATTTGTGTAATTTGTAATAATTTTTATTTTCCTTGCTAAATTATGTTTTTTGCAATGTATGAATTTATTAAAATGAGATTATTATGAATGCGTATTTTTTTAAGGAGTTTACCTGTTTTTAATTATTTTTATAGCTACCGTGTCATATTTCTTGAGCTGGGAGAGTCAAGTCCAAGTCTGAGTTTTCCAAACTTGAAATAACAAAGGTCAAATACTATTGTCCCACCTTGTTCATTGGTAAGGAGAAGTTTATTCCGATTTAGGGTTGTTTTTACCATAACATAGATAAATGATAATGTCCAATTCACATGAACTGACTTTGTCTCTTAAATACTAAATAGATCCACTCCATACCTGTGAAAAAGAATGGCATGAATGAATAACCAATATGTACCATTCTGTTGTACATGAAGAAACATAATTTCTCTAATCCAATAAAAAAATCAGTAAGCTAATGTCACTTGCTAATATTGGAAATATATGGCGTCCGCCCTCACTGATATACTACTTAATTTGACAGTAGATTACTACGGTAGAATGTTCAGCTTTTATGCTTCTTCCAGCACAACGTATTAGTTGCATTGTGGCCAACGATTCCCAACAAGGAAGATCCAAGTAAGAAATAGCAGACACATAAATGAATAAATTAACGAAATTATGGGTTCTTGCTTAATATTAACAGAAACTAAGGTTTGGATTAATGTATGTGATGTGTATATATGAATTTCTCCATTATTAAATTGGATTTTGGGAAGAGAGGAAGAAGGAAGAAGGAAGAAGGAAGATGATGAGGAAAGTGACTGCACTAGGTCGACGTCTACCCTCAATATATAAAACGAGAGTCAATATCAACCTCGAAAAAAGATGGTAAAAAAATGGGTTTTTGGGCTAAATGCCCTATTTGGTGCATAATTCTCTAATTTGTCTGTTTTGGTCTCATGGCCACGTAAGTTTTTTCGGGTAAAATCCTCAAATTATAAAGAAATTCACTAATTTCTAAATAATAATAGGAATTTGAGTTTTTTTTTCCAAAAAGATATATCCAAAAGTTTAGAATTTCTTTTTTGATGAAAATATCCATAGGCCGTCATATACCTTGCTTTCTTCCCCACCTTGAGCCCCTTTTTACCTTTTACCCCAACCTAAAAAGGAAAAAAAATGATTAAATAAAAGTTCTCTCCATGTTCACTAAATGAAATGCAAAGGTCACAAAACCTAAAGAAAATCGAAGCCTGTTAGGGTCTGTTTGTGCGAGGCCGTGGAAGAAGAAAATCAGATCTCTTTTTCTGTGACACTTCTTTTCGATGGGGGGAGATGAGAAACATGGATCATCGCTCGGAGGGGAAAACTGAGAATTAAGACGTGCCAGAAATCACGGATCCACGAGTACTTCGTTGCACCAAACAGATTGAGAGAGGAAAGGGATTTTCCGGCGCCTTGTCGATTGAATTTCCGCGGCATCTTCCCTCTGCACAAACGGACCCTTATAATCTATGAAAAAAAGCAAGAATAAAAGAGTGCTATACTATTTTGACCCCATAGAGACTACTATACCGTGTATCTCAGTCACTTGCCTCTGCTGGACTAATAATTTGTTTGTGACCAATCTCTGCCTTTGACCTCCTTGGCCTTTTTTTTTTTATTTAAAAATGTATAAAACTTTTAGCTCACTTTCAAAAAAATATATGAAGATTTGAATATTTCAAAAAAACATTAAAACTTTCATAATTTTTCAAGCAAGTCCTTTCCATAAAAAAAGTTATAAAAATGACACGAATGCCCTTATGTCATTTTTCAAAACTTTTCTTGACTAGATCATTCAAGAGAAATGATCAAGTCCAACCTAAATGACCTAGTGGGACCCACTTCAACTCCTTTTATATATGGATGGCTTCAAATGACTAAAAATCTTGCTTCATTAAATTATTATAATCATTAAAATCAAAATAGTCGGTTTTAGAGAGGAAAGAAGTTAAGACAAAAACCTCTCACTAAGGGAAGAGTATTTTTTTTCATTTCTCTGAAGTTTTTTTATGGAGAGGACTTAATGGAAAAGATTGTGGAAGACTTTTATACTTTCAAGATTGTGGAAAACTTTTATATGTTCTTTAAATATTCAAATCTTCATATACTTTTTTAAGATAATCCAAAAGTTTTATACTTTTTCCTAGAGCTACTAATGCCACAGCCAAAACTTCTATTTTCATTTGGCATCATTGATGTTTCATAACTCACCCAATTTCTCTCTAGTCTCTATACTCTATCACCCCCACCTCACCCCACCCACCAGCATCCCCTCTGACAACACCACCGGAGGGGGAGAGGGATAGGGATAGGGATAGGGACAGGGACAGGGAGAGTGGACGGCAGCGGCGGCACGCCAGGAGAGGGAAAAAGGGAAAGAGACAGGGAGAGGGAGGGAATGAGGGAGGCAACGTGCGGCGGGCAAATGCAGAGAGAGAGAGAGAGGGAGAGAGGAAAGGTAATTTGGGAAAAAAAGGTGTATATAGAGAATTTTTGGTTTTTTTTTTTTTTTTTTTTTTACTTAAAGCGTTGTGTGTAGAGAAAAGGGATGTGTAAAGAGAAGTTTTGGGCGTGGCATTAGCCACTCCACTCTTTTCTTTTCTTTTCTTTTTTTGGTAAATTTTCATTTTTATTTCCAAACCAATGATGATATGTTCTTTCTTTTTTTTTTGGGCAAAGGACCAATGATGATATGTTAAAAGGAAATTAAGAAAGCTTTAACAAAGATGAGCCTTCATCGAACCCACTGTAAAACAACTTAAACGAGAGCCCCGTCGAACTTCTTTTCAGCAAAATAGAACACCAGAATTTCCTTCCAGGATGAAAACAACACAACTCCATACTATTTGACCTCTTATTGTGAGCCCACTGCAAAAGGACATCTATACTAGAGCTATTGTTTATTTTTTTGCTGATAAAGGATCTTTATATTAGTGGTAAAGATATACCGATGAGTACAAGAGATGCAACAGTTACATAGCAGTATAACAGTAGAACGTGGAAAGTAAAAGTAAAACGTGGAAAATAAAAGTAAACAAAAACGAAGGGATAACAGGAGACAAAACAGTAAAAAAAAGACCGAAAGTGTCCGGCATTCTGAGCAACTTCACAAGTTAGTGTAGGTGCGTCTGTTAGTCTGAATACATACAGAAATACATCAGTAATTAGAAAACCAGTTGGCACTACAGTGAAATACAACAATAACTAAACAGTAATTTATAAATATAAATCAACTTATTATTTGAAGACAGAAACAAAGTATTATTGTTGAACTGACAACACCAATCTATAGAAAAACTTTCAAGGATGTTCGCCCAATCCGAGCGCACAGGCTTGATCTGCTAAGTTTAGAACATATTTTTTTATATTTCAATCCAAAATAACTAAAACTTAAAATCAACTGCAAAGTAAAAGGATTAAAACATCTAACTTATGTACATTAGAGGCTAATGAGTGGGATGTAGTCCCGTACTGACAATATTTCATTAAACATAACATATAATATAAAATAAAAATAAAATATATATAGATGAACGATGTTATGTAAAAACGGTAGAATCGTATTAGTAAGCAGTCGTAAATGAGGGATCTAAGTGCTAGATTAAAAGTCTTTTTCGGTAGAGTGGTCATAAAACACTTGATTTTGGTTAAAAAAATTTACGGGGACTAGTGCGTACCCTATAAATGAGGGATCTAAGGGCTAGATTATAAAAACTTTAAGTTTGACGACTTTTATGGAGTGAGATTTGATTTGGATTCATAAAAAATGACGCCATTATTTTGATTTGCTTGGATATGTTTTAAAAGCGGGCCCAATGAGGACACATAGAAGATGGGTCGATTCAGGAGTATAATGAATTTGTCATTGATCCGCTGAGTATTAGTGTATGAAAATTATAAGCGGGCCAAGCTTTTATTGAGTGAAATTTGATTGGACCCATAAAATATGGGGCCATTTATTTTTATTGGATCGGATTTTTTGAATGGGCCCAATGAGGAATGTTTTGAAAAAAAAAAAAAAAAACCTTCTTTATGATGTTTTTAATTTTAAGAAGTAAAATATTGGGTATGAATATACTTGGAATGGATGAGTATGGAGAGATTTGAACTAAGCATTAACGTTGTCAAGAGATTTAAATAAGGAGATTTTTTTAGGCAAGTCACGTTCTTACTGCACCCATAACAAAATTGCTTACCTTAAAATATTAAATGAAAAAAGAATATAGGAAAAGAATCAGTACTAAGAGGAGAAAATCTAGGGAAGGGAGAGATGATAGAGATTATAATAATTTAGAAATTATAATGGTGAGCTTCTATTGGCACCGGGGATTTTACTCTCCCCACCACACTAGAAGAAATAAAAAAACTTCCCTAAACTACCCTTAGTCGCCGACGAGGAGGAAGAATGGTCGGCCAGCCGCCCTCCCTTCTATTTTCTCTCAATCTCCCTTCCTCTTATTCTCTCTTTCCCTCCCTCCCTCTCTCCCTCCCACTGCCAGTCACCAACGGGGAGTTGCTGCCACCCGATCTCCCTCCCTGCTGACAACTGGGAGGGGTAGGGAGAGGAAGAGGAAGAGGGAGGGAGGGAGAGATAGGGAGAGGGGGAAAGGCTACCGGCCGTTGTCCCTCCCCACGAGCGATTGGCGGGAGGAGGGAGGAGGGGTTGTTTAGGATTATCTTTTTTTTGCGATGGGGAAAGAACTTCCCTTGTGCGAATAGTAGCTCCCTTATAATAAGAATTGGTTGTGCTACATGTCAAATCTAAAAGAGAGGGCACGTGTTGCTCCCTCGCGAAAAAACGTTGCTTTAATATCTATAATTCAATCAATAGCTTTTAATACAAAGAAGCCTATAAAAATTCGAAGATTATTTTCATGAACATGGACATGGGAATAACAAATCGAAGCAAGTCCAACTAGAGACGTCATCCCCACATGTGAAAATTGGAGAAATAAAATAAAATAATTTAAAAACCAAACCAACATTTGTTTTTTAAATTACTCATTGTTTCACAACTTAAACATGTTCCTCTCAAAAGCAAAGACTACAGCTAAGGAAGTGTCAAGTCAATGATAGAGAATCCATTGACTTCGAGGATATCAAAGCAGCTAATCTTTACTTTTAATTGTTGCCTTTTTTTATACTTTCTCTCATTTTTAGAGATTGACAAAGCCCCAACAGCATCAGATTCTCATTTCTTTTACAGAAAAAAAATTCTATTGAGAAGACTTGGAATTCTAAGTTTGTGCTACTAGTGAGATCATCCAAGAGGTTGAGACCCCATGTCCCTAACAACCCCTTTCACCTAAAATCACAATCGGTGAATTGGGTCTTGCCATAGGGATGGAGGCAGTGGTACTTTCTCAGAAAAAAGAAACCCCAACTTTTGATCATCTATTTTTTTCAAACTCTCAAATCCATATCATTAATTAATAATTAATGTTTTTTTTTTTTCTGTAAAATAATTCTTATTTTTCAACTATTTTTATGAAATGTTGGGTGTACAAGTGAGTCAACATATGGGCTTAACACAACGGCAAGCAGAAGCCAATGACAACAAGACACCAATTTACCATCATTAATGAGCCACATTGTGGTGATTAATGAAAAAAATACTCTAATGTCATTTTTAAAATCAGTCTATAATAAATAATTTAAAAGAAATGATCAAGTCCAATCCAAATGACCTAATAGGGCTGCTTTAACTACATTTATACATACGTGGTTAGAAAAGTAGGATTCCAAATTATTAAAAAAGTCGCTCCACTAAATAATTATGTTCCTCAAAATCAAATTTGTCGATTTTAGGGAGAAAATCTGAAAGAGGTTAAAAAAAAGCCAAAGACCTGTCAAAAGAGGGGTAGTTTTACCATTCTATATTTTTTTTTTAGAGTACTCGATTGAAAGACTTGCGTACATAGAGCTACTAAATACACATTGAAAATTGATCTTTGCATGCTGATTTTTTTTTACCAAAATACCCATGTAGGAAATTACATAAAAGGACGTCTATCAGACTCTTTATCTCCCCAACTTGTTTCTACACCCCTACCCTAGCCGCCGCCATCCGGCAGCACCGCCGGAGAAGGAGGTAGAGTGAGAGAGAGAGAGAGAGAGAGAGAGAGAGAGAGAAGTAGAGATGGGGGTGAGAGAGAGAGAGAGGAAGGGAGAGGGCTATACGGCAGCAGCGTGCAGGGAGGGAGAGAGAGAGGATGAGGGAAGGGAGAAAAGGGAGAAGGGGAGAGAATAAGGGATAGGGACAAGGAGAAAGGCATGGATAGAAAAAAGGGAGAGAGACAGGGAGTGGGAGTGGGAGAGAGACAGGATGAGGGCAGCAGGGAGAGGGGGATAGAAAGAGGGAGGCAGACATGAAGAGGGAGAGATATAGGGATAAGGAGAGCAGGCGGAGGTGGGTAGGGAGAGGGAGGAAGAGTGACAGGGAGAAGGAGAGGAAGAGAGATCAAGAGCAGGGGCGGAAAAAAGGAAGCTAGAGGGAGTGTAAAGAGGAATTGAACGAATAACTGTTAGAATATTTTAAAAAGTACATAGTGTGTAGAAAGTAACCACGGCGAACATAGCAGTAAGTAGAGATCAATTTCCATTGTCTATTTATAAGCCTTATTGTATAAAACTTTTATATCTTTTCAAAATACTCAAATCTTTAAATACCTATTTTGAAAACGAGCAAAAACTTTTTGGAAGAGTGCCAGGAGCGAGGAGGAAAGTGTGAATGCTGAGTAGCCTCTCCCACACTTTTTATACTTTTGCTTTTAGAAATTTCTCTTTTTATAAAACCGCGAGCACTTTTTATGTGACAGCCCGGCCGTCTTCAGACACCTCTCACAGCTTTTTGCAAGATTGATATCGACCTTCTCAATTAAATAACTATACACATTCACAAAAGTGTTAAAATATCCAACCTCTACATTCTACAACCACACGTCATTTTCATAGTTTCCTCAAAAATCTCATAAAAGAGAAATCCAAAAAAAAAAAAAAAATCCAAAAGATAACACCCCCTCCGAATCCCTCTCGCTGAAACGGAACGCCAACATTCCGGCAACGGCTGCCGCCGAAATCCCCGCTTCCGTCGGCCATCCCACCCTTCCGACCGCCGGAACCCTATATCTCCACCCCCAAACCTCTAAACAAAAAATTACAAAAAAAAACCCCAAACCCTAAAAATCACGAAAAAATAGAAATACTAAAAAATCACGAAAAGAAGAAAAAAAGATGCTTACGTTAGCAACACCAGTATATAAAGCAGTAGCAGCTTTCGATATTCTGCAATCATACCCTCATTTACTCTCTTCTCGTATTCTACGAAAGTGTAGAAGAAGCGGATTTCTTAGGGCAATGCCTTCTTCTGCTGGTGGAGAAGATAATGCTTCTGTTCTTCGATCTTTCCATCTAACTGAATCCTCGTTCTTAGCTTCTCTCATGCCGAAGAAGGAAATTGGAGCCGATCGATTCATCGAATCTCATCCTGAGTTTGATGGACGAGGCGTTCTCATCGCCATTTTCGGTAATCTCTCGTGATTTCTCCACAATTTCATCTTGGATTTGATACTAGTATTACTACTATTGTCGTTTTTGTTGTTGTTGATGTTTGGATCGGGAGCTGAAATGAGAAGTGATTTGATTTACATTCGTTTGGATGTGGTTCTGATTGAGATCGTGATGGATGATTAGAAGTGGGAAATTTGTGATCTTTGGAAGTTGTTGTAATAGATGTTGTCTTTTTCTTGCCGATTGAAGGTTTTCGGATGGGCTTCTTGTTGAGACTGGTTTGCGTTGTGATATTTGGAGTTCGTTTTAGAAGATGTTTGCTTTCCTAATTTTAGGGTCGAGTAGAGGTTTTCGGTGGTTTCGGCTACTATCTTGCTGTTGGTGTTGTTTTTAAGCTTTTGATCGGGGCCTGAATAGGAAAGCAGTTTGCTTGTCATTTGTTTGAATGTACCTGGAGTCGGAATCGATTTGGATGAGGAGAGTGAGGAAGTTGTGATCTTTCAAATGTGTTTCGAAAGTTCTTCCTTTTTTCCTTTTTCTTATTGCTGATCAAACTTTTTTTAGTTGTTTTTTGAATTACGTTTGTTACATTTTGGATCTTTGCTTGATGCTCTTGTTTCATTTTTTTTCTCTCTTTCCTTTTCTTCTTCTATTTTGACGTGGAGCTGAGCTGACATGCAATTTGGTCCTTGTTAATTTGGTTGTGTTTGGAATGGTACTAGGTTCGGATTATGAGAGAAGCAAGAAAGTTATGATATTTGAACATATGTTTTAAATGATCTTGCTTTTCCTTTTTTCAGTGCTGACCAGACGAATGCAATAGTAAGTTTTCTACTCGAGAAGTGAAGTATTGATTGTTTGGGATTTTCTTGTTTTTGAGGTTTGTTTTGGTTCTTGATTGTGGGAGAGTGGTAAAAAACATAAGATATCTAATGGCAATAGATGGTCATTTTACATGGCTTTGTTTGCTTCATCTTTTTCTTCCAACAGCAGCACCAACTATAACAGTCGGTGGGAACTGGGAAGTCATTAGGCTTTTAAAATCGTGTTTGAGGATTAAGGAGGAATATAGATAATTTAAGGGATTTTTTTTTTTTTCATGAGGTTCAAAGACACCGCAATAGTAAGTAGGTTTGGTAGGATCCATGTGCCAGTGGTGTCATGCACTTGCAAGATACAAGCCATCTCAAAGGTGGGTTAGACTGTGGCATTCTCGCCCAAAAGCTGCAGCCTGCAGCACAATCTTTTCATCGGTGGCCATAGTGCACGGAACGGATGGTTGGTTAACAAAAAACTTGGCAAACAGCGTGATTTGAATTTACAAGGAGGGAATGAATGACAGGCAGTCTGCACTGATAATTGAGCCAGGTGATTTAAACAGTGGTCATGCCAAATGTTTGGTCTCATGTGACTGATTGCCGAGGTGTGACCTTGTGGAAATGAAGTTGTGATGGTTACAAAGTGAACGTCTGTTATTTAATTTATTACTTCCTTCTTCCCCTTTTGGTTGAATTTTTTTTTTTTTTTTTATTAACATTTGATCTCTTTAATAGATAAAGAAAAAAAGAATTGTTTTATTTACTTATTTTAGAGAATTACATGAACTGGTTGCTGTTTTGCAGATTCTGGCGTAGATCCAGCTGCTGCTGGTTTGCAAGTAACATCAGATGGGAAACCCAAAATCATAGATGTCCTCGATTGGTATCTTTGGAACTCTAGAAAAACTTGGAAAATTTGTTGCTTTGTACAGTGAAGTGGTGTTTGCTTGTGTTATCCCTAGACTTCTTTATAAGTAGAGTTTTTTTTTTCTTCTTCTGTATTGCAGCACAGGAAGTGGTGATATCGACACTTCAAAAGTGGTGAAAGCTGATGCAGATGGATATATCATGGGAGCATCAGGTTGGGAAGTCTTAACAAATAAGACCATGCATTTTGAATTTTGATAAAGCATATAAAACAGTAACGAAAAAAATAGCAATTTTGGAAGTCAAAAACTGTGTCTAATTATTCTGAGTTCATGTTTCTTTTTCTTTAATCTTGAAATGAATTTTCTCACTGAAAAGGGGATTGTCACTGAACTGTGAAGTAAGAATTATAGATTCATTACCATATTGATTCATTTTTTTGGTCCTTCCTCCGATTTTTATTTTATTTACTTGATCATGATTGGTGATTTAGATTTACAAGATCTTGTTGTTAAAAATAAATGGTGAAATATATTCATATTAGTAACTGTTTGCTTGTTTTCTCGTCCCTGTCCTTCTGCATCAGACCATAATTAATTAACAAATTAACATTAAAATTCATTTGTTTTCATACACACACTCCTGTAATGCATTAACCTCCAATCTGCTATGTTTATTTTCTTTTCCTTTTTTTTCTTCCTTGATTCGATCAATTGTTTACTTTTCTCTGATTGATATGTCTCTGCAGCAGGTTGTGCCCAACTTCCCATCAATTTCATTCATGACATCCTTTTTAAATATTTTGAAGATCTACCTTTTCTTTTTGAAAATTTTTATGCCTGCCAAAATTTACTAATCCTCCAAAGATATCATTTAGGGACACCACTGGTTATAAATCCATCATGGAACAACCCTTCTGGGGAGTGGCATGTTGGTTGTAAATTGGTTTACGAGCTCTTCACAGACACTTTGACGTCCCGTGTGCAGGTGGTGGCTCTACTTCACCCCATTAGACTTTAAAATAGTCAAATTTGCCATGATTCTTTATGATAACTTGGTTTTTGAACTTTCTATGACAGAAAGAACGGAAGAAGAAGTGGGATGAGAAAAATCAAGAAGCAATTTCTGACGCTTTAAAACATCTCAATGAATTCGATCAGGTTATTGAAGTTTTTCCTTCCTTCTTTCTTTCTTTCCTTTTTTTTTGTGCATCCGGTAATCTTATAAAGACACAAGCTTAAATTTGAGGTAAAGTATAGGTGAAAGAAGGGTGCAGATTAAAAAGCACTTTTTGTCATCAAGTTTACTACACCACACTTTATCGCTCTTTTTTTTTTGTGGTAAAAAGAAAGAGGCTTGTGGAGTAGTAAAAGGTAAGTGGTGTCACATAATAAGCATACTTCCATACCCCACTTTTCTCACCCAAACATGGTGAAGTAAAAAATGTCACATCACACTACTGAGTCCTGACTCCACCTTTGCTAATGCTCAACAAACAAGCCCTAAAGGTTTCAGTTTTTTTTTTTTATCAGCTCCTTTTATTTTTGGCTTTTACATTATACTGTGGATGCCTTGTAAGCAATGTCACTTTTACCTACACATTCTCACCTATCAAGAATTAAAAATTTTGGACAGCTATTATGGAAATTTGTGCTTTTGCAAACAAACATGTTCATATGCTTTTCAAAATTGTAATTTTCTTTGGAAGTGATCTCATGCCAATTAAATATTTAATTGTTCGGAAGCTACTCTTTCTACTGATTTTTGTTCCTACATAAAATGCATTTCAGCCCTCAGACCTGTATAACTGTGTCGGTCTTTGCAGACATGAGTTAGTTTTATCACATTTCCTGTTGGCTCAAGTCCAATGGTGAACTTATAATGTTTATTATTTTTAATGTCTTTTTGCAGAAGCACACTAAATTAGAAGATAGCAAGTTAAAAAGAGTTCGTGAGGACCTTCAGAATAGAGTTGATTTTCTTAGAAAACAAGCCGATGTGAGTGGTTCTTTATAAAGTTATTGATTTCAGTATCATCTCCTTAAATGAGTAATGGTTTTTTTTATTGCTCTATGGCAGAGTTATGACGACAAGGGACCTGTTATAGATGCTGTTGTGTGGAATGATGGAAATGTTTGGAGGGTTGCTCTTGACACACAGAGTCTTGAGGATGATGATTCAGAGAACGGGAAATTGGCCAACTTTGCTCCTCTTACAAACTATAGGTTTGTTATGCTTTAGTATTGCTGATTGCGTGGTTGAACTCTTTTCACATGCAAATATCCTATCATTCGCTGAGTCACTCTCAAACACAATATTTAAAGGTCTCACACACAACCTCAAATAGTTGCTTTAGAGCTAAAATCTTGATTAAAGCTGACTGAGGGATGAAGCGTCCAACCTATTATATGATTGATGTGATTCTAAAATCTTGAAACCCTTTATGACATCTAAAAACCATTGGATGTGATTTTAGATCTTTTAGTCATGCTCATTACAAAACAATTGAGTAAATAGATAGAGGTAACCCCACTAGTCAAATGAGTAACCAAAAGCAACATAAACCATAATAACATTGTCTCGAACCTGAATAAAAAAGACTATAGATGTTGAAGGCATTGGATGATCCCATGTGTGTGGTATTGGTGCTGTCGCATCACTTGTGGCCCCACCTGTGGGCCATGGGTGCTTATATATGTAAAATGTGGGTCCCTTCTTGGCCATCTTCTCGCTTCTTTTGGGTTTGCTTGATCTTCCCATCATGGTTATTATCAACCTCATCATTTGATGTGGAGAAAGATGTTTCATTATGTGTGGATGGGTTTCATATTGTAATTCTGTGGGTCGGGTGTGGGGTGTAATGTTCTTTACCCTTTCCTTTAGATGGGTTTTGATTCGTAGTTGGTTTCTTGTTTCTTTAACAAAAAGTTCCCGTTTGCTGATTAGAAAAAAGCAGAAGCCCTGTTTCTGATTTTTGGAGACAATTATCCAGATTGATGCAACTGAAAGGCCAGTACAATAATACTGTTTATACGTATCAGTATAGGCCCATCTGATACACAGTCTGATGCCAAGTCTGATGCCAATACTTAAATCCTTGTGTGCATGTGCCTCATATCTAACACATTCAGCTTTAAATAAATGAGAAATGGAGCACAGGACCAGATTGTTCTTTTTTGTTGTTTCAATTGTAACATCTTTAACTTCTTGTTAATGGTTTCCTTTGCCATGTCGCCTTTTGTGCATGTTTGAAGTTAGTCGGGAATCCTTGATCACTTTATATCATTCTGTTGGTGTATTTGATTCCATGGAATTGTCTGTGCAGGATTGAGCGGAAGTATGGAATGTTTAGTAAATTAGATGCATGTTCCTTTGTCACAAATGTGTATGACGAAGGAAACATCTTAAGCCTTGTAACAGATTGCTCCCCCCATGGGACTCATGTTGCTGGTATTGCTACTGCATTCCATCCAATGGTATTGAGTTGTTCCTCCCATTTTCCCCATAAAATATGAGTACTTATCTTTTCGTAATCTTACCATATGCATTGCATATGATGTTTTTGGACTGTAACGTTACTATACAGGAACCTTTGCTAAATGGAGTTGCCCCTGGAGCTCAAATCATTTCTTGTAAGATTGGAGACTCACGTTTAGGTTCTATGGAGACCGGAACTGGCTTGATTCGAGCGTTGATAGCTGCAGTCGAGGTTGGTCTGAGTTCAATTATAACAGTCTTCATTGGAATTTAATAATTTTTTAGTTCACAAACTACTATTGGTTGTTTCTTATGTCAGGCTATGAGAGTTACGCCAATAATGTTGTGGCTTGACTTGTTTTGTCTACTAGTATTTGCCTCTTGTTTTGTTTTGTTTTCTCAAGTGCACTTTTGTTACTCTTGGAGTCCATATTGAAAGAACATGTATGGAACTATGGATTGGCTTAATACTCAAGGCCGACTGGAGAGAAACTATATGAAAAAGAACGCATTACACAATGGCTCAAGCGGCCATAAAGACACTAATTAACTAGACTAAGTTGACTTTTCCTCCCTTTCAATATACAAGATATCTCTTCTATTTGATGCTGTCCATGATTCCTATTGGAGAGAGTTAGACTGTCTTATAATTCCATTGCTAAGGTGGAGAGAAAATATGAATATTGGGAAGTTTAAGCCACACACAACCATCTCTCTCTCTATATATATATATATATCCCTCTCTATCTAACCGTGCATCCCTGTGTGTGAGATCAGAAACAAAAAAGGTGAGCAGAAGGAATAAAGTGAAAAAGCTCTATATGAATCCATCAAGTTGGTTGATGATGGGAAAAAAAAAGAAAAAAAAGAAAAAAAGTTCTATATGGTGAAGTGGAGGTGTTAGTGATCAGATGACTTGTTGAACCTATCTTTGGCTAGCAACTGAATTGGCCACAATAGGATGTAAGGTACAATATTAAATTCCAAATTTCTCCAGTCTTGTTATGTTGAAGGGCTGAAGTTGAGATTGTAACTGGTTTTCTATGAAAACCAGAAAAAACCGAAAATACTGGAAAAATAAGTAAAAATCAGAAAAAAAGAGGATGAAATTGAGGTGAAAACGAGAAAGGGTTGCTGGTCGTCCCACTTAGGGTTGGGTGACCATCCTCATGCTTTTATACTTAAAAAAGGAATTTTTGTTATTCATTAATTACCCCCTGCAAATTTCTGTATTCATAAAAGAGTTCCTACATAAAACCTCATGAAACTAATTTCTAAAAGTTCATAGGAGTGATTGTTTCATGGCTCGATTCCTCTTACCACTCTACCAAGTCCGTGGGAATGGAACATATAGTTTTTTGCTGCTAACCATCAAAAGTTTAAGTGAAGAAGCCAGACACACCAAAATACAAAACGAGAGAAAGAGAAGAAAGCGGAAATCAAAATTGTGAGCTACCACAAAGAGCCTAAGTCCATTGCAGATCTGACTAATTCTTGTTTAGCCAAAGAGTCCGCCATAAAATTGACTTCCCTTAAGTGTGACAAAATAGCTTGTCCAAAGAATCTGCAATGATTTTATCTCATAAAATATAAAGTGGTATTTCAAATGGGAAGTCTCCCTATTCGACTCCCTGTGGGAATGTAATTTTTGTAAATTGTAACACTCTGATGTTTGTTAGCCTTAGTACCTTCCAAACTAATTCATATACTTTTCTCCATACAAATAGCTGTTTTTTTTGGCCAAGAAAAGGTGAAGTTTGGATTAACAGAACATAAGAGATACAAAAGCAGAGACGTAGTGCATTTCCATGATGCCAAAATTGCTAAGTCTAGAACCAAGAAACGAAAGGTAGCCTAAAGGGCTATTCAAAACAATCTGAGCCCAGAGAGAACCAGTTGACCAGAACCCAAACCCAATCAAAACAGAATGAATGCTAAGCATTTGAAGTGCCATCACCATGTCTGGGTGTGTCCTATGAATCATCTGAAATCTGAATAACCATTTTGGATGTCTCTGAACTTGGACCTGCATGATAATAAAAGGATCTCGTGTGTGCTTCAGCCTGCTTCTGCTCAAGAAGAGATTCTTCCTGAATGTGGCCTGGGCCCTGGGAGAATGGCTCTAAACGTCTAGACCGCCGGAGAGTCATATTTGGCTAAAGAATCTGCTATTGCATCTGCAAACCACTTACAGTAATGGATGTTCCGTGCATGAAAGTCAGTGAGCAGAGCCATTGTGTTCTTCCATGCAGGCATGATGGTGCAGCCCTGGATCCTCGATTGGAAGTGTAGACCAATTTCTGGGAGATTGATCGAATCCAATGGATTCCAAGCCTTTGGCATGGTGGTATGCACCAAGCAACTTAGAAATAAGCTACTAGTATGCACACAATTAAAACTCGCAAGCGCACAAGATCACTATGTAGTGTAGTGAATTGTAGGTCGATCCCACGAAGACTAGTGATAAAACAATGTCAAAAGCAACTAAAAATCAGAATATTAAAAGAGACAATTGAATGATGAAAGATTGAATCAAACTACTAAAAACAGTAAATTAAACCTATCAAAAGGTAAATGGAAATTAATCTAAAACACACAACTAGTATTAGAATTGAAAAACAATGAGAATGAATGAACTAGGGTTTCATCTACTCCCCTAACCAATCCTATGCATGTCTCTTATTTATTATCTTTTAATCAAAAATCAAATTTTATTAGTGACATCTATCAACCTAGACAATGGCATATGCGTCTATATTACTATTCCACTAAACCCAATTCATGAGTGGCATAGTACATGAATTATTCATCATGATGATAAAACTAAGCATGGCATATGTCCTAGTCAAAACAATCATAATGCATAAAAATGATGGGAAAGATAAATGCATGAGTCTAAGCAGGGCATATACTTAGATTATTCATGGTTCTAAACCCTAGATGCTTAACATCAAGATCAATCAAAATTAAGTTAGCTACTCTTAAAATTAATTGAACATCACATGGTTGGCATGGCATATACACAACTCATCAATTAAAATCATGGTTTAGAATCTCATATAATAAAACTGAAATCTGAATTAAAAGATGCCAAAAGAGACTACATAGATTAGGCTAGGGTTTCAACTACACCCTAGCCCTAAAAAAATCAGCTACTCATGTCTGAAATTGAAAACAAAATAGAAAATAGAGCTATAAGAAGAACTCTGAATATTAAAGAAGAAGAAGATTTCTGCCAGCAGCTTTTCCCCCTTTTCCTCGCTCCGAAAGCTCTCCAAAAGTTGCTTCAAAGGTGCTCCCAATAGTGCTATACGGCTGCTAGGGTTTGTGGATGATTGTAGTTGATTTGTGGATGGTTTGTGTGATGTTTTATGGCTGGTATTATTGCTGGACGTGGCTAGGTTTTTTTTTTATATGTAAGTCTTGCAAAAGCCCCTCTTTTGTGAAGAATCTCCTCCTTTTTAGGCTTCTCTCCTTGTATGATTAGATCTCCATCTTTCTTTATAAGTATGCTTCCTGATGCAAAGCAGGCTACCACTCCACCAATGGTCCCACCCAGCATATTTTTAGTAACTTCTTAATTTTATTGTAATTAGGATTAGTATGCTGATTTATTTGGTTTCCTAGTTTGATTAGGATACTTTCTATTATTAGATTAGGTTTTCTTAGGCCCTAAGTTACTTTGCCTATTTATATTACATTGTAGAGATATTAATCTCAGATTTGGAGTTAAATAAAGATTGGGATTTTCCCTTGGAGAGATTTTCCTCGTGTTAGAAATCTCTGCGGAAATAATTTGAGGTGTCTTTGACACGTGCTTCGGCATCTACGCAAGCCCTAACCTTAGGGATTGCATCAATTGGTATCAGAGCGAAGATCCACGTCGCTCCGATCCATCTCCTGTCACCGATCGGAGCATATCCATTGTCCATCCCCATCCATTCCTCTCCGACACGCCCCATCTGACTCCACTTTCTGCAGATAGCCGAACCCCCTCTCCTGTCGTTGCATCACATTGAAAGAAAAAAAAAACAGAAGAAAAAACCTTCCGAAATCACCATTGTAACAAAGCCAACCCAGCCGTCACCTTCAAAAATCCCATCCAGTACAGAAAAACAGCAAAAAAAAAAAAGAAAAAAAGATTGAAGTAGAAGGAGAGAAGGGGAAGAAGGAATAGAGTACAGAAGAGAGCTCTCAATCTTGGGAGTTGATCAAGCGGTGGGCCATCATAGGGTGTGAAGAGCCAAATTTCTAGTTATGAGAAGTGTAGGAGAAAAAAAGAAAAAAGAAAAAAGAAAAAAAGGAGACAAGACGATCTGGAGAAAGGAAGGCAAAGAGAGGAGTGGTAAAGAGGTCGTCCTTTTACAAAAACGTACTTTCTTTATGTTGTCTTTTCAGAAGTTGGTGTACTGCAGCACCACAAAGTTTGGTGGTCCTTCGTCAATTTGGCTAGAATTAAATTCAACTCCTGCATACCCGATCCATTTTGAAGCCCAGGCCAGCATAGCATCTATAAGATAACAACAATATTGGCATCAATCACAACTAGTCAAACAGCAAGATTTGACAAAGATCAACCGTTGGATCTTGTTTTTGGATTATTACAGCCATCCACTATCAGATTTCAGATCCGCTTTCACCAGCGTGATCGTGGAGAGCAAATCTAAACATCAGGTCAGTCAAAAATTTTAAATTTGATTTAAAACAAACAATGCCTCCCAAGAAGCAAGTAGAAGTGGAATCTTCCTCTCACAATGATGATGAATTGAGGGGAACCGTTGCGGAATTATTAGCAAATGTTAATCAACTATCCGCAATCATGGTCCAAATGCAAGACACTCTTGTGAGAATTGACACCCGATTAACTACTTTAGAAACTAGTCGGCGTGAGGATAATCATCAAGCTCATGGAGGACATAATCGGAATCAATGAGATCCACATGCAGTCAATGTTGATCGTGATTTGGGCATTAAGCTTGTGATTCCCGAATATGATGGAAAGTTGAAACCGGAGGAATTTATGGATTGGTTAGTGTGTGTTGAAAATATTTTTGCACACAAGCCAATGACGGATGGTCATAAAGTCACTTTAGTGGCAACTCGATTGCGCAATTATGCTGCGATTTGGTGGGCCGAGTTGCAAAAGAAACGAAGAAATCAGAATATTGACCCCGTTGAAACATGGATCGAGATGAAGAATTTATTGAAGCAAAAATTCCTCCCTGTGAATTATTCAAGAGATCTTCGTTCAAGTTTTCAAGATTTAAAGCAAGGTTCCAAAACTGTGATTGAATATTCTGAGGAGTTCCTAACCATGCAAGCTCGTTGTGGCTTGAATGAAGATGATGATGTATTGGTTGATCGATATTTTCATGGGCTGCGTATTGACATACAACATATTCTTACATTCAAGAATTTTGATAATGTTGATGAAATCATCCAACATGCCATCAAAGCTAAGGACATTGCTAATTATCAAGCTCGAAAGTTTAGTGTGTCTAAATGGCCTGCACAAAAGACCACAACAAAGCCATACTTCAATCCAAGTGCCAGTTCCTCAGAAAAGTTTGCCTCCAAGTTTGAAGATCCGAACAAGTTCACATGTTTTCATTGTAAGCAAAAGGATCACCATGTGTTTGAATGCCCAAAAAGAATCAATTTAATAGAAGGTGCACCAGAAGAACCGGAAACAAAAGATGATCCTAAAAGTGAAGGCTCCGATGAAGTGGAGGACATTTTAGCTAACACAGAGGGTGAACTTCTCTTGGTGCAACAAAAGTCGTTTCCCACTGTTGAGAAGAAATGGTTGCAGAAAAATATTTTTCGTTCCACAGGTAAAATACATGGGCAAAATTGTACAGTTGTGATTGATGGTGGAAGTTGTGAGAATATTATCTCCCAATCTCTTGTTGATCGCTTGAAGTTGAAGGTTTACAAGCACAATCGTCCATACTCTGTCAAATGGCTAATGAGAGGTGACGAAGCGCATGTGCGGCATGCATGTCAAGTTACTTTTTCAGTTGGTAATGATTACAAAGATACAATTTGGTGCGATGTGCTACCAATGGACAGTGGAGATATCCTATTGGGTCGCCCATGGATGTATGACAAGGATGGCACTCATGGGATGCGCAACAACACGTATACCTTCATACACAGTGGACAAGAAGTTACTCTTCATCCAAAGAAGCCAGAATCACCGACAAAAAAATCAAGGGCCCATGCTACAAAGGAAGTGCTTCACGTACATCATATATATAGAGGCAACTTGAAGAAAACCCGAGTTTGAGGTCGAACTCTTCTTTCAACTTGGGGGGAATGATACAGAGCAGGCTACCACTCCACCAATGGTCCCACCTAGCATATTTTTAGTAACTTCTTAATTTTATTGTAATTAGGATTAGTATGCCGATTTATTTGGTTTCCTAGTTTGATTAGGATACTTTCTATTATTAGATTAGGTTTTCTTAGGCCCTAAGTTACTTTGCCTATTTATATTACATTGTAGAGATATTAATCTTAGATTTGGAGTTGAATAAAGATTGAGATTTTCCATTGGAGAGGTTTTCCTCGTGTTAGAAATCTCTGTGGAGATAATTTGAGGTGTTTTTGACACGTGCTTCGGCATCTACGCAAGCCCTAACCCTAGGGATTGCATCACTTCCTAATTAGATTAGAATAAGAGTCTTCTTTTTCTTAATTAGCAACACTTTCTAATTCTGATCTTACTTGTATCTTCTTGACAATTCCTCACATGTGGCCCACCAATCTGAATTTTAATTGTAAGGAATTAAATCTGAACTTTTGACATAAAAGTGGGCCCTATTTGGTGCGTGCACAATGAATGTGGGACCCCTCTTTTGGGACTTCTATCTTAACTTCAAATCTTCCTTTAACTTTCCTTCTTTTTCTCCTTGTTTTTCTCCATTCTTGAACTCCTCTTTTAACTTGAATAGGATTTCCTGAATTCTGAAATTCTACCTTTAGCAATGGATGTGGACCCCCTTTGGGCGTGTGACACACTGTGGAGTTGTCTTCTTTTTCTCCATTAATTCTTCTCTTTTTTCTCCTTTTTACCTTTGATTAAAAAATTAACAAAGACTATGTAAAATCAAATAAAACAACTTTAACTAGCATAATATCAATCAAATATTAGGGCTTAGATTGTAAACAATTATGCACTTATCACATGGCACAAATTATGACACAATATCGAGAGAAACTCATGATAACTTGAATTAATTTGAAGAAAGCAAAAGCATTACAATGGGGGCTTCTCTCTATATATAGAGTAGCATTGTTTCTAAATAACCAAGACATTCTAAAATAAGTAACTATCTAATCTTAATCAAAATATGATTTAGGAAACAAATATACTAAGCAACTCTACTAATTTAGAGACTATTCTAAACTAATGATAGGGATCTCAAAATCAGAGATCATGTGGACCCCATTAGGTGGGTCCATCAGGGCTTGTAGGTCCTAGTCTTGGGTCGGGCTGCATCACATGAGGTCTGTCGAGACGTTAGCTGCTTGCTGAACAGTGGTCACTAGGGCTAACTGTCACCTTGAATCTGAAGGAAGGAGATTTGTAGGGCTTTGCAGACCTGTAACCCTTTTTTTGTAGGGCAAGAAGTTCAGCCTCCAAGGGGTGGGAAGCAGCCACCTTTCTAGCATAAGAAGCATGCATATGGCCTTGGCTGTCCCTGACAATGCCTCCAATTCTTTCTGAGTTGGTGAGGTTGTTGAAGGATCTATCAAAATTCAGTTTGAACCGGTCCGGTGAAGGGGGAAGCCATTTGTTGGTGGATGATCCTACATTGGAGCCTGGACCTGTGTAAACATGTGTTAGATTCCATTCAAGGATATGAAGGATGGCTTTAGTCCTAATATGGCCTGGGTGAGGGGGATTGTACTCGAAGAAGAGTTTGTTTCGGGCTCTTCCAGATGTACCAAGAGACGATGACACCCAGTTTTGTCTTATGATCGTTTTGAGAAGCTATATACCAAGCCATAAATGTGGGGAACTTAGTGGGGTTATCTACTGATTGGGGAAAAGATCTCCAAACTCTGGTGGAGAAAGGGCAGTTGTAGAAGAGGTGGCTAACAGTTTCCTTGAAGCATGACATAAGGAGCAGGTGAGTGATCCCTTCCATGAAATGGGAGAGACGATCTTTAGTAGGGAGTCTATTGTGCAACAGACGGCACAGAAAAATTGTAGATTAGGAACAATAGGGATTTTTCCAGACTCTCCTCCATGGCAGTTGCGGCCCACATGTTAAACCTTGAATTTTCTTGAAAACTGCCGTGAGACTACAGGTCCGAGCTGGTTCAGATTTCCAGCATCTAATATCTCGATCCCCTAGGTCCAGTTGGGCGATCTTTTCTACAACATTAGCAGGCCAGAGGTGGTTCAGATGAGACTTATTCCAAATTTGATTTGAGTCCATCATGATAGTCAGATCCTTCACCCTATTGATATGTGATAGAAGGTGGCGAGGAATATTTGGAAGTAAAAGTTCTTTTAATTGACCTATACGTTGGACCCATGTGTTGTTAAGTGGTACTTATGCTGGATCCATCCCCCAAGACCCACCTCTAGTTTGAGGTAACAATGTCCTTATGCTTAATCATTTACTTCCAGAGGGTGGAGTCAGTTTGATTTAACAGAGGTCTCAAGGAAGCCTCTGGCCCGAAGGTATTTTTGATTTAGAATTCTACACCACCATTGACCTGGGGAATTGAGAAATCTCCAAACCAGATGTGCCAAGGTTGCCTTATTTTGGATCCCCAGATCTCAAATGCCTAGACCTCCCTCTATTATAGGTCTAGTGACCTTGACCCAGCTGATTGGGGTATATCTGCGTTGATCGGAGCCATTCTAGAGAAAGTTTGAGTGGCTCTTAACAATCTGGCAACATGGGTTTTGGTCAGATGTTGCACTCCCATCCAATATTGAGGAATAGCTAATGAGATAGATTTGATAATGATCCTTCTCCCTGCCATAGAAAGAGTTTTCCCTCTCCATTTCAGGATGTTCCTATGGATCTTATCATGTATGAGGAAAGCACCATACTTCTGCGTGTGTTAAGGGCAATAACATTCCACAGGTAAGTGAATTGATGGTTTGTCCTCCGAATTTGGAGGGTGTATTTGACAGTCATGGATTGATCTATAGGTGTGTCTCTGCTGATCACCAATGTAGACTTGGAACGATTAACTCTTTGGCCGGTTTCATTAGCAAAAGTTTCAAGGATGTTGTTTATCTTAGTCGCTGCCGAGTTGGAAGTTTGAAAGAAAAGAAAATTTTCATTTGCATACTGGAGAATGCTTATGCGATCTCTAGGAGCAATGGAAGGGAAGAGGGGAGATTTTTTGGGTCACAAGATTATGGACCTTGCAGATGAAGGCCTTTGCACACAAGATGTATATGTAGGGAGAGAGAGAGGATCACCTTGTCTAATTCCGGCATGGGGGTGAATGAGATTAGAGGCATGTCTGTTAATTAAAACTTGGTAGGTGACCGTGGTAACATAGACCATAATCCTATCTACGAAGGTGGGGTGGAATCCTAGGGAATGAAGACAGGCTCGTATAAATTTCCATGGCAACTTATCATAGGCCTTAGCAATGTCCAATTTTAAAGCACACCATTTCTTCTTTTTGTTCCTCTAACTCATGATATAAAGTAGCAATAATGATATTGTTCATTGGTCTTTTCCCTAGTTGGAAACCTGCCTGGACATCGGAGGTAGAATTTTTCAGCAATGGTCTTATCCTGTTAACCATCGGCTTGGATATGATTTTATATTGGACATTGCAAAGGCTGATGGGGTGAAATTCCTCTAACTGACAGGCTCCATAATTTTTTGGGAAAAGGATGATATTGGTATCATTGATGCCGTGTGGCAGATATCCTGAGGAGAAGAACTCTTGCACCTTTCTACATACACTGGTCCAACTATAGCACATAAGGACTGGTAGAAGGTAGCATTGAAACCATCAGGCCTGGCAGCTTTGTCTTTTCCTAAGGAGAAGTTGCCTTTCGAATCTCCTCAAGGGATGGGGTGGCCTAGAGACTTGTCATTATCTCTGACATGTGCTTCTCAATCTGAGCAGAGAGGGAAAGATAATTCGGTCCTCCTCCACTGGCTGAGAACAGGCTATGATAGTAATCTTGGGAGTGTTGTTTCATCTGTTTTATGGATTGAATGGTGTGACCATCACTATCAGTAAGATAGTGGATAAAATTGCATCTGTGGTTCATCTTGGCCACTTGATGGAAAAATTTGGTGTTGCGGTCACCTTCTGATAACCACTGAATTCTAGACCTTTGTCTCCAAAAGGTTTCAAATTGGTGTTGGAGACGAACCAGGTTTTCTATTAATTGACGCTCAAGAGTTTGGAGGAAGGTTGAGAAAGGGTACTTAGGGTCGTGTTGAATCCCTTCAATTCCGTGTCTGATCCGGGCGATCTTTTTGTGAGGGTTACCAAGAGAAGCATTCTTCCATTGAAGTAAGTGTTTGCCAAGATGTGTCAATTTCCAAGGGAAAGTAACGGGTTGGAATCCTATCATGTTCCATGAGGAAGCCAAGACTGACTTGATTTCTTGCTATAGGGGCCAATGCAATTCAAAGCGAAAATTTTGAGAGTCCCTTTGGCAAGTGATCTCTTCAGAAAGAAGAATGGGGTTATAGTCCGAGGTAATGCGAGCCAAATGGTAGACATGGTGGTCACCATAAGACTGGATCCATTTTTGGTTGCCAAGGGTTTTGTCAAGCCTTTCAAGGATCCTATCATTCCCTTTATGGTTGTTAGACCATGTGAAATGCTGTCCCACGTACTCCGGGTCCAGCAGATGGTTACCATCAATGAAGTCCCTGTAGGTTACAACCTAGGGGTCTGACCTACCTCCAGATTTCTCCTGTCTATCCAAGATGCCTATTAAAATCTCCCATTAGAACCCACGCATCTTGGGAGGTGACATGGGATTCTCTAATGGAGGATAGGTGGTTCCATAGGAGACGTCTTTGCCTCCAATCAGGTGAGGCTTACACCGCTGTAACCAAAAAACAAAAGGGAGGGGTGTGAGGGGTATCTGTTATTCTTAGGCAAATCACAAAAGGAGACTGATTGATCTGTTGTGATCAAAGGCTAGAGGTTGATGACAACTGGGTCCTAGAAGGTCCATATTCCCCTAGAGTAACCGTTACCAAAGATGATGTCCTGCATGGGGAAGGGTTTGCGTAGCTTACGAAGAGGTCTTTGAGCCCTATCCTGAGAAGTTCTGGTTTCCAAAAAAACCAGAATTTGAGGATTGTGATCTTTGACAAACATGTATAGGGTAAGGGAAAAGGCGCAAGTGCGAAGCGCCTCTTACATTCCAAGTCAGGAACTTCATGAATTTCAGGGAAAGTTATTGTGAGCTCCATACCTGTATCCGGAAAGACCTCACTATGGAGGTGAGCAAGGAAGGTGACCTTTCCTCGGACTTTGATGGTGAGTTTTTTTATGACCTTCTTCTGCTTGATTTGTTTCCTCTTAAAATTGGTGACTAGAGGGGATGGAGAGTCATGAGCTAATGGTTGCAAACCCAAAAGGCTGAGAGGCCTCTGCTCAAGTCCGCCCAATATAACTTTTGCTTGCTCTGTTTGTCCCTAAACTTTGGGTCTTCCAGGTTTGGTTCCCTACAAGACTTGCGGTTTGAAAGGTCTCTTGAGCCGTTAGGAGGATTCAAAATGTTGGTAATGGATTCAAAATGTGTCCAATTTGCTGCGGCGAAGGTGGCTGTATCGAAAATGTGGAAGGGAGCCAAGGCCGGGGAGATTGGGAGGATGATGGGGACATCATGCCTAATTCCCCCACTCCACACAAAATCTACCAAAGGAGGAAGCATAGGGTTGCAAATCAAGTTATGTTATGGATGGATGACGCATATGATCACCAAGATTTCACAAATCCATCGTTGGGTGCCATTGGATTACCATCACGATGACATCCAACGGTTGGATCTTGCAAGATCTACATTTTGAAGGAGAGAAGGCCCCATGTGTGCAATTACTTGGAGGCGCCACTTTGGGAAGTGCCACATGGGTTGAAATAGACGAGTTTTAAAAGTTGAGAGGGGGCCCAAGTCATTTAAAGAAAAGTAGTAGAGAAAGGGGCCCCATGTTTCCTTCAAAGAAGAGAATAAAATAAAGGGGGCCACAACTTAAAAGCAAAAGGGTCTTGGGATTTGTGTGCATATCCCCTTGCGCACGAAACCCAAGGACATGAGTGCAGCCCTCCCCTCTCTTCCTTTCGTTCCTTTTTGTTTCTTTTATTTTCTTTTGTTATTTTTTAAGTGTGATGGTGCCATCACTTTAGGGTTGTTAGTATTAAGGAACATTGTATTGTCTTCTTCTTTTCTTTATGCAATGTTATGAAACTTTATGAATGTAAGAATAGAAGCTTTCTTCTTACTCTTGAGTCTCTTGAGTTCTACTTTGCTCACGTGAAAGCAACGCCTCCGGATCGAAGTTTGGTGAGAGCCCAATAAAAGGTATCTTCTTCCCTCTTTCATTTTCTTTCCTAAGAGCTCCCTTTCCCTCAAACCCAAAACTCAACCCTAGATTTCAACACCCTAGATCTCCACCATTTCCATCATTGAACATGCCTAACCATTAGATCTAAACTATCATCCACTCCATCCCATACCCATACCCCTTTGTAGAACCCAAACCCAACCCTAGATTTCTACACCTTAGATCTCCACCATTCCCACCATTGAACAACCCTAACCATTAGATCTAGAGTATCAGCCACCCGATCTCTTCATCCAGTCCATTAAATCTCAATCATCCAACCATTCCTAAGCATTTGGAAGTTCTATCTTCCACTGGGATCCTATCCTCTCATACTAGAGGGGTGTTTACTGCAGGATTTGAGAGCTTGTCTTGGATCTATGGTTTGTTGTTTAATTGATTTTCAATGTTATGCATTGTGGATGGCGTATTTATAAATTTCATTAATTATTAATTCTTATCTTGATCTCATCAACTCATGTGAGGTTAGATCTCATGTCGTCCTGCATCAGGGGAAGGAAAAAACGGTTGGTGGATTACCATTTTTTGGATCTGGAGGGGCTGGCGCGAGGGCCAGGGAGATGGATTGACAATGATGATGATTGTGGTGGAGGAGTTCCCACCAAGGTTGGCTGAGAGGGATAGTTGGTTGGTGGAGTGGGAAAGTTGGTGATTGGGGGTGGTATCTATCCCTGGGGCTGGGTCCTCAGAGGAAACCGAGAGGCAGGTTGAAGAACTTGAGGAAGGGGGATCAGATTAGAGAATGGGTAGGGGAAGTGATGGGTGATGGCTTTTGAAGAGGAAGGTTGCTTGTTATGGAAGGTGATGGAACATTTTGGTACAATTGGAGGGTTCTTATCTGGTGGTAGATCAGGTGAGTTGAGAGAGATAACAATGGGCTGATGCAAATGGTAAGTGAAAGCTTGGTGGATCAATAGTTGGTGAGTACGGTCACAGTTAAGGCGATCCTGATAGATCAAATGGAGCTCACCTAGATTTTCTAGAAGTCGACTTTTGGCTTCCTGTATCACTTCCTGATCTTGTTGGTACATTGTGTTCTGATTTGACGGCCGTGATGATGATGATCTAGATCATGGTTAAAAAAACCGGACTCGGGACCTGTGGCCGAGTCCTAGTTGACTCGGCCGACTCGGGTTCAGCTCTATGTCAAGCCCAGAAGAATATTAAAAAAGAAAAGAAAAATAGTATATATATGTATATATATATATATATATATATAGAGAGAGAGAGAGAGAGAGAGAGAGAGAGAGAGAGAGAGAGAGAGAGAGAGAGAGAGAGAGAGGGAAGCCTTTGAAATTTGAAAAAAAATCAAAGCATAAAGTAGCCCTCGGCAGTAGCCTTTGAAATTTGAAAAAAAAGAAAAGCATACAGTAGCCCTCAGCAGTAGGCAGTTGTTGCAACATCATACAGTAGGTAGTAGGCCAGTAGTAAACCAGCAGTAATAGGCAGTAGGTAGTACAGCAACAGCAGCGGCAGCACTGTAACAGTAGCAGCAGGAGACTACGCTGCAGAGAACAGACCCAGGTATGCTTTTTTTTTTTTTCAAATTTCAAAGGCTTCTCTCTCTCTCTCTCTATCTCTCTCTTTCTATCTAGTGCTGGCCAGCTGTCTTGCACTTTTCTTTTTATTTTATTGTCTGATCCTCTTGTACTCCTGCTCGCGCCCCACCCCCCCACCCCTCTTTATTTTTCCTTTTTCTGTCCGAGTTGACTCTTGGGACTCGGAATGAGTCCTGAGTCCCACCCATTCCTTGGCCTTTTTTTAAAAACCATGATCTAGATAATCCATGCCCCCATGTGAAGGTAACACTACCTTGGCAGAATCACCCGGATCCAGCGCCAAATCCTTAGAATAGCTGGAGTAGGTACTCGCTTCTGGGATTTGCATAATCGGAGTGGTATGATCTAGGCCATAGGTCTGCATGCGTGGTGACATACGACGGTGATTGATTGGCACGTTTGGGATGTTGTCTCTCTGAGCCACTATGACATTGTCTTCTCGGGTATCGCTCGTCGGAGCCTCTATGAGAGCTGCAAATTGGTTGCCATTAGCAGAGTTTTGGTATTGCTTGGGGTGGTGTCCTTTGATTTTTGATAGCTCTTTAATGGCGGTCAGGTTTGGCTTTTCACCTCCATGTTTGATCCTTGGTTATCGAGGTCCGATGGTTGTGGTTGAGAAAAGGGCGTGATGCGGACGGCGGATTGATCCGGGGTAGGCATGAGAAAAGAGGATAGATATAGGGGATAGGTCGGGATTCCACCCGAAGTTTCTCAGACTTCACGCCCATGGCTTTGTGCCATTCCCTTCCAGGAGAGATACATAGATTTCAAAGAGGTTTTCTTTCATTAATCAAATATAATGAACCCAAGAAGCTTTACAATACTTTAAATAGAGAAATAAAAACTCCAGAGCTAATCTCAACCATCTAAACATCTCCACGGTCGAGATTAAAACATCCATGCTTAGAACATACGTCATTAAATAGCAACTCTAAATAGAATAAAATAAAATAAAATTGCTTATGGACTGGGCCCACTAAACTAGTCTACCCATTGGGTCATGGGTCTGTCCTGCATCAGGGAGGTGGGCTATCAGTTGCTGGAGTGAGGATATTCTCAGGCTCCATGGTTAAATAGCTGTACATTATTTGTATCCATGGTCCATGATTACAAGATTTTAAAACTCTGGAGGAATTGGCTCATGTTGACTTGGTTGATTTACACCAATTTGCACTCCATATGCGCAAAAAGCATTTAAAATTTTGAAATGATGAAAAAAATCTTTAAATGATTATTTTGGTTAATGGCCCTACAGGCCAGGCCATTTCAAGCTTTGGTACAACCCGGCCGTTCACAAAAATTTCTGTGTACATATATATTATCAGTAATGAAAAAATTCCATTAAAACAAAAAGAGAATATAAAAAGTTATACGATATGGGAGACATGCCACAAAAGGTGAGTAAACAAAGAAAGAAAAGAACGTGGAAAATTGAAGATGGCCACAACTGATTTACATATAGGCCTTACATACAAGAAATTTCTACCTACTCCTTGTTTAGCTGATGAATTAGGAAACTTGTTAGTATTTAGCTAATTGTTTATCACTAGTTACATTTGGAAGTGCACCCATTGAAATGGGTGCAGATTTTTTTTTTCTAAAAAAAAAAAATAGAATTGAATTCAGAGCTATTCTGTATTTCTGCATAGACTATCATTGGAATGTAGAATGGCTTGCTGAAGTAGTCCTGTCAGTAGAGTTGAAGTGAAGAAGATCATTCATACAAAGATCATAATTCGTTATCTATCCAATTAATTTTAGTAAAAAAGGCTGCTTGAAATGAGGCTAATCACCAATGTCATTAAGGACAGTTAAAAAATAAAGTGGTACCTTATGCACAGGTTGAAAAAAAAGTGTGTCTTACGTCTTTAAATTAATTTTGGTTGGAAGTGCTGCTTGAAATGGGACTGATCACTGAATACTGATCACTGATGTCATCAAGGACAGTAGTTAAAAAATATAGTGATGCCTTTTGGACAGGTTTAAAAATTACAGCTTACTGTAGGGCACAAAAGTAACTCTTTGGTGATGGTAGGATTTCCGAATTACAATTTCCAAACAAGCAATCTTTCACGATATTAGTAAATATGGTTCTTTTAGCATCAACTGCAGAACAGGGTCTGCTGTCTTCTGAGTCACTGTATTTAAAGATTGGGTGAATCGGAATTGTCTTATTGATCCAAGTAACATGTCTAGTTTGTATTCCCTTTATTGATCTCTATTAAACAAATTGTTGAGGAGACATAACTGTTGAGTGTGCAATACTTTTGAACAAAATAAAGCAATTATTTCTTAGTCTTTTACCATTTTTGTTTTGAAATGTAGTTGACACTTTGTTAAAAATATTATCCATGTTGTTTACAGCACAAATGTGACCTCATGAACATGAGCTATGGAGAGCCTACACTGCTGCCGGACTATGGGTGCTTTGTTGACCTTGTTAATGAAGTATTACCTCCAAACTCCTAATAGTTTACGCGGCAGATTTTGTTTTTCCCCTCGTGAAGCTTGTGCTGATGATACTGTCTCTTCCAACCGCAGGTGGTAAATAAGCACCATCTGATATTCATCAGCAGCGCTGGCAACAGTGGTCCTGCATTAAACACTGTTGGAGCACCTGGTGGCACTAGTTCAAGCATAATAGGAATTGGTGCATATGTCTCCCCCGCCATGGCTGCTGGAGCTCATTGTGTTGTTGAACCTCCTTCTGAAGGAATGGAATACACTTGGTATGTGCTTTTCTTTTCAAGATCTATGTTGAATTAGATGTGTAGTTTGACCTCTATGTTAATCTCCTTTTAGGTGCAATGAGCAGGCTTTAAATTTGGATCAGAGAAAGCCTTTGAAAATGGATGATTGACTAGTACATCTGTGCACATACATGCCTGCTGCCTGTTTTTGGTGTCTCAATCTTTGTTTGCGTTCATTAAACTGATACTGTTGTGATTTAAGTTGTAAGCTTCATGGGAAGTTGGCATGCGTAGAGAAGTATGGAGATTCTTCTCTCTCTCTCTCTCCCCTCCTTTGTTGCTATCAATTATTTATTGATCAAAGCAAAATTACCACAAACTGTACGGAATGAGATATGTGTGTACTGGAAGTGAAGAATGTAAATGAAATACAGAAAACTTCATAAAGATGTGTGAAAACCACAAGACCTTCTTCATTTCAAACCCGACAAATATGGATAAAATGGTAACAAAAAAGATGTACTTGAATCATGCCATGGCTAAAGAATTTACTACTTCATTATCACTCCTTGTGTGCCAAAATGGTCTATAGGATTCAGCTTGCTCCATCTTTTTTAATGGTAAATTTATTAAGCATCAGTTACAATTGATTTTGAGATGGATGTCTAGTTAAAGTAGGAAGGATAGAATCAGAAATATGCACATTTGAGAACATTTAGGGGTTGCATCAAAAGATGATAAATCAAGAGTGACTCATTTTTGATGGTTTGGACATGTCAACACAGCCCAACAACGACACCAGCAAAGAGAAATTTCTCTATGCAGGTTAATGGACCCTTCAGGAAAAGGGGTAGGTTGAAAGGAAATTGATGGATGTAGTAATGATAGCTTTGAAGATGTGCCTCATATATGAGGATTTGGCCCATGATAGACTGGAATGCCAAAACAGAATTCATGTAGCTGGCCCCACTATGTTGGGACGAGTCTTTTATAGTATAAAGAGCAGTATACTGAAACAACAACCCAGTGGATCCTATGTGGCCTAAGAAACCAAAAAGACTACAATAAAGAGAATCCTGCATCTTGATCAGAACAAGTCCTGTGCAGCTTGATCACATCAGAAACATCCAAGTCCTGTGCGGCCTAGCCTTAACCCCACATGACATGTTTTAAAGCTATCAGACTTTGGTCAAAGCAAACAATATCATGTAGATAGTGGGCCTGGGTTGTCAAAGAATAGTGTTAGATCCTACCTGCATGGGCCTACTTGTCTCGTTTGCCGCTTGTCTCCCAAGGGGCTTTGGACTATACTAAGTCCCACATCGGAAACATCCAAGCCTTGACCTTGGGCATATATGCGCAGCTTGGCTTAACCCCACATGACACATTGTGCCTGGGTTTGCTTGTCTTTCTTGTTAGCTTGCTTGATTTCTAGTGACACTAACAAAACCTCCGTTGTGCACTCTGATGACTGTTGGGTAGGACAATATGGGCCCCTCCTAAGATTACGTGTTTTTAAGTTGTGTGACTTCAGTCAAAGCGGACGATATAATGTGGGTAGTGGGACCGGGTCGTCACAGAATGCTATCAGAGCTGAGGATGGCTTTGTTTATGTTTGGGGAGAGTGTGAGATCCTACCTGCTTGGGCTTGCTTGTCTTGTTTGCTTGCTTGTCTCCCTGGGGGCTCTGGATTGCACTAAGTCCCACATCGCAAACATCCGAGTTTTGACCCTGGGCATATATGTGCGGATTGACCTTAACCCCACATGAAGTGTTGTGTCTAGGGCTTGCTTGTCTTTCTTATTAGCTTGCTTGACTTCTAGTGATACAAACAAAACCTTTGTTGTGCACTCTGATGATAGTTACGTAGGACAATATCATGCTTGGGGGCCTTCCTAAGATGACGTGTTTTAAAGCCGCAAGACTTTGGTAAAAGCAGATAATATCATATGGATAGTGGGCATGGGTCGTCACAAGTATCCAGTTTTTGATACTAATGCATGTGTGCATTGGAGGCTTTGCAGTTGACTCACGTAAATCCTGGGTTAAAGCAGTGGAACTCCTTGCTAGGGCTCACCTATTGAAAATCCGTGCCGATGTAACATTGGGAGGGCATTCATTTTGGCTTGGATTTTCAATAGGTGGGCCCCACTGTGGAGTTCCATTCCTTCAACCTCATATTTCCCTTAGAGTCTCAGACGATCCGAACTTTGTGGATTAGGTTTCTTCCTTCTCAAGTGTGAACAATTTATTTATTGCTTCCATCTGTTTAATATTCTCATTCAAAATCCTTCTTGGTTGGACAGATTTTTCTCCTCTCTTTTACAGCTCTATTCATCCCTCACAGGAAAAAAACAGATATACAATAGGACTAAGCCGAGTCCATTAAAAAGCAAGGTACTTCTGCTTTGAAAAATATAAAAAAAATGAAACAAACTTGTCATATTGCCGCCAATTCCTAATCCAGATGCCCGTTCAAAATGGATTCTGGAGCCATCTCCCACTCAATAGCAAATAAGGCTTCAAAGGAGCTTCTTACTTATCTTTTTTCGAATACCCAAGTGGCGTGCTGATGCTTCCCTAACCTTCTCTAGTTATGGCATATTTAGAGTGGAGGACTTTCTTTTAGGTCTTCCTGAAATAGTATGTGAAGAAGGGAGAGGAAGAAGAAGAAGAAGAAGAACAGTGGGAGAAGGTCGTGCTTATGATGAGCAACGACTGTTCTATTTATAAGAGATTATGCCTTAATCAAGGCTCTAACTATGTAAAGATTACAAATTAGAATAAACAAAGAATGGAAAGAATACAAAAGAATGGAAAGAATATTTCCTATCCTATACATGAATGAGAGAAAACAGCTACACGATCTTGAGTATATCCCACGTGTGTGGGAGGCTGTACATGGGCCTTAAAGGCCCTTGTTGGGCTGGGCCTGTTATCTTCTACACTCCCCCTCAAATTGATGTGGTAAGGTTGAAAACATCAATTTGCTAGTTAGATCATGATGATGCTGTTTGGGAAGAGCTTTGGTGTAGATGTCCGCCAACTGGTTAAACGAAGAGACATGAGGCAGAGTTATCTTCCCAGTAACAACATGTTGACGAATGAAGTGACAGTCAATCTCAATGTGCTTTGTTTGTTCATGGAAGACCGGGTTATTGGCAATTTTGGTAGCACTGGTATTATCCCCATGGAGAGGTGTGGAACGACCAACAAGAACACCTAATTCACACAGAAGGCGGCGGAGCCAGATAATTTCAGCACTGGCGGATGACATTGCCCGATATTTGGCCTCAGCAGAAGACTTTGAGATAGTGGTTTGCTTCTTTCACTTCCATGAAATCAGAGTTTTTCGAAGAAACATACACCAGCCAGTGGTAGACCTTCGAGAGTCCGGACAGCCAGCCCGGTCAGCATCCGCATAAGCTGATAATTGCAGAGAAGTATCAGAAGGGAAGAAGAGACCATGATGAAGAGTTCCTTTAATATAGCGGAGGATGTGCAATGCAGCAGCAAGGTGCGGTTTGTGGGGATTGCTGACAAACTGGCTAACCGTATGAACTACATGAGAAATATCCGGACGAGTCATAGTTAGTAGGGCAAACTAACAGCTATCCGCTGGAAAACAGATGGATCATCCAGGGGAGTGCCATCATCGGAACTGATTTTGCTGTTCAATTCCAGAGGCGTATCAAAAGTATGAGTATCATCAAGCCTGGCTGACGTGATCAAATCTGTCGCATATTTGCTCTGAAGGACCCTAATGCCTAATTTGTTACGCACAAATTCAAGCCCCAAAAAATAAGTGAGAGGACCAAGATCCTTCATTCTGAAGTGGCGAGTAAGGTGGTGTTTGAGATCCGTAATGCCGGCAGTATCATTTCCACTGATAATCATATCATCAACATAGACTAAGAGGAATGTGTAGCCCTTCGATGTCCATCATAGGAAGAGGGAACTATCAGAGTGACTCTGATGAAAACCGGCTTGAAGGATTGCTGCCTGGAACTTATCGAACCAAGCCGTTGGAGCTTGTTTAAGCCTATAAAGAGCTTTCCTCAATTTGCATACATGCTTTAGAGGACAAGCATATCCTGGAGGAGGTTTTAAATAAACAGTCTCGCTCAAGTCCCCATGTAGAAAAGCATTTTTGACGTCCATTTGCATTGAGGCCAGTTGCTAGCTGCCGCGACACAAAGAAGAGTACGAACGGTGGTCATTTTCGCCACCGGTGTAAATGTTTCCTCATAGTCAATTCCATATTCCTGCTTATATCCCTGTGCAACCAATTTGGCTTAGTAGCGATCAAGATTCCCATCAGAGTGTACTTTGACGGTGTATATCCATTTGCTGCCAATCACAGAGGCTCCATCCGGGGCCGGTACCAATTCCCATGTTTGGTTTGCTTCAAGAGCAACTAATTCCTCAGTCATAGCATCCTGCCAATAAGCAATCTTTGAGGCCTGTGAATATGAGGTGGGTATAGGAGTACTATCTAAGGAAGTAAGAAGAGCAGGAAAGCCATAGCGGTTAGGGGCAACAGAAGGATGACTAGAGCGTAGCAGAGAAATGGTGCTATCAGAAGGAGTATCATTACCTGAAGATGCAGTAGGCGGCGCTGAGAGAGGATCAGGAGAGGGAGTTGCCAGAGGAGGGACCTTGTTCCGCCGAACATAGACTTTGGGAAGAGGTGATGGAGACTCAAACTCCGAGAATTGTGGCAGATAGGATACAACAATAGGATGGCTATCCACATGTAAAGAAAAGAAGGGAATATGTTCCAAGAAAATTACATTACGAGAGATGCGCATGCGTTTTTCCAATTGATCATAACACAAAAACCCTTTGTGTTCATTAATGTAACCCAAAAAAATGCATTTAGCAACCTGTGAAGATAACTTTGTGCTCTCAGTCAGAAGAAGATGAACAAAACACAAGCAACCAAAAACACGTAAGTGAGAGTATGAAGGGGTTTGACCAAAGAGAACTTCGTAAGTAGTAGTCTTTCCTAGAACAGTGCTAGGAAGACGATTGATAAGATACACAGCAGTCTGTGCAGCATCACACCAAATTTTGGGAGGGACCAAGGATGCAACCAACAGAGTACAAAGTACAAACAGTTTCAAGAATATGTCTGTTCTTTCTTTCCGCAATCCCATTTTGCTAAAGAGTATGCGGACAAGATTTTTGGTAAAGAATTCCTTTATCAGAAAGGAAGGTAGAGAATTCATAAGACATGTACTCTCCACCGGAATCTGATCTAAGAATTTTGATTGCTTTCTGAAATTGGGTGTGGACCATGTTGTAAAATTTTTGAAGATGGAGAAGACTTCAGATTTCATGCGCATAAAGTAAATCCAAGTATGACGAGAATGGTCATCAATAAAGGTCACATTGTATTTAAATCCTGTCCTACTCAAGGTAGGAGCAATTCCCCAAACATCTGAATGAATAATGTCAAATGATGCCAAAGCACGAGCATTATGAACAGGAAAAGGCAAAATATGACTTTTACTTAGGCAACAAGTTTCACACTTTGATTGAGATAAAGAAGACATCATTTTATTATCAATAGTAGACTCCAAACAACCAAATTTAAACAATGAAAGCAAATGCGCATTATTCACATGACCAAGACGTTTATGCCAAACAGTTCATAGTGTATTGAAATTAGAAGAAGCAGCAAAGAAAGAATGATGTCCAGTGTCCAGTAAGAACAGGCGCCCATGTTTACTCCCTGTCGCGATCACCTTCCCAGTTTGTTGCCCCTGTATAACACAACCAGAGGAAGAAAAGTGAACAAGATAGCTATCATCTATAAGTTGTCCCACAGAAAGTAGATTGACTGATAATTTGGGAACAAAGTAAACATTGGGAAGGGTGATGGACTGGCCAGAAACACTAGATAAAGTAATGGTACCAACTCCCGAAATGAGTAGTTGATCCCCATTAGCAGTGTTTATTTTCTCTTTTCCAAGGTAACGGTGAGAATCTGTAAAGCTATGAACTATAGATGTCATGTGATTGGAGGCTCATGACTCTAAAAACCATGTGGAAGAGGTAATAGGAGAAGAAAGAGAAGCAGAGGAATGAAAAGCAGGAGATGCTATATGAGAATGAGTTTGATACCGACCGCCAGAGAAGCCTATTGACGTATATGTAGAGGTAACCGTGCTTTGGATCAGTTCTTAAATCTGAGTAGGAGTCATGGATACAGCCCCAGATGAAGTGCTTCCTGCATCGGATGATGGTACTTGAGCCTAGAATGCAGAAGGAAGATTCTGTCTTGGCAGATTGGAGGGAGGCTTTTTAGGCTGCGTCTCATTCCTTCGCTGGAGGCTGCGGCAGTCGTCAATAAGATGACTAGACCTCTTGCAGTAGCGGCAAACTAACTTCTTGCGGCAATTCTTGGCAATATGACAAAAATCTTTGCATTCATAGCATTGAGTGAGCTTCCGATTGGGGGTTGCTAGAAGAGCAGAGTCAGCTGGAAGGGGTACAAGGAAGGCAGCCCGTTGGGAGGTGAGACGAAGTTCTTCGCGAAGTACTTCTTGAAAGCAGGTATCAAGATTAGCCGACAGTTCTCGGTTCATGAGGGCAGACCGAACTGATTCAAATTCTGGTCGGAAATTCATAAGGAATTGGCTAATGTGAGTTTCCTCTTGGAGTTTAAGAGCCTCGGAGAGAAAGCCAGGAGAGACTATCTGAATCAACATGGAATCCCGTTCAGTCCATAAGGTGAGGAAGCCATTAAAGTATTCCTGCACATGTCGATCCCCTTGAGTAAATTTAGCAATTTCACTATCCAAGTGAAATTTCCGGGCTTTGTTGGTTTGATGGTAGACCTTCTTGAGGTGAGCCCACATATCTGCTGCTGAATTATATGCTTGAAGAGCTACGGCAAGGGAGGAATCAATGGAGTTCAGAATCCAAGTAATCACCTTGGCATTTTCCTTGGACCAGGTGGCTATGGCTTTGGAGTCCATGGTACTTGGAGTGGGAGGTTTTGTAACCGTTTCATCCAGATAACCAAATAGCCCGTCCTTCGACGAAATTCTTCAGATGGAAGGACCAGGCCATATAATTTTGCCCATTAAACTTAACGGGAATAACATCATACTTTTCCATGTTCTCAAAAGGCAGTAAAATGTATCATTGAGAAGATGTCCAACCAAAAACCCTTTGACAGATAGGGATGGAGATGACTAGGCAGCAATAATCAGCAAGAGAGGCTGAATGACTGGTTCAGATGGTTAATTGGAGCAAAATGATGAACTCCAAACAAGAAAAGAACCCAACAGTGCCAAAAATAATGCCAGACGACCACTATTTTGGTGCTGGAGTGGTCACGTGGGGCCCACAATGGGATCAGACCTATGATCAGAGAATACAGTCTTCTGTGGGGGACTTTTTAGTAACTTCCAGATCAGGTTGCAAGGCAAACTGATGAAAATCCGCAAAATTGAACGGATCTGATGACAACTATCTTGTAAAACTGTGAAAACACAAGTGGCAGCAGATGGCCTACCTCTTATGTGCTAAAAATCCTGAAAAAATGCCCATAAATCTTAGAGAAGAGGGGCGACCACTGTGGTGGTGAGTAGTTTTGATTTCTGGATGATCGGAAGATGGCCCACCTTGGATGGTCACCTTACAGAATGACGACAGAGATTCTGCTGAGAGAGAGAGAGTCTTCAGATGCGTGAGAAGAGATGGTACTGATATGGAGAGATCGCACAATGCTCTGATACCATGAAATAGTATGTGAAGAAGGGAGAGGAAGAAGAAGAAGAACAGTGGGAGAAGGTCGTGCTTATGATGAGCAACGACTGTTCTATTTATAAGAGATTATGCCTTAATCAAGGCTCTAACTATGTAAAGATTACAAATTAGAATAAACAAAGAATGGAAAGAATACAAAAGACTGGAAAGAATATATCCTATGCTATACATGAATGAGAGAAAACAGCTACACGATCTTGAGTATATCTCACGTGTGTGGGAGGCTGTACATGGGCCTTAAAGGCCCTTGTTGGGCTGGGCCTGTTATCTTCTGCACTTCCGACCCGGCTCATACCCTCCCCAACCATTTACCTTGAAGAGCTTGTTTTATCAATTTTTGAGAGTTCACACCCAGGTCTCCTTGATCTTTAGGTTTGCAAACTTGTTTCATTCCTCTGCATGATATTTCCTTCTCTCTCCCATTCCTTGCCATAAAAAAGGCTTCTCAAGGGGTTTCATTGATGACTGCAACTTGTCAAATGAAGAGGGACATGTACTATGACTTTAATAAGGTTATCCTATCCAAAAGGACATGAATTTAGACTAAGAGATAGGTGACATTCTATCCGCTCCACCATTGAATCCTGTGAACTCTTGGATGCATTACCCATACAAAGCAGAAGCCCTAGATATGTTGCTGGGAGATTGCCCAGCCAGCATACCAATGTGTTCTAACTCATACCTTCTTCTAATTTAAAGTACTATATTGTCTCTGTTGCCAATAGTAATGATAATAAAAAAACTAATTTAGTATATAATATCACTCGTTTGAGAATATTTTACCTGGAGAGTAGGGTGACCCATTCTTGCTGGTTGTTGACACAAGCTTTGCTGACATATTAATAAATATTTGTTGCCTCCTGCATGTGCTTTCTTTGTTGCCTTCCCTCATATTTGATTGATTTCCTCTGTGACGCTATTCAATTTCTTGTTGAGTAATGGTTTACTATTAACAAACAGGTCCAGCCGAGGCCCAACAGCTGATGGGGATCTTGGCGTCTGCCTAAGTGCTCCTGGTGGGGCTGTGGCTCCTGTCCCTACATGGACTTTGCAACGACGCATGCTTATGAATGGAACTTCCATGGCATCACCATCTGCATGTGGAGGAGTTGCTCTAGTTATCAGTGCAATGAAGGTCTTGTTTTTTGTGACCCTCTTTTGTTTTCAGTGTTCTCTGCACTGTATTTGATTGCTATGGTTTTAAGGTGGGTGATCATGCATAGATATATTCGGTTTATTCAGGCTGACGGTATTCCTGTGAGCCCATACAGTGTACGAAAAGCACTTGAAAATACAACAGTTTCTATAGGTGATTTACCCGAGGATAAATTATCTACTGGGCAAGGGCTTATGCAAGTTGACAGGTAAAGTTTTTCTATCTCTGGCAATGTTTTCTTCGAATCCATTGAGTTAGCAGTTTTGAGATTTTGTAATTTTGCACCTGCTGTAATTTTATGTGCAAAAAGTAGGATGGATCTTGTGCTTTCTGAGTTGTGCTTATTTTTTGAAAATTGATTCCAAGGCAGGGCACATGAATATATCAGGCAATCTAAAAGTCTTCCATGTGTTTGGTATCGAATTAATATCAATCAAGTTGGTAAATCAAGTGAGTTGTCAGCTTATTATTCCTTTAACTTGAAGTCTCTCTTTGTTTCATTTGAAAGTAAATGGTTGTGCATTTGTATATCCTTCTGTTATATCGAGGTTAGATGAGTCGAGAATGTATTCTTTCCTTCGGTAAACTATTTGTCTATCCTCAATAATTGAACTTCTGTCATATCTGAGGTTAGATGAGTTGTGGTATTTATTCTTTCCTTGAATAATATGTCTTGCTCGTGCCATTGTTTCAGGCTCTCTGAATTTTCCAAAATTACCAGAATCTGTTATTTCAGTTTTTCTGTGGCAGAAAGAATGATACATAGAAGCACATCTCTTTTTGTAAAGTACATATAATCTAATCTATTGAAGTAGATGCAGATAACTAAAACAGTAAAACAAAGAACCACTTCTGTTTTTTTTTTTTTTTTTTTGAAATATATCTGATCTATTGAAGTAGAAGCACATAAACAAAGCAGTCAAGCAATCACACAGGGACAGATGAGGGTTTTTTTTTTTTTTTGGGTAACATGACTTGAACCCATAATTGGTGGTAGTAAAAATAGATCTGAACAAGTGCAACTCATCTGGGTTCATGGGCTTAGGGTAGGTCGGAATGTAGAAACAAAATTCATGTAGCTGAACCCAGCATAGTTGAGACAAGACTTTGATGATGATAAAGATGACTTGAACCCACAATCTCAAGTCTGTGCCACAGGCTGTTGTCTATGGCTTTCCATCCATGCAACAAAGCTCTAGGAGGCAGACACTCAGCTTCCTTGTCATAGCTTTGAATGAATGTAGATTTTTGATGCAGGCCCTAGAATTAGGGTTTGCGTAGATGCCGAAGCACGTGTCAAAAGACACTTCAAATAATCTCCGCAGAGATTTCTAACACGAGAAACAACCTCTCCAAGGGAAAATCCCAATTTTATTCAACTCCAAATCTAAGATTATCATCTCTACAATGTAATATAAATAGGGAAAGTAACTTAGGGCCTAAGAAAACCTAATCTAATAATAGAAAGTATCCTAATCAAACTAGGAAACCAAATAAATTAGAATACTAATCCTAATTACAATAAAATTAGGAAGCCACTAAAAATATGCTGGGTGGGACCATTGGTGGAGTGGTATCCTGCTCTGCATCAATTTTCAGCATATGTCTGTCTTTTATCTAATACTTTTTTTGATCGGTATCTATTGTCTAAATGCTTTATTAGATTCACACTTTATGTTAGAACAACATATCATTTTCATCACAGACTATAACATTGCCTTCGTGAGGCCAAGGTGTTTGAGATTTCATATTCTTTTTTTTTTTTCGGGTAAAATCTCATGAAACCTATTTCTTAGACATTCCTCCTCATTGATCTTCTCTATTTCTGTTATAAAAATTATTGAATGGTGTGAATATAAAATTTATCTACTAACTACAGATGTCCTAAATGATGATGTCTTAATGTTCTTTTGCTATTTCCAAATAATTATTAAAATTAGAACAAAACAGTGATGAGGAAAAGGAGTTTCCAAGTCACAAAGTCATGTGCCTCTCCCATTCATGTTTACAATTTTACATACATTGGTTCAGCCTACATTTATTTATTTTTGAATGGTAATGCAAATTTATTAGAAGCAAAACAACATAGGAGACATATACTGAGAAGCAAGAAAGGGAAGCAAAAGGAAACAAAAAGCTTAACCCCAAAGCCCCTGCTTACTCAGCAAGCGAAATACAATTATCAATTACAAGATTATCGATCCCGACACCCAATTTTGCTAGAGCGTCAGCCGCCCTATTTGTCGACCGCTTAATGTGATTAAAGGAAACTTTAAGCTTGGAGAACAATACCGTCACCTCGTCACACAAATCTGCTAGGCGCTTGGGCGGATTAGAAGAACTAGAGGCCCATCTTATGCCACATAAAGAGTCCCCTGCCACAATGAATTTCCTAGAACCCATCTCGTCAGCTTCTCAAAGACCTGTCCGAAGGGCAATCATTTCAACCTCATTTACTGTTTTAAAACCTGAAGGACCCCAAAAAGAGATAAGCTTAACACCAGCACTATCTCTGAAATCACCCCAATATCTGATTGGACCGGTTTACCAATAGCACTCCTGTCGAAATTAAGCTTCAAGGTACCCCAGAGGCTTCCAGGTATGGTAGACCCGGGGAAGAATGGGATGTGTGAATGCCACCTCTTTCCAACACCTACTGATATCATCTATAGAGTATCCTCGAAAATTAGGAAAGACAGAGACCCAAGGAGCGACGAGGTATTTAATCTTGAAAGCCATGGTTTCTTTAGAGGAGGAAACCCCTTTAAAACCCCTTGAGTTTCTTTATTTCCAAAGGGTCCAAATGACAGGCAAAAAAGATGTTTTCCACATTATCTAGCCTCTAGCAGAGCCAACTCCCATAGACCAGGCCTGGCTGAAAGAAGGCTTTAGAGAATTTCGTGGAACCCAGCAACAATCGAACCATGACAGGGCCGAGCTCCATAAAAAGCTAGCCACCTCACAATGCAAAAATAGGTGCTCTACTGATTCAGCATCCCTCAAGCACATAGGACAACAATTAATAATAATAATGTTGCGCCTACGAAGATTGTCCATATTGAGGACAGCATTCGAAATGACCAGCCAAGCGAAGGCCCTTACTCCCCGGGAGGAGCTTTAGATTTCCATACCTCCTCGAACAGAAACTCTGATAAGTTTGAAGAAGCACCGCCTCTCAAGGCTAAGAAAAATGAAGCTACAGAGAAAGATCCATCAATTGTACCTGTCCAGGCTCTCTTATGCTTTCGACCATCCACAATGAAGACACTACTCAACACAGTAAGTAGAGCTGCAAAGTCTTGGATCTCCCCTTCATCAAGATTTCTTTTAAACACAGGAGCCCAAACTACTTGATCGCCAATTTTCGCACAGTAGTCTCTCATCAAAACCAAAACATCTTGAGCACAACGAAAAAGGTTAGGGAATTGAGATGCCGGGGGATAATCACCCACCTAGGTATTTATCCAAAATTTGATAGTCCCCTGTCCCTACTCTGTGGCGAACCATGTAATCAAAAGAATCCCTAACAGACAACATGTCTCTCCACAATTTTGATTGGCTAGGTTTTGTCTTCTGGGTATCCCACCCATCTCTGATAACATTATACTTGACCATCACAACTTCCTTCCACAAACCGTTCTGACCATTGCCAAGCCACCACAACCATTTTTTAAGAAGGGCTTCATTAACTAACTTCAAGGGTCTAATTCCAAGACCTCCTTCCTTTTTAGATTTACATATCTTGCTCCAATTTAGAAGATGTATTCAATTCCTTTCGGCCCCACTCTCCAAAGAAAATTACGCCGAAGTCTTTCAATGTGTTGAGATACTGACACCGGGCATTTGAAGATCGACATAAAATAGATGGGGAGATTAGAGAGAACTGATTTGATAAGGGTTATTCTTCCTCCCAAGGATAAATAATTGGCTTTCCATATAGCCAGTTTGTTACGAACCCTTTCAATGACCGGGTCCCATAAAGACCTAGATGCTGCACCCAAACAAAGTGGAAGGTCCAGATAGGAAGTTGGGAGGGAACCAATTTTACAACCCATGACATCTGCTAATTCGCCCATTTGGATATCATTCGTGCGGACCCCAATCACCTCGCTTTTGAAGTTCACTTTCAAGCCTGAGCAAGCTTCGAAGCACGGCAGGATGGCCTTCAGATTTAAGATATGATTAAAGTCAGCATCACAGAAAATTAATGTATCATCCGCAAACTGCAGGTGGCTGACTCTAATACACCATTAGCTACTTCAAAACCTTTAATCAGATTTGCAGAATTTCTGGCATCTATCATCCGGCTTAGAGCTTCACCCACAATAATGAAAAGGAAAGGGGATAAGGGATTGCCTTGCCTAATTCCTCTCTCGGCTTTGAAGAAGCCTTTGGGAGAACCATTGATGAGAATAGAAAAATGAGCCGATGACACACATGCCTTTATCCATCTCTTCCACCGATTACCAAAACCCATACGGCCTAGCAAGTAAAGCAGGAAATCCCAATCAACCTTGTCAAAAGCTTTCTCAAAGTCTAATTTGCAAATCAGACCCGGCTTCTTTGATTGGTGCCTCAAATGAAGACATTCATTAGCCACTAATACACTATCCAGAATGTCTCCCCTTGACAAACGATGCTTGGTTCTTTGAAATGATTGAAGGTAATACCTTTTGAAGTCTCTACCAGCCAAGACTAAAGCAATAATTTTGTAGATGCTACCAATTAGGCTTATCGGGCGAAAATCTTTAATCCCTTTGGCACCTGACTTTTTAGGGATTAAGACAATAAAAGAGGCACCTATATCTTTTGAGAGAAAACCCCTATTGAAGAATTCTGACACAAAGTCCATGACCTCCACCTTGACATCCTCCCAAAAAGTCTGAAAGAAAGCCATCGGAAATCCATCCGGACCAGGCGCTCTATCACTGCCCAAATCAAACACTGCCGCTTTCACCTCGTCTTCAGATAAGGGTCGCTCCATCCATGTAGCCTCTGTAGCATTAATTTGGCTGAAAGGAAGATTGTCCAGGATGGAACGGTTCCACTTCTCCTTAGAGTATAATTTTTTACAGAAGAGAGTTATGTGCTCCACAATGTCCTCTTTTCTCCAAGCGCTGATTACCATCAACTATTACTGAAATTTTGTTGAATCTGTTTCTTGCAGAAGCCAAACTATGAAAACCTTTGTATTTTTTTTCACCCTCCTTAAGCCATTTACACCTTGATCATTGTTTCCATTTCACTTCTTGCTCAGACAGCTTCCTTAGCAACATATTCTTCAAATTCAGTCTTAGATCCCTGTCCTCAGCATCATGAATCCCAGCTTCCTCCTTGATGTCTAATTCTTGAATCTTCTGAAGAAGTTCAGAAATTACGGTCTCCACTGAACCATAGTGGTCACGTACCTAGTCCTTGATTTTCATTTTCAGAAACTTTAGTTTTTTTGAGTGCTTATAAGCAGCCCACCCGTCGACCCTTCCCTCTTTCCACCATTGCAAAACCAGATTCGGAACATTTTCCTTCTTCAACCAACTTAGCTCAAATCTGAAAGGAGGAGGTCCCCATCTTTCAAAATTCGAATCTAGGCAGATTGGGTAATGATCAGACGTAGGTCTTGGAAGCGCAGACAGACAGACATGAGGGTATATCTCTGCCCTGTCTTTAGATATTAGGAATCTGTCCAGTCTAGCCATCGATGGAGGATGCTGATTATTGGACCATGTGAATGAAGCCCCATTCGGTTTCAGATCCATAAGGGAATTAGAGTTAATCCAATCCTCAAAATATCTCATATAAGCCGTAACATTGTCTCCTCCCAATCTATCCTCTGAAATTCTAATGACATTCCAATCTCCTCCCAAACACCAAGGACCAGACCATCTTGCTCGAACTTTCCTCAATTCACTCCAGAAGACATCACGTTGCCTATAGTCATTTGGCCCATAAACAGAAGTAACCATCCACTCTTTTTGGATCTGTAGATCCAACAGCACAGCTGAGAGAGAAAAGGAATCAGCCCACCAGTTCTTAATTTCCACAGAACGACTATTCCAAAGCATTAGAATTCCCCGAGGATCCATTAGCATCCAGGGCGATCCATTTTGTGGATTTTCCACTCCACAGATCTTTAACAATTCTGTCCTCCATGGAATCAATTTTGGTCTCTTGTAAGAGGACTTTATCTGCTTTAAACTTCTTGATGCTACTCTTCACTACTAGCCTTTTCACCCTCCCCCCAATCCCTCTGACATTCCAGGGGATAACCTTCATTGGCAGACTTGAGCTTTATCCCCCATAGTCATCTTTCTCTTTCCCAGAACCTCAACTGACAAAGAAATTATTCTGCTTTTGTCGTAGTTTACAGACGAGATGAGGCTCTGCAATTCTCGTACCCCTTTCTTCTTCCTTTTAATTTCAAGAAACTCAGCTCAATTCTGATTGCCTCTGGTGATAGCAAAATCAACCAGTTTTGACCAGCTACCTCTGTTGCCTTGAAAGGAAATTCCAACAGCTCTCTCGCAGTCTGAAATTCTCCACGATAACTTCCATTCAGCCGTCCTGCCCTCTTCAGGAAAGAGCTCTGCTCTAACAAAATCTGTTGGAGGAGATCTGACAAGAGTACCATCTACAGGAGTTGAAATAGAGACTCTATATCTCCACTACGGGAAGTAGACCTCTGAATGAACTAGGATCCCGACACAGAAGTAGAACCCAAGGAGGAGCTGGGTCGTCTAGTTGAGACCCAGGCAGATGCGGGCGACACTAGAAGATCTCCAGCCTCTGGCAGCCTTTCTTCTTGCATACCTGGTAGCAGATTCCTTGAATTCGGGACGGACATGCAGGCAGCGTTGAGAGGAGAGAGGAATCTAATAGTCTGAGCTACATACCTGGAAGCCCCCAACAGACTTGACCACCAACAGATTTCCCTGAGAAGACGCAGAGAGAGTTTCAACGCTGGAACAGCCACCCCTTCGCACATGGGTCTGGTGTGGCAAAATCACCATCTTCGATTGTATTGGAGCCGGAGGAGATGATGAACAACTTCCTTAGGGAGGCCGACCAGTCGGTGGGTTGGACCCTTGCAGCAGACCTCGGAGTTGAAAGGAAGGAACTGTCGCTCGTCGCACTCCTCTTCCATTGATCCAACCTTATTCGAGTGAGATCATCTTCTTCCCATATCGCAGAAGACCAAGAAGGCGATCGTTCTCCAGGTCGTTCTTCATTAGCCCTTCCTTTGTTGACTGGACACAAAAGAAAGGGATTAGAGATCCCTAAAAACTTCTTGAAGGAGGGCCCTGCATGTTTCCTTCGGATTTACCCCCATAGAGGCCCATCTTCCAAACCATGGGTCGGACTTTGGCCCAATTCCTCCTTCAGATCCAACGGGCGGAACCACTTACTAGGGGTCCTAGATCTGCTCTTCGAAAGTAGAGGCCGGCGATACGGATTTTGAAATTGGATATTTACGAAATACATTGTTGTCTTCAGACTTCCGTATAAAGTTCTGCAGACAGTTTTCGCACAGTATGCCTCTTCTGCGCTTTCCCAGATCTCCTGGAATGGCCTCATCGTCTTCTTCCTCAACAATGTTCTCGAACATGGCCCCCCTTAGCAATAGATAGATGTGAGATGGAGTGGTACTGTTACCTCTATGCTGAATCTTCACCCTTCCAAACCTGAGCTCCTCTTTTGCCACGGTGCTATCGTCGATCTCTACAACCTGGCCAATACATTTCCCTAGAAGTTCAAAAATCCTCTTCTTCCAAGCATGAAGAGGGGTACCTTTAAATCTGAACCAAGAGCATTTGGATGGGCGGCTTTGCAGTTCCATCCATCTATCCAAAGCATAAAACGGGGAAGGCCCCTGCGCTGAAAAAAGCTGAATGGCCAAATCCACCTCAGCAAGAGAGGAGAGTTGAATCCAAACAACACCATCATCGAGCAGCTTGATTGAGAGTGGCGTGACTCTCTAGTCCTTGAGAAACCAATCTGATGCAACTTTAACTGTGTCTTCCTTGCATTTGAGGTAAACCACCAGACTGCAACTGAAAGATCTCAAGTCATCTTCACAAGACAAAGGGTCTAGATTAACTGTTGGTGAGCCCCCCTTGCCATAGCTTGGAGCATCAAGGGCTGCATTTGGAGTTGCCTTAAGCTGGATTTGGCTCTGAAACCTATTACCCCCATCAGAAACTCCTTGAAGAGACCCTGCTATAGAATTGCCCTTCCTATCAGGTCCATATTTCGCCAGCTGAATCCTAAATTTCCTACTAGCCAGGATCTACCATTGACAAGATCCATAGCTTTATCCGCCTCCCTCTGAGATCCGAACCGAACAAATGTGAAACCTCTATTCTTGCCAGAGGATTTGTCCAAAGGGATGGACAAATTCCTGATCCTACCAACTCTCGTGAATGTGGATGTAAATAGCGTAGCGGTGGTCACCACTATGATTTTTGGTACTTATTGGTGCTCACAACCATAGTGGCCCATGTGTAGCGGCCACTACATTAACGTAGCGCCGCTATGTAACAGGTGCTGCTGCTGCTGCTGCAAAAAAAAAAAAAAAAAATAAAGAAAGAAAGAAGAAGAACATTTGGACCTCAATTTGGCCCACGGCCCCCCTAATGGTAGATTCAAATAAAAAATTAAGTGGGCTCCACATTAGGCTCAAGTATTAAAATAAAAAGTCACTCCCCATCCATATATTAGTTAATTGAAGTTAAGGGACTTAGCCAAACTTCATTCTAATTAAAAATAGCACCTAATCAAAATTTCACTCTCAGTGGAAATAGGCCCCAATCAAGGTTTCACTCTAATTGGAAATAGGCCCCAACCAAATTTCACACCAATTGAAAATAGAGCCCCAGCGAAATCTCATATTAACAAGAAATAGAGCCCAGTCAAATGTCACTTTACTAAAAAATAGAGCCCAACCAAGTTTCACTCTAATAGGACATAGGACCTATGAAAAATTAACTCTAATAGGAAATAAGGCCTAATCAAATTTCACTTTAACTGAAAAACTTATCTCTCTCTCTCTAATATATCAAAATGTAACTCTAAAATGTTATGGTCAAAGCATAATGGTGATGATATTTTGTTTGATAAAACATTTTTTTAGTTTTTAACTTAGCATAGCTAACCAACATGAATATATATGAAAAAAATATATCAATATTATCGTTTTATAATTATACAGCGATACAAGATTTCATGCAATGAGGGGACCGCTACATCCCCATTAGTTACTTTTGCAAAAGAACCACATTTTCTTTCATTTTACAATTTTCTGGATTTTCTGGAATTTTTCGAAATTTTTGGGCGATTTTTTCAAATCACACCGCTACACTACATAGCACCCGCTTCGTAGAGGTTTGGTGGCTGGCACTATGGCAACCGCTACCGCTAATCCACTATTTTCATCCTTGATCATGAACATGGCTGCCAGTGCTGTTTTTGAAATGCCTTGTGGGAGATTAGAGATGAACAGCAAGATGAGGTTGTTGGTTGCGCTCACAGGCTTGGAGGTAGAGGGTCCTCCTTCCACATTGTGTGCAATTTGCTTTTCTGCAGGTCTCGAATGCCGTCTTGTGACTACCATCTTCCATTCCGTCCCTTCTTCCATGAAATCACCTCGGATATCTTCTGGAGAGCTGTATTTGATGAGCTCTTTGTTCTTGTGCTTGTCCAAACCCATGAAAATGGTGTAATCGCCTGCATCTGGGCGAGCCTTGAAGTAAAAAACCATCTCTTCTTCTTCTCCCTCTTCTACTTCTTCTCAAGAAGCGATGGAGATTTAAAAAGTTAGGGTTCTTCACGGAGAGAGGAAAAAAGAGAAGGAATCGGGGGTTCGGCCTACATTTAACTTAGCCCAAATCTATTCATGCCATGTGGACGATGTGATGGGCTCAATGACTAGACCTTGACCCAAGTTAGGGTCTGAAATTCTTTTCGCTGGACTCAAATTACGTACTACGTACCTTTCTCTAACTCAGGTTTTTATTAGACTGAACATTATCTGATGAATTGGGCAAACTGTGATCCTACCAGTGGGGTTTTGGTCTAGGTACCAGTATTAATGTCATATCTAGACTCGGATTTGGGCCTTTAAAACCTTATTGGGACCAGAGCTTGGCCCATTTGTCTTGGCCATATCTGGCACATTGACAGCTCTGCCTCCCACTATTACAGTTCTTTTCTATCAACTTCTCAGTTTCCTGGTCTGAAAAAAGCTTAAGTATCATTAAAGAATGATTATTATTAAGAAATTCCAAAAGCATGCATTTTTGTTAGCCAGGACCAAACGAGGCAATTTGTGTGTATATTACAATCTGAAACGTTACCAATTCCACTGATGAACATCTTTTGCCTTCAATTGGAGCTTGGAAGTACAACAAGCTAGAGCTAGTAAAATTGTGATTCTGTGAACACTTACAGGTATGCCAAAATCTAGATATTTAGTAGATCAAAAGGCCATACAATGACTTGAGAACCCCATGATAGAAAAAGCTAATGCATTGGATGTTCAAACTGTATGTTTAATAGATTCGGGTCTGAGATATTATTATTATTATTATTATTATTGAATGGTTACTTTGATTAATAAAAGCAAACAGTACAAGAGCTGAGTACTGACAAGGATGAACAAGTATATTATTATTTGAATGGTAGCTCCAATACCGAAAATAAAAGAAATAGTGAAAAAGGTACTAGATGTCAAAGTTGCTGTTTCAGTGAAGGCCAGAGTATGAGTGTAGGATCAATCCTATTTTATTCCGTTTCCCTGAAATGAGTGATATATCATGTATCCACACTTCTTAACATGGATTCTCGTTTCAGATCCTTCACAATGCTTTGTTGTTGTTGTTATTATTATTATTATTATTTTTGAATGGTTAGTTTGATTAATAAAAGAAAATAGTACAAGAGCTGAGTACTGACAAGGATAAACAAGTATATTATTATTATTATTTGAATGGTAGCTCCAAGACCGAAAATAAAAGAAATAGTGAAAAAGGTACTAGATGTCAAAAGTTGCTGTTTCAGTGAAGGCCAGAGTATGAGTGTAGGATAAATCCAATTTTATTCCGTTTCCCTGAAATGAGTGATATGTCATGTATCCACACTTCTTAACATGGATTCTCGTGTCAGATCCTTCACAATGCTTTGTTGGATTTTCATGTCGTAACTAAATTCTTCTAGTATGAATTTATGGATTTATGCATTGCATAGTTGTCGAAATTTTATTATGCCTTTTCTGCTTTTGAAATTAAATAAAAGATTGAAATGTTGATTACTTGATTGTTGAGTAAGATTACTGGTAACAAAATTGTTGACTAAGATTTTCATTATTTTCTTATTTATGTTTTTTTATTTATAGCTATTTATTTTCATTTAGTTTTATGCTGAGTCCCCGAATCCCTTTTCTTTTCTTTTTACAATTTAACAAATGAGGGACCATGTAACATGTTGGATTCCGATCCTTGTATCTAATACTCATGCAACTTAGGATCAAATTGAGAGGAAGGGGTTAGGTTCTTAAGATGTGATTGGATAGGCCTGAAGACCAAGATTCTGTCGCCATTTCTTATACCAGCAATCAAATGGCTAGTTTCTTTTGTAATATCTGTGAAACTTTTCCTATTTTATAGGGCTGTATAGTGCACAAATTCTAATATTGCTTGGATATAGAGTCCTTTCCTGACATCTTTTGAAGGGTAGAAGGCAGGTCTTTTTTTTTGTTTTTTTGTTTTTTTTTTAAATGATGTGGGTATCCTTGAGGTCTTTGACCCAATAGGACTATTCCCCCAGGTAGTGCCCACTATACCCACACAAACGCACACCAGGTAAATCTGTGGCAGGTTTTGAGCACTAGGCAATTTTCTTTTTGTTACAAATTGACCTGTGTTCTGCTTTCTTCAAGAGTTGTGGGAGTGGAACCATTGAGCTCCTGCAAACATGTATCCAGCTGATGAACCCGAATAAGATTCATCTGACATGCATGGGCTGGTTCAAAGTTAGTCTGAACTTTTTTTAGTGGCAATTTGCTAGAGTTTTCATCAAGAATTACTGTTGTTGGGTTGTTTTTGGTTCTTTGGAACATCCAATAGTGACATGTCAAATACTGTAGCATACATAAACAAATAAGTATCCAGTTATTAGAAGTCTCTGACTTTGTATATTTAACTATTGGGTCCATGTTACCAAATACCAACTGAGAACACTGTTTACAAATCCTTTATATGTCATATATTAGGAAATCGACTGTGATTGCCTGATGCTGTTTTACGAATTGCAGCCCCTACTTCACGAGGAATCTATCTAAGGGAAGCTAGTGCTTGTCAACAAACCACCGAGGTGAGATTTTAAAGGGATTTTTATGCCTTTCAGCCTTTGGTTTCATTGACATGGTTTATTTTATTTTATTTTAATAATTGCAACATGATTTGGATCCACAACCTCGTGGTTGCTACAATGATTGCTTTCCAACTTTGCTAGGGGGTTCTAGTTGAGTTTAACTTTTGGTTTTGGAAATTTTTTTGGGAAGTCAATCTTTTTTTTGAAAGATATTATTATTATTATTATTTTTGGGTAGTTAACTCAAATAGCTTACATAGGGGTTCTAGTAAAGTTTAACTTACAAAGATTGCTTTTGGAATTGCTGAACTCATATCCAGCAAGCCTGTTTTGACATTGTTTCAGTAAAATCTGGCTGGTCACCATTAATCATAGATTTTATTTTGATAAATCTACAAGTCTTTGCCTTATTCTTTAGTTACTAACAAGCTTGGGATGGATCATAATTAGTAATTATTCATTTACTTTTTGAAAGTCAATTCTATTAGGCCCTTGAGGTCGTAGTTGGTTAACCAAGTTAACTAAGGGCTGCCAGCCCATGATTTTCTTTAACCCACCCCTACCAACAGCACTTTTGACCTAACTGAACATGTATAACCAATTTCGTAGGTCTAATGAGTTGGGTTGGGTTAAAGAAAACCAAGGACTGACTCATCTTTTGGCAGGTTTGAACTTTCATCGAAGTAAACAATTGTGGTTTAGTTGATTTCAACTTTGAGGACCTAATGGAAACGTACTTAAAAGAGTTAATTCAGGGACTGATTACTAATCTATTGGCTTCTAAGTAATTAGGGTAGAAGGCAAGGTATAATTGATAAATTTTCTGATCACCAACCCTAAGTGGAGGGCCGCGATGCAGTAATAATCTCGGTGAGTCCGAGGTCGATCCATGTGGAGCGAAAGATAGGCAATCAACTTGCAGCTGTCCTAAGGAAACTCTAATGCTAAATCAAAAAAATTAATTAATTACAGTCGTTTACAACCAATAAAATCACCGAATCTAGAAAACCTAATCTAAAAACCCTAACTAATAAGCTGTGTCACCATAAAAATAGTTAAAACAACCAATTTTAAATAAAAATCATAAAAAATAAAAATTAAAAACAGAAATCAGATTATGGATCTTTGTAATTCAATAGTCCAGATCTGTTGATCTAAGTATTAAAAATATGTACGGTGTAGATTCAATTCCTCACTTAAGGATGAGCCAAGGTGGGGTTCTAAATTGTTAATTTGAATGAGAGATTTCACACGACTCAAGGCTCCAATCAGCATATTTTCATTACTATAAGCCCCTAAGCATTTACTATATCAGGAAAAATATTGAATCCCAGAAATATTAGATAATGAAAAAAAATAAAATTAATAATAAGAAAAATACAACTTTTATTGAAACCAACCATCCATAGAATTAATCAAAGATACAACTTCTCCTTTTTCTTGAATTACAAAGTGAATCTCACCCCTCCATCTTCATCTTCACCTCCTGGTAAGGAAGAGGGGAAAAAGGTGCTATCATCTATCTCGACCAGTTTCTTGAGGCGTTGGAAATCCAGACCGGCTCAGAGAATCACTGGCGTGGTTTCCCCACTTCGTTTCGCCCACAAAGAAGTCATCCTTGACAATTTCTCATTCCTTCCCTGTTGTTCGGCCTAGAACGTGGAGATGGTGCTTCCTGTTCTTCGCCTTTTACCTTGACTTTTACCTTGGTTGTGAAGGGACGGCCTATCATTGCTTCCAGGCGTAATCGTAATCCTAGGATCAGGCCGGGCCAAAAGAAATCCCCAACCTCGCCCGCCCAGCCTAGTATTTACCTAGTGCCTCATGATCGAGACCTTCGTCCTCAGAAGAGGGGAATCGTGGAGTCTGGGGTGCGGGGCCAAAGATTCGACAGATTGAGATCGATCTCCCCTCACCTCTTTCAAGATCAGATCGAGAGGTTTTTATTCCAATAGAACTCCCATCGCGCCACTTCTTCTTCCCTCTTCAAGCTCGTCCTTCTATTCCCGATTGAAGAAGAGCTTCAATTCCTTCCACTCTCGCCATTGATTCTACTGAAAGTTAAGTGAGAGGAAAGAAGGGGGGAGGGGTGAGGAGTATGGGACGTGTGGGAGTGTGAGAGCATGTTATGGGACGTGCAACACATCCTTTTTATCATTATTTAATGCTTGCTTTGCAAGAATTTGAATTAAGAAAGGTTCCTTTCTTGTCTTATAATTTGTAGTTTCTTTAGGAAACTTGTCTTTAAGAATTTGAATTTGTTTCTATCCTTGATTCCTTGGCTAGTAAGGTCCTTTTATTTTTAGGACGACTCTTTCCTTTCAAATCTCCATACTTGAGCTCCACTTAATTTTCAGAAAATCTTTTATAGGAAACTGAAATTTTGAATTGTTGCAAGATGGGTGGACCTTCTTGGGCGTGCAACACTAGTGGACCCCACATGGAATTGGGAATTATTGCAATTTATAGTGCTGTCCCACTTAAAATTATAGCAGTCAACTTTCCGACGTCATATCAACGTCAATAGAGCTCCAATTGAAGCAATCTTGGGCTCTACGGATATCTACTCGAAAAGAGTTTTCCAACGGTGGGTAGATTGCTCCGATTGACACTCAGTTTGAAAGTTATGACTGTTTAAAGTTTGTTGCCATGAGAAAAATGAGAATAATTGTGCAAGAAGTTTCCTCCCTCACTTCTTAGGAATTCTCTCTCCAAAATTCTTTGACATTTTCATCTCAAAGTGGGCCCCAAAATCTGAACTTTTCCTACACAAAAGCCAAAGAATAATCACAGAATAATTTTTCATGCAAAAAAAGAATACTGCTATGCATGGGACCAATTCACACCGTATGCATGTGTTTGAATATACCATATTGAACGAAATTTCATGAACTACGCAGGGGAGCAAAGAAACCAAGCATATTTACGTGTGGATTTTGAGCGAATCAATGTGGCAGTAGGATAATTCAAAATGAATAATTTCAATAAAACATGCAATTATGAGAGATTTGATTGAATTTGACTTGAATTCAACCTTAGATGCCCAAATTTATGATTTTATGAAATTCAATGCAAATTTATGAAACTATCCTATATATGTCCATAAAATTGGATGAAATAATGCAAACGGATTGCAGTTTTATGGACTCATCATTTTCCTTGAATGAAATTTATGGTACTTGGTTGTCAGGTGACCTTTAGACAATTTTATCACAAGAAATGGATTTTATTTATCAAAAAAAAAAAGAGCGAGACAATTACTTGTCCTTGTTTTGTGAAAAGGATGGAAGCACATGAAATGGTGGGGCCTTCACATTATTTTATACTGTAGTAAGGATTGTCTAGATTGTTCATAAGATGGGACTTCGAAACCATATAAATTGTCGAAGGGAAGGTTGCTGAAGCATAGTGATGCAGTGCAGATGGTTAAAAGAGACATGGGCCCACATGATGGACCCAGCCATCCGACCCAAAGGGCTGGGTTGGATGGCTGGGTCCATCATGTGGGCCCATGGCTCTTTTAACCATCCGTACTGCATCAAATAGGCTTGATGCTATAGAGGAAAAATAAAAATCACATTGGTAGCTAAGGAATTTACATACGCATGATACCTGGATTCTTAGGTGACTTTGCATATATTGTAAAATGAAAAATAGCGAGGATTATTCTCTCTTTAGCTGCAAATGGGGAATGGCTTCATCAAATAGATCTTAAAAATGCCTGCCTTCATAGAGATCTTCAGTTTGAAGTCTGTATGTCCACTTATCTAGACTTTACAATTCAAGGGGATAACTTTATTGTGTGTCAACGGGGATTTTCGGGCCAAAAGGATCTGGCGTTTGAAGGCGATGGAGTCCGGTGTTGAAGGTGCGGTGGTTTGATGACTCAGACTCAGTGACAGGTGCCAAGAGTGAGTGGATTTTATGAAGATGGTGAATATATTGTTATTATGTACCAATGGGAAGTAGTTGGTTTTGTTGTCTAAAGCCTACTTTTTTTAGTTTATTTTTTTGAATGTTAACGAAAATTGAACATGTCTAAAAGTATAGAAAACCTTCTGCTTTTTCTTAACAAATTTGGACAGTAAAACTTTCTTCTTTGCTGTTATGAACTTATGATGAGTCATTTGCATGTGTAGGACGACAATACACATTTGTGAAATTGTCCTCAAGGCCTAGAGATCAAAAAACGTTGTGAAATTGAAAAATTGATTTCCAAAAGAAACACTGAATAATTGATGGACCAATGCAAAAAGATCATATAATAGAAAGCAAGGTTAGAGAACTCAATCTTAGTAAACATAGTGTCTTGTCGGATCCATGGCAGCATGATTTTTTGAAGTGTGTCCGGCGACAGGATCTGTGTTGGCGAAAGGAACATATGAACTAAAGCTGGAGATGAGGTGAGAGTTAAAGTCTTCTCATAGAGTGGAAGAGCTGTTGGTGGAAGGGAAGCTGCCTTAGGATGGAAAGAACCATTTGTGAGAGAGAAAGATGGTTTGCTAGGAAGTGAAACAGTCGTATTGCAATGAATTCAGTCACTGTTTTAAAAAAAAAAGAGGAAGAGTTGTATTGACATGGCATTGGAAAAAAAAAATACCATACAAAAATGGTGGAAAAGCAAAATACCGAAAAATCCCAATCTCTATGAATGACAAATTATTGTAAGAGTACATTTTTGTCCAAAGATTAAAAAAAAATGTCTTAGAAAGCGCCACATCAGTCTATGTCTTGCATAGAAATTTATGTAGATGTTCAGTAAATAAAAGAATAGAGAGATTCTAAATGGTTTTTGTTTTGCCTTTGAACATAATCTTTTGACCTTTAGAAGAGCAAGAATCTTACACAGATTTGTGTGTAAAGATTCAGTCCATTTCAAAAATGAAATCTGGACTTTCACCCTTCCAACCTTTTTTTTTGGATATTTGAGAAAGATTGATTCCTTGGGTTTTGGACTCGTGGTTGTGGATTGGTGGAAGTTGTCCCAGGCTGCAGTGATGCATCTGTTTGTTTTCTGCTTCCGTTATAATTTTTTTAATATTATATTTCAGGCCTTTACATATTATTTTAAATATAGCATTTTTGTCCAGCTAAGGTTAATCTTCTAATATAAGTGATGGTCACTCTATTACCAAGCAAAGCCTCATTTTGAAATTCTTGTTTTTTTTGGAACAGTAACAAGGAGTCAAGGACTTCCATTAAAAGAGAAAAAAATCTTGAAATTCTTGTTTTTATTATTGATTTTCTCTTTTCAGAAGCTAAATGTGACAGATCTTCTTTATTTAACAGTGGACTGTGCAAGTTGGACCAAGGTTCCATGAAGATGCAAGCAATTTGGAACAGTTGGTTCCTTTTGAGGAGTGTATACAGTTGCATTCTAGTGACAAGTCGGTTGTCCGTGCACCTGAGTATCTTCTTCTCACACATAATGGGCGCAGCTTCAAGTGAGTTCACATTGCATTTTCTTTTCTATATGGCCTGGGACCTGAGATTTTGTGCGGTAACCTTGATCCCCGAAGTCTGAATTCAGTGTTTTGGTGATCCACATTCCTAACGGTTGACCTGATATAGCTCTTCTGTGGACAGAGGATGTCAGGACAGCTACCCAGTTAGGAAGACCCAAGATGTCGAACATTCGGCCATTATTTTACTTCTCATATTCAATTTAGACTGTTCCCATAAATATTATATATTATATATATTTTTTGGATGGCCATTATGAAGATTATTTGTTCAAGGGTTGGTGTTGGTGTTTCTGGAATTTTGGTGGGTGAGAATTTTGTGGAATAGCTCATCTTCTGTGTTGCATCACCCGATCAATAGTGTCCAGAGTTTTGTATCACCAAACCGTTTGCCCCAGATATGCAAACTTGAGGCTAGAGGATACTAAGCAAAACCTTTGGTTAGGTATCATATTACTTCCCTTTCGTATTTTGTTGAACTGGCATTACTTGAATTGATATTCATGTCAACTTACCAAGTTCACTATAAGCTTGATGGGTTTCTGTCCAACAATGCATCCGTTCTTTTTCATTGCTTGTAAAAGATTAATGCCATTTAAACTTTTGATATTGTTATCCATTTAAGCTTTTCCCCTAAAGATTAATGTAATTTAAACTGCTTTTATAGTTATCCATGTAAGCTTTTCCCTTCAAATTGGGAATGCTGTTCATTAATTCTATGTCTTTTTTATCATATCTGTTGGTGTTTACTCTAGTGCTACCCAAGCACCTAGATCAATGGCTTTTAATGAAGGGATAACCGGGAGATCAGGTAAATGCAATGGCCATGTTTCTTCAGAGCATTGGAAGTGACAAAATGCTTGGGTGGAAGTTTCAAAAGGGAAATAGGTTGCCTCGGAACATGAGAGTGAAGAAAATTCTGACAGGGCAATAATATTGTGTATGATGATGATGGCAGTGGAGGAGGGGTTGTTGTTGGAGTGGAAATGCTGGTGATCCACAGGAGACAGTTGACACTGAAGAAGCCAAGAGGTCGTGTCATAACATCTTCTACACCCTCTTGTACAATCAATGGAAATGTTTGTGGTGTTATAGTTGACTGAGGTAGTTGTGAAGATTTCATATTGAGAGGCTGTTAGAAAGCTTCAACTCCCCCATAGAAAAGCATCCTTCGCCGCATTGTTTTTCTTGGTTTAAGAAAGGTGGCGAGGTAACAGTTTGGTCGCCCTTGTCTAGATTCTTTTTCCATTGGTGGCATCTATTTTGATAATATCATGTGTGATGTGGTTCCCAAAATGGATGTGTATCCACATATTGTTGGGCCGATCATGGCAGTTTTACTGAAGAACCATTCACTATGGGTATCGCTGTAGAGAAAGTGGGTCCACTATGATCCACTTTCTCTACAATTGCAATATGTGCACCTTTTGGAAGGATAGTAAAAAGGTTATGCTCACATCCATATGTCAATGGATTCCATCCAAACAGATCACTGACAAAGGGGATTTAAACCTGCTGTCAAGAGCCAAATTTGTTAAGGAAGTAAAAGAGAATGACCTATATTATGTGCTGATTGGGAAATAAATCAACAGAGGAAATCCTGTTCTGAAATGTCTTAAACTGTTGATTGAGGAGTCTTCAGATATGCTGCCTGGGGAGTTATGCGCAGGTTTGACATCTGTGCTGATGTTAAGTGTTGCATTGATTTAGTTCCAGTGCAAGTCTACTAAACTTAGCAAGATATAGAATGAGTCCGAGGGAGTATGAAGAGATGTGTTATGAAGAGATGTGTAGATAAGTGATGGAGTTGATTTGTTAGGAGTATGTTAGGGAGAGCTTGAGTCCATGTGCTGTACCTGCCTTGGTAGCTCCAAAGAAGAATGACTCTTGAAGGTGTGCATGTACTTGATAGCCAGGCTATTAATAAAATCACCATTAAATACTGCTTTGCTATTACACGGCTTGGCTACATGTTGAATATGCTACATGTGTTAAGTTTTTCTCTAAAATTGACCTATGGAGTGGATATCATCTGATTCGCTCGAGTGACGATTGGAAATGACATTTAAGACTTGTGATGGATTATGAGTGGTTGCTGATGCCTTTTGGCTTGTCTAATGCACCAAGTACATTTATGCGCATCATGAATCAAGTTCTTAGGCCGTTTATTGGTAAGTTAGTTATTGTATACTTCATCGATAGCCTAGTGTACTGCCCTGATAAGAAAGCACATGTGGACCACTTGCGATTGTGTTTGACACCCTTCGACTTGTTTTCCAATCTGGAGAAATGTACATTGGGGGACTGATAAGGTGGGTTTCTTGGTTATGTGGTTAGCGGGGATGGAATATTCCTTTGCTTCTTTCTTTCCATGCACCTCCAATTGCTAGGGATACCATTTCCACTAAATTTGGTGTTTAAACGGTCTGAACCATAAACATCCAAAAGGAAATGAAACAAAAAAAAGAAGTAAACACTTGAGGAGCAAGGAACATATTAGTAAGACACATGGAAAATAAGTAAAAACTTGAGGAGGAAGGTCCTCATTAGCCCAACACATAAAGAAAACTTTTGGTGATATGGACTCTCTATTTTTAAGCTGATCGGAAGTCAGTATTAGCTATTTCCACCCAATGAAAACATTTTACTCTTGGTGGGTGAATGGATTTACAAACCACTTCAAAGTGGAAGTGTGTGTGTGTCCTCCCAGATCCTCCTATCTCTTCCCCTAAGGATGAAGTGCCTAGTTGTTACATTTCATAATCCATAAGATTTAGGTTGGTTTTTTTTTTTTTTTTTTTTAAAATAAGGTTCCACGCCCTTTGTCAACCTACTCATCCCTTTGTGCTTTCTGTTGTATGAGCTACACCGTGCCTTACTACAACTATCTGCCATGCAGGTGTAGAGAATTGGCCTTGTAGCTGATCAAGCTAATGTGGAGTTTATCAATTTGTTCTGATCTGATTTTACAATTCACTATGCAGTGTTGTTGTGGACCCTACAAAGTTGTCTGATGGGCTGCATTATTATGAAGTCTATGGCATAGATTGCAAAGCACCGTGGCGTGGTCCTCTTTTTAGGGTGCCGATTACCATAACGAAGCCCATGATTTTGACAAATCATCCTCCAGTGATTTCTTTCGATAAAATATCATTTTTACCAGGTTCTATTTTTTCTTCTTTTCTTCTTCTACTTTTTAAATTCTTTTAACCTTTTCCCTTGTTCTCAGTTTATTTAATTATTAATTTTTGTTTATTGAAGTTATTTTTCTGCCATGCTCTTTTGACAGTCTTTAGCCACCATTTGATCATTACAATTGGATGTGTCAACTGAGAAAACTGAAAACATCATTACTTTTTTGGTCAGAAGATAACTAATTATGGTAGTTTCTCTTGGCGCATATTTAAATCGTCTATTTTGTTGTTTGCTCAATTATAAAACGCATCAAAAGCTCAGTACGAACACAGCCAATCAGAAGATCATGTGGCGCCTTACTTTTTTGGCTTGCATCTGGTCGATTTGGAAAGAGAGAAACAAAAGGTGGTTTGAAGGGATCACTTCCTCCCAAGAAGACTTAATCCTTAGAATGAAATTCTGTGTGCAATTATGTTCAATTGGAGGGAAGTCACATCAATTTGATTTGGATCTCTTCTTCTCCCTTTTTGTTTGAGGCCTTTCAGCCTCCTTGTTTTGATTCCCCTCCTTTTGGGTGGTGACTGTTTTTTATGGGTTCTGCCCGGCCGCTTATCAGTATAGTTCTTTTATATTGTAAAGCTTTTTTCTATCAATACAAGTTACCATTTCAAAAAAGAAAAAAGAAAAAAAAGAACACAGCCAATTGGGATAATTGGTCTTGGCTCATATTAGTTCATTTATATGTGCTGTTTGCTCAATTTTAGAATGCATGAGTAGATTTTTTTTTTTTTTTTTGGTCTCGCTTTTAAAATTTTCGGTTTTATTTTTCTTTTTAGGATCCCTTTCAACCTCTGCCAAAGGGTTTGTCATTCACTTTGTAACCCTAATTTGCTGTGGTATTTCCTGCTTGGTTTTCTCTTTATAGGAGTTCAAAATTAAGTATTTTATGATCAGTTCTAAATAACTTGACTCTGTCAAACTAGTCTATTTTCATGACCATCAAGAAGTTCCCACGACAGATTTGGAAGAACACTGCACACGCTCTCATTTCATACACTTCAATGTTTGAATTTATTGACTGATTGGTTCCCCCCCACGCACCCAACAACAACAACAACAAAAAAGGATCTACTTCTTTCATATGTGATTCATTGCTTCTGAGATTAGCTTTTGGGTTTTAATTAATCAAAGTCATATTTCCTCTGATTCAATTCAATGTTGCCTTTTTTAGGCTATTAGAACAATCTATTTTCTTTATTATATGTAGTCCTGTATGGTAGAATTAAGTTGGATGATGGGAAATGAGGTGGATGTTGAGAATGAAGAAGAAACTCACTAATAAACGATTTATTTATTTATTTGTTTGACATGGTGGAATAAAATTCTGCTTTTGTTGTTTAATTATTCTTTGGTTATTCTTATGATTTTAAATTACCATGATAACACCACCTGCTACCTTTTGTTTAATGGTGATCTGGAATCTTTTGGGAAAGAAAACTCAGAGGTTTTAATCTATTTTAGTTGTCAGCTGATGTCTCAAAATGTCTGTAGAAGGAAGCTTTTTAAAATGTTGGACAGTGCAATAGGTGTGACTTCTTGAAGGGGATGCTATAGAAAACCCAGGTTTTGTTTTGGAAAGTACACCCAATGTTTGTGGGACTGATCTGGAATCTGGATGCATGCGAATCATGGGGGTATTGGGGATAAGGCCTTGGCCTGGATTTGGATTTGGCAGGAAGTCACGCTGATCAGATGATATTGATAACTGTGTTAAGTGGGTCACCAATTGGGTCACAACCCAACTGTAATTAGGCCCATTTACACATAAAACCTTGGTCAAAATCTCCCAACCGTGTACAGCTATGTAGAATATTATCTTACTACATTAGGAGACTTCCTTAGGAATGCAATAAATGTAATTATGGTAAATTGAGAGAAATTGTAGCCCTAATGGGTAATGTATCATCTATTTAAAGCATCGAGACCCTCAAAGGAGGATCATTGAATTCACTATTCAATTACTTCTTATGTCATATATCTCTGTCGTTGAGATGATATCAGAGCATTATTCCTCTTTGAGAACGACATTCTATCCAGAGATTCTAGGATTACTTTTTCATCTTCCAAAGCATTGGAAGCCATCAGATTTTCAATTCTTCATATCTGCTCCAGAAATTGATGCCGAACTGAAGTCTGATCAACCTGGGATCACACGAGGTGCACCCCAGATTATCATCATCACTTCAGGATATCACAATCTCCCTGGTCGCCTGAATATTCTAGATATTTTGGTGATATTTTGACTTTTTTGGCATCAGATCAGATCTGTTTCTCGAGCTTCTTGCACAAGTTGATCGTCGCTGGGATCTGTGGCCCACCACTGATCATCGACCTCATCAAAGGAACCTACCATCTTGGTTGACTATTTATGCTAGGTGTTTTGGCGATTTTCAGATTTTTTCATCCATCAGAGGTAGGCCATCTGATTAATCTTGTGCTTTCCCAGTTTTCTGACATAGTTTTCATCAATCTATCACTGTGATTTGGATTTGGATTCGATTTGGATGAAACTTGGATCCTCTGGACAAAAAAAAAAAGAAAAGAAAAAGAAGAGGATTTCTACACATTAAGTGGGACTGATCTTGCATTTGATCACCGCCGGGAGCCCCCTTTCTTGATCGACACCTCCATACAAGCCCGTCAGGCCAGTTTGTTTTTTGCTGGAACCTGTGTCTGTTCAAAGTTTCCTTGCTGTTTGCAGTATTTTGACAGTAGTCTGTTGCTGTTCTCTCTGTGGGATTTTTTTAAGTGCATCTCTTCTCTCTCATTGTTGCATTTCTTTGTTGTGCTGCAATGGAAAAGAAATTGCTTTGGTAAAATTTAATGGAAAAAATTACTCCTCTTGGTCATACCAATTTCAAGTGTATCTTGAAGGGAAGGAAATGTGGGGATTTATCTCTGGATCTGATCCAAGACCCTCAGAAGATGAGAAAAAGATAGTCTTGGAACACAAAAGATGCCAAGATCAAAACATGGATTCTTGAATCTGTTGAACCTCAATATATCCTTAATCTTAAACCCTACAAAACATCTAAGGATATGTGGGAATATTTAAAAAGGGTTTATCATAGCAGAAACTCATATCAACTAGAGCTTGAGATTGCTCAATATTCTCAAGGATCCTCATCTATCCAGGACTATTATTCAGAATTTCTCAACTTATGGGCTGAATATGATGAGATAAAATATGCAAAGGTATCTGAAGCTGCTCTTTCTGAGATACAACTATTACAGGATACCAGTCATAGGGACCAATTTCTCATGAAATTGAGACCTGAATATGAAACTGTTCGTTCCAATCTTATGAGCAGAATTCCAACTCCGTCCTTAAATGAATGTCTAAATGAACTCTTGTGTGAGGAACAAAGTCAGATAACTCAGCACACTTTGAAACATCAGTTTTCCGGAGATGCTATTGACGTTGCATATCTCACAACTGGAAAACATCAGTCTGTTACCTCGCAGGGATCTGGTATGGACCAAACAATTTCTTATGCACGAGGAAATTCTCAGGGCAGAGATTTCAGTAAAATCCAGTGCTATGGTAGCAAGAATTATGGGCATTATGCTTCATAGTGCAAGCAGAAAATTTGCAATTATTGCAAAGCAAATGGACTTGTCATTGCTGATTGCAGAAAGAGGCCACAAAATTGCACCCCTCGGGCCTATCATGCCAACACTGCAGCTGATTCTTCTTCTTGCAATACTACTTCATCCGCAGTCATTCCTTCACCAACGCCTGCCTCCAGCTCTACTCCTATCACTCCTGAGCTAATTCAACAAATGATCATAAATGCCTTCTCTGCACTTGGTATTTCAGGTAATTATTCATCCTTATCCTCAGTATGGTATCTTGATTCCGGAGCCTCAAATCACGACTTCATCGTCTGCTCATCTATCCAATGTGCAATAGTATAATGGTAACTTACAAGTTCATACTGCTGATGGTCAAAAGCTTCCTATTACAACTCTGGGTGATGTTGTTCATCCATTACCTCAGAAAAATGTTTTCTTATCTCCATCTTTGACTTCATTGTATTTATGCAGATGGGTCATTACTAATATCGTAAATGAGACTCCATTTTAAATATAGAGTGGTTGGGAGCATTAACCCAACACAACAACTTCTACAGATCTTTTGTTTTTCTTAAGTTGTTTCATCGCCCAGGTGCCATACAACAACCATTCAACAGGTTCCATACAGCTGACACAAGGGCTAAATAGGGCTTCTGATGATAGCAAACTTACGCACAACCCTTGCTCATTTCAAAAGTTGTGCGAACTTCTTTTCTTCTTTATTTTCTTCTAAGTTTGCAATTTCTTTTATGTAGGACTCTTTGGATTAGTAGGAAAGTAGTTTCAAGCAGGAATTACTCCTAGTTTTCTTATTTTGAAAGCAAGATATAAATAAAAGATGAGCAGCCAATACAGCCATATAAGTCGGATACTTTAGCAAACTTGAGAATTGTGCCCCTTCCGACATCTTCTCTGTATTGAATTTGGTTGATCTGAGTATATCCATTAGATCTACGCAGGTTTGTTCTATATTGGTGCTTGAGCTTGAATTCCTTTCTTTTATTGTTCTTTTTGTGTGGTCTTGGGGAGTTATGGGCACGTATTCTGCAGTCAACCTTATCAACCCCCTTAGTTTGGAGTTGCAGCTCTTTCACTTGATTGGGCCTACTTCTGTTTTTTTTTTGCAAGATTATCCTTATTACATTTGCATCATTCTCATTGATGGTTTTGTATTTTTTTTTTTTTTTTTTTTGCCGTTTTACCAGCTATGTTATATTGTTCTTTAAATAGGTCACATTGAAAGAAGATTTATTGAGGTTCCACTTGGTGCTACTTGGGTTGAGGGTACAATGCGTACATCTGGGTTTGACACTCCTAGAAGATTTTACATTGACGCTGTTCAGGTGCTGAACATAACAAGGAAATGATTTGATGTTTTGAGGATCATTTTCTGACACTTTTGTTTTGCAGATTTGTCCTTTGAAAAGACCTGTAAAGTGGGATAGTGGTGTGACCTTCTCATCCCCTTCTCTTAAAAGCTTCACCTTTCCTGTGGAAGGTGGTCAGACATTGGAATTAGCCATAGCTCAGTTTTGGTCAAGTGGCATTGGAAGTCATGAAGTAACATTTGTAGATTTTGAGGTATTTACATTTATTAGGATTTTAAAAATATTTTTGCTTCTTTTGCTCTCATTTTTCTGTATTTTGTATGTTTTATTACCAGAAATAGATGGGATAAGGCTTTGATGGTGATGATGATGATCGTAGGATTTAATATGATACTCTAGATCACTACATGACATATTTTCATCTTTGTTATCGAACCCTTAGTTAGTTATCAGTTATCACCCCATGAATTGTAATGCACTGCTGTTATGATCCCAATTGTAGATACATTCACTGTTGGGGTGAACCACGATTCATTGTATTCAAATTTTTTGGGAATGAGATCCAATATCTATCCTAATATGATCTTCATATTTTTGGGCCATTTCTGATGACTGTAAGACCTTCTCATTTCTCTCGCCTTTGTCTGCAATGAAAACAGTGCTGAATGTATGTAAACAGGAGAAGTGGGATTATGCTAACCACTTGTCACAGATAACAAACCTAAAAAAAAAACTTTATGATTCCATAGTTCATTGCTCTAGTTGGTCAACTTCAGCCAGGTCTTCTTCGTCGTCAGATGGTGAGCTCAATGTCAGACTGTAGGTCTTCCCTTTGTCTGAACTGTTGAACCATCAATTGCATAAACCACCATCAAATCAGTCTGATATTTCTCCATAAATCACTAACAACAACCCTAAGTTGTGCTTCCAACTTGAAATTTTCTCACCTAATTTTGTAATCTACTGTTTGCGTGCATGTGCTTGCGTGTTACAACACTAAGATGATTTGAAACAAACCAAATAAACTGTGCATGTCTATTGCAACACTGATAGCTTCACACAAACCAACTCAACAACATTCTGATGCTCAATCCACTGTCTGTGTCATAGTTTTCAATTCCCTTCCGTTCCGGATGGAATTGGCCTGAATGTTCCGGAATTAGCATTGGGCAGAACGGAATGGCCCCCTAAAGTTTTCAGTCTCGATTCCGGTCCGTTCCGGTTTCCAATTCCGTGCCAATTCTGCCCCATTTGGGCCTAGGTTTCATATTTCCATTCACATCTAGTGAAAACTAGAAAATGGTCAATTGTAGAGCGTAGTTTAATTTTTGTGATGTAAGTATGCGTTTTTAGTATTATTTTAGCATTCAACTATTTTTTGATTTTTAGGTATTCTTTTATATTTGTCTTTTCATTTTTCAATGGTGTCTTTTCTGGAACGGAATACCGGAATTGACTGGAATGCAGAAACGCCACTAAAGGGTCAAACCGGAACGGAATTGACAACTATGGTCTGTGTATTGCAACATTCTGGCGATTTAAACAAACCAAATCAACTCTCGTGCTATGCCTTCATATTACTATCAGTTGGAAAAAATCATAAATTGTTGTATTACATTGTGATCTAAAATAAATGACATACCATGCAGCTTATGAATTTTACTGTTGTTGCTTTGATGACTTGGATTGATGCTTTGATGTTGAAATTAGAAGATCTCAAAGCACCTGATTTTTTAATGGTCATCAAGATCTCTTTAGCACCTCGAAGAATGTGATCCAACATACCGAGTGTTCTCTCCAATGTAGTAATTAAACTCATCCACTTAATATTTTTCTTGTAAATATATCAATAGTTGTTCTAATAGCACTAAAAGTTGATATTACTTTTAGTAACAAAGCATATTTCATTTAGCCTTATTATTTTAGACATATATATGTATTGCTTTTTAGCTGTCAAACAAAATTTCAATGGTTTTGGTTAGTTGTAAGCATATTTTAAGAACTTGGAAACTTGGAGTTGGAAACTTGGTTCAACTCCAAGTGTTACCAAGTTGAGTAATTCAGAAGAATCTGGAAGCTTACATGGTTGAACTCGGCTGGATTAATTCGATTTTCCCTATTCCATGGCTTATCGAGCCAGTAGATTCAGGTGTCTGGACGAGCCAGAATTACTTATTAAACTTTGGTGTTAAGAGCCCTTCAATAATAACTGATTCATGTCTTCAGTCACAACTTGTAACACCCCGAATCCCGGAGCTCATCAGGATTCCGGGTCTTACTAAAAAGGATCCAAATCATTTCCTAAATCAAATTAAGACAAGGAACTGAGCAACGAAGAGATTTATTTGAGGAATCAATTTAACTAGACATGAACATAAATAAGTCTTTCAATCAAAACTCCTAGAATTTCAACATTTATTAAAGAAATAAATTGATATCTAGTTCGGTTTCATTCAGACGCTCTCTTATCAGCCACGCATATTGAAGTCCAATGGCTGATTGTCTCCGTTGCCACGCTCCCCCAAACGATGCATACCTGTGGTGGGGCAAACCACTTATCAGAAGTCTGGTGAGTAATATTACCACATACACAGTTCATTTATAAAATAATAAATTGACAGAAGTGCGGAAGCATTCACTCGATAAATAACAGATTCATAAATAGTCCTTATTGGTTAATACATAAGGGAGCATAGTCATTCTGTAACTTTGATAGGTTCTGAATTCCCAAATTATGGGTTCTTATAATAGAACTCTAACCATAGAGTTTCAATACTTCAGTCCCTTCCGGGAGGAAGTTCTTATGTAACACATTCAAAAACTCCTATCAATGGAGTCCATTGCGCAAATGGTAGTTCAGTCCCAGTCCAACCTTATTCCTCCTAACCCTTCAGGGTTCAGTGTTCGATTCAATAAACTCAGGAGTAAGGCTCCTGTCTGTCATTCCAATAATATATCATTGTTTCATATAATTTCGTAACTAACATCCTCAGATGTGAGATTCATTAGCTGGTGTATACTCATTATACACTTAGTAACATCAACAAAGAATTATACACTAATTATATTAATATAAGACTAGTTCCACATGATTGGGTCTATACATACACATGCCCCACCCAGATTCAACATTTGGTACCCACTGTTGTAGTACTATTCTTATATTAAGTAGGCTTGGTTCTAGTACCTGTCTCCTCATATGTGTGAATCACTATTTATTTCAAGGTGTTCCTAATGGCTGGGAGACTCAATCTGAGATCAACCCTATAATTCTGAATTTCCAGTAGCATGTCAATAATATCAAATATTTATCTATAAATCTTCATATGGATTTATATCTTATAATATATAGTTATCCAAGTCACTAAACTACACTCCTGAGGTGAACAGGTTGTTTACAATTGCTAGTGTACTTCTATGGTTGAGGACTTGAGGTCTATATGTTCAATAGTGACAACATCCATTCTTAGTGACTGCCATGTTGTTGTTGTTACTTGATCCTATCAGATCTCACACCCAAGACTTAAGGACCGTTGATCTGTGGGCCCTAGTGGTCCGCTCATCAAGGGCACAGGACCATCCTGATTCTCCTCCAATGATCAACCAATTGACTGGTCCTGATTGTCCATTCAATCCACTGGTGGGTCTGATGTTTCCTAATCATCCTTAATTAGGATTTGGTTTGGCTTGTCACTGTTTCCCCTTAATTCTATGAATTCTCTGCTACATACATGGTTTCCAGAGCTGGGCTCCACCCTAGATGAGTTTCTTATTCTTACCTATTATGCTACAGTTGTTCTAATACATTACAGAACCTGCTACAGTCCTAATCAATTCATATTACAGGGAAAAGAGGCTGATCAGGTGGTGGGCCCTTGAATGGTTCAATTCCCCTAGGATCTGGCCCACCTTGGTCGCCCATGGGAGACCTCCAATTTGGTCAGTCCTGATCCCTGATCAGGTGGGCCAGTGGGCCACACAATCCAATTACAAAAAAAACAGAAATTCCCTTAAAGGGACGTTGCAGTAACTTTAGGCTGATGATGTGTGGTCAGATGGGGCCCATCCTGGATGGGTCCATCTAGGCCCAGGTCGCCCAGGGGTCCCATCCCAGATCCCTGGGTCAGATTGGTGCTGTAGTGGGCCACGTGGGCCCACTACTGGATCTCCCTACAGACGTCCAGCACCCAGTCTGGACGTCAATCCATACTGTGGAACTCATTGTGGCCAAAGTAGGGCCCATCTCCACAAGGGTCCATCTAGGCAATGGACGCCCATGGGTCCCCTACTTGATCCCTGGTGGTGATGCATGATTAGGTGGGCCCCTTGATCACAGTACTCCCATCGACAGATCTTGTATCTGTCGATGGGGTTGGAAATCAAGCCTCTGGCTTGAGTATTCCACTTATTTCCTCTTTGCTGATCCAATCTACACCCATCTAGCATTCCATCTCTTATCAATATTATACAGGCCTCCACAATCTCTTACTGATTAGAATTGGAAATTCAGATCTGGGTACATCCCGATGGAATTTCTAAGACAATCATGTTCTGATACTTATTTCCTCAACTAAATTCATTTTATTCAGAACTACATGGTCACATTATAAACTAAAATCTACAATTCTATGAAATGGAAAGATTACTCACCTCCTAGTGTAGTAAATCTTGGCACGGTCGCTGTGAGGTCTCAGTTGCTGCATCCACTATGCGTTCTTGCTTCTTCCTTCTTCCCACCAGCTTGGTTAGCCTCTGATAATCTTCAGAAGGGTCTCTGTTTCTCCACTCTGCTGTCTTCTTCTCAAGAATTCAAATGCAACTCATGGGATCAATATGAGAACTAATAAGGAGAGGGAAGAAGGAGTCATCTGGGGATAACCCCAGATATCACTCGTTGCAACCAATCCTACCCAATTGAGATATGTATTCCCCTCTAACAGGGAAGTTGTTTCTAACAACTTAACTACACACATGGGTCCTAGTGGTTAAGAAACAGATCAAGACAATACAACCCAGCCCATTAGCTCATGGGCCAGACAAATCTGGGCCTATTCTGGCCCAGGTATTACACAACTTAACAATTGTGTTATGTTTTGTGCAGCAACAACAATGATATATGTTCATATTTGTTTAATCATTCATTGTTAATAATGGCAAGTTTGTTTCTGCGTTGACTTTTCATGGAATCAGTTCATTGCCATTTTTATTTTTATTTTATGTTTTTAAATTTCAACTTCTTTAGGATATAATGTGCTTCCACAATGATGCAAGGTCTTTGAGCTTTGATCAATTTAGTTTGTGAACCTTGACTGAATCTTTGTTTTGTCACTTTAATTACTGCGTGTTGCTTGTTGCTGTTCTTGCTTTGAATTTGCTAGTAGATATTTTGAATAGCTTTGGAGGAAGTGCAGCTTTGTAACTTTGGTGGCCTCTCAAATAATTCTTAGATTCAATTTCATGGCATAAGCATCAATAAAGAGGAAGTGGTTCTTGATGGAAGTGAAGCACCGATAAGAATTGATGCCAAAGCTCTTTTGTCATCCGAGAAACTTGTTCCTGCTGCAATTTTAAACAAGGTAACTTAGTTCTCTGGCTGATACAGTAAATGATGGTGTAGGCGTGTAGCAAACATATTCTCTTGTTTTGAACAAATTTTTTTTTTCTCTTTCTTTCCACATTTTTTCAATGGATTTTCCTCTCCTTATCATGGTTTCTTCATTTTGCAGATAAGAGTCCCCTATCGTCCTGTAGATTCTAACCTTAGTTCTCTTCCTACTTGCCGTGACAAGCTACCCTCTGGAAAACAGATACTTGCACTAACATTAACGTAGGTATCAGTTATAGTCTCTCATGCTTTTATTCCATTCTTGCTCCTATAATCATTGTGTTCTCATTGGTTTTGCAGTTACAAGTTCAAATTGGAAGAAGGAGCTGAAATAAAGCCTCACATTCCACTGCTTAATAATCGCATATATGACACCAAATTTGAGTCCCAATTTTATTTCATTTCAGATTCAAACAAGGTTTTCTTTATCTTACAACTTTTCTTAAGGAGTTTAAACTCTAGACTTGTGGTTCTTTAAGCTATTAAACCCTGTGAGATTTTGAACATTACAATAGCAGATCATGTCTTCTCAAATTCAAAATTCTGTCTTGCCAATGTCGTCACCCATGTGAAGGCCCTACTTTTGAATAAATGTTTTTTTTTTTTTTTTAAATATTTTGAGTATGATAAGCAAAATAAGGAAAGTGGGAAACATTGAAAATTTAGTGTTTGTGTCTCTGTAGATCATTTGTTGTTAGGCTGCACAGAGTCTATGTTGGTAGTATTGTGGCCACCAGGTGACCAGATTGAGTTAAAGCTATCTTTGAAGTTTAAGTCATAGTTGTCAATTCTGTTCCAGCCGCTGTTCCAGTTTGACCCTATAGCGGAATGTTTCGGCATTCCGGTCAATTATGGTATTCCGTTCCAGTAAAGACGCGATTGAAAAATCAGAAAACAAATATAAAAGAATACCTATAATTGAAAAAAAATAGTTGAATGCTAAAATAATACTAAAAATGCATACTTACATCACTTAAATTAAACTACACTATAATTGACCATTTTCTAGTTTTCACTACATATGAATGGAAGTATGAAATCATTGGGATTTCTTGGACACTTCTTGATAAAACCCTAGACCTAAGAGGATCTAGAGGTACAACTCAAACCACTGAGATATATACATACATAACCCAAGTTAAACCCAGCAAAACCAATACAAATCAAAACTCTTAGTAAACCAGGTGAGGCAGGACTGGCTGAAGCAAGTGATCGTGGCTGGAGCCTTGAGTTGGCGCTTCTTGGCTTGAAGAACTTTGCCCCTGATCTTGATAGAAAAAGTTCTTTTGTATACTTACGGTTTCTGTTTCTCTTTGCGAAACATGGAGGCAGATGTGGTTTAAATGTTGTCAACATGGGTTAGTCTAGTTTGGACAGAAAATCCGCAATAGGATTGGCTGACCTCTTCTAATATCAGTATTTGATTCACCATATATGAATACCGGATAAGAGAGTAATAGCGTTTCTCCTTGATGTCATGAGTTCTCATGATAGGGCAGTAACTTTCTGTGTGAAGCCTTCGATTTGGAGATGCATGGTTTAAAAAGACAGAATCGGGACCTGACTTGCCCATGGCCGAGTCTGAGTCCACTTGGCCGAGTCGGGCCGAGGCCGTATTTGTAGGGCTTAAAATAGAAAAGAAAATAAGAAGAAGGAAGAAGAAGAAGCAGCAGCAGCAGCTGTTGAAGGCTTGAAGCAGAAAAAAGAAAAAGAAAGAAAGAAGAGGAGGTGTACCAGTCAGCAGAGCAGGGAGTGTAGCAACAGGTAGCAGGCAGAAAGTAAAAGCAGCAACAGAGCTAGGCAGGCAGCAGCATGTCAGAGCAGCAACTAGCAGCATGCCAATAACAGCAACAAGACAGCAAGGCAACAGGCCATTAACAGTAGCACAGACGAGCAACAATCAGCCACCTTCTTTCTTCTCCCTCCCCCTCCCAAAACAGCTGAAACCTTCCTACTTTTCCACTTTTATATTGCTCTCCCTCCTTCCCCCTCTGTTTAAAGAATTACAAAACAGCCCTTTGTTTTTTTTTTTCCCTCTTCTAAACTTAAGTTCTGAGTCCAAGTCCGAGTTGACTTAGACTCGGCCAATTTTTTAAACCATATGGAGATGAGAGATCCCCATGTTGTTGACAGTTTTAGACCTTGGGGAAAGGCTTACTGTTCGGTGTTTAGTGAGTGTTTCACCATTAGTTTGCTTCTATAGGCAATGAGCAGAGTTCCTTGAGTGTCATATAGGCTGCCATGGCCCATGGGTTAGGAGGAGCTCTTGAAGAACCGGCCCCACCACTTCTCTCATCCATTAGGGCCTGCTCAGCTTCATACATTTCACGGCTCGCTCTCATTACCCTCCTTAACTCCCTATCCTCATCATCAACATCATCATCATCAGTGTCATCAACATCAGAATCATTCACCCTTACCATCCTTGCAATCCTCTCTTCAAATCTGTTCCTCTTTTCTTTTTCCGTCTTCTTTCGCTGCACAATCTCCCTCATTTGTTTCCTCACTTCAGTTGGGACATTTGGACACCCTTTTTCATCCCCTGAAATATGTGCTAGATGTTGTTTAAATCTATGAATCCCACCACTCATGGTTTTATGACACCATTTGCATTTGACCTAATGACGGTCCCCCCCAACCATCTCTCCCTGTTCCCATCTGGGATTAACTTCTTTCTCTTTCTTTTTTGGTGCCATTGTGATGTAAGTGGTTGTAATCTGCACAATTATAGAAATAAATTAATAAATAACGGTACTTAGTAGTTAACAATTAATACATCAGTCCACTCATAAGTTGAAATAATGATAAGCTTTTCTCATGTATGTAACATCTACTTAACCCGAAATATTCTTCTTAATAATGATTTAAGACAAAACAAATGTTTAATAAACATATATCTTTTAATTCTCATGCTTACTAGTAAGTGAAAATATTGATTATTTGCACAACAATGTATAGATCTATGTGGTACACACCAAAAATGTTAAGGTCATACAAAAAACAAAAATAAATAATGAAAAAAATTCGATTATCCTATTATTTTAAAAAATAAAAATAAATACAACATAATCAAAGAAAACACATTTTTTTAACCAAGCAAGAGTGGAAATATCATCTAGAAGCATAACACTTCCTTAAATCTATTCTAAACTATTTAAGCGTTGAAGCAACGCAGGGAACGAAGGAGGTAGCCAACGGGCTATTCTCCAAGCCAAATGGCTTAGGGGTAGGATGTCTTGGTCTCACACCACAGACGAGAGAAGAACGCACAATTGAGAATTCTCAAATTTTCATTAAATTTCTGTGTATCCCAAGAGAAGGGATTACATCCTTATATATAATAAGGTCTAAGCAAGAATTTAGCAATCAATCCCCATTAAATAAGAAACTACCTAATTATAAGAATCTAGGGAAATTTAGAAAGTGCCTAATTATCATAGCCATTAAGAAATCTACTAAATTGAGGAAATCCTGTAGAAGATAAAAGATTTAGAAACTATCGTAGGAGAGAATCTTGGATTGGATGTTGTCATTGCTGGGCCTTGTAAGGTTTGGGCCTTCTGGAATAAACCTTCAAGCGTGGCCCATTATTCTGGCTTGCATCAAGCGTGTGAAAACAAAAAAAACATATTATTAATAATAATTTTAAAGAAAAAAGTGAAGAAATTACTATTTTTGCACATACATGCATAGATCTAGGGTTAGAACCATAGATCTATGTGGTTCACACCCAAAACCCCATTTCATAAGTTATATAGTAGGTCGAGTCCATCACAGTGCATACTCGGCCAACTCGGGCGAGTACGAATCGACTCGGCTGAGTCGCATGGGACTGGTTCCTGTAAGTGCCCTTTTGCATGGGTGCATAAGGAGGAGAGAGAGAGAGAGAGAGAGAGAGAGAGAGAGAGAGAGAGAGAGAGAGAGAGAGAGAGAGAGAGAGAGAGAGAGAGAGAGAGAGAGAATGTGGGGTGTGGGTTTTCTTTTCTTTTTTTGTGGGAGGAGGGTTGAGGACCAAATGTCTGAGGGTCTGAAGGACCCCGTACCAGCCAGGGGGATGAGGAGCAAACGTCTGAGGGTCTGAAGGACCCCATACCAGCCAGGACCGCAACCTACTTGGAGGCATATGATCAAGCCCAGGGGGTTGAGCTCCAAGTGAGTGGACAGAAGAACAAAGACTGTATCTTATTTGATGCAGATCAGAATTGGCCACCTGATTACATGGGCCCAGGCCATTGTTGGCTCTCTTTTATTGTCTCTTTTCTCATGCTTTTTAGGGTTAGGATTTTTTGTGGAACCTATATAAGTGATGAGAAGAGGTTAAAGATGAAGCTTTTGACTGTTTGAAGAAGAAGATAAACTCCATACCATAAAAGGTTGGATTTTTGTTGGAACGAATTTGCCTTTGGCAATCTGGAGTGCATCATTATTCTATTGGAATCCAATGACGTAACCACTTCTTTAAACTGCTGGTAGTGCTGTCGACCTGCTTGAGTCTGTATATGAACCATTTCAATCTGCAGTCTGTACACCATTTCTCCTTTAACCGCTTCCAGATTCACCATGTATGCACCTTCTTCGTGACCGTCTTTCAGGAAGGAAAGTGCTGTTACAATTGTGAAGGACTCTTCCTTAGAAACACAGGATGCTCGCATTACCTAACGTCCTTTTTTGTTTTGACAAAGGGGGCCCATCTATGGTCAAATCCAATCATTTAACACACACCTACTTGTGTTGGGTCCATTTGACACTGATTTGACCATTACCTGTTGTTGGATTTAGTCATAGGAAATTGCACCGTGGAACACCATTAAACTTTGAGGCCCTTTAACTAAGGGTACGATCATATGTCCGCATTGTCCGCATCTAAATCTATCTGTCCGCCTAACCACTTGGCTGTCAAACATTCAGGCACTTTGAGGTCCTTTAACTAAGGGTAGGATCATATGTCCACATTGTCCGCATCTAAATCTATTCGTCCGCCTAACCCCTTCCCTTGGCTGTCAAACATTCAGGCACTTCATGTGAGGTGAGATGGACATTTTTCCTAAAAAAACAGACCAGGCATTTTGTAAAAGGTCTCATGTATGTGTGTGTTTACTGGGGGAAGGGTGGGGTGACCTGAGTGTGTGTAATGTATAGGACTAGGGGCATGTGATCACTTTAAACCATGATTAGGGCCCTCAAAATAGGACAGTTTAGGCCCTCTGATGAAGTGCTTGTTTTCGTGTTTTTACTTGATCAATCCAACAGTGCTTAAAATTTGGATAAGTGTCAGTTGGGGCGAGTGCCAATTTATGTGCGAGTGGGTGGATTTTTTTGGTTAGGTGGCAAGCATGACTTGGGTTAAGGGTTGATCATTAGGTTCAGTCAGCCTTACAGGCCAGACTTATTCACAATGGAATGGCCTTGCAGTTCTTAAAAATTGTGTGCTTGTTATGTGTAGATAGATAAAAAGAAACTATGATGGCCTTATATGGCATGGATACGGTGGGGATAAGCCATGGATATGGCATGGACACATTACCCATAAACAGTGAAGTATACACCCAACACGATATGTTGCCTATTTTGAAGTATGTATCTTAGGATATAAAGTGATTTTATTTTTTGAAAAAATTATATTAGGCTCTTAAAAAACAAATAATAAAAAAAATTATAGTAGGCTCTTAAAAAATAAATCTTATTAAATGTATATGTTCACGTGTTGATATTATATATGTACATATTGTGCTGTAACTTTTTGATGCATTTCTTTTTCTTTTTTTTATAACTAGACAGTTTGAATGGATGTAATAATCTAATTGAATACTCTTATTTTCTCTTTAATCAGGATGAGCAGTTGGATGCTCTGTTGTTTTTGTTCAAGCAATTAAAACTGGAAGTGTTATCTTCTTTTTTCTTTGATTACAGCGTGTATATGCAACGGGGGATGCCTATCCAAAATCAGTGAAACTTGGGAAGGGAGAATACAGTCTGCAACTGTATATAAGGTTTGACTCAGTTCTGTTGAATGAGTTAACAAAATCTTAATTTTCTTTTTATAATTTGAATATTGTGTAAGCAGTATGGACTTTTCATTGTGAGAAACTCCAGATAATTAAAATAACATTAATTAAATTTATATATAAAAATGGTTGAATTATCTTTTATCATTACTAACAATGGTGGATGTATATTCATTGCTAAGTAGTCCGACACACCTAAACATGTACTATTATGGTTGTATTGTATGTTTTAGCATTATTTTCAATATGCTATTTGGTTCTTGTCAAGGACACGTTTGTTACTTGAGTTTGGAAAGATAAATTTATTCATTTATTGATAGAAAATGGCTAAATTGTTTCATGTTCATGGATTAGTCAGAGTTGGTTAGTCTTTATCTCATTTTTTGTAACAAAGCTTGATATTGACAGGCGGATGAGTTTTCACCAAATATCAGTGCTTATGATCATAGCCTTTTTTTATAATATATTTTAATTGCTTTTGATCATAGTTGTCAATTCCATTCCGGTCCCTGTTCCACTTTGGCCTTGTATTGGAATGGTCAGGCGTTTTGGTCAATTCTGGCATTCCGTTTCGAAAAGACACTATTAAAATATAAAAATATAAAAAAAAATACCTTTAGAAATAAATTGAAACTCTTTGCAAAGTCATATTAAGATACACGGAGTATTAGACGATGGCATTTAAGTGTTGGAAGGAGAGACAGGAAAAGACAAATAATAAAAGGTGAGACAGAACATTTTAAAAAAATGGCATTTTAAGTGATGGAAGGAGAGATAGTTTGGAAAAGATAAATAGTGAGATATAGAACATTTAAAAAACATGAGCACTTAATTGCCTGAAGGAGAGAGTCAGGAAAAGACAAATAATAAAAGTAGTGGAGCTGGAAGGAGAGATAGGAAAAGAGAAAAGTAAAAAAGGGAGGTGAAAGACAACTGGAGCTGTTCAAAACAGATAGCAGAGCACTTGGCATTAAAAAAAATAAAATAAAACTGTCAATATCTGAGAGACAGGAGAAAGAAAGGACTATTTAAAAAAGAGGGTGGGGGGGCTCGCTGCTAGAGGTCGGTGGAGGGCACGAAGCTGCCGGAAGTCACCTCGTGCCGCTCGCCTGTGATTGGTGCTTTTCTTCTTCTTTCCGTCTGTCTTTTCAGATTCAGAAATCTACTGCTCTACTGATTTTTTGCTGCTTTTCTTCTTTCTTCTTCATGATCATGATCTTTTTCTACTATATTCTTCTTTTTTTCTTTTTTACTCTTGCTTCTTCACCAGTATCGCAGTCCTCCCGAACAGAATCTGCCGAACAGCTGGAATTTTGACCGGAAAGTGTTCTGTGCCACCCCAAACCAAATCTGGCATGTTTCGGCCATAATTGGCTGGCACGGAATGGAATTGACAACTCTGCTTGTGATTGCAAAAATATCAAGTAGGAGAAAGTTTCTCTTCTAGCTTTCCCATCTATATTTACTGTTTCTAAATGTAACAAATAATATTAAAAGAAGGGATTTTGACTGTATAGTTGCTCTTAAGACCTAACATTTTTTTGTCAACAGTTGAAGTTTAAGAAATTCCTGAACAGTTGTTCATACAACAAAGGGGGCTAAAAAGTTACAAATGAAGGGGAAATTGTGCGATACCCCATGGATGTAGAAAGTTGCATGGTGCGATATCTCACGGCCCTAGGATATCACACGAACAGTTGTGCGAGAGCTTTTTGATCTTCAGCCATTGACAGGCAAATGTCAGGTCTTAGGGCAGCCATAAAAGGATTTTAAATTGCAAATGCATCTAGAACTTTGTGTGTTTTGCCACTATTCTAAATGAATTAGACATCTTCCTCATACAATGTTTGTATTGTTTTGAACTCCTAAAGATTGTACGTCTAGAAATGTTAGTTGGAAAAATTCTTTCCACATTTGTAACTTAGATCCTTAGGTATGGGGTTGTATGTTTGCTTCCCGCATTTGGACATCGTAGAACTCGACTTTGACAGCCCCATCCCCAACGGATATCACCTTACAGCAGGAGCTGAATGAAGTGATGGGAACTTGTCTCCTCTTTTAGGCAATGTTTGGGTACCATACCTGGGCCCGAGAATCCTTTGTTTAGAGGATTCCTTCGTCTCCCTTGGAACCAAGCTATCCGCAATGAGGATTTTTGTGGGGACGAGTCATTGCATTCGACTTTTGGAGAACTCCTAGGAATCCTATCATCTACACTATTTTCCATAAAATGAGTACATTTTTGGCCTTCTAGTCATGATGAACGGGGGATCGTGCAAATGGGGCTCACAGGAATAAAACAATTTCAGTTTAGGGTTTGGACTTTTTCACAAGAGGATTTTATAGGAAAAAGCCCATTAGATGGCCCACGTAGGAAAAAAGACCTCATAGTTTGTAGTGCCCAAAAAAGTCCCACCCGCTCAATTTTTACCTTTTACACTAAGTGACGATATTGTCACTCATTTCAATTGAGCAGCAACGATATTGTTACTCCTAAATTGTTACTCCTATCTTCTCTAATCAACAGCAAGAGGCTTTGTGATGCAAAGTGAAGAGTTGAATGGGAGCTGTGCGTGGAGAATATTCTTGCATCATGTTGGATATGTCCTCATCCTTAACGATAGAGACAAGTGGGCAATCCAACCCCAAATTAGGATGTCTATACCTGATGATGCAGATGCCGTGGTGTTGAAAATCCCCTTCACTTTGCATATAAGGTTATGAAGATTTATAGACTAGGAGGCTCTCAAGAGAAGAGTCGTTCCTCCTTCATAGATTAACATGTTGTGTTTCGGAACGATGCCTCCCCCTAAGCTACATACCGGTGACATTGTATTTTCTTCCTCCATTGTTGTGTGAGGATTTGAAAAGCAACTGATCGTTCATAATACGAAAGGAGAGGATGGAGCATGAGAAATAAAGGAAGAAGAAGAAACTGAACGACAAGTTTGGATAGTCGTCATAAATGACAAGTGAGTTTGGAATGTATGGAGAAGTCGGACCAAGAGGCTGGTAGAAACAAAGAACAACTATATTTATATTTTACAGTTCTGTATAACACTAGGAATTTGGATCCCATTCTTCTCATTTTTGAAGAGATTTTTAACTACAAATAAAATAATAGAAAAGGTACATTTTACATTCTAATGATAATTCAAGGTTCTATTTCTCATGAACTTTTTTTTAGGATTTTTGTGACACCCTGGAGTCCCACATCGACTATAGAGAGGAAAGTGACTAGGATTATATGTAGAGCTTGTACCCTTGCCTTGTATGAGGCCTTTTGGTGGGTTGAAGCCTACCAGAAATAAAACTGTGAGGCCCGTGGGCCAAAGTGGACAATATCATGCATGCGCGTTACAAATGGTATCAGAGCTGACTCTCGACTAGTTCGAGTGTGGGTTCCTGTTGTGGTCTAGTACAAGTGGGCGGGTTTTCATGTGGGCGGGCCAAGAGGGTTAGCAGGCTACTGCACAGGACCGTGCTGACCTAAGGGGGGTGGATTGTAACACCCTGGAGTCCCACATCGACTGTAGAGAGGTGATCAAGTGACTGAGATTATATGTAAAGCTTGCACCCTTACCTTGCATGAGGCCTTTTGGTGGGTTGAGACCATAGTTGTTAATTATATTTCGTTTCAGCCGGAATTTTCGCTTTGGTCCTCCGGCCAAAACAGAATGGGACCAAAAAAATTTGGTTTGAATTCCGGTCCATTTCGGTCAATTTCAATCCATTCTGGTTGTCCATCCCGACCAAATTCAGTTGTCCATTTCGGTCCATTCTGCTCCATTTTGGTTTATAGCACAATTTTCACTTTTTTTTTAGTTTTTTTTTCTCAATATTCATATCAAGAAACGTGCATAATTTATATTTTTCTATTATATATATGTATATATTTATAAATTTTTATTATTCAGAGAAGTTACTCAGAAAAATTTTGCCAAATTTCCGAAACACCAAAATATTTCATCTTGACTTTTAGACTGAAATGATGACCGAAACGGAATTGACAACTATGGTTGAGACCTGCCAGAAAAAAAAAACCTTGAGGCCCGTGGGTCTAAGCGGACAATATCATGCATGCGTGTGGGGTGGGGTGTTACAATTTTATGGAAGAAATACAATGTTGACCGCTGGGACGGAGATGTTGAGGATGGTGGAGGTGTTGTGGGTGGTGGGTTGGGTAAGAAATGAAGTGGGGGGGGGATATGGAGAAAGAAGAAGACAACCACACGAGCAACAATAACGTCGCTACTCAATTGAAACGAGAGATGATATCGTTGCTCAATGTAAAAAGTATAAAATGATGTTACAATTGGCGGGAGGGCCTTTTTTGTGCACTAGAAACTAAGGGTTTTTTTTTTCCCGTAAAATCCTCTTTTCATAAATAATCCAAAATCTCTGATGAATCTACTGTTTAAACTTGACTTCCAAGCCATTTTTGGCCTTTTGGAGATGATGAATGATTTGGATCATTATTTAAGGCCGATAATAATAAAAAGGGAAAAGAACAGAAAGCCCCTCTTTTACACTGGTAGATCAACAGTTTGGAGGGTTTTTTTTTTTTTTTCTCATGATCCATGATAAATTAAGCTGTTAAATTTGGCCCCCCTAGCCAATTTTAGCTTGCTGAAGAGGATGAAGGGTTCATATTGTGCAAATGGGGGCTTGCAGAAGTCCAAAAATAGTTATTTATTGATTTGGACGTTTTTTTTTGGTTGCAAATATCTCTAAATCCATGATGAATCAACGGCTGATATTTGATGGCCTAGCTGTTTTGGGCCTTTTAAACATGATGAATGAGTTGGGTCTTTATTGAGGGTCCCAAAAAACCCAAAAACTTGAATTATAGCTCTACAATTCTGCGTGAGCAAGGAAAGTCTAGGTTCGATCGGGGCCCCTGGAAAGCGAGGAATCCTTTATTTGAGGGGTTTTGGCATTGTAGCTTTCCCCCTTCTCCTGCCAAATCCATGCTCCAACTAAACGTAAGTTTTCCTCTATGTCAAAGAAAACCGCGAGGAATCCTCGGTGAGGTGACCCTTAGGGGGAGAGTTCAAAGGTAGGCAGAAGGGGACACCAAGTTCCCAATCTCCAATTAAGGCACTTTGAATCCGTTTATCATTGATTTACCCCTATAATGAAATGTAAGTTGTGTTTTTTCTTTTTCTTTTTTTTGGAACAACTGGGAAGTAATGCATATATCCCTAAAAACAATCTTAATGGTGCTGGCAATGTCTTTACTTTAAGCTGATAGAAAACTGTGTAATAATGTACGGCATCCCCCTGCACGAGAACATACACACAACACTCTCTGTGGGAGAATATAGGGCACCAAGGCACAACATGACCCCCTGACACTAGAACACTAAACCTCCCGCTTTAATACCACATTGACAACCACTTACTCTAAAAGCTTAAGCTGGTAGAGAATGCCATTGGTGGAAAAACGCACTAGCCAATGGAAAAACACACTAGTCACCATTCAGTGCTTGATGGCGTGACAAATGTGGCATGGTTGTGTCTTGAGGAGATGTAAGTTAGAGTAAGTCAAAGGAGAAAGCAAGGAAGCAAAGGAATCTTGTAGGTGTTCTTGCATGGGAGCCATATTCTGTTTGGTAGTAGTATAAAGAGCAATCTGAAAAAAAAAAAAAAAACCCTGAAAGGAACTATTAAGGCTATTAAGGAAACAAACTACGTGCTAGAATCTCGCTACTCTGTATTCGCAATTGCTATATAGATTCAATTGTGCATGTGGCTTTTGAGGTTTCTTGTATGCAAGCATGCGAGGGGAAGTAAGGAAGCAATTAGAGGAAGAATAGAGAGGAAGAAAGAAAGAAAAGAGAGAGGAACAGTCGTATGCACAGGTCAGATATAGAAAATCACAAGTAACCCTAGAGATTAAAACGGGTCCCCAAATATGAGTATCTAACTGGGTGTCATTCCATTATTTGATCCTTCTTTAATTACTTTCCAGATTGGATCCACTGCATAGAGCTGAATAAAATTTTAGTCCTGTTTACGGTCCATGAAATTTCATACCCTAGGACTTGAATACCTTATGCTATAACCATATTTTGCATACATATAGTGTAGAGTATAAGTATATTATATAACTGATTTGTTTGAGTTCGGGTTTTGGTCCTTTGTATAAACTAGGGTTTGGGTGCGGGGACATTCACCTGGATTGTATCCGGGTATGTATCCCTGTAATTTGGGTTTGGTTCCAGGTACACTATGGACCTGACGCATTTTCATCCCTTGAGTAAACCCCCAATGTTTATTGAAATTACAAACAAAGAGATAGAGAAAATTGTGCACTCCTCAAGTGGCTTTATAGATGTTAATCATGCCCAGCATACTGGAAACATAAAGGCCTATTTTGTACAAGTGTCTTAGTGAGAAGGCTGGCTCATTGATGATCCAATACGACATATACTGAACTGGTGTGATTAGCATATACCTTTTCCCTAATGAAATAGAGATTAGTTTTAGTGAACCAACTCATACTGGTCATCTCTTATGAAGAAATTCCGAAGAAATGTTTAGAATGTGGACTTGGGAGATGCACTTGATCATTCAAGAAAGCAATTTTCTGAGTTGAAAGTAGAAGGTCGATGTGTTTAAATGCAGATCATGTAGATATACATCTAGTTGTACAAGGGAAAGAGTTGACAAGAGAAATTGTAACTTCATTGTGTTGGTAGTGGAAATTTACAGGCTATGCTTCTGGGGAAGATATTGGATCTATGAGAGCAATATCTTTTGTTACAAAATATTTCATTAAAGGTGGGGCATTTACTATTGTCAACTTGGAAAAAAATTCACAAATGGAGGAAAAGATTGTTGAGAAGCAACAAGCATGAAACTGTGATTGAAGTAAGAGAGGGAGATCATTTTTAAGTGATGTGAAATGCATTAACAACCTAAGGGTTCATTCCCTGCCATACAGATGAGTAAGAGATGCAAGGCATGATCTGTCAATTGTTATGATTTATGTTAGACTTAGATATCATCCACCTCTATCTGAATAAGAGTGAATCTACTTCTTAAGTAACCTACTTGAAAAGAGCCAGTCTATGATTTACTCACTTCTGAATTCTCTGCAGTGACTAGGCATTTTTGTTGCTGAGTGGTTACATTGTGAGAATGTACAACTACAGTTTATATGAAGGAGATTGAAATAGACTCTACACCAAAGGGTAATTTATTCAGGGACGAATGTCCTCAGTTATTCTATGAGTTGTTTGAAGAGACGAAACTCTTGAATTGCAAATCCTTTGAATGTTTCCACATGAGATCTTGAAGACCAAACCAAATGCTTCAGATGAGTGCCATGATGCAGCTAAATAACTTGCAAGAATGTCCTGTATGAAAATTGAAAACCAACAGGTGGGTGATGAGCTTTTTTAGTACTTTTGAAGTCATCTCAGTTGTAGCCCTCAAACCCATCTGATGAGATCCTCCAGTGTCCCATTAGATGTTCGGTAAGCTAGTAGCCTAACTTTGAAAATTTCCTGTTTAGGATTCTGGTGTTCACTTACAACCAATCTGAGTTGTGAAGCAACTTGGTGTAAAATTTTGGTGTGGACAATGGTAAGGCATATTACATTATTACTTGCAATTTTCGAGGTGATTACTCAAGATTTTGGAATTCATGGGAAAGAATCAAAAGACTGAAGTCTAATCAACACTTAGAAAATACTCATTATTGTTTAAATCTATACAAGTTATGTTTTTTGCTTTTAGATTTTAATTCCTTTTGCAGGGATTTTTCCATGTTAGTGATTCTGATTATACCGCATTAATGTTGACTGGATTTTGGTTGTTTAGTTATAATAATGCATTAGATGGTCGAGATTCTTACTTGAAACTATGGAAGTACTAAGCATGACAGATAGAAAAGGCCCTAAGCAAGCCAACCCCAAATATATGAGATAATGGTTCAAAGAGGAAGGCAATGATATGTTGAATGGTACCATTTCAAATAATAATAATAATAATGATGATGATATGTTGACTGCTGCTTTTAATGACAATCAAAGTTTTAAGCATCTAGTTGACATTTAGCTAGTGAATCGACCACAAACATATCATGGAAATATTTTCACATTGTGATTTTTTTTTTTAACCATGTTATTTTGCAGACATGAAAATGTACAGTACTTGGATAAAATGAAGCAGCTTGTCTTGTTTATTGAAAGGAAGCTGGATGAAAAGGTAAAATCTTGAAATGTGATGTCATTAATTGGATGCAATTTTCCAATTTAAGGTATTATTCTTGTTCTTTGAAAGAAATTATGGACTTATTTACCATCACATACTTAGTACATACATGGGCGGACCCAGGTATAAGGATCTGGGGGCTGAACCCCCCACCCATACCAAGAAGCTTAATTTTTTTTTTTTTTTTTACATTTGCCCTCTCCCCCAATATTTCTTTTACATACAGCCCCCCAAGGCCAATTTCTTGGGTCCGCCCCTGAGTACATAGTTCCAGAGTTAGTGCCTGCATTCAATCCTTTATCTTTCCATCATGAAATCGCCAAATGGAAGAATTATTAACCTGAAAGTTCTGCACTATGCAATTTCTTCAGTGATTCGGTGTTTAAGTTGCATCTTTTAACTATATGTTACTTTTTTCATCACCGACTTGATTGTGTGAGTCTTGCATCCATGTGTTCTTTGCTTAACTCTATGACATCTAGATACATGAGCCTCCTACTTCTGTGGCAGACCACATATAGATGAGTTAAGGTTAGGATGATGATGATGATATAAATGAACCTCCTACATATTCTCTTGTCTGCTGAGCTTGTCAGAAGTACTTGCTTTTGATTGCTAGCTCATCATTTACTTGCTTACTAATGAGTACCACATCATCTATGGATAACATACACCATGAGAATGCATACTAACCATGATGTATACTCACGCACCAGTGAAGACAATCCTGTAATCAATGGAGAAAAGATGGGTATTGGGTTGAAGAATTTGGATCCATTTAAAACCCATAAATGGCATACAGTTGACCAAATGTACAAAATGAGATCGACCTTAGACTAGAAAGTTATTGGTAAAATTATTTCATTTGTTTTTGCCATCTCCTTTTGTTATGGGGTGTATGCATGGCAGTCAAGTGATCGATTATATTTTGCCAGAAATAATTAATTCTGTCATTCACCGACCCGCTATAAGCACGCACATACTTGTGTCTTAATGACATGCATAGGTTTATAGTCTTTTTGAAATGCTAAAACAATATATGATTTCCCATGCTGTATCATTTAGTTTTCTTCTTTCTTTTCAGCAATGTGGACTTATTGTTGTGAATGCAGGCCATTAATAATTCCAGAAATACTTTTTTGACGCAGGAATCAATTCGGTTGAACTTTTTCTCTCAACCAGATGGTCCTATTATGGGTAATGGTGGCTTTAAATCCTCAACTTTAATCCCAGGGTATGATTTAATTCTTAAGAAGCTTGTAGTTTTCCTCAACTCAAATTCTTGGGTTGCTCTGTTCTAGGTTTTGGCCGTGTGGTGCTAAACCCATTTGGTGGTTGCATTGACATATTCAATGATGGGTCCAATGTTGAGGCCAGTTGGAACTTTAAATTCACAGATATTTAGAAGAAAATGAGGAAAAGATAGCTTAAAGGGAGAGGAGAAAAGAAGAATTGTGACTTAAATTAGGGCTGGTCATCTTTAGCTATATGGTTATTAAAAATTACATTTTGTTTAAAAAAAGACCCTGAAGTTTACATAGAGTTACAAAGCATTGCCTGTAGTTTTCCAATTCAACTGCTACGCCTATTTTTGCTTTATTTCTTATGATGTTAGCAAGGAGTACACTGACTGTACATGCATTTTGCAGAGAAATGGAAGCATTTTATGTGGGCCCACCAACCAAAGACAAACTCCCAAAGGTATTTCTTTTGAAGTCTTGTTGTAGTTATCTAATGCCCCTAATTCTCATTATCTTTTTCATATACAGAACTGTCCAGCTGGATCTGTGTTGGTTGGAGCAATTTCCTATGGAAAGCCAACCCTCCTAACAAAGAAAGAGGGTCAAAATCCACAAGAACGCCCTGTATCTTATCCAATTTCTTATGTGGTTCCACCAAACAAGGTCATAATATCTAGTCCCTTTTAACTTTCAGCTTTATTATCCATGCGTGGATCAACTCATGAGCAATCAGGAGACCTGATGGGAATAGCCTACTGTTATCGTTTGTTCCTTACCATGAAATTATATTATCTAATATAACCTTATGTTCTGAAGCAATATAACAATCTGTATGTGTAACGACCCGGAATCTGGGGCCCCGTCGGATTTCGCACCATAACCAAGTATCATAACCAAATCATAAATCAAATCAACCATGCATAATAACTGGGCTTTTGCCTAAAAATTTTAATCTTTAATTGAAATAATGTCCAAATCTAATAACAATATCCAAATAAAGGAAATAAACTATAAACTTCCAAAATACTCTCTATAATTAAAAAGAATCCATCCAAAGTATTTTTCTAGGTAAAACTGTCTGTGAGTCCCTAACACTCAGCTAGTCAGCTGGAGGTGTTAAATTTGATTTCTTCGTCATTAGGGACCTCCTTCCTTTCTAGGGTTGTCATACCTGGGATTGGGGCGAAACACACAATCAGTCATATTGAGTGAATAGAATTCAACACATACAAGATTATGCGCAATTAGACAAGTATATAAATCAGATATAAACAATAAATTAATTGAGTTAAGGTTTCTAATTCTAACCGTGAGATCACCGCATAACCATCGTGTGCACTGGCTCCAAAATAAATCTACACCTCATGGGTACCTCGGAACACAAGAATGTGCCATTATCAGTCGAATGGCTGACCTATAGTCAGGACAATTACGCAGCTCTTGAAGCAGAATGAACAACTATGGTCAGTCAAACAGCTGACCTATAGCCAAACAGAGTGCAACTGACCTAAAGGTCAGGATAATTACACAGACAGCCTCGAAGCCATGTCAGAAGGATCCATTTCTTACCCTTGTGCTGGTGCATCTAGGGGTGTCCAATGGGTAGGTCCAATAATATTTCAAAACAGTTTTCATTAATATTTTCCAGCATAGTATTTACGTTAATTTGAGATTTTAGCCTTACGAATGTTACCGGGTTTCATCAGCCCCATTCACTTACCGTCTTAGTACCCATTGTAAGGCCCATATCCCAAATTATTCCATATAGGATTGGTCACTTCATCATCTACATTCATCATGCATTGAGATAGGAATACCAGCCGTAACAATTGATTACTCCATTCACACCATAATTAATTAGAGTGTTTAAATGTGAAAAGAATAATAGAACTGCATATAACCAATCATCAATTATAGACATTCAGCATGCTTTACTAAAATATAATTCTGAATGGAAAGGTTAAAAAGAGTCAGATGATGTTTCCAAAACTAGCAGGGTCTTTGAGTAATTCTGGAAACTCATAAAAAGGCAATAACAATCCAACCAAGACTCAACGGACAGAACTTGTCTTTTTGCAAAGAGGATTCACACCTAGACTCCTAAGGTGTGGTGGATAGTGGGCCTCACTGAGCCCTGCCCCACAAAGTACTTGATTAGTGGGGTCACCCATCAGGGCTCTGCTGGATAGTCGGACCAGATCCTTGATCAGGTGGCCCTTGTGGGCCCCACAACCTGCAATACTATAGTCGACTACTTCCATCTGTCTCACGCCTCATACAATTGCAGCGATTGGATGATGGGAAAACTGGGGCCCACTGCAGTTGGAACCAGTATCTCTACGGTAGTCCATGGGCCCCCTTCCAGATTGAGGGTTCAGATCTGGCATCTGGTGGCCCATCTGGTCCCACAAAATAGAACAGTCATGTGTGTGTGTGCACACACGGGGGTTCATGCTCCTGGGTTTTTAGGCAATCAGAGGGTGGGCCAAACGGAACCCACTCCATATGGGTCCACTATCGGGTCCATGGTTCAGATCCATCATCAAGTGGGCCATGGGGTCCCACAATCAATATCGACAGAAATTGTTCCCGACGGGCAGAATGTTCAGAATTTTCGATTCTGTACTGAAACCTAATCGAAATCAATCCCTTCAGCACGAAATCATTATCTAAAGACAATCTTAATTATAAGAACCCAGTTATCAAGTATTACTTAGGGATTTAATTATTCTTTAGCATCAAACAAGGCCTGGGTTTGTCAATACTGCCTCTTTTTATAATTGAACTTCTAATTCTTATTATGCAAACATCCAATTTAACATAATATACTACTTCGATCATTGCTGAAAATCAATTAGTGTAAAATGTAAAGCAAACATAATCCCTATCTATATCCATCGACTCATTCATCTTCATAGAGTAATTTCATCATGACATGTATATGGCATATCTACTCACCTGGAATAGAATATGTGGGCTCTGTTAACTTGTGGGAAGATGTATTGGATCTGCAAGACTTCCTATTGCTGGCCTTCTCCGTCCTATTTCAATTCTCTATAACTCTCTGCTCTACAATGAAGAGGTTGTGTATGCGAGGAGAGCTAGAAGGGAGAGACCTAATAAATAGTTGACTAAGTTAAGCTCTATAAGGACTTTGTAGTGCAAGGCTCTACAAGGATTTCGAGTCCTAAGGTGAGTGTCAACCTTACAAAAGTATAAGAGGCTGGGTCCCACCTCTATATAAGAAGTCTTGAAACTAGTGGGCCTACCTTATAGTAAAGAAAATCATTAGTAACATAAATATACAATCAATTAGATAATTATAAATAATCATCAGAGAACATGCCAACAGGAATCTAAACCAACTAAGAAGCTGAACCCTATCAGGACTTTACAATATGTTTGTTTGAAGGAACCAGGATAGAGACTTTGTATATCAGCATAAAGGATAGACCTTTTTTCAAGCTAAAATCTTTATTCTTAACTATTACTTGTGACAGATCGAAGATGACAAGGGAAAGGATATATCTACCTGCACTAAAAGTGTCTCGCAACGTTTAGAAGAGGAGGTATTTTTCTATTATATGTCTGAGCACGTCTGAATCAGTGTGCATGCATACGGATGTGGTTATGCATGTATTCTACTTATGTTTATGTGCCTGCTGTGTTTATGTTTTTTATTACATCAATCCCTAAGATCTTGTACATGGTTTAAATTGGTCCAATATGCATCATGAAGGGTAGTATTGATGTCAGGGTTCTCTAACACAAAATTTAAAATTGCATGTGCATCAATGACTCATAAAGATCCCCATTCCCCAATGTATCAAAATGCACGTCACTTTTGTATCCTTAGATTAAGATTTTAATAAATATGTGATTTAAAACCCATTTTTCAAAAAACCGCAATTCATTTGAACTCATTCTCCAAGAATTAGTCAAGGTGATTGGATTTATGCAAGAAATCACGAAACTGAAGTTCTAATCACTGGCTTGAACTAATGAATTTTAAAGTAAATACCATCCAATGTTCTCATAAATGGTGAAAGTTGCTTTCATAGAGGAGAGGCTGGGGGAACTATTTACCATCTGAAGTGTAAAAATGAATGGTCACTACTGTAACCTTGCCTTGTGCTCCTCTAAAGTACCAAATTATATGAACAGGGATCACAGTTTCCTATCTCCCATAGATCTCTGTATCATTAGGATTTATCCGGTTGTAACCTTTTGTAATTTATTTCTATCTTTTGGACTCAGATTATTATCAAAATAAGTTGTAAAAAGCTCATCTATAAGAAAAAGGTCGCAATTTTAATAGGAGCTGGAAGATCACATTGATCCCAGAATCAGTCATTGTAGTGGGCAAACGGGAAAATAATGTCCCTGACAAAAACCTAACAGATCTAGATCATGGACATGTTAAATGGTGGCCCATTTCTCTCATTCCAGGCCCATCACACTGTATAACTCACATGTGACTGGGTCAAACACAAAGCTGTAAATAGATTTACTGTACAAGTGATTATCTTAGATTTTGTTTCTAGATTTCGTTGTACCAATTATATGCCTGATTAAAGGCTTGTCCGTATCTGTTGATTGGGTGTATAGCCCTTATATATATTATCTGTCGATCCCTGAAGGAGGACAGAAAATTCTCCCAGCATTTTCCTCTATTCTCATAACATCTCATTGAGATGATGACATGGTATCATAGCAAGAGGTCGAGTGTTCGAATCCCCAGGCTTGTTATGCCCTGTATTTTCCCATGGAGGGTGTCATTCCCGTGCGGAGCCCCTATATTCTTCCACGTGCAGAGCCCGCATGTGCGGGGGTTGTTGTGAATTATGATATACATGTTACGCCATTCTCTATGAGCTTAAGCTTTTAGAGTAAGTGAATGCCAACAGGACAGTCATTGTAGCTGGAAGAAATAGGAAAGTGATGATATAACAATGGTAATTTACTTAAGTGCAGCCGTTTGAATTTTAACTTGGATATAATGTTGGGGTCGGGCAATGACCTAACTGTTGTTTTGGGATCAGGCAAAGAAATAACAGTTTTCTTCTTCTTCTTCGTCTTTCACCTTATTGATAATAGTTATTATTGCCTCAACAGGTTCGGGATGCCAAGATAAAATTTCTTTCAAGCCTAAAGCAAGGCACTGAAGAGGAACGCTCAGCATGGAAGGAACTGTCTACAGCTCTGAAGGTAAAGGATTCCTTTTTTCCATAGGTAAACAGTTGCCACTTGCCACTGTTATCAATGTAAGAAAACACCCAACAGAATGGGATTCAATTTAATTGGAGTAGAGTATTTGCAACATCCAGCAGATTCTTCAAGGCATGCCCTTAACAGGACATTGTACTAGCTAGCCAATGACTAGCTTTGGCTGTAATGCATGAGTTAACCGGGTCATCTTGTTAGTCCTCGGAGCAGGCATAGGCCTTGTCTGTGGAAACAAAACTCTACTACATGCTATGCTGGGCTGGCCCAGCTGCATACACATCATCATCATCATCATTATCATCATCGAAGCCTTGTCTCAACTATGTTGGGGTCGGATACACGAATTCCGTTTCTCTATTCTGATCTATCTTGAGCCAAATCTTCAGATAAGTTATACTTCTTCATATCTATTTTTACTACCTCCATTCACGCCCTCTTTGGCCTACCCATTCCCTGTAACGCCCCGAATCCCGGAGCTCCTCAGGATCCAGGGCCTCACTATAAGGAATCCATATTACTTCATAAATCAAATTAAGACTAGGAACTGAGCAACGTAATAATTTATTTGAGGGATCAAATTAATTAGAAAAGAGACATCAACAAGTCTGCCAGCCAAAAATCCAAAAATCAACATTTATTGAAAGAAGAAATGCTAGTATCTATTTCAGTTCCATTATGACGCTCTCTTATCAGCCACGCATTTTGAAGTCCAATGGCTGATTTTCCCCGTTGCCAAGCTCCCCCAAATGATGCACACCTGAAGTGGGGTAAACCACTTATCAGAAGTCTGGTGAGTAATATTACCACATACACAGTCATTGATAAAATAATGAATTGACAAAAGTGCAGAAGAATTCACGAGATAATAATGGATTACATAAATGGTTCTTTTGGTTAATTAATGAGGGTACATAGTCAGTCTGTAATTCTGGTAGGTTCTGTGATTCCCAAATTCTGGGTTCTTATAATGGAACTCTAACCACAGAGTTTCAGTACTTCAGTCCCTTCCAAGGAGAAAGTTCTTATATAATACATTCAAAAACTCCCAGTAATGGAGTCCATTGTACAAATGGTATTTCAGTCCCAGTCCAACCTTATTCCTCCTAACCCGCCAGGGGTTCAGTGTTCAATTTGATAAAACTCAGAAGTAAGGCTCCTTTCTGTTATTTCAATAAGGTGTCACCGTTTCATATAAATCCATAGCAAACATTCTCAGAGGCGAGATTCATTAATTAGTGTATATTTATTATGCACTCAGTAACATCATCAAGGGATTACACACCAATTATATTAATATAAGATTAGTTCTACATAATCGGGTTTATAATTATACATGCCCCCACTTAGATTCAACATCCGGTACCCACCTGTGTACTACTATTCTTATAGCATACATAATGTGTTCTCAGTACCGATCTCAACACATATGTGGATCATTATTTATATTAAGGTTTTCCCAATGACTTGGAGACTCAATCTAAGATCAACCATATGATTATGAATTACCAATAGCATGTCAGTAATATCATATATTTATATGGATATATAATCTTAAAATATATAGTTATCCAAGCCCACACTAAAATACACCCCTGACATGCACAGTTTGTTTACAACTCCTAGTGTAATCCATGGCTGAGAAGGACTTGATGTATACAAACCATCATAAAATAGTCTCAGCACACACTACAGTGACTGCCTTTAGGGGTACTACTGCCACTTGGACACAATGGGTCTCACGCCCAAGGCTTAAGGAAATATTAACCATTTGGGCCCCTAGTGGTCCACTCATCTAGGGTCCAGGACCATCCTGGTCACCCACTAGGGATCAACCAATTGACTGGTCCTGACCTTCCATCCAATCAACTGGTGGTTTCTGTGTCTCCTAAACATTCTTAAGTAGAACCTTGTTGGCTGGCTCTGTTTCCCTTATTTCGGTTAATTCTCTGCTTCATACATTGTTTCCAGGGCTGGGCTCCACCCAGGATAAGTTTCTCCTCTCTACATATCACACTACAAAGGTTCCAAGAATCTCAGAACTAGTTGCAGGAATTTTTGACAGCCATATACAGTTAATTTAACAGGGAAAAGGGGTTGATCAGATGGTGGGCCCTTGAATGGTTCAACTCCCCTGGGACCTGGCCCACCCTGGTTGCCCACTAGAGACCAACAATCTGGTCAGTCCTGATCCTTGATCAGGTGGGCCAGTGGGCCCCACAATCCAACCATGAAAACCCCAGGAATTCCCCAAAATTGACGCTGCAGAGACTTTGGGAATCAGATGTGTGGTCAGATGGGACCCACACTGGATGGGTCCACCCACACCTGGGTCGCCCAAGGGTCCACTACCAGATCCCTGGGTCAGATGGGTGATAGAGTGGGCCCCATGGTCCCACTATCAATTCTACCTACAAACCTCAAATGCTCAGACTGGACGTTGATCAATTCTTTGGAAGCAACTGGGGGCCAGATGGGACCCATCTCTAGATGGGTCCATCTACACAGTTGTTGCCCAGGGGTTTACTCTCAGATTCCTGGGTGTGATGCTTGAATGGGTGGGCCCCCTGATCACAGTACCCACATTGACAGATCTTGTATCTGTCGATGTGGTTGGAAACCAAGCCTCTGGCTTGAGTTTCTCATTCATTTCCTCCTTCCTGATCAAATCAACATATATATACAATTACACCTCACATCCAGTCTTAAATAGACACCCATAATCTGCAACTGATTAACTTGGGGATTACAAATCTTGGTCTAACCCCAAAGGAATTTCCAAGATCTGTTGGTAATCAGGTTTTTGATCCTTGTTCCCCTTTTGGGTTATATTCAGGAACAACATAAACACAGTATAACCCAAGGATCTACAGTTCTATGCATTTGGAAATATCACTCACCTCCTAGTGTAGCAGATCGTGGTACGGTTGATGTGGGAGTTCGAGCGTTGCATCCACTAGGCCTTCCGGCTTCTTCCTCCTTCCCACGAGTCTTGTTGGTCTCTGCTGATCTTCAGAGGAAGTCTATCGTTCTCCACTCTGCTACCCTCTTCTTTGGAAACCAAATACAAACCACGGAGATCAATAAGGAAACTAATAAGAGAGATGATAAGGCCATATGAGGATAACCCCAAATTTCAATCGTTGGAACCACAACCCCCCCCCCCCCCCCCCCCCCCCCCCCCCCCCCACCCCCCACCCCAAGTTCTGAGATAGATATTCCCCTCCTTCAGGAATATCGTTCTAACAATTCTAACAGCACAAATGGGCCCTGATGGGTTAGAAGCAGGTTAAGACAACCCAACCCAACCCAGTAACTTATGGGTCAGACAAATCTGGGCCTAATCTGGCCCAGGTATTACATTCCCCTTTGTGGGTCATCAACCTTCATAGCCAAAGTTTAGCTGCATACACCTATTTGTATTAATAATGTGGTATTGTTAGAACCCAACAGGATTATGTAGTAGTTTCGATTGTGCTTCTACAACTAGCATGTGTTATAATGCAGTTGTCACATTTGTCTGTCTACATAAGATTATGCGTACAGTCTATCCTCTTGAGTTTCCTTGCAGATTTTACTATAGAATGAAAATCTCCTTTTCATCAAGAGTTTCTAAATATGGACCTTCATTTAGATTCCCATGCTGTCATTAGCCAATTTTGACAAACTTTCTGTATTGCAGTCAGAATACCCAAAGTACACACCATTGCTAGCTAAGATATTGGAGGGTGTGCTTTCCAGAGGTGGTGATGGGGACATCATTAGCCAGAATGAAGAGGTAATTTTTCCTCCTCCAGTTCACCTGATGAATGATTTTTTATTTTTTAAATATCATGTTCCATAGACATCTTTTTAGTTTAAAAATTAGCATGTGTGGAACTGTTCAGTATTGTATTATGTCACAAATAACTACCTAAATGGAGTAATATCAGTGCCTTTTGACGTTTAAGTCTGCATTTGAATGTATCCCAAACTAAGATGAAATTGAGTGTTTCAGTTATGTTCTGTACTTTCTGTAGCATGGAAATTGATATTGTATTAGCTGAAAGACCATTGCCCCTAAAACACCAAATAATATTGGTGGACAGCACTGATAATGGCTTAGGCTAGAAAAGGCGGAAGATCAGTGTCCTACCTGATTTGCCAAAATTTCAACTGTCTTGGAGTTAAGAGATAAAATGCTTATATAACCTTTTTACTCTCCTAATTTTCCTCATAAAGCAATTTAGAGTTACGGTTCCTCAAAATTTACTCCAAGTGCAGTTTTAGCTTGGTGGTTAATAGTTAAATAAGTTGAGGAGCTTAAAAGTATGTTGCAGATGGTTTTGAGTGAGATTTCAGCTTTCCTTGTGCTCAATTTAGGGCTGTCTCACACCAAGCTTACCATTATTGCAGGTTATAAATGCAGCCAATGAGGTAGTTGATAGTATTGACAGAGAGGAGTTGGCAAAAATAATTTCTGTGAAGACTGATCCTGAAGATGATGAGGCCGAGGTGCGTTCATCCCTTTCTAATTGTTTTATTGAAAAGAATCCTGAGACTCATTGGGAGATAAACTAATCTATCAAATTATGAATAATCTTGAAAATGTGGACTTTCTTTTGTTTTGATTTACTTCCATTGATTGGATAAAATTTGTTGTTGATGTTGTTTCTGCTGCTGCTGCTGTTACTATTTCTGTTGTTGATAATGGTGATTGACTGCCATCCAAGCACCTTCAGTAGGAATTTTCATTGTGGTGATCATTGATTTTCAAAGTGAGGTATCAGAGTGCAGCCAAGCCTATGGTAAATAGTGGGGTGAGGCTCATTCATGTGCATTTGATCTCCAAACTTTAAGCATTCTAGTTCATAACCGCTTAACCATTGAGATGCCTGATTTGGGATAACATTCGGGGTTACCGTAAAAATACTTATGGCCCTTTCTTTGTGTGTGGTTTTGCTGAAAGTTAGCTCAGATCTGGGTATTACAATACAACAAAATAACTAGTCAAGTAAAACAAAATTCGAGATAATAAAAAAAAACTGAAAGTTACTTTCTGTATGGTTAAGATATTTAATAGAGGACGCTATGACTTATTAAATTGGTAGTGGATATAATTGTATCAGATAAGAATTTGGGTGGAACAATAACTGAAAGAAGAACATGATGTCTGTAGAAGACATTGTGGGCATCAAGACAGTGAAGCTGTGTCACATTACCCTGCAAGAATACTAATCTGGAAAGATTGTTATATGTATACTTCAACTAAGGCTGACAAGAAAATTTTGTTTTTGGAACCTTGCTGTCTATGAATCATAGGGTAAAAAATTATTGCATTTGAAAAATTCAAGTCTTTCCTTGAGAAAACTCCTATCATGAGAAATCAACAAGAAGCACTCAGAAACAACATCCTCTTTTAGAATGAAAAACTCATTTGTATATGCAAAAACTAATACACCCTACACAATTTGACATTGGATATTCTGAATAGATCACATGTTAATGGGGATCATTCTATCTATCCTATTCCATTAAGAGAGTTCAATATAGATTTCAGTTAAAATGGTATATTTGTTTTTCCTTTATATTGACTTTATTGTAGCAGAGGAAGTCCTTCATTTTGTAGAATGTCAGCCTTTGATCATTCAAAATGTTATATTGAGTGTAACTTTTCAGATCAGTGGTTGTTTGTGGGTCATACCAAGTGATTTGGCAAAATGCCCAGTTTGGGTACTGAGTTTGTTTCTACATTTCATTAACTTATAATTCACAGTTCCATGGCATTTCCCCCAAAAGATGATATTGTAGATGACAAATTCTCTTAAAAAGGACTACTGCAGTTAATAAGAAAATTGAAGAAAATACATTGCCTGCGATTTTGTAGAAAATAAAGAAGAAAATGGAGACAACTCGTGACCAGCTAGCTGAGGCATTGTACCAAAAGGGCCTGGCCCTAGCAAAGATTGAAACTTCGAAGGTAAGAATAACTTTCTTCTCATATTTGTTTCTTTATGTCAAAATTTGTTCTTAATACCTGTTTCAAAGTTCTAGGAATTTGTACTTGTGCATAGCAAAGAATTTCTATTTTGGACAGATACTTAATATAGGCAACGTACCATATTATACCCGCCACACTTTTTACACGTGAACTTGTCTTCTTTAAATTGACCGGTCAAGGCTTATCTAAGCCATATCTGGCATGATAGCAGAGATCCCATTTGTCTGTTGGTACCTTCTATAATTTAGTCACAGTGCAAGATCACTGATAAGACCATCTCAAGGTTGTAGAATATGTTGTTGGCATTTATCTAAAATTGCAGTCCAAAATTTTGGGGCAGTGGACCATTAGTTCTGGGACATCCTGAGCAATCCTGACCATCAAGGGATTGACTTGTATTTTGTTTATGCTAAGCACATAGGATGTCTGAAAATTCAGCCAAAACCGCAATATCTCTCATGCACTTTTTAAAATGTGCACTCCATTTTTATTCTGTACAAACCGTGTTTGGCATTTGTTCTGATTTGAAAGGGTTACAATTATTATCCCCAACTGGGTTCCATTGTGATAAAAAAAAAAAAAATGAATTTATTATCCTTACACTTTTAGGCCAATCAATGGCTAGGACGAGTAGTATAATTACCGTTGGGCCAATGGTTCTTTATATTTATTTGGGAGGTTTAGTGCAGGGGATAGGGAAAAGTTGGATTTGATGAAGGTAAAGCCCCATAAAATGTTCCTAATTTGATTCCAGTCTTGTTATTTGTTAGCAGGCTCATCTGGAGAAATTACCAATCAGTTCTGCAGAAGAGAGTACCAAAGATCCTGATGGTACAACAAAGGATGTGCCCAAGTGTGATGACCCTGCAGATTTGTTTGAACAGAACTTTAAAGAACTAAGGAAATGGGTGGATGTCAAATCTTACAAGTTCGGCTTGCTCTTGGTGTTGCGCGAGAGACGTTGTGGAAGACTCGGAACAGCATTGAAGGTAAAATCCATACTCATACTATACTTATTGCAGTTCTCAGTCCTGAGAGAACTAATACCTGTGATGAAACTTGAGCACAATATTAATGATTGGCAAAAGAAACAGAAGGGGAAAAAACTGTAAGGAGAAGATACTGGTGGCATAGAAGTATATGAGGATCCACTGTAAAAATTAGAATAATTATATGTTTAAAACTCAGGGAAGAGCAATGAAGAATTACATCTATACTAACTCCTATGCATGTTAGAATGCCCACCATACTGTTTGCAGCACAATACAGTAGTCCACATGTTTGGGAAGGGTTGGGCTCTTGATGCGCAACGCTGAGATTCTCATCAAACATGAAATTCAGCCTCCGTTTTCAAAAAGCTTGAGCAGAAAGAGTATCAATAAGCTTATAATGAAATAGTAAACTACAACTATCCCAAAAGACCAACCCAATCAAGGGTCATTTGGCATATACTCTCAGGAGCCAGATTTTTGTCATATGGTAGGGCCGTGGAGAGTATGGTTACAGTAAAATTAAGGGACGTTCTAGGTACTGCATGAGCTAGTTACATGTCTCTATCATTCTTACCTTTGTCTCATCCCTCTGTCATGATCTAATTATGCCATGTCTCTATTTCTATTATCACCTTTAGCTTCTCACCTCTCCCCTTCCAATAAGAAGAGGTCGGGCATGCACATACTGCTCACCATGTTTAAATATTTGGTAGTTGTGAATAATGCTTTCAAATCTTGGGCTATTATTGTTGCTCTTTTTATTTGGTGTAGGTTCTAAACGACATGATTCAGGACGAGTCAGAGCCCCCTAAACGGAAGCTGTATGATCTAAAGATCTCTCTGCTTGATGAGATTGCGTGGACCCACGTTGCTTCCTACGAGCGGCGATGGATGCATGTGCGCTTTCCTGCCTGCAAACCTCTTTTTTGAAGCTTTGGCTCATTATCTCATTTTTATTTGAACATGTTCCAACCATACAGAATTAATGACTTAGGTTTGAATATTTTATAACTGCCATCGGTTAGGTTTGGTGTCTGGGATGATTTCTCTATTCAATTTTTATTTAGATAGTCCCTGTAGCATTGATGAACATCACTCTTTTCTTTACTTTTTTTTTTAGGTCAGAGAGACCGACTCTGTGGGCGTCTTTAGCCAGGTTAACTAGATCACTGTACCACCCCACCATCCACGATCTGGGGCACAATGATCCAGATCATTGATTCTGATTCATTCGTAAAATCCAACAATATAAATTATTCCGGTTCATGCTCTGTAAAGAGCATGATACCCTACACAGACCTCCGGTGAGAAAAATGGCCTAAAACATCAAACAATAGTAAGAGGCAAATAGTCAGCCTCCCTTACAGGGTAAAGGAGCCTCTTTCACAGCCACAAATCATGCCGGAAGACTTGGTGGAAGAAAGAAGACCTGTCACAAATATATATATTATGATCAACAAAGGTCATCATGTTAATGGTCGATCCTAATTCTAGATCATGCACTGCGCAATGGTTGTCTCCACATGAGCAATTCAAAATTATCATGTAACCCCACTCCCAGCAAATTGGGCTCATAGATAGGAGGCAAATGGCCAGCAATCCAGGTAAAACCCTGATTATAAGCTTTGGGTTCCTTTGAAATTTGCTGTGCTAATCCCCTGCTGCAATCTGCAGGCAGACTTATCCATGCGACCAACTGTAGATGCCCCTATGTAGAATTTATCCCCCACAATCAGATTCTACGATTCCATAATGAAATAAAATAAAATAATATATAGATGTCCCTCGGCTGTGACTCAGCTAGCTAGGGACATGGGTCAGTAAACTGATGAGTTAGAATCCCTGATGTGAGGAAAAATAAAGTAGAGTAAAATAAACTAATATATAGATACTACGTGCATTGGGTGGTCCTCGGATCTTTAGACCCATTCCTGATTCAATCGTGGTTTAAAAATTATGCTCAACTCACCAAGGCTCGGCTGAGTTGACTTTAAGGGATCTGAGGCCCAAGACAGCGTGCCTTGGGTTCGAAGCCTGGGCAACAAACATGCAGAGTTACACCACTGAAAGCACTTTATGTCACTCGCGAGAAGCTCAGGGTCGCCGAGTTGACTCAATGCCCTTCAAGTCACCTGAGACGAGTTACTACTATAGATTAACGTGCTATTATTCTTTTTTATCACTCATGACGCATTTCTTTTTCTTGATTAGATTCTGGGTTAAAGTAATGAATGTGAGCGGATTTTGTTATTTATTCTTATTGCTATTATTATTTTAGCTTAAGAAGGATTAGGCAGAGAGAACAGACAACGCACCAAAATCTTGCGTATGACTGCGAAGCTACAATAGGCACTCGATGCGACTTCTCTTTGGTAGGTGGTTCTCTAATGTCATAGGCATGGTTGAAGAGCGTAGTTGTGGAATTAGCAAATCCAAAGATGATCAAATTCATTCCCTTTCTCATCTCTTTTGAGCCTCACTATGATTTAAAGATAGAGTTCTACTCCTATTATCCTAAGGTTGGAGGCTTTGAGAAAGTAAAAAGGGAAATGATGGGTGTCCTCAAAATGTTCTTATATTTGGTTTTTTTCTCACACCTCCACTCACCTTGAACTTGTTGCGATCTCCACTGGGCATTGATTTTGATATATAAATTTAATGAAACATGATAATGTGAGTTTGAGTATTTAAAATTATAGTTAGAATCATTTTTTATCCATCTAATATTTTTTGGTGTTTCTAATTAACATCCTAATTCCTAACCTTTTAATTGCCTCCCCTTCAATAATTATCATGCATCAGTTGAGTTCCACGAGTTGGACATTTTATGAAGAAAAACTTATAGGTGCTCTTTGGCAAAGTTAAAAAGTCTAGCAAAGTCTAGGATTTTTTTTTTTCAAATTTTAAGTCTAGTAAAATTTTAGCCCCACCCAAATAAAAATCCTGGATTCGCCATTGACACCACTCAACCATGAGTGCATTGTCCCTTTATTCATATATTACTTCTAAAACTCCCAATTGTAACCAGTAGACTATTGGATTAAGGTACATTAATCAATTAAGTTTTTTTTTTTTTTTTTTTTTTTTTTATCACCACCATCATCATAGCTATGCAGGTTGATAGCCCCACAAAGGGAAACGCTTAGGTCAAAAAGGACGTGGATGGAGAAAGTAAAAAAAAATAATAAAGAATTGTAACTTATTTGAAAATTCAACTCAGGGTATATTGGAATGGAGAAACATAATTCATGTAGCCCGACTCTAACTATGTCGGTCAATTTGATGTTGCACTTCTTTAGAACTATCATTACAACTACAATACGCGTCCTTTTTGGCCTACTCCTCTTCCTTGCTAGGCCATCGACTTGTATGAAAAAGAAAGGAAAGTAAAAAAAACAAAACAAAACAAAAAAATATTTCCACAACAAGGCCGCTGATGGCCTACATTGCACATGCCATATCCTTCTCAAATGAGTCTCTCTTATCCAAGTTTAAAACTGGCGGCAAAAATTGGCGTAGTTAGAAAGTAATAAAGAAAAAAATAACTGCTTAAATTGGTTTGATTTTATTTTTACATTTGATATAAATAGAAAAAAAAAATTACTTCTCCACTACCCAAGTTTAATCCACTCCTTGGCCTACTAAGTCTGAATCAAAGTCTAAATCACGAGTTGGCACTATGGTTGTCGGCTTTGCTAATAACATAACATGCACAACAATTATTACAAGGGATTTTACAAAAGAAACTAGGGTTAAACTCTCATTAGACAAATCAGTTTACAAAAACATAACAACAATTTTTTACTAATTTTTAATGAAAATGCCATCAGTGGCGATAGTACAAGTACTGTTCCTCTATTTTTTCTTAATCCCACCATTTTCTTTCTTCCTGCACTCCAAAGCAGAGTCTAGAGCTCTCTTCAAAGCAGCTGCTAACCAGGGAGAAAAAATATTTGTATTCATTGTCACTTGAACTAAGTAGTTTCATTTTTTAAGAGATTTGGCCCTTACCTTTTCTTTTCTGTTTTTTGGGTGTTTCCTTCTTCTCTCGAATTGTATTATGCATATTATTTTCATTTTATGTGTTGCCTTTTCTTCTCCTATGTTAGAAAGTTAAATGGAAGAAATGAATTCTTCTTATGAGAGTTAATCATTTCCCAGTTTCCTAGTGGAGGGTAGTTCATTGTGACTTGAGTAAAGTTGATCATCATGATGTGAGCGAATTGTATCATGCAAAGGAATGCCTCGTCAAAACCATTTCAATGTAGCATGAGATCGTTCATGGATAATTGAATTCCAATATCATCATCAATTATCACTACCATGAAATTTTGTAAGGAGTTCTTTAATGTGGACGTCAATTTGAATTTATGGGCACCATGATCTGCATGCAGCGCACCTGGTATGGTATTGGCTATTTGCAGTAGTCAATCCAACTCAACTTCTGCTTGCCATTTTGAGCTGAGCGAAAGATAAATAAGCAGTCAAAAAAATCAACACCATGATTTATGCCACATGAAATATAGAGGTGTCCTAAGATTTCTAATAAATTCCCTTTTGTCCCATGTTTTCTGTTTATTATAATTGCATTACAAACTTGATGACTCCAATAACCAAGATGATAAGTCACAATTAAAAAAAAAAATGCACCACTGATTTGAAAGAATCCATATGATTCCATTTTTAATTAAAAAAAAAAAACTATAGGATCTTATACCCCATTGAGCTACCACTTATCCCAAAACCAATTGCTGATAGGAAATAGCACAACAATAGTTTTATGGTGAGGGCGAGGGCCCGACCACAATTATGACCGCTCAGAGCGAGGGTGGATGTTAACCTCAACAATCCCTCCCTCAATGGCACACCCGCCGCAACTCCCTCTGCGAACTCGCAAAACGCGTGTCCCATGACTCAAACACCCGACCAACCATTCTATGATACCACTTGTAGGATCTTACACTCCATTGCCCCATTAAGGTACCACTTATCCCAAAACCAATTGGTGGTAGGAAACGGGACAACAATAGTTTTATGGTAAAGGCGAAGGCTCGACCACAATTATAATCGCTCAAGAGCGAGGGTGGACGTTGACCTCAGCAAAAATCCCACAACAAACGTACATGTTTCAAGATAAGAAAGTCAAAATAAACCATTATTTTCAATCCCAAGGGAACACAGTTCTGATGGGACCCAGGGGATACAGTTGATTAGCTATATCTAGCTTATAAGCTGTGAATAATGATCTGAGCTCCATGTTCTGGCCAAATGGTGAGCTTCTGAACGGGAGAGTGAGCATAAGCAGGTGAAAGGGTGAAAGCATATCGTTGCAGAATCATGGATAGAGCAACCTTAGCCTCTGCTATAGCAAAGTTCATCCCCACACAGATTCTTGGGCCCAGACCAAATGGAAGGAAGCCCATAGAATTGTTAGTGGCCTGCATCACCCCTTCTGAAAATCTCCCTGGGTTGAAGAGATGTACATCTTTACCCCATATTTTGGGATCATTGTGGATGGCTAGAATTGGGATTAGCACCTCCATAGTTGGTGGCAGAACATACTTTCCCAGTCTTGCTTCCCTTGCAACCTTTCTTGTAATCATGCTCGCAGGAGGATATAGCCTTAAGGTCTCATTGATGACCATGTTTATCTGCAAGTGAATAATTCAAATAAGAGTTCCACTGCATTGCAAGAATCCAGTAGTTTGCTAGTGACAAAACTGGGGAATAATCATGTGGGGCTAATTGGTATTAAATTCAAATGATGCAAAAAAGTATTAAATTGGCATTAATTACTGGTAAATCTGTTTGTAATGCAGTGTGTATAGGGGTGAAACTCAGGTGGGCCAAGTTGGGTATTGAAGTGACTCTCTGTAATTATCAAAAAACTTAGGTAGTAATCTGTGAAATTTCCAATATTTTAGGGTGAAATGTAGCTTACCATCTTCATTTTAGCAATGCTATTGTCACCTAGAGTCAGAGTTTTATCTCCAAATAACTCAATCACCTCCTTTCTTGCCTTATCCTGCCAATCTGTATGCATGGCTAGCAGCAGAACAGCCCATGTTAGCAAGCCTGATGTGGTTTCATGCCCAGCAAGGTAGAATGTTTTGCACTCATCTATCACATCTTCAAGAGAAATTCTCAAGTTCTCATCAGCCTCGTTGTGAGCTCTCACTAACAATCCAAGAAAACCACTCCCACAAGCAACTGAATCCTCCTTCAATTTTTCTTCTCTGCTCCTAATCATCTTTATGATAGATTTTCTCATTCCTTGATCCAGTTTATCTGATTCGATGTCATCACCTGTTCTAATGATTTTTCTGCAAAATGAAATATTAATTTTATGAGGATTAAAAAGTGGAAAAAACAGTGACTATGACGCACGGATACTGCAAAACGGGCAACGTATCCTGTCGTATTATATCCGTACTTCACCTTTTATGTGTAAAATCCGTGTTTCTGCCATGGCTATGGCGTGTCCTTGCCGTATCCATGCCGTATCCGTGCATCATAGCACAGTGAGATCAAAATGTAAAAAAGAGAGAGAGAGAGAGAGAGAGAGAGAGAGAGAGAGAGAGAGGAAACCTTTATCTATATAAAAGACATATTAGATTTAGGCTAGTACAAACAGGCCCTATTCAATGATCATATCCATTTATTCTTTTCAAATTCCTACTGATGAGAGTAGGGGGCTGGCAATTGGTGGGGAGAGGTATACTCTACCATCATAGGTGCTGGAGTTTTATAGTTGTTTTGGGTATGTCTTTATAGATTTTGACCTCAGTCGGAGTGGGGTTGGTTCGACAGTTGTCTACCATACCCTTCCTTACCATGTTTAAGATATAGATACTCTTAAAATATTTATAAAAAACCAAGTTTTTCTTCTAATGCCTATATTTATTTTAAGCAAAAGAGGATGGGATGATTTGTATCAAATTCGACCCGACGTCGCCATTATTCCTTCATTCAATGGGTTTGGTATCACATATTATAACCCCATCAAAACCAGGATTAGGTATGGATCGAGTTGAGTTCAACCTAAATCATACCAAACCTGATCTTTTACCGTCCCTAATATGGAGATTGCCCATTATTGTGCAAAAGGGCCAAAATTAAATACAATAGTTATGCTTACCCAATAACAGGGAACCGTATCTTTCGGAAGTTCCTGACCATCACATCACCCAGTTTCATAAACATTTCAAAAATATTCTTTCCCTCTAAATAACTGCTCCCAAAAGCTGTCTTGGAGATCACATCTGATGCCAAAACCCTGAATTCTTCAAACACTTCCATCTCTTTGCCTTCATATTTTCTCCACCCATCCAGCATAATTTCAACACTAGAAATCATTATCGGAATCATACCCTGCATAAAATTAACATTCACCCATTATTTTCAAATAAAGATAAACTGATTATCATATTTGTGTAGAACTAGATGTAGTTAATGTTTAATCTAATGACAAAAATCCAAAAATTACAATTAACCACATGATGTGTTTATCGTCGTTGTCATCATAATTATCATTAGAGCCTTATTCCATTAATTTGCGGTCAACTGAATCAGTTCTATTTCTAAACTCCACATAAGTTAGGACCAAAATATATAATTATAAAAAAATAAAGAAATTAATATCTCTCTCTCTCTCTCTCTCTCTCTCTCTCTCTCTCTCTCCATGTATGATTGATGTATATTCTCTCCAACTAATTTATGAGAAGTGTGGGTTGTTTTAACCTCTTGACATGTTAATTTTCTATCATAATCAACTTCAAAAGATGAAGAAATAAGGAAAAATAGAAAGATAAGGAAGATTTTCTGCTGAGGTTTTTAATAGAGCTCATAAATACAAATTATAGTATACAACTATGAGTCCATGATTAACAACTAGATATATATTAAAGAATTCAAAGTATGTAAGTAGTATAACTATAAGAAATGGCATAAATTCTCCAGGTCATACTTTTTGTTACAATTAGGAAGTCAATAACAGTATGTTGGTGTGGATTTTGCCAACTAGTTATATATGAAGGACCATTGATCAGAATTTCCCACGATCTTGGATTCATTTTCATGAGCAAAGGGTAGGGAACCATTGCTTATCAAAGGTAGAAGATTTTTTTATTCCTTGTGGATCTTCACCTTTGATCCATCAACCTCTTGCCTTTTGATCACATTCTCCTTTTTGTAGCAAAATGTTCCTTGTGTTGGTTTTGTGTTTCAAAACAAACCAAAATAGATGAGAAATCAGTTAGAAATAATTTGCAAAATCCTTATATGGGTCCCTCCTTGATGTATATCCGTTAGCAGGCTTACCGCATGATTGGAGGCTCTTAACATCGAAAAAATACAAGCGAAATCAGCATGATCGTCCTATTTAATGGTGCTTCAAAGTTTGTTACTTATTTAGCCACTAATAAAATTGTTAAACTTTTGAAGCCTTTCTATTGATCCATATGACGAGCTTCCAGTTCCACCCTAACCACATGATTGAAATACAGCGAGGTGAGCCTCACAGAAACATAGAACTTGAGAACCATCTGTACCTTAATCTTGCTCAGCTAAATTTTCCTATCAAAGTGATTTTTTTACCCCCTAAAAAACTAGTCACTTGCACCATTCTTGCATTTGTATCATCAAATAACAAAATGTGCCCTGAAACATGAACAACTTCCTAGTAAAATAAAAGGCCTTTCATGGTAAGTAGAAGACAATGAATAAAACTATATAATGATAACAATGACAGTGAAAGAGGTAAAAAAAGCAAGCACAAGTTTACTTTCAACATCTCTCCATGAAAGGCACGGTTAGCCAATTTACGTTGCCTAGCCCACTTCTTCCCTTCAGAAGTCGCTAGCCCATATCCTAGCAACTTCTTACCATAATCATCCACATCTGTTTTTGGAAAAACTCCATCTTTGTTGCTCAAAACCTCTTTTATCAACTCCAGTTCGGTTAAGACCAATTGCGCCTTGGGTCCATGCCAAGTTAGAACATTCCTCCCTGATAGCAACAGGCAAAACAAAAATTCAAAAGCAATCAGTGACTCCTAAAACTATTTAGTACTGCAATCAATAATGTCATCCTGATCATTAGTCATTACCATATAATTGTATCCAAGCATGTATGTGAGGAAGAACCTTTGGAATGATGTCATGTGATCGCTCCATTGTTTTTTTCATGGCCTCAGCATTCATGTCATTAGCTTCTTTAGTATTTCCATGGAGGAGCTTGTACTGGGGGCCTTCAATTCCTTGTGACTTCATAAGCTTTTGCAGTTGCATGGGATGCCACCATAGTCTTTTAATGAATTTGATGAGAACTATGACAAGGTATAGGAATAGAAAGCTTGTTATTGTTGGAATTAGGGCCTTCAAGTCCATGATTCTGATCTTTGTGGAGTCAGTAGTATGCTTCACACTGAAGAGTGTGCAATGTAAATATATAGATTCTATCTTTGGAAATGGTGTTGAGAATCTTAGGGGAGAGAAAAAAGAGGATGAAGTGGATGATACCATTTGGCCCTTACTGCCTGGCAAGATTCATCTTCTAGATCATCTGTTCGTCTATAGGCCTTTTGGCATCTTGCTTAGAATGGGCACGGCGACACACATATTTTTTATATTCCGTTTCAAGTGTTAAATTAATAGTTTTGGATGGCTAGAAATGTCCAATGATACTCAATTGTGCTAGATATTTTATTTAGTCGGATTAAATTGACTCCATAAACAAACCACATGGTCATCCACCTTTTAATTTCAGCCGAGAATTTCTTCTTAACACCAAGGAAGAAGACATTACAGAACCTTCCCTGTTTCTATCCATATTATTTTTGAAAATCCTAGTCGATCACCAAGATCTGAGTAGATCTAGTAAGACTGATCAATGCCTGATTCCATCTATTCAAGTTCCAAGTTAAACCATGGGGCTAGGTCCTAATTCAATTTTAAAACTAAATTCTTAATCTATGATTTGAGTGGGGTTGTTAGACTGATGGACCTAGCGATAGAGACCAGATCTGGCCTCTTGTGAAATTTGGGCCTAGGTTGCTAGTGCATTTTTCATGGTTGCTTTCAACCAATTGGACCCATTCACTCGAAAGGATTTGCATTAAGATGGGACACCTTGATAGGTAATAGAACAATAAACAAAAACAAAAAACAAAGAATTAACTAGAGCTTAACCTTGATAATCTAGTGGGGCTTCATCAAACTTGCATGATCTGGATTGTCAGGATATTTGATTGCATTGTAGACAACACATTCATTAAACAGAAAGACCTAATCAGCACCATAGATTAATTGACTATACAAATACAATGCACATGTTTCTTTTGTATGTAAGCTTCTCCTTGGCTTGATTGGGGCCTTGTTTTGTTGTTAATTGTTTAGGTTTGGCCTTGTTGTATATTGTTTTCAAGGCTTTGTCAGCAAAGGCCTGTCTAATAGTTGCTTCCTTGTAATATCTCTAGGCCTTTTGCTCTCTTTGAGCCATGTTGCTTTGTATCTTTGGAGACATATCTCCATGCTAGCTCATATATATTCTATCCATTTTTTTATGTCATTTGCATTAAAAGATTTTAATAATATTACCTGGTTTACTTCATGGCACTTGCACATTAGCAAAGTTAGGGATGGAAACTGGTTGGATCATAGTTTACCCAGATCCAAACTCAAATCACAAACAGGGGACTGTACCTGACCTGAGTCGAAATAAGGTCTAAGTCTTGATCTCGATTTGGGTATTTAGACTCCGAAGTCCCAACCCCCTTATATGGGGTAGCTTCAATTGCCTTTTCTGATCATCCATAATTTTATTCAGCATTGTGGGAGGGCTGCATTAGCTCACAGTGACCAATATTGTTCTCATTCAATGTAAACTTAGTATGCCATCATTTGCGGTCTCCTATGAATGGACATTTTCATAGAATGAAGCTCAGATTACCTAGCAGAACCACGGATATGTTGCACATTATATACTGTCTCGGTCCAGTGGTCAACACTTGATCCATATGGGTTCTCTAATGTAGATTGGGTCTATTGCTATACTGTTGGACTTTCTACCATGGGATTTTGTATCTTCTGGCAATTTGATTTCTTGGTATGCCAAGAAGCACAATATTGTCTATCGGCTTCTGCCGAGGCAAGTAAAAATTTATGATATACACAACTGCTTAAATTACTTGGTGACTTTGGTGTATATCTCCTTCAACCTTTTGTCCTTTTCTATAATAAAATCAGTGCATTGCATAAGACAATAAATTCAATATTCCATGCTTGTACTAAGCACATCTAATATTTTTTGGCGTTTCTAATTAACATCCTAATTCCTAACCTTTTAATTGCCTCCCCTTCTTATCATGCATAAGTTGAGTTCCACGAGTTGGACATTTTATGAAGAAAAACTTATGGGTGCTATTTGGCAAAGTGAAGAAGTCTAGCAAAGTCTAGGATTTATTTTTTTTCAAATTTTAAGTCTAGTAAAATTTTAGCCTCACCCAAATGAAAATCCTGGATTCGCCACTGACACCACTCAACCATGAGTGCATTGGCCCTTTATTCATATATTAATTCTAAAACTCCCAATTGTAACTAGTAGACTATTGGATTAAGGTACATTCATCAATTAAATATTTTTTTTATTTTTTATCACCACCATCATCATAGCTATGTAGGTTGATAGCCCCACGAAGGGAAAGTCTTAGGTCAAAAAGGACGTGGATGGAGAAAGTAAAAATAAATAATAAAGAATTGTAACTTATTTGAAAATTCAATTCAGGGTATATTGGAATGGAAAAACATAATTCATGTAGCCCGACTCCAACTATGTCGGTCAATTTGATGTTGCACTTCTTTAGAACTATCATTACAACTACAATACGCGTCCTTTTTGGCCTACTCCTCTTCCTTGCTAGGCCATCGACTTGTATGAAAAGGAAAGAAAAATGAAGAAAAAAAAAAAAACAAAAACCGATTTCCACAACAAGGCCGCTGATGGCCTACATTGCACATGCCATATCCTTCTCAAATGAGTCTCTCTTATCCAAGTTTAAAACTGGTGGCAAAAATTGGCGTAGTTAGAAAGTAATAAAGAAAAAAATAACTGTTTAAATTGGTTTGATTTTATTTTTACATTTGATATAAATAGAAAAAAAAAATTACTTCTCCACTACCCAAGTTGACTCCACTCCTTAGCCTACTAAGTCTAAATCAAAGTCGAAATCACGAGTTGGCGCACTATGGTTGTCGGCTTTGCTAATAACATAACATGCAGAACAATTATTACAAGGGATTTTACAAAAGAAACTAGGGTTAAACTCTCATTAGACAAATCAGTTTACAAAAACATAACAACAAATTTTTACTTATTTTTAATGAAAATGCCATCAGTGGCGATAGTACAAGTACTGTTCCTCTATTTTTTCTTAATCCCACTACTTACTTTCTTTCTTCCTGCACTCCAAAGCAGAGTCTAGAGCTCTCTTCAAAGCAGCTGCTAACCAGGGAGAAAAAATATTTGTATTCATTGTCACTTGAACTAAGTAGTTTCATTTTTTAAGAGATTTGGCCCTTACCTTTTCTTTTCTGTTTTTTGGGTGTTTCCTTCTTCTCTCGAATTGTATTATGCATATTATTTTCCTTTTATGTGTTGCCTTTTCTTCTCCTATGTTAGAAAGTTAAATGGAAGAAATGAATTCTTCTTAATGCCCAAATGAGAGTTAATCATTTCCCAGTTTCCTAGTGGAGGGTAGTTAATTGTGACATGAGCAAGATTGATCATCACAATGTGAGCGAATTGTATCATGCAAAGGAATGCCTCATTAAAACCATTTCAATGTAGCATGAGATCATTCATGGATAATTGAATTCCATTATCATCAACAATTATCACTACCATGAAATTTTGTAAGGAGTTCTTTAATGTGGACGTCAATTTGAATTTATGGGCACCATGATATGCGCACCTGGTATGGTATTGGCTGTTTGCAGTAGTCAATCCAACTCAACTTATGCTTGCCATTTTGAGCTGAGCGAAAGATAAATAAGCAGTCAAAAAAATCAACACCATGATTTATGCCACATGAAATATAGAGGTGTCCAAGATTTCTAATAAATTCCCTTTTGTCCCATGTTTTCTGTTTATTTTAATTGCATTACAAACTTGATGACTCCAATAACCAAGATGACAAGTCACAATTAAAAAAAAAAAAATGCACCACTGATTTGAAAGAATCCATATGATTCCATTTTTAATATAAAAAAAAAAAAAAAACTGTAGGATCTTACACCCTATTGAGCTACCACTTATCCCAAAACCAATTGCTGATAGGAAATAGCACAACAATAGTTTTATGGTGAGGGCGAGGGCCCGACCATAATTATGACCGCTCAGAGCGAGGGTGGACGTTAACCTCAACAATCCCTCCCTCAATGGCACACCCGCCGCAACTCCCTCTGCGAACTCGCAAAACGCGTGTCCCATGACTCAAACACCCGACCAACCAGGCTCTGATACCACTTGTAGGATCTTACACCCCATTGCCTCATTAAAGTACCACTTATCCCAAAACCAATTGGTGATAGGAAATGGGACAACAATAGTTTCATGGTGAAGGCGAAGGCTCGACCACAATTATGACCGCTCAGGAGCAAGGGTGGACGTTGACCTCAGCAAAAACCCCACTACAAACGTACATGTTTCAAGATAAGAAAGTCAAAATAAACCATTATTTTCAATCCCAAGGGAACACAGTTCTGATGGGACCCAGGGGATACAGTTGATTAGCTATATCTAGCTTATAAGCTGTGAATAATGATCTGAGCTCCATGTTGTGGCCAAATGGTGAGCTTTTGAACGGGAGAGTGAGCATAAGCAGGTGAAAGGGTGAAAGCATATCGTTGCAGAATCATGGATAGAGCAACCTTAGCCTCTGCTGTAGCAAAGTTCATTCCCACACAGATTCTTGGGCCCAGACCAAATGGAAGGAAGCCCATAGAATTGTTAGTGGCCTGCATCACCCCTTCTGAAAATCTCCCTGGGTTGAAGAGATGTACATCTTTACCCCATATTTTGGGATCACTGTGGATGGCTAGAATTGGGATTACCACCTCCATAGTTGGTGGCAGAACATACTTTCCCAGTCTTGCTTCCCTTGCAACCTTTCTTGAAATCATGCTCACAGGAGGATATAGCCTTAAGGTCTCATTAATGACCATGTTTATCTGCAAGTGAATAATTCAAATAAGAGTTACACTGCATTGCAAGAATCCAGTAGTTTGCTAGTGACAAAACTGGGGAATAATCATGTGGGGCTAATTGGTATTAAATTCATATGATGCAAAAAAGTATTAAATTGGTATTAATTATTGGTAAATCTGTTTGTAATGCAGTGTGTATAGGGGTGAAACTCAGGTGGGGCAAGTTAGGTATTGAAGTCAGTCTCTGTAATTATCAAAAAACATAGGTAGTAATCTGTGAAATTTCCAATATTTTAGGGTGAAATGTAGCTTACCATCTTCATTTTAGCAATGCTATTGTCATCTAGAGTCAGAGTTTTATCTCCAAATAACTCAATCACCTCCTTTCTTGCCTTATCCTGCCAATCTGTATGCATGGCTAGCAGCAGAACAGCCCATGTTAGCAAGTCTGCCGTGGTTTCATGCCCAGCAAAGAAGAATGTTTTGCACTCATCTATCACATCTTCAAGAGAAATTCTCAAGTTCTTATCAGCCTCCTTGTGAGCTCTCACTAACAATCCAAGAAAACCACTCCCACAAGCACCTGAATCCTCCTTCAATTTTTCTTCTCTGGTCCTTATCATCTTTATGATAGATTTTCTCATTCCTTGATCCAGCTTATCTGATTCGATGTCATCACTTGTTCTAATGATTTTTCTGCAAAATGAAATATTAATTTTATGAGGATTAAAAAGTGGAAAAAACAGTGACTATGATGCACGGATACTTCAAAACGGGCAACGTATCGTGTCGTATCATATCCGTACTTCACATTTTATGTGTAAAATCCGTGTTTCTGCCGTGGCTATGGCATGTCCTTGCCGTATCCATGCCGTATCCGTGCATCATAGCATAGTGAGATCAAAATGTAAAAAAAATAAAAAATAAAAAAAAAAGAGGAAACCTTTATCAATATAAAAGACATATTAGATTTAGGCCAGTACAAACAGGCCCTATTCAATGATCATATCCATTTATTCTTTTCAAATTCCTACTGATGAGAGTAGGGGGTTGGCAATTGGTGGGGAGAGGTATACTCTACCATCATAGGTGCTGGAGTTTTATAGTTGTTTTGGGTATGTCTTTATAGATTTTGACCTCAGTCGGAGTGGGGTTGGTTCGACAGTTGTCTACCATACCCTTCCTTACCATGTTTAAGATATAGATACTCTTAAAATATTTATAAAAAACCAAGTTTTTCTTTTAATGCCTATATTTATTTTAAGCAAAAGAGGATGGGATGATTTGTATCAAATTCGACCCGACGTCGCCAGTATTCCTTCATTCAATGGGTTTGGTATCACATATTATAACCCCGTCAAAACCAGGATTAGGTATGGATCGGGTTGAGTTCAACCTAAATCATACCAAACCTGATCTTTTACCATCCCTAATATGGAGATTGCCCATTATTGTGCAAAAAGGCCAAAATTAAATATAATAGTTATGCTTACCCAATAACAGGGAGCCGTATCTTTCGGGAGTTCCTGACCATCGCATCACCCAGTTTCATAAACATTTCAAAAATATTCTTTCCCTCTAAATAACTGCTCCCAAAAGCTGTCTTGGAGATCACATCTGATGCCAAAACCCTGAATTCTTCAAACACTTCCATCTCTTTGCCCTCATATTTTCTCCACCCATCCAGCATAATTTCAACACTAGAAATCATTATCGGAATCATACCCTGCATAAAATTAACATTCACCCATTATTTTCAAATAAAGATAAACTGATTATCATATTTGTGTAGAACTAGATGTAGTTAATGTTTAATCTAATGACAAAAATCCAAAAATTACAATTAACCACATGATGTGTTTATCGTCGTTGTCATCATAATTATCATTAGAGCCTTATTCCATTAATTTGCGGTCAACTGAATCAGTTCTATTTCTAAACTCCACATAAGTTAGGACCAAAATATATAATTATAAAAAAATAAAGAAATTAATCTCTCTCTCTCTCTCTCTCTCTCTCTCTCTCTCTCTCTCTCTCTCTCTCTCTCTCTCTCTCTCTCTCTCTCTCTCTCTCTCCATGTATGATTGATGTATATTCTCTCCAACTAATTTATGAGAAGTGTGGGTTGTGTTAACCTCTGACATGTTAATTTTCTATCATAATCAACTTCAAAAGATGAAGAAATAAGGCAAAATAGAAAGATAAGGAAGATTTTCTGCTGAGGTTTTTAATAGAGCTCATAAATACAAATTATAGTATACAACTATGAGTCCATGATTAACAACTAGATATATATTAAAGAATTCAAAGTATGTAAGTAGTATAACGATAAGAAATGGCATAAATTCTCCAGGTCATACTTTTTGTTACAATTAGGAAGTCAATAACAGTATGTTGGTGTGGATTTTGCCAACTAGTTATTTATGAAGGACCATTGATCAGAATTTCCCACTATTCTTGGATTCATTTTCATGAGCAAAGGGTAGGGAACCATTGCTTATCAAAGGTTGAAGATTTTTATATTCCTTGTGGATCTTCACCTTTGATCCATCAACCTCTTGCCTTTTGGTCACATTCTCCTTTTTGTAGCAAAATGTTCCTTGTGTTGGTTTTGTGTTTCAAAACAAACCAAAATAGATGAGAAATCAGTTAGAAATAATTTGCAAAATCCTTATATGGGTCCCTCCTTGATGTATATCCCTTAGGCTATTAACATCAAAAAAATACAAGTGAAATCAGCATGATCGTCCTATTTAATGGCTTCAAAGTTTGTTACTTATTTAGCCACTAATAAAATTGTTAAACTTTTGAAGCCTTTCTATTGATCCATATGACGAGCTTCCAGTTCCACCCTAACCACATGATTGAAATACAGCGAGGTGAGCCTCACAGAAACATAGAACTTGAGAACCATCTGTACCTTAATCTTGCTCAGTTAAATTTTCCTATCAAAGTGATTTTTTTACCCCCTAAAAAACTAGTCACTTGCACCATTCTTGCATTTGTATCATCAAATAACAAAATGTGCCCTGAAACATCAACAACTTCCTAGTAAAATAAAAGGCCCTTCATGGTAAGTAGAAGACAATGAATAAAACTATATAATGATAACAATGACAGTGAAAGAGGTAAAAAAAGCAAGCACAAGTTTACTTTCAACTTCTCTCCATGAAAGGCACGGTTAGCCAATTTTCGTTGCCTAGCCCACTTCTTCCCTTCAGAAGTCGCTAGCCCATATCCTAGCAACTTCTTAACATAATCATCCACATCTGTTTTTGGAAAAACTCCATCTTTGTTGCTCAAAACCTCTTTTATCAACTCCGGTTCGGTTAAGATCAATTGCGCCTTGGGTCCATGCCAAGTTAGAACATTCCTCCCTGATAGCAACAGGCAAAACAAAAATTCAAAAGCAATCAGTGACTCCTAAAACTATTTAGTACTGCAATCAATAATGTCATCCTGATCATTAGTCATTACCATATAATTGCATCCAAGCATGTATGTGAGGAAGAACCTTTGGAATGATGTCATGTGATCGCTCCATTGTTTTTTTCATGGCCTCAGCATTCATGTCATTAGCTTCTTTAGTATTTCCATGGAGGAGCTTGTACTGGGGGCCTTCAATTCCTTGTGACTTCATAAGCTTTTGCAGTTGCATGGGATGCCACCATAGTCTTTGAATGAATTTGATGAGAACAATGACAAGGTATAGGAATAGAAAGCTTGTTATTGTTGGAATTAGGGCCTTCAAGTCCATGATTCTGATCTTTGTGGAGTCAGTAGTATGCTTCACACTGAAGAGTGTGCAATGTAAATATATAGATTCTATCTTTGGAAATGGTGTTGAGAATCTTAGGGGAGAGAAAAAAGAGGATGAAGTGGATGATACCATTTGGCCCTTACTGCCTGGCAAGATTCATCTTTTAGATCATCTGTTCGTCTATAGGCCTTTTGGCATCTTGCTTAGAATGGGCGCACTTTGGGCGACACACATATTTTTTATATTCCGTTTCGAGTGTTAAATTAATAGTTTTGGATGGCTAGAAATGTCCAATGATAGTCAATCGTGCTAGATATTTTATTCAGTCGGATTAAATTGACTCCATAAACATACCACACATGGTCATCCACCTTTTAATTTCAGCCGAGAATTTCTTCTTAACACCAAGCAAGAATACATTACAGAACCTTCCCTGTTTCTATCCATTTTATTTTTGAAAATCCTAATCACCAAGATCTAAGTAGATCTAGTAAGAATGATCAATGCCTGATTCCATCTATTCAAGGTCCAAGTTAAACCATGGGGCTAGGTCCTAATTCAATTTTAAAACTAAATGCTTAATCTATGATTTAAGTGGGGTTGTTAGACTGATGGACCTAGCGATAGAGACCAGATCTGGCCTCTTGTGAAATTTGGGCCTAGGTTGCTAGTGCATTTTTCATGGTTGCTTTCAACCAATTGGACCCATTCACTTGAAAGGATTTGCATTAAGATGGGACACCTTGATAGGTAATAGAACAATAAACAAAAACAAAAAACAAAGAATTAACTAGAGCTTAACCTTGATAATCTAGTGGGGCTTCATCAAACTTGCATGATCTGGATTGTCAGGATATTTGACTGCATTGTAGACAACATATTTATTAAACAGAAAGACCTAATCAGCACCATAGATTAATTGACTATACAAATACAATGCACATGTTTCTTTTGTATGTAAGCTTCTCCTTGGCTTGATTGGGGCCTTGTTTTGTTGTTAATTGTTTTGTTTTGGCCTTGTTGTATATTGTTTTCAAGGCTTTGTCAGCAAAGGCCTGTCTAATAGTTGCTTCCTTGTAATATCTCTAGGACTTTTGTTCTCTTTGAGCCATGCTGTTTTGCATCTTTGGAGACATATCTCCATGCTAGCTCATATATATTCTATCCATTTTTTTATGTCATTTGCATTAAAAGATTTTAAAAACATTACCTGGTTTACTTCATGGCACTTGCACATTAGCAAAGTTAGGGATGGAAACTGGTTGGATCATAGTTTACCCAGATCCAAACTCAAATCACAAACAGGGGACTGTACCTGACCTGAGTCGAAATAAGGTTTAAGTCTCGATCTCGATTTGGGTATTCAGTTCGTGAAGTATCAGGTTTTGAAGATTGATGAGATAAGGCTAGAATGATAATGCTGGTACAGTTGACCTGACAGACCCCAATTAAAATAGGATCCAAGTGTTGGACCAATACATGATTTTTTTCAGGGTCATTGGTTATTTCTTGGACCTATTTTCATCCTAAAACTACATTGGTTTAGGCAGAAAATCCTGAGTTGGTGAAAATATGGAAAATTTGTGACATGATGAAATTGCATTATCACTTTCAAATTCAATACAACAAAAAAAAAAAAAAAAAAATTCAATACACATTAGTATGGCCCCAACCTGATGTGGGGAGGAAAAGAAAAACGATAATGTGATGTGGTGTGATTTATAATTCTTGAAGGACAAGAGGAGGCGAAAAGTTCAAATCTCCATAAATTCTGTGTTGTAGCAAATTTAGAATTTTCTGAGTTAGAACAATTGGACTGGAATTTTTTTCTAAATATTCTTTTCCTGAACTACATTTGCACCCATCATTGGAATTCTTATAATGGATTTTTACGAAAAAATCAGCCTTCAACATTGATTAGACGAATTGATTATGAAAAACAGAGAATTGATGGATGAGGGTGCAATACATTTTTATTGGACAAAATTACACTCGTGACGATATCGTTACCCGCATAATGATATCGTTACCACATGACACCTATATTGCATATATCCCGCCTAACAAAGCCGATCACTTTTTCTTTTTTTTTTTTCCTCCATGTCCTTTTTCATGAAAGGCTCTCTTAATATTGAAGACTAACAGAAGGAAAGCACATTTGGAAAGGATGGATAATACACATGTAAAAGGTTCCTTCTTTCCTCTTCTCCTCTAAATATTATAATGTTGAGATGCTACTGTCTACCAGCTTTTTGTAGACAGTGAAATGAAAACCTTCTTTAACAAAGATTTGAACCCACATTGTTTCAGTTCTTTGGAAATCAGCCTATAACTCGGTCTTTATGACAACAGGCTAGACCAAGTCTCTCTCAGCTCTTGAAGCACAGTCTCTTGCACTCTTGATGTTTGAGTGAGTGTGACATAACCTATGATGGTGACCATGGGCCTGGGTCTCTGATGATCTGACCATCTGCTTCATCAAGGGCTCACCAGCTTCTTCTTCACAGCGTCCAAAAGTTCGCGGTTGGTGCGTCAATAGTCAGGGAAGAAATTTCGTCTCGAGAGGCATACCTATTAAATTTCTTTAGCTAGCCATTCATACCAAAACCTTCTTTAACAAAGATTTGAACCCACATTGTTTCAGTTCTTTGGAAATCAGCCTATAACTCGGTCTTTATGACAACAGGCTAGGCCAAGTCTCTCCCAGCTCTTGAAGCAGAGTCTCTTGCACTCTTGATGTTTGAGTGAGTGTGACATAACCTATGATGGTGACCATGGGCCTCGGTCTCTGATGATCTGACCATCTGCTTCATCAAGGGCTCACCAGCTTCTTCTTCACAGCGTCCAAAAGTTCGCAGTTGGTGCGTCAATAGTCAGGGAAGAAATTTCATCTCGAGAGGAAATTTCGTCTCGAGAGGCATACCTATTAAATTTCTTTAGCTAGCCATTCATACCAAAACCTCAGGCCGTTAGTATAGGCAGCGGAAATGCTTTTTAATAATACCATGGTTACCACATGCAATGCATCGCAACTGGATTGTTTAAAAGAAATCAAAAGAAAAGGTAGAACTCAGCAAACCATAAAGACTCTGTAAGAAACCATTTCCTACCTAAGCCAAAAAAAAAAATGCAACAAACACACCCTTTCCAAGTCCCTAACCAAGACAGCCTCGGAGCTATCCTTGGTTGTTTCATGGATAGGGATTAGGGAGATGCCTCACCACTGGCTAAATGGCTTAGTGAACAAAAACTTAATTACTTCAGTCATGATTTCAGTTTCCAGCTTCCACTACTGATGCTTACTAATAATTAAGAAAAGTTACATCATCCTGAGCCACAAATGTGCTGATTGCTAAGGTGCCAACTCTATACTTGTTAGAATACTCTAAATATATCGTCCCCACTGTGGAGAAGGTTTACTCTTTATACCGAGTTACATCATTTTGACAAAAAGACCAAGTTAAATATGGGGAAAACTCGGTCGAGTCACCTTATTTCATTAAGTTGTTTGCATTCTAAATCATTTGATAAGTGAATCTGATTTTAAATAATTGATGCTTATTTTTAAGTAATCATGCTCGAGGTTTGGAGTAAACAATTAAAAAATGGTGATTCAAATGTGATTTGAACTTATATTTGACCTTTTACATTCGATATTTGGACTAAAAAATTATATAATATGCAAGATTTTTTTTTCATTCAATTTCCTTATTATAGTTATTAATTTGAATAGATTATCATTATCATGAATGCTAACTAATCGAAGATACGAAAGAGGTTCAAGAGTTCGTTTTCTTTTTATATGGGCTAAATTGGATTTTGCAGTTTTTTCTTATGCAGTACCTCAACATGACATGAGCGTGAAAGACGTTCAAGAATTCATTTTCTTTTTATATGGGCTAAAAATGATCACATATTGTGGCTTTTGACCCCATATTGTAGGGTGGATTTCGAAGATATGAAAGATCTCCCTCTAAGTTGTACATATGACTTTCATCAAATTCGGCTTTTCACAAAATTCTATATGTATCTATGAAATTGAGTATAGAATTATGTTTACTCACTTTAAAATGAATAGTCGTTTCCCTCCTTTTCTTGCTACGATTGGAAATCTTGTATTTTACATATCCATACGATCGAGTTCTTGGGTTTCCAGAATAGTGTAAAAAGAAGTGCTTTGAATCACACTTGTTCTCAAAAGGTCAAGGTATTTTGAATTGTTTGTTGAATATATATATATATATATGGAACCGGTCTTATAAGAACCATCCTTACGGTCCACATAATTCGGAACGCCCCACTGGGGCCCACCTTATGACTCATCCAAATTTACAACACATTCACAACCCCCTTATAGTATAGTCACTGAATCCCATAGATTTACATGGATTTGAATGAACTGGGCCATCAGATTGAGGGTCAATTTTTATTATTTGATATAAAGTTGTTAAACTTGTAGACCACCGATAAAGGGGTTAGAGCTATTAGATTGACTTCAAGTTTAATATCTAGGTTGGCCCCACTTGAATCTTTCGATTCCCCTTGTTCCTTGATTTGTCGGGTCTCAAATGGGCCCCACTAAGTGGCGTATACTGTAAGACGATAAGAGAAGCTTATATAGGAGCATTACTCATACACCCACACAATAGATGGATACTTTTTTAATAAATCTCGTTTGCGAAAAAAAATTGAAAAAGTGATCTAATTCACTTCATAGCACATGCATGTTAGCATGATATTGAGACCATTAATCTATAGTTTCTCACACCCTGACTCAAATTATGAACCAGGGACTCTACCAGCCCCAGAATTGAAATAAGTCGCAGTTGCAGGAGCCATACCCTTAACTGAATCAAAATTAGAGACCTAACCCAAACTCAGACCCAAAATAAGAACAAGATGTTGCCCTATTGTTAATCCCGCCCCTCGCCCCGGTGATCCGGGATTGGTCAGGTTCTCACTCTCTTGGGTGTGTGGGTTCCCTCTTCTCGCATGTGCTGGTACTCACACCCCACATGTGGGTTCTCTTTTCTCGCATGTGGGAGACTCTCTCCCGCCTGTGCAGGTACACTCAAGGTCCCACTCCCAGCCCCCTTAGTTGGGCTACCAAAAAGCAATGAGACCAAAAGACTGGGGGCCTAAAATATGACAGGCCCCTGGTCAAGCAAGCCCCACACCTCCAATCTGAGCATATTTATGGTGGAACAAAACACTGTGTCAATGAAAAATTGGAGCAGAACTCTTTTGATGTTTGCCTTGTATGCTATCGAGTGTAAAGAATAAAATAGGCTGCTATCATCCAAGGAGCCAGCCAAAAAACTTGCCAGATCAAACTAAAGTATATTCTGAAAACGATCTAGGCTCACTTGCCCCCTGAACTGCAGCCTAGATATGATACTCATCCACCCATCTATTACACACAATTGGATTTAAATGCAAAACCAGATGCCTTCTAAAATGGATCAGGCCCCAGTCCCACAACTGGCATGGCCCCGAGAGGACAACATAAGAGTTGACAATATAAAGGTCATGACAGTCACATGCTACCTTCACCAAGTACAACCTAAGATCCCAGTTGTGCATGCAGAGGCAGAGGCTTCTATGGAGTCCACTTTTCAGCAATTTGTTCTGGGCACTACAAGTGGAGAGGAGATTCAGATTCCTTAATCCATGGACAAACTGCCACTGGTAAGTGGATGAAAGTATCTCCACATTCCATGGACGAGCCTCTCTTCCTGCAGTTGCACAAATAACCCTAAAGCATGTAATTGGAGGAATCATCCAGTCCTGGCTAAGTTTTGTTGCACCCATCCAAACAACTGAATGATCAGCACCAAGGTACATGAGTGCCCAAAAAAATCTTGTCATATGCTCTATTAAAAAAGGGATAGAATCTTCAAATATTGAATGAATTCACCATAGTAACAGTGGTTGATGGGGGTTGGGGTTGGTGGGCATCAGATCTTTGCTCTGCATCACAATGTATACAAAATGCACGCATCAACATGCTCTCTCATGCAACAGAAACCTGTATTTACTCAACTGTACACAGAAATGTGCGGTATGAAGGATACAGCTACGAAAGATACAGCTACGAAAGAAAAGGAAAAAAAAAAAAAAAGGAACATGTATGATTTGACAAAATGTACACCGAACTGTAGTGTTCTATTCAATCTTATCTGCAGGTGCCAAAGGATCTTCAGTTCTGGGTTTGTTGAATGATTTTTGAGTTTCCAACACAGGCATATAAGCAGCTGTTGATTTCTGAAAAAGATCAGCAGCAGGTTTTTCAGAATCACGAGGGCTCACTAGCTTTTTCTCCACAGCATCAAACTTCGCAGTCGCCCATGGTGCAGTGCCAACATTTCCAACAACACTTGATGCGTCAATAGTCAGAGAGGAGATTTCATCTCGAGAGGCATACCATGTGTTACCACATGCAATGCATTGCAACTGGGTTGTTTAAAAGAAACAATAAGAAAAAGTAAAACTCGGCAATAAATAAAGACAAACTTCCCCAGTGTGAGAGAAAAAAAAAAAGTAAAATAATGTTGGTAGATGTTGTCACCCCCAAAACTTGTTGAAATGGAAGAAACAATTTCAAAATGTTTTTTTAACAAACTTCAACATTGATAGACAGCAAAACATAAAGAAAAACTTCCCCAATGTGATGATGTTTCAGGTTCTTCCTGTGCCATTCCAATGGAATGCAGATTGTGTATGGCTCCAAAGGTGGATACATTGGCTAATCAACGAGGATGAATCTCATTTTTCTCTTGTTTAGGGCTTTACTTTGTTTGTTTTGTTATTGGAATGTTTCTTTCAGGTAAAGTTCTAGCTTTCCTTAGATAAAGTTCTGCTACCATTCAAAAAAGAAAAAAAAAACATAAAATCAAAAAAACAAAATAATAAAATAATAAATGTTAAAGTAATTAGGTATTTAGGTTTCAAAAACTCAACTCAACCCAGAAAGCTGCTGGATGGAATTAACTTGACTCAATCCAAGTCTTGACTGAGTGAAGAAAATATTAAACTAGGTACAAAAATGGAAATATATCAATACCTTTTATCAAAGTTTTCACTAGTCTCAGCAAGGTGCGAAAAAATCTCGACCAAAGTCTTACTATTATTTTTTCTTTACGATTAACATGCTTCCTTACAACCAAGATCAGAAAACCTAGCGAGTTGGCTCTTGACTCTCCGAGTCACCACATTTTGATGAAGGACTAAGTCAAATATAGGGTCAACACAGCCGAGTCAAATATAAGTAATTAATGTTTGAGGTTTTAAGTTAGCAATCTAAAAATAATTGATTGGAATGTAATAAATTTACCAATCTGAATTTGTTATAATTAATACATATAAATACAAGTATAAGCAAATTTTTAAGTATTTGATCTATTTTTAAATATTTTTAGAACAGTTTTTTTTTTTAAATGATTCTCATGAGTCGTCAAGTTGTCTCTCTATGTCAATATTTTAGAGCTGGATGAGTCGAATCCAAGTCATGGGTTTTCCAGCCTTAGTCACAACAATGTGCACCTTCCAACTATGGGTGGCAAAATCTGAGCAGACCTGCAAACTTGACCCAAATTCATACCACAAAACCCAAGCAGCAAGCTACACAGGTTGGTTGCGGATCAGATAAATCTAACGCACAGTAAAACTCGTTAGGTAATGGAATGGGTTGGCTTAGGGTCAACCCACATACATAAACCAGTTTAGAAGGTACAGTGGTTTAGGTAATGGAATGGGTCGGCTTAGGGTCAACCCACATACATAAACCAGTTTAGAAGGTACAGTGGTTTAATATATTTATAGTTTGGTATTTTTGTGGCCTACAACTTAACTCAAATATAAATTTAACACTTGAAACGAGTTTGGTTGGGCCAAACATCTACAAGTTGGGTAGGGCCAGTTCAGGTAAAACGGGTTTGAACCAGGTTAGATGCAGGTCGTGTGGATCCAGATGGGTTGACCCACATTGGCTGTGGGTTGGGCTGCCCTACTTCCAACTGTACTATGAGCTCTCTTTTTTTCTTTTATAACAACTGTACTATGAGCTCTTGTTGACAAATAGTTTATATTAAGGAAATAACCATCCCAGACAAAAACAATTATCAACACATTTCTATTTGATGGATCCATGCTAACCCAACTAACAAAATGAGAATAAAATAAAATAAAATCAATCATCTTAAAGTAGATCCTTCATAATCACTAGCATGAGGCCCCTGTGCAATGCACAGGTTAAGTCTCGCGTGACTTGAACAATATATTAAAATTAATATCCCTTTCATATAAATCCATTTATAAAAAAAATAATTAAAAAACTCAAATCAACCAAAAAATTATGAAAATCATACCTTTCTTCCCTTAATCCACGTCAGCATACACGTTTCATCTTAAAAACAAAGGATTCGTATGCATTTCTGCTCATTTTGAATACTATATAAAAACTTTGAAAATAATCTTAATTTAGAGAGTTGGAAAGCATCCCCTTGAACTGGGTCACATCCACACAAATGTGCCCAGAGACATTTTATTGAAAAGGCACATATGCATTTTTAAAAAGACACATTCACCAATGGGCCCCAAGAAGAGACACATTTTATTGAAAAGGCACATATGTGTTTTTGGAAAGAAACGTTCACAAATGGGCCCCAAGAAGCTTATGTGGCTTCTCCTAAGGCCATAATTGCTTTGTTTTCCCAACCGCTTTAAAGAGAAAGAATAGCTTTAAAGAAAGAATTCAAGAATAAGCCTCAAAAGCACACCTTTTTTTATAAAATATAAGCAATTATATAATACATTTAATGCTTTTTTTATCATCCTAAATGGTGAGAACTTTCTATAAGTGACCCTTGAGAATGGTGATGATCCCATGTGGTCTAATTGGAAGCAATGTAAGCTTATGCACCAGTTACACTAGCATGAAGCGCCTATGCATCGCACAGGTTAGGTCCAGAATAATATATTAAAACTAATATCCCATTCATATAAATCTATTTATAACAAACTAATTAAAATTCAAATCAACAAAAAAATTATGAAAACCAAATCTTTCATCGCTTAATCCACATCAACACACATAAAATAAAGGATTCATATGCATTTATGCTCATTTTGAATACTATATAAAAACTTTAAAAATAACTTGAGTTGGAAGGCATCCCTTTGCATTGGGTTACATCCACACAAATGGGCTCAAAAGACATTTTATTGAAAAGGCACATATTTAGCCCAAGAGACACCTTTTATTGAAAAGGCACATATTATGTGTTTTTGAAAGGATAAAGCCACAAATGGGCCCCAATAAGCTGATGTGGCTTCTCCTCAGGCCAGAATTGAGGATTTTTTTGAGATTTTTTTTTTTTGCAACCAACATTCAGCTTTAAAGAGAGAATATTACACACAATGTTGAGCATCTAATGAACAAAACTTTTTTTTTTTTTTGGCTCTGATAAATACTCACACGTGAAGCACCCAAACACACATTCCCAAGTCCCTAACCAGTCAGGGATCCATTCTTAGTTGTTTCTATGGATAGGGAGATGCCTCACCACTGGCTACCAGTGGCTTGATGAACAAAGACTTAATTACTTTAGTCATGGCTTCAGTTTCTTGGATCTATGGTACCTTGGATTTATGGTGCAACAGGATGGAGAGATTGATACTGATGTAAGTCACAGGATTCAAGCCGGGTGGACCAAATAGAGGAGTGCTTCGGGGGTCTTGTGTGATCGGAAAGCCCACCTCAAGGTTAAAGGAAAGTATTATAAGGTGGCGGTACATCCAGCGTTGTTATATGGATCAGAGTGTTGGGCCGTAAAGCATAATCATGTTAAGAAGATGGAAGTTGCGGAGATGAGAATGCTAAGATGAATGTGCGGGATCACAAGGAGAGATGGGATTAGGAATGAGGAGATTAGGGGCAAAGTAGGAATAGCACCGATTAAAGATAAAATGAGAGAAAATCGACTGAGATGGTTCGGCCATGTTAGAAGGCGCCCAACGGAGGCACCTTTTAAAAGGTGTGAAAGCATGGAGATTGCCCGGAGTAGGAGAGGGAGACCCAAGAGAAGTTGAAAAGAAACTATTAAACATGACCTTGCATACATGGATCTAACGGAAGACATGGCCTTAAACAGATTTAATTGGCGTCGTCAAATCCATATAGCCGACCCCACCTAGTGGGAAAAGGCTTGGTTTGGTTTGGTTTGGTTTATGGCTTCAGTTTCAACTACCAATGCTTACTAATAATTAAGAAAGTTCTTCATCCTGAACCACAAATGTGCTGATTGCTAAGGTGCCAATTTCTATACATGTAGGATACTTCTATATTGTATCAGTATCATTAATCCACTGAAAACAAACCATGGATGTAAGATCCCAAAGAGCATCAGCGAACGAAGATAACCAGTTACAGGTTTAGAATGTTCTGAAAACTATGACCAACCCAATCTATGCGAGGCCATAGTGCAATGGTGTGAGTTGAAAAATTGGGCACCTCAACAAGCTATGCACTCATGGCCGCACACAACCTGGCAATTCCTCACAAACTAGAATTTACAAAAACGCTATTATTAAAGGAAGAAATAAGCATTAAAGAGAGCTAACCTGATAGCGGTCTCCACACCCAGATCCCCCTGCTTGGATGATGTCCGCAACACCCACTTTCTTCTCCGTGCATCTTGAGCACCGAGCATCTGTCATCTGCTTCAGAGATCAAAGTAACATGGTTAAACAGAACACAATCAATTAAGAAAAACAATACTAACAATAGCATCTAAATAGAGAAACAAACTATACCTGCAGGCTTTGTAATTCCTCAGGCTCCTTGGTTGATTTCTCCTCCGCAGTTAAACCATCCTGAAGCACCAGTTGAACAAAATCAATAGGTTTTCTTCATACATACATCAACATTTTCAACTTTTATCTACTTACTATTTTCACAAAGTTGTATTAGCCAAATTAAATGAGAATGATAAAAAAAAAATTACAGGCTTGCAGTGGCCTGAGCTAAGAAACAGGGTAAATAAAATTCAACAGAAATAAGATGCAATGAGAATATAGCCAGAAAAGTATAAAGTGCATTTACGTGTAGATAAACCCTCCAAAATCCACCACAGAGCAATATTCATGCAATATCTAAACCAGTTTACAATTGAAGCCTATTTATAAGGTTTACAATTGAAGCCTACTTACAAGCAGCATGCACAATGTGCAAAAAGATGAGAAACCAATGCACATAAGCAGCCATGGGATAAGAAGATCAACCTGAATCTTGGACCAGGTCAAAGGTACACCATGCGCACCATGTGCTACAATGGCACATGTACACAGGAAAACTCAAAGCTACAAACCACGTGACAATGAGAATCATAACCGTCACAGCCACAAATCACGTGGCAATGTGAATCCTAACCATCTGTCAGAGTCTCTTTCTCATGAGAGAGAGAGAGAGAGAGAGAGAGAGAGAGGTAAAATTAAGTGAGCACCCGATATTGTGATGATCTGCTTTATTTAGCAACAAGTCCCTCCTTTTCTTTTATGAGTAATTCAAAACGGAAAGCCCCATGTGTGATACAAGGTGTTATACTTTCATCTGAGTGTGAAGCTAAGGTCCTTACCACTGATCTATCTGTGGTTTGGCATAGAACTTGCATTTCTAATAGAAAAGAAAAACAACAAACCCTCAGATAGGAATCATGGTCCTTTTACAGAACCTACTAAAAGCACGTGCATATTCAAATTCAGTGAATTGTAAGGCACAAAGTGATTGACCCAAACCAATTACACAGAACAAAGGAGAAAAATATACATTGCCTATGGTTTATGTATCAGGAGAACCATAATTGGAAAAGAATATCCAAAAGCAGATACTAACCTTTAATTCATTTGGTGACATGTTCAAAATAACTGAAGGCTCCAACTCTTTATTCAGTAAACGCCTGGCTAATAATGCATTCTTCTGCAAGAATTTGTATCAACAAAGTCGGCGATATTGAACATCAACACGGCACTCCAAATATTTAGCATAACCGAACAAAATAAATTACAAAGATTAGCACAAAAGGTTTTTCTTTTTTTTTTTTTTTTTTTTGCAATGGTAACTTGTATTAATCAAAGGCTTTATAGTATAAAAGAATTACACTGAGAAGCGGCAAAGGAACTCCTGAGGGGAAACCCCAAAAAGGCACAGCCATGAAAAGAGTTAACTATTCACCAACAATAATGATACGCATAAAAGAGGGGGAATCTTCATCAATGCACTTCCTGAGGAACACAATGGTTACTCTCTCTCTCTCTCTCTCTCTCTCTCTCTCTCTCTCTCTCTCTCTCTCTCAAGAAATGCATCAATATATAGCAGAGTCTCAAGATTCAGCCACTATTTCATATCACAGGCTAAATAGACTGGTTTGGCTCAAGAATTTTCACACTGAATAGTTAAAAAAAAAAAAAGGGCAAAAAGACTAAGAGACGTGTTGTGTCACTTATATTCCCCTTTCCATGGAGTAATCTGAAGGAAACATGAACCTTAGATTGACTCCTCATTCTGAATGAACATGTGATACAAGAAAGATGGCAGGTGAGGTACCCCAAGAATAACACGTAACCAATGATAGAGTTGATTGAACTTCTCTTCTATGCATGATGAGAAGGTTTGGATATTAAAACTGTTAGGGAGTGCATTTATATGCACAATTTGCAAGATGGAGTGCATTTATATACACAATTTGCGAGATGGAGTGCATTTATATACACAAAATGCATAACAGAGTTAAAAGGTGCAATGCAATAATGAGGAACAAAATAACATCACTGAAAAATTACAAAAAACATCATAAATAATGTGTCATTGCTGGTGCTTGGAAAAAGAAGCTGGAGAAAGGTTTTGGCCTTCAGGGCCTAGTAAAGAAGAAATCCAATATCATAGTTTCAATCCTGATTAGTCATACAGAAAAGGCCAGAATTTTGATAACTTGAAATAAAATCAATGATGACAGAAAACAGAGTATCCAAACCTTGAGATTGAAATACAACTGCCGCATCTTCTGGTTGTACTTCTGAAAATCTGAACCAAGAGCATCATGCGAAGCCTTCTCAAGAGCAGTCACAGCTGGAACAGCATCATCTGGCCAGCAAAGGTTACCACCATCCTAGAAACAAAATAATAGAAATGAGAAATGGCATCAGAAAAAAAAACAACATTAACTAGCAAAGATGATTTTTTTTATACATTTCCAAAGTTACAGTTTAAATATCATCATCATCATCATCAAAGCCTTGTCCCAACTATGTTGGAAGCTACAATTTATATATATATATAGACACACACACGATTAATGAGCTGTTCCACAGTTGAAGGGTGCTCCATGTAACATCTACAAGGTTTCAGGTTGAATGTTTGAGTTATATCAACAGCAGCAGCAGAATCAGATCCTTACCCCCATCAATGATGGGCCAGCTAAAAGAGTTGTCCCCCTACATATGCTCATTTTAAACATTGCAAAAGCCATCTACTTTTCAAGATCACCTTCGCAAATTTCGTTTCTGTCGACCCTATTTAGCGCCGTGCTCTCATTTACTCCATAAAATGATGTCATTCCTCACACAGCTTCACAGAAGGTTTCTGTCAAGCCTTGAATTCATTTCAGAGAATCAGATCTCAGCCTTCTTCAAATGTGCCCAAAACATTTCAAACGAAATTCTTTAATTTGTTTTTCTTCAATTGCAGTTATTTGATGATTTCTTTTGATGTACTCATTTCTGTCCTTTCTAACAACACCTTGCATCCTTCTAAGCAAGTGCATATTGTCGTCAGGAACTTAAGCTTATTCACATTTTTCTGTAGCCCAACATTCAGCTCCTTACGAGATACTGGGGCCAACCATTGTGATTACTCCGAAGTGTGGTACTAGGTTGGTTTCAGTTTTGACCATCTCAACTTCAATAAAATATTAACACACTAAAGTAGCACTTACATATTCAATCTTGGATGTTGGATCTATTAATTTTTTACTAATTTGCCTCAATTGCTTTTTCCCAAAGTTCCAACTTATCATTACTTGCTTTCTTATTTCACTAATTAGCACATAATCATCTGTGGAAAGCATACACCATAGAATACCATCAACAGTATCTGTACTTAAGCAGTGCACAATCAAGGGGCCTAAACAGGGGCTCAAAGCTGAACCTTGTTGCAAACCAGCTCCAACAGGAAACTCAATGTGAACCCAGAAACTGTTCCTCGTAACTACCCACTTATATACATGTCAAATGATTTCTCTATGCCCCTCGAGGATGTCTTTTTCTTCTACTCCCACTAAAATTAACTCCCTCGGCACCCTGTCATATGCCTTCTCCAGATCAAACAAAACCACGTTTTAAAATTTTCTGTTCTTCTTAACTTTTTCATGAGATCTTAGAAGAAAAATGGCTTCTACAATGGACCTACCAAGAATAAACCCATGCTGGTTCCCTATAATACCAAATTCCTATCACTGGTGCCTCAAATAGAGTGGTGAGAAAGTGGGGCAAAAAAAAAAAAAAAAGGAGCATGTACCCTGGAGTTGCATCATGCATAAAACGAAACCAACCCGAGAACAAGCACACACTACCTAAATCCTCAACTTCAAAATGAGCATGCACTTGCACACTGCACTTCTATCCACTAATAATGTAACTTTAGCTGGAAATGATAAAGGGAGAAAAATGTGACACATTGACATGTGCTTAACTCAAAAATAAATTTAAAAAACTAGAAAATCTACTAATTGAAAAACAGAGTGCGTCCTCATAAATGCATGCTTGAACCAAAAGGATGTAGGAGGAGCAGATACAACAAAACTTTGCACATACTGTCATAAGTTCAAGCTGCATAACAAACAGAACAGTCATACATGGGAAGACTACAAATTGCAGGAACAACCTCTTAACTGCAAACAAGAATCACAACTAGTACACACATCTCTAAACTTACTACATGGGGGAAGGAAAGAGGAAGAAATGATCATCAAGAAACCAGTGCATCTCCATAAAGCATTTCATATGTGGAAGAGCACTTCAAGTATGACGCATATATACTAAAATATGGTGGAATATATAAATCACTTACATTTGGACTCTTTTCCAGAGATTCATCCACTGTTTCTTTATTGCGAGTTGTACTCTGATCAACTTGAGTAGGCCCACCAATTTCTTTATCATCAGTCTGTGTATTTTCCAGTGAATTGCAAACAAATTGAATTCCTTGAAGAAGCTTCTCTAACCATTTATCGCGATGCATATCCCCGGTTAACGCTTTGAAGTTCGCTAAAATTGTATAGAACTCAGAAGTCTCACTTGTGCAGCTTCCTGGTGTTTCAGATCTTATTAGTTGGTCAGATCTGGTAGTTGCATCGTCGTCTCTTGAGACATCGATAGGAGCCATGTTTTTCCTTCTTATAAGCCGTTTAAGCTTCAACTGATCATCCGGATCAGGAGAAGCATCTTCTGATTCAATATCAGGAAGTTCTCCTATCTGCTCAATAGTGTGCATAACAAGCAGATCGATTTCATGTTGTTTGCTGTCCTCGTAATCTTTATCAGTTAGTTTCCAAAGTTTTCTCTCTACTGTGTCATAAACTTTTTGCACGATAAATCCTGGATGCTGTGAACGGTGTGGGAGCTGCTTGTTCAAAGGAACAAAATGCACCACACATTTATGCATTACAGATTCAGCCGGCACCTCATCACGATGGAAACTATAGAACAACTCTCTAGTATCTCTTGCTTCCCAGCTTCCACCACCTCTTTTTTCAGCTTCCTCAGGACGATAAAACCACTGTCCCGTGACACTCATACTTCCATCTCTGGCCTGTGCTATGTCCTGCGGCATTGAAACTAAATTTCATTTAATATCAAAACCAAGCAAAATGAACTTGCAAGAACAAAGCAGCAGCAAAGTAAGAACTTCAAGAAAGAAAAACATAATGACGTAGTAATCTTCAGGCACATCTGATATATTCTTCCCATCCATAGTTGGAAAATCGCAATAGTAACATGAGTCTGTTAGTTACCGTGGCAGCTTGATGAGGCCTCAACCACAATGTTGGTTTGACATTGGACTCAAAGGACCAACCAAAAGGTCCAATAAGGAAGGATTACAATTAAGGTCTAAATATAGTATATGTGTGAAACATGTTCATCATCATCATCGTCATCGCCGTCTAAAAAAATCAGTTACATCATTTATTTATTTATTTTGAATGATTACTTTCATTAAAAGAAGCAAGCAGTACAATGAGATATCCCAATTCATGTTGCTCCTTAATCTTCTGGAAGGATCAAACATAGTGGCAAGTGGGGAAGATGAAAGGGTGTGGACGGTTTCTAAGGATGGATCATTCTCAGTTTCATCATCATTGACCATCATCTTTCTTCCCTAAAACTGTACCAAAAATATTATTGTGAAAAAGGAAAAGGTCAGCTTTTAGCCGACATCTTGGGTTTGATGGAGGGGTTGAATTTGGGAGCATGTGTGATCTTCTTTTAGCCGACATCAATTCGGGTGTGTGCAATCTTCTTGGTTCTCTATCTTGATTAATAGCTCTGCAAAAGGTTTCTTTCCGGCTCACTCCCCTATCCCCTTTTCTATTTTTTTATTGTTGGAGAGGCTTTTAGCCATATGGTGACAATAGCGAGCAATGCGAACCTGATTCGGGGTTGCAAGCCAGCCTATGAGGGCTCCACGGTTTCACACTTTCAATTTGCGGACAATACTATCATCTTCTGTGAGGCCAGTGAAGAACAAATTAAAAATGTGAAAGCTATCTTGCTTCGTTACGAGGCAATAGGTCTTAAGGTGGACTTCAAAAGTGAGCTGTTGGGGATGAGGGTTGAAGATCAACTAAATCTTCGTTTCACTGACATCTTGGGTCACAAAGTGGGTTCTTTTCCAACAACCTGACTAGGGTTGCTTCTTTGCATCGAGTACACTCCCAAGACTATCTGGAATCCACTGATTCAAAGGATAGAGAAGAAATTGTTAGCTTTTGTCTCTTGGCTGTAGCCTCAGTCTTATTCAATCTGCACCTTTATACCTCCTGGTTTACTTCATGTTCTTTGCTCAAATGTGAAGCATCAGTGGTCAATCATATAAAGAGATTGTAGCGGCAATTCCTTGGGCAGGGAAGAGATTCCAATAAGAAATACCATCTGCTGGATTGGTCTTCTGTTTGCAAGACCAAGTTAGAAGGGGTTTAGGGTTTGGGCCCCGGAGACAAATGGACCAAGCTCTGTTGGTAAATGGTTGTATAGGATTAGGGAAGCAGGCAAGAGTCTTTGGAAACAGGTCATAATTGAATTATGACAAGTACAGCATCTCGAGGAGTGGGTGGGATATCTGCAGTTCTGATTATTACGCTTAAAGACTTTAGAGAGGCATCCTATCTATGAAAGAAATCTTTTTCAGATAACAAAAGATTTTGATTTGGGTCCGAGGATAAGATTCTATTTTGGCTTGACACTTAGATAGGAGACAGGCCACTGGCAGTCCAATTTCCAGAGTTGTATAATTGTACTAAAGGCTGTCAAGGCTACCTGGTTAGGAATGATACTCAAGTGCAATGGTGTTCAATCTTCGAAAGAAATTTGATGGACCAAGAGAAGAGTTGGCTTTTCTCTCTTCTATATCAGCTTGGCCACACTTGTACTTCAGAGGAGGGTGAGGACGGCAGGCTTTGCCCAATATAGTGTTTTCTCAGTAGCCTCTTTCTTTGTGGCTATTACGGGCGCTCCTCAACTGTTTGGTAACTTCACTATTGAAGTGAAGTGTGGTGAAGCCTCCATTTAAGAGACATGAAAAGATGAGGGGGTCATATCAAAAGTACAAAAACTAAACATTTTCCCTTCTTTTTCAAATAAAAGTCAAAAAGCAACATTTTCAAGCCACTAAAAGACAAAAATCCATCTACTTTTTACCAAAAAAAAAAAAAAGTCAAAAAGATTCCTTATCAAGCCACTAAAGATAAAAGGCCATCACATTATGATTAGAACCCCTCATATTTTATTCTCTCTTGATTTGAGGCTTCACCTCACTTCACTCTACAAGTAAAGTTACCAAACAGGCCCGCGGCCTTCACTTGGTTAGCCCTGCATGGTAGGATTCTGATAACCACTGAATGCTTGCCCTATATGCTTGGCAGATGAGGAATCTATGGATCATCTCCTTTTGGGATGCAAAATGGATCAAGTACTTTGGAAGTTCTTTCTTAGTTGGTTTGACTGTAGGGGCTCAATTTGGGTTGGCGGTGAAGGGTTTAGGTTGCTGGGAGTGGGGTTTGGGTTAGGTGGGTTTCGGTTGAATGGAAGATGGAAGATGGTAAAACGAATTTGGAAGGTGGGTTACAAGGACCAAAGGTGAGGCTTCTGTGGTGACAGGATGGGTTTTCAAATGCCTGGGATGGATGGGGTGGATGGTAAGGGGCGATTCATAGGGTAACCACGCCAACATGAGAAGGATAAGAAGAAGAAGTTCCCCTCCATTTTAATTTCTTATTTTATTTGTCACTCACCTTTCATGTGTTGATGCCACAATCGTTATCCCTAAATGTATTGATGAAAAACAATAAATCATCATCATTAATTCCACGAGGAGGCCCCTATAAATTTACAATTGCCAACATTTCATCCTCAAACCTATGAAAAGGACTTGTCACAGGCCATGTGAATCCCCTCAATACAAGCTTGTGTGGCTCATGAGCTTACCTTCCTAATGTAAGTCTAAACCTTAGACCAAAACCCACACTAAGACACAGTAGCATTTGTTATAGTTTTTGTGGCGGAAACTTATTTCATTTTTGGAAGCAAGGTGAATAGCGTCGTCCAAAGAACATCATTCTTTTCTTTATTTTTGGACATATTATCTTCATTTCATTCAACTTTTCTCAAGCACATAAAGAACACTAACCTTCTTAGGCTACTATGTACTTTGGAAGGTTTAAATGACTGGGCTCCACCAGAAGCATCTTTTTATCGTCATCCTCAGAAAAATCTTGTCCCATATATTCTGAGTTAGCACTCTTATACAGTACTTTTCTTAAAAATAAAGCATTTCTATCATTTGACTTTTAATAGTTGCTGATTCAGAACACATATTGACATATCAACATCATATAGGGCTTTCTTCAACTTGAAGTGAATTAAGTTTGGCCAGAGCAAAAAAAACACTTGCATTTGAATTTATGTTTAATTAATTGAAAGACACGCAAAAAAAAAAAAACTAACAAATGATAGAGCTTAAGGTGCACTGCCTAATCTTGGCAGACACCAAGTAGCCCTTCCTTTCTATTAACATTTTAATTTTAGAATGGTTCCTTTCCATTGACATCAAGGTCAAAAGTACAATATCTAAATTAACGTCATCGCAACTGCCTGCTTCAGCTTAATGGTCAAACATAAATGTAAGATGTGTTCATTTGATTTGAACTTCGTATGTAACCAGAAAATTTGCCTTGGGGGGCAATATAAAAAATAAAATAAAATCCCATACAATAAATCTGCCCTGAGTTTCCGAAGCTGGTCAAAAAAGTGACACAAACTAATTAACATTGAAAAAAATTAGACAAATGTGACCTTTTAATGGAAAGATAAATTAAAAGGAAAATCACCTTAATAATTGCAACATAAGGCTTCTGACCTTTTTCTTCAGGGGTTAATAACACAGGATCTTCCTGGATTACAGTGATGAAACCAAAGGAAAACATGTGAGATAGAAATATAGTGGAAAGACCGCAAATATTCTGTAGAAATTGATTTCACAAGAGAAATATAAAAACCGTGTCCAATCACTGATACATAAGGACAACCGTGCAAACAAGAAAAAATATTATAAAAAATTCCCTGAAAATAAAAGATTCTCAATGAATAATATTAACTTTTCAAGCTTCAATGGCTCCTGACCACTGGTTACACAGCCCCATAGAACTTAAATGAGTTTTCAGTAAGTTACTTCTCTCCATAATTGCCGCCTTAGCATTGGGAAGAAAACTTCAGAGGCTTCAAGCATTCTCCTCAATGTCTCCAAAGACATCAGTGTACATATGTATTGCATATGTATGTAAATGAGAACGAAAAGAAGGGTGATAATGAGGTTAGATGGACACAATTGCTCACAAGCCTAATTGAAGATGGGTGGTTTCTCAAATACAGCATATCAATCGAACAACATGGGATGTATCTACAGGAATAGGAACCTTGGTCCAGTATTACGGTTCCCTACCCCCAAAGACGTTGTTGTGAACCACCATATGAACAGGCAATATAGACATTCAAGGGGGAATGGAACATCAAAGGGGCAGAAGATTTTTCTTAACTGTCCATTGGCTCAGTTGATGAAAACAGTAAAACTAATCAGCCATGATTTACATGATATGCCACCAAATTAACAGCACCAACCCCCTAGATGGTGTCCCAATTGCATAAACAATGAACAATATGTGAGATGGATGGATGAATGGTAACAGAAACTGTAAGGAAGAAAATTTCAGATTTCAGAAACAACACATGCAGATAATGCACTTTAGACCACAAAGTACTGAGAATGACAAAGCATTTTCAATTCCAAATATTTTGTAAGATTTCATTTTCCTCTACATTCACACCCAATAAGAACAAAAGAAAACCCAAAATCCAAGCTCCAAAATGCATCAACATGAATAGAAGATATATGGTGTTTCCAATCACATTCAAAATAGATTCCAGTAATCTCTCTCGATACTCTCTACAAACACATCTTACACTAAACAAAAGAGCACAATAATAACCCATATGCAATCTATCAAATGAGAGAGAAAGAGAGGCTTGCAAGACCTCTAAAATCACCCCAAGTGGAAACGACATACTCAAAAAACAATTCCAGATGGAAATGGAAAAATCTCAACAAGATCCTTGCATTCTCGTACAAAGAATACCCTTAAAGGAACTTGTGGGATATAACTGAAAGAACTTACAGTAAAATCCCTACATTCTTATACCATGACAAAGGCAGTGAGATGGGTGCGTAGGGAGGTGAGGGAAAGAGTTCTATAAGAGAAATTCCTTAACAAAACCCGAAAGATAAAAGAAATACTCAAAAGCACTTCTAATTCCACCCAGAAGAACTTCAGCGAAGCCCCAATATTCCTATCCAAAGGAAACCCCCAAAACTCTCACTTACTGCAAAGCAGAGAACACAACAAAACCCTAACCGATTAACCAAATCAGAGAGAGCGAAGGAATTAGGGAACTTCACATGAAACCACTGACTGAGTAAAACCACACCAAACTATAGATCAAACACAATGCACACGAAGCTAGTTATTTTACATCCAAAACTACATAAGTAAAATCACTACACTCTCAAACCAGAAAACCCAATGCCGGAAAAGATTAATCACAATGAATTGAGTTTAAGAGGCAGAGCTTTACAAGACGATTCCCTGAAAACACCCAAGAGACAAAGGAAATACTCTCAGAAACAATTCCCATTGCACCCGGAAAAACCCTCCATCAAAACCCCAACATACTCATGCAAACCCATAAAAGAAACCAATCCGATGCTACTGAAAGAATTTCAGTAAAACCATGCATTCTTCAAAACAGGCGGGGAAAGAAACCCTAACCCACTAATCAAAACAGAAAGTGGGAGTGAATTGGGGCACATTCCCATTCCAAAACCAAGTAAAAACCACACAGACAATTAATCAAACACAACACCTGCAAATCGATTTCCATCAAAACCCTTTACATTCTCATCCCAAAATCAAGAACCAGAATCATAAACAGAGAGAAAAAGAAAGAGATAAAGAGAGAGATTCACAAGCTCGAAATGATTGCCATCATATTCGAAAGACGCGTAATGATTCTTCTTTCCTTTTCCCTTTCCCGAGGTTTTGATAATGTCACCAACTGGCTTTGCGTCTTCTTGCACGGCTTCTTCTTCTTCTTCTTCTTCACCTTCGTCTTCATTTCCTCTTCCTTTCTTGTTCTTTTTGTTTCGCTCGCTCGCTCGGTTTTCTTCGTCTTCGCGTCGCTTCTTTTTCGTGGAGGTCGAAGAAGAAGGAGGAGGAAGACGTTCTTCGTCTTCGTCTTCGCTCGAGGTGATCAACCGCCTCTTCTTTCCCATGGTTTCTGTCTCTCTCTCTCTCGATTTCTCTCTCTCTCTCTTTCGGGTTTTGGCTCGCCAGCAGCAGCTATCCAGATGTGAAATGAGAAAGTAGAGAGGGAAACGGCTTCCTTTTAATAACAAAGGCAAAATGGGTTGTTTATGTTTAATCCCCCAATTAGTTATTGGAACTATTACCAGTGTCATGTAGGGTTGCAAATGGGACGGTTCGGATTGGAACTATAGTGGATTCGGACCCATTTCTAAATATCGATTCCGAATTTGATTTTGACTCGGAACTTGTTTGATTTGTTTTAGACCCTGTTTCGATAGAAAAACATGGATCTAGAACCAGGTTCATCTTGAGAATTAGAATCTAGTTTCAAAATCGATTATAATTTCTCTTTATTTTTCATTTTTTTCTTAAAATAAGCATATTATTCGACTTGCTTACAACAGTGCATCAAGTATACTACCTCCAGTATTATATAGAGAAATATATAAAAATATTAATTTTGAGGTACAATTTACAATATCAAAGGCTCTTATGCCGGATCCACGGGTTAGAAGCTATATAGACCCGGAACCAGATCTGTTTATCAATTGAAATCTAAATTGGGTTCCGGACCTGGACCCGTTTATGAATCGAGACTTAAAATATGATCCAGACCCGATTTTTTTTTGTCGGAACTTCTAAGTAATCGAATAATCGGATACCTGTTTGCAACCCTAATGTCATGGCCAATTAATTTATTACAAAATATATATTGGGTAATATTTATGTGCATTGGGTTCAACTGTCGGGGCCCTAAGACCGTACGCATGTGTTTTTAGGGCATACCTAGGGCCCTACATATCATGGGACACTTGGGAATGGAAAGATCTACTCGTGATGGACTAGATATATATAAAAAAATGTGGTCAGTTTCATGCCCTGTGAGTATTTAATTCATAGACCATAAGTTTAACGACTTTATATTAAAAATAAGATTTGATCATTGATCCAACAACCTAGTCAGTGTTCTCAAATAGGAGAACCACTACTTATCAAAGTGGAAAGGACCGTCGTTTTTCACGTAGTTGTTAAAGGTTCAAATTTTTGATATATCTCATTTCCCCGCATATCCATGCTCAGTTCAATATCTTTCATATCTCCAAAATTAGTATTCCTAAATAAAAAACTAACACAATAACCCTTGCTTAGTACGGAATCTCCATGTATTTTAAAATAAATAATCATAAATTAAAAATATTATTAAAGTACCTCCTTCCATTGAACAAGTTGCATCAAATAGAAATAAGAAAATTAGGGCACAAATGTCATAGAATAAATGGGGGTAGAAGAGAGTTTTTACAGAAACGAAGAACCGAAAGAAGAGAGGTTTTACATAAATAAATAACTAAACTTTAAAAAGTGAATAGTAGATTTCAATGATTTGGTGGAGAGTAGAGGTGGGTACCGTGCTAATCACGGGTATACTATTTATTTTGATGGAAGTGGAGGTGGGTACCGTGCTAATCACGGGTATACTATTTATTTTGACGGGTATACTATTTACACAAAAACCCGTGCTAATCACGGGTCTGCATGAAAAGATAGGATTCTATGTATATTAGAAAGGGGGAAGATGGGAGTCCTTAGGGAGGAGAAGTATATTAGTGGAAAGTGGAGGGAGAGTATGTTAGCAGTTATAGAAACTGAAAATAACTTCTTGTCAAAATTAAAAGGTAAAGTCAAAATTAGACAAAAAACCTTCCAGCTTAATATATTAAAATGAGAATCCACCATGTGGTTTTTGTTGGATTTTATATAAATGACAGCTCTGCCCTTACATCCATTAAAGAAAAATAGTATATTATTTACAAAAATATCATTATTTTATCTTAGGTTCGAATGGTTTTTCACAATAACTCTCTCTTGAATGTGAAGCAATCCAACGGTAAGTCATATATGGATTGGATAAATCATAAGTGATAATAAGTACAGGTGTGGATTGTCATTATGATCGATTTAGATTTAATGAAATGAGCCCAATATTGATAAAAAAAAAGGATTTATATAGGGTTATTCCCTCATACTAAGTACAATTGTGAGTATTACATGCTTTATTGAAGATTTTACTGGAAAAATCCCCTTAGACTTGTTGAAGAAAAAAAAACATCTTCAAATTTCAATATTTTAAAAAAAGCCCTGAACGGGGATATCCCCACTCATTTTATTTTTTTATTATTAAGCAACGATATCGGAACTCACCTGAATTAGTGGGGATATCACTGCTTATTTCTTTACTATACACGAGCGGGGATGTCCCCGTTCAAGGCCTTTCTATCGATATTCAAGTTTGAAGAGCGTTTTGCTCTTCACAAAGTGTAAGGGAATTTCTCCGGTAAAACCCTTAAAAAAGTAAGTCCAAACTTTTGAAATTACGCATAAAAGGATAAAAGAAACGGGCAAAAGTCTCACTTCACTCTAAAAACCTATGGTGGTCGGAAGGCCACTGATTTTAAAGACATGAAATGTATTAAAATAAAAATAAAGATACTTATTTGCAAATACTAAAACCTCACAAGCCGATTTATAAATCCTACAAACCCTGGAGTATATAAAAAAACTCAAAAAAAAATACTATCAAATAGTAAAGTAAACAAACTCGGTGAGAGGGGTTATTGCTCATTTCTAAAATGTGGGGCCCACAAAAGATAGATGTTGGTAGTTGGATATGGCCACGAGTCACTTGCATCCAAACTGCTAAAAAAGTGGAGTAGCCCGCTATATCATATTGCTCACGTGTGATACACGTGAAAAAGAAGTAAAGTATATAGATTGATGGATGATCGTGTGTACTTTGCATGATCATTAAAAAGGTGGGGGTTATAGATCGTACTCACCTGAAAACGGCTTTCAATCTCCCACTTGCAAAACGTGCTTCGTACATATTTTACATGGCAATGGATCATAGGATCTTGTTTTGCACTTTTTGTGGGCTTCCCATTCATAGTCCAAACGATTTTAATATTCTCATGTCAGCTATTGTAATATTTTTATGTTAATGATAACTAAATATTTAGTTTTACATCTTAAATATCTGTGGATTTGTAGATATTTGTAAAAACACATTTAAAATTGTTTGATGTACTTATTTATTTATGAAAACGGTGATTCTAACAAATATAGTAGCGTGCTTCACATATATAAAATATATATGTATAACATTTGCATATGTGAAACATATTTTGCTATCCCACGCATGAAAGGAGAGCAACTCCTAAGGGCATGTTTTTTACTCAAAAGAGAAGAAAAGAAAAAAAATAAAAAAAACCTAAGGAAGTGTTGGTAATAAGCGATGAATCTGCATATTTGAGTTCCTCGTTATCTCTAGAATAGGGTTTCCTTGTTAAGGATCTAGCATCAATATTGGTGCATGTCAAAGAGTATCAATCTATATACCAACAAGATTTGGTATCACCACATAAACCTATAAAAAATGAGGATTTCCAAATCCTACGTAGAGGCCAAACTAGAAGATCTTCCAAAATAAAACTTTCACTAGCCCAAATCAACGAAAATCCCTATGATAAGAATTTGTTTCACTGCACAAAACAAGCCATGTGATAGTAACAGTGAAAACTTCTCTTGTGACAACGTCTGCACGTGTAAAAAGAATTTTCTCCCACACTCCTGTGTGGGATAGTCTATTTGGATCAATGCCGGTTGTCATAAGTAAGTGCATGAAATTGAGGGGGAGTGCTCAACAAAAGACTTAAATCCAAACCAATAGAGAATATAGATATCTTTAAGATCTATCGTTGGACCAAATTTCACCACAATCATAGAATTTATTGTTTATAATCAAAATATTAAAAGCCAAAGACTTAGATCATGTTGTTTTAGTTTTAAACAGCCCAATTATGGCGCCACTGCTACCAAATTAAAATAAAGTTTTGGCCCTGCAACACGGAAAGGGGATTAAGGTTGGAAACAGAGAATTTTTTGTTTGCCGCCTCTAGGGAATCTTGATATGATAAGGTACGTAGGCCATTGGTATGTGATGTGACCCACTCACAAGTATTTATAGTCTCCTCATTTCTCCATATGCATTTTAGTCCTAGGTTGGGCCGATATGGGCACGTCAACTTAAAAAAATATATATATATGTGTGTGTGTACAGATTTCACTCAATAGTTGAGCATGTTTGTTAACAGGTGAAGAATCCATAAATTTGATGATTCTTCACTGCCACTGGAACAATGATTCCTCACTGGGGATTTGTATAATCAATGATTTCGCATTGATATTGGTTTGTATCGATGCATATAATTGAGAAAAATAAGGTTCAATATGCAAATCTACTTAAAGTGAGGATTCTCAAATCTTATGGGGGTAGTCGGTTCTGAAAATCCTAACAAACGAAAATTTTCATTTGTCCAAATCCTCAGGGATTACAATTACCAAACATGGATTTACCACAACTTCATGGAAAAAAAAATTCTTTTCCCCAAAGATTTAGTGGCCAAATGTGACCTTAGAGATCAAGAGAGGATCATCACATCTTATTTCCTAATCCTCGTTGTCTGCAATAATCCAAATGATCATGGGCACCATATATGTGTGTGTTCAATTAAGTATTTTATTTTCAATGTACAGTTAATGTGATTGTGCAACAAGAGAATTTCGCATTTGCATTTTAATAAGTCCATAAGATTAGGTTATTAGGTCATCATTTTATGTGCATTTGTCGACTTAGTTAGGGTTGATCGCATTTAATTTCATGATTTCATGCATTTGAGCATCTAGTTGGACTATAGGTCAAAATCAGTCAAAAATCATTAATTTGCATGATTTTATAAAATTAGGGTTCTGCAGCATCAAATTATCACACTAATTAGCTTTTTAATTTCATATAAGCACACTAGCCATCTTTTGTACCATAGTGTTATTTTTGGAAACTTGGTCAAAATGGTACATCATTATGCATATTACAGTCCCATGCATAGCATTGTTGATTTTCTTATATATGACCAGCGTGAGAGGCCCGTGTTGAAAGATATTCCAATATAAAAGTAGTCAGTATATATATCAAAGAAAATATAAATATAAAATATAAAAACACGAATAAAAAAAGATTTGTAGAAGAAGCAAGATGAGGAAAGGAGAAAGGGAAAAATAAATATTTGGAGTGATTAGGTGTGCCCACTTCTATTTTTTTTTATTAAAGATTGAAACGTGCGACGACATTGTCGCACATTCAACCTATAAAACTCCCCTGAAACCCCATTTCCCCATTTTCCCCTTCTGTCGCAGTCACTTTCTCCTTTCCCTTGGCTGTTTCGTCTCCTCCTTCATCAAAAGACAGTTAAGGTGATCCCAAAGGTCTTTTTCCAACCTATTGGATTGCAGCATCAAGCTTTCCAACGTTTAAACCCCACTTCCCCATTTCCACCTTCTTCCTCCGTCGCTTTTTCCTTTTCCCCTGACGGATTCATATCCACTTTCCTCAAAAGGTAGTCAAGGTGGTCTCAAAGGTCGTTTTCCAACCTTTTGGATTGTAGCTTCAAGCTTTCCAGCGGTTTATTAGGCGATTGTAAAGTATATATTTTGCCCTATATTGAGAGCCTTTGGTTGGGGTGATTAATTCGTTATTTCTGCTCTCGTAGTGGCTCTTTGAGCGACGGCCCTATTGCTCCTTGTTCTTCCTTTTTGTCTTGTGCAGTTTTGTGGTTGAAAGGCCATGCTTTGCCTTTCTCGTTGCTATTGGTACTCTCTTAGTTCCACTGCTATGAGTTTTTCTAGATAGCAGGTGTTGTGGAGTTTTTTCTAAAATAATGTCAGTTGGTTGTGTAGCTACTCCCGTTCTCTGTTCCTTTTAGTTTGAGGTGTTTTGTTTTGCAGCTTTCTCTTTCTAGTCAAAGTCTTGGGAGCAGTTTAGCTTTTTTTCTTTGTCATTTTTGGGCTTGTTTTTTTATATCCAAAGTCGTTGCATTTTTTCTTCCTTTTGTCCTATGGCCTTCTTCCCTTCATATGTTATGGAAATTTATGCAAGATAGAAGCTTGTAATTCCTCTGGATCTTGTACTGCGTTCGCACATCAAAATAATACAAACCTCAATTTTTTTCGATTGCAATAGTCAGTGATGACGTCGTTACTTCAAAGAAGTTAATGCAAAAAATTGTGTGTGATTGTACAACGAGGTCGTTGCTTAACAGAAGCTAGTAGAAGAAAATGTGTGTGACTATACAACTACGTCGTTGCTTCACAAAAGCTAGTGCAAAAAAAATGTTTGTTATTATACGACGACGTCGTCGCTTAACAGAAGCTAGTGGAAGAAAATGTGTGTCACTATATAACCTTAAAACAGCCAAAGTTGTTACCTTGATGATTTAGTCACCCAACAATAATTTTAAAACAAGATAATGTCATGAAAAAACTGTATATCAAAAGCCCTAATGAACTTTTTTCAAAAAGGTAAACACGAAACTCAGAATCTATGGTAGCTAATGCATGAAAGAACCCTAAAACTGTGCCATGCCTACCTTTTAATGGAGATCAACAACCTCCACAAGGAATATACAAGTTGGGGGAGAGTTCTGGTTCATTCATTATTCAATCGTAGATGAAAAAGGAAGGAGAAAAGGAAGTTGTGACGTGGCACACGCGTGGCGCGCACACACACATATATGAACATTAGCGACGACGTCAATGCTAACTCTCGATATTAAGTGACGACGTCGTCGCTTGTTGAAAAAAGTCAAAAAAAAAAATGGCGGGAATACCACTTCCGTGCCATATATACCATTTGTACCTCTTTTGGTTAGTGGCCATCTAGGGTCCTTTTTTAGGTAAAATTCTCTATAAACAATAATTCACATTATACCTAATACCACGTTTATTTCATACTTTGCGGCCACGAATCATCAATCGATTGCATGTTGGATCATAAATAAGGGAGTGGGTTTATATTGAGCAAGTGTATATTGCTCAATTCATGCTATATGGGCTACTGATCATTACTCGATTGCGTGCCGGGTTATAATAAATAAGGGCATGTGCCAGAAATATAACATGAACATTTGATTGGATGTTATTTAGTGAAAAAAGCTAACTCAACACGCTAACCCAACTGTGTTCAAATAATTAGCAGAAGTACAAAATTTAAATGTTAAATTAATTTTAAATACCCTACCTTTATAAATGGAAGCAAGTTATTTGGACCATTATCAACATGAGAATTGTCATCAAAGCCAACATATATAAATATACAAACTATGATCAATGAAACATACTCCAACTTCGGAAATGGAAGCAAGTTATTTGCACCATCACCATCATGTCATGACCATCATCATCAAAGTCTACACTCTACATTTATAAACAGATTATATCTTACATCTTTTATAGTGAATAATTGTCATATATTTTAAAAAAGGATTTTACTGGAAAAGTCCCAAAATATAGCCATTTATCCCGAAAGGTCCTCGCAAATTTCATAGTACTAATAAGGTCCTTTCGCCAATTTTTTATATTTTTTATCGTTTTTCTGAGTGACGATAGCGTCCCTAAGCGTTGCTCGCACCGGCACCAACTTCTTTCTTTCAATTTATCTTTCTCTCCCTCACCTACACCATTGCCCTTCCCCACCTTCTTCCCAAACATGAAGAAATCAATCGGTTCATAGAGAGGGCCAACGACAGAAAATTCATCTCACCACGTGTGGATGAAAGTGCCACTAGCACGCACAATACTGTTTAGAAACTTGCCACTATCGGCCATTCACAAGGGCACACGAGGAACTTATACAAAGCTTATAGTATTTAGGTCTGATATATGCGTGTGTTTTAAGTTCTAAGCTCCTCAAGAGGCAGAAATAACTACCTCCATAGTACCCCCAACCTTCAGATCCCAACCATCAGATAAGATAACAATGAGTGCCATAATTTGCATACTTGTCTTGGACTGGCAAATTTGGATGACTCTGTCAAAATACTGAAGGTTAGCTATATTGAGTAGAGAAGTTGAAAGAAGAGATGGGGGAAGGAAGAAAAGAAAAAGAAAGGGAGAGGGACGTGCACATGCGTGGGTGCAGGGGAGGAGAAGAAGGAGAGAAGGAGTAAAGAAATAAAGAATATGAGGAGGCAGTGGGTGTGCAGGGGAGGCAGCAAGGGTGGTGCAGAGGTGGGTGTGTGCAGGTGGTGGTGGGAGTGCAGGGTGAGTGTAGGTGGGGAGGAAGAGAAAAAAAAGGCAAAGAAAAGAAGGGAACGTGGGGAAGGGCAGAGTGGTGCAGTGTGTGCAGTGAGGGAGAGAAAGAAAGGGAGAGAATGAAAGAAAGAAATAAGGAGGTGCTAGTGTGGGCGACGCTAGGTGATGCTACGTCGCTTATAAAAAGTATAAAAAAATATAAAAAATTGGCGAGAGGACCTCATTAGTACTACCAAATTTGCGAGGATCTTTCGAGATAAATGGCCATATTTCGAGATTTTTCCAGTAAAATCCTCATTTTAAAATATGAAAGCATACCTGGAACACTATGACGTTCTAAAAAAAAGGGTTTGGATGTGTTGATGTCAAAATTTTGCCAAACAAAAGATGTAGATGGAAATTGGTCTAAGCCCACTAAATTAGCATGATTCAATGACATGAATCATCAAAATTTCAAAACATTTTAGTTTAAAAAAACTACATGAGTAGCTGTTGGTAAAGTGGTGGAAGTCAATGCACATTATCTCAAAAGTCTAAGTTTCGAATCCCATTTTTATTCCTCAAAATTTAAATGTGGGCCCCACAAAATGATCTAATAAAAGAGGCCGTTTGACCCATTCAAATAGAAATCGTTGTTGTGGGGAGTTTTTGAAACTCCCCACCCATTTACACGATCTCATCATTGGAAGTTGCATAACTTTCCAAACAGAGAAATAAAAGGAGGAAAAATAAAGAGAAAGAGAGGACTTCGTTTTGGTGTTTGTAGAGAGAGGAGAAATAATAGAGGGAGAAAAAGAAGTAAAGAAATGGAGAAAAGAGAAAGACAAAAGGAGAAGACAGAGAAGTCGACAAGGTGGAAAAAAAAAATATTCATCTTTTGCTTCATCTTCTTCACGTTCCTTTCCACACAGATATCCTTCTTCACTCTATCACACTCATCCCATCTCTATTTCATCCCTTATACCACAAACTTTGAAAGAAGATTTGGACCCGTGTTTAAGGGATCCGCCCCCCCAACTACCGGATCATCTCCTCTGTTACATCATCTCATCTTCCTCATATATTATAGCTATTCTGTAAATGGAGATTCGGAATCCCATGACAAGGGAATTCTGCCCTCCTCTCTAAAAAAAAAAATCTACACCTATAAAAAAAAATGGAGATTCAGATTTCTCTAAAAGAAATCTGCCCTCCTACAAACGACTTGAAGAAAACAATTGGAGATTCAGATTTCCTTAGTGAAAATCTGCCATCCTAAAAAGATTAAATACGCCCCAAATAAACAGACTTGGTCTTACACCAAATCATCTTACAATGGAGATTCAGAACGCCCTCCACACAAGATGCCCCATTGGAGATCCAGATTCTCGTTATAGAGGAATCTGCCCTCCAAAGAATTGTCTATAATAATTGAAATCCAGCCCAACAATAACTAAAAAATTCCATACAATCAACAAAACTCCATAAACAAACAGGCTACAAATTCTCACATCCAACCAAATTGGATAATAAGCATGAATGAGCTCAAAGTTAGCCCAAACAAATGACAAAAATTGGGCTAGATTTTGGCCTAAGCGCTGATGAAACTGGGCTGACGAACAACCCATATATTGGCTGCGAATGGGATGAAAATTCAGTCCAGGCTGGGGCTCTAAATGGGTCAGGAGACAGCCCAAATATTGGCTGAACTGGGCTGCGACATAATAAGAAAAATGGTTACAAATGAGTGCAGATAACCGAAACAATGGTTTTAAATGGTTGAACGTCTAGCCTGAAATGGTTAAGTTGAAAACCAGCCCATGCAGCAACTATGAATGGTCTGAAAAATAACATTTGCAAATGGGTCTGAATTCTTGCCTCAAACTGGGCTGGATTTTAGCCCAAACACTTGCTGAAATTGGGCTGGGTTACAGCCAGAAAATTGCAGCTACCACATGGTTTTAAATATTATCTAATCCACATAATTTTAAGCCAAGTCTAAACAACAATGGGGTCACTAGCATAAATGTGCTAACATATGGTCCGTAAACATGATAGTAAATGGGCTCTTAGAAACCGAATTTTTCCACAAAGTCACATAGTCATGCATGTGTGATATCATAACCCACCATATTGCTAAACTCCACAAACAAACAGCCCACAAACCTGAATTCTCCACAAACAAACAACCCACAAACAACCTGGATCCACCCAAATAAACAAAGCAGAACTTTTCTAAATAAATAGGTCCTGTGAATAGGTTCTGAATGGGTAAAGAGACAGCCCAGTAAGTGACTGGAATTAGGCTGGGTTTAATTCAAATGTTCACTGAATCAGGTCAGAATATGGGGTCTAATCTAAGACAGATTTTAGGCCTAATTCAGGCCATAATTATAACTTCAAGTCAGGCCAGCACTATTCTAGACCTATAATTTTAAACTAGAACAGATTTATGGTTCGAAAATTGAATCAAAATTATAGACCAAAACCAATCCAAGAAAATATTGATTGCCTACATTGGTCTATTGATTACCAAAGGGTTTATAGACCTGAACCCTTGACCCAAATTGTTTTCTCTAAATGGGTTGAACCTAGACCCAAACTGTTTTCTATAAATGGGTTGAAAATCAGCCCGAACAATAGTAAAAATAAGACTCATTATCAACCAGAAATTGTCTATAATTGGCCTAAAATATTGTTCAAATAGTGGCTGGATTTGGATTCTAAATGACTCAAATGACTTACGTAAATGGGCCCAAAATAGTACAAATAGGGAACCCATTTCATCAGATTTTCCTATGTATGAATTTATTTCATAAAATTAACCCTATATATGAACTCATCCATGAAATTATCTAGAGGTGAGCTTGCTTTAAGATATGAACTCATTTCAAGAACCCGGTTCATAAAAGAGTCCAAGTTTCAACCCGTTGTAAAAAAAATGAACCCAACCCGAATCACAGGCAAGATTATTTGAATTGGCTTGAGGCATGGACTGTAAATGTCCCAAACAAGAGTTGTCATGAGCTTAACAAGGTCTACTATGAACCTGAAATTTGTCCTAAGCGTTGCTTTAAAACATGGATTCCCACAATCAAATGAGTTGAATTCCTACAAATGATCAGCCCTAATCCACTCAAACAAAAAGCCAACAAACAGTTTGTATCCACCCAAACAAATAGATAGAATTTTCTAGAACAAACAGTTGTGGCAATAGATTCTGAATATGTCAGGAGACACCCCAAAAATGAGGGGAATTGGGTTGGGTTTAACCCAGAAACTTGACGAATTGAATTGAGTTTCAGCCCAAATTATGAACTGAAATTGGGCTGAGTTATAGCCCAAATGTTGGCTAAAATTGGGCTAAACTATGGCCTAAACAATGGTCAGAACCAGACCACTTTATTAGAGTATAAATGACTGTAAAATGGGTCTCAACAAGCTATTACAATGTCCATATCCAATCAGAAAATAGGTCCATAACTTAGCCTATTTTCGGATTAGGAATATGTTTGGATTGGAAACAACTTTGTAAAGGAGCTGCAAATAATAATTACAAATGGGCCTAATAAGAATTATAAATTCAACTCAAGCTAGAGTAAATCTAAAATCATGAGCCTAATTTAGGCCAGATTTTGGGCCTAAATAAGACCAGATATTGAGTCTAATTTTAAGATAGATTTCTGGGCCTAAATAAGGCCAGATTTCGAGTCTAATTCAGACAAGATTTTGGGCCTAAATAAGACCAGATATTGGGTCCAATTTTATGACATATTTCTGGTCCTAAATAAGGCTAGATTTTGAGTCTAATTCAGACCTGATTTTGGGCCTAAATGAGACCAGATATTGGGTCCAATTTTAAGACATATTTCTGGGCCTCAATAAGGCCAGATTTTGAGTCTAATTCAGACATGATCTTGGGCCTAAATGAGACCAGATATTGGGTCCAATTTTAAGACAGATTTCTGGGCCTAAATAAGGCCAGATTTTGAGTCTAATTCAGATCTGATTTTGGGCCTAAATGAGACCAGATTTTGGGTCCAATTTAAGCCAGATTTTTTAGCCTAAATAAGGCCAGATTTTGGGCCTAATTTAAGATAGAATATCGGATCTAAATCAGGCCAAATTTTTGGGTCTAAATCAGGGCAGAATATTGGATCTAATCCAATACATATTTTGGGTCATAATTCTGGGTCTGACTCAAGACAGAATTCTTGGCCAAAATTACAGATTAAAATCAAACCAAATATTTTTTTTTTGTCTAAATTAGGCCAGAATTACATGCTTAAATTAGGCTCAGAATTATAAGCATAAATCAAGATAGAATTACAGGTCTAAGATCCAAATCATGCCATATTTATAAATCATGTAATGTGACCAAAAAATTTGGGTTGCAATACTGGCTAAAAGAAAATGATAAAAAAAATAATTGAAATGTGATCTTATAAAAAAAAAAAATATATATATATATAGATTGACATGTTATTTTAATCAATATAAATGGGAATGCTAAATGATAAAAAAAAGGAAAGCAAACATACCCCACTTTTGATCTCTACAACGTGTTCTTATTCCTAATGCAAACTTCTTCAATCTCCTAGCAATTCAAACTTCCTACGTATGAATTGGATATAAGAAGTTTAAAGAGATAAAAGGGAGGAAGTTAAGAACTTCTCCTTGATACAAGGGAGCCTAAACCACCACTTTTCAAATTTCAAAAAGAATCTCTCTAAGAGAAAAGGTCAAACATCTAACCAAAGGTTTTGGATCAACCTACCCAATTCAACTTGTTTAGCAAAGAGGTCTAGTCATTTCAAATCCATTATGATGGGCCAATAAACCCACTAAAAAAAATCATCATCATCAAATTCATCAATTCATGAATCCAATCGAGAAATGATCATGAAGATCCAAGTGAATTTAAAGAACTACTTCTGACAGCAAAAGCGAAGAGCATGAACTTGTCAATTTTTATTTATTTATTTATATCATTCCTGTATTTTCTTTGTAAATTTACTTGAATCAATGTCTTGATAATCAGAGGTTGTCCATTGAGGATGTAATTAACAATCGATGAGTTCTCACGATCGGGAGTAGATGTACCCACAAAATTGAATATAAAACCTCCAATTAAATGGAGGGAAATTTGTATCCAATGAATTTTGGTGCGTTTCTTTATTTATGCATGAATCTATTGTGTACAGGATGGAGTGGCTCAAGCATTATATGATTAAGGTTGCACTTACACTGATGCACATAGCTTGAGCTTTTAGGTTCATTAGAGTATATTTAACTTCAAATTATGAAAAACTATGATTAAGGTTCCACATGGCTCTGAGGCGAGGACTCAGAATTCTTTGGGGTGAGTATAATAAATCCATTAGTAGGCCATATTCGGACCTCTTAATATCATTATCCTCCAATGTATTGCCTCTAGTCAAATATAACTCTAATTGAAACTTGACCCATAGTCAAAAACTATTTCCATCCTTTTGTTTTGTACCTTAATCATATATATATTTTACCAATGATCAATTAAAATAATGATATGCCCAATTTCACTTGGAATTTTTTTTTTTGCTATCGAATGGTTCCCAACCCTTTGGGCTGGACTAATCCCTTTGGGATCAGAGGGAAGCCGGGTAAACACCCTTGTGACCTCAAGGTGGTAGTACTAGTGGACTTAACCTTCGATTCCTGAAGAAGAGTGAACCGGGGGTCGATACTAAGACCTCTAACTCTGGAAGAGGGAGGAATCATGGTCCCCACCACTCAGTCAACCCCTTCAAATCTCTGTTTCTCTCTCTCTTAAAGAAGGAATTGAAATTGAAATGAATCTTGGCATAGCTACAATGGGATGATGGAACTATGATATTTTGAGATGTTAAGGCATGTTTGGTTGAAAGCATTTCAGAATATGTTGTCCAGATCATTGGTAGAGTTATAAAATGCTCAAGACAGAATTAACATTGTAAAAGTCCATAATTTTGCTGGCCAAAAGTAACTTTTCACATGACTGGTTCACCAAATTCTCGTTATCTAAATTCAATCAAATAGATAATTCAAAAATTCTTAGAGATAGCCCCTCACCATCTAAATTCAGTCAAACAAGAAAACCAAAAGTTGTTAGGGCATGTTTGTGTACACATCCTTTCCGCAGAAAGGGAAAATTGCCACGTCATCAAATCCCATAGAAATGAAAACCTCAAAAAAGGATTTTCGCGGAATTTAGAAATTCATATTTAGTGTGGAATTGGTGCTAACGTTTTCTGGTGCAGCTTTGAATTCCTTATAGAAAATCAAATTTCCCTATTTGGTGCAACAATATTCCGAAGAAAAATAACATACCATGTATATAATTTATTCAATATCAAATAATAATTTATTTAAAAAAATAAAAATACAAACAGTTGAGGTTGGACAATTTTGATCAAGGGCCAATTTGTTGAGGTTGACTGGCCCAGTAGCCCAACATTGAAAAATAAAAGAGAGAAATAAAAAAACAACTCCTTTTCATTGGCATCTCTACTAGGGCATGAACGATTGAGTAAAAAACAAATAGAAAGGGAAGAAGAGGAGTAGTACCACCTGGCACCAGCGGCACCCGCAGGAAGCACACCCAGTCGAAGCAGCATCCCAGTCGACGCCAAAGCAGCAGCCCCAGTCGAAGTCGAAGCAGGTTAGGTCTCTTGTTCCTCGCCTCCTCCTCCTCCTCTTCTGTTTTCCTTTTGACCCAACTGAGTCTGAGAGAGGGCTCACTAAGAAGGCAAAATCTAGAATTATAGATTTTTCTCTATCTCTGGTGAGATTGCCTGCGATGGATGCATGTACTATGAACTGTTCTCTAATCACCAAATTGTTACAAGTTACAACAAGTAAAGTAATCGTTTTTCTTTTGCTGCTGGGAATTACCAGGCACTCTAGCAACAATTAAGAGTATGTCTCGTAAAGGGTTAATGGAGCAGGACTTAAATAAGTTGGATGTGACCAAGTTACATCCACTCTCTCCCGAAGTCATTTCTCGTCAAGCTACAATTAACATTGGTAAGCTTTCTTTTGTAACTTTTCCTCATTTCTTCTTGTCAGTTGGTTTTCTATTCAAAAGATCCAAGGTTATTAGTTGTCTATGCCCTTTTTTCAATTGGTTGAACATCATGTTTTAGGTTTTCATTCCCACTTTCAGATAAGCCTCATACTTCATAGGCCTTACTCTGTCAGATAAACCTCATGTGTGATGTAGGCCCTAGGGTTAGGGCTTGTGTGGATGCCGAAGCACGACACCTCAAATCGTCTCCATAGAGACAGAGACCGAAATATGAGGACGCACCTCTCCGTGGGAAGGAACCCACGATAATATTATTCCAATAATCAAGTATGAGATTTTCATCTCTACAATGTAATATAAATAGGGGAAACAAAGCTTAGGGCTTAAGTTAGTTAATTAACTAGGAAACTAATGCAATCTGGAGACTGTCCTAATTACAAGCAATTTTAAAAATAATTCATAAACTACTTGAATGGGACCACTTGTGGCCCGTTCTGCATCATTCCACCCCTCAAACCCCCAGGTTGAAAGAAGAGTTCGACCTCGAACTTGGGTTTGCTTCATGTTGCCTCTTTAGACATGGTGGACGTGAAGTACTTCCTTTGTGGCATTTTCCCCTGATCTCCTCTTTGGTGATTCTGGTTTCTTTGGATGGAGTGTAACTTGCTTTCCACTGTGCATGAATGTGTACGTGTTGACGCGCATACCTTGAGCGCCATTTTTGTCTATGTACTCAGACCCATTAATCAAAAAATATTTTTCCTCAACCACTTCTTTTCAACAGTGGGTATAGTCTCCTTGATAACCATGAGAGCTTCACCATCCTTTTCAGCTTCTATTTCTTCCGCTCCCTTTGTTTCTTGTGTATCTAGCTCATCACATGCACCTTCCATTAAGTTGATTCGTTTTGGACTTTCAAATGAGCGATGCCTTATTTGTTTGCAATGAAAACATGTGATCTTGTTTTGATCTTCAAGCTTTGAGAATTTTTTTTTTTTTTTTTTTTCCGAGGAACTGCCACTTGGTTTAGAATTTTCCACTGATGGGGTCTTTTGTGCAATCCATTTAGATGCACTAAATTTCCGGGCATGATAATTTGCAATGTCCTTAGCCTTGATGGCATGTTGGATGATCCCATTAGCATTATCGAAATTTTTGAATGCAAGTATATGCTGTATATCAATTCTTAGCTCATGAAAATATTTGTCATCTAACACATCAACGGCCTCATTTAATCCATAACGAGCTTGCATTGTCATGCATTCTTCGGAGTACTCAAACAACTGTCGTGGATCCTTGTGTCAACCCTTGAAAGCTTGAATGTAGATCTCTTGAGTAGTTGACGGGGATGAACTTTTGTTTCAAAAGATTCTTCATCTCAATCTATGTCTCAACATGATCTATGTTTTAATTCCTTTTTTTCTTTTGCAACTCGGCCTACCAGATCACAGGATAATTGTGAAATTTAGTTGCTGCCGGTGTGACTTTATGACCATTAATCATTGGCTTGTGTGCAAAAATATTTTCCACGCACACTAACCAATCCATAAATTCACCTAGTTTCAATTTTCCATTATATTAAGGAATCACGAGTTTGATTCGTAATCTCGATCAACATCAATTGCTGGTTCATCTCGTGGATTCCGAATATTTCCTCCATCACCTCGGTGATCACCCCCACGCTGATTATTTTCTAAATTCGTTATTCTGGTTTCCATCCTAACAAGAATTTCTTGGAGTTGAGCAATTGCTGCGGATAATTGAGTAGCAGTTCATGTTAATTCCGCAACGTTTTCAGCCAGTTCTTCCATAGATGTGGATGAAGACTCCACTTCTGCCTTCTTATGAACGACCATTTTTCTATGCAATAAAAAAATTGACTAACCTGATGGGTAGATTTGCTCTCCACGAAAGCGTAGGTGAAAACGGATCTAAAATCCAAGTCCGGATGACTCCAAAAAACCCAAAACAATCTCAGCCTTTAGTTCTGGTCAAACCAACTTGACCAATTCTGTTGATGTTGGTGGTGATGTCAGCTACTGTTTTGCTGCTTTGGGCTTTTGCTCTAATGGGTCAGGCCAACCCCAACTGGCCTGAGCTGACACCTGGCCCAAAAAGTTGTCTTCTCTTTCTTCGTGCACAGAGAAGATGAAAGGAGTTGAAAACCCTTTTTCCGTTTCTGCTTTGACAAGAAAGTGGAGATTGAGAGGGCGAGGATGAGTGGGGCTCTGATCGACTGGGAGTGATTGGGTTCGGCGCAGGGTTTAAAATAACGTCTGTTACCGTTTCATAACGTCTGTTATGAAATAGTAACGACCCTTAGGGCTAGTTTGACAACTCTACTAATAGAGTGCCAAACTCTACTAATAGAGTCAAGTGAAGTAAAGTTGATTTTGAAGAAAGAATAAAATATAAGTGGGTTATGGTGGTATTTTGTTTTTAGTTGTTTGTTATGGAATCTTTTGACTTTTTGTATAGGAAAGTGGAGTTGCTTTTTTTTTTTTTGTGTATTTTAGTGGATATCAAACTAGCCCTTACTGATACGTTTTTTTATCATAACGGTAACGTTATGATATTGGTGAAAAAAAGACAAAATAATGGATGTTATGGCCGATATTCTGAAAATAATGGGCCAATCGATTTATCGGCTGATATTTTCACATTCGTTTTTATGAACTTTCTTTCCCCTCTGTTTTTTTTTTCCACTTATTCCTCCCTCAAATAGATGTGATGCAAAATTTAAAAAAAGAAATGAAAAAAAAAAAAAAAAAAGACAGACAAAGCATGGTTGCAGAAGTGAGACAGAGAGGATGAGGAAGAAGGAAGGAAACCGGAGGCCGGAAGTCACCGCCCGTAAGCTGCGCCCTTTGCTGCTACCCCGTTGCATATCGTCACTCGGAAGTTGCCACTTGCAAGCCACGCCCGCCGCTTCTTCTCCTCCTCTCCTCTCTTTCTCTCTTCCTTTTCTCTTCTCCTCTCTTTCCCTTTTCCCCCCCTTTTCCCACTCTTGTTTTGATCCAGCATTTTACCCTTTTTAGGGATTGTCAATCAAAATACGTGTGAGGCTTAGCCTCACAAGGTCACATAAGACCTATTAGTTTAGCCGTTTAGGCCTTTTAGTTTGTGGGTTCCCCTCTCCTTTTATTTTGCTAATATCCTAGGTTTTTTAATAAAAAGACCCCATGTTAATTTTCTTTTTTTTTTAACTATTAAATGGGCTCAAAGTTACCTTTTTTTAATTATAATTCATAACGCATTATAAAAAAATCAAATTAATTTTTTAATTCACTTAAATAAACTTAAACCACTAAAATGGTGGTCCTCCTTTATAATGGCCCCTTAACAAATTTTATTACGATAAGATTTAGGCCCTACTATCACATTGATCACACTTATAAGACATGTGAACACATTATTAAAATATTCAATTGAGTATCTCAAATTTTTTTATTTAACTTACACCATCTAATAAGGACTACTTATGCTAAAAATCTAAACCACTAAAAATAAATGCTCTCTTCTCAAATGGGGTCTTACAAAATTTTACTCCATTAAAAGGAAAGTAAGCGTAGTTCAGTACTACACATGCACTATTACTAGTAGGTTATAGACTTTAAATGTTTAACGCTAATGGTTTGCTCAAAATTATAGTTGCACTATGTAAAATTTGTGATACTTCAGCTTATTTTAGTATATACAAGTAAATCTACTTAATTCAGAATATACTTTACAAGTTTCATATAAGATAACGATACATGATGTTATAACTTAGGGGGACCGTTATTTTGCTTTAAAGTGTGTACTAATGGAAAAAAATTCTATCATTTTATAATATTCAGGATTTTTTTGATATTTTTTCGGATTTTTTTGGGGCCAAATAAAAACTCGCATTGCGACGGACCGCAAACTGTGATGCGATGATCGTGACTGTGATTTTGAACCATGGTTTGGCATGGCGGTGGCAGTGAAGCTATTGACGAAGGTGTAGTTTTGATGATACTCAGATGCTCTTTAGCGACGGTGCGATGGAAGCGGAGAAGCGTAGCTGCGTGGCTTCGGATGACGTGGAGGCTGCTGTTCTGGTGCATGTACACCTTCCTTCCTCTATTGCTCCTTTTATCTTCTTCTCTGCCCTTTTTTTTTTCCCTTCGATGATGGTAGTAGCGACTGTCTTTGCAAGTGTCAGACAATGGCGGTGGATGCGAGTGGCAGGCGGTGCTTCTTCCGCCGTCTGACAACGATTGCTGATTCTCTTTTCTTTTTACTCTTTTTTTTTTTTTTCTCTGCTCGGTTATGGGTGTCGTAGAAAGGCGTCAGGTGGTTTTAGGTGGAGTGTCTGGTAGGGAGGATGGAGGTTGGGAACTGAGTTTCGGGTTTCGAAAGTTGTAACAGAGAATGGGGAGGGTTTCGGTGAAAAAAATAGGGGGGTGGGGTGTTAGTCGGGACAGCGGGTGGGACACTTTGGCCAGAGTAGGTTTTGGTTGTGTTGAGGGTTGTTGGTGATGATGGTGGGGGTTTAGGGATGCTTGGATTCGGTTTGGGCTGAGATCAAATAGGGGCTGTTTCTTTTCAAGAATTCCTGGAATTCATGTCTGCTGAAATTTGCAGAATTTGAGATGCTAGAATTGTGAAATGCTGCTGAATTCTTACATTCCTGAACCTCCCATTTCTTTAATATTGGAGTTCCTGTTTGAGGACTTCATACAACCTAAATTCCAATATGATAGATTTGCTATTTCAGATGAAAAATAAAAAATTTGTGGCCTTTTGGCGATTCTTGCTTGGGTATGAGTGAGAGCTATGTTGCCCGGATACGGCATGGATACGCCATAAACACAGAAAAAGGACACGGATTTTACACATAAAAAGTAAAGTATCGGATACGATACATTGTCCATTTCGAAGTATCCGTGCATCATAGAGTGAGAGAGAGGAGAAAGGTGGGTCATTTTCCATTCCATCAAAACCCCCAAAAACCCTTTTCTTCCCTTTCCCTCAAAACAATCCAGGAAAAAAAAAAAAAAAAGGAAGCATGCAACAAGATGGAAGAAAAATAGAGAAATAAGTCAGGTGGGTGAAAGGAGTGCAAAGGAAGAGAAAAAAAAAAAAAGAAGAAGCATGCAACAAGATGGAAGAAAAATAGAGAAATAAGTTAGGTGGGGGAAATGAGTGCAGAGGAAGAAAATGATCGGACCTGATTTTTTTGCAGTTGCGTAGAAAAGAAGATGACATTCGACCGTTGGGGAAAACCGAAGTTGCAACAAATCTCTCTCGGAATGCCTGGAGTTACAATGAAGTCTCCGAAGAATGACTGGATTTCTAAATGCTCGAGTGAAGGCTAGCATTTGGGAATTCCATCTTTTTGGAATTTTAAAATGCTACTTGCCTCAAATACTGGGAATTCCCATAAATGAACATAGAATTTATGACTTGTTTTTAGGAATTCCCAGACACCCTAAATTCCTGTCAGAAATGCTTGTAAGGAAACATGCCCTAAGGGTTTTGGAACAGTGGAGGCTATGGACGGTTGTCGGTGGACTAAGTTCTGGTTCGATTGGGTTATGGAATCAGGAAAGAGAGATGGAAGGTATTGATTGAGGATGGATGGATAGGCTCTGATCAGAATTCGGAGATCAATCGGAGTGATATTGATCTTCGTTGTGATGCCAATTGATGCAAGCCCTAGGGTTTAGGGCTTGCGTGGGCGCCGAAGCACGTATCCGTAGACACCTCAAATCGTCTCCATTGAGACCTCAACACGAGGACGAACCTCTCTGAGGGAAGAACCCACGATAATATTATTCCAATAATCAAGTCTGAGATTTTCATTTCTACAATGTAATATAAATAGGAAAACAAAACTTAGGGCCTAAGTTAATTAACTAGGAAACTAATGCAATTTGGAAACTATCCTAATTAGAAGCAATTTTAAAAACAATTCCTAAACTACTTGAATGAGAGCACTTGTGGCCCGTTCTGCATCAATGTGCTTACTCTGTCATATGAGGCTCATTGCCTACTTCAATACGTACTAGCAAAATAATTAGCACGGTATTAAATTTGTAGCAATATGTGTAAAGATCAATAAAAATAAATTCAAATCAAGTAAATCATCTTCAAATACTTACTAACAACGATTTAGTATAGATAGAGAATAGAAGAACATATGTACCTCTTTTTTGAATCCAAGAGCACAGAGTAGAAATGAAGCAAGAGAATTGAGGTGAGAAGGAAAGGAGAATATGTTGAGAAAGGGTACAAGAGATTGATGATGGAAAGAGTGAAAAGTGGGACAAAGACTTGAGTGGTTTCATGTTTGTAGTGGGAGGAAAATGTGGGTAAGTTATAGAGTAGTTATAACTAATGGTCAAAATTAGAGGTTACAATCAAAATTAGCTTGAAAACCCTTTAGCTTAATATAGTATAATTGATCTTGAGATCTCTACTGATAAAAAAGACTTCAAATAATCATCTCTTGTTTTGTGGTTGGCATGCATATCATAAATATCTTTATGTAATTCTTTTGAGCTAAAACTATTATCGAGATTGAGATGCGGTTTGTGTTTTAAATTGGTTTCTCTAGGTACCATAGGTCATGTGGCACATGGGAAGTCAACAGTTGTGAAGGCAATATCTGGTGTTCAGGTAAACTACCTTCTTAATCTTTCTATTATAGTTGTCTGAGCTAGTGCCTTGATGCATCAAAATGAGTGTTCATAAAAGTTGTTGCCACTAAAAGCTGTAACTTAAATATGTACTATCTTTTCTATACAGAGCCACGATAGTCAATTTCAGTTTATTTCTGCTGAACAAGACAAAATCATTCAGCTCGGTCAAGTGATCGAGAACTGAACAACCCTGTGAAAAGTTTAGGTCCAGACTTTGGACCTGTTCAGCTGTTTCACTAGCTGAAGAGGGATAGCAGTGCAAATTTTTTTGTTCATTTTTTTCAACAGAAAAGGCTCTTCATATTGACTTGTGTACTAGTTTGCCCTCAAATAATGTAGTGATTATGTAAATGTGTTTATTTTATGTTATTTTTTGTTATGATTATATGATACTGATAATTGCACATGAGAGCTTAGAATGGATGTTCCATTTGACATTGTCATCACATGACACATGACTTATTTATTTATTTGACATGTAGAAATAACATATTTCATTGTTGATTTAACTCAAAGAGTTAAATTTTCTTTTTGATCGGTCTCAAAGAGTTATATATATTGTATATATGTTAATTTCACCTTTTTACTATTTTTCTATTATAATTTATAAATGGATTTTTTATTCTTATAGTATTTATGAAGATTGAACTGTGAAATGAAACACTGAAATGCCAAATTGGCCAAAATGTTTCAATACTGGGTCAAAACAAAACGGGGCTTGAAATGAAATTGACAAATAGGTACACAACTCTAAATGCAGAAATTTCCCTTGATATCTATTGTCCGCAGACTGTTCGTTTTAAGAATGAGTTAGAGCGCAATATTACAATCAAGCTGGGATATGCGAATGCCAAAATATATAAGTGCGAGGACGAGCGGTGCCCACGGCCCATGTGCTACAAGTATGGAGATTTGAATGAAACAATTATCTTTTTTTTTTTTTGCCAATTTATCTGACATCTCTCCAATTTATGTTTCTAGGGCCTACGGAAGTGGGAAAGAAGACAGCCCTTTATGTGATGTTCCAGGGTTTGAGAATGCCAGGATGAAACTCTTGAGGCATGTTTCTTTCGTGGACTGCCCGGTGAGATGATTTATCTTGATACCGTTCTAACATTATTGGGACATGTGGATGTGTGTAGCCTTTGGTCTGTGTTGTACTAGTATGTGATACTGTGACTTAAATGTCTGATTTAGCCAAATGTTAATTACTTCATTGCTGTCAGTTCACCCCATCTCAATGGTTTGAATGTCTTCTTTTGTCAGTGAGGATTGGAAACAACATTAGCAAAAGTGCTGTTTTTTTGTCTTTCCTGCACCAAATATATTTAAGTTTGGGTGGGGAAGTAAAACAGGGTTGATGAGGAATTAAAAGTAGGAAACCAAGTGCTACTACCAGATGTGGTTTCCTATTTACGTGCTGCCCCCCACTGTAATGCAGACGCAATAATTATGTGATCCCGACCACATAGGAAAACTTTTTTTTTGAATATTACACAGGAAAAACTTTACCACGGAATTGTGGAAAATTTAAATTTATCTCAATCTTGCAATTTTCCTTGTGGAAAAGCGGCCACACCCAAACATTTATTTTACAGCAGTGCGGAAAAATGTTTCCACAATTCTCACTTTTCCGTGGAAAACCAGCCACACAAACATGCCCTCGAGAATGCAAATTCCTTGACACAGAGGCTTTCCTTTTAATTTGTTATGCTTGTCTGCTCAATCAATTGTTTCATACTTTCATGCTCTCTTATCCTTTTCTCATCCACAGGGTCATGATATTCTTATGGCCACCATGCTTAATGGAGCGGCTATCATGGACGGAGCTCTGCTTTTGATAGCTAGCAATGAAAGTTGTCCTCAACCTCAAACTTCTGAGCATCTGGCTGCTGTTGAAATCATGCGTCTCCAGCATATAATTATCTTACAAAACAAAATTGATCTCATACAAGAAAGTGTTGCCATAAACCAGCAAGAAGCAATCCAAAAGTTTATTCAGGTTGGTTTTCTTAAACAATGTCTCGAATACTGTAGCTTTTCAAGTTTCAATGTCAAAATTCCTCATGGCTTCATGGCCTTCTAACATATGTGCAGGGCACTATTGCTGATGGCGCGCCAGTGGTACCGATATCTGCACAGTTGAAATACAATATTGATGTTGTTTGCGAATATCTTGTCAAAAAAATCCCAATCCCAGAGAGGAATTTTGTTTCACCGCCGAATATGATAGTAATCCGGTCGTTTGACGTGAACAAGCCTGGTTTTGAGGTTGATGAAATAAAGGGTGGTGTTGCTGGTGGAAGCATTCTCAGGGTATTTTACTTCTATCTTAACCTTTGAATATTTTTAGATTACTCTTTTAATTAAAAGAGCATTCTATTTGATTCTTAATTGGGAGTAACTTCACTTCTTTGTTTGATACTTGTAAATGGTGCTTGTACTCGGCATGGGTAGGCAACTGATGACTTTTGTATCATCAAAGTTTGCATTTTGCATAGAGAGGGGTGCCTAAATCTGACCCAACCTGCTAGCTGACCTACACAACTAGACCCACATCCGATCCATTATGCAGTCAGTCACGCGTCACATAAGTCTGACCTGCAATAAAATGGATTGGCTTAGAGTTGACCTGCATAACCCACACAACCCATTAAACGGGTCGGATTAGGGTCAGCTAACCTGCATATCTAAACTGATACAAATGGTTTGGTGTTTAATGTTTTTTGTACTTCAAGCTTTTTCTTTCCTACAATCCACCTCAAATATAACCTAAATACTTGAAATGGAATGGGCTTGGACCAAACTTCTATGTTGTGTTGGGTTGGGTCTAGTTAAATGCTTCGAGCCGCATTTGATGTGGGTTATGCAGGTGAGGTTGGGTTGACCTATATCGAGTGTAGGTTGGGGTTACCTGACCTGTTTTAACAAGGGGGTCAGATACGGGTTGGCCTTCAACCTGTAGACAACCACTTTTACATAGAGAGATGGAGAGAGTTTCCATCATCAGAATCATCATTTAAATGGCCTAGGTGGATGGTCTAGTTGTGCTGCAATCAATTTTGCAGCTGATTATATAAATTGCAGTTATTTAAAAACAAATTTTGCAATGCACATCCCAAATATTCAAAGAAAACTATTATTCTGAGTATGCTTAATAACGTGCATAGAAAACATTCTCATTACAATACAATTTCGAGTTAATTAGACACTGTTCTTTAATTATTTTCTAATGGGTTTTCATATAAAAGTCCTATGTGGTGTAGTAGGTAGAGCACACTAAGGGCCTGTTTGTTTGCATGAGGGTGATGGTGCAGCCCGGAGGCCACGGTGAAGATCTACACCTCCGACGGTTAGATTGAGCCCTAAGACTCAAAACCCTAAGATCACTTGGGGGAAATAGCCCAAAGGGGAACTCCTGAAATCTTATTAAAAATATAGCATGACCATTACAATAGGGGATTCCCCTATATATAGAGTAATAGTGCTGTTTCTTAATAACCAAGACATTCTAAAATAACTCTCTAATATCTCTAAGTAAATCAAATCCTAAAATCTCAAATTACTAAAATTTCTAAACTATTTAAAGAAAACAAATCATCCTTGGTGGGGTCCATTTGGGGCCCACTTTTTCTTGGATCTCACTGCATCAACTTTCCCCCTCTTGGAAAAACTCGACTCTGGCGAGTTGAAAGGTTGATAACATACGAGAGAATCCGACCACAAGTTCAGAAAATGTCCACTTGGGTCGAAAATCAAACGCACAAATGTCTACATTTTCTTTTGATCTGTATGGCATGGATTGGGAGTTGACGCAATGTGTTCAGCCATCTAAAAGTAGATTGAAAGCATCGCTTCTTCTAATGTCTGTATTTAGCGTGAAATGGCACTTTTTCGATGAGACTGCAACTGTAAAGTTTGACATATTTGAATGCAATCGTCAAGCTTCCATTGGTGATCCTTAAAGATGCAGTCAATGTGAGGGACTGCAACAACTTGATCGATCTTTTTGTGAAATTACTGAAACAATCGACTTGATTTCTAAGGACCCAACTGAATTTTCTGGAAGTGACCTGACAATCGGATCCAATGGATGTTCAATCTTCTTGCTAACTTGATCAGAATCTTCAATATGTGCTTGGTTTTGCTCTTCCTCAACCTGTTGCGGCTCTTGACTGACATTACCTTGATCAGTATTGTTTGTACCCACAAAATCATCTTTGCCATGGTCTTGCTCTTCGATGTCAGCTTTGATGTTCGAAGTCAGCTCTGTTGGTGCAATCATGACTACTGTTTCAAGTTTTTGCTCCGTTTGTGGCGTTTTTGTTGAAGGTGCAGATGACGATAGAGAGGTTGAAGTTATTGGCATGAGTCTACTCCATCTTTCATTTTTGAAAAGGGTATATGTATTTGCCTCTGTATCATGATGTACTTTCCGATAAAAAAGCCATGGACGACTAAAAAGGATATGAGCAATATTCATATGGATCACTTCACACCAAATTTGTTCTTCATAGCCGCCAATCTTGAAAGATACCAAACATCTATGAGTCACATGAATGACATTACCATTAGACCATGTGACTTGGTAGGGCTTAGGAAGTGTCTCAATAGGCAAATTAAGCTTGTTAATGACCTCTTGTGCGACAAACTTAATCGCACTACCATTGTCAATAACCACATTAACAACTTTGTCAACGACTATCACCCGCGCATGAAATTTCTTAGCTTGTCTCCATTATTCTTCTTCCTTTTCATTGGTATTGAGGAGGCGACGAATGACGAATGGGATTATCTTCTCCTTCAAAAAGTCTTTCCACAATATGAGCTCTTTGTCAACATTGGTGCCTGCGAGACCTTCTATACATGCGCTCAACATGGATGGCTTCTAAGTAAGCCTCTTGACTGGTTTTGCAATAATTCATATTTTCCAAGATATCTGGTCTCAAGCCTTTTGGACATAACGAGCTAAATCGCATCTCTCATTTTCCTCCGATTCGCATATCTCATGCAACTCTCAAAATTAGCGGGTTTATTCATCAGCCGTCAAATTTTCTTGCTTCAAGTTGAGAAATTCTCCAAAATAGAATTCATTTGCAAAATACCAATTGCCATATTTGCGCTCATACTGAATTCTTTGAATTTTAATGGGGCTCCCAAAAAGTTTCATATTGACTTGAATCAATGATGCAAATTTCTGCACTTTTCCTTTTTTATTTATTTATTTTTTGTAACTGGTGGACTGGGTCGGGTTGGACCTGGACTCTGATCAGGCCCAAATTCTAGTGAGGCCCAGACTTGTAGAACTCAGCACGTGTTGGCCCTGTCTTGGGTTTGGCGCCGGAATGAAAAGTAAGAGGCTCTGAGGTTCTTGGGTTTGAGCCTCCTACCTGCTGGAGGCGAGGGCTGTTGGTGATGATGGCGTGGTGATGGAGGCTGATGGTTGGTGACGACGACAAGAGCGACGATGAGGGTGCTGCTAGAGTTTTCGATGCCAGGTACGCCCGCAAACTCAAACTCTCCTTTCTCTTCTATCTTCTTTTCTCTGCCTTCTTTTTTCTCTGTTTGTCTCCTCTTTTATTTATTTATTTATTTTTTATTTGTGGGTTTGGGGAACAGTTGCAGTTGTTTGGGGGTGTTGGTGGTTCTTACGAAGGAGTTGGGTGGGGAGGTTTCGTCAGAGGCTGCGGTGGTGGGATTTGGTTCGGCAGTTGTTTGGGTTTTGGGAAAGTGGGTGGGAGTTGAGGGACGAAGGCAGAGGGTGGGGCTGTTTGGGTTTAGGGTTTGAGACGGGAGACGGGAGATGGGAGAGGGGTTAGGGTTTTCGAAAGTTTGGAAAAAAAAGGAATGGGCTTGATCTGGTCGGGGGATGGGGCTTCGGATGATGGTGTAAAGGGGCTCGATGAATGGTTTCGGGGGGCGGGGGCGGGTATGGATGGATTGGCAGAGTGTGGAGAGGTTTTTAAAGGGGCTTAGGGGTTGGAACTGAGATCGGTTGAGGGTGATGCAGATGATGATAATGGAGGTGGTGATTGGTGGGGATGATAGTGGGTGGGGATGACGGTGGATGGACAGAAAATCGAAAGATGGGATACGGGCGTACCTCGGATTGGCGATATGAGATGGATCGTCGGCTCTGATACCAATTGATGGCGCAGCCTGGAGGCCATGGTGAGGATCTACACCTCCGACGGTGAGATCTAGCCATAAGACTCAAAACCCTAAGATCACTTAGGGGAAATACCCCAAAGGGGAACTCCTGAAATCTTATTAAAAATGTAGCATGACCATTACAATAGGGGAATCCCCTATATATCGAGTAATAATACTGTTTCTTAATAGCCAAGACATTCTAAAATAACTCTCTAATATCTCTTGAGTAAATCAAATCCTAAAATTCCAAATTACTAAAATTACTAAACTATTTAAAGAAAACAAATCATCCTTGGTGGGGTCCATTAGGGGCCCACTTCTTCTTGGATCTCACTGCATCAGAGGGGAGGAGTAGAAGAGGAGTGAAATATCAAAGGAAAATAGAGTTAAAGCGGAGTGAGTTGATATAAATGAGTGATGAGTTATTTTTTTTGTGTTTGTATGATTGTGGTAAAGTAAAATAGATTTACCCTTCATCTGTTTGGATAACATGAAGTAGAGTAAAAAAATTGTCATTGTTTAGTTTTGTTAAACTTCCACTTTCTTGACAATTCTCATAAGGGCCACCCCCATCCAGGGTGATCACCCCCATCCAGGGTGATGGAAATTGCCATCCAGTGGACCCCACTATTAGTAAACCATTATGGACCACTTAACGGGATTGTGACCCTATAAGATGCATGACTCTGATCAATAGCTGAGGAAACCACATATTTATTATAAGGTCCATTCTAATCGTGTACAGAAAGGCTATACTTTTTATCTAATCAACTATTCAAAAGCTCGGCCATGAGATGTTGTTTCTAATGTTACATTAAATGTTCCCCTGATACAATGCAATCTTTACTGTAAGGTTATGTGCAATATTTTTAACTGATTAAAAAAGAGGACATTTCGCATGTTTGTGGAGCCCACTGAAGCCAAAGATTTTAATAGGCCATCCAACATAAAAAGAATCCATTCAATCAAAACTCACTTTGTTGGTCGTCCAATTTCAAACCATAAAAAATGAAATGAACAGATTTTAGATGAAAATATTAACAATATTTGAAATATCTGATTATTAGTATGGAATGAGAGATTTATTTTAGTTTTCTACACTAGAGATGTAAAGCTTTTTTCTTAATACTGAAGTGAAGCCAGATAGAGATGTAAAATGGGCCGTCCGTGCCAAGGCAGTTAACGGCCCGTGGCATGGCACGGCATGGTCAACAGCATGCCGGGCACAGGCCCGTTGGCACTACTGCGGCACGGCCCGCCAGGCAGCATGGGATATTTAATATTTTTTTAGTGTAAATAAAAAAAATAGTCTTAATTTTTATGTTTTTCCAAAAAAATTGTAAAGGTTTCAAAGGTAATCCTATTAAAAAACCTTCAAATAGAAAAGATCCAGATGGTTCTTTTCTCAGTGGAGTTGGTCGAGTTTGACTGAACCAATTAAATCTGTGTGCCATACTGTGTATCTTTTAATTTTTCCTAGTGCAAGAGTTTTGTTTTTTAAGCCCAAAAGGTAAGAACGACACGGAGCCAATGGCATGAAAGGCATGGCATGCCCGACACGGCCATCCGTGTCAGCATGGCACGGTCGGGCCGGGAGTTGGTCGCAGCGTGCCGTGCCGTGCCGTGCCGATTGACATCTCTAAAGCAAGAAAGAGAAAATGTAGAACTAAGACCAATCCATCCAATACATTAATTAAAGCAAAAAGTTCCACACCAATAAAAAAAAATCACATCAAATACGAAGGCCAAAATGTTTAATCTCTCAATAAAACTACCCAACAATTCAGATGTCAACAAAAAAAAATCTGAAATGGGTTTTTTTTAGCCTAATCTTCTCCAATTTGTCACATACCAAGTACAGTTTTTTCTCTCCCTTTTTTCCAAGAATGGGCACAATAATCAGGAGAAAAAAGACCATATAGATTTGGGGATTAAGGTGTTTTTTAGATAATATGAGGATTCCAACTTCCTCTTCTTCATCCCAGGCCGGAATCCCTGCAAATCTCCACAAGCCACACTTCTTTTGGTTTCAAAAGAGAACCCATTTCAAGGAAAAAAAGAAAGAAAAGAACTCGCCATATTTGATGAAGCCTGGTGTTGCTGCCTTCGATTGATTGAAACAGACAGGGCTTCAAAGTTCCTCACCGTGGTGTTCTTCATTTCCGTACATGAGAATAAAAGTCGAATTGATAGAAAGGTGGGGAGGAGTAAATGGAGTTATTCAGGTTGAGTGGGATAAGTTGAAGGAGGATAAAGCGAAATAAAAGCAACTGCCAGCTAGGCAGATATGTTTACTTTACCCATCCCTTGCAATCTCCCCAAACAACTCTTCGAGTAAAAAATCTAACCGTTGCAGACCATTTTAACTCTATTTTATTCCATGAGAAACAAACAGGCCCTAAGAGAGTAGTAAGTGAGCTAATATCAGTTCTACTCATGCATACATATAAATGCGTATAGTTTTTATTTATTTATTATGTAACAGAAAAAGTTCTAGTATTAAATCCAACCCATACCTGTCACGTGGCGGGTTTGGATTCAGCCTGATCTGGACCAAACCTGACCCATAGCCAATGGGCAGTTAAATTAATTGGAATGGGTAAAAATTGAATATAGGAACCCACCCTTGGCTTTAATACATAATAATTGGCGGTATGAGTATATTGGAACATTGCATGGATGTATTCGCATACACATGAATTATGTTTATCCAATTTGGACTTGGAAAGTAGTCCATCTTGATTTGTGATGTCAGGAACATGTGAAAACATCCAAACCCTCCTTTTTCAGCATTTACATGTGGACATTTATGTATTGTCCATTTATGTTCTTTTCCACCATGATTTGACAGTGGTGCTTTTGCAGGGTGTTTTGAAGGTAAATCAATACATTGAAGTTCGTCCTGGCATTGTCGTGAAAGATGAGGCTGGTAATATCAAGTGTACCCCAATATACTCAAGAATAGTTTCATTATTTGCCGAGCAAAATGAGTTGCAGTTTGCTGTTCCTGGAGGTCTGATTGGTGTTGGCACCACGATGGATCCAACACTAACACGTGCTGATAGGCTGGTGGGTCAAGTCCTTGGAGCGGTTGGCTCCCTCCCTGATATATTTGTTGAGCTTGAGGTATGCTACATATTTGCATCTAAGATTATTTGTTGCCTTTCTAATTAATTATATGATGATTGTTTCTGATTCTCAATTACAATAAACAAGCAAGTTTTCAAATATGTAATCTAATGGCGTTCGTCTTTGATAAATAATTGCAGTCGTTTTAGGACGCAATTGGCTGTGATTAAATTGTAAAATGGTTTGAATTTTGTAGCAGATGTATGGCTTTTAGTATTGCTGTGTATTTGGAGTTGTGTGGGAATTGAAATCCAGATTTGGGTCAGTTGCTGCTTTCATCCCCATTTTTAAAGGGCGAATGGATGAAATCCAGTATATGTTTTCCAGCTTAACACCATTATCAGTGCCAATTGCCAATTGCCAATATCATCTTCGGTGGATTAGTCCGATCCTAAAATCTTATTTATGCATTCTGTGAATGCTAGAGAAACAGAAAATGTAACCATCCAGCCTGCCCAATATGCAAAGCAATTGTGGTGCTTTTTTTTCCTTGCCAAAGCAATTATGGTTTCAACTTTCTATTAGCTCGGTTTTTATTACTTTACAATAGTATACCAAATACTGCATACATTGGATGGTTACCTTGATTTCACAAGATGTTGCCTTTTTATTTTTAATTAATCTGGTACTGGGAAAATTTTATTTGTTTTGCCTATAATCTTTTAGGTGAACTTCTTTCTGCTCCGGCGGCTTCTTGGGGTGAGGACCAAGGGTACAGAGAAACAGGGGAAGGTCTCAAAGCTGGCGAAGGGTGAGATCTTGATGTTGAACATTGGGTCTATGTCAACTGGGGCTCGGGTGCTTGCTGTGAAGAATGATCTTGCCAAGTTGCAGCTCACCTCTCCCGTTTGCACCAGCAAAGGGGAGAAGGTGGCACTGAGCCGGCGGGTTGAGAAGCACTGGCGTCTCATTGGGTGGGGCCAGATACAAGCTGGGTCAACTCTTGATGTCCCACCCTGCCCCATTTAAGTTATTCCATGCACACATGTATTGGTGAAACCATGAGAAGGAAATTGTGGGAGAGCCCTTTTTGTGAGATACAAACAGTAGAAATGCATGAACCTTTTTTTTTTTTTTTTCTTGGTTCTGGTTTAATTTTTTTCTTATCGATTTTCCTTGTATGAGTCTACGTAGAACTATTTTTGTGAGAGAGAGACAGACATGCAAGATTCTTAATTACCCTGACATCTTTCTTTTTCTCTCTTCTTGATTTGAAATATATGGTCCTTTTTAGTTCTAATTTTGTAGGTGGGCTTGTATGTTTTTCTTGTGGGTGATTTAACTGTTTGGACTTCAATTACACACAATTTAGATCATCGCCAACCCACTGTGGTGAGGCTCCCTCTTCCTAGAAACAACCAAGGATTAATCTCCGATTGTAGTTCCTTTGGATAGGGACATGGGTAGTGCATGTTTTGGGTGCGTGCGTATTTAAGAGAGAAAAAAACGAGGTCACTTAATTCTTTATAGGGTTGGCAGTCTGCTTTACTGATTTGGGTTAATTACTTTAAAGTGCAAGTGAAGACGTGTTTGCTTTGAGATATCTGTGATTGGAAAATAGTGACCATTGTGTGTGATGCGGCTGAGATGATGATGTGTCTTGGATGTCATTGTACCTACGTACCATTGGCATTTTCTCAGCTTTAGATGTAACTATATGTAAAAATAAAATTTGACATGAAAATAGTTAAATTGAAGATCTGGACCATCGCGTGTGAATTGTTGTTGTTGTTGTTATTGTTATTATTAATCGGTCTAATTTGTCTTTCGGATTTTAATGGAACCAAGTTTTCTTTAATACTCAAGTTTTGATGTTGCTGTTTTGCCTGCCAATGGGCTATCTGAGGTTGGAGCGCTGAAGCCATAAATAGGTCTTCTGGACTTCCCTTCTGGGTAGTGCAACAGCATGGTTTATGATGCAACCGCAGCATACGTTTAATATATACAATGAGGGTGTCTGTAAGGTGATCGCATTTTGTAAGGGAAGAATGGTCAAATCTGCCAGAGGGATTGGAAAGTCAAAATGCATGCTCATTGTCATTGATGACTTTTTTTTTATTTCAGCAGATTGAGATCAATAGAACATTTAATACACCCAATTTTGATCCTAGCATTTGTATCAGCATATATGCTATGAGTAGTTTTAGGTATGATTAAGAAACAGGATGGTTTTGAAAAAACCCAAGTAAAATCATGAACATTATCTCTATTGGAGTCTCCAGTTCATCTGGAGTTTGACCCTTTAAATTCCCCCTTGTGGTGTTAATCGTATTTACAGGGACCACACTTGATCTCATTAAGTCCATTTTAAAATTCATTTTGCAACAATTCTGTGTGTCACCTCAGTTGCCATTGCTGTTCAAGCATAGCCCACATGTTGGCAGAGAGATTCATGAGAAAGTAGATGACATTCACATTCAATTTCAATTTCTCATCAGGGGTCTACTACTACATCCTGCCATGGGAGTTGATCTTGAGGTTGTTAAAATCTAGCCCATCCAATTTGTCTCTGTGCTGTATGTGGAAGTCTCTCCCCAGCCACAGTTTCAAGTACATGAAGCAAAATTAGAATGCGTTTTTCCATGTCAAATTGAATCTCTAATTTATGAAAATGGGAATCCAAATATGGTAGTGCAGTCCAGCTTTCTTTGGCTAGATTTGTCTAGTTTTGACCGTGTGGGTTGGAGATGGTCGTGCAATCTTCTAATTGGTCGATTCACCTCTTGGCCACAAGGGTTGACATTATCATTATTGTTATTATCACCAATTCCATTATTTGCTGCCATTCCTCTTGTTAAACTAGATGTCCCGGAGGATTTTGGTTTATCAAAGAGCTCTAGAAACCTCCTGATGATTTATTATTTTTTTGTTACATGGGAACCTGCCGACCCTCATTCGGTTGATCATTGGTAAACCCTCGGATACATAAAATCACCCACTAGCCCTATGTATCGGGTAAGGCCTTAAAGGGATTCGAAAGCAGGACCTCCAGGTTAAAGCCGGACTTTCTAACTACACAAACATTTTAAGTGTGGTTCCTTTCTGTTCTAATCGCTTTTGATGAGTCACGTTGCGCAACCGGGGGCGGCCTTGTGCTCATGCAACAATGGAATCGAGAGGGGCGGCTGGCTTTCCTTTTTTCTTTTTTTTCCTTCTTTTTTTTAGAAATAACTAAGATAGGAAACTAACTAAAAAAATCAGTTTTTTTTTTTAAAATTAGATTTTTGTGAAAGGTAGCTTTCTAAAACCGGAAACTAGCCGAATTTGGAAAATTTCCAAAATTGTCAAGTTGTTTGAATAAAAGCCAGAGGTTTTTTCAGAAACTTTCTAGAACGAAAACTAACCTAAATAAAGAATTCTAACAAAAATGAAAGATACTAAAAAGAGAACCTTAAAAAAACAGATTTTCCAAAACATGCACAAGATAACCCGGGCAACTTTCCTAAAACCTCAGATTTTTGAAAAAAATCAGATTTATGGGTTTAGAAATTAAAAAAAATTCCAATTTTAATAAAAAAAAATCCAGATTCTTATCTTCCTTTAATCGAATTTAAGGGCTGGTCCCAACATTCCATGTATGCACCTCCTGTGACTAGTATGATGCCAAGAATAGTAACCATTCCCATAAAGCATTAAATTTAAAAGGGATAGAAAAGCTACCTTCGGAGGCGAACGGCGCCAAAAACTTGGTAGTCCTAAGTGCAAGGCCGCAATGCAGTAATAATCTCAGTGAGTGCGAGGTCGACCCATGCACCTGTCCTATGGAAAATCTAAAACCTAGCCTAAAAGAAGCTATACAAATTCAATCGAAAACTCTGAAAATTAAAATTAATTACAAGAATTACAATCGATTAAAAATTACCAAACTAAAAAAACCTAGGCTAAGAATCCAAAACTAGTAGACTGCATAACCATAAGAAGAGTTAGAAAACCAATTGGCTATAAAAAAAAATAAAAAAAATCAGAAATTATGGGTTTGGTATGAAAAAAAATCAGAAAAATAAAAAATTATAACACGATTTTCTTTGAGTTTTTACTGAGTTTATCCGAGTTTCTTAATTAACTGGATTTCACATGATTTTATTTGACTTTAAAATGTATTCAACTTGGTTTTAAATGAGTTTTTCTGAGTTTGTTGTGAATTTATCTAAGTTTTGTATGTGTTATCTGACTTAGACATGATGTTATTTGACTTTGACATAAATTTATCTATGTTTGGCATGAATTCATCTAAGTTTGATATGAATTTATTTGTGTTTGCAATCTGAGTGTGATACGAATTAAACTGGATTGAAGTGAATTTATTTGAGTTTGCTGTGAATTTATCTGATTTTGATGTGAATTTATCTGACTTTGGCGTGAGTTTATGTGAATTTATCTGTGTGTGAAATCATAACCATTTTGAAAACAAGTTATATCACTTTGATATTAGATTATCTAACTAGATTTGGTTTGGTTTGATTAGATTTGGTTTGAATTTATCAGGCTTTGATAAAAATTTATCTAGAATCTAATATGAAATTATCTCTGTGTGAAGTGAATTTAAACGAATTTGTTATGATTTTATTTGACTTTGCTTTGGACTGGGATGAGTTTGATATCAATTTATCCGAGTTGAATATATATGTGGACAACTCAAAGCATCTAAAGGAAGGAACATGACACAAAAAAGCAGCACGAAGGAAGCCACACTGGGCAAAATTCCATCAATTGTCATTCCCTCCAATTTAAAATTTGATCAAAAATTCAACTTACTACATTTAAATTGGAAAATAATCCGGGAAAGATAACGAGTTAGAGCTAAAAACTAGGTTTAAATTGCATGACACCCTTTTAAACGGTTCGAAGAGCAAACGAGTCATAAAAAATCTGATGTGACATGCTTAGACCACCGCTTGAATTAATCCCATACGCAAGGGACTCTAGGCCTTAAACATTAATGCTGTGTACTAGAGACTTTATAACATGTTACTTGGGGATCTCTCGCTAATTTACCCAACTATAAATAGCTAGCTAATTGAATAATGATATCTCCATCTGATTTCCTAAAACATCTTTTTTAAAGAGACCCTGCAAATCTACCGAGCCAGGGCCTGCAAAGAAGAAGAAGAATAGTTGAACATGTCTCCTAAGGTGTTCTTCCTCTGTTTTCTCCTTGCTACTACTCTCCTTGTCAGCTTAGCACAAGGTCTCTCTCTCTCTCTCTCTCTCTCTCTCTCTCTCTCTCTCATGTATTAATAATTTAAAGTCTATTGTGAGCATGGTTCCATGGTCGTTATGTTTGTTTGCCTAGACCAAAACAAGTTGACATTTTATAGAAATTTAAATAGGGACTCCACTCCCCATTACGCCTTTTTATTGGTTTTTCTGTAAAAGCCGATGTTAGACTATTTATTAAATGGGTTCTTGCTAATCAACTGAACCAATCCTTTTTTTTTTTTTTTTTTAATGAATCTACATATTTCTCTTTTGCATGTAGTTGTGGTGGTGTTACAAAAACTCAATATTGTAAACATGTTACTGATAATACTTCAGCAAACATTTGGTTTTATCTTGCAGGTCAGTGGACAATTAAGGATAACTGTGATCCGAACCAATGTAGCGCTAACCCTAAGGGGTTGGTTGAGTGGTCAGAACCAGGGATCCTCCCTCTTCCAGAACTAAAGGTCTTAGTATCAACCTCCGGTTCCCCCTTTTTAGGAATCAAAGGCTGAATCTACTAGCGCTACCACCTTGGGGGCACGGGGGTATAACCTTCTCCTAAGCTGACAAGGAGAGGAGTAGCAAGGAGAAAAGAGATGAAGAACACCTTGGCGCCATATAGGGCCGGCTCAAGAGAATTTGAGGCCTAAAGCGACAATCTTAAATGCGGCATTTTCTATCTTTCAATTTTATTACAAAAGACTTTATTTAAAGGGAGATGCTTTTATAAGAGATATCTATCACCTTACATGAGAGGTAGGGGTGTGAGCACTCACATTTAAGTTGTTGGTATTGGATACTATGAGAGATGCTCTCTCTTATTTAAAATATGTTTTCTCGCTTTATGCTTTATTGGAGAAAAATAGTTAAAATATTATTATTTTTTTAAAATTTCTTGATTAAAGAAGTTGAACACCATAATTAAAATATTAATATTGATAGTATTGAATGGACTGGGGATTCATGTCATTGGAGATCTATTTGTGTCAATTTAATCTGGCAATTAAGTTGTCAAGTCACTAATTGCATCATATCAAGTTTAAGTCTATAACATGTGGCTCATCATATTATAATCAATACTAATCTTAAGGGTTCAATATTGCAAATACTCTTGCCAATCCTAGCTGTCCAATTTGGAGTAGTCCACCAAGTAAAGATTGAAATTTGAAAGACCCCTTGAACGATTTGCATAAACCCTCCCTTCTGTACTTATAGTAGCTATCTATAAAATGAAACATGGGTTGCAAATTAAAGAGAAGTCAATAGTTTCTATTTATATGTAGTATGATTTGTTGGGATTTGAAATTGTGCAGAGAAAAAGAAAGATGATAGTTATTCTAATGCTTCATTTTCAGAATGTGAAAAAATTAGATTTAGTGGGATATAATACTAATTACTATTATATTATATTATGAGAGATTCTCAAAAACTCCCCATTTAAAAAGGGGCAATTTTGCCCCTTGTTTTAATATCCAAAGAAAATTTGACATGTCATGCCTTTTAATATTCAAAGAAATATGCACGTTGAATCAATTCTATGACCTCAATTTCATTTAAATTGCATGTTATCTCTTCCCTTTTATCTTTGCCAAAAAAAAAAAAAAAAGGATAAAGTTGTTTTGGGAAGAGGTCAAAGTGAGGACCTATCACTAATAGTAATCTCTAAATCCCATTGGACGGTTTAAAACAAAAAACTCATTGGACTATAAAGTTACTCCCTCTATGATATTGTGGAAGTTGCAAGTTTTTCGTGGTGCTCAATATGATGGTGGGCCCATATCCTATTTGATTGAATTTTGTTGAAAGCTAATAAAATACATACCACTAATTTTAAATGAATTAGATTTTTTTCAAAGAGGTCACTTTGAAAGACCCGATGATCTAAATGGTTAGATCGATGAAAATAGGCCATTCATCATGGTTCCATCAGTGACAGGTGTAACCTAAGCTTTTGGAGTTAATTGATCATTAAATTGGTTAAGTTGGTTATTTATTTTCTTTTTCATCATTAATTTGGCCCCGCGCATTGAGTAAATGACCTAAAGTTAATAAATAATTTGGTTCCATGCATAGAGTTTTAAAAGTCTTCTTAATATTGAATGCCCTAAAGGATGGACGTAAATTACATTAGTGAGAGAGTATGTGAGGAGGAGCCGTGTAACAAGGTAAGAAAGAAGGAAAGAAAAACTAGGAGAAAAATATGGAAGCCATAGTGTAGATTCTCTCGCTTTCATTTATGATATGATAAGTCCAACTCGCCCTCATCATTATGGGGCTTTAGTTTTGGGAGTGTTTTTTTTTGGATTTGAAAATATGCTTTTAATAAGAGTGTAATATTTGGGGCCTTAATTTTAGAGGGCCTAAAGCGAGGGCTTTCCTTGCTTTAGGATAAAACCGGCCTGAATTCATATATTGTATGAGTAGTTTTAGCTATTATTAAGAAACTGGAAGGTGCTGAAAAGACCAAGTAAAATCATCAACATTATCTCTATTGGAGTCTCCATTTCATCTGGAGTTTGACCCTTTAAATTCCCCCTTGTGGCGTTAATCGTATTTACAGGGACCACACTTGATCTCATTAAGTCCATTTTAAAAGCCATTCTTTGGCCCCTCCATTTTTTGGACTTTTTCTAACATGATTTTGATTCTTGAAAAAAGTAATAAAATATTCTTGATTTTGGGAAAATCTTTAAATGAAAAAAAAAAGAAAGAAAGGAAACGAAAAAAAAAAAAAATGAAAACAAATAAGGAAGGCGTGATGGAGATTGGATATGCGATTTCTCAAATTTCAAATTAACCTATCTATACTTGCCCTAAATCTTTGATCCAAGAGAGGAAGAGGAGAATGCACCTCTTCTTGTTAGAGATTTTGAAAAGAGTTGTAGGTTGCAAACTTGCAGAAACTTGAGGCATGAAGAAGAACAACAAACCCACTTTATCTTTCATAGATTTTTTTTTTCTTTTACATTGCATAGATGTATTGATTTTACTGCATGTCATTGGATTTTATAGAAATCCAATCCGCTTAAAATCAACATCTATTTGTGTTCTATTATTACATTAATTTTTAGATCAATCAAATAATCCATCATGGATAAAGGAATATAGCTTTATGTTTTATTTTGATTATTATTATCTATGTCAACATAATTCGGTTAAAGAAATTTATTTAAGGAGATAAAATTCGGTAGAACCATGCTGCTAAATGATTTAGATTTCAAGATTTTATTATTACTTTTTTTTATTTTTTAAATAATAAAGTTTTAAGTTGTAACTTACAAGTTACGTACGTAAGAAATGACCAGACTTGTACCCATTTTGAGATTTTTAAAATTTTTTTTGTACCCCAGCCAAGGGGGTTGGGACCCAAGAGAGAGCCTGCATAGACGAAAAGACAACCCACATAAGTGAGAAATGAGCCCACACACGCGGGAAGAAAGCCAACACAAGTGGGAAGGGATCCCACACACGTAGAAAGAGGTGGCGTACCCAGTGTTTGAACCCTGGGCAGCCAGGTGAGAACCGCCACTCCTTACCACCCACTCAAGTAAGGAGCCGTTCTCAAATGCATATGGTAGATGAACGAAGTTTGTCAGAATGGAGAATGAATTTCTTGTAAATTATTTAATTGTATATATTATTGCAGGAAAAATCATTATTGAAACCATAATTGATGATTTTGACTCAATGAAAGAACGTCGAACACAACTTTAATAATTTGATTATTGCTTATTTTATTACTATTTTTTTAATTTTACTAAAAGTTTTTTTTCTTTGCGACCCTAAGGCCTTAAAGGGATTCGAAGGTAGGACCTCAGAGTTAAATTGGACTTCCTAACCACACGAACATTTTAATTGTGGGTTCCTTTCGTACATTGTATTAAGATCTTTGATGAATGAAATCTGATCAATTCACAATGATATCTTCGTATTTAGATCTCATGAGTATCTTATCTAAATAGAACTATTAATAGTTAGCTAATTGAAGAATGATATCTCTATCTGATTTCCTAAAACATCTTATTTAAGGAGACCCTGCAAATCTACCGAGCCAGGGCCTGCAAAGAAGAAGAATAGTTGAACATGTCTCCTAAGGTGTTCTTCCTCTGTTTTCTCCTTGCTACTACTCTCCCTGTGAGCTTAGCACAAGCTCTCTCTCTCTCTCTCTCTCTCTCTCTCTCTCTCTCACACACACACACATATGTTCATATGTATTAATAATATAAAGCCTATTGTGAGTATGGTTCCATGGTCGTATGTTTGTTTGCCTAGACCAAAACAAGTTGAAATTTTATAACTCCAAGGGGTAGTTCAGTTGGCCTACGACCACGGTTTGCACCCGGAGGTTGTGGGTTCGAAACTACACTACCACACTGGGGCTACAGGAGAGTTTACCTGGTTTCCCTCTAGGCTCGGAGAGATTAGTCCAGCGCAAAGGGTTGAGAACCCTCCGATAGCAGCAAAAAAAAAAAGAAAAAAAAAGTTGAAATTTTATAGAAATTTAAACAGGGACTCCACTCCCCATTACGCCTTTTTATTGGTTTTTCTGTAAAAGTCGATATTAGACTAATTATATTAAATGGCTTCTTGCTAATCAACTGAACCAATCCTTTTATTTTTTTTAATGAATCTACATATTTCGCTTTTGCATGTAGTTGTGGTGGTGTTACCAAAACTCAATATTGTAAACACGTTACTGATAATACATCAGCTAACATCTGGTTTTAACTTGCCGGCGAGTGTACACCCAAGGATCCGTGTTTTTTGAGGCAGTGTAGTGATGAATGTGTGGGTCTTGCTTATAGATCTATTTCGGGCAAGAAAGCATGTTGTTGCTACTAGTAATCAGTATATGAGCTTGTAATAAAAAGTTGGTCATGATCAATATTAAATAAGAGACCTTTTGTCTTTATGTCAATTGAGTTAAGGCTTGATAACTGGATGGCCTGTGCCTGGTCAGTATCAGCTACTTCGTACATTCAAAGGGAAATTATGTGAGAGGGCAAACCATTTTATAGTAGGATCCACACATGACTCACGCAGGATGAGAATACTGGTTTGATTGAAAATAAAAGAATATGCAGTGATCTTAGAATACAAAAATATAGTTGTTCGATGTGTATAATTGAGAAATTTTGGGGGCATCCTTTGTCTGTGATGAGATCATCAGCTTAACAGCACCCAAATGTGGGTTTCAGAAAGCAGTAGACCTTTTTTTTTTATTTTTTTATTTTTTTTTGTTAGGGAAAACTTCAAATAAGTCCTTAAGTTTTTGCTTATTTCAAAGAAGGACACAAGTTTTAAAACTTTTCAAATGAGTCCCTAAGCTTTTCATGAGGTTTTCAATTAAGGACATTCATCCATTTAAAGCTATTTTTGGGCAACTTTCTTCTTCAATTTTTTTTGAACTACCCAAATTATTCTTCAATGAAATTAAATCCCCATTCACTTCCTCTATATTTTTTTTTCATTTTTTTCACTGGCAGACATCTAGTGATCGAGAAAAACTAACATTTTCATATAAATCGGCTAAATGTAGTGTCTGTCAGAACTATGTCATGGATTTAAATGAAGTTACTCTGGGTATTTTTAAAAAATTGAGAGAAAATGCCATAAAAATACCTTTAAATGACCAGATGGCCTTAATTGAAGTTTTATTGAAAGATTTAGGGACTAATTTGAAATTTTTTGAAACTTGTGTCTTTTTTTTTTTGAAATATGGCAAAAACCTAAGACTTTATTTGAAAATTTCCCTTTTGGTTAAATTACGAGCAGTACACTTGAAAGGGAAAGATAGAATGTTGGAAACATGGTTTACCCCGTAGGAATCTTGAATTCCAAGATATCTAATGAGGCAATCATCAGATCATAGAAACTTTGAGGATTTTTTTTTTTTCCAATTGATCATCAGATAACCCCATGAATTCCAATCGATCTGTCCCCTGAAACCCTAGCTTCGGGGGTCAGTGGCAGGGGTTAAACTAAATGCAAGACATCTCTGCACAAAAGTACACTGTTTTCTAAAGTTTTTTTAAAAATAATTGTCAGGAGACCTTAAAGGGCTTTCAACTTGAAATGAACTGAAATAAATGCATAAGCATTCAGTAAGAAAGACATTGATTAATTTATATTCCTTTGAAATGAAGTTTACGAGAACTTTGACGATAATACAAAGACTTTAAAAAAATTAACAAGTTTGACGGAAATTCTAACTTTATGAAAGTTATAATGAAAATAAAAATAAAAATTACAAGTATGAAAATCTTATAAAAATAAAGTTACAATATGAACGACTATGATGATAGTTTCTAACTTGAATTAAATTTCACAAAGATTACAAATATGATAATTTTTTAACACTAATATTTCTAATGCCGAAAACTCATTTTCTATTTCATTTTCCTCCCTCAAGTTCTATGTTCTACTCTCTGCTTCAAACCAGTGTCTCGCAGGGACATGCAATTCTCCACTGTTTCTTTCGATAGCATCATCCGCTTGTCACTAAAGTCGCCCACCTGCACTAAAAGCTTACTCCAATGCAACTGTAGACATTGGGATCGTTAGAAAATCATGGGCCATGATGGAAAGCACAAAAAATTTACTTTCACGTGCTTTGAACCAAGCCAAAAGGTCAAAATTGACATCATCATCCCAGATTTTAACCAGACCCACTGTAGATACATCGTTAATTCATTAACGACATGACTAAATCCGAACAAAGAGGAGTCGCTTCCTAGAGAGCTCCTACTAAGAGTCCAAACGACTTTCTTTTTCTCTTTCTGTGGCTGAGGAGGGCTTATAGGGGTAGATGGTGTTTCCGGTCTACCCATTTGGGTAGAATATTCTAAATAAGTTTTTATCATTGAAATATCATTTTCATTAGTTTCATTTATATTATTATTTATTGCTTCAAGTAAAGTTTCTACCACATATTAATTTTAACCTATGGTCTAATGCAACGGCTAAACAAATATTAATGGAGCATTTTCTCCAATATTGTGAACACTTCAACTCCATTGCTGCACACATGCTCTTGAAAATCAGTACATCTCAATATTTTTCAAGAGCAATACTAATGTCATTAAAGTGATTCAAAGCTTGAGTTTCTGTGGGATAATATATATACCCCCAAGAAATATAAGGTTGCATCATGAAAAACTTTTAAAAACTCTTTTATTATTTCAAGAATTTGTCAATTATCTTCACTTATAGAAATCTCTACATGTGATAAATAAGGAGCACGAAATTGATTAAATGTAGCTTTATAATTGCGGGCTTCTTTTAACATTTTATTAGTAAAATTCCACATATGCTTCATATCTGGTTGTATTTCTTTTATTTTTATTAAGACTTTCACATATATCCCCTTACTGTTGTTTTCTCATAGGGGATGAGAAATGTAAATTACGATGTATTTAATTACTTCTACTGTAGGCTTAATAAATTTCAGGCATTCTTGTACTATAAGACTTAAGATGTGACATGCACATCTATTGTGAAACAGAGCTCCATTTAAATTAAATTGAAGCACATATTTTAGTATGAGATACTGCACTATTGTTAGAGCTTGTATTATCTAAAGTTATATAGATTATCTTTTTTTCAATATTATACTCTCTGATTTTTTTCAAATATGGTGGACCTTGTCCTAGCACTAGTGTGTGGGTTTCAAGTAAAGAGAATGAGATCATTCTATCCTGCATAATCTAGTCATTGTTAATACAATGTGTAGTGTACCCAACATTTTGTTTGGAGGTCCATAAATATGAAGTTAATCCTATTTTTTCAGGTATGTTTTGAAAAACTATTTTTTAAATTCTCTTTTTTTTTTCTAAACATTTTTACAACATCATTTCTTGCAATATTGCTAGAAACCTTTATCTATGTACGTAGGTGCAAATGATTGCCTCAAAAAATCTTCAAATGATTGATTTTCAGTAAGAACAAATGATAATTGATTAATTACAATAAATTTTACAAGTTGGTGTCTAGCATTAGCAGGGTTATAATTAAAAACTCTTAAACTACCAGTTGAAAAACTTTGAGGAAGTTGAGTTTGGACGCCACCGCCACCGCCTCCGTATTGACATCTTCTCTAATATATTGGGGCATACACGATTTTACGATTTCACATGTCTATTAAGGTAGTAAGTGGCACCTGATAACTTACAAGTGTAAAGTTCTTTGCAAAAGATACATTGTGCATTTTCCACTGATCTTTCACTAGGATCATTAACCTTAGTGCTTGTTTGGATAGGTAAAACATAGCGTAGAGTGAAGTTACATGAGCCCTAACAGTCTACAATTTCAACTATACCTTGTTTGGATGAGCCTAGCCTGCTAGATGAAATAATGTTGTGAGCCACATGTACTCCATTTCACTTCAACTCTAAATACTTTCATTTCTTTGAGTAAAAGTGAATTCTATTCCAAATCTTAATTTCAAAATAAGCATCCAAATGGAGTGAAGTAAAGTACTCTATTTTAACTTTAACTTACTTCTCTTCACTTAACTCTACATGTGAAATCCACTTCATTTTACTCTACTCCTCATTTATCCAAACATGCCCTTAAGTATTGGAAAAGATCTCCAAACTCTAAAAGTCATTCTTCTTCTTCTTTTTTTTCTTTTTTTTTTTCTGCGTGAAGAGCATGAGCCATTGGATTTAGGATTGCTTTCTACTTTTACCTCTTGATCTTGACCCAAATTTGCAAGATCTTCCTCATTTAGAGAGAAGTCCATATTGAATGGTTGTGATGGTCCAACCATTTAAAAAAAAAACTAAATAAATAATTATACATATTGTATTTGTTGTAGTAATTTATATAAGAAAGGGGAGAGGAGGACACTTATTATATAATATTACTAAGTATATTATTAAATAAAAATCAAATTTTAAGTTAATAAATACCTTGATGAGAGAGAGAGAGGGAATGCTAATAGCCTAAAGAGAAGTTCTAAGAGGATGAGAAAGAGCTCCTTCAGCAGTCTTTGTCACCCTCAAACTTTTTAGCCTTCGAAAGCTTGAAAAGAGTTTTTGGTGCCTCAGAAACCTCAGAGAGAGTGAAGGAGCTTAGAAAGAGGAGGTATTTACAAACTCTCAAAGTATTAAAATGGTACAAAAATACCCTTCATTTGACCATTTTTTGGCAGTTGTGGGAGGGACTAAAATTGTCAAGAGCCAGCCAGTTTTAACTGCTGGGGAGTGGGGTGGGGTGGTGGAAACTGCCCATTGGGAGAGGGCCTTGCGGGGTGGTGGAATCTGCCCATTGGAGAGGGCCTTACAGTGCCACGGCCCAAACACCCTGGCCCAGCACGGCACGGAATCGGCCCTTAGCCATGCCATGCTGGCATGGTCAACCCAGTCAATGGGTCTCGCTGGGTTGGGCCTGGCCCGCGCCTGGGCAGCCCATCCCATTTTACACCTCAAGTATGGGCATGTCAACTAGAAAAAACCACTCTGCTCCTGCCTTTCTACCCTAGAAAAAAAAAAAAAAAAAACTCTCTTTTCCCAAACAAGAATATTTGTAACAAACAAACTTCACTCCAATAGTTTAAAATTAGGAGAGCAGCATCAAATTTCATTTCCTAATCCATGTTCTGCAATAATCCAATGATCCTGGGTAACTATATATAACTGCTTATTTGATTATTTTACTTTTAATGTACAGTAAACATGATTGTGCAATGAGAGAATTCCGCATTCGCATTCACTTGTGTGTGCAGAAGAGAATTTTGCAATCTTTTAATTTCTATTTTCACAAGAGAAGAATTCTACATTTCTGCCCCCTTCTACAGGGAATCAAAATCATGTTTCTTGAGGAAATTAGTTTAATTTTCTTAGCTTCCTGCAATACATTATGTGATACCCAACAATATAAGAGTGAGCTGCAACAGAAATTAAAATATCTTTCCCCTTTATCATAGAATCCTCTTGTTGCACAAGCATACTTAGAGCTCTAGTCCAACTTAGTAGTTACCAATGCAACCATCAAATGATATCTTAGAAGTGATCATTTTTATGGCAGTTACTTTTACCACAAAACAGTAATGTTTTTTTTTTTATTTATTTAGAACCTCTCATTTAATCAAGTATTGCAGCAGAATTATCTGCACCAATGGATCATGCTTAGCACAAGTCTTCTTCATGTTCCAACCTTGGTCCATTTCCAATATAAGCATAGATTTATTTTAGATCTGTTTTAAGCATAGACTATGAAAACTTGGGATGCCCAAGAGAGTAAGATCCCAACCCATTTATCATTTTTTAGGCTAAATTAGGGAATTGAACTCACACACTCTCTCAGACACTCCTCTTATCAATTTGAATGACAAATTCAATTAGTTTAGACGTCTTGATATTCTGACCTATAGTGAATCAACTGAAGATATGTGTAGCTACAACCCAAATTGTGAATCATCCCAGTATAGCTTTTCCATCATGTTCTGGATTCTCCAACAGAGGTAGGTTGGAAATGAAAATCTTATTCCAAATCTGGGGATGAAATGAAAAAGATAAAACAGAAAATTTTAAAGGAAGTGTCTTTAATTTATGAAACCACATAATTGCACCTTATTTGTATGTTTTAAGACTTCATAACCCTCCCCAAAGTTAGTCAGCACGCAACCTGTAAATTACAACACTGAGTGGTTCTGGTGCTAGTGGAGGATAGGTGTTAGAAGTTTAGTGTGTGGCCTTCCTTTACCAGGAAGTAAATAAAGTTTCATCTGCAATTTGTAGTTAATTTGTTTTCACCATAGCCTTTCGCTTTTCTAATTGGTAACAAACATGACTTAAACCAAAATCTCAACGTTCCAAACACGAGCACCTTCCACCTCACAATGGGCACTAATCATTTGTTTTCACCATGATCAGTTACAGCCATGGGCTCCTATCATTTGTTCTCACCATCAATTGCAGCTAATCCAACTTACAAGTAAAAAGTGTTGCATGTGGCCTAGTGTTCAGAGCATCTAGATTAAGGACACAAATAGGAAAATTGCAAGATTGCACAAACAAGTCATTGGTATGCATTCAAATTCATTATTAAGTGATGTCCAATGTTGGATTGAACCATAAAATAAATTCTAAACAATGAGATGTTTAAAGACCTTAAAATGATAATGGTCAACACCCACCACTACTGTTTCACCCAACACGAATCCATGTTTACCTTCCTACTTCCATGTATTGATGATGGCCCCAAGTGGGGCTATAAGGATAGAGATTAGGTGCTTGCCTGTACCACCACTAGCAAATTTGTCCATCATCATCATCATCTTCTTCTTCGGTTACAGGTAGAGCTCAAAAGGTGTAGTTAAAAAGAATCACATTCTTTTCTACTTCTTTTGTTAACTATGGTACATTTAGATCAGATAAAAAAAGAGTTGAGATGCAAAAACAATCTGAGGTGAAACATACAAAATGGACACTCTAGATCAATGAAATAAGGTGGCCACAAAAGATGGATCCATCCAAATAGCTAGCAAAACATAGTCTATAACAAAGGGAAATAAACACAGGTGTTGCTAAGTTGATTTTATAAGAGACAACTTACAAGGAACAAAACCAGTTCCTGCACCGCAAGAGGTTGCCAAGAAAGAATGGACCAAGCTACTTTAAAATTTTACAGATCTAAGACATTTCCCAAAAAGAGTTAGATGATGGTCATGGCATTAGTAGTATCCTCACTATTTGCGGCAAATCTCAAAAGTATCATTCGAACTCTATACCATGGAAGATCAATCGCTATGATTCTATGGGTGATCTTTTGAGTCAAGGGAACTTTGTTTTTCCTTCCCATTTTCTACTGTTTCTTTCCCGGAGTTAAAAAGAACCCTCTTCACCGAAAGTTCCGCTGATTGAATTGCCTTCTTGATCTGTCATAGAACTCTAATTTCATCAGCACTTCAGAATTGCAGTTGATAATGCAGCAAAATATGAGCTTGTAATATAATCTAAAAAGGAATTATATGGAGCTATGGTTTTTCATATGTGGAGCCCATGTTACAGAGTTCCAGACCATTATGATGTGCCCTGCCAAAGAAAAGCAAGAACCCAAAATAAAAGCAAGTCTTAACCACACATTTAACCACAGTATGTCAGAAGGTGAAGATGGTCCATTATGGGGAATTTTTTTTTCAACAGTGGAGGCAAAAGTAAACCTAGATGTTCGAGGGCACTTCTTATTGTTGGATTGAGAATCTTATTAAGTCTACGTATCTGATATGCGCATTTACATAATAAAGTGGATGAAAAGGGTGAAGACTAACAAATTTTCCTGACATGTGATGGGATTGAATTTCATTATGGAGAGGGAGGAGAGCTCTTTCCCATCAAAGGGAGGGAGAAATTGATGATCACTTGTGTGCATCCTACCTTGATCATTCACCCTCCACCATTTCGATTAATACCTCTGATAGGAAACCATAGGAAATCTGATGTAATCCTTAATGAGTTAATGCATCTAAGTTCTTTACCAGTCTCCATCAGGTGAATGATGGGAAATGAGGGGGAACAAGGCTGCAGTAATAACAATAGATGACGGTATTGTTAGCTGATGGTATTGAGAACAACCAGAATATTGAATGTTATCCCTCAAAAAGCTCCATGAGAAATTTAAAAAGCCCAAAAACTCAAATATTTTCCACAAAGAATCAAGAAGAAGCTACCAAATTCAAGAAGTTACCAAACAAACTACCATTAAAAAAAAAAGAAAAAAAAAAACCAAAGTGAAATAACCTATCAGATGGTAATAAGTTGAAAAAGAAAAAATAATAAAGAAAAAACAAGGAATCACAAAGCACAAAAGATAGGCAATGAAACGAAAGGCAAAAAATCCACAAAATCACTCATATTAAAAATGGGAGGACAGGGCCAGAACTTGCTCTTAAAAATTTCCCAAAACAATGAAAATTAAGAACCTGCTTTCTTGCAAAGAAATAAGAACATAACACTTAGCTTACTCTATAAGCAATTTTTTGTTTGAGAAAGATCAAATGAATCCCTAGGGATTAGGAAGGAAGCCAAAAATCCAATGAAATCCAGGAACGAAGTTGTTCATGTTTTAGAAGTGCGTCTTGTAAACAGATGTTGGCAACCAATTAGTTTCAAGATGTCATAAGAATCTACTTTTCCTCTGGTCTGAGGCTGCCAGCAAACAATTTCTTAAAATACCTGATATATGAGATTCCATTTTCCTTGGAAACAAACAGGCCCTAAGCACTTCAAAATCTGGAGTAACTGTCTCAACTTTGATCCAATATTAGTGTGGCACTTGACTCCTGATGTAGGTGCAGAAACAATCCTTTCCTAACTTCTGGGGGAGTTATACTAATAGCAGTATTATCAAGGGTTTCAAAATCACAGAAACTTTTCTAGTACCAAAGCCCACGACACAAATGCAGCCCATTGTTCTTTGGAAGTTGGAACAACTGTTCTTTTGCGTGCATGGAGAGGGATTGCCATATGTTTCATAGATGATGCAAATTCATCAACTACATCGTCGAACAGAAAATTTCTTATAACGTGCTGTGAGTAAGGTCTTTAAAATAGGAATTGGTTATGGTACTGGGTCTGTGGATAAGAGTTTTGTTTAGGGAAGATGTGACGACTGTGGTGGATGCTAAAAATGCAAATTTTCAGGGATATTCAAGTAAAAAGTATCAGTAAGGGAGAAATTAATCTGGACTCTGGAGTACAGTTTTAAGGAGTCTCAACTTGTCAAGTTTGGACAAAATGAATTATTGTTAAATTATTAAGAAAAGAATTTATTTGCAATCTTGAGAAAGATATCCGGATTTGGATTCATAAATCATAATCCACGTGCAAATTCTTCTATATCGTTTCCAAAAGAATGTCAAATCAGCTAGTTGCCAGAGTCCAATGGTTTCCCAGACCCAAACTTACATATTTACCAATTTTTATTAGGAGAAGAATGGGAGGCCTAGGGACATTGATTCTGCACTGATTCTGGAAGATCAAACCATCATTTTGGAAAGTCTTAGCATTTCAAAATCAAAAGTATTATACCATAGGCGGCTAGAACATGAATGTGGGTGCTATATTGACTACAATTTATCATCAATCATCAATAAGTGAAACGAATCTAGTCCTGAAATTCTAAATTCAGAGAATGCTATTTCCCATTTCTTGGAGTTCTCCTAGTAGGTTCTAAAATTTAATGTTGATGAACGAAAAGAGCTGCAGCCTGGAAGGCCGTCCTGATGATCAAAGTATTGTAGTGATCAAAAAATAAAAAAAATAAAAAAATGATCAAGGTATTGTGAGGTTAGACTTTTCAGGTGCAATGTTAATTGACGTTCGAATGAAGCAGAACCACCAATTAGAAAGACAATAAGGAGTTTTGCAGAGGAATTTTTAGCTCCTCTAATTGATGGGAGCTATTCAGCTAATGTCATTTCCTGGTTGAAAGAGTTATGTAATTGTAAAGCAGCAAGCTCGCTTTACATTATTATGGAGATTCTTGATATACGCAAGTGTTTGGAGGTGGAATTTATCCCTGTCAAGCATAGTGCAAAATGGATTAGCTGATTCTTAGCTAATAAACAGGGTGTAGACAAGTCTACAATGATTTTAGACCCTCAGTTGTAACTGTTTAGTTTTCTTATCCTTTCTCTTTTGTTTTCTCATGGAAAGAAATATTTCTCTAATACCTTTAGTGACTCTCTCCCAACAAAGTGTCATGCGGCTCCAATGGGACAAAGATGACATAACTGCAGTTCCCAAATTACCTCAAAATATCATGAAACTAAACATAAAGGCTTCCACTGGCACCAGGTCATTACCCCACTTCTACAACAACTAGGTCCTTCCACCCTCGGGCTCTCCAACTTAGTTTGCTGAAACACAGGTGTATCACTCAAGTACAATGCCTTTTCTTTCATCTCCTTATGAGTAACACCTCCAAGGAACTGTCCAAATCTTTTGCATTTTTACTCCACCCAAGATAATCCCCTCATTTCCAAGTAGTAGGACCAAGTTTGACTCTTAGTCTTCTCTGAATAAATGCTCCATCAATGTTCAAAACAAAAGACATTGCAGTAATGCCAAAAAAAAAAAAAAAAAAGAAAAATGTTCCATTGAACTTTCTCCTGCCATTTTACCAATATGCACAAATTAAGAAAGATGAACATTTTAGATTTGACAACGCCTTCTATTCAAAAAGATTAATGCAAAATCATTAACAGATTATAGAAAAACTTATATATTTGTATCCATAAATGTTAATGACTCTTTTTTCTTTCTTTTTAAAGTGGAAAAAATCCTGACTTGTGATCTAATGTATTTGATATTTTTCAATAAAATTAAACTTTTGTTGTTGAAATAGAAGTAGAAATTTAGCACTAGCACAAAAAATAATACAAATGCTTGAGTCACTAACTTGAGTCAGAATTTTTCAAGGGGCAGGTCCATGTCATCCTACAATGCCTAGAAACACAAAAAGGGGTCTATTCATTTGAACTCAAAAAATCAAAACCCAAAAAGGGTCTATTCATTTGAACCCAAAAAATCAAAATCTACACCACCCCAAAAATCATGTAATAGGAGTAGTAATAGTGACAGCAGAGCAATAACAACTACAACACAAACAACAACAACAAAAATAAAACAAAGGGGCGAAATATACAGCTCTAAAAACTAGACCCCAAGTAGCAAAGTTATTATATGAAACAAAATATGAAAGATATGGATGTTTATAGGGAACCCAAAAGAAAGAGAGGAAGAGGAGAGAGGGGGCAGAGATTGTAAATACTGACTGGGTCGAGGACATTTGGGTTGGGGCCGTAGTCAGCGGTGAGGAGTAAATAGGCTGCAACTACAGTGACGCCGATCGTCGTTCGTCGGATAAGCTTGTCCGTCTTTGGATCCATCATCTCTCTCTCTCTCTCTCTCTCACAAATTCCAAACCCCCACACCAGAAGAAGACACCACACAGAAAACTGAGAACTGGCAAGTGATAGAAAATTCTGCTTCACTTGAAAAAGCTGTGATCTGGGTCACAATCGGGCCCAGATCCGGCTAATGGGTCCGACGGGTTATGATGATTCAGCCCCATTTTGATCCGCTTGCATTTCAGTGGTGGGCCCCACCCAATGATGGATTAATAAGAGAGATCTTATGCGAATGGCGATATAAATATATATTTATTATTATTATTATTATTTTATTTTATTTTATTTTATTTTATTGTTATATTGGGCTACTGGTCTAAAAGTGATGCTTTAACTTAGCACCTAGGCATACATGTGAATAATTACCCTCTTGTGGAACTTAATCATCCACTCCTACACACACAACCCAAGTCCCTCACCAATAACAACAGGAGAGCAACCAGGGATGGATCCATGGTTTTCACTGGAGAGAGGAAGCTGCCTAGTCACTAAAAATAGTTATTTGGAAATATTGGTCCATTTTCATTGAAAAATAGCTGTGGAGAATTCTGATGATACCACTAATTGTTAAAACACAGCAAACAGTGAAATAATGTAACATTTTTGTTCAAGAGTTGCCTGAATTATTTTCGCCTTAGCTACAATAATTTTTTAGAAACATATTTTGAACTTTTAAATTGTTTTATATTCAACACATATTTCTGCCTAAATCGTACATAGCCATGGCCAAGTGTTCAATTTAAATGCTGTTGAGTTGACTCTATATATTATCAACTTACAATATATCTGTGGGACAATTACCATACGGATGGCACTAAACCTGACGTTTGCCCGATATTATCAACTTACAATATTTCTATAAGGATGTGCTTTTATGAGAGACACTCTCACCTTACTATGAGAGATAAATGTGGAAGCCCTCACATCCTCACATCTATATCTAATGTCAACAATTTAAATGTGAAGGCCTCCACCTTTATTTCTCATAGTAAGGTGAGAGTGTCTCTCTCACAAGAACACCTCCCATATCTATACATACATAATCTTTCGAGATTATATTTGCTCCATTCCCAAAATATATAACCTTAAATTGACATTGACCCAAATTTTTAGCAACATACTTCACTCAATATTTAAATTTCAACAAACTGTATGACTTTGGCAATTGATAAATTATTTTATGATATGCATAGCCACAAAAAAAAAAAAAAAAAAATTGAGTTCTAATATTTTTCCAATATTTTAAAGATACTTTCACAATTTATTGAATATGCACACTGACACACAAGGATGGCTACGAATCAAAACATGCTGATTTTCTAAGGCCAACTGCAATGCACACAACTCAAGCCATTTTCAATACCTTTGAGAGAGAGAGAGAGAGAGAGAGAGAGAGATCTTCCATCAGCTTTATTCTGGAACCATTACCAGTCAAGGTGATTTATTCATATAAATACATTTCCAGAACAATTTTTGAATTTGTCATATGTATCCTTTTTCTCTACAACTAGATTTATAGAAAGAATGGGACTGTCAAATTGCCAATGATGCTTGTATTTTGGCGCTCCATATTTTCAGCAATCTCCTTCAGACTTGACCATCCTTTCCTCTTCCGTTTAGTTGACCCACTTGTGGCTTTTCCTGTCTCTGCTGTTGAGGAACTCTTGTCAGCTCTGGAAATCTTGTTTGATCCTAATCCACTGTTCTTGCTGTTCTCAGGCAAAACCTTAACCCCCTTTGTGAAAGGTGAAACCGGACTGCTTTCGGTAGCAATCTCTCTAATTGCTTGACCTTTCTTAGGAGTGTCAGAATTTGATTCAGATATTGGGTTTGATTTCAAAGAGATAATTTCCTCTTTGGTATCTCCATCTTTGTCGATGCTGGCAGATTTCTGATCCACAGAACCAGGTTTTGAGGCTGAAATGAATTTTGGGTTTGAAGAAGAAATCTCCTTCCTGTGACCCCTTGGTGTGCCCCTCTTCAGATTACGGTGTGAACAGAAATGGCAAGTATAAACCACATTGTTTTGTGAAGGAACTGATAATTTCTTGCGGCGACTCCTCTTAGCTGTGTTCTTCTCAATGCGGACAGTGCAGTTGTAGCCAGGCTGTAGGATGGTTTCACATCTGTAGAACATCAGCACTTAAAATGAGTACTGAACAAACACAATAGAAAAGACAACTAGAAAACACAAGGGATATTCTAAAAGGAACTTAGAATAAGGAACCTGTTGTGGGCTATGATGCCCGACAAGCCATGGATACAGCAAGGATATAGATTTTATACATAAAAAGTGAAGTATCAGATACGATACAATTCAACACGTTGCCTGTTTTGAAGTATCCATGCATCATATCATAGGTTGTGGGGGCACACATGGATGCATGCAAATAAAGGGGAAGGACCCGTGGAAAATGCAGTTCTGTTTTAATGAGATTAAACATCTTTCATTCGAGTCTCTTTTTTTTTTTCTTTCCAGCATGTTAGTAGGTCTGCTAATGGCATGGCAGACACTTTAGCTAAGCAAGGGATTGACCATCTTTGTAATTTAAGTGCTGCCATTGAATAGGTGTCAAAGGTGGTGCCTGGTACATATCTCCTCTGTATTTCAGTGCTCTTCATTGTTCTAAATTCTCCTTTTAATATATATCATTGTTACTTCTTCAGAAAAAAATAATGGGGGAAGGGGTGAATGAAGAGGGATACAGAAGACAATCTAAAACCTTGATTTGAGGACTTACATCTTTTAACCCTCTAGACAGTGCAACTTTTGTTGCTTCAAATCCAATGGTTGATTGTTAACCTGATGCATGCCAATACATTCCATGGACCTTTTCTTTTTAACTAAGAAATTGGTTCCCTCTCTAAAATCTAAAATCCTCCAAGAATAGAGAATTCTTCCATAAAATACAGTAATCTAGATCTCTAGTTAGGTGGGCTATCCCATGAATGGATTATGAAAATGATAAGCCTCCCATCCATGTAGACCATGTTTTTAACATAGAATGCAATGTGCCATACTAGGTTGTCATATAAGAGCAGTAGAATGTAATAAGGACAATAAGATATGTAATAGGGGCAGTGATAAACAGTAGAGTAATATACTTAGAGAAGCTCTCACAATGATAGGGGACGTAGATTTAGCATTAGATTTGGCAATCCAAACTCTCTTCTTGATAAAAGCTAATATATGTTCTGTACTTCACACGAGTATGTTAAAAACATGGGCCTCTTCCAACATATGGTAATCTGCGCAATCTTTTTCACCCATGCCCATATTAACAAAACCACAGTTATCGAAACATCATTCTCTGGTCACTGTTAAAAACATGGGCCCCTTCCAACATATGGTAATCTTCGCAATCTTTTTTGCCCATGCCCATACTAACAAAACCACAGTTTTTGAAACATCATTCTCTGGTCCCTCCCTCCCTCCCACACACAGACAGAGGGCTACATTAGTTCAATCTTTGAGGAAGTGCCATCAGAAATAAATGTATATAATGCTAGCATTGCATTAAGGACTTAATTTGGGTTGTACTTGATACAGATACATAACAAATATATCAACTCCTACAGTTACACATTTCAAGGGCACTTGAAGTTGCGAATTTTCATGGGTCCATGTATTCATAACCCATATTGAACTTGCATTTGCATATTTTACTAGATGCATGGCTTAAAGCAAGAAGGCCATTTCAGTAGTCTGTGGACTGTGTTGCATATAGTTTCGTGTTTTCAAACTTAAAACTTCACGATAATTCAAGAAAAGATAAATAATTATCTGAAAATGTGTAGTCTGTTTATTTTGGCTTATATATTCACTTGATCATCAAGCATCCAAACTAATTGTTCTGCTGGGCATTCATTGACTGAGTCAACACTTTCAATTGAAGAAAATATTGCAATAGTTGAAAATGTACTCTCTGTTTGTTTTGGTCATGAGAATATCATGCATCCAGATATCTTTGTTCCACTATGCTTGCATAAGTTGTATTCACCATAAGTTTAGGAACTTTGCCAGGTTCTCTAGCATTTTGCCATACGATAGTATTCTGTTGTACTGATAACTCTTTTTTAATATAGTAAAGATTCCATTACCTAAACTAGGGGAGTTAATGATAGTGCTGAAAGACCAGGCACTCTTCTGAATGGAGTGAGGATTTATGTATTTGTCTATTTTATGTATTATCTTGGTGGAGTTTTTTTCTCGTTCTTTCTAATAAGTGGTAATTGTATGATATTGATTACGTCCTACTCGTAGCAAATAGGAATCCCTGACATGAGTCAAACCACAACTCCCAAACTATAAAACAATGAAATGACATCCAGTCATCTGAGTAGCTCTGGTCAAGTTGGATATCTATACTGCGATCGCCCCATGATCTAGAAACTCTGATTGCAAATGGTACTCTTAATTAAAGTCATTAAAATTTAAAGGCCACATAGCATTGAAAAAACAGGGGCACCTTTGACAAAATCCCGTTATAGATTTTTAACACTCAATAAATTAAAAAATAAAAGTACTAGAACACACACACATCTAGACCTTTACTCTCAAAGTTTAAAAAGTTTTATAAGTATTGCATATTTAATCCTGGTTCATTCTGATACGAGTAGTTTCTTAGTAGGCCATATCCGAACAATGGGTTGGTGATGGGTCAGTGAATGTTGGCATCAGTTTGTTAGCTTTGTTATAACTTTTTGTAGGCAGTCAGCATTTCCTGAGATCGTGTGAATACGGGTTGCAATGTAGCTGTTGAATGGCATAAGATGTCTGAGTTGTATTTAAGTGAGTGTTTTCAATAAAATCAATATCATTGAATTTTCTGCAAAAAAATACTATTCTGGTGCAATCTCCCATAAGAGATAACCTTCCTTGAACTTCCTCTTTGAGCAGTGATTTGTATCTTTTCACCATAGCTCGAGGAATGCAAGAAAGTTCCTATCACATTCCAATGGCACATAATAGTCAGATCAACATCAAATTGGCATGAGCACTTATTTACAGGGGATCACCTACATGAGAGGTTTAGGATTGGTCATAGGTATAGATGTAGCATAGGTCCCACTGTACTGAACACAATCTCAATTTTCGGCACATGTGTATGTATGTTGGGTTTCTATTGATCAGAGATAATGATGAAGATCACAACCTAAATGTAATTACACCGCAATTTTTAACTAATGTATTTTGGGTTTTTATTGATCAGAGATAATGATGAAGATCACAATCCAAATGCAATCACATATTAAAAAAAAAAAGCATTTTGACAAAACCCCAATATAGATTTCTAACACCCAACAAAAAAAAAGCATTTTGACAAAACCCCAATATAGATTTCTAACACCCAACAAAAAAAAAGGCATTTTGACAAAACCCCAATATAGATTTCTAACACCCAACAAATGATTAACAAAAAAAGAGAGAGAGAAACAAGAGGAATGATGAAGACCTTTGGCAAGGGAAGAGAGATGGGTCGAGAGGGGCGCCCAAGGATTCCGCGCTGGCAGCCAAACGGTGTCCAAAGAGAGCCCCAAGAGGAGGTATAAGAGCCGTCCCACTCGCCCATTTCGCCAAATTCTGCAAATGTTGCATCCTCAACATGGAGCTGTAGCTTTTTTTCGTCGCCACTTGGGTATGCTTTTTTCCACTCTTCTCCTCTCGAAGGGTCCCTAAATTCTGATGTCCCGAACCGGGTGTTGAGGCATTTGTCTTCCCCTTGTTTCTTGCCATCTCTGGGTCTCAAAATCTTACAGGAAGGACATGTAATATTGCCTGTTTGAGTAGGGTTTAAGCCAAGGATAGGGTTTTTTGTGTTGGAGAGAAGAAAGAAGTAGAGGGGAGGCTTTTGTGTGGGAAGAGAAGAAAGAAGCATAGCTTTTCATGCCCCACCCCCAAGGCCTGAGCCAAATAGGGCCCACTTAGTGTTGGGACCAGTCAAATTATAAAAGGTTCTTTAAATGTGGGCCACCAAAATATCAGATGATTTAGAGTGGGCCCTCTAAATCAATGGTTACAAACATATAAACATCAAGAGGGAGGGAGGGATTAAAGTGCTGGTAAATTTATATACATGAGATCGAGCAACATTTTAGATAAAGTGACTATGATTGGGTGGGGCCCTCAGATACATATCCAATGCCAACAATTTAAATGTGAACGCCCTCAACCATATCTCTCATATAACATAAGAGATATATCTTATAGGATCATTTAGAGTATAACCTTGTATAATAGGTGTTGTTCCTTTTTTTTTTTTCTTTTTTTCTTTCCATTTTCTGTTTGTTATATCAAATTAATCCAATGGTGTCACACTGAGGCCATAGGGGAATTTTATTCCCGATGGGTACCTCATTTGGCCTAAGATCACGGTTTGCATCCAGAGGATGTGGATTCGAAACTGCACTACCACACTGGACCATAGGGAAATTTTACCTAGCTTTCTCTCTTGCGCCCGTAGGGATTATTCTAATCAAAATGGCTAGAATATACGTTATATATATGTGTGTGTGTGTGAGATGAATCAATCCAATGGTGGTTGATTAACTTCAAATGATGATGGGTGCCTTATTGCATAGAAAATTCTCATTTTTTTATAAAAGAAAAAATGGGGAATGGTCAACAATTCATATCATAATGTGGAAATTAAAAAACATGTTGGATATTATTTGTCTTTGCTGATAAGTACGAGGAAAAAAAAATAGGGCTCAAGTTTTTTTCATTTACAAAATAGGGAAAAAAACTTAATTTAAAAAAAAAATTGAAATCCAACTTCAACCTACAAGAACTACCAGATAGGAAGTTTTTTGGTGCGAGACCATAGGATATCCATTGTGCAATTTGCCTTCCATTTATTCTCTAAGGTCAAATGATTAACAGTTAGTAGCTCAGTTGGTGGGACATCTTGTAGCGCACCAAAAATTTGGTTGGATCCTAACCGTATTGTTAGGGCGTGGGAATCAAGGCTAATTTAAATTTTTTTGGAATCAGTGCTAATTTAAAATTTTTCCTTAATCATAGTTAAAGCCCTAATTCTAAGTGGATTACAGTCCATAGTGAGGTTATGAGTGATGATTAGTCACCATAAACAAATATGGAAGTAACGACTCATACAATCTGTGAAAATGGTCACCAATATAAAATACAATAACATTAAAATTGATACAAGTGATTGTAAGGCATTTACTTATATTTCAATTACAGAGTACATTAGAGTTTTAAAGAATGTCTAATATACCATAATGACATGAGCAAGATGCATCTATGCTCATATAACTAGGATGCAGTGTGAGTCTCTCAAGTGCTAACCCAGCAACACCGTTGCTACACTCCACTAAGGGTAATCCCTCAACTAGCAAATCTCATAGAGCCGTCTCAACCATTATACAAGGGGCTCCACTACCTAAGCACCAATTATAGCATCGTCACAAAAATTGGCTAGTAAATGACCTTTAAATTCATAATCATCTGGACATTTTTAAGCCAATAATTTGCAAGAACGACAACTGCGAAAATGATAATAGAACTAGAGATGTAAATAGATCAGGTCCTGTAGTGCCTAACTAGACCAAAACAGACTCGAATTCTAAATATTTTATAGAGAAAACTATGAAAAAAAAGACCCTAGATGGCCACTAACCAAAAGAGGTACCCATAATTTTTATGTAACATAAATGGTATTCTTGCCAGAATATTCATTTTTTTTGTGCCTTTTTTCAACAAGCCATGACGTCGTCGCTTAATATTGAGTGTTAGTGTCGACGTCATCGCTAATTCGTCAAATCTGCATCTTCTTCGACCTTTTTTCATCTGTGATTCTTGGTTTCTATACCAAAATGAACCAGAAAATAACTCTCCTCCAACATTGAATATTCCTTACGGAGGTTGTTGATCTCCATTAACGAGGTAGGCATAGCAAAGTTTGACATTCTTTCATGCCTTATCTACCATATGGTTTGAGTTTCATGTTTACTTTTCAAAAAAAGTTCATTACGGTTTTGATATATAGTTTATTCATTTGATTATCTTTGTTGTATGATTATTTTTGGGTGGCTAAATCATCAAGGTAAGGACCTTTTGAAGGAGGAAATGAAACTGCCTGAAAAAGGGGAAAAACGATGGGAGGAACAAGGGGAAAATGGGAGAAATAGGATTCTGTTGCAATTTGTATGGGTTTGAATGCGACGATATTGCCACACGTTTAAATCTTTAATAAAGAAAAAAAAAAAAAAACGAAAGTGGTCACAGGGAACCACTTCTTTGCCACATAGACTAGTGGCATGTTTTTTGGTCAGTGGTCATTTAGGGTCCTTTTTTTTTTTGTAGTTTTCTCTATTTTATATTATGAAAATAAAAGGATGAATCACAATCACCACCACCATCATCAAAAGCCTTTACAGTCTAGCTTATCACCTCATAAGGTTTATTTAAAACTATTTTAGCATGGTGTTGTTGTTGTTACTGATTTAAATAATTATTTATAATACAGATAAAAATTCAACATGATTCCCAAGTTGACTGCACTCTCCACTCCTTGACATGCACAGTAAAATTTGAGTGGAGTCAAGAAGTAATGGTAACAGCATCCCACTTATGTATTAATTACACATCTAAATCACTACATACAATCCTTATCTGCATGGTCTTTTATTTTTCTTTTTCTTCTCTTTCTCTCTTTATACCAAAATCATTTACACATTATTTTATATATATATTTTATTCTTTAAATTAAAATATTATTTTTTATCTTAAATTTTTTTTTCCTGAAAATACAAAATCTAGATAACAATCTTTGCAACACTGACTTTTTTTTTTGTGTGTGTGTGGTGGTGGTGGTGGTGGTGGTGGTGGGGTGGGGGGGGGGGGGGGGGGGGGGGGGGGGGGTTGCTGGGACCCCCGGCGTGAAAAGTGAGACCCAAATAACAACAACAACGCAAATGATTGTTAAACTAAATTTTTAATAAACTTCTAATAACCACAGCACAAACTCTACCCCTACATTGTCCCAAAAAAAAAGTCATGCAGATAGGCATGATGCATAAGCAAGCACTGATGATGGCCCATACGTTTTTGAGTAATGAATAGTTTGATCCGGCTCCTTTTTTCCCACTAAAAGAGAAATTTAATAAAGGTTCAAAAAAGGAAAATGAAAAATGGAATTCCTCATTTCAACTGAAGCAATTTTAGATGTAAATAAAATAACATAAAAGAATCCAAAGGGTGTTGAAATGTTGTTACATTACATGCTATATCTTGGACTAAACCAATAAAAAATGGTTAAGGACATGGCTCAACCTTCATTATCAGGCAATACAGCTAGATTTAGAACAAGTTTTAAAACTATGATCCATTCATTCAAAAGATGGAAGAAGGGATTTCCATGTTTTCACCTTTCATTCCACCATAGGTGAGGCTAGGCTATGAGTCCTTAGATGAGAGAGCCATTGCCTTTCAACTCCAGTATGACTTGGAACTTGGAAGGCACGTTCAACTAGTTCCATTCTTGTTGGTGTTAACTCTTAAGAGCTCTAGCAAAGATAACCCTCCACTAAAACACTTCCCCCCTTCAAGATCCTTGACTGCAAATCCTTTAATCTCACTGATTTTCTCCCTACACTACTAAATCCCATGACAGAACCCTCCTTACTTCCAGCCCAAAGTGGGTATATTTCCTTCACCATCTTCTGCAAGAGCCCCTCCTCAAGACCCATCTCAAGAATCTCATGATAAGCACTAGAGTCTTCTTTCAGATCTATTAAGATGCTACATAGTCCTTGGCCTCCACAATAATCCAAAATTGGACCCAAATTCATCTGGTCCAAAACCACAATTTCTGTTCCCCATCTACGCAGGTTCGATTCTGTTGCCGGGTCCACAGTGACATTTTTATCTGCAAAGATAATTGCACGTGGAGCAACCTCTGCAGTGAGAGCAGGGATGTGTAAAGGAGAATCCGAAACTGTTGCTATTATGATTAAGAGAGGTTGATTGGCACTGGTTTTGTTGAAAGCTAAAGCTTTAGTGTCGCTAGCTAGTGAGGTGCTAGAAATGACAACCCCATCATGCTCCTGTAGCAATTGCAAGTAGTATCCACTGGACTCTTGGTCTCCATCATTGACCTGATTTAGAATCCGGCCATTGAAAGATGACAGGTACCTGTAGGTTACAGAAAGTGATTGATAAGAATAACCTAAATTTGAAAAAATGTGCTAGTTAAGAATGCATGAACACACTAGAACATTCTCATCAAACTTGGGTAATCTGAGACACAATTCAAAAATAAACAAGTCAGGGTTAAACTATGCCATATTGGTATTATAAAGCCTGATACCTAGATCTATACAGCCCACAAACCTATGTAAAGAGCAAATCTGAGAATTTTACATTATCTTGGTTCTTTTCAAAAGAAAAAAAAAAGAAAGAAAAAAGAAAACTAATACAGGCTGATACACATGCAACGACATCTCTCGTATCTTTTCTCTTTCAAGAGAAACCACCAATTGATCATTGATAATCTCATTACTAGAGCCTAGAGCAAACTTCACTCCTTGGGCAGCCATTTAAAATAAGAGTCAGCAAGATATTAACAGACTAAAATACAAGTTGGTCTGGGCCAGCCCGAGCTAGCATGAGCCCATCTACTTTGGGCTGGATGATTTGGACCTTTTTGGCAAGTGAGCTGGGTCAAGACATGTGCAGCCAGCAGCCCTAATATTTCTTAAATAGATGGAATTTCAAAGTTCAAACTCAATGAAGTTATCTATTCCCCTAATGTTTTTTAATGTGACTAATGGCTTCCATGTAGGCATCCTATGTATATCATCAATAGCCTTTGCATATATGCCTGGTTTTTCTTCAATAACATGCAATCTCACTGTAGAAGTTATCTTTTTCCCTTAATGTATTTCCACCTGATGAAAAATTAAAATTTGGTGACATAACCTTAATGTGACGAATGGCTTCCCTGTAAGCATCCTATGTATATATGCCTCGATAAGCTTCCGACACAGCTCTTCCTCCACCCCTACTGTTACTTCGATTCCTGCTCCTCTCAGTCTTTCCACTCCTTTCGAAGCCACAATGGGATTCGGATCCACCATTCCTACAACTACATGTTTCACCTTTGCTCGGATCATTGCTTCAGTGCAGGGAGGAGTTCTACCATAGTGGTTACATGGTTCTAAGCTCACATAAGCTGTTGCATTTTCAGCATGAATGCCAGCATCATTTAGAGCAAAAACCTACAATTCATGCCTTTAGTGAAATTCAATGAAATGAAAAGCAAGATTCTTATTCTTTTCGGTTTTTTTTTTCTTCCAAGTACGTTAACGGGTCCATTACTAAACCAAAATACCAATAACCATTTCTTTTATGCCAACATACCATTAACACAATCACTAAACTGATGAATCAGAAAAGAACAGTATTAGGAGTATAGGATGACTCATAAAATGATAATCTGAAAAATTAATGCAGAAGAACACCACATGTCAAATAAATGATGGAAAAAAGAAGTAACATGGAGTAGAATTTTGTTGTGCCATTATATAACATGAAATTAATGCCAAATAGATTTTACAGTTCTTATAAAGGTGGTTGTCAATAAACTCAACAAGTAATCTCTACTAGAATTAATCCAACCACAAACAGCCCATAAGTTTGTGACTGCCTATTAAATACACTGTTCAAAAACAACTAACTTGGATGGATTGGATAGAATCCAAATTATCTTGGGATTTAACAGTGGTCAGGCTGTAATTCCAGGACTAAAAACATGAAAGATCTCCAGTGGTTCCCAAGAGCGAGATTGAAACTTATGGGGTCTTGGGTAAACTGCATTATACAGTTCCTGAAGCACCACAAAAACAGATGATCATGATCTGCTGCAGCTTGGATTGGCAGCAGCTAGAGGATGTTGAGACTGCTATCCAACAGCCTCAGCTGCACAGCAGGGATGATCCCATCTTTCCTGGATCAAGCCAGAGAGGAAATCTCCAATTCAAAAAATTGAATACTGAATTTGTGGACCATGAATTTGAAACAATTAATCCAGACAATGCCTCACGAAAATCTTTTGATAAAAAAAATTCTGAAAAATACTGCAGTTCTGATTGGATATCCGAAAGTGATTGAGATTGATGGGCATGCTGGGATTGATTTGTGGAGTAGCAAGAAATTATAGAACTAAGCATGAGTATATAAGAGAGAACCTATAGACAGCTCCAATAGAAAATAACAAGAACATTTGAAATGGTTTAAGCATACATGAAGGCTCAAAATAGGTCATTTATGACATATTGGAAGGTTACAACTTACCAGTTGAAAGAACTAGTGCAAGGGGGAGACGAGGAAAGACTTTAGATGAAGTGGTGAGAGAAGACATTGGACTGTTGAGTTATAGAATGCGTGGCTTAAAAGGGGGTTGAGTAGAGAAGTAGAACTCAAAGCACTCAACCTTGAATAGATGAGATAAGACAAATGATGGTCAAGTTGATGATCCGTTGGAAGATGAAGTAACAAATATTAGAGTCACATAAGAATCATTAACAACTATTAGTTAGAAAGGCTACCCCATATGTTGATGTGCCTTTTAAGCATGTAGTTTGGACTTTGGAGGATGTCATAAACTCTATTATGATGATTCATGAATGCCTTCCTTTTCCATTTGCATTCCTTTTGCCATTTTCATGAACAATTCTCATCTACTTGGCACAGAGTTACAAAATGGGCATAGTTTATTTTTATAGTTAAAGATAAACTCCTTAAGCTAACCCCAGATTGATGGGATAGGGAGAGACCATTCTCCAAAAAAAAATAAAAAAATAAAAATAAAAATAAAATAAAAACATAAGCTGAATGTCTGGCATTACGATTACATGCCAGTAACATAAATGATCTTTAGATTTTTTCTGTGAACAAACATACTAAATGCAATTTGGATGGCCATGAAAACAAGTTTTGGCCTAATTTAGGACAAAATAAAATTTTAAAAACCCAAGTTTCTTGTTGATCTCTTCAAATGTTTCAAATCTGATTTTGCATCCTGCATCCAATTCTGTTTAATAACTTCATACTGCCCACTATGATTATGTGGATATTTCAAAATCTGAGCTTCTAAATACCCACTCTCGTCTGAATTCTTCCATCATGAGAAACTTGGGCCATCCTATGCGGGGCTATGTGAAGGACAATACATTTGACCCTTTTCATCTCCAATCGATTTGGGACCATCCATTTTTCTCACCATTAATCAAAATGGTTAGAGTCACCTCATCAAAACAATCATGGAAGAAGCAGGATATTCAAAGATGGGTCCAAGGGTCCAAAGATTGGACCTTTCAAAATAAATTTACTCTATGGCCACTTCTCATTAGAAGAATAGGATCCACCTTTCAAAATTACTACCCAAGAGACAATACATATTAAGAAATTAAAATAAAAAATAAAGAGATAAATTGGGTGTACCTCAGCATGAGGTTGGCCTGCCTTTGGATGGAACCCTTCGCCCACAATCTCTCCATTCTTCACAATCACACATCCCACCATTGGATTGGGACTTGTGCATCCAACAGCCTTCCTAGCAAGCTCAACACACCTCCTCATGTAAAACCCATCATCTCTTTCTTCCACAAAACCCCCCTCGCATCTGATACCACTCAAATTGCCATGACTTTTACAAACATTAACAGATTTAGATACCCTTTTCGATAATTTGCAGAACCCATTTCCAAAACTGGAAATCTCAGAAGCCCCCTTCACAAAGCAATAACCATCCAAATTGCTAAATCTCCTATAAGAAGAGAGAGATCCAGACAGCCTTTCGTTGGAAATGCAGAACCAATTCACAAAATAGGAATTTGAGGCCCTTTTAGTGTAGAAGTCGGTTGATGGAGGAGTGGATGGTAAAATGGTGGGGCTATAATGAACTTTTGGGCAGGAAAGGATCAAAAGCTGCATTTTTTAGGGTGGTTGAAATTTGAGATTAAAAATTTTCTCCTTGAAACCAAATCCAATAGGCTTTAAATACTTGAATGAATCAAACCCAGAATCTTTTACCTCTTTGGCAGTCCATTCCTGCTGTAATATGGCAGCGTCAGATAAAAAATATGGGATTTTACAGAGGAAAGATTACAAAAAGTAGAGGGGAACTGGGTATTTTCAGAATGTAGGAAATTAAAGAAGAAGAAGGTAAGTAGGGGAAATTGATGCAACAACACTTTTCTATGAAAACTAGCGAAAAGCCACCGTGCTAAGCACGGGCAGTGTGCTTCATAATAGTAAATATAAAAAATACATTATAAAACTTAAACTATACCATGGTACACGAAACTCAATTTAAAAAAATATATTGTCAATATAAATATATTATGAATCCTAAATGACTGCCATAATAGCCTAAAACACAAAACTCTAGATTACCTACTTTAAGCAAGTAAGTAATTTCACCAGAATAACACAACTGATGAAGATACATGTGTCGATAAGCAATGGCTCTCTATCAAGTAAAATTACTTAATAAAACAACCAAGTGCAATCAACAAAAAATATCTAATATTCTTTAAAGCCTTCAAAGTAACATTACCTTTGACCACCTTGTACAATAATAAAATAATAAGGCCATTTGTTCAAAAATTTGTCACTGAAAATGATAAATCATCAGGGAAGAAAAGAATTTCAATATGTAATTAAAAAAAGAAAAAAGAAAGTTCAATTCAAAAGTTACCAGACGCATTCGTTTTAGTTGCCAATGATAAATTTGTGGGGTTAATTTGAAATGATAAGTTTTGCGAGAATCTATACATGAAGGATATTAGCACAAGGAGAAAGATATCATCCGAAGGATAAATCAAAGAATATCTTCAAGAGATAAAGCAGATACCAAGCTCTTGAAAGAAAAGATAGAAACAAAAAATAGGAAGAAAGGATATGAAATTAACCCTCTAATTTGTAATATTTGGAACATTTGGGTTTTTTCTTACTTGATTGATGCATCATATGGATTATAGTACACTTCCTTATACATGTTATGTAACCTACTAATCTCATGTTTAAGAGCCAACCCTCAAAATCCATATATCAGGTGTGAAGTCTAAAGTCTAAGTGAAACATATACATACCCAAAAAGCAATTTGCATATAAAAACTGAACATGAATAAGGAAGTGTACTATAATCAATTTGCAATTTGCAAATTTCTTTTCACAATTGATAACAAAGACAGTTTATGTTAATTCAAACAACTCTAACATCCCTTGATCGAGTATTCTCCTTTTGCCAAAAAAAAAAAAAAAAGTGTCTCTGTTTTATATTCTTTGTGAATTTCTGTGTTTAGCTCAGTAAAAAAAAAAAAAAAATCAACAGAATTCAGAAAACTCTGGTTTATCATCTAGTTCAACTGTGTTTTCATTTGTTAGCATCAACAGAATTCAGAAAACTCTGTTTTAAAATCTTTTGCTAACTTTAGCAAATGAATTCAATGAATTCAGAAAACTCTGTTTTAAAATGTATTCACAAATGAATTCATTTGTTTCAAAATCTGTTTTAAAATGTATTCACAAACAAATTCAAAACTCTGGTTTAGCATCGAGATTTCTGAATCACAAAAAAGTGAATTTGTGTTTTTACTGGATGCTAACTTTGCCAAAGTCTGTCTTTGCTATCACTTTTTCCACTTTTTACTGAAGTCAGGAAAAGTAAAACTGTCTTTCATATTCTTAGATAACAAAAATGACTGAACTAAAGGCATGTTTGGTGTTCTAAAGAACTTGTGAACAGGGATGTTTGCCAATAAAAAATGAGTAGTTGGTTTGCTTCAGGCCTTAATGCAGTAACTGGACACAAATACGCAAACAGTTTCCAATGAATAAGATGGAAATGAGAAGCCTGGCTACTCATTTTCCACTTACAACTTCCAAGACAGCTTAAAACTCGGCACAAATCCTTAACAAGTGGCTTCCACATCATACGTATGGAGTCACTATTTGGAGTACATTCAAACACACCCTAGGTTCAAAGTGAAATAAGGATTTCAAAGTCAAATTCATAGAATAACTCATAGAATGTGTATTTGTATTATATTCTTTGTGAAATTCAGAAAACTCCGTTTTCAAATCTATTTTAAAATGTAATCACAAATGAATTCATTTCTCTGAAAATGAATTCATTTGCAACCTGTACATATCCCCTTTTGCCTTTCCATGTATCATGTGGTTGTGATAATAAAGGCACAATTCTCACACCTGAAGAGCATCAACTCAATTAAAAAAAAAAAAAACAAGAATGAAATTCATGAATTCTCAAATAAAAAGGCATAGTAACCAGATTTTCGATCACTATTGCATTTTATCAAACACCATATGCACATAAAACTAAACAAAAAAAAAAAACTACCATAAACATGATAAACAAAACACATAAAATAGAAACACCCAGAAGAATAAGATGAAAAAAATCCCTTTAGGGACTATCCAAGAATTCTATTACTTGTGAAACAAAACCCCCATATCACAAGTAAAACAGAACCATCAATTTGTCCTTATCAACATGGTATTGGGGAAGAAATAACACCCTTGGTTGAAAATAGTATGCCTTCTTCTCTGATTTTTTTTTTCTTTTCCCTCTTATCACAGTATGCCTTGTCTGGTTTTTTTTTTCTTTGCCCATATAACTATTGGCAATCATTTACTATATAGGAGAAGACTATTAGATGGAGAAACAGACCTATTACATTCTCTGTTTACCTTTATTGAGCTTCAACTATATATTTGATTGAAGATATAGAGCCTAAACCTAGAAATCCACATAACTGAGAAGGAAAACCAAATACCTGATATCCGGCCAAAAGTAAGAGAAAGTCCCAAAAATCTGTGTTGACGGTTGTGGGGAGGGCCTGACAATGAATTGGCAATTGGAATATAATGGTGTTTTCTGGATGATGGGGTTTTGAAAGAAGAGCACAAAGAGGATAGAGAGCTCGGTTAAGGCTACGTTGGTTTTTAGTTGGCCTCGCCCAAGTTGCAACCATTATAATAAATTAAGCTAGGAGGTTTTGAATTTGATTTTGACCATCAATTATAATTTTGACTGACGGTTATGGAAGTACTCATCCAACTACCCACTTATTTTTCCATCAAACCATTCATATTTCAGTTTATACCATTTTTGCGCTAATTTTTTTTTTCTATTTTATCCGACTAGTCCTATGGAAAGAGGTAATTTTTTTTTTTAATATATGATTATTTATTTTGCAGAGTGCATGGAGATACCGTGCTAAGCACGGGTTATTGAGCTAGTAAGTAATTACAGGGAAAGTCGTGCGACAAAGAGTCAGGTCGGGTCAGTTTTGTGTCATGGATCCATTCATTTGTGCCTTTGGAAACATTTACCCAAACCAAAACCCTAATCCTGTACTACAGGACAGGTTCAGGTCATTGCTGATCGGGTCGTTGAGTTGTTGTTTTCGAATCAGGTCGGGTTTGATGGGTTACACTTATATAGCAGATGTATCAAAGCAATCAACTTCCCCAGTATGATACTACTGCAGCCACAACTTAAAACATCCATTTTGGGAAAAGCTGTAGTTGGGACAAGGCTTTAATGATGGGTGTTGCTGTTTCAGTACTAGCAAGCATGAAAAGTGTTTATTAGAAATGTCAACTTGAAACCAAATTGGAAGAAAAATGGGTAGGCAGGTTAGGTCAAGGATCGCCCATGAATAGCAAGGAACTTTAAACAAAAGTACCCACATTCAGAAGGTGTGGTGATTTCAATTTTCTCACAGAAGTGTCCTCATTCTGATGGTGCGGTGATCTCTCTCTCTCTCTCTCTCTCTCTCCTATGGTTAGGTAATTATTTTGTAATGAGTATGATTTTATGAAATTTAGAAACCACCTTAATTTGTTTTAATTTCTTATTTCATAGAAAATTGTACCATAATTTATTACTTTTTATTGCCCGTCCCAAGCTCGGATACATGAATTCTGACATAGAGTCATAATTCATATGACCGACCCAAACATATATAGTTGGGACAAAGCTTTGATGATCATGATGATATATGTTTATATATGGCCATGCTTTAAGCGGGGGTGATCAAGGTAGTGATACATGAATTGTCAAGAATTGCAGATTGGCTCATTGGAATAGCTTTTCAGTAATACTTCTCAAAGGTAGGGAAAAACAAGATCATGAAAATGTCTATTTCAAAGGGAATACAACTCCTGGCTTCCCATACCTTTTTTTTTTTTTTATGAAAACTAACCATTCCATTTCCAATGATTATATCCAATTTGAAAAACACCAAACAGGCACTTCATTAATTATCAATGTAATGAAACAGTTTCTTTTTGCTAAAAATGATTCTTTTTTATTTATAATCCAACCTCTTATATGGTGTATACATCAATCAGCTCAAACATTGAATTTCTTTGCAATAATTTCCCTGGGTGCCTACACTATCACAGAAATTTAGACAAAGGAACCTGAGATGCTTTGTAACAAATAAAATGATCTTATTATTCAGATCTATATTGGAACCAATTAATTGACAAAAAATGAAAAATAATGTTGCAACTTATATTTTCTATAACCAATTGGCGAGGAACTTGCAATGGGTAAAATTGCTGTGCTAGCTTTAACAGAAGAAGAAATGAGGGCGTTTCAACTAGTGAAGTTGCTCCACTGGCCTCAACTGAACAAATGAGAATCTTCTTTCTTCAAATCCTACAATCATTCGCAGTTACTTTTTAGTAAGATGTATGTGAAAGGGTAATGTGTTTCAGTAGTAACATCTCAGCCATAGCTGTTTCTACAATGCTTTAAGTCATTGGAACCACTTGTAAAGCAGTTCAATTGTTTGAATAAGATGACTAGAGAATAAGACCTTTGGAGGAAACTTCCTTGATAGATTTAGACTTTTATATCAGTTTTTTTTTTTGGTCCTTTCTCTCCCTAATATGAATTTGGACAATAAAAGGCAATCATTCTTGGTGCAGGTCAGATAAGAGATAATTCAACTACTCAGACATGGCTGCTCATTCATCTCCTACGTCAGGTATGTGGATTTATATTGCAGTTTTTTCATGTGATTTTATGACACAGACATCCAGGCATGGACACTGGCTGGGAAATCCATTACACCAAGGAGATTGACTACTCAAATTCTAATGGCCATTTAGGAAAGCTTTATTACTTACAGAAGCATAAATGAGTGTTTTGAGTATGGCTTCAGCGAGTTTGGATGCCCAAATTCTAGTCAGTTTTAATATTTTTAGATGGTCTACGGTGCGTAAAAGTAGGCAGTATAATCACTATCAAGTGATTGCCATCTTTCTGCTCTATTTTTATCAGCATCAGCCAGTGTAGTCAATTTTTGAACAGAAATGGAGTAAAATCAAATCACACCTAATGCATTTCCAGTTTTTTGGGCATCACCAAGGCTAAAGCAGCAGATGACTGTCCTTTCTTACCCCAGTGATTCAGATCTACTTCAATTTTCAATTTGGAGTATATTCAAACTCATTGTTAAGGGTGGAAAACGGGACTCGTATCAAATTTCTCTATGATATGAGGATTGTATATGAAAACATAACTATGTAACTGCTCATCTCTCTTGTCAATTATAATTGGAAATAGAAGTTGTCAAACCTGACTCTATGGTATGAGGTTTTGACAGGACTTGTTGCAAGGATATGGGCAGTCGATCTCCTTTGGAGCCATCCCCCTAAAATACCAATCACCAACAGTCTCTGCAATTGTCTGAACACAATTTACCAAATTAGTCTCTGATTGCCAGTATTTAGAAGACAGTCTTTGGATCAGCCACTTGGAATATATGTCAATTGGAATATGTTAAAGAAGCTATAACTAATTAATTTGGGCTAGAAGACTTGTAGAAACAGTACTTTGCTTAGTGTCATTTCCAGTTTAGTTGCCAGCAGTGGAACTAGCAATTTTTCCTTGGAGGGGCCATCACGTATAAAAATAAATCTTGGGGGGCCGTGAAAATTGAGAAAATTCTCTAAAAATCTTGGGGGTTGGGGGGGCGGAGGGGCCTTCCCCTGGTTAGTTCAACATATACATGACATTATGATAATCCACCATTCGAACAAAATATTCTCAATTTTCAAAACATTTATGAACACTGGTATAGAAGAAAAGAAGAAGTTAAAACGATCATGGTCTTTTAGATACAGCAAAGAGTAACAAAATCTTTATCAGTGAATCAAATTTGGCATTTAATTACAATGTAAAAGGCAACCCATGTTACATGAGTTCTTTGAAAAAAACCAATGTGTCATGTGCCATGTAAACACAGACATGATCAGATACTTCACAACACAACAGGACTACACTAGTACTAGTTTAATATGTTTTTTTTGTTGAAAGATATTGTTATCCTTTTTCTTTCTTTCTAGTTCAGTAGATATTGAAATGTTTGTTTCTTGATTGTTAAGATTACAGTTGTACATTGAAATAGGTTTGAATTAGGCTTTGGTAAGATAAAAGTTTACTATTTTATCCTATTCGCTCCTCTACAAGTAGGGAATGTTTTTGTTAATGACAACATTATTAATTTATAAAATGTAGTCCCTAAAGTTTTTAGAATTTACACATCAAGGGGAGCCAACATTGTGGTCAATTACTATGCCAGATAGGGGAGTGGATAGAGATTCTCTGTGCCTAAGTCCTATGGTGTAATCCTTTTGCTCGATTGCCTCTTTTTATCTTTTCTTTTTCTGTGTTATGGAATTATAGGTCTCATAGACTGTGGTTATCCTTTTGCCCTTCTGCGTTCTTTCCTTTTCAGAACAACTTCTCATTTTTATCAATTAAGAAAAAATATTAACTTCTATAAGAATTTCAACAAATCCAAGAATCTGTTTTTTGGGATTTCCCGAAATAAAACTTCTTACAAATGTCTACTTCTGATAGATTCATCATATGCATCATATGCACTAAGAGTAGTGCATAGATCCAACTCTGAAATATACATGATTCATCCCCCTGCTGTTGCTCAGCTCGTTAGGAACATATTAGCAGATGCATGTTGAAAAAACTCACTACACAAAAACAAAATAAAACAAGTAAAACACAATTACCCTACAGCTAGAAATAACCAGAACAAGTCCTTTCCCTTAAACTGATTATAATTAGTCTTCCAAGTCTAGCCAAAACACTTAGGTGTAAGTTGATACGTCCTAGGTTAAGAAAACCCCATTAACTTCTGTAAAGATGAGCACTTTACATTCTAACTTGGATCAGTGACCTCAATGTTTTTTTTTAAAAAAAAAAAATCCTTTTCCCAGTTTTAACTCATAAGAAATCTACCGTGTCATTTAGTCAAAATTCTAGTGTCAAGTAGATGTAGCAATTGGTCAACTCCCTCCATTTCTGTGAAGATGGGCACATTACATGCTAACACCTAAATTACATACTGATTTGGATCATGAGATGTTCAATACCTTATTGTTCACTCTTGGAGAGTTGGGTGCGAACCATGCCTCTTGCAATTCACTCTGGCAATGAGCAAAGCAGGAATTTATAAACATCCCTCCAACTCTTGAGTATCTAAACAGTCTCAGAGCTGAAAGCATTTCATTTCTTAAACCTGTTAAAAAGGAAGTGAGATAATATTTGTTAATAAGATCAAGAAGAAAGTCTGATCCTAATTAATTACTGGAGGTTCAGTGTCCAATGAAGGTTTTGGGTTTGGTTTCAAGAGAATGAGAAACCTATGAACTCGGTGTCCTTGGCCTTCACATGCCAATGTTTCACATGTGCAATATCCAAGTCCTACATCAGCTTAGACTGGTAGTGAATGACTACTAAGTACTAACCTCCAAATCAGGGTTGTCTTCTCATCACACAAAAATTCAATGTGAATCATTGGCTAGCCAGTCCCTTGTTACTGTAATTTTTTTAACACAGTGCATCTATCGAACAGGTTGAACTGCTTAGCTCTGGCGCAAATTCACAATGAGGCCCTCTCGCGAAGTCACATATTAGACCAATGCCATATTAACTATGGCATATCAAATTTGCAGCAAACCATCCGCCTGCAAGAGAAAGTAGAACCCACTGCCATATCCCTTTCTGTGCAAGTATGCATTTCTAGAAGGGGCTCAGCAAACTAAGTTGCCAACAGCACTCAACCATGAGTATGTTGGCACACTGCTTTGATTTTTATCCGTGGGCATGTATGCAAAAGTAAGTTGCCAACAGCACCCAACCATGAGTCAACTTAATTTTTATCCTCTTGAGTTATGTGTACTTATACAGCTAAATCAACTTAATTTCTAGAGAAGAAGATGTGGCTATAATCAAGGTTAAGTCGTATGAGTTGATTAAGGAAAGACATCCAAGTGCATAAGATGCATATATTTCACATCTTAAAGTAATCTTTCCACAACACATGTATCAGAGTTACTAGTTTGTAAACAAATTTGAGCTGTTCATATATTATAATATTACACATTTTCTAAATTGTATCTTTCTTAATCATGAAAGTTTGCAGAAATTCATTACAAGAGTAACAAGCAAGTGTTTTATATTTCTATATTGATGAGTCCAGTGTTCTGCTTCTTAAGATCATGATCATATGGAAGGAAATGTGCACTATGCAATATGATAAGATGTTATTTGAATGGCAAAGATTGAAAATTGGAAGGTGGCACTACTAGTCCAGCGAGAGGATTTTCGGTGTTGTTATTCCCTAGGAAGAGTGTAGTCCCTGAGGTAACACATTCAACGGCTACGTAAATGTTATCTTACTGCTCTCATTACTGGGTAACGCTAAGCTTTTAATCTAGTGGTGATTAAAGACAATTATCATGTGGTCAGGTATCTATTTGGTAAGTAATACATTCATTTCAAAATTCCACTAAACTATAATAAAGAATTAACCATTTAAGATAATGTGGAATGCTTAAGGGGAAAGTGGTGGACCCCATCAGATTTTCTGATGACGGTGTCTTTCCTATCTGCATTGACCAAGGAATCTATGACCACTAAAATCAAAAGACTATGCAAATGAAATGAAAGATGGAAATTTAATAACCTTGCAAGATGGTAATCTGATTTGGAGTACAAGCTGCAGGATCTAGTTCGCATTGACGCCAATGACCATGTTGATCAGCAGAAAATGGAACCAATGAATGGTGAAACTGTCAACATATAAGACTTATATTAACGGAAGTGGTAGTTATCTTCTTATGTTCTATCTGTCTAGTGTTAACAATAAGCAATAAATCATAGATTGTAAAATTACACATTAAGGAGTAGAACATAAGCTGAGAGTGAAACTAGACTCGATCTCCGGTGACAGTACAAAAAGTGTTGACATATAAGACCCAAATCAATACAAGTGATAGAAATCTTCTTATGTTCTATCAGTATACTTCGATCCTCGTTTAGTGTTAACAATAAGCACCGAATAAAAAAGATAGGATACAATTAAACTGTAATACAACTACAATAACCTCTAGTGCAACTAGAGTCAATTTCCAGCACAGATGTTAATATCAACCACTGGATTCAGCATTTAAATAAAATAAATTCCAAATTATTTTATATATATATATATATCATGTAGGACCTAGTAGCAGGTCCATCAAGATCGAGACCACTCCATTAGTCAAATGGAAATATCTTTTCCCACATGGGTCTGTGTTGGATTGTAATAACTATAGTAGATTCCAGTAAGCAAAGTTTAGCAAGATGATTAAGTGCTGATTCATTGTTATCTTGATTGTAGCCAACTGTTTTGGCAATACCAATACTGTATATATACTGTCGATCCCTGAAGATAGGTATACCTTCACCACAATCTTTTTCCTCTCTTTCTTGCTCATCTGATTTCATATCATACACTAAGATGTGAACAAAAGAAGTAGGGGAAACTGATATTAATTAGAAACTTTGACTTGAATTAAACTTCAACTGATGAAGCCACTAGAATGAGTTCTTAGTCAATTCAATGAGCTTAGGATTTTAGGTTCAACATCCATAAGAGAAAACATGATTTTTCTGTATTGGAGTTGTTCAAAATAATGGAAGATATTTCTGTATTGGAGTTGTTCAAAATAATGGAAGATATTTTCATGATCATTCTGTATCAAGTACTTACCTGGTATACATCATACGCTGAATTTAAGATAAAATATGGCGTTGTGATGTAGGGCAGGGCATATTGTGGAAAGAAACACTGCAAAAATTGATTGAAACATAAGAAACTTAAAGTGTGAAGAAAACAACATAAACTCGAAAATACATATAAAATGCAACCTGTGTTGGGTAGTATTGAGAACTAATGCAGTTTTTATCCAAGTTCCGTACAACTCCCTGAAACATTACAGTCTCACATAAATATACCAAAATATTTTTTTTGTAAAAAAACTTAACAGTTAGTTTAGGCTTGCCTAAAATTATAATATTTAAATACACTTGTATCAGGGTTCTGTAAATGAACACGTAAGTCAGATATATCACTAGATTTGGCACCAACTTCCTTTGAGAACAGAAAAGACAACCCTAACTTACCAGACAAAAAGAGTATCTATCATTTATCAGGACTAAATATAAGGGGAATGAATTGTGTAGAAGTCTTTATATTAGAAAGATGTATACATTTTTTTATTATTATTTTCTATTCCTTTAATTTCTCATCCAACACAATTGTAATTGTTGATATCCATAATGCCCCTAAGCACAACGGAATTATTAAGAATTTGTTCTGCTGAAAATTTAAACATCTCAAATTTGGGCTACTTTCAAACACACCAAGGTTGATACTTTCCATCATTTTGTGGCAAAACTTATCCAATCACGACATACTTCCATGTTATATTATTTTTATTTACCTGGTGGAACAAGTAAAAGTACCGATCTCCTAAGATTGGACTCTATTGGAACCGCTGACAAAATGTATAGCACCGTCAGAAATGTGAAACAAATGCATGAGTTCTTCAATTCCAAAACCACCGTTGAGTTCCAAGAAGGGAGAATATAGCTGCACTAATATTCATCATACTTTACCGTGTGAAGTCAGCACAAAACCTGTGCTGGATAGATCTAGCAAATATCCAGGTTTCAAGCAAATAAAAATGTCAGGAAATTTTCATTTCTAGGTGCATCTTGATCCATGGATTATTATTTGTAAACTTCTTCATGGTACTTAATTGTTGAGTTGTATACCACCATCCAAATCCATTCCTGTACTTGTTTGTGCTCTCAGCCTATTCCACAATCAGCATCAACCCTCACTTTTATGAGTAAATTTATGGTCTGGGAAGAAGCCCATCTTTCATAAACTAAGGCCACTATTCTTCTTAATATGCAGAAGGCTCCTCCATGTCGTACAAAATTTATGCAACTCCATCGGTAGCTTTTACTTATCATCAAAATCATATCCCATCTATCTAGGGTCAGATATTGACACTCTATACTCACATTGCCATAGTTAATTTCATTTCTTAAGTATATTTGTATACATGTTCATTCTATCAAAAGAGTTCATGGGTCACTTGCTGTTTAGTTGCTTTAGGAGTTTCCCTTAACTCAGTAAAATCATGTTAAAGGCGTCAAAATAATTCGTGGGTCAACTACATGTTATGTTTGCTTCTTTAGAAAGTATCTTTATTCTTCAGATTAAGTGGGAGATGGTAGATGAACAAAATTAAGCCAAGTAGTCATTGACTATATATTCAATGCTTCAAGACATCATTGTGGTGATTGTTGTTTGGAGTAGACAAAAATATTACCTGTAAAGAAACCACGCTTTCGAAAAAGGACCTCATAGTATGGTTACCAGATACATCACGTCTGGAAAAAAAAAAAAAGTTGGCATCACAAGATATATATTAAAAACCTTTCTTTGAAGAAATGTTAAAATGGTTAACAACAAAACTTACAGATGAGTAATGCATCAAGTAGGCATGGCAGCAAACCAGGTTAACTAGAGCCAGGTACAGACCAACAACTATTATGCATGTCAGCTAAAGCTCAAGCCAAGCCCATTTTTATCAGGCTAAAATTTAGGCTCAGACCTGAGTAGCCACATGCATAAATGGGCTAAGGGACTAAGGTGAGGTTCTAGAAGAATTAAGAAACATGGTCCAGGCATCACCACTGTCATAGACACGCCTAAAGTTATAGTCCTCTTTATTCCTGGGCTCAAAACTGTCATGTCATGATCTTGCCATCTGAGAAGGCCCTACAGCCAGATGCTTGACAGGAAAATCTGGCATATTTTGAGCCCCTATGACCACATAAGAAGTAATGTCTTCAAGATTTAAGCGGAAGAATTTACAAGTTGAGGAAAAATCCAGCATCACTCAAGCATTTCACACTGGCATTCTCTGGCAGAAGGCTTTTAAAGTCATCACAATGCAGAAAGGTTGCAAGGCCTCCAGCTGAGCAACCTGAAAGCAGGGCCTGGACCAAAATACGTGTAACACTGAATATTATATATAGCATGTTTAGACTTATACTACCATCTAACAATGTACATGTATAAACTCCAACTAGTAGTTGCCAGATTTGCTTGACCTCATTATGTGTTGCAAATCAAGTGAATTGCCAAATATTTTTTGGACTCACCCACGATTGATTTGAACTAACTCACAAAACCAGTAAGTTCAATCATGAACATTAACATAGATCATAAAAAAATTGATCATTGACAAGAAGTCGCAAACTTACCAAATTAATGCATTGAAAAACTAGTTTAATTGAATGCATGACTCAAAACTCGCAGAATAAGAGGTGGATTATAAAATTAGAAATTTGGCACCATAAATCGGGAATATGAACTAAGGGAGCTTGGTGATTCATCAAAACATTAAACAAATGGATCCATGAACTTAGTGAGTTAAATGAACTTATGGAAATTCCAACTGAGCGGATTATGGTCCAGGGAAATTTATGAAGTTGAGCAAATAAAGAAACATAATTCATAGATCATAGATGGTGGTGCTTTGTCGCCAATGGTTGATGTGCATTTACTCATGTAAAGAGAACTTCCATGGAATGAAAACTGGATGAGGTGGGCTATACTTGTAAACCATACATGTATATGTTTATATGGATGCAGGCATGTTTGTTGGATTTGAAAATGCCTTCATGCATGCAAAGAACAGCAGAAGATAGATTAAGTGTATTTGTATTACCTTATGTGCAAGGTTTAGTCCCTTTTGAAGAAGATCATGAATAATAGCATTCCAAATCCTTTGCCCTCGAAAGTACAGTGATGTGGTCTGGTCATTGACAGAAAATGAGCATATTGTGAGTTGCAACAAAAACTTAGAAAAAAAATGCAGTCTACACAATGGATGGTTAACATGAATTGGGTTGGCAGAAGGAATTTACACACTGTGGTTGACACTCAAATTGGTGCATATAAGCTATTGCGTGGAACATGGAATAATGTAGTGCATGTAGGGAAGAATAGCCAACGGACTATTCTCCAAGACGAAGGCTTAGGGGTAGGGGCCTAGAAGGATTGAAATTATCTTGGTCCCACACCACAGACACACAATCAAGAGAAAGACCCAACGAAAAGTTTTATTAATCACTGAACTTGTCCCTACGGAGGGACTACAATCCTTTCTATAGATTCACACCCTGGAAACAATTCTAATTAAAATAAACTCTAAATCAAATAAGATAAAACTTTCTAATTAATCTCATAACTACCCCTAACATTTAGTTACTACTAGAAAATAGGAAATATAGACTAGGATGAAAATTTGTTGAAAAGATTTGGAAATCTTCTTTAATGGGATTTAGTGAGCTTGGGCCCAGTGGCGGGCCGATCATGGATTTGGCTTGCATCATGGAACCACGTAATCAAGTGACAATTAAAACTATAGATCGGTTTGGAGGCCCAACAAAATAAATCAAATGGTCGGTTCTACATTGTACTTTTTAAAAGATAGGCAGTACTACAATTCCTAAAGGTGGGCCCCAATTACATAATAAAATAAGAGTTTTTTTTTTTTTTTTTTTTTTTAATCCTGCCAAGCATACTAATTGTAAATTAGAACTTAAAAACTAGAACTTTTATTTTAGACCTTAATCTAATTAGCTATTATTTTGGACTGAAAATATCTGCAGCATCCACATTTTCATGTTTTATTTATTTCTAATATGGTCGACAGCCCGTCAGTGCATCAAATTTGGCCACAAAAAAACTGCAGCTCAACCACTGAATACTGTTAACATTAGGGATCACCCTCACCTATTGCAAGTGGTTATAACTTATAAATCTGTTTATAACTTCTAGTTGCCAGAATTTCCTTTGGGAAAAAACATTCTCCCCTAGTCAAACACTGCCTAATGTTAAATTTTTGTGATGAGGCAAAAATAAGTGAAAGGTAACCAATTCTCTATCCTTTCCAATAGAAAAAAAAAAAAAAAAAAGGGAAAGGAAAGAAAGATGCATGGTGCAAGGAAACTTACACCATTTTGAAACATAGAGTCCCCAGCAAAAGAAGCTCCATCACAATACCGAATCTTTACACGGTTCCAGTTATAAAAATCTGCCCCCAGACATAAGTTATTTCAATTAAACAGACTGAAAAGATAATAATTATTTACGCAGAGAAACTGATACAAATTATATTTGGTACCTGACTATCACATAAACTTGATAACATGTAGTGCACCATGAGATTTTGATGTTGCCAGGATTGCATCACTGGTCATATATGATTAGAAGGTGATGCAATGCAGACCGACTAAAACCTATAGCATCGCATCATTATGGTGTGGCTTTGATTGGGTATTTGAATTACCTTCCAATCAGCAATTGTTACAACACTGTAGCAAAGACATGCTAAAATTTGTGAGGAAACAAGCTAAAACACCCTTCTTTGTTGCCCTCAATATAAGAGGGTGAGCACCTACTTGCAAACCTTATTAGAAATGGTTCAACTTAACCAAGGCATAAAATATGGCTTCACAAGGAATTGGTTGAGCTGGGCCAAATCTTGTACATGCCCAGCCAGTTTGGTTATCAGGCTTACTATTAAAGGCCCAGATACAACCCACAGGCGAAAACGTTTGCATGGGCAAACGATGTCTGCTAAACTTTTGCTCCTTTGTGTTAAATATGTTAGTCTGGGTAGGGCCTATAGTTGAGTCTTTAATCATACATTAGGCAGTCAGATACCAGTCCATTTAGCCTGGCACCTGTTTAAAAGCCCAGCCAAATTCAAAAGAATGCAATCTGGGGAAAATGTTCTCCTGCTAGCAAACTGCATGTGCAATCCAGCTCTATGGGGCCCACCTTAATTTGATACTCTGGTCATCCCATGATCCGGCATCGAGCCCAATTTTACACTCATTGAGCCTTCACCGACCGTTGGATTGAAACTGAAACCAATTCTATTGTTAAGACACCATTACTTTGAGGCAGTTAAATTAAGAGCTAAGATAACATGGCACGCCATTTTATTTTATTTTATTTTATTTTTTGCTCCCCCTTGTCCATGAGAAGTCCTTTCCCTCTTACCTCCTCCCATTAATATAAATACATTTAGTAGGCCCCATGAGCTGAACTGCATATGAGCTATATGCAATTTGCTCGGAGGAGAACATTCACCCGCGCAATCTAGCCTAGTGCATGATCAACCTTGTATCCTTGTCAAAGTTGGCCTCAGCCCATCCCAAGTCCTCCACAAACCCCCAAATCTATTCTTATGATTTTGATATCGATTACATGCTCACAAGTGTCGAATTAGGATCTCCCCTCTTGAAGATCAGCTGTTTGACATGGGTGCGACTGTGTGTGTTTCAAATTCCCAGTGTAGCTAAATTGAACTATCTGTTTAGCCGACACTAGGATCTTTGTTTCTGAAAGCTTGCAACAAGAAGGATTCCTTCAGCTACAGCCGTAACTATAGAGAGAAACCAGACAAGACGACCGACCGTTTTTGCCTTCATCAAACAAGTAAAATGGAACTCTCCTGTTGAGAGTTCAACCTTTCAACATTTAAAATCTCTTCTATAACAAAAGAGCATGAGATTCGTCCGAGTTTTATCTATAATTTGAGGCTGAGGTTCTATAATTTATTTCTGGAAACTATGGGTGGGGCCCACCTATCATCCATTCTAGACCTTACAATGGTCAGGGACCTCTTAATAGTCACACGCCCTAGGGTTTGGCAGCAATGCGAATGAACTGGACCGTTGGATCAACTATATATCCATATGAATGGATTGGACTTGTCGGGGCCATGGATGAATGAAGGGATTAGAAGCATGGGATTGAGTCAAACTTGATATTCGGGGTGGTCCCATATAGATCTTTCAATCCCCATCGGTCCGTTAAAAAATGAGACCTCCAATGAGCCCCACGAAAAAGTTCTCAAGGTGACTCCATGATAACCGTCCGCACTGGATCGGATCACATCCCTTTTTTGAAAGAGTCTCTTTATTCACATAATCATTTTACTTCTAGGATCTGAAGATTATAAAATTATCTACAGAACAAAGAGGGCCTTTTGAAAGGACATGGCAACTGGCCAGTCAACATCCACACATTGTCACTGGCACCAGGGGGGCCCGCAACATGAAGATTGTGGGACTCGGGGGCATAGACGATGGTAGCCTAACATTCACGAAAAGAATGATCGTAATTGGTTTGCAATGCTCCACCAAATTCAACGCACATGTCACCGACAGCGGAGCACACAAACAACAAACATTGTCGTGGCACCCACATTGACTTGGGATCATACATCCTTGCTGTGATCGATCCGTGGGTTGATTAGTTATTACAAGAGTATTGTATCACCGGCCTAATCAACTAAAGGTTTAACCTATTTTGGCTGGAGAGGTGCCTCACAATTTAGGTGGCGAAAATGCGTCTCACCTCAATAGCTGTCAGGGATCGATTCTTGGAAAGGTGGGTGGGAGTCTTCGCGCCAGTAATTCATATTAGTGAAAAGAAATAGAGAGGAAAAGAAAACCCTATTAGTTGTATTAGTAGTATGTGTATTAAATATAACATTAATATTAGTATTATGTAGTAACTTCTTCGAAAACGAATTTGTCTCTATAAATATTTAAAGCTATGTTGTTCTATGCAATGTGAGATGAATCTATTTATCACACAAACAATAAAGGAGTTGTGCATTTTTTCCATTAATAAAAAACCCCTCATGGTATTAGTAGTGCTTTGGTATATATATATTTTTGGAGGTTACCCAATTAAGGGCCTAGGATTCAAGAGAAAACCCAATTATTGACAGAGAAACCTATTTCCATATGAAGAGTAGCTACTCAAGTAGGAAGGGAACCTAGGGATAATACTATGTGAAATTAACTAGGAGAGAGATGCGTGGGTGAGAATGGAATCTAGGGATTGATTCCTAAGCAGCGGGGCGAATGTTGGTGCTTTGTGGAAGGCAATGATTATGAGTTGTCCAAAATTTTCTTAGAATGTCTTCTCTAATTTTTTTTTTCGTTTTGTCGTCGGACCAGTCTTTTCTAAGAATTTAGATCTTTATTAATCAAATTTGAATTTTTAAAGTGTCCATTAAAATAATGCATAGATTGGCCACTAATGATGAATCTCTTTTTCCTTTTATTTATATTTTTTTTTTATTGACCTTGTGGCCATGGGATGATAAGTAAACTTGCCCACCGGGATTGATCCCTGAGTGGAACTATGGGAGCGGGCAGTCTATCTACAGAAGGGGTGAGGGGGGTCTGCTGTAGTTTAACTACAGCAGACCCTGCTGTAGGTTGGATCCAAGGCATCCAATGGGCTGTGGGTTCATCCACTCGGTTCACATTCATCCCCACCATCCATCCAACTTCCCCGACCATCAGATCTCCAAAACACACATTAAATCTCCATCACACACATTAGAAAATATCAGCCATTGGATGAGAGAAAAGGTTGAAGAGAGAGAAAATATTTTTTAAAAGTGAGTTGAAGAGAGAGAAAATGATTTAAAATACAAGATATTTTAAATTTTATTTTATTTAAAAAATACCAACCATTGGATGAACCCACAGCCCTTGGATCCAACCTACAGCAGACCCCCCTCACCCCTACAGAAGCAGCCTTGTGAATCCCAATGATGATTCCAGTTTGTTCATTCTACATGCATGCCACAATGAATTACAGCTTGTCAAAAATCCACTTTAATTTGAATGTATCTACAATTAGATAGATCAAACTTGACAAGCCCGCTCTATTATTTTAATAAGAATAATAACTTATAATACAATATAAAAAAAATCTCAATTTATTTCAATCATTAGGAAAATGTTAATTTCAAGCCCAAACCATTGTGTACCAGTTGTGCACTTAAAATCTGTCCAAGTAGGACAAGAGTGAACCGTCAAAGAAAAGGTTGGTACCACCTGACATTAGCCTTGTCTTCAATTAGAAGATAAGATGATCATACCACCTCATATGGCATATCAATGCACCTATCACATCCAAGATGGCCCTACAAATTGACATATATCCTACCACTAGGCCAAACTAGAAGGTGGCCCCCCACAGAACCACTTTCCACATGCCCTATCTGATAATTTCAACTGCCATATATTTCTATTCCACAAAAACTTTCCACATGCCTAAGTGATAATTTCAATATCCATTATAATTCTTTTCCACCGACATGAAGGGGAGAAAAAGAAAGGAAGCAATGGTATCGGGATCCTCCGAGGGGTTTTCTTTTTACCCACTATGACTGTGAGTAGACCAATCACGGTCTGTTAGCCACATCACCGTCGGCAGCCTCTATTTCGGACATGGACAGGCTGCCGCGACCAAGGACTTATTGTCCATCCAAAATGTTGGTTTAAGTCATATATAAAGGGATAACAATAGAGAGTACAACCGGAGAAAAAAAAACTTGGACCTATTAGGCTTGATATAGAGGAATTGGAAATCATTATCTTCATCAAAGTGTTGTCCCAAGTATATTGGGGCTGGCTACATGAATTTTGTTTCTCAATTTTGACCCATCTTGAGCTTAACCCTCAGATAAGTCTTACTTCTTCAGATCTAATTTTATTACCTACATTCACGTCCTCTTCGGCCTAACCCTTCCTCAGCCAAATTTCTCCTTACAAAGGCGCCTTTGCCGGTTTGCATTGGACATACCCAAACTTGCATAAAAACTCTGCCAGTTTTTATTACTGGTCCCAAGCTCAGGTAAAGAAGGAGGATTGTATTAGGTAGATTGGCAGTCAGTCTAAAAATTTGTACACTATGTCAAATCACGGGTAGCTCAATAGCAAGGTGACAACATTGATCGAGCATCCACTGTTGTCTAGTGCTCACATTAGAAGTCCCACTCCTAGACTAGTGACTCGATTCAGGAAAAATAAACTCTGATTAATTTTGCAAGCATTTTCGGATTTCTTGTTTAGATCATTTGAAGAAATTCAAATGTTGTCCCTCAAAAGTGGAACTCCAAAATAATTCAAGGCAAAATAGTATTTAGAGCTTTAGAATTTTAAGAATTATGCTGGTCAAAAGTAAAATTTCACATAGCCAACTTAATTAATTCTCACCATTTAAGTCCAATTAAATAGAAAATTTAGAATTCTCAGCTCGCCACTTAAGTCGAATCAAATCGAATCAAATAGAAAATTCAGAATATTTCTAAACAACAACTCTAGTGCCGACAAAAATATCTAGTCAGAAATGCTCTCAATAAAATAGTCCCTTAAAATTTTAGGCATGTGAAACCATGCTCATGATGATCAAATTAGAGGGATATCTGCCTCACAACCTGATCAAATGCATCCTTGAGTGTCCCACTCAAGGAGAATGATATCCTAACAATTTTTCAAAGGAGTTGATAGATAATTCATAAGAGTATTGAGGAAGGGCTAGCACTGCTGGATGTGACGTCCTACTACATTACTCTATAATTTTTATTTTTTTTACTAATCTCTCTCGGCCCAGAGAGAAGTCGGGTAAAACCTTTGTGCTTCCCATGGTAGCACTAGTGGACTTAACCTTCAATTCCTAAACCTAAAAGGGGGAACCGATGAATGATATCAAGACCTCCCGTAAAGACAGTAACCATGCCCTAAACACTATAATTGATGATAATCACTAAACTCAACGTTCTTAATGGGATTCACCAATAACATCAAACTTTAGCTTAACGAAGAGAGTCCGGATCAGCTATTGCATTTGTTATACATTCACCGTGAGTTGACCAATAACACTCCTACACGTCATCCAAGAATTTAGGTAATTTTGAAGTTTAAAAAATTTAAATTAAATGAAAGAGAATCGCCTAAATTCTTGGATGACGTGTCGGAGTGTTATTGGTCCACTGACAATAAAAGTATAACAAATGCGATAGGTGATCCGGACTCGAACAAAAATGATTGCTCTATGAGCATTTATTATATAAGCATTAATACCTTTCATAGCATAAATTATATGAGCAATAATACCTTTCATTCTCCTTGGGTGAAGTGTCAGGTATACCAACATTTTGTAGGCCCACTTTAAAACATTCTGACCCTCTTGATCCCTTTTATCAATGCCTAGCTGAGATCCAAGAGCTCCCACTCTTACAATCCTCTAAAGTGAGGAGATTAGCAAAGGCTAATTTCTCGAAATCATTCTAATTCCTTGCCCCAACATGGGAACAACAGAGGACCGTTGTCTCCTAAACATCATCCTTCTCAGGCCACTTTGTTTAATCTGGCCCATTAAATGAATTCCTCCTCCAATGATCCTTATAAAATCCCCTAATTATCACTTCGATCATAGTGATATTCAGCATTGGATGGACATGGTTTAGACGGCAATAATAAATTGAGTGAATTGATAATGTCCTCCACACTTCTTTAATCCAACAGTAGATGTCTTTCTGATGAGTACTGTGGATATTCAGGAATCTCATATAGATGGGGAAAGTTGATTCAACATGATGGATTAAGAAATGTAAGGCCCACAGCACACCACCTCTATAATTTATGGGGAAGTTGCTAACATTCTATAAACCAAGTTTGTGGCATTCAAATCCAAACTACCCCACTCATTAATAAACTGCTCCTTTCTGCTACATTCCTATTAAGTGGATCTCAAATACCCAACACGCATTAATTGCCAATTACTAACTCTAAGTACCCAGTACAATAAATAATGAAACAGTTTGGATTTGAATGCACATGAGGACATAACTTTTGTGATTGAATTGAGCGGTGGATATATGGTAGAAGGAATTGATGTAAATCATTAATTGTGCGGACTTTTGATGGTCGGCATGAATCATCTAATCAACAGCAGGAATAAGAATGATGAGATAAACAACGGCGATCCAAGACATTGTTCCACAAAATTCAAAAAGTCAGTCCCATGTGTTGAAAGGTTTCTATTGGACATCACTGAGTCAAATTATGTATCACAGTCATCCTAGCCACATCTGGGTCATCCTAGCAATGATGTGCGGTCCAAGCATCAGCACCAGTAACCATTGACAGTTAAGTTGTATTATTTATTTATTTTGTGTAAACGATAGCCGATTTTTCCATCCAGGATCGATCTTTGGGTTCCCCACTCTTCCTACATTTGTTGGCTGTATGTCCACTTGTGTGGGCTCTCTTCCCATATCTGTTGGGTATCTTGGGTCCCAACCCCTTTGCTGGAGTACTGAAACAGAAATATAGTTTAGCACAAGTTGCACAACCAAGCTACGTACAGGTGAGAACGGCCACTTACCTCACTTGTAAGTGACAGCAGTTCTCACCTGACTGCTTAAGGTTTGAACTTTGAGTACAACACCTCTTTTTACTTGTGTGGGTTTCCTTCCTACATGTGTGAGCTTTCTTACTACTTGCGCAGGTTGTCTTTCCGTGCATGCGGGCTTTCTCTTGGGTCCCAGTCTACTTAGCTGGGTTTAAAAAAAAAAAAAAAAGAAGCTATGTATAGTTGAAGCTATGTATAGTTAAGCACAACCAACCATCGACCTGCTTTTGTTCTCATTGTTATTTCTTTAATTGAAAGAATGATCTGATCGACCCAAAAAATAAAATGAAAAAGAAAGCCTTAATGTAAGGCATTGTCATTACCTAAGCTTTACTAGAATTATGCAGGGCGCTACCGGTTTTGTTAAAAAAATACCTTTCTAGTGGTCCACATGGAAACGTGACCATGAAGAAAGGCCCCACAAGGAAAAGGTATGGACATAGGTAAGGAAGAAATTAAACTTCAGGCAGATAACCCTTAAGGGGTCTAGTTTGACTTCCATTAGGATTGATGTTTGAGCTTATTGCACTAGACCTATTTAAATTGTGAGAATCTACTAAACTTGATTTCAACCCATTGATAACCCTAATTCTTCAGCTACAGCCCACCCAAAGGCAAATCTTTTTTACTTGAAGTAACTTTGGTAAATAAAACAAAGAAAGTGAAAGAAATCACACCAGGATTAAGAGGGGCATTGTTGCTGAGGATGCCAGAAAAGATCTCAAGCTTATTCATATAACGAGTAGAACCTCGTCTTGTTTTAGCTCTTTCTAAGCATGAGTTAATGTTGTTACACCATCCTCCTCCCTGCAAACATAAACAAAATGAAGGAAAAAGGCATTAAACTCATAATCTTGACGATTTCTAAATACAAAAAGTAGGATACTAGCTTATGGGTCAGGTTAAATGGGTGGCCATCCCTAACCCACCGTTTTAGGGGTAAGTCTAATAGTGGTTTGGACAAGTTCGAGAGGGGCCCAAGTTCATAGCTGTTGAACCAAGTCATATTCAAATGATTTTGGATTCGGCCGTATAAAGCATTAATTGTTTTTCTTTCTTGCTAACTTAATTTATATATGTCCAAATCACTTCAAACGTATCTCTCTTAATTTATCACCTAATGATATTACCCTTCAATGTTTTTAAAAGTCCTTATTTTTAATTTCATCATTCATACTTTTACCACACATCCATATCAACATTCTTATATCTACTGCACTTATTTGTTAAAGAAATCATGGAATTAGAAACAAATGAGAAGCTATTATTTAGTTTTGACTTCAGACAAATGGAGAAAAAAGAGATGAATTGTTGTCGCCACAAATCTATCATCATGTGTCAAACTGATATCCGTTAATTTGAGTCGAGTCTCTAAGTCCTCTTCTTAATACTAACCCTATTTTCACTTCACTAAATTTCGTCACAAAGCTTGTTAATGGTTGGTTGGCATCTTTAATCCCACTCCTCCTCTAGAGGGAGGTTTTTATTTTTTGTTTTTTTATAACTCTAGAGACAATTGTTATAACCAATACATGGCTACAGTAAATGCAAATTCATGATGGTTCTGGTTGAAAGTTGCAACTGAATTTTGACATAGGAAAGTAGAGAGGAGTCCTTTTCTGAAACAACAAAATAATGGGGTGGTACGTAAATACTGTGGATCAATGTCCGTATAAAGTTTGAGTGGAGGCAAAAGGAGCAATAACATGGAGCGTTGGGTGGTAATGATTTAAACCTACTGTTTAGAACACCTGGCACCAAATTGCCTTGATTCCTTTTCTATAAAAGGCCATCTTCTTAGCCAAACGCCAATTAGGCACGACGTGACAGCTGAATTGTAGATTTGCACAGTACATGACGTGAGTGATGTATTTCTTGATTAAGACCTTTTCATGGATAAAACATGGCACACCAATAAGATAAGCTGCGTCTATTACTAAAAGTATGTCTTAATAGCTTCCTCTATTCCAACTTGCTGGTTGATTGAGAATCCAAGCAGAGCAAGTGGGACCCACAATCCACAATTGAACACCATGTGCCTACTCATGAGATAATTAATTCATAAATGATGAAGATTGGATATCATAGAACCCTGACTTCACACCAACTTAAATTGGTTAGGTAAAGTTTCATGCTCTATCCATGTGAGGAGGACCACCTGATAAACAATACTGATGGTAGCATCCCTCAACCAAGTTGATGCACCAAGGGCTTTAATGTATAAAAACTTTAAGTCTACCAAATTGATCTGTAATTGGGAGATTGCTGTTACTATTCGTTTCTTATTTGGGAATTCAGACCCACCTTTGATGGATCCCTTTAGTCTAAGGCAATAAATCTAATATTTCTAACGCCAACGTACTCATGATTAAATAATGTTGGCACCTTGGAATTACATAAATGCCTGGATATCAATTTAGGATCTTTAAGCAGATGAAATCACCATTGGCTGTTGGGTTAATCTAGAAAAAAGAAACTAATATTTTTAATCTCTCTTAGGCCTAACAAATGACATTAATTATGAGATAGTCATTACCATTAGTGAAGAATATCATTTATTATCACATAATTACCTCGAACTGTAAAAGCCAGTTGAAGGTACCAGATCCAAATCCTCTGTGAAGATGATATGCAGGCAAGCTGCCATCCAAGCAAACTGCAACAATATAAATAAAAAAATAAATTAATGTCTCACTTCATAAAGCAAAGTAAGTGGATTTCAATCTCATCATCGAGAGACACAAATTTCCCGTGCACACTAATGACACACTTATTTTCTGTATATTAAAATTGCATGGCAACACTCAACTTCTATGTGCATTTCTTATACAAACGTGTGGCTCGTGGCAGCAACCGTGGCTAAGTGGTCGCACCAATACATGAGTACAGGTAGGTTAACCTAACCATGTAGGCACTTTCATATTGTAAACCTAACTGTTTTATCTTTGGAAAATTTAAGGTAGTAAAATACATTAAAATAAAATAAAAAGTAAATAAAATTTGATAGGGGACAACCCCGAATAAACCTATTTTAACCACATCTATTATAAAAGGCATATATTTATGATCGAGGGACAATATTCTACAACAAGTTGTTGACATTCGGTGTAGGTTGTGGAGCCCATTTGAATGCATTTCTACTATTGTAGTCAAGGTGAATGAAAAGGCCTTTTTATGGATAAAAATCATGTAAAGATTCAGTTCCATCATATTATTCTAGCACACGATTTAACCAGATTAAGCTTTGATGGTTTTCAACCATAGATTTATTTTTTGTTTGATTTAATCCAGCTTTGAGTAAACATTTGATGAACATAAAAATACTCAAGTGATGCTTAGATCATTGGGGATAAGAATGTCAAAGGAACTGCATTTATCAAAGTTGGGCCGGATGGGGTACGTAGTCCGGAGAAGATTCTCCATGATTGAGATCCTAATACATGAAATAGCAAAATAGCTTGCAACACCCAATAAATCTGATTTATACAGATGACCAAATCCAAAGTCTGACTGACTGGATAGTTGGGCTTTATTATATTTGCTACAATGTTTTCTGAATCTAAGGAAGTCACACACAATGGTGATGCACATTTGTCAATCTCCATCATTTATAAAGTAAAAAATTGAGGGGTGAAACCGAAATCTGGGCGTTGTGGGTTCCCATATGGGAGCAAAAAAACCAACAAAACCCATTTGCTAAAGTGTCCTGTTTCTATAAAGCAGGGGAGTGACCTCTTTTTTAGGTGATGTGGAGGATCCGAATCCGTCCCCCATTTGCTGTAAGCAAATAAAAACGGGTGGCTATAGAGTATCAGAATCTGTCTACCATATGTTCTAACCATATAAAACAGGACCCAGCCCTGCTGCCAGTGCAGGTTAAGGGACATGCGTGCCCCATATCGCAGCAAGGGCAGCCAAACAACACACATGCATACGACAAAACAAAACCTAAAAAAAACATAACATTAAAGAAACAATTAAGGAAAATTTTTGTGGAGGCCCTCAGCTAAATGCGGGCGCTCATTATTGGCCTTACTTGGTCCTCTGCCGTAAGTTTTCATAATCCAAAATGAGTGTACAATCGATCCAACGATTCACTGCATTCAGATGGGTGCATTCAGATGGGTGCGGAATCCAGAGACAAGTAATTGTCCCCTGTTTCATAGTCCACTCACATGGACGACCACAGCCGTAAGTTTTCATAATCTAAAATAAGTGTACAATTGATCCAATGATTCAGTGTACTTATATGAGTGCGAAATCCAGATACCCGTAACCATCCCCTGTTTTATGGTCCACTCATAGGGACCATTAAAGTGGGCCCAACTAGTGTTTGTGGTGCATGGGGTGCTCCCATTATATCCAATCTAATTGATAGAACAACTTGCCTGCTCCTGTAGCTTTAGCCCCACGGACCAGAGTCCTATTAACTAAAAGCCTGCCTTCCATCGAGTAGACACTCCAAACACCGAAACTCATCAAAAGCAACCAAATCGGAGTGAATCTCTCCCGCCTTGGAACCAAATTTACCGCCATTTCCATTCAATTTCAGCAACTCTAACAACAACAAGAACAGAGAAAGGAAAGAGAATAAGTGAACTCTTTTGCAAAGCTAATCAAAAAAGAAGATTCCAAACCAAAATCATTGAAAGAAGATTTCTTACAGATGTTTCATAGTTTCATCCAAACAGGAAATGAAAAGTCATTTACCACGCATCCAAATCTCGAATTACTACTTTTTTATTTCAGAATCTTGCGTTTCATGTCGAATTGGATACAGAAAGCAGTGCTTTGGCCAAAACAAGAATGAAAAGATACAGATCATTAAAGATACAAAAATCCACTGGATCTGAGAAACATATCAAAAATAGAACAGAGAAGAATCTCATTTGATTTCATTTGAACCAGAAGCTAAAAGCTTCAAAGAGATTAGAATCTCAAATCTGAACTCAATCTGATCTCGTTTGGATGATGAAAACAGCAATGATTAAGATTAAGGAATGTAGAAATGAAGAAATCATGAAGAAGAATACCAATTGAACGATGGGAAGAGATGAATCAGAGCTCAGTCGTCATTAACTCGAAGAAATCCAATAGAAAACGAAGAGAAACCGAGCATTTGAAGAGAGAGAGAGAGGAGCAGAGGAAGTGAAGATAGAAGAAGAAGAAGCGCTACAGTTATTTTGGATTCAGACATCCAGTTATTTATAATGTGATAATATCGCGATAAATTGGAAATGACAAGTTTTCTTTTGTTTTTATCGAAACACTAATCATTTATATGTTTCGTAAAATATCGGCGATCCATTATTCCAGTGTCACTGTTACCGTTTTTGTAGTTGTATCTTGACCGTATGTTTGTGATTTGGGAAAGATTAATGGCGTGGTAAGTTCAACTTGAATGTATTTATCTAAGATTAGAAGGATTGGATTTTACTTTAAGGCCTTGTTTGGCATCATGCCAATGGGATGTTTTCAGGGGATGAGACCGGCTAAACCGTATTTGGTAAGTATAATAAAGTTTTTCAAAATTTGTTTTCCCTATAATGATTCCTAAAACCACGTCATGTTGAGTAGAAAATGGAAAACGATTAAGTTGCTTAATACCCTAATGAGAATCGCTAGTTAAGAGTTCATCTAATATTTCTTCCATAACCAAATCCTTTTTTTATTCTTTCAATGGAGAGTGCCACTCTACACACATTTGTGTTTCTAACCAGCCCACCTATTACTAATTTTCTTTGAAAACAAAAAATAATTCTATCTGTAGTTTGATTTTTCGAACCGGAAAGTGTCTTTTTTCTTTAATCATCTCTTTTTGCCCTTCTTGTTCTTGGTTGAGAGTAGCCCTTTGTACTTTTAATATTGCATAGCTCTGTTGAGATATTAATACAAGAAACTAGTGTTAAAATAAGTTCAATTATAAATAATGTAAAGTACACTATGAAATACTGTTGGAATCATATTTGTAGAGTTTTTTTTTTTTTTTTTTTTTCTAGATTCATGTTATTGTGAAATTCTGGTAATATTCTGAAAATATCCTAAATTCCTTTCCAAGAAAATGTTTAACATCATCAAGATTCAAAATGCCGCACATAAAAATTATTTTGTAAAATTAAGAGAAGTAAAAAATCCTACCTGAGTTGTAATGGTCAGACAGTTGGGGGGTGCCATGAGCCTTGATCAATTCCACCTTGTTCATAATCTGTATTCTTATTAGTACACATAAAATGACAGATAATCTAGACAATACCCTCCCTCTTATTAGATGTATCATTGGCAAATTTTGATTAGACCCGACGCAACCTACATTTAATAATTATTTGACCTGCATTATATATGGGTCAGCCATGGGTTAGATGGAACCTACCCGCAGTAAAAACGAGTCAGGTTAGGGTCAAGCCTCTCCACCTGCATAACTTGCCTAACCCATTTACATAAGTTGGTTTAGGGTCAGCCCACATTTAAACAATTTGTTAATTTAATATGTTGATTTAGAGTAGCTTTTTTTCTTATATGAAATGAGCTAAGTTTGTGTTGGTCTTAGCCTGGAGTATATAGAATGGAATGGGTTTAGGTCACACTTTTTATAGTTGGGTCGGATTAAACTGGTTGACACGCTTTATGTGAGGCCCCACCCTTTGTGAGCCCTCTAATTTATATTTTTGAATGCTAATTAATACTAATTAATACTAATTAATGCTAATTATTGCTAATTACTAGCTAATTATGCTAATTAGGGGTTAATCAGGATAGTTTCGTGTTAATCTCCTAAGTTAGTGTTAGACTAGTTAGCTGTATTAATATTAGGGTTTTTGTGTAGTCTTTTGTAATTCTAGGTTAGTTAGTGTAGGGGAGGCCCTTAGTATGGTTTTTAGAAATTTATAGGGGGTTTAGTGTAAAAAGTGCATCTCTAGAACCTTCTAACCTAAAGACTAAAAAGCCCCTAACCTTAACCCTAATTCTATGAAAACCTAAAGGCTATTACAGTCATTAGCCACCCCCCTAAGCTATAAATCCAGCACAAATCCCAATGAGCCCTAGCAACTATTCACTTCATTTCCTCTCTTCTTCCTCTCTCATTTCTTTCCTAAGTTTCAAGCTACTGTTGTGCTGGGATTTCCAATTTCTAAAATTAATAGGAGCTGCTGCTACTACTTCTTCTTCTTCTTCTTCATTGGCTGGGATTTTTCTCTATCTCTCTCTACCTTCTCTTCCAAGCTAAGGCAAGTGCACTATACTCTTAACATAGAATGTATATTTTTGTTTTCATTGATTCAGTCATTTCCATTCAGTTAATGTGGATCTGTAGATTTACCTTTGAGCTTAGAATAGATGGACTATTGGCCTTTGATGGATGAGAGAAATCTATTTTTTCATATGCTATGATTTGTGGATTGTATAGAAACAATTGGTTAGAAATTGGATGAAGGAGAGGGCGACTGTTGCAGTAACTCTGCAACAGTTACTGTTCATAAGCTACTATTGCAGTGCCTGTTACAGTGAGATTGTTTTTTTTTTTTTGTATTGAAATCAGTGGGGCCCAGGTGGGCCACCTTTGGAGATCTGGACCCCACATCGTGTAGGGCCACCTTGGGAGACCCAGATGATGAGGGCTGATCGTGGGCCCTTGATCAGTGGGGCCCACGATCGTTGCTTTCTCCATGTATAAGGCGTGAGTCACTTGGAGTGCTTATCACTTATTCAATTCCGTTGTGGGGCCTGCGGGATGATTGGACCGTGGATCTGGGCCGGTCATCTGGCCGTATAGACCTGGGCGACCTTGATAGTAGGCTCTGATCGTGGACCTTTGATCAGTGGGGCCCACGATCGCTGAGACTCCATATCCCAGGCTAGGACGTGTTCTCTGTTTGGGGAAAATGCAGTTGCAGAACGTGTGTGAGTGAAGAGTGAGGATGGGGGATGGTGACATGTGGGACCCAAGTGAAATGATAAAAGGTGGGTTTGGTGGCCCATGTCTTGTGTGTGCATTGGAAAGTATGCTCTCACCATATTTCAAATTTTGAAAGGGATGGTTGTACACGTGGATGGAGGGCTTTCACCTGGGCTCTTTTCTTTTCTTTTTTTATGGACTTGGTAGTCTAGGGTGTGTGTGTATATATGGCATTACTTATGCCAAGACCTTAGAGTTTATTAAATAGTATGCACCTAACCCATTTCTTTTAGTTTCTAGAAAATTAAAATTAATACCTTAGTTATATTATTAATTTAATTAGCTCATTGAACCAAATTGGAGCCGGGACTAGTGGGGCCCACTAATTCATAACCCATTAGTTTTATTAATTAAATAAAATATTTAGTTTCTAATGTGTACAATGAGACCCATTAGTTTTAGAAAAATTAGGAGAGTAGGACCCTTAGCCTTTATGGAACCCTATTAGAATAAATTAACTTGTTACCTTTAAATTAATATTTCTTGACCTCTTTAATTTTAGAAATTAGAAATTATAGATCCATTAGTCTTTATTTAATTTAAATTAGTTTGGACCCCTTTAGATTTATACTTTTAGAAATTTCATTAGATTTTATAATTTGATTAAGCCCTGAGTATTTTATGAACCCAATTCGAATAGTTTGTGTATGACTTGATTTTTCCATCAGACCCAGACTTTAGTGCAAAAGTTGAGATTTGGCCTGGAATCTGTTGACTCAGGTACACCTGTGTACCAGATCGACCGGCTGGCCACCTGGTCAATCGGGTACACTGGAAAATCCAGAATCCAAACCAAGTCCCAACTTTGATTCCAGTGGAGCAGATCGACCCGACCTTTGCCAGGTCGACCTGCCACACTGTGAACACTAAGATGTGAGTTTAGCACTTGTTTTATGATTGATCGATTGTGGGGCCCATTGACCATCCAAACGAACTTCCATCAATGTGCCAAGCACGAGTCAATGGCGTGGCTCGACCTTGACTCGTGGGGACCACCGATTAGGGTTTCGGCCGTTTAATCTAAGATGATTTGACCCCTAAGAGTTGTCAATGATGCCCGTAACCTCCTAAGCACCAAACACAGTATCATATGGCATCAGTGACTTCGTTTAGAGATCAAATTACCGGAGATAGACCTGAACCTAAACGTGGCCCATTACCTAGGATTGGACCGTTGTATTTCCCTATTGATTCTCATGTTGAAGTTCACACTTCACCTTGTTTAATGCTGTCAATCTTAAATCTTTAGTGTAGCTGTAACTATTAATTAAATATAAATGGAGGACCTGAACTTAGGGTATCTTAGAGGTGACCCGATAGTATGATTGGAGAACACTGACCCGTGTTTGTGTCTAGGCGGGCCCTTATTGGGCCTAAGTGTGGGATGTGTACCTTTAGTTGGAAGAGGTAGTTTATATTGGGCTTTTGAGCCATGATGGAATAGATTGAACTGTTTATCAGTAGTAAATGGATTTGATGTCTCGTTTGGACGGTTTTAGACCAGGCCACGGATTGATGGGCCTTGGTATGGATCCAACGAGTGGGCTTGGACTTAGAATATAATCCATAAATTGATTGATGTACAGACTTCTTAGAGACTTGGATAGGACCTTGTTCATGCAAGGCAAAGCCTAGACAGACACAAACCCTTAGAGTTATTCTCGAGTCGGCATTATACATTCACTCGGTTGATATAAGCTCAGCCTGTAGACTGATCATCCCCGGTAAAAGCTATTTGAGTGTTGAGGAGCTATCATGATGAGCTGTGTGGTTAAGACGGACGGTGTGATACCGTGTCCGGTCTTGAGTGATGAGTGTGATGAGATGATGAGTGATATGCGGGATTAGTAATTCCCAGCACTGGTGAGATTTTCCCGCCGCAACTGTGTTCAGTATGGGAGGGTCGCGGCATAATATCCCGCGGTATTCCAGCTCGTGTGAATGTGCCACTTTGTAGTAGATTAGTTGTTGTTTACTATCCTGATTCCTTATGATTATACTGCTCAACTGCCTAGTTCTTTACCTTGTCATTCTTTAATTTATTTACCTGTCTCTATTCATTTGATATGTATGTTCTATGTTAGTAGTATGCTGTGACTTGCCAGATCTTTTAGATCTGACCCTTTTTTGGTGCTTAGGCCTTGACCCAGAGATCCCAGAAGATGCACTAGCGCTCGTAGAGGCGCCGATTGTCGGAGATTACGGATGGGGTCCGGTCGACCTGGATGTCGAGCCGGAGGGCGGAGATGAGCTACCTGGGTTTTGAGAGTTCTCTTTATTTTGGGTTTGAGAGAAATTTTGTAGGTGAGCCGGGTAGCTAACAAATATGTATTAACCTTGATATTAACAATTTAACTTTTTAAACTAAACTGTAGTTCTGCTCACAATTAATATATCGATACCTATTTGCTTCCGCTTTATTTATTATGCTTCCGCAAGTTAACCATTGAGTTCATATTGTTCAAAAGTTTTAAATTGGATCTCACTGCGGGCTTACGATCTTGGAAGTTCTCGGATTTTCCGGGAAGTAGCGCGTCAACTTCGGGTATTCGAACGATTATATCGGTATCCGGAATTGGGGCGTTATACTTTAAATGCAGGTTGTGCAGATGTCGGGTTGACCCGCAACGCGTGCTTATTTGACCCATTTTAAAAGCAGTTTGGATTTGGGTTGAGCTTCAGCCTGTGGGTGTGCCTTGTCAAGCCGACCAATTTTGACTGAACCAACCAATTTGCCATGTCTAATCATGCAGACATAAGTTCCTTGTGTTGTTCTTGACCCTAATGTCACATATTAGATTAGTATGATCAATAATTATCATATTGTGAAATCTCATCAAGACCTAAAACGAAGAGTTAAGATCATTTGATCGGGTACGATACTTATATTCTTCTAAGCAACATGCAAATTCTTTTATAATTACTTAAGATGCATCTAAGTGGGCCCCTCTAAAAATCTCAAGAGATGTTAAACATATTTTCAAAATGAAAAGAAGAGCATAACCAGTAAAACCCATGCTTCAGATAGGAGTGGGGTTTGCATCTTTCTAAACCCATCATGAGGAAGGCCCTGTACCTGAAAATACAAGGATTTTTCTTTTTTCTTTTTTTTTCTTCACCCCAGCTACAGATAGGAGTGGGGTTTCCATCCTTCTAAACCCATCATGAGGAAGGCCCTGTACCTGAAAATACAAGGATTTTTCTTTTTTTTTTTCTTCTTCACCCCAGCTACAGTGGCTGGGACCTTTTTCTTTTATATAATATCAAGCCCGGTACACCTAGGAAGGAAACCCACAAAGTGGGAAGAAAGCCCGGCACACCCGGGAAGGAAGCCCACCGAAGTGTGAAGAAAGCCCGCATATACACATGCGGGAAGGAAGCCCACCAAAGTGGGAAGAAAGCCCACATGCACATGCGGGAATATATAGGGTGGGAGGTGGGGGAGGATATGAGGTTTTCACCTGACATTCGGCCCATGTACGCTGACCAGATAAACGGTTCAGATTTCATTGGAGGTGGGCCTGTAATGTATATATTCATTCATCTTTGATCGCATGGTTCCTGCAGGATATACTCACATTGACAATGTGCCTGTATAACAAGTCACAGCTTTGTCTAAATTTATCCAGCCATATGTGGGCTTCAATGCAATGCCTATTTAAGCCAATCAAATGGGGACCGAACCACAGATGCATTAGGATGGGATCAATAGGGACGAGTTGGTGGGCCCATTCTTGATAGATCACTAGAGGTTAGAGTTAGAAGACGACCTGCTAAATTCATCTGATCGATCATTTGTTCTCCATACACACCCAAGGATCACAATTTGGACTCTGCAGATTAGAATTAGAAATCTCAAGCTATGATGACTATGAAGAATTGAAGATGGAACAATATCTTCTTAAGGTGACCTCAATTATTTGGTCCCCGCATGTGGGCCCTACATTTATTTTGGCCCACTGGTTCAAAATCCGAGCTTAAAGATATAGCAGCTTTGAATTAAAGGGTTGTTAATTATTCATTAACGAGAAATTAAATTTATAGGTTGAGCACATGAATTTTCATGGGCAACATTGTAAGGCTTATAGTTTAGAAGTAGGGTTGGGCCTGGTCTTTACCCAGCCTGGGTGATGAACACCCCTAGTAGGATTTGAGAATTGGTGTCTTTTGAATGCTAGTGTTTAAAACTCTACTTGGAGTTGAGAATTCTGATTTCTCACATGCAAAAGTTCATAGAACTCATGCAAACAACAATTGCTCTACGCTTTGTGTGGTTCACATTTTATATGCGTCGAAGTTGCATCCTACATGACCCATATTGGATTCTATATGGTTACAACTTTAAGCCCAAAAGCGTAATTTGGGCGGGGACGCTTTGGCTTCTGTTAAGTAGATCATGATTTCTATATTTTTTAAATTGAAAACTAATTTCAAGAAGAAAATTTAGAGACTGATTAGAGGGAGAATAATACACCCATAGAAAAATAAGGGGTTTTTCTTCTCGTACGGTCACATGTATATCTCGAAAATCCCCCCCTTTTACCAAACTCCACATATTTACCTACACGTTCTTCGTAGTGTCCGTATGTCTAAAGAGTAAAAAAGGCACTTTTTTCTTACGATATCACAACACTTAATGTGATATCGCAATTTCTATATGCGATATCACAATTACCTCTTGCAATATCACAAAAAATTTAATGCGCTATTGTAGAAAGTGTTAAGTATAAACTCCTTGATTTCACTGCCCGTTTCTAACTTCCTCTTCCATATATTATGGTATATTTCATACTATTATTCTTTGTGTTTATCTTTTTCCTTCTTTCATGTCTTAGTGAAGGTGGTTGGGAGACAACGTAACCCACAAATATGGGAAGATGAACCCACACCATGTGGGAAGTAGCCCACAAATGTTGGAATAGAGGAGCCTGGGGATTGATCCATCGGCAGGCAAGTAACAACTGTGGTTACCAACCAACTAAGCAACCCCCATATTGTCACTATTTTTTTAAATGGGTGTTTTATGGAGTATAAATATTTTTCTAAATATAGAGAAGTAGTACCCATGAGTTGTAAAATAAATATTGTAAGTTTATTTAGGTGTAGAATTGATTAGGATAATGCATTGTTATTCGGTTGTTAATATTAAAGAAATATGTACCTTTATGCTATTCTAAATATCAATACTTAGATTTTAAATTTGTTAATTTTGCATGTTGATCGTGGGCTCCAACTGCAAAGTTTTGGTTGTAGTTTAGTAACCCGGTGAGTACGGGGTCAATCTTCATATAGCGGTTTAAAATTCAAATCCTTTTCAACTTGAAATTGTACCCTTAAAAGAAATTAAGAAGTTAAAACTAATAAAATAACTAAATTATCAAATAAAATTTCTAAATTCAAAACTAATCCTAATTTTATTCCTAAAACCTAATTTGATGTAAGACTGAATGAATTATGCAATTCTAAAATGAAACAAATGCAATCCTAGAAAAATCAAACTCCTAAAATGAAAGTAGGAATTTTTAAGTCTGAAAAACTCTGTTACAGGCCCAATGTTTTGAACCTGAACGACTGATCTAATATGACCTAATTCTAAATCCCATGGATGTATTTGAAACATTGAAGATAGATGAACAGAAAAAAGAAAAAAGAAAAAAGAAGTGAAAAATGATGTAAAAAAAAAGAAAAAGAGATGCATACCTGGTCATGTTCTGTAGCAGAAATTCTGCATGGCGTGACTAATTAGCCATGTTTAGGTTATTAGAAACCTAGCTTCCCGGAATTCTTTTGAGCCAAAACTATGGGGTTTCAAAGGAAAACTATCAACATTTAATTCCCCATAATTTCAATGGAAAATAACATGTTTTGACTTATTTTGAACCGTGCTACTGTTGTCACGGAACCATGCTGAATTTGCTGAAATTAGAGTAGATTTTTCAATTTTCAGATTTATCAATTGTAATCAATTCCGGGTTTCTCCTTTTTAATCAGTCCTTAAATATTGGATTTCCAGCAACATAAAACATGTAAAACAAAAAACCTAATTCTAATGCATGCCATAATCACATTCTAACCATGACATTATGCGTAAAAGTAAAATTGGAAAACAAAAAATACCTAAAAGTAGGGTCAAAATTGTAGGAGTTTACATGTGATTAAATTTGAAGAAATTTAAATGTAGTCAAGCATGCTGAAATTTAAATATGGTTAAGCATACTGAAAAAGTAAATGTAGTGAATTCGATATTCCTTTTACTCCTCTTCAACTTGAACAAAAAACTGTTGAGATTACCATCTTGGGCTTGTTCTACAACTTGGATCGTCAAGCTAATTGTGAACCCTAAATAAGTATGCAAGTTTGAATATAAAATCTATATAACGCTATAAAACGGGATGAAAATATAAGCAGAAAGGCAACCATTGAGTTTATACATAACACTTTATGCGATATCGCATGAAATTTTTTGTGACATCGCAATAGTTAATTGCGATATCGCATATAGAAATTACGATATCACATTAAGTGTTGTGATATCGTAATTTGACTCTTTCAACGTACGGATAGTACAGAGAACATGCACATAAATATGTGGAGTTTTGTAACAAAGGGGAATTTTCGAGATGTGCATGTGACCGTACGGAAAAAAAACCCCAAAAAATAATATTGCATTATAAAAAATTTGTAATAAATCTCTTATTTCTTGACACAGCTCCCAATGTGCATCACTCATCATGTATTCCTGTACATGAAGAGCACAAAACTCATTAAAAACTTCTTTTCTAGAAATAGTTTTATTTAACAATTCATAAATTGAATTCCATCTCTGGTCAACATCCGGATTTATTTTTATGGTTGATATGCCACGCCTCGCACATATTAAGGAATATAATTGTCTTCTAGGTGCGAAAGAGAAAATATATCTAGCAATATCTTTAATTTTTATGTCATAATTGAAATATGTTTTAAACTAACTTGAGCAATGAGACTTAAGATGTGGTATCCACATCTATTTTAAAAAACAGATCCATCAATCAAATTTGAAAGTAGCACTATAGTTTTCATTTGGTCAATAACCGCTTTATTATTTGTTGCATTATCTAAAGTTACAGCTAAAGCTTTTTCAAAATATTATGTTCTTGAAGTTTTTCCAAAAATAAGGGACCCTATTATTTGGCCAATATGTGGCTATTCTAGTTTAGAAAAAGTTATAGCTTGTTTATTAATAACCCATTTTTCATATTTGTTATGTGCAATTATAGAAAGAAGGCGATCACCAATTCTAGCTTGCCATAAATCTGTAGTTTTATAATTATTCTACCATGACTATTTGCAAAGTAATTTTTTATATTTTCCTTTTTCACTTTGCCACAACCTAGTAACATCGTTTCTAGTGGTATTTCTAGAAATCTTTCTAAGTTGTTGACATAGAGCATTTTGGATATATTCTTTGAAAAATTCATTTTCATAAAAAAAAATGGTAATTCAGCTAGTACAATAATCTTAAGAATGAATTAGCTAGCATTAACAGCATGACAAGAAAAAACTCCTAAACTTCTTTGCTTTACTGACGCTTTTTTAGTCCACCACTAAAGGTTCCAGTGACGCTGACCTTTACTGACGGAATCTGGGGCAAACATTTTCTCGCCGCTGAAAGCTTTAGCGGCAGTTTTTTATATTTTTAGCGGCTGAAAAAATCCGCTGCTAAAAGCTTATTTTGCCGTAATAACTTGAATTAAATGTGAGATGTCATACTCTTTAAGTTCTCCAAAATCAATATTTTTCAAAAATTAGCCCTAAGCATATGATATATCTATTACCGAACATAACATATCAAAAGACTAAACCAAAGAAAATCAAGTACCACTCTTATAGAAGTTTTTCACACGCACGCGGAAACAATCAAAATTTGGTTTCATTCCTTGCAACTTAAATCACATGAAAAAATATAACACTCTCTCTTCATCATTCTCCTAAACAAAATCGAACAACTAGTGCCTAAGATGAACTAGAAGGGGTAGTGGAAAAAGGGATTAGAGATAGAAGGGCGAAGTTGAGGATGGGAGTGTGGGGCATCCTACACTACGTACAACGAGGCCTGGAGCTCCCCATGGGAATGGTCTTATCTATAGGACTTTGGCTCCCATGTTTGCTAAGAGTTTGTTTCCTTCAAGGTTTTCTTTCCTTGTTTGCATAGACTCCTAGCTAGCTTAATCTCCAAGCAATCTTCCATGCTCATAAAGAATTTGAAACGGAAAAGATTCATTTTCAAACTTTTGTACTTTTTGAAAGATTTAAATCTTCATGTTTTTTTTTTTTTAAATAAGACACAAGTTTTATATTTTTTTCCGAATTTCTTCTAAAATAGGCCTTTGCACATATGGCCCTAATTAGGTGAAGACCTAATAAAAAAAAAAGCACGGGACTGTTGGACACCAGGTGAACACCCAATTAAAAAGTCTTACTTTTAGTAGAAGGTGAAGACCCAATAAAATAAATTTAGCATTAACGGGCGGTAGGTGAACACCTAAGCAAAGAAAGACTTCGATATGTGTGTGGGGTAGGTCGCATGGAAGCAGAGGCGGACCGACGTGAATTGGACCTGGGCCCCCAGGTCAAAATCCAAATTCCTCTTCAAATGCTATTTGGCCTTGGCCCACTCCCCACATCAATATAGTGCTTGCCCCAGGTCAAAAGGGCAAAACGAAAAACAAAAACCCAATTCCTCTTTGCCTCTTTCGAACTTCCCTCTTCGTCTCTTCGGTTCTTCCAACTCTTCGAGGCTTCGACGGTTCAACATCAGCCATTCAGGTAACTCTCTCTCCCTCTCTCTGTAGCTTCTCTCCCCCTCTCCCTCCCTGGCTAGGTTGTGTAGTTTGCTCTCTTCCTCCTTTGCACATTAGGGTTTATGTTCTAGTTTTCTTTTTTCATTTGAAGTGACGATTTCATACTTCCAATTTCCAAACGATATGTTTAAGGAAGAAGTGAAATGACCAGATGTCCAGATGCATCAAAATGCAAGTGAGACTGATATCATCACATCAAAGAATGTTACTGCTGCAAATTGCAAACCATATGTTTGATGAAGTGTCAAACTGCCCCCATTCACCATAGTCTCATATGATACATCAGTAACATCACAATGCCTTATCAAATATGTTTTTCAACCAAACCAAACAGAACCACTCGGATTGTGCAACCTCAGGCAATTCCAGCCATTCCATTCTCTGTATCCTTTTGATTTCTGGACAGCTTCTCTTAACTATCTACTAATGTTGGGACCAGAAAATCATGAAATCTCCAATTTGATCAGTGTGATTTTTGGCTACCACTGGTTCCAGATGACGCATTGAGTAGAAGGTTGGATTCATTGACATGTGTAATTAACAATAGTTTCTGGGGTTAATACACATCACATTACTAAACCGCAAATATATGTACAAAATCAACAAAACAAAAACAGGTTTAGCCACTCCCAAATGCCACAACCCCAACATGTGGCCACATGTACCAAACAAATTAACAATATTCAAGTCCATAGCCAAAGACGGACACATAACAGAAGCAGTCCTCCAAGCATATCTCTTTGCACAGCTCTTCATCCACAGGAGAATACCTTTCATAATCATTAAGCGGCCATTCTATGTCTATTACCTCCTTCATTTCATTCCCAGAAGCTTCTTTCAAGCCACCCATCTCGCAGCTTTGAGCCTTGAACTCCGGTTTGCAGCCTCCATAGCCCATAGGTGTTGTTTGGATCCAAATAGGCGTACCCAGGCGGGCATTCGCAACTAGGCCTCTGTCAACATTCAATCTGCAGTAGCTGTTGTATCCACAAGTGCCACTGCCCAGCGGATTAATTACTGCTAAGCACATGTTGAAGGGCTCATAACCTCATACCACACAACAGACCATGACTGAGTGTCCTTGCTTGGCTGGGTCTTGGGATAATGGGATATATGTATTGCCTGAGAACTCCATCCCCCAATGAGAATTTTTTACGAGAATAGTTGGCACTTAATATAGTTGGAATGCTTTGCAAATTATTGAAATTTGAATGGAATCCTACTACAGGCTCTCTGGAATAGAAAAAAATTACTGCATGTTTGATTAGGATTTGGCTTCAACAGAATTAAGGGACACCACCGGTACTAATAAAAATAGAGGGCTGATGCCTGATGGAACAACCAGCCAATTGAACCAAATCAAGCCAATCTGACCTCAACTCATGTTAGCCCATTTTGATCAGACTAATCAAATTCACCCAAGTACTTACTAATGATCAGCCCTCAAAATCAACAACTTATCAGGAGAATTCAGAAATTTCAATTGTTATCATCAAAGGATTTGAGCACAAAATCAGGCCACATCTTGTTTAGTACTACAATCACTTAAATCCATGTCCTTTCAACTTTTTTTTTCTTTTTTTTGTTCCGTGTCTCTTGGGTGAGTGTGGGTGGGGCGGTTGAGCATATTTGCCAGAAAAAAAAAAAAAAAACTGTTTTGATTCAAAGCAACAAAAGAACCACCACAGGTTATACAATCCCTTGCAGTTTATTTATTTATTTAAATCATTAATATGTACTTCTTTCTTCAGGTTAATAGCCGAATTTTTTGGAGGTTGTGAACCCTTTCTTTTTGGGGATGATTGGTTTGCCCTCATTTTTTGGAAGACTTTTTTGTTTTCAGTATACTTCTCTTATATTGTAAATTTTAGAGAAATGAATAGTCCTCATTTCAAACAAGAAATATATTAAGTTGATATAGTTAAATATTTTGCGTCTATTTACATGGAATGCATTTTTTCTTTTGTTATTGTTGATATGAAAAATTTGAGCAAAAGTTTAGCCCCACCTACATGAAAATCCTAGGTCCGCCTCTGCATGGAAGTCCCAATTAAAAAAATTCAGGCAATAGCTGGGCTAGATGGTGACCGAATACAAAAATACTTGGGATAGATGGGAGAGTATAGAGTGGAGACCCAATAAAAAATCAAAAATTCTACTTGGACATACTGGGGTGGACCGAACTTGGCCTGTTCCCCCCAGGCAGCCGTTCTCTGGGATCCAACGGCTGCCTGGGGGGACCGGGCCAAGTTCGGTCCACCCCAGAATGTCCAAGTAGCAGGGCTCATAAAAAATAGAAGATTCAATAAAGATAAACTTGGGATGGGCAATCGGTGAAAACCGACTTAAAAAGACAAAAATACCACAGCCTTTGCAAAGATGGCTAGCAGGTGAAGTTCCAATAAAAAAATGCTTGGGACTGATGGGCGGCAGGTGAATGCCCAATTAACAGGCCTTGGCACCGATGGGTACTGGGTGAAGACCAATAAATAAATAAATAAAGACTTGCACTAGAGGCCATTGACCCCCAAATTAATGAGTCAACGAAGTTTAGGAAACAATTCTTAGCCATTAATTAATGAGTTTTTAGTATATAACCCCTACTGTTTATAGAATCTATAAATAGGCCCCTATATTTTCAGTATTTGTATATATATACCTTGCTTTTTCTTTTTAATACCTCCCATGTCCCCCAAAAGACTAGTTGTAATAATAAAAGGCGACCACCAAAAGACTTGTGTTGAATTATTATAAAAATGATTAACTTTGCCTTTAAATTCATTAAATAAAGATAAGTATGCCATTATTTATAAAAATACCTTTATTTTATCCAAAGTCCCAAAAGCCGCTCTCAAATTCTCCCATGTACCTGGAATCTAATCATGTATTTGAAACTCTCATCAATGTATAACAGGGGGGTGTGCATGGATTATATCAATTATAACCAAAATTATAAGTACAAGTGTTGATCGTCATTGTGATGGATTATATTTAAGGAAATGGATCCCGTATTGATAAAAACAGATTTATGTAGAGTTACTCTCTCCGACTAAATGTGCTATAGTAATTGTTACTAACACAGTAACCCGTGCTAAGCACGGGCATGACACACGCAGGGTGGGCCGTGCATTTGAAGTTTGTTGTGATATACGAAATTTGTTGTGATATCACAAAGGAAAAATCGACTTTTTGCCCGGGTAGGGTACGAACGGCACGGAGAATGTGTAGGTAAAATTGCCCAGTTTGGTAACAAAGGAGAGTTATCGATGAGTTTAAGTGACCGTACCGAAAAAATGACATATTAAAACTAAAGAGAAGAAATGCATATTTGCAAGTGATGACGACATCAAATTTGAGTTAACACTCGTCTACGAGGTGCCATTAACATCTCTTTTCTATTTTCTTTTTCCTTCTAATCTTCTATGACCTAGGTTGTATAATTGCGTGCATGCATTTTCTGAGAATAATATCTCCAGAAGTTGGGTCCTCTAGTTCTCTAAGTCATACATCCCAAGAAAGGGGATGTGTTAAAATTAATGATTTAAATTTTCTTCAAGAGTGTGTTCTAGAGTGGAGATCCTCACGTCTCACTTACAGAAAGAGGAGGATCTGAATGTTGCATTTCAACGAACTTTAACTCTATTCAAAGGAACTGAATGGCACATCTCAACTAATTTGAACTTCAACTTTTCTTCAAAAAAAGAAAATAATAAGGAAAGCAGTTCGACTTTGCTTCTCTACTTTCTAAACAAATATACAGAAGAGTGGAATTCAACAATAGGGCCCAATTATTGAAAATTTCAATTGTTGTATGAACATCGTACCCTCGTATATACGAGATTCAGTCTAATCTTACTCTAACAGAGCTGGTCCCTTCGTAAAGATGACCATATAATTTGTAATATAATTCGCACACTCTTATGTATTACTAAAAAAAATGCATTAATCACATTATTCACTATATGATCAATCTTACGGTGGGACTGACTCATTGGAAAAAGATTTGATGACATCTCAAACAAGAGGAGTGTGTTCATTTTTATTAGTTCAAATTTTCAATAAGTGGACCTTCTTGGGGCTTCATTCCCCTCACTCCAAAAAGTCATATATTAGATGCCTAAGTTACATCCATTAACAATTGGGTCACTTATTAAAACTTTAAATTGCTCAACTTACATGTCTTCGGTTATCTTAAAAATATACTTCAATTGGAGTTGGGACCCCATTGGGCTATTCCTCATGCTGCGAGTATATGTACATTTGGTTGAAATAAATGCCAATTGCCACACAAATAGTAGTTTAGTCTACCATATACATAATGGGTTTGATTCAAGATCGCTTGAGTGTCTTACTCAAAAGGATTATGAGAAATGGGTGGAACTCCAAGGTGGGGGCTTATCTGTTGAAAGCGGAGTCCCTAAAAATAAACGTCCTCCCCTTGAATTATGCTACTAATCATATGATCAATGATCAATTCCGATTAGAGTAAAACTTAAGGACGTCAAATACATGAGAGGATGTTCATTTTTAGCAGCTTGAATTCTCAATAGGTGAGCCACATCAGAGCTCCAATCATTTCATTTAGAGTCCGGATCTAGTGAGGTAAAACCCCACGGTGACTGTAAGTGGACCATTCACAGTCCGCCACATCACCGTGGGCAATCTGCCATACGTCTGGGCAGGGGCTGTCCGTGATGACGTGACGGACCCTAAGTGGTTCACTCACACTCATTGTGCATAGACTCACTCAGAGAATCCTAATTATTCCACCCAAGGACACATAGGATTCAGACTAAATGGGCTAGGCCCATGTGCCTTAATGGGTGGAGCCTACTGTCTAGGTCCTGAGTGCACATTTATTCATGGACCGACACCCCTTGAATTATGCTACTAATCATATGATCAATGATCCTATTATGTAGGGTGGTCCATTATTTGGAGATCCTAGGAAAATTAGGGTATAGTGGTTTGATGAGATTAGAGAGAAAGGCAATTCCGGAATGTGGCGTTGCAAAAAGTCTGAGGATGCCCCACGTGTCGCTCTCCAAGGAAGCCCCCTGCCGCCACATGTCAATCTCCCATGGAAAGGGTGCTGCTTTGCTCTATATAACTAGTGCAATAGACCTGCGTTAATTAAAAAATCTTTAAAATTTCTAATTAGAAATATTTTTAAATATTTAAATAAATTATAAATAAATATTAATATATAATTCATAATAAAGATGAAAACTCATTAGAGAAATTTTAGGTAGCTGGAAATATTTAGGGAAAATCAAGTAAATAGTAAAGCTTTTAGGACCTTGATTTGATTATGTTTGTGCTTAGCTATAAATTGAGTGTCATTTCATAATTAAATGTGAATTTTGAAATAAATTGGCTTCCACAATGGGCCCCACAGATTAATTAATCCTACAAAATATCTAAAGAAAAATAAGGAGAAAAATGTCCATAATGGGCCCCTTAGATTAAATCTTACTGAATATTGAAAGGAAAATAAGAAAAAATAAGTAGCAGAATATAGTCTATGAAAGCGGCACCCACTCTGATATCAAAAAAGCTTTTCTTGTGTTGGTATAAAAAAAAAGTGGCCCCCGTAAATTGTGAGCTTGGAAATAAAGAAGACTTGGATTTCATAATGAGACTCATAGATTTATTTGGTTAAATTAGTAAATATAAATGATAATAAAAAAATTGTGATTAAGATGGAGACTCATGAGAGAAAATTTATTTAGTTATAGAGGATTTAACCGGAAAAATCCTAGAAGACTTGTTATATGCCAAAAACACCATCTATATCTTATAAAGACCATAGTGGTTATAGGAGCTTTGTTTGGTATTTTTTTTTTCCTCTGAGTGGGGATATCCCTGCTTCTTTTACTTTAAAAAAGTCTAAAAACCCTTTTGTTTTTCTTTTCGTTCTTCCTCCATCTTCTTCTCCCTTCCACGACGTTCAAGCTTGTCCACCCCTTGGATCAAAACCCTAATCCCTCTTTTGCCATTACCAACACTAATGAAGAGGAAGAGGCGGAAATTTGTCTCGCTTCATAAAAAAAAAAGGCGGCGAACCTTCTCCTCCCTAAGCAAATCTCAGCACTAAAACAAAGTCCCCAAATAAAAAGATGGTCTAGATCCATCACCCAAATGCATCAGTCAACAATTTGTACTCCATAGGGGGGGGGGGGGGGGGGGGGGGGGGGGGGGGTGGGTGGTGGTGTTTCAATAGTATCAGGTTCCAATAGCTGAATTAAGGAGCTCAATACAAAATTACAAAAATCAGTGCAATTTGTGAATGCTAGAACCACTACTGCCATCAAAACATCTAACCAAAACTGGCTTTTTGTTTCTTTCTCTTTTATGGTTGGTAAAAGGAAATCAAAATTGGTTTGGGATCCAACAAAACCCAGTTTACACATCAGATCATAATCATGACACAAGAAATCCAACTCCCATCAAGAGATCAAATCAAGAACGCACCAGAGCGCCCAAACTAATCTTGGAAGAGAAGAAACTCAAGAGCCGCGTCACCGCTAATTTGGGCTGGGATATCCCCGACTAAATTGAAGTCACTCTAACTCCACAGTACTTTAATTGGCAGGGATATCCCCGCTCACAACACTAACACAAGCAGGGATATCCCTGTAATTTACAGCACTAATTTGGGCGGGGATATCCCATCTCAACTGATACCACGCTATGAGACAACACTCACAGTACTCTAGTAGGCAGGGATATCCCCGCGCTCACAGCACTAACATAAGCAGGGATATCCCAATTGGCGGGGATAAGACGGGGATCTCGTGGGAGGCGGTGCCGGTGGAGGAAAGGGGGACGAGGATGCGGGCATCCGCACATAAGTCAAAGTCCGAGGAGAGGAAGATGGATCCGAGGTTTTCAGAGAGGCGGTTGAGGGCGACGACATTGGGCAGCTTGAAGGAGTCATTGGAGAGGCTATCGCCGTTAGAGACGCAGTTGCTGTAGTCGTTGGAGTCGGACAAGGCGGCCGGAGCTTCCATAGAAGCGGAGAAGAAGGACAGCTTGCAGCATGCTAGAAGAAGAAGGAGAGTTTGTAGAAACTTCAGGGGGTGAAAAGCAAATTAGGAGAGATAGAGTTGCAACAGATTGAAGGAAGGAAAAGAGGAGAGGAAGAACTGCAGGCTGCCGGTGCCGACCCATAAGGGATAAGGGAGAGAAAAGAAGAAAGACGGAGGGAGAGAAGAAGTTGAACAATGTAAAGGGCAAAAGGGCTTTGGGGTCTGTTTTAGGTAAAAGTAGCAGAGAAAGAATTAAAAAAATTACCAAATAGGGCCTTTGGGACTACTGTGGTCTTTATAAGATGTTGATGGTGTTTTTGGCTTTTGATAAGTCTGAAGGGATTTTTGGGGTAAATTCCTCTTAGTTATATTAGTAAATATAAATGATTATACATTAAGTGTGGATTTTAAAATTAACTCGCTTCCACAATGATCACCACGGATTAACCATACCAAATATTGAATAAAAAAAAATATTAATACACAATGGCTTCCAAAAAGCCTTTTTTTTATTTTATTTTTTTTAGTTTAATAATATGTAGAGCCCTTTGAAGGTAACTATAGAGAAGTTATTATTGTATGTTATGTTTTAGGAAATTGATAAATATCTTATTTCAAGAATATCTTAGACTTGCATTGAGATATTTTAGGTAATGAGATTAGATTAGAATGGGCAATTTCGGAATCAAGCGGTGTAAAAATGTTGAGGTTGTGCCACATATTGCTCCTCCATGAAAAGGGCATTGCTTTACTATATATAATTTGTTGCAATAATTTATACAAGGCACCGGAATGTTGTTAGGGAAATGGAAACCGATGTGTATTTATAGAGGAGCCCATATTAAGCGTGGGCCTTGTTTGTGCTCCCAACATTTGCTCATACTTTTTTGGTCTTAAAGAGTGGAGCGGGCCTATTATTTGGTCTTATCCCTTTCCCTTGTACATGAAGAGAAGAAATGAGTTCTAAAAAATAAAATATAAAGTCGATGATGTGCATTCATGTTATCAGACAATCAATGGATCCAGCTCATTGACGAGTGGTAGTTGATCACCGATTAATCGAGCCATTTGAAATTAAGAAAATATCACCATCCACTATATGCTTTAGATTTGTTATTATATTACTATAGCAAGAGCTGAAAAGTATTTTCTCCACTCAATTCAGTTTTCCGTTTCTTCCTCTTTTGGATTAATTGCACAGTGAAAAAAATTAGAGGGGTCTTGATTGAAGCCATAGCTAGAAGTCATTGACATTATATTATCTTATTAAAGCAAAAGCATCTACTCCACTCAGTTCTCAATTATTGCTTCTCTTCTTTAGTCTTGTTTTTTAAGTAGAGAATGTTATTGAAAGTAGCAACCACCCTTGCACTTGTTAAGATGCAATAATTTTTTCACCTTGTTTTTCCTCACAGAAGACGGAATGGCAGGAGAAGCAGTTCTCTCTAGAGTCTTGCAAGAGTTGCTGAGCAAGTTGAGCTCCCCTATCCTAGATGAATTTGGGTTGTTGTGGGGTGTGAAAAACGAGAAACAAAAGCTTCAAAGCAATCTGTCAAGGATTAAAGCCATGCTTCAAGATGCAGAAAGGCAGCAAATTGACCTGATGACTGACAAAGATCGCCTTGGAAAGCTTCAAATTGTTGCCTACGATGCGGAGGACCTAGTTGATGAGTTCCTAGTTGAAGCTCTACGAAGGAAGGTTGAGAATCAAGATGGCATGGGAAGAAAGGTAGGCAACTTCTTCTCACCTGCGAACCCACTCGCTTTTCGTTTCAAGATTGCACATAAGATGAAAGAGCTGAGGGAACGATTTGATGACCTTGCCAAAGAGAATAACAATTTCCAATCGTTGGAGGGAGTTGCTAGAAGCCAGCCTCGGATCTCAACCCCAAGAGAAACTTCCTCGGGTGTGCCTGACACGGGTGTTATTGGGAGAGTTGATGAGAAAGGACACTTAATAGATTCACTACTCTACTCTGGAAATGAAGAGGTCCTCTCAGTCATTCCCATTGTTGGTATGGGGGGACTGGGCAAGACCACGCTGGCTCAATTGGTATATAGTCATGAAAGAGTGGTGACTGATTTTGGCTTGAGGATGTGGGTCTATGTATCTGAGGACTTTGATGTGGGAAGGATTCTAGCAAAAATTTTAGAATCTGCAACTAAGCGTAGGACTCCCACTGACGGATTAAGCAAGGACCTCTTAATCACTCGTGTAAAAGAAAACCTGAGTGGGAAGAGGTATTTACTTGTTTTGGATGATGTTTGGAATGAAGACCCTAATAAATGGGTCGAGTTGAGGACAACACTTCAATGTGGTGTTAAAGGAAGCAAAATATTAGTCACCACTCGTAGTGATACAGTTGCGAGAAGAATGGATGCTCTTCGTAGACCTCCTCTGGAAACACTGTCGGCAGCTGAATCTTGGACTTTGTTCGAGGAAGTGGCACACCCGCCTACAGACTTCGTATCAATTGGAAAGGAAATAGTAAGAAAGTGTGGTGGTGTCCCTCTTGCAATCAAAACATTGGGAGGCATGTTGCTTAATGAAACAGGTGAAAGGGAGTGGCAGTCGGTGAGAGATAGTGAACTTTGGAAGCGAACAGATAATGAAGGAGGGATTTTATCCATATTAAGACTAAGCTATGATCATTTGACATCATCTTTGAAGCAATGCTTTTCGTATTGTGCTGTAATTCCCAAAGGGCGTCGATTTGATAAAGATGAACTAATCAAGCAATGGATAGCCCAAGGCTTAATTCATTCTGATGATGAAAATGAACTCCTAGAAGAAGAAGGCGAAAAGTATTTCAATGCACTGCTGCGGAGATCCCTGTTTCAGCAGATTGATGTGGGAATTTATAGCCAGTCATACAAGATGCATGACCTTATACATGATCTTCTCAAGTCTGTTGCTGGAAAAGAATGCTTTATTGTAGAAGCTTCTATGATGAATGATTTAACTCGTCATTTAGCATTGTTCAATGATGAAACTCGTCATCTAGCATTGTGCAATGATGATTGGGAGGAACCGAAGAATTTGGATGCATTGAAGAAATGTAAGAAACTGCGTTCAATGATTACAGATGGTCTTATTGATATTAATGTTTGCTTGAGCTTCAGGTGCTTAAGGGTTTTGGATTTAAGTAACGAAAGTATTGACTTCCTGCCAGATTCAATCGACAAGTTGAGGCATCTTAGGTACTTTGGCATCACATATACAAGGATTACAGAATTACCTGAGACCATATGCAACTTGCACAACTTGCAGACATTGAGAGTCATCCTCTGTGACCTCCGGAAGTGGCCAAAGAATATGAAGAGAATGATTAGCCTTAGACATATTGAATTTGATGATTTTCCCTCACCGAAAGGGTCACCGAAAGGGATTGGAAAATTAACTTGTCTCAGGACGCTGTCTAAATTTGTTATTAATAAAGAGAGTGAACCTGGAATAGAAGAGTTGAAAGATTTAAATCAGCTAATGGGGGATATCTCCATTGAAGGGCTTGAACATATAAGAAATGGTGCAAGTGCCCGTGAAGCAGATTTAAAGGCAAAGAAACACCTCCATTCTCTGCATCTACATTGGTCTCCTGACGAAACGGAAGGAAATGCTGAGGAAGTGATTAATAACCTCGAACCCCCCTCAAATCTACAGAAGCTATTCGTTCGGAATTACAGAGGTTTGAGTTTTCCAAGTTGGATGATGATGCTTTCAAAATTATTTCATATAGAACTGCGGGGTTGCATTAGATGTGAACAACTGCCACCTTTTGGGCAACTGCCTCTCCTTGAATCACTTGAGATTCATGAAATGAGTGCTATAAAATACATTGTTAAGTTTGATGGGAACCACAACAACAAAGATATATTCCGATCATTGAGGCACCTTGTTCTCTCTGACTTGCCTAATTTGGAGAGATGGTCGTCTCCACAAGAGAATGGTGATGGTGATGGTGATGAGCAGAGAAGAGAAGAAGATGAGCAAGTGATTCTCGGTCGCCTTTGTCGTCTTCGCATTGATGATTGCCCAGAGCTGATTCGGTTGCCAAAGCTTCTTCTTCCAGCTCTTGAATTTCTCGAGATGAATCGAGTGGGTTGTGATAGAATAGACTTACCCATGTCCAAGTCACTGAAAGAATTTGTGCTCAGACATATGCCTCATTTGGAGAGATGGTCATCTGGAGAAGTGGATGGTGATGAAGATGAACAAGTGATCTTCCGTTTCTTCCGTACTTTGGATATCTTTGATTGCCCAAAACTGATTTGGTTGCCACGGTTATTTCTTCCAGCTTTAGAATCTTTATATATGCAAAAAGTAGGCTGTGACAAGATAGAGTTTTCCACATCGCAGTCACTGAAAAGAATCGTCCTTGGAGACATGCCTAATTTGGAGATGTGGTCATCACGAGAAGCAGATGATGATCAGAAAGTGATCTATCCTCGCCTTGAATTGGTTGTCCGTGAGTGCCCTAAGATGGTTCGCTTGCCCCATCTTCTTCCTTCACTTGAAGTGTTACTTATTCTTAAAACCGATGAAAGACTATTAGGGTCTCTGGCCAACTACACTTCACTTGTCAGGCTTTATATTGATGGGTTTCCTGAAGTCATGCATTTGCCGGAAGAAATTGGGCCAACCCATGCCAACAACCTTCACACCTTGGAAATCATCCATTGCCCAAAATTAATATCCTTATCACATCAATTGAAATATCTCCATTCTCTCAAAGAATTGGAGATTTATCATTGTCCTGAGTTGGTGCTACCATTGCTAGATGGGTCGCAGGAGCAACAGCCATGTCCTCCTTTAAACTCTCTTAAGAAGTTGGCAATATGTGCCTCGTGTGAAAAGCAGAGATTACTTCTAGGAGAAGGGATGATCATGACCTCTCTGGAGGAATTGAAAATCAGCGAATGTGGGAATTTGGAGTCCTTATCTTCAGAAGGGTTGCAAAACCTCACCTCCCTTGAAATTTATGAATGTCCAAAGGTGTGGTCATCTCCAGAGTGGCTTAGGAACCTCACATCACTTAAGAAACTTAAGGGTGTTGTATCAGATGGTATGACGAGTTTGACAAATTTGTTGGAAAATCTCAAATCACTCGAGCATTTGTCAATTTCATCGGGTCCTGATATGACGGATTTTCCAGAGTGGATTGGAAACCTTGCATCGCTCACTCATTTAAGGATTAGAGATTGCCCTAGCATAAGGTCTTTGCCAGAGTCACTTGGAAATCTTGCATTGCTTATTGATTTAAGGATTAAAGATTTCCCTAGCATAAGGTCTCTGCCAGAGTCATTTGGAAACCTGATATCGCTTTCGACGATGCGTATCCAATCTTGCCCAGCTTTGACAGAGTTACCAAAGGGCCTGCAACGCCTCACAAATCTCCGAGAGCTGAGAATACTGAAATGCCCTGTTTTGGAGAGACGACTACGTAAGAATTGGAAGGAGTGGAAGAAGGTAGCGCATGTTCCAAAAATCTCCATTGACAGACGATCGTATTCATGGGAGGCCGAGCATCCAAGTCTAATGCAGTCATTGAAGAAAGGATGTAACAAATTCGATAAGAGCCTCCATTTCCCCACCTGCGCATCTTCTTCTTCTCCTTGATAGATGTTGGATCGTCATCAAATCGCGTGCGTCCAAGTGAGTGAAATCAGGTAAGTGGACCTTATTCTTCTTCATCATAATCATCTACAAATTTCATAGCTGTCTTCTCCATTCTCTCTCGTTTTTTCCTCATTGTAGAATGTGGTTTTAAAATCCTTTTGGTGTGTTTGAAAAAAAGAGTAAAGAGCTGTTTGGCACACATCACCCACGGGCCCACCCGAGGAAATTGGCTCAAGGTGCTAATAAGGATCTCTAACCGTGTAAACGTGGGTCATAGAACCAAAGTCACTGCTGGATTCAATATCATTGGTCAACCGATTTCGAATGTTCTGGTAAATGGGTGCTCTTTACTATGATAATAATCAGTTATTCTAACCCACACACATGACAGAAAAGAGGTTGATGTTGATTTCCTCGAGTTCCTTAATACAGAAAGTGAGAAAACAAACAGAGGGATTGTTGGATGTTGGTGGGCATGATGTCATATAAGTTTCTCATTCTTTGGATTGGATGGCCAGTGATGTCTGAGTGCCCCACGTAATGGATTGGTAGAACTTGTATTTTCTCTATTTTTTTAAATATTATATATATTTATATACACATATGAATGGCTTAAAAAGCTCTTCTAGCGATCGATTAACAGTAAGAAAATGGGGATAACAGTATACAATGATGATATGCATCAATAGTGGTGAAAAACAAAAAATAAAAAACAACACTAATTGCAATTAGTGTTAATTGATTTCCATTGTCTTTATTTTTGGAATCTCTAACATCTATGGTGCCAATAAACATTGATTTTTATTTTATTTTTTAACATTTACTCAACTACAATCACCAAAAGGTTTTGGTTTTTTTAATTTTCCTTTGAATATCTAGATGTGCCAATAAGACTCGTGAACATTGGGAATCAGGTAAGATTGTTCTACATTTTATTTAAATGAAATAATCTGCCAATAAAATTTTGGGTTTCCAGGATATTGGCAATTAGATGAAACATCACCTTACAATTTTTATTTTTATTTTTTTTTAAATGGAGTACTCTGCCTAACAGCATTTTGGGTTTCAAAAGCACAAAAAACCAGGTAAAAATGACTTTAGATTTGGTGGGGTGGAATCTGGGAAGCTATTTGACAATGGGATTTTGGAACTTGGTTATCTGAGGATGTGCATTTGCATTTTAACCAACTATTTATATGATTTGGTTTCCTCTTTGTTCAAATTTGATTTTTATTTTTATTTGTGGATACAGAGGAATTGATTATGCTGTTACTCACAACGAAGTTCCTCCAACAGCTCGTGATTTACCTTCACTTAAAACAGGTAATGCTGTTCCAGAGATCCTATGTCTTTTAGTATGTTCTCCTTTTCTTTGAAAAACAAGACAATATGACATCCTGATTTGGGAAAGTGAGTCTGAGAATCTGAACACGTGATTGGGCTGAATATTTTTCGAGAATATTCATTTCAGGTGTGCTATTAGAGATGGACATTTTCCAGCAGACTGAAAGACCTTGGTTCTTCATCATCATCATCTTCTTCTTTTCCGCTTCCTTTTCTTTTCTTTTAGTACATTTGTGTGAGGAGAATCCATTGGATTGTGAAATCCTGAACCTAGGCCAACACATTTTATTCATTTGTTGTGGCAATCCCCTAGGAAAATAATGTACTTAGACAACCATTTCTATAGCATTTGAAGGGAGATGAGTCTCCATGGGCAAGTTGTGGAGAAATGAGCTTATTAAAAATCATTATGATGTGATGTCCATTAAATTTATGGAATTATGGGTTAAGCAATCATGGGGAGTGTAACATTCGGCCCGAAAAATGATATGTATTGGCAATATGCAGCAGTTATTGGCAGTAGTGACCTGTAGCTTACATCAGTGAGAGTGTATTCACTTTTGTCTTTTATCTCCTTTGTTTTGTAGATGATAATCATGCAACCAGTGTGTGGAAATTGGAAAGTGCTTCTTTATTGGCAATGCTTTGGTACTGAAAATACTTCCTTAGCTAAGGATTTGAGATGGATATATCTTTGCGGACTTTTGCACTGGTTTGATATTCCTTATAGCAATTTAAATTTTGCCCTGAGTATCACCTAAATTTGAAAGTTCTGAATGTTATGAAACTGAAAGTATCTCTCCATTCTGCTGAATTGAATGCCTGCCTTGTCGGATATATATAAGAGACACTTGAATTTCACTCTCTCTCTCTCTCTCTCTCTCTCTCTCTCTCTCTCTCTCTCTCTCTCTCTCTTTTTGTAGTTACAACAAATTCTTCATGGTAACAATTGCTGGAACCACTTCAGATGTCGAATTTTTTTACATACCTTCCTACCATAGTTTCCTTTTCAATTTCTTTTTCGTCCATCTAGAGGTTGGTATGATCACTATTAAAGAAATTTACCAAAGATGTACTAAAGAACATATACTGTGGACTGTGGAGCAGGTTTCTTGTTTTAAATGTTGCTTCTATTCTGCTCACCTGACCTCTCTTTTTCTTCCTTTATTTGGGTAATAAATTGAAAGTCATTTCTTTATTTTAAAAGGAAGTATACAAAATTGAAAAGACAATATTAGAAAAGGGTGGCCATTTGGTGTTTGCTATGAAGGCATGGATAGTCCCAATATAGCGTCTTTTGAGATATTCAGGCACTTCAAAAGTTTAAAGCAAATTCTTACTAAGAATCCAAATATAAGAACCGAGGACATTTACAATAACTGACATGAACTTCTTATGAGACGAGGGGTAAAAAAGAGTTGAATGGTCTTGCCATAGTTTTTAACTTTGTTTAAAATCTTGTTTCTTTAGAGTCTGTTGTTGCAATGAAAAACTTAGGCCAATAGTAAAACCTTGGATTCTCTACCTGTTGGTGCCTTGGCCTCAACATTGAAAGCTTTGAATCTGCCGAACCAATACCTTATTTTCCATTTAGTGGTTGCCTAAAATTGGTGTTCTTGTTAGATGGCTAATCCTCTGGCATCCCTTTGTGTATAGTGGGGTCAGTGGCCCTTGTAACATGCTTTACAACTTCATTTTTGTCGTGGGCATTCTCCCTGCTGGCAATAATACTCTGAGTTTTTCTTTCTTTCTTTTGATTGAATGAAGCAGTCGTGAACTTGCGGCGATGCCTCTTCATCTAAGAATTCTTATTGGGTTGTATTTTCTGATATTTGTGTATATTCTTCTGCAGTGGACTTTTCATCCATTTATATTCCGAAGTAAAAGGTTATAGAGCATTCTAGACAAACGATAAAGAGGTACACTCTTTGTAATAGTTTCTGTTGCATTCCCTATATCTGTGTGATTGATTATCCGTTGACACTCCTATGATATTGGATCTTGCTTCTTTCTAAATCTGCGTTATGCTTGTGAGTTGTGCATGACCAAGTCAGTATACTCTAACTTAATTCTTCAAATAGAGACTTC